>OZ037944.1:0-1369198 GCA_964035595.1 Somion occarium | reverse complement strand
ACAGGCTTGCAAGATCATACATGACAACGGTGGTCAAGTATATTTGGACGGTAAGTTCCGTTCAGTTTAATTGCGGTGGACGGACGGCTTACATCCGATCGATATCAAGGTGCCAACCTCAATGCGCAAATCGGTTTGACGAACCCTGCCACGTGTGGCGGAGATGTCTGCCACATGAACTTGCACAAGACTTTCGCCATGTGAGTGGATATCCATATTCTTCTCTTATCATTTTGTTGATTCGTCAATTCTCTCAGTCCTCATGGAGGTGGAGGTCCTGGCGTTGGGTAAGAATCTCATTTCAAGAACCGACACCCCATGCTAATCCGCACTTTAGACCTATTTGCGCTGCGGAACATCTGGCTCCATTTCTTCCCGGTCACCCTGTCATTCCCACTGGCGGTGACAAGGCGATCTCGGCTGTCGCTGCTGCTCAGTTCGGTAGTGCTTCTATTCTCCTGATCTCCTGGGCTTACATCAAGATGCTCGGCGGAAACGGCTTGTCTGAATCAACGAAGGCTGCTCTTCTGAACGCGAACTACATGGCTCATCGTCTCAAGGACTACTACAGTCTGCGTTACAAGAATGCCAACGGACGTGTTGCTCACGAGTTGTTGATTGATCTTGCGGAATTTGATAAGGCAGCCGGTCTGAAGGTCACGGACTTCGCTAAGCGTCTCCAGGTAAGCAACAGCTGCAGGTCAGGTTTGAAATCGAAGCATACTGATGAGCAACTATAGGACTATGGTTTCCACCCACCTACCTGCTCTTGGCCAATCTCAACTTGCATGCTGATCGAACCCACTGAGTCCGAATCTCTGCATGAGATCGACAGGTAATGACCCTCGTTTGCCGGAACTTAGGTTATATCCGCCTCATACTCGTTCCAGATTCTGCGACGCTATGATCCAAATACGAAAGGAAGCCGACGAGATTATCTCCGGCAAGCAGCCCAAAGATAACAATGTTCTCAAGAACGCTCCTCACCCTATTGCTGTCCTGACTCAGGCAGAGTGGAACAAGTGAGTATTTCAGCTTCTCTATAGCTGACGATCAGTTAATGACGTGTGGAATTGTAGACCTTACTCTCGTGAAAAGGCAGTATATCCCGCCCTTTGGCTCAAGGAAAAGAAATTCTGGCCAACCGTTGCTAGAATTGACGACGGTATGTATCTTGAAAGCTTCATACACAGTGACTGACTCATTGTCATAATAGCATACGGTGACATCAACCTCATTGTAAGTAATGCTGTCTTTTCGATTGTCTTATCTACTAACTTACAGTTTATTTCATAGTGCGACTGCCCTTCCGTAGAGGAAACCGCCTCCGCGTGAAATCATGATTCATGTTCAACAGACAATTCACCTTAGCTTCCACGTTCAACCGTCTTGCGTGCATCGTTCCTGTCCCATAGATATCTAACTTACTCCCGCTTCATTTTTGTAAATTCGACATAGACTCTGTATTATAAGTAATCCTGTAACAATCCCGAATAGATTGAGTGCATTTTAGAGAATCTACATGTTTCAGAAGTTGCGGATATCTGCAGGTAGCGACTCCCAGAGATCCGGCAAATATGATTTAATCTTCGTCCGTACCTCTCCCTCACGATTCTCCCGTATAGCGAAACGAAGCAGAAGCCTAACGATCCCTTCGTCTGGTGGAATGCTTCTGTCATCCTTCCCCATCTCCAGACATACCAATTTCAGCGCGTCTCCGAGTTTGTCTAAGCGACACAAGCACTCCAGCCAGTTAATCCAGTTGCGCCGGTTTAGCTTGTAGTTGGATTCGTGTAACCTGGTGTAGATGTCTGTAGCCGTCCGAACAGCCCCGGCATATGCGCATGCATCCATGATGATGCTTATGCTCGCCTGATCAAACTTGCGAGAGATGAACAAGGTGTTCCATAACTGATACGCATCTCGGAAGCAACCTGCTCGTTGATAGGCGTCCATGAGCGAGTTCCATAGAGCTACGTCGGGCACCAATGATGCATCTAGGGTGATCATGTCATGCAAACGTCGGATAACCGATGCAACCTTGTACCGAGTATCCCTGTCTGCGGGAGGGACGGTTACCACATAACGCGCCAGGTGGCTAATGATGATGGTATAGATATCTGAAGTCATATAAAAGCCTGCGTTCCGCATGTCTTCGACGATCTCGAAATAAAGAGGCACGGGCGTGAGACCTTCTTGGAAGGGTAGCTTGCAAAAAGTGTCCAAAATGGCAGCAAATTGTCTGGGTCCGAATCTGGTACGTCCGTCCTTGTCCTTCAAAGCTTTCTTGTACACGTCGAAGGCGTTCGCATAATTCGTGCTATTTCGCATTAGAAGAATGAGGGTAGAGGTAGTTGTCGCGCCATCCACCGCAACGCCCCGTTTGTGCATCTCCTCCAAAAGAGACACCGCTATTGGGAAGTACTTCGAAGTCATTGAGGAGGAAGAGAGCATTCGGAAAAGGATATTATACGTGGTTAGCTCGCTCGTGTTGTTAGGCAACGTCTTGTCCGCGCCGAGATCATTATTAGTGCGTGCAGTAACATAGTCACGGTGAAATTTGAGAGCTGTATCGATTGACTCTCTGGAGGGTTTACCGAAGGTTCGTCTGCTAAATGCACTAATGAGGGGACTGAGCATATGCAAGCTGGGTGGGTGACCATCGTGTAACGCGGTTCTGTAAGCTTCGATAGCGTTGTATATATTCTTCGGCGCCATATTTTGTATGAGGGCACCCCAAGTCGCTATGTTTGCCTTTACATCCAATCGCCGCTCCCAAAACCTTAGTTCGGCCACGGACGACAACGAACGTCCCAGAGCGGTGAGCGTAGAGGTGGAGGGTATGAAGCCCCGCTTCTGGTACTCGGCGAGGAGCTTCAAAGCACGATCCTTTCCGTTAGGTTCACTGAGGATATCAGTAAGAATTTCCTCTTGTCGAGTATATTGTGCATCCGTGGGCGCTTCCACCTTCGTCATCTCCTCACGTCTCTGCAACATCTCCTGGTACAACTCTTCCACACGTGCTAACGATGTTAGAGCTCCAGAATCGCGGTACTTAGATACGGCCATATTGTATAGTGCTTCAGTGAATGGTATTCCTTCGTCCCGCATCTTCCAGATAATATCCTTGAGCGCATCGGGTCGAGGAGGGCCAGACTTGGAGTCGAACATAATCGTGAGGAGAAGTTTGAAGGTGGACTCCGAGGGAGGACAACCCGATCGACGCATTGAAAAGACGGCGCGGCGAGCTAGTCTGACTTCATCCTCTTTCCAACATTTTTCGAGGAAAAGGTGCCATTGGTCAAGGGTGGGTAGACAGTGGCCAGGCTTTTTCCTCATGTCGGATAGCCAGTGAAGGGTAGAACGAGCTTTCCCGTGCTTGACAAGGTTTCGGAGGATGGTATCATGGACCTCTTGGTCTACCGGCAACCGCCAGTGATCCTGCATGTGTTGCATAATACCCTCTACGATAGATAAATCCCCCGAACGACCGGAAGAGGATAAGACATCCACGGTGGACATGATGACCGCCTTTGAGATGCCCAGATCCTTCGAAGAGGATACCGCTTGAGAACCCGTCGAATCGCGGAAAAGCTCTAGAACAGCTCGACGAACACGGGTATTATTATGGGAAGACAGCGCATTTTGAAGCTTGAGGGTACCCATGCGGCCTCTTTCCGCTGTGTCCGAATTCTGATGGGCGTCGGGCAAGAACCCTGCCTGCACCGAAAGCAGTCTTCGGGTTTTGGTTATAAGTCTAGATGTGACAATGCATTGCAGCGGTATGGATCGCACGAGCGAACTTCGGCTAGCAGGTGCAAAGGATTCCCAACCAATGTGTCCAACATCAGAGATAATCCTCTTAAAGGACATGCATACGTGATCTGTATGGCAGCAGGTCATTGAGGTTTCAGCGACTTCCAGAACACGTCAAGCAACATACATATCGGCTTTGTTCGTCAACTTCTAATAATCACAGGACTCCTCCACTCTCGAGGCAGCTTCCCAAGCCACAAAAGAGGGCCGACTTGTCAATGTACTAGAGGGAGAAATGGACGTTCACAACGAGAAGCTTTTGCGAAATATTGCCGTAGCCGCCGGATGTGGTTTGCTAAGCGCTCTGAATACCTAACGTGTCAATAGACGCTCATTCACGACGGCCAGCAGCTAGCTACACGCCAAGACGTCTCTTCACCACAACCACCACAACCATGTCCGAGAAACTCAAGGAATTTATCGAGATTCCTCAGGAGTTCATCCACGATGGACAGCAGGTATGAGCTATACTAATAGAAGCTCGATCGTGTTCTGACGCATACGAACACAGTTCTTGAACCGTTGCACAAAGCCTTCACAGAAGGGTACGCTTTGCTTCGTGGAAATGTTAATTTAGTCTCATTCAAATGTTGCAACCCAGAGTTTGTCCAAATCTCAAAGGCTGTCGCAGTTGGCTTCGCTGTCATGGGATTCCTTGGCTATTTCGTCAAGCTCATTCATATCCCTATGTGAGCTGCAATACTTATGACTTGTTTTCTTGAAGTACTGACTGCGAATCGTATAGAAACAATATCCTCGTGTATGTATCCCTCAATCTCTTCAGTGAGGTATCTGACATACGTCCCGTTGCAGTGGCGGCGCATAGACACACGATTCCCTCATTCTTGTATTGTATGGCAGGCTATTTATCGGAAATCATACCGTTCTTTTCATGTTCATGTTCTCATCCATGTAATGCGCTGCTCGATCTCAACATTGTTCAGCCGGCAGTTGTCGATTTTATTGCTCACTCTATTGCACTACCTCAAACAATAGAGGACTCTATTCCAACGGTTGACGTTGAGATTGTATCAACTGGGGCCGACCAACCTCCGTCAGACATCTTCCTCTCCGCACTCTCAGTCCTCCAGAAACATGCTGCATGCCACATGTCCTAGCTCGCAGTGTCAGTTATGATTCGATGCTCAGAAGTGTGAACTAGAGGTACCTTCTGAGAGCCGAAGATAAGGAGTGCGACAGGTGGTACTACAAGTTCTAATGAGTGGGGTATTCATAATCCATCTTACAATTGAACTACTTACGACCGGCTTGGACCACATATGAGACTGGACTACGTTTGTCAAATATGAGAGTCAGGCACGCGCTGCATTGCATTCTATAGGTAAACGTTACCATATATCTCCGACACAGGAAACGACATACCCAAGGGTAGCGAATGAGTATAAGCTGAAGATGAAGACCTAGCATTTCGTGAAATCAGAATCTGAGAGTGCCGTAAGACAGGACAGAGAACTTACCCGTAACCAGATGTTCAAAGACGTCGACCTACTGAATAACGGATTCACCTTCATAAGCGCATACCACCTCCAGCAGTACTGTACGAGCGTTCCGACTATCGAAGATAATGTTCCATGTCACCATTGAGGAACTCTCAAAGACCATCATGGAAGAACTCACGATTCAAGATCAAAATCAGGACCATAAAAACGGCGCAAAATACTGGAACGGAAAAACTTTACTTATTCAATCAGGATGACAAGGGGAGTAGAAACACCGTTAGGTCTCACACAGAGTCCATATCAACAATAGTGCAATACAACCCAAGTGATGACACGACAGAGGAGGGTCGATATAGTCCAGTCTGAAGGAACTGCTCAGTCTGGACGCATGACAGAGGGCCCACAATGACCTCACCAGGACGACACCAATACATATTGATATAAAAACCAGGTATGGTGGCAGCACGACCTACACCGGACGAATTAGAAGGGGCGCGGGGAACGAACACAAATCCTGAACTTGATACTCACTAAAGCAAGTCTCACGAAAGGTGATACATTATTGGTATAGCAAATAAGGAACGGATGCCACGGTGGCTGGAGTAGGTACCAGACATGGAGAACGAGGATAAAGACCCCGATGACGCACCTGCTTCACAGTCTGAGAACAAGAAAAGGGGTGGAATGACGTGAAACGTACATGGGAGGAGCACCATGAATCATAGCTGCCTGTACAAGGCACAATGCGAAAGGCGGATCGTAATGTCCATGGTACCCCCCATAAAACCTGTAGATGATACAGTCATCACAGTCATTGAGTTGAACAGTTCTCGAAATGCTAAGCACTCACAACAGACAATGCGAAACGGAGAACACAATCCATGTAATGCAAAGATTGATTACTGAGGGCGGTCGACGAATCCGTTTTGATGTAGTCAATATGATGACCAGCAGCGGCAATCCGACATGTCCAGAGGCGATATGGAGAGTGAAGAATAAAGTGGAAAGATAACTTAGGTCCGGAAGTTTGTCATTTGAACCGCTCCTGTCCTGAGAAGCCATGCAATCATTGGGGGAACAAAATCCAGGGTGTCCAGTAAAGACTCAAAGCCCTTAAGAAAGGGAAAAATGTCAAGCTGCCAGAGTTGAACAGAATCTAATCTCAAGGTGTCTAGCCAAGTAATATAGGTCAGTAAAGCCAATGCCCGTCATCACTGTATTGCCGACGGGCCATACCAAGATAGCATGCCACTGATATTCCGCCCCACTCAGATATTTCTTGACCTCGTGTGAAACCTTCCCCGTAGGACAAGATGGGCGTTGAGATTACGCTCGCTTGGGACAGCTTTGTGATGGGCAGGTATGGATAGGACTGCCGCATGGGAACGATTTACACCATACCTGTCATTACATGAGAGTTCCGACTCCCGAGAAAGAGCAAGTAATCAACATCATGATTATGAAATTCTTTGTTAGGTTGCTTGGGCTGTGCGCGAGCAGACAAGGAGACATTGCAACATTCGGTCATTGCTCGGAGAATGACTATCATTCCTACACCACAGGCTTAGTCTGATGCGATTCTAGCACACCTGTGACACTCCGCATTTCAACCGAAAATCGGACAATGTCGCCCGTCCGTCCACGAGAAATGTCAATAACCGCGTCGACGGAAGACAGTTGGTTTGCCTCTGCATGTGGAGACCATCCACCGTCAGAGCTCTCAGTAGCTTGAAGGTGATGCACGTTTGCGGAACTCTGGGTCCTTCCCCAAAAGCGCCAGGCACGGAATATATCCTGAGCTTATGTGCTGAATAAACGGTCTCATGGGCTGCCAACAAACTCACCTTTTGGGACCCGAAGATCAGCACGGCGACAAGGGGCACTGCTTATGCGTAAGTCCAAACCGGTAAGCATTAAGATAGAGCAAACTTACAACCAGCCTGAATCATGTATGGGAGAGGATCGGAAGCACTGATGAGGAACAATAGACATGCACTGCAGGAACTTAGTACGGCAGATATGATACAACTGAATAGAGAACATACCCAAGGGTGGCGACAGAGTACAAGTTGAAGATTAGGACCTGCCCAGAGGCAATCAGACGGCAGATCGCAATGAACTGTGGAGATCATCACATACTCGCAGCCATACATTGATTGAGGGAGTATGATGGGTTATTTGCAACTGACTTACTTGTCGGCGCCGCCAGTAGTGCTGTACGATTGTTCCGACTGGAGCGACAGACGTGTGAGTCGTGCCGTCAAATACAAAGTAATGGGCATAGAGAGCGCACCATTGAAGAGTAGGATCAGAATCATGAAGACTGCACAGAAAAGTGGTATCGCAAAACTGCGGAGGTAGACTAGATCAGCATGCAACAGAGAGCGAAGGGCGCGAGCCTCTTACAAGACTTCAAGATCGATTGTGCAGTAGATACCAAGGCTAGATGTGACAGCCGGACGGTTGTTTAGGCCAATCTATATTAAACACGCGGGGTAAGGTGTTATAACTTCTGAACCACGGTCAGCGGAAGAGACTCACGAATATCGTGGCGAGAGAGATGGCCACGAAAGCAACATACGGAGGGGCAATAATCTAGACATTATACATTCATATATTGCTTCATACAGCCAAGGAAACACCGCGACCTACCAATAGAAACCTTAGACGTGGCGGAATTCGTCCAACGAAACTCCACCATGGATGCCAGGGAGGTTGAAAAAGGTGCCAGACCTATCGTAACGCATTGTGGCGACACAGCTCGTACTGTATACGAGGGACATACTCACCTGAAGTACGACGGCAAACACGGCAAGAACAGACCTAGAAATTCCCAGGACGGGTGAGTGGTAGGCAGGGCAAGGGCAGGGAGCGTTGTCTTGACATACATAGGTGGGGTTGCATGGATGAAGGCTGCTTGTGCAAGACATAACGCGAATGAAGGATGTCTGCTATACAAAGGTCCTGTGTACAACCTACGGTCATTGAGTGAGATTCTATTCCGAGAGGGAGAAAAACCTACAATAAACAGTAGGACACAGAGAAAACTATCCAGGTAACGAGAAGGTTGATAACTGCGGGTGGACGATGGACACGCTTGGAGAATAGCAGCGTTGCAACCAGCAACGGAAGCCCGACGTGCCCACCGATGATATGAAGGGTAAGGTATGCTGGAGTGAGATATCGCATGTCAGGACTTTGGTTTGCAGAAGCCAGCGAGCGACTTTGGAATCCAGTCCTTGAAGACATTTGAACGATCGCAACGTAAGTTTACAAGGATAGAGGAGCTGTTGGCGTTGAATTGAAGATGAAGGCTGCCATATCTATTCCCCCTATGCTATATCTAAGTTAGACTGACGGTGAGTCTGACAAACTTGCTGAGATGTATTTACATTTCACCTACCTCGGCGAACACCCCTCGTGTTAGGTTACGCGCCGTACACAAAATTGGAAGATCGTCGTGGGGGCACTCGCCTTCCATGATACAGACATTGACAGTTGGCAACATGTACAGGAACTGCAGAACGGACTATGATGTAAGTTGCTATACTTTCAGTGCCTCACCGGCATACTATTGGTTTTCCTCATACTTAGTGGAAGGTTTGAGGGGTAAAAAGAAGATCCATTGACTAGCTCCGCAGGCGAGACGGGCGAACGTGGGTATATTACCGTGATGCTGAGCTTCCTACTAATAGCAAACCGAATCGAGGAGGGGGTTTCACGAGATCTACAGCTGGTTGGTATTGTGACTCTATCGCACCTGACCCTGGTCTCAAGATGCTCGAAGGAGTCGAACCCTTCGCAGGCGCAGTAACGACCTGATGAGATGGTGGCACAGGCGGAAGCAGGGCTGAGAGGGCTATTTGAAGTCGAGACAAAAGTTCACTCATAGTATGCTCAACCTTGTCTGACGCGGCTTCGGTTGGTAGCTGGAAATGTAATTTTCCGATGAGCAATAGCTGACAAAGGTTTAAGGGGGAGAGGGAGTACCTTTTGACGCACGTCCGCAATCGTCGCATGGAGCCGATCACCTACTTCAAGTTTGTTGCCACTCCAAAGAGTCAACATGGACCGCAAGAACGTCATGTCCCAGAACAGCTGTAGATAACGCCTAGAATCTTGCGGCTGTAAGCTAGGCAACGTATCCAATGTGGCACTAACGAAATCAACGAGCAGCATCTTGCCATTTCGCGCTCGTTGACTGGGATCCAACGGAGTACCAATTTGCTGTACAGATTTAGAGAGTGACAGAAGCGCGGCGAGAAGGGCGGAAGATGGTCGCGGGTGGCTTGAATCAATGTCTAGTACAAGCAGTCAGTTAGAGCACCGTCATGCAATCAGATGACTCACGTTCTTGCACAATTTTCCCATGAGGAGCGCTGCTTGTCTTGTGCCAATGCTCACGAACGACGTCTGCAACAGTATCTCGCCTCCAGTGGGCAATCAACTGCTCGTGCAGAGCGCGCAACTTGATCTGAAGTTCTGTTACAAGTTAGTTGATTGTAATATCGAACTATTCGAACAACTCACCTGATATGATTTGTGCCTCACATCCCAGACTGTGCGCAAAACGCGGCTCGGACCCCAACTCTAACGCTGCCCTGCTAATGAACAAAAGTTCTCTGGCATGTGACTCTAAGGCTTCTTCGTTAGTGAGAATGGCACTCTCACTAGCTGAAAATGCCGTACCTGTGTGCCCAGAGCAACACTGCGCAGTTTGTTCAAGAGCATTGGTAATATCGTCGCAGAATGCTGCTACATCTGATCGAAACATTTCGAGCATCTTGGATGATAGATGCCTGTTGTGATGATATTATTTCTTTGACTATGCAAGGACAAAACAGTGCCTACCCATGATTAGCCTCATCGTCAACGACGATTTTCAAGTCATTCCGTAGGGTCTCGGCGCTGCGCTCGACCGTCGCTAGAACGTCATCTAATAACGGGGTCCGAAAAGAAATGCGCTGTTTCAAGGCACTTCGGTATCTTTCGAAAGCTTCATCTGTGAGAGACGACTTGAAACCAATTTGACTGGAGGGCGTCAAAGATGGGGCCTGGAAAAGATATTGCACGGGTGATGCATCTTGACAATGTGTTAAATCAGCGATCTTCTTGCTCACAAATATTGATTGAAGGACTTACCAAAAAGACTATTGGATTCCGTGTTTTTCAACGCCGTCAATGCACTTGACAGATGGGCACGGAACTCTGTATTGGCAGATTCTAGAACATCTCTCCAGATGGTGGCGGCTTGGTGGAGGCATGCCTCGTCCGAAAGGTTCATGAGCACCGCAGTCTCGCCAGTTTCGAGCCCATCTGCTGTACTCATCCAGCGGAAGAGTCCTGTTCTCAACTTCCAGACCTCCGTTACACTATGAAGCTCAGATAACCATTTGCCCATGGACAGCTTGATATCCTCTGTGGCTTTGATGAACCACTCTTGAAGTTTGTCATTCAGTGGTTCCTTTGACAGCGAGGACGCTACATTGCTATCAATGTATGGTCGATAGGATTTGATGTTCGGAGGTAGCAGCATGAAATGACTCGACGAAGGCAAAGAGGTCAACAAGAGCTGGGTGGTAAGCTTGAGTTCCATGGGAAGCTCGCTGGTTGGCGGCGCTGGATCGGTCTGAATATAATCCAATGCTTCCATCAATAGAGGTGGTCGTTCCGACGTCCCAATGAAGAGTTGTCTGGCAGCACCCAGGGTGTGCGCTACAACATCAAGAGCAGCTTCTGCTTTCGACCGGGTATTTCGTACAATCGCCTTCCGCACACGCGGGGTGCGCGAAGGTCCTGCAGTACCATTAGGGACATTATCACGAGGTCGTGTAAGCAGTGGTGTGAGGGCCCGCGTCCTTTGCATGAGCAATATTGTTAGGGTCTCGGGTAGGGGTCGAGATTCTATGAGATGGAGAGAAAGTAGTGAAGCACCAACGGCCTACGAAGAAGTTAGGACCTTATGTGCTTAAATCCAACGGAAGACATACCGCAGGCGATGGCGTGTTTTCTCTCAACGACAGGGTTGCTTTATGGGTGATTTGAGTGCGGAATTGAGAAACAACGTCCCATTGTCGTTGCACAAGGGGAAATTGTTCCTGGGGTGAATTTTCAGCAAAATGCGTCGAAATATGCATTCTACGAACAACACTTACTGCGATATTAAGACCATACACATTCCAACCGGTGTCGTCATCGGCATCATCTCGTAACAATGCACGGTGTACTACGCGACAAAGCAAGAACAACCATGCTGCGTGTAGATATAATTTTCGCTCCATAAGTCGCCACAGGTGTTCTGGAGTGTCAAGTAATAGTTTCATATGTGCAGACAAAGCTTGAAGAACTTGAAGATGTGCGTCTTCGCCAAAATGTCAATCCTACATGTTACGAAATTCCTGGATAACTCGACTGACCTTCTTGACCTACGGAAGGTGCAATACGAGGCAAAGCGGCAGTAGTACCGACTGCAGAGGTTATGCTTCGCATATCTTCCAGGGCGTGGAGGACATTGTCCGATGATCGAGCGAGGGCTATTATTGACGTGGATGCCTGAAGGAGATCCCGGTACCGTTCCCTGCGCTTTCAGGCTACAATTGAGATTATGACATGTGAGTTATTATGGTACGTACCCAACCATGACCCGCAGCTCTTGTTGCTTTGCATCCGCATCATGTCTAAATACTAACATTAATATTCAATAAATGAGTCGTTTTAAGCCCGCATACCTCAGCTTTTGCTGGATTCCTTTTACCTCGGCCACAGTGTGTTTGACAAAGAGTTCATCCGGATTGGCAGCATGTTCATCTTGTTGTATATTGGTTCCCACCTTGCCATTTCCAGACGCGGTTCTAGATGACAGCCACCTCGAGGAGTTGGCAGAAGCTCTCGATGATTGTGAGAACGATTGGGATAAGGAAGGTAGTTGACCAAGTTTCGGCAGACTCCCAGACGAGTTTACAGATGATAAAGATACAACAGAGGGTCTGCGAGCCATGCTCGACGTTGCATTCGTTCAACCACACAATATCAAGCGGCCATAGCCCGAGAATTTCAGCGTCATATCCACGTGGTAATGAAGCGCCCATTTTGGAAGGTATTTAAATTGTAGGTATTCGTGAATGACAAGGGCAGAGACTACATGCTAGGGAATCGAACTAATAAGCGGGAAGCAGATTTTCTACAATAATGCACATCGTGCGTAAGGACATTAGGAAAGTCATAACCAAGCCACCTGCTAGCAGTACGTTACTAAATCCACACTATCGACCACCTTGTGCACCAGCGTCCCCAATGTCAGCTTCGGGTGAAGGGGACTTCGACTGAGGAATTTCGCCATTTGTTGCAGGTGGCGGGCGTGATGCACTGGGGCCGGCAGGCACTGTTGCCGATCGCGGTGTAGGTGATGTTGCACCGCCGGCAAGCCTTTGATCTAAAGCCTTGAGAGCCATAGCTCTGCAGCATGATTTAGTATGAAGATTTCTATCATGGAAGCATGATAATCGTACCTTCGCCTTTCTGCCTCTGCACGGGCACCCCCAGGAAGTTGGGTATAACCACCGGATTCAACGTCAGGACCAATGGAGGGAATTAAATGGAACTTCGAGGCAAGAGAATGTGCGGTATTCGCAAGCAAGGTGATGGGCGTGCTAAGTTACAGTATGAGCGACGTAAATTCTGAGAACGCAACGTGTAAACGTACTGGATGAATGGCGGAAACCAGCTCACGAAAGCGAATGTTTCGCTTCTATCGCCATATGCAGGACCACCACCAAGTGTTTCAGAGTTCTTCTTGTAGAAGCGAAGCCAAATGTATGATACAAGCCATCCGAACTGGATAACTATGTAAGGACATTGGAAACCTATAATGCACATCACGGTAGAGAACGTGACGTATGCCATAGGGATAGACTGTTACAAGTACCGATTCGTTAACGACTATCGATATCATAATACTCATTGCTTACTTTGACGCGAGCTTTAATTACGCCTAAAAGCTGAACTTGGTGCTCCGGAATAATTTGCGTGAAGGCAACAAGGACTCCAATCTGAAGCGCCATTTGGCCATGATATCGTTGTTCGTAACTGTCGTAGATGTTTAAATAACGACCATAGTGTGAAGGGAGGTATACTCACAGAAACACTGGATTCTTCAGTACCACGTATTCCAGCCAGTTCAATCCAAACGCGATGATGTTGGAAACACCAACAGTGACGACGATAAATTTCAGGGTTTCCACTGCTCCCCATAATCTCTCCAGATACTTCAGCGATGCTGGAATGACCAGCAGAGTAAACAGAAGCTGAAAAACTGTTCGTCACCCAAACCCAAGCCAATATCCGCTTTAATGTCACTCACCTCAAATATAGTAGTCTCTATGAGCGCAGACGTAACAAACGTCCATGGGTAGAAAATACTCGATCCGGGAACGAGCACGAGGTATGGAAGGGCATCCCCTGTGGTCCAATACAGCCAATAGTACAATATGGAGAAGAAGACGGTAGCTGCAGTGAAAGCACGAGTGACGGGCGGTATTGACGCGACAAATTGTAGGGGTGCAGACGTGAGGACAGCCATCTCGTTAGGATCCTCAGGCTATTTTGGCTTGCTCAGAAGAGAGAGAGGGCGTGAAAGTGACCCAAGGACGATTTGGTGAAGCCGAGAGTCGCGCCTACAGGCTACAACTGTCAGAGCAGGCTTCGTGCTAAGCCGTAAATGGTGGCGTGACTGCGATTGGGCGCAAAGTCATGCACGCGTCACATTCGCGTCACAACACTCTTCATCCGCAACCACCTCCTTGAGAGGCTTAATGTCAGAATATGACTTTCGCCCTGGTGGCTCCCTTAAACTAAAGGGGGGAGTCGTTGACGGCGGGATAGTGAAGAAGTGAGTTATGATGTTCTAACGCAGTAACATTGTCCTGATGATTATATAGGAAGAAGAAATCGAAGTCTAAATCTATAGAGAAGGACGTCGATGCCGAGGCACAACGGCTGAAGGAGCTGGAGGCTATTATGAGGGAGGAAGAGGCGAAGGCAGTATCATCATCCGGTAGTAGTCGAGCATCTCCGGCGGCGACCAGCAGTAGTGATAAGAAAACTGCGGCTGAGAGGCGATTTGAGGAGACACAGAGGAAGCGGGTATGTGCCGTTACTCATCATCTCAGTTCTTGGTCTCAACTCATTATGATCATTCAGCTGGCTGCGAAAGTTGCCAAACTTGCTACTAAGACGCACAAAGACAGGGTGAATGAGTTTAATACGAAGCTTGAGCTACTCAGCGAGCACCATGATATTCCGAAGGTATGTCGTTATAATTTGTCAATGGCGCGTCGCATTCTTATTATAATCCGAATAGGTTGGGCCTGGATAATGCCACAGATGGTGCTCCTTGTTACTCCATTTGCTATCTCGTTGTATTTCGTATCTACTGGCAATACCATGTTGTTCGCCTCATTCCTGTGGTGCGGAATTGGGTCGAAGCCCCTCCCAGAAACTTCCGGTTTGATTATTGTCATCTCAGACGTGAACGGGGTCCAGTAAGCGGTAACTTGCCTAAATATAATTAGTGTTTGCCTATTACTATTTGTACACACATTGTGACGGAACAAGTATGTCGCCTGGTGTGATATGAACTGTGACCCACCACCTGCCTTCCTCTTTTCTTTCATGTCACTTTCTCTTGCCACACCATGAAGACTGCTCCTATCGTTGCATCGTCTGAAAAGAAGGGCCACATATGCCCTCCATCCAATGCCGCACATCCCAGAGACCGCTGGGAGTCCCTTTTCGTATATGGCTTCATCTGCAAATTCACGCAATTGCGAAATAAAGTGGAGGGGTTGGAAACACCTATGGAGTGAGCATCGTCTCGGTTTCTGCTTGCTATGATATGCTCATGTTGTTTGAAACTGGTTCAGTTTTGAGGAGGCGTTGCTTTTCCCGGAGGCGCACCCTGTGATAACACAGATCCTTGCACGTTTTGTGTTGAATCTACGGCCACAAACGCGTAACTTGAGGTACGTATGTCCTCAGCTAGACCTCGTGCATAATCTGAGTCATTTTGCGACGTGTTTATTCTCTAGTTCGGACGTGATATCCTCTACTGTCGCCTCTTTGCTCCAGGAGTACTTCAAGTCTTCTGAAAGAACTGTATTCTGGAACGATGAATTGAAAATGAACGAGGATCCATTTCATAGTCTTCCAAATGGGTTTTGGAGTGCGGACTGGGACCTCAAGGTGTGCACGCCGCTTTTGTCGCCGCGTTTTCTGCTCACTGATCGTAATCGCATACACTTCAGCTCAGAATACTTCGTCAACTGGTCGAATTGCAGCTTTGTCATAGTGCGGAGGTCAAGGCTCTCATCGACCGCGCATGGGGCGTTATTCACAACAAACACAAGAAGCATGAAACCACGTCTGCGCCCCCTCCTCCAAACGACCCTCACAGTATGGAGAACCTTCAACTCATACCTCTAGGCCAGGACAAGGAGCGGAAACGTTATTGGGTTATCGATGGTCCGTGCACTCTCCTCCTCGATTTCGTGTATTTGCGTGTATTTGCATTACGCAACGGAGTTTCCGACAATTCTTCCGGCACATTGCGGCCTCTCGTTACGAAATATGTTGTTGAACGCGTGTGACTGACTGATTTGTCTATGTATGTAGATTCACCGCGTGTATACATATCTACGAACCCATGGAAGATGACCGCGACATTCCAAACCATATCTTCAACCAGGGACGAATATCTCGCCATCATTGACAAAGTCAAGGATAGCTCGCCTGGAGAATATACGCCTGGTGCACGCTGGTCAAAGTTGGACGCAGCCCATCTGGCACTTATCCAGGCTTTAGAAGACCGGTTACCTGCCATAGATGCTGAGATTGCGGTGGGTGTCATTCCTTGTTCATTGAATGTGGCGTACAGGTCTCGCATGGGAATCGTGCACATTATAGTCTTAGATCGGCCATATCGATGCTTACCCACGTAATTTCTAGCGAATACAACGGGCAAAAAAGAAGATAGAGCAACGGCAGTTGCTTATCGCGCAAGCAGACCTCCGTGAGACGAGGACACGACGCCGCACTACCCGACCCGACTATGCCTACATGAATGGTCCAGATTCAGAGGTGATTATATTCTTAAGCGTTCATATGAGTTGCTGATTTTTCTGGCTATAGGAGGACAATGACGAGTATGTTCAGGAGGAGTATGAAGAGCAGGATGAATTTGATGATGACGATTTTCTCAATTTCCGAACGGACGAGCCTTCCGGCAGTCGACGAACTGCCACCGGTAGGCGTCGTTCGACGCGATCTAGGCCAAATGGCGATGCAGGAGACGACCAGGAGTGGAGCGAATGGCGAGGAGAACGTCGTTCTACTCGACTAGGAGCTCCCTCCGACATGCAACTGGACGGCCCGCCTCCCCCGAAAAGGGCACGCACGGTGGACAGCATCGTCAGCGCAACTTCTGTAGACGCGTCTCAACAGAGTAATAGCAGCAGTTTAAAAATCAAGATCAACGGTGCTGCTGCGATCAAGCCAACGGAGACCATAGTTGAGGCGGTTGCAGGCAAGAAGAAGAGCAAGTTCTGGTTTTATGCTGTTGAGCCGATCAATCCTCCATCGCAACCTGTACCCCAGGCGATGCCTTCACGATCATCGAACGGAACAGGACCTTCTCACTCAAATGGCTACCATAGTGGTGCGGAGCAGATGACAGAAGACACGGACAATCCACCATCGACGAATGGAGATCCATACGAAAAGAGTTTAGAAGGAAGTCTGTCACCGACCTCAAGCATGGACGAATCATGATCTAGAGTTTCTGGTTTTGCTTATCTCTTGACATACCTTTTATCTTCCTCTTGCTTTTCACATCATCGCATCGCATCGTACCAGCATATCTCACATTCCTTCCTGTTTGCAACTACGAGCTATTGTATTTGATTGCCAATAATTCTATCAAGGCGTGTCATCGTGACGAACTATAGAATGAATCACGTAATTCGTTGGCTTCTGTGGGGCAGACTTAGCCACATGTTTCTGTGGGGCATGACAATTATTTAAAAGTAAGTACAATGGAGGGTCTCGAGCAGTCGAGGGTGGTCCATTGTGTATGTCGAAGATGCTGAAACTTGAAAGTATACTAGACGCCATCAATTTCTTTGATCGAGAACGCGGGAAATTTTGTTGAGGAATGTCAGCGTTGTGATTCGCACCCTTACAAGAACGTCTCTCTCTCGTCCTTTACCTCTTCCTGCTTTACTCAGCAGGTTTCCCTGACTACTCGTCAGAGTCCATGCTCGCAAAAACTACCAAGGATGTACTGAGGAAGGCCGTCAAGCCACCATTTCGATTCCGAGGGTGCTTATACGCTAAGCGTGAAGCTGCAACTCATCTTGCGACATCCACCTCTTTGTCAAATGTTCCTGTACCTGCATCTGCTGATGATGCAGCCATAATTGATGACCTGGACAAGCCTTATTCTTCTTATCCTTCCTCTCCGCTCTCACCAACAGGTCTTTTCCGGCATCGTTTGCTGACTTCTCCACGGGAGTTCAAAGTTCTAGCTGAAGCGACACAACGTCGGGCAGAGATCCTAACGGAGCGGATAGTGAGAGCGGGCGAGTCTAGAGAGGAGCTGTACAAGGTCGTCAAGAATCTTGACAGACTCAGTGACATGCTTTGCGGTGTCATAGACTTGGCAGAGCTCATACGAAACACACATCCTGATGCTTCGTGGGTGCAACATGCCGAGTCGGTTTACGACCAATTATGCCAGTTCATGAATGTATTGAATACTCATGTTGGACTCTACGAAGTACGCATATATGGTATGCATCACAATCGTCCTCAATGTCGATCATACGTTGCTTTTAGGTACTTCGTATTGTCTTGTCCGATCCTGACGTCGTCAAATCTCTCAGTACAGAGGCTCGCGAAACGGCCCTCATCTTTTGGAGAGACTTTGAGAAATCTGGCGTCAACCTACCGCCGTCTCAGCGGGACCGATTTGTCTCTCTCTCATCCGAAATTCTTTCTATAGGTCGTGAGTTCCTCATGGAAGCATCGAAAGCACGTCCGCCCGCTCGAATCAGACCTTCAGAATTACGGGGGTTAAAGGATACGGGAATGGGGACTCGACTGCGGCTGCAAGCTACGGCTACGCAGCGCGATCTCTTGGTCTATCCAGGATCCCTACAAGCTCAAATGATCATGACCTCCGCTCCGGAAGAGGAGCCCCGGAGGAAACTATACATGGCAGCCAACTCAAGTTCGGAGGAACAAGTACATACGCTGGAACGCCTGCTTCGTGCTCGTGGGGACCTTGCACGACTTGTCGGCAAAGACAGTTTTGCACATATGGCCCTCGCAGACAAGATGGCAAAGTCCCCAGGTACGTTGTAGTGCAGTTTGACACGTCACATTTCACTTACACGCTGTCATTTTCAGAAAATGTGCGTTACTTCCTGGACGCGCTGATGGATCACACTCGACCATACGCTCGGAGAGCGCTCCGTGCGCTCAGTCTGCGCAAACAGGCTCACCTAAATACGCCACCATTTCCTACAATACAAGCTTGGGATAGGGACTACTATTGTCCTCCAGAACCTCCGGCACCGCCGGTGTCGCTTCCTCCACTGACGCTAGGGACTGTCTTTATGGGTCTCTCACGGCTGTTCCGCAATCTGTACGGTGTGACATTACGGCTATCTGATGTTGCATCAGGAGAGGTATGGCATAGTGATGTCCGGAAGCTCGAGGTAGTCGACGAGAAAGACGGCACGTTGGGTTGGATATATGCTGACCTCTTTGCACGGAGAGGCAAGCCGAGTGGCGCGGCACATTACACTGTTCGTTGTTCACGACGAACGGACGATGACGACGAGGCAGGAGACAATGCTTTCATTAGAAACGACGGTGATAGACACGCTGTCGAGATCGCAAGGTCCTTTGACTCGGCCCATAGAGCCCGAATACCTGGTCAAGAAGGCATGTACCAACCTCCAGTTGTTGTCCTCGTTTGTGAATTCACAAGACCGTCGCCGCGGAGTGGACCTACCATCCTCGCTTGGCATGAGGTTTTAACTCTGTTTCACGAGATGGGCCATGCGATGCATTGTGAGTGACACTGGCCTTGTTCTTCGCCCAACCGTGTCTGACACATTTGCAATCTAAAGCAATGATTGGTAGGACCGAGTACCAGAACGTCTCAGGTACCCGTTGCGCAACAGACTTCGTCGAACTACCTTCCATCCTTATGGAACATTTCCTGAACTCACCGACAGTCTTGTCACTCTTTGACATAAACGGTAACCCAATTCGACAAGCAGCGAATCATCACGAGGATCCTTGTCGCTCTATCGATACCCATACCCAGATCCTTCTAGCTGCTCTCGACCAGATATATCACTCACCTGCTGTAATGCATGAGGACTTCGACTCCACTGCAGCCTTGGCCAGACTCTATGAGACACGAGGATTAATTCCATACGTACCGGGGACCTCGTGGCAAACACAATTCGGGCATCTGTTCGGATACGGCGCCACCTATTACTCTTATCTCTTTGACCGTGCCATCGCCTCGCGAGTGTGGCGCAATATCTTCTCACATGATCCTTTGAACAGGGATACGGGAGAGAGGTTCAAAAGTGAAGTATTGAGACATGGTGGTGCGAAGGATCCTTGGAAGATGGTCAGTGCACTGTTGAATGCGCCTGCAATGGCTAGTGGAGATGCAGAGGCTATGGCTGAAGTTGGACGTTGGAAGATCGAGGATGAGGTCTCAAATTCAGCGAGGCATTGACGTTGATAAATAGAGTTACGGCTTCATTGTAGGCTTGAGATCAACTTGAGATGTCGCTTGTTGAGGAACTCCGTTCGATCGTGTGCATCCATAGTGTCGGTGAGAGCGTAGCTCTCGATATTCTGCGATTATTACTACACTACGAAACCGATCCAAAAGCTGCACGAGGTCAGTAAAGAATAAATACACAATAAAATTAAAGCAAAGCCAGGTGAAAGCGAAGCGAAGACGAAAGCAACATATCAACAGGACAAGGTGAATATCAGAACGCTGCAATTGTTGTGCGGAATTGAAACGTCCGAGGAGCACAAGCCGACTTCTCCCGTAAAGAATAATCCATGGATGAATAGGGAGAGTATCGCTTGTGTTTCTTCTGTTTCTTTTCCGATGTGGAGTAATCTGGGAGATCAAACGTGGGAGTTGATGGGGTCACCAATGCGGGGGAACCCGCTCCAGACGATGACCAGCCATCCGAATTGACGGACGTCAGCGAAGAAGAGCGCGAAGGCGGGGAATGCGATGGTGAAGTCTGTGGGGCACGTTTGGAAAGCGAAGCATGTAGTCGATGTGATGGTCTTGATTGAGGGTAAGGTTGAGAGGATTGAGGGTAAAGTTGAGAGGATGGAGTGGAACGTGACAGATGATGAGAATAGACTTCTCGAAGACTCGACCGTGCGGATAGCCGGCGCATTGGTGTCGATGATACATGCCGTTTCTCGGCGTCATACCCCGACAAATAGGTTTTAGGCTTGACAGTGTCCCACGAAACGATAGGAGGAGCCGCATGAGATTTAACAGGCCGAGTCCGTGCGGACGACGCTGTCGGGATGAATGCGGCATTGAAGGGTGGCTGAGAGCGATTTGTATCCTCCGTGCGCTCACTGCCTAAGCTTAGTTTGGAAAAAGCATACGTGAGGTCCGAGATATCCGAGACAGGGCGATCCTCGGGGCGAAATGAACCGACCGACCGAATCCAGGGGATCTCAAAATGCATCAACCCGTCTTCAAACGCTACGCGATCCTCGCTCACAAGTGCGCGTTGGTATTTGGAGGGGAAAGCATACTTGGGTGCTTCAGAGGTCACGATTTCGCGAAACTGAGTTGACGACTTGGGTAAAACAACTTGTGATCGGTTCACCTGCTTGAACACTCCGTCACTAATTGTACGAGCGCACCATCAGAGATACTGACCGATTCGATACGTTGAGGGTGATGGATATCTTTGCTTATCAGACGCTCCATGTCTGAAAGGAATGTAGAAGGGATGTTTGAGAAATGTTGTTTCACATACCCCACGAACTCCGGAGTCCTCCGTGTTTCGTGCCCACTTCGCTTAGAGCGAGCCCTCCTGTTTTGAAACTTCATGCAAGTTCAGAAACATCCTACAAAGGTCGCACCAGGACATACCCAAACTTTGATCTGTTGTGGTTGCATACAGAATCTCGCGGCAAGCTCCTCTCTCTCCTCGCGCGTTGGATATGCTTTCCTGAAGTAAACTTCCTCCAACACGGGTACCGCGTCCTATTCCTCGGCATCAGAATCAAAAATGATCGGGTACGATCAAACTAAACACCGACCTGGTTGAATGCCGAACGTTTGCCTTTCTGGGCTTCAACTTTGTCTGATAAATGATGTGCCGACGCTAGAGCTAGTCGCTCTCGAGCCAACATTATTGTTTCCTGCACCATGCTGCTCAAAGTCCGCTGATAGTGCGCTACGAAGGTAGTCTTCACAGATGTTAGGTTCTCTTGAGCAGTTGTCGGAGATTCGTAGAAATTTGTTTGCAGCCAAACGCGAGATACTGCCCTGATTCGTTCCTCATATGCGCGCTTCAGTTGCAACGCAGTAGCAAGATAGGCCCGGGATGCCTGCTCAGCCAGTGAGGGTCGAACCCCCACGGAAACAAGGGCCGCCGAGATGGGTCGCGGGTAGGGTACTGAGAGACGGACATCCACCTCCAGCCTTTTTTCGCTGTTTTGGGGTCGGAACCAAGAAGTCGAGCGAGGAACGAGGGCATTGATCCGGTGTATGAAGTTGTGAGCAGTTCGGCTGATCGATAGAATGTGCTCCATATTTTTCCCTTTATGAAACATGAAGCAAGAAAGGGAGGAAAATGTGGAAGCTGAGTACTGAGCGCTGAGTATCCAGTTCGCGGGTAGTTCGGGGTCAAAGGCTCCTCCATATTGAGGACGGTACTACTTAAATAAAGAACGCGTGGGAAATCAGCAACTTGATTATACACCTTCATGGCCAAACACGCATAACCCGAGTGGCCGCGATGGTGATGTCGCCTGATGTTCCTTGCCGCAGCCGAGCAGTAGCCGGGCCCATTGTAATACCATAGAGGTCAAAGTGCATCCCACGCTGGGACTAAAGGTGGCGCTTGTCAAATCGCATACATATATTCCATACATAATACATGATGGGTCAAACTGATTCGTTCTACCCGTTCGCCCCAGCGACCCTTCAGGGCCTTCACCATGTCTGGAACTATAGCTCTCCAACAACGACTGCTCAATGCACCGTCTCAACTACTTGACGCTCTTTCTAAAGGGGAGGACGCCTTGCTTGTTTTTGAAAAATTGTGGGAAGTGCTCGGAGCTGAACTTCCCCAACTCGTTCAGGCCACTCCTCACGACAACGAGATCTCCCATTATGCATACTCCACCGCTTCCCAGATCTCAACGCTAGTAGAGTCTATATCGGCTTTAAACCATAACTCTGATTGTATCACAATATCCCTGTTGTCTGAAGCCCAGTGTGCTCTACGACAATTCACCCTCGATGAGGCGTGCGCTCAGGAGCCTTCGCAGATGAGCCACCGTAACTCATCGGCGCTTTCTCCCCTGAGCTCTGTTTCACCTCCACCGTACGTTGAACCAGCCTACAGTTGGCTCATGGACAATCTCCATAACCCATATCCGCCCCTCCACGTAAAAAAGGCACTGGCTGCACGCACGGACATGTCCGTGCGTGACATCAGTAAATGGTTCAAGGAAGTTCGTCGTTCCATCGGCTGGGTGGATATTTGCATTACGTACTTCCAGGGGTCTCGTCCACTAGCCATCGAGGCGGCGACGCAGGTGTTAATTGAAGAACATCTCAATCGGTCGCCTTCCATGGAGGTGCAAGTCGAATTTTTGTCTTTGCAAGGCAGGGCATCGTGCCTGTACTTTAACAATGATGGTGAGGCCCAGCTGTCGCACAGTTCGAATCCTAGTTCTCGACGATCCTCAATGACGCCAGCACTGGAATCATGTCGAGAGTCTTCACCGGAACGAAGCGAACTGGCGAACACTCCCGTCCTTGGCGGTACGAACTCAACGCCCCCTTTGTGCAAGTCCAACGGTGTGGTAGATCAGCCAGAGTGGCAAGTAAGGTGCGCTGAAAACTGCGCACGGTCTTACCATTTACTCACAGCTGTAATTAGGAACCATATTACGGCTGATATCCTCCCTGGATGTACTCCCGATACTCTATCATTAGCAGATGTGCCTGGAGTATCGTCCCCTCCATGCTCATCTGAGTCTAAGACTGTCTCAGACATGCCATCGTTTGTGCCCGAAGCCACAGGTATTCGCTCAAGAAAGCGACGTCTTTCAGATGCCGGTGTCCAACCTCCAGTCAAGCGCACCCGCGGATTGCCAGTTCGACCCCGCTTACAGGCTGTGTCCGACCCTCTTCCAAGAAGCATGGCTTTAGACGTGGAGTGTTTGACTCCAGAATGGATCGCAGGTTTCTCTGTGGCGCCAGTTGCTGAAATAGTTTCCCATCCCGACTCCTCTGATCCTGTCATTATGCAAGCCAGGACTTCGGATGCTTCAGCTTATGAGAATGCCACACCCGAGATGAGTAAGCCTACCGCCTTTTTCTCAATGTTCTTGTTTTCTCATGTCTATGTAGAAGAATTTATCCACGCTATGGTCCACTCTTCCACGGAATCGGCTACGACGCCCATTCCTCTCGTATCATCCATGGAGCATATGGAATCACTGGAGGAGGAATTATTTGTCCCAGCCATCGACATACATGCATCCGATACCTATGCTAGAAAACTTGTGATGTCCCCTCTGCAGTCACAGTCCGCTGACCTACCCCCGAATTCTCAGCTTCCGCTCCCCTTGGATGGAACACTCGTCCCAGACGATCTTCTCAGATCGTTTGCTTCATCCCCGTCCTTCTCAGGAGGTTCATCCGCTGCTTCCTCTACTCCCCCAATGACGCCATCCCTTCCGACGCCAGCTGATGCCACATCATCATGTATTTCGTCATCCAATTTGGATGCGCCAGACTTTAGGGAGCCTCTTGCTCAGACCCACGCAGATCCAAACATCTTCGACTGCAATCCTGAGGTCGATTCAACTTTTAGTGAATATATCGACTGGAACGTCTACGGAGAGGATGACGCATTGCCGCAAACTCCCTCAAAGCAAAAGGCTTCGTCAACCTTTCACATCACCTACCCACTCCATGTTTGCGACCGGAATCCTTATCCATGGCTCAACCGCTTTAGAGGTGCGACTGGTTTCGCGCCTCAGTTCTTAGCAATCACTGCGTACGCTTATTCTGACTGATTTCACAACATCTCACTGACTTGCAACCTCTTTGCAGGTGATACGAGTTTCGATTCGTCATTATGCTCTATATACCACTCACATTCTATACCCGCAGTTGTACAGACCAGCAAAAACCTACCATATGTTGCACTCGCCATAATCTTTTGTAGATAGTTGCATGGAATATCGTTTGTATCTTTTAGTAGCCTCTCATTCGCCTCCATTATATTGCTTCGTTGTACTTAATCCCTTGAGGGCTCTCGTAATTTATTCAGTACTTTATGTTTCATATTTTTCGCTTTTCTCTGTTGTATAGCTCTATTTGAAGAGCACCTTTTTTTGGTCTCCCTCAATTTGTTTGCTGTACTTTGTACTTCGGGTTTCGAATTTCGAACACAAACATCGCTTCGACGCTCTCGCGCTCTCACAGTCTCTGAAATTTTCGCCGGGTCTGATCCAGCGATCTGAAGGAACAATGGGCACGGGACATCGACATCGATGCATCCTGAGAATAGTACGATCCTAGATTGTAACACAATGGTGCACCAGTGAGGGTGTAGTAGGATGCGATGACAACTGCCGGCATCTTCGAAACACTAGGAAACTACATATGAATACATGAGCGGTGCACGTCGAACAGAAATGTTGGGTGTGGGATGATTCCGATGCTTCGATCCATTGTCCTGCGTCATTCATTGGAAGCTGTCTTTGGCGTTCGACCTAAGCCTACGTCTCATCATGAGAGCGAAATCCTAGGACAGGTTGGCGCATGAGTGTGACAGTTCATCGGGCGAGGAACATGGAAACTACATACGATGACAGCTTCTAATAATCTGATACCCTTGAGAGGGCCTGGACGAGTAGCGGCAATGACCAATTGCACTTCGGGAGCAATAGGAACTTCCGCAAACGCGTTAACAGCGTTCTCGTCTTCTTCACTGACTACGGACTGAGGCAATAGGTTAATGGCTGAGTTGGGTGAAAGAGAATAGTGAAATACCAAAGCGAAACTCGGCCTGCCGTCCTGGTAATCGGCAAAGGGCCGGTCTACGGTCTTCTGTATCGTGGCCAGAGATAAGCTGAAGTGTAGTGCGTCATGCTAAGGCAAAAGGCTAACCATTAAGTCTTGGGGTCGAGGGCTGGCTCTCGCATATGGATGGAATCTGTTCAAGTAAGAGCAGTGGTAGGAAGGTAAACGTAAATCCGACGCCTTGATGGGTACAGATAGATTGTTGTTGGGAGATATTTGTAGCGTAGAGATTGTGGCGGACATTGTGGTAATCGATTTTCTTGAGTGCGAATGCGAGGAAAGCGATAGAGAGCGAGAGAGCGACGAGAGCAATACGACAACAGAGAGAAGAGACGTGGAAGATGGGGCTTAAAAATGAGAGAGGGTGACTCGTTATACATCCAAAGAAGGGCGAGGAGCCAGGCCGTCGCCTTCTTGGACGTAATAAACCAAGTCCAGTGGATCGTCGCGACTTGAAGACGCGCCTAAAGGAGGTTCTCCGAGCCCAGCGGCGACTAGAAACGCGTCCACAGTGGTAGCTATGTCGTCTTGTATCTCAGTCATTTGACACGCCGCGATGTCTTGCACCTCGTGCAACCCACCGAGTAGCGGATACGGAGAGGTCGGGGCAGAGAAGCCAAGTCTTTGGGAATCGCCGAGATATCAAAACGGCATCTATCTCTTGAACGGCGGGGTTGAGGCCAAAAGCAAGATTCCGAATGCCAGAGGTGTTGTCTCTGTTCTTCTGACCGAGATCGTGTGAGCGGTGAGTTGAAATAGTATGAATAGTCACAGTCAGATTCTCCAATCACTGCTGTATCTTGACGGACAATCGCAGTCTTTGGATGAAGAACCCGCGAAATGCTTACGGACAACGCCGACAGTCCTACGTTTGTGAACTGGGATGGGGTGTCGACCACACGATACTGAAATTTCGGTTTGGACCCTATTAATCTTGCTACATGATATTAGGTTTAAAATGACCTAGAGCCCTTGATGTATTAGCCTGTGGCATGCGTACACAGGCAATGGTTTGCAATTGCGGCACAACCTCGTACGTCACCTTTTATGGCTACTGGGTTCCAAGTGGAGCCTTACCGTAATCTCGTCCAGGAAATTAGCCAGAGACAGCTAATGCCTGGATGAAAATACGGAGTGCTGCAGTCTAAGTTGTAAAGACTAATAACGCCTATGCTATGCAAATATGTGGGCAATGACTGCCATTTGCTACGCGGGTATTGTCTTCAAACCGACGAAACACTCACCTAAGGTTTGTATCAAATAGGCTGCCATGGACAGGCGACGACGACAACGGAGCAGGGAGCTGTCGGATGCTCTAATTGTTTCTTTCACAAAGTGCACTTCAGAAGAAGTAGTATCTGTGTCGGTGCGTGGCCATGCATATTGCATTCCTAATCCTGCGTTTCAGAAAATCGAGGACAGCTGACAATACATTAATACCGTGTCAGCGTGCCATTGTCTAGGCATGGTTTCCGATATTCCAGCCAGCTGCGCTATCTGTTGGCCTGTTGTAAATGGCTGCAGAACACAGGTAGTTAGAAGAGTGGGTAAGCCGATGTACAGCCTAAAGGGACCGTTAGTTCCGAGCAAATACGTTCGTCCTAGTGGGCAGTTCTCCACTGTGTTTCCCCAAGACAGGCCAGCGCAGAATGGAGGCAATGTCGCCACCAAGTGCCCAAGAAGCGGGTAAAGCTCGAGCCGTTGGATGTGGCCACGAACTGGTACGGAAGGGTCGAACGTAATCACCGATCGTTCACGTATTCGGAGGATAGTCCCAGACTCCCAGCACGTCGGCAGGAAACGACCGCCAGCAACACACTCGCCTACCTGCACCAACATTAAAATATTAATTGGCAACATGCCTTCGTTTACTCCGACTCTCCCTTTGTTTGACTCCGTCCTGACTTTTCCCACCACCAAGATAGTGGCAGTCCTTGGCAACACCAACGCAACATCAATTTGCGTGCAAATATAACCTGCGTTCATGTTGAATTTTAATCTTGCTACTACATGCACTTGCCCGCATGCTTTATTGGCTTACGTTGCCCTTGGCTGCCTCCGCGTTGTTCAACGGATCTTACTGCCCATCACGTCGTTCTCTGTGGGTCTCATGAATGTGCCAATCCAGAGGCACGACAGCTGTGTACGCCTTAAACCAAACTAAGCTTCTCATCCTCTTCCGAATTTTGACACATGCACGCCACATTGTTCAAGTCACTCCACGCCTCAAGGACAACTATTCTTTCCTCATGGTCTTGGAGGGTGGCCTTTTTCAACTGTATGGCGAGTCTGGGACTGATGTGGGAGGAGAGGAGGAGCTCATGGTATTGCGGTGAGTTCAACTCGTTCCTCCTCGGTCTGGAATTCCGTATTCGGTGTGGTGGCTCCAGGCAGGCTTCCATTCCACACTGTCATTCATTTCCTCACTCCTTGGATGCGCAGCAATGCACATGATGGCACCCTACGACATGCTTTGTGTCAAATCCTTTCTTCCGTACACTGTCACACCACTCCGTGCGAATGCTTCCCGATGGTGATACAACCTCGCACTTTCACAAAGCCCTCAAAGTAGATGCACGTGGAAGCAGCGCCCCAATGTATTGTCCTCGCCGTACAAAAAACACTATGAATCCAAACACGTACACAACGTCACAGCACAGATGGTCCAATGTAAAATACTATACAATTGCTAATATTTCTCTTGCACTACCCCGCGGTATCATCACTCAGAGGAACTTATTAGCCTGCGTAATGGAGCATGAGCAACCGAACTAAATGATTGATCAAAGTCGGATCTTACCAAGCCCGCCAATCCACCCAATCCGCCGCTGTTGCTGCCACCAGTGGTGCTGCTGAACTTGGATTGGACCAAGAGTTTCATGACTGTCATAGCAGCCCCGTTGACAGCATCCTGCTTGTTTCCTGAAGCAGTGCCACCAGACTTGTCAAACAGTTTGGTGGCTTCAGCCATAGCGAGGCTGATCAGTTGAGTTTGACTGCCTCCCCCGCTGCTGGAGGACTTATTGCCCGAGGTAAACTGCTTCAAAACCTGTGAAGAAGGGGATGAGCCGAGAAATGAATTCATGGTGACTATCGAGATATATACCTGGAGAGCTGCGGCGCTACCAAGAGAACCGGCGGAGAGACCTGAAGCGTCTCCTTTCTCATAGGCCTGACGATGAGCATTAACGACACGATCCTCATCGACCGGCTGCTCGTGTTCACCCTAAGAAATGATACCATTAGCAAGGCGTTACTCGAAATGTAACCAACCGACCTTGTTCTGCTTGAGGAATCCGAGAGCTTGGGAGAACAACGAACTGTCTCCGGAGCCCTCACGAGAAGCAGTATTGACAACCTCATCGTCATCGACTATAGATAGACGTGAGCATTGTGTATACTGTGTAATCAGTTAATGGCATCAAGAACGCACTGTTGGGACGATTTCCGCTGTTGTTGCCTTGTTGTGAATGGTGGGGAGAATTATATTCTTGACCACCAGTCTTGGTGAGATCAGCTAATAAAAAAGACTGATCTTCAGATCTCAGAGAAACTGAGCGAATACTCAGACATACGGTTGGAATGCTCTGCGTAGGCTTGCATTCCTTGTTTGGCGAGGCTGATGAAGTTATCCTAGAAGCCACGTACATGTTTCGTGAGTTGATACTTGCAATATTCATCTGAAGGGTACAGACCATATCGATGTCTTCGGATGGAGGTAACTGGTCGGTAACTGGCTACACTCACTTGGAACACCACCATCACCCACTAAATCTCGGCCCTTGCCACCTGTCGATCACTAGATCTCGATCGATTTCGCAGACGAGTGTCGGCGTCGCTGGCCCCTCAGGCTGTTGGCCCAGTTGCCAAAGTTTAAGTTGTAAACCAACCCTTCTAGCGCATCAGGCATACACATGGCACTGCGCTCGTCAGAGTCAGGTCGAGCCTCGCTTTCAAATCTTCCTCCAGAACTAATTGGCGAAGTCTGCGAAGTCTTAAACACCTTCGGAAAGCAAGATTTCTTTCCTACGAGGAACCGGGTGTCCTACGTCCTCTCTCGAGTCAACCGTCGTCTGCGTGCTGTCACTCTACCATGGACATACCGACATCTCAAAATAAGAGATCCTCGACACTTACTACGCTCCTTGCAGTATTTTGTTTTACAGTTTGTACGGTACGAATTCCAGTTGAGTGTTGCATAGCTGTTACCTACCTGACCTCCATGTTTCCTCCGTCAGGTCCATACGCATTGAGAATGCTTTTGGCATAGGCAGAAAGTACTATAGGCAGCTTGCGGATCTTGGAGGTCTATCTGTTTTCCCCCCGTCTGCAGAAGTTCGAGATCACGTGCGGTGTATTGTGGCAGGACCACTACCATGTTCTATCTCTTCCCAGACATCTAACCACTCTCTGTGTTGACTGGTCTGTATCGTATCCGTTCCCAGATCTTTCGTCCTTTCCGGAGCTGCATACATTGCGCTTGCGTATCGTACTGCGGCTTCTTCCTTCTTCCCGGTGCTACCCCTTCCGTCAACAAGGGCCAGTCTCTTTCATCTGTAACCACGCTTTGTATTAAGGAAACCGCAATTCAAGAAGTGGTTCCTCGCTTCGAATCCCCAGCTTCAGCCTTCCTCGTGGCGCTACCGGGATAAACACCAAGTGTCTCTTCAAAAAGGATATTCTTGGTTCACAAGTTGGTATCGACTTATTGAGTTCCCGAGGTTGAGTGTTTTTAGGTTGAAAGGAAATCTCCCTACACCTGCAAAGATGTACGACTTTGTTCACCGGCACTCCACTCTGCGGGAAGTCAATATTGGTTTCAAAGCATCGGCTTCGCTGTCGTTCAGTGGTTTGATGAAATTGGTAGAAGGTCAGGGCGTTTAAGAGAAGCCGATGAAAGCAACTTCTCGAAGTACCTATGGGGCTACCACGCACTTTCAGCTCGACAGTCCCGGTTCAGGAGCATCGAACGAACCTTTCCGGTTTCACTCATTCGCGTTTACCCGCACCCCGACTCCCAGTGGGCTTTCCTCTCCATCTTCAGCTGCAGACTCGCCTAGCTTCGTAGCCACTGCCCTAGCTATTGACCAGCTTGGTGACGAAGTGTTCGATGGGCATGAGGAGAGGAAGATGTTTTTCTAGCGTGGTTTCCTCCACAGTCGCGGCGCATCTTCCTGTCATTCGTGACTTCTGCATAGTCTCAACAATATTTCCGCTTGAAGATAATTTCTTTATGACTATGGTATGTGTAACTTTTCTATTATTGCAAGAAGTTCATCATTGCCTTCAGGGATTCCTGGGCCCAATTCTTCGTTCATGGCATTGTTTGCAAACACTGTCATTTGCTTGTATCGTGCCACCTCACTGGTCATTTCATGATGACGGGATACATGATGATGATATAAGCTATGACATTGGCGGCATCTTGCCACCAGTTGAAGATGGGTTTCTTTGGTCTTTGGATGATATGCCTTATATTGCCACGGACGACATGCGAGCCAAAATATGTGACGCTCTAGATGAGAGTATCATCGACAGCAAGGATTCTAACATTGTCATGCGCCTTTGGGAGTTCGTTCACGAGAAGAAAATGGCCAGGATAATACGCCATCTTGGGGAAAACTTCCAAACTTGGAAACAGTCAAGAGGGGTATCCCCTGTCGTTTACTGATTTACGGTCGCGGGAATTGGGCATGCGCTGGTTATGGAGGATCTTCAGACATAACAACTCTATTCAGAATGGTGGAAAGGAGCAAATATCTACCATACGTTTGGTATCAGGAAGGCTCAGCTGGCAAGGATGTTGTCATGATGCGGGTAGTTCGCTGCCTGAGGTGCTGGTGGGGGAGGAGCTCGCCTACTCACAGCTCATGCGAAATAGGAAACCCCCTCGATATTGAGACAGACAACCAGTCTTGCGGTGTAGATATTCATTCGACGATGTTTGAAATTCAGCAATCGTAGCGCCATGCATGTCCTTATATATACTTCAGTTTTAATTTTGCTTCTTGCGCTTTTCTCGGAATGGCGATCTCAGCAACGCGTTGACGCGTTGCATTTCAGTCATTAACGCGAGATGTCACAAATGTGACGGTTCGCGTTCGAAGTTTCATTTCGGTCCAGAAATCGCGATCGGTTAGTAATTAGCAACGACTTCTATTTCTTGGTGACTCTCTGTCTGGATATGTACTCCTTCTCTCTTCACAAAACTCTTCATGACCTCCCGAACGAACTACTGCTCTTGATTGTGGAATATATCGGAGAACAACGACATCTACCAAGAAAGTTTCGTGCCATTTATGCCCTCTCTCAAGTGAACCGTCGCCTTCGAGCCTTTTGCGCTCCTCATCTCTACCGACATCTACACTTCTCATCTTCCGAGAAATATCACAAATTTGCCTCTCACAGCAGATTTCCAACGAGTGACATAGCTCTACATGTTCGGTACGCCTTCAATTTTCAGTAAAGTTGTTATTATACACACTGGGCGCAGACTGAGTGACATTATACAGGTCTATATACATAGGCAGCGAACTCCTATTTCTCAGCGATAAACCTCCCGCGTCGTTGCATAGGGGTTTTCGATGTCCCTTTCCATACCTCCATTCCTTCGAATGTCTTAACCGAATCCCCGAAAGCGTCATAATGGCGAAACTTTCTTCATGTAGTCAACTCAAAAACCTAGCTCTTGTATGGCCTACTCATTGGCCATTCCCCGAGCTTCGGTTTAACCCGCAACTAGAAACCCTTCGTCTCAAAATCGTTCATAAACAGGCCAACTGTCCCTTCGCGATCAATACAGTGTTCGGAGCTCGAATACGATGTCACCCCTCTATAACCACTCTGCACATCATGAATTTTCCCGGTGCAGACTGGCCTGACAAACGCTGGATTCGGTGTACTTTTCCCAACTTGCGTGTTTTCAATTTGCAGAACACGGAAACAACCCCTCGCTCCGTTTACGACTTCATACAGTGTCATTCTACGTTACTGGAAGTCAACGTCACATTCAATGATGAGGTCGACCTCCGCTTGGAGGGGATCATCAAACTTATCGAGGGGACTGGCACCTGGAGAGCACCAGATGACTTGACGACTTGGCAAGATGCCGGTGACGTTCGACGCTACTACCTAACTGGAGAAGGGAAGAAGAGATTCCTGGACGAACCTTCACAAACACACACCGAAGTCCGATTGTTTACTTTCCCTGATGATATCCCCGGCACTCGCTTCACCACTGATTCCTTTGCATTCAAACGGGTATCATTGACTCCCGAAGCAACAGAGTGGCGAAGACGTGAGGGTTCGGTCGTACCTCGATACAAGGCGACGCAACTCTCGTTGCAGCTAACAGACCAAAGCTATTTGCAGCTCTCCGGAACGACGTTTGCGCATTTCCATGATTTCTTCCTATTGGCGGACAAGTTCCCTGCGGTAGAGACATTGCGCGTTATGTCCAGGACATTCGTGCCTCCAGATGACTTTGTGCCGTACATGGTACGGCTTAGTTCTACTTCGATCCCTCAGATTCAACGGCTCAAACTTGCTTGTATTTAGGTATTGATTGGTTCCCGACTCGAAAAGTGGAAGAACCTACGCGAACTAGCTATATGCTTCGCAGTAAATGAAGACGTCTTCGAATGGGGGATGACAGAACCAGAAATTGAACCCTTTCTAGCCGCACCAGGCATCAGGCCTTTCTACGACTACGTCATCCCCCCTACCGAACGATGGTCTTCTTCCAGATTTTATACGGACTTAGACATGTTTCGAAACGACCCTTGTATGGACGACCTCGAGGAGGCGAATGCGCTCGTTGACCGAGTGCAAGCGAAACTTGATTTGGACTTCTCATCCGATGCAGAGGACCTGGCCCGGCTCATGCGAATCTGGGAAACGCGTAACGAGCCGAGGGTTGCCAGGGTTATGCGATGTATTGCCCGAATGTGTCCAACACTAGAACAATTGGACTGGTATCCAATGGGTTCAGCGAGTGATGGAGAGTCGTATACGGCATGGAGGTGGAAGTTCCTCCGCAAGCTTCGTGACGGCAAACTCGACGTCGACCGAGTGATAGGGAACTTGAGATGGGAGAATTCTGTTCAAGGTGACCCTGATCCTATTATGGAAAACTTGGTTGGCGAGGAATGGGACCGTTACAGGAAGAGCAGGAAACGGGAATACTGACTTGACCGTTAGCAAATGTTCATGTCTTCGTCAATTCCCATATATGAGAGGTGAGAGATTTTTTAGCGTAGCATTATGTGGCGATATGTTGATACAACTACAGATATGGCCACGAAAGTTCTTTATGAATTACGGCAGACCAATTCAATCTATGCCCCTGCACCTTTCATGAATTGTGCAGCTTCGAACAAGGGCACACCACCGTTATCGCACCTCCAGTTATCGCACCTCCCGCTGTTGCCCCTCCCGTAGTCACTCACCCAGTCGTCGCGCCTCCAATAACCACGCATCCACTTGTGGTGCAGCCAAGTGTGAGAGAGGCAGCATCAGACGCACTTTGAGCTTGGGATGCCCCCACTCTTCTTTACATCCTCGACAATCGCTAGCGCTGCGCGCAACGTATCGGCGGCTTCTGGCAAGGCCGCATTCTAGTACGCCGCAACAAAGCATTTGTTTGGCTCTCAAATAGTGTATACGGGACAAGCCACAAATCAGACATACCTGAGTGGCGTTCACAGCCAAGTTACTTGTGTGGCCCTGGGGTTCCCCTAAAAATGTTGAAATGCGAAGGCTTCTTCAGCGGCTGATTAACTACACTAGCAACATCCTGGTTGCGCTGCAGCCAATAGGGCAAGGTAATCGCAGGTAAATTTCAGTGGATGTCAGGACTCACCTGAACATTAGAGATCATTATCTTGTGAATGTGTGTGTGGAGACCCGGGTCTGATTGATGTGGGGGCTATTTTCTGTATTCTGGATGAATACATGTTGTACGAGTGACTTTTAAACGATACCGGCGGAAGTTTGTTACGCACTCCATCTTTGTGAATGTGACTCTTCGGAGATTGCGGACACATGCTTCCCTGCCCTTTCACATTCCTTCCAGTTTCAATTTATGATTGAATTATGTGCGCAACCTAGTACATTCGTTGCTCAACGAAGATTCACTGTCCGAACTTCTCATTCAATGCAGATGATCTTCTCCAACTCATGTACATTTGGAAGAATAAGGAAGTTGAAAGATCATGCAGTGTATTACCCGGACATGTGCTTTCAACGCTAGAACGATTGGAATTAGTATCCGATATTTGCAGGTTGGAAGTGACGGAGAGTGCTATACAGCGCAGAGCTGAAAAATACTTCATCAACTTTGTTATGGCGAACTGGACCTCGAGGTATTATCATCATCATATTAATACAAATACAGGTATATTTACGGTAATTCTCCGCGTTCTACTGGAAGGCGGTCTCGTCTATAGCTCTCCAACCTTCGTAGACTGTCCAGTCGTCGTCTGAGGATACGGTGAGTTGACAACGTGTTGTCCGGACTCGAGAGGCGCAGTCTTCGGAGGAACACCGCCAGCAGGTACTGATGCAGATGATGGTGCTTCTGCTTGGGTAGACGCAGCCGCCGTGCCGCTAAGTGTACGAGAGACGGTTTCAGTCGCACTCTGGACATACGGAGCCGCGGTTGTTGTCGCGGTCTGGAGAGCCGCCAGACCTGTATTATAGGCATTGGAGGCCACTGGTGCGGCTGCATTCTGAGCCGCGACGAGGTATTCTTTCGTGGTAGTGGCGGCGGCACCGGCGGTGCTGGTGAAATTGGATGGGAGGTAGGACTGATGTGTCTATGAGTATTGTGGATACAAGAGAAAATACATATTGAACCTACCTGAGCAGTATTCACAGCCGAGTTTGCGAGGCCCTTGGCTTGCGCGGCGTAACTTTGAACATTGGATGCGCCTTCGGCGGCGGCAGCGTCGGTGGTGTCGCTCAATCCGCGTTCCAAGTGGTCAACTGCAGCAGCAGGCGATTTATGCTGTGAAAACATTGTGAGACATTTGCGATGAAGAATCTAGGCGATATATCGGAGTCACTTGAGCCTTAAGAGCAGCGTCTTCAGCAGCATTGTGTAGCTTCTGGGCATTGTCATCAACTTGGTGGGCAATTTCAGTGTTGGAAGCCTCGGCCTCGGCCCAAGCAGCGCTGGTCTCGTAACGAATGTCGCTCCTGCAATGCAAACCGAACATTAGAACACAATTTTCGAGGGAATAGCGTATGAGACATACTGAGCGGGGACAGCGTTGGACATGATGGATATGGAAAGTAAGTGTTGTGGTTATGGATTGAAGTGGAATGGAGGACATGGCCATTGAACGAGCGGTTTATATACCTGTGGAGGACCGTTCATCTGTCAATATTGTACTCCAAGTTGTACTCTGTGGTGCACCGACGTCACAGTGTCTACCCTGCTCAAATTCAACGCTGACGTCATTCCTATTCGGCGCTACATATATTTTGTCCGCATGTATTAATTGTATACCCATTGACGCACTCCCAATACGCGACGCGTCGTGAACATTGAATAGTTGAGTATATCCGACATGAACCCGTTCTTACCTGACCTTATACTAACTTGGGTCGCGTTGCTGCTCTGAAGGGTTACATATGCCAGGATAATATCCGAGCGAAAGAACTTTAGACGTCGAAACGTGTGTTGCAGCCACAGACACGTCGCGTACCTCCTTCGATTGCAATTGCGTTGCATCCCAATCCTATTTCTTGATATGCTCGTCTATGAATGTTGAAGCCACAAACCACCACTGAACAGGTAAGCCGCATACTATAGCCACTGAATTATCCACATTTTGCCGTTCGTTTGTCTTACAACCTGATCGCTCGCCTGACAAGCCTGGACAACCGGAGACGAGATAACTTAAGAATCTGGATTGATGAAGGTTATACTAGCAAGTACAGGTGTATTCTCAATATTTCTTCGTGATGTATGGCAGCCTGAAATCTATGCCTTTCTATTCTTAGATTACTCACACTTGGATCTTCGGACCAGGCAGGTACTGAAAGCGCTGATCATCGTGATCGTGCAAGTTCTGTTTGAGTAGGGGCAGTTATCGCTCCCCCTGTTGTCGCACCCCCTGTTGTCGCCCCTCCCGTTGTTGCCCCTCCTGTTGAAGTCGATGCCCCTCCAGTTGTCGCGCCCCCAGTTGTAGTTGCTGCCCCTCCAGTTGTTGCGCCTCCGGTTGTAGTCGTTGCACCTCCAGTTGTTGCGCCTGCCGTTGTCGGACCTCCCGTTGTCGCATCTGCGAGTCTGGCGGAGGCAGGCTTAGGTGCGTCTCGGACATGAGACTCGTGCAATGAGGTTTAACGGATACATTGGGCTCACTTCGAGAGCCTCAGCGGGAGCTTCATCGAGTATCTTCTGCGCGTCATCCTCTACCTGCAAATGGCGAGTCATGCTGTAGTGTAAAGTGTACGTTAGACTAAAATTGTTCATGTCAGGCATGTACCAGACATACTAGGATGGGACGTTGGGCATGATGCTTGCCAGTCTGCAACTCGTCCCAAATACAAAGTGTATATACCAAGAATAATGCAATCTGATTGGCAGGCCCCACTTTCTCATGGCTCCCGAGAGATTTGGGCCACGCTGATCAGAGAAACTTTGAATGTCAAACAACGCTCATGTTCTGAGTGAGGACTTGTGCGAGTAATTTATAATGCTCTAAGTGTACACGTTCACCGACGTTAGAGTTCCAGTAGGAGATTGAAAGACTGACGTCGCTATGTTTTCGGTGCTATTTGAGACATGATTTCGATCCATTTCCAGGAGAATAACAGAGGAATAAACAAAAACGAGACAAACAAATTGAAAGGCAACGATGAGGGGGAGTGAATGCGGTAGGAAGGGTATCCGAATGCTGTGGAGACAGGTATTGGAGGTGAGAGGGGATCACGTTGAGGATGGGTAGAAAGATGACGGACAAGAGAGTAGAATCTGTGACGGGACATAAAAGAACACAAAAAAGACTGATTACACAACAACAATTCGAGAATGAATAAAACATTATACACCCAAGTACAACACCTATTGTACATGTTGGCGTCTTTGGGATTCCTCTTCTTCGAATGAGCCCATACGCAGGAAGCGTGCCAACACTTCTTCAGAGCCACGCTTGAAAACATCGACACCGCGTGCAGGGTCGAAGACGCGACCTCCTGTACGGCTAGGTGTCACAGGAGTGCCTTCGGGAGTGGCTAACGAGGCAGAGGTGGCGGGAGAGAGCGTCGCCGCAGTTTCCATCGAGATAGATCGCGCAAGCTGAGGCGAGAATGGTGAAGATAGCTTGGGTAGAGCTCGTTGGGGTGGTGGTGTAGCTTGGGGGCCTCGGGGTACCGCGGTACCAGTGACAGGAGACTCAGTTTTTAAGGGCGGTGTGGATGTTGAGACCCTACGAGGAGATGGCGCGGGTCGCAGTGCCTGTGGTGGTGAAAGAATAGGTTGTGGGGAAGTGGATGTGGGAGGTGTCGAAGTTGAAGTACGCCGAGAGCCTGACGGTTTTGCAAGAGATTGACGAGGAGATCCAGACTTGGGTGGAGAAGGTGACTTGGCGGGTGAACCGATGTTGGGCGGGGAGTACGTGCGGGGCGAACCCAAGGTCTGGGGTGACCTCAACCCGGTAGGGGTCTCCATGGACGGGAACGGCATGGATGCTCGAAGACTCGTGTCCACCAAAGGCGTGCCAGACATTTGCTCGCCACGGTACTCTGTCCTTGCTTCGCGCAAAACTGCTGAAGGCAACAAAACCGGGGAAGACGATGGATGCCGTTCTCTCTTCGCAGCAGCGGGGGCAGTGCCAATGCTACGGGTAGTCTTCGTGCTGGATAAGGACTCTGTTCGAGCGCGAGTTCCATCATCTCGAAGGATTGTGACTTGAACAGCCTTGCTCTTCATCTTTGGGGTAATAGTCTGCACTCCTTGCATCTTGTATTGTTTGTTGCTTTTACTCTGCGCCGGCACAAAAGAGGGGCTGGACACCCTAGACCGATGTTTCTGCTTTTCGTCGTCGCTAAGTTCGCTATCACCCTCATCTTCGCCTTCATCCTCGTCATCACCGTCCATGCTGCTTGCGTCCTGACGCTCTTGGAAGGTACGTTGTCTCTCCTTGTCCAACTTGCGCCATCCATTCTCAGGAGGCTGGGGAGGCTGGAACTGCTGCATCTGGAAGATGTGAGGACGAACCAACTTAGATGCATAACGCTGGATACTAGGAACTGTATCCCATGCATTCGCGAAAGTCAAGCTGGGTGGTAAACCAGTAGCGGGAGAAGGCGTATGAATGGACAAATGAGGACGCTCAGTAGCACTCTTAGGCGGGGAAGGTTTCGGCTTCTCTTCCTCAATGAACTTGGCGGTACGAGGGGGAGCTTCTGCCGCAGGGAAGACACGACGAGGAAAGTGGCGTGGCTTTTCTTCCCAAGGGAATATAGTCTTCACCTTGTTGCGATCTGGAGTAGGTACCTGAGTCAATCCACCTGGTCTCTCAGGTGAAGTGGGAGATCCCAAAACATTCGCGTACTGTCCCTCTCGAACGAGTTGTTCAGGGATCACGGATGGAGGTGCGTGAAAGAATGCATCAGTCTTGTTGACATGAGGTGTGGATGGGTGCAGAGGGAAGGATTGGAACGTCGCATCGTGCTGCTGACTCGGAGGCTGATCCCAGATATTGGGAAAGTAGGTATCAGCGGGAAATGAAGAAACAAGGGGAACATCTCGTGGAGGCGGCTCAATTGCAGGGTTCCATGGGACCCTAGGAGGGGATGGTGAACGGGGTTGCTGCTGAGGATAATACTGCGGACTTTGGTACTGGGTTTGAGGCTGCTGCTGTATAGGAGGAACTGGGGATCCGCGTCCAGAGCGTGGTTGTGTCGGAGACCCTTCTCTGCTACCTCGTGTCAGTTGGATTGGAGCTTGACGAATGTCATGGTGCTGGACTGGATGGTGCTGAGTCTCTTCAACAGGAGGGCGATATTGAATATGAGGATGGTCATGACCTTGCGGGCCTTGCGAAATTGTAGGTTGCTCGTGTGACTCGGCTGGAGGGAAGTATTGACCCTGCTGATCACCAGGAGGAATGATTGCCGAAGGCTGCCCAGAGCCAGGACCACCCTCGAACTGCTCAGGATGAGGCTGTTGACCTGAAGGACCATAGTATGGTGTAGGCATCTCAGTTGGAGGCAACGAATGACCATAGTGATATGGCGCCGGTGGAACTTCGTTCGGGCCTGGTGTAGGAAGCGTCTCCAACCGCAATGGTACCTCAGTGGTCATGGGAGGTGCTTGTCGTGGGGACGTATCAACTGCACCGTGTTGAACATACTCGGGTTCGGGTCCAGGTTCATACTTCGGTTGCATAAGATCCACTCTTCCGTCCAAAGGTAGGGATCGGTATTCTCCTTCGGCGGGTTTGCCAGGAGCCGGAAGCGAAAGGCTGCTGATGCCCTCCGTAGTAATCCGCTTCAGTTCATCCAAACCCATCGTAGCCCCTACTGGAGGTACACCAGTGATCGTTGGTATCTCAGCACCGAACGTGGATCCTTTGTCCCATGCAGATGCATACCGCTGAATCTCGAATGCTTGTTGCGCAGTCGGTGTCGTAGTCCGATAATTCCGGTCATATACTTCGTACCAACGGTCCAAAAGCGTGGAGTAGTCATACGTCTGTTGAGCACCCAGACTGGGTTTCTCCGTGCTTTTCGTTCCTGGGGCACGGAACGGAAGTGATTTCCATGGCTTATTTGGTCCAATGAAATGGATTGCGGAAATCTTGGACCCAAAGCGCTCATAGGCAGGAGCATAGCTATCGGTGAACTTTCAGATACGTATCCGGATCAAGAGCACGGGAGAACTCACGTGTAAGCCGCAGTTGGTGTCGTGTTATAGGTGAAGCTCAGTCGGTGCCAATTATGGCCTCGCCATTCATTCAATAAACCTTGATCACCGCCATCCCAACTACCCCTGGATTTCAGCAATTCCCTCAGTTCGTTGAACTTGTCTTCCCCAGGAGAGAGCACGAGTACACCCGAGTTGAAGATGTCCGGCCACCCTACATCCGGGACGGCGGCGAATTCATAAGGTAGATTGAAGAGGTGCGAGAGAGGACGGATTGGAAGGACGTCCGCATCAAGGAAGATTATTTTAGAGTATTGCGTTAATCGGAATATGTGTAGTTTCGTGAGGACACTATTAAGGTCAAGTCGACCTAAAGGAGGTGGAAAGGGTAGTCAGTATTAGATAAGATTACGACTGAAGAGGAAGATATGGAGAAATTTTTGCTATGACCGCATACATGCAGTTCGTTGGGGCTATGTGCCTGCCAGCAACGACGACGTGCCCGCGGGTGTTCATATTACCACAGAGTGGTTAACAATAGTACGCCATCGCGTTGGGCGCGCGTATCACGAAATCCGAACAATTCGAACATGATTTACTCACCGAGTAACTGCAACCCCTTGACGTCCCGCTGCTCGATGACTTCAACGCCAACGACCAGGTCAAAAGCCTTGCGCAAGAGCCTGATGGAAGACACATCCACCATCTCCGGCGTGACGAGACATACTGTCTGAAAGTCAACTTCTGGGGGCACAGGAGGCTTGGGGTGTAACTCCTTGAGAGCTGCTACCAAGGCCAATGCGCCTGGAAGATATGAATCTGAAGAGACAAGCGTCACGAACGCAAAAGGAGTGGCCATGGAGCGCAGAAGCGCAACGAGGGAGAAAGAGGGGGAAGACGAGGACGCGTTCGTTGCGAATGAACCAGGGAGTGACCAGGCGAGTCTCAATACTCCTTACTAGGCGCCTATCCATTACGTACACAGCGCACAGGCGCTTATTTGAACCTAACAGCTGGCCAATCGCACGAGGTCCCGCCGCCTCGACCGTTGCAAGTCCGTCATGCACCCCTGCAAGTGCGCACGGAGTGCCGTGCTCAGCCCCCCAAACATTAACTGAGTGAAAAGCTTTCCTCTCGCAGTCTCAGGTTGAGCGCAACACGTGAACAGTCACCAACGGGAATCGTCATTCTTGACAGAGTGATGGCAAGGCGTTCTCACCCGTGAACACCATAAAGGCCAGGATTGATAGACGCGACGGCCTCGGAAATCCTTCTGGAAACTTCCCACGGCAATGGTGTCTCTGGGGTGCGTAAAACGAGTATTGCAATAATGTACAACTAGAAGATGCGTAGAATACAAGCTGTGAAGGAATTCTATATCGCTGGAGTCAACCTAGAAAGTGGCTAGTTAGTACTGGAAAGAGCCCCGGAGCTGACACCAAATTTCTCACCAGTCATATTTAACAAGCTCATCCGCGTCTATAAGTGCTGATGAAGCAAGCTCTCTAGCTTCCATATACACCCAGACCTGGAAAGCAACCATTTAATCGAATGGTTCACATGAGACCACTAATATGATCACGTACCTTCAAGAAAGCTCCAATATTGCCAGAAGGCATTCGGGAAATTGTCTCCTGTGTTGACATCTGACGTCCAAGTTGCCTTAAAATAGGCAAAGCGCTCTTGAACAGGTCCAAGTTAGGATCCAGTTGCCGGCCAATACCCTCTAGCAGTAATATTGAGATCACAGTATTCACAAAGTTCGCTTCCATCTTGACATGATGCTGCCGGACGGCCTTCAGGACGTCATTTAGAATATCAGATATCTTAATTTGCCCAAGTGAAAACGTCTTCCGTTTCACATTGAGCACAATATGTTGCATCTTGAGCGCAAATGTCTCCGTGTCGATGGCAAATTCTGGCGTGCGACATCGCTCCACCATGAGTTGCCCCGCACGATATCCGTCAAACTCCGCAACCGCACGAAAGAGGTCCAAAAAGTTCCGTCGATCCTCGGCATCAAGAGTGGTGACAAGTCCAGCATCAATAAAGACAATTTCGGGAAGGTACCCTTGATCTTTGACAGAGTGCAGCGTTTCGCACCATGCTTTCGGATCGTGCTTCAAGGTACGCAGGTGCTCCACGATTGAATCGGAATCAGGATCGCTTTGTGGATTAGGAGGTGTCTGAGTGGAGTTGTGTCCTGGGAGGTACTTGTTCTTGAGTAATATCCACACGTTTTGGAGGAGCAGGCTGGTCGAGACAGGCCTGGTGAATTTGATCATGATGTTCCCAGGGTGAAGATCGGAGTGGACGAAGTTGTCCAGAAGCAACATGTTCTGTGGTTCCTCAATAAGAAGAATCATTCAAGGAGGCCGAAGATCTACATACCAGGAACGAGTCTAATCCTACTTCGGCGAGGACGTCGTTATAGGGCCCTCCTCCATTCCGCATGAAAGTCTCCAGTGAAAGAGCGTTCTCGTACTCCTCCACTAGGAGGTCCCGAGTACTCCACATCTTCAATGGCCGAGGGAAAGTTACGGGAAGATTTCTTCCATGGAAATTCTTCTCGAACTGGACCAAATTATCTGCCTCAATGCGCAAATCCAGCTGCTCGTGCATCATGGTCCCAAAGACTTCTACTTCTTCTGGAAGAGAGAGCCACTCAATTCCTGGTAAGATGGATAACGCCTTCGCGAAGAAAGACATTAGTTTTAGGTCGCGTGCGATGAGTTTCTCGACTTTAGGATGCAAAACCTTGACAGCGACTGCTGCTGTTGGAGCACTTGGGACAGGAAGCTGCAAGATACTTGGAGTGATGGAACCCATCGGTTGCCGTTTAGGCTCCAGATGTGAAGGAGGTATAAGGTCTTGTTTCAACGTCGCCCTGTACACCTGAAGCTTGATGAAAACCAGCAAAACTTGACAAAGCGGATGATACTCACCTGCGCTATTGCACCGCATCCCATTGGCACCTCGTCAAATTCCTCAAAAATATCATTAAAAGATCTTTGGAATATGCGCTCAATAACGCGCTGTGTATGACGGAGTGGGTGGGGTATGCCACTAGAGTGTAGGGTACCCATACGTTGACAGAGCAAAGCGGGGAATAGATCTGCGCGAGAAGCAGCCCACTGAGCCAACTAGAACAGCCATGTGTCAATATTTGAGGGATACTATTATGGAGGACTGGCATACTTTGACAAAAGTTGGTCCTGCACGTTGCATTTGCGTCGTCAGAAAATTATACCACCACACCGCACCCCATCTATCACCCTGCAGTCTCTCCTCCGGACTACCAACTAATAGCATCGGTGCCGAAAGAAGAACTGGAACAAACACGAAGAAGAGGTAAATGAACCTTCGAGCCGTAAGGATGGGTTCCCATATCCTATCAATGAACACTGATCCAATTCGCGAGAGAATCGAGCGGTCATCTCCTTCATCCGGGGAAAGAATCGTAGCATCTATCTGTTCATCTTGCGGTGGACTAGGACATGGTATAAGTGTAGGTGATGCAAAAACTGCAGGAAGGCCGATCGCCTGCCGTCTTGGTGAAAGGAACAGCCCGACGCCTCCTAGAACCGGGATCGCCCATAAGAGTCGTCTTCCAAACCTAGGAGTAGGTGCGGGTCCTCGAGTGAAGAAATGGGACGTTAAGCGAGAGTTTCGGGTCCAGGTAGATGCATTCCGGTTGGTAGGTTGGCTCAAACGAGCGAATACGGATTGCTTCAGACCTGGAGGGAGGGAAGACCATCGGAGTGCCATCGAATATGTTGAAAATAGAACTATGAATTTAGCATAGTGTGGTAAGAGGCAGAAAGGCTAGTGGGCAGAACCGGCTAGAAGGTCCTCGTTGTATTTGGTACCAATTGCAAGCAAGATTCAGAAGTGCTGATTGGTTGACGTCATGGACGTAGTAAGCTCTTCCGAGTCATCATAACAACCTTTGTAGTGATACAAACTCAAGTATTCATTTCCGAACAACAGGACTTACGCCTGCTTCTACGTATGTACAATATCGTTCTAATGGGGATATCATCACATATAGCAAACATACACGAATTACTGGAGCTTCTTTGGAACCGCCATCCTCGTCCATCCTCGTTCGTATTGGTTAGCAGGCTTGATCGCAACACCAAGTTCCTGAGCAGCGTTCAAGACAAAATTGGGGTTACGAATGAACTCGCGTGCAAGGAAGACGACGTCTGCCTTTCCATCTTGGAGGTACGATTCAGCCTCGCGGTAGCCTGTAATCAAGCCCACCGCTCCCACAAGTATATTAGGGTATGCTTTCTTGACAGCCTCTGCAAAAGGAACCTAAAGACACATCAGTGTCATCTCCACTACTGACACCGTGACCGCATACCTGGTATCCAGGACCCACGGGAATCTTCTGTTTCGCCCAGTTTCCGCCGGTGCTAACATCCACAAGGTCGATGCCCATCTTCTCCAACTCTCCAACGAGGAGGTTGCTCTGCTCAATGCCCCATTGTTCCCATTCACCATCTGGACCCCTTTCTGGCCCTTCTGCCCATTCAATTGCGCTAATGCGAACGAACAAAGGCTTTTCCCAGGCTTTGCGACAAAGTTGGAGGACCCGCAGCGGCCAGCGTACGCGGTTCTCAAACGAGCCACCATACTTATCAGCTCGGTTATTGGATAAAGGTGACAAAAAGTTGTGCAAGAGGTATCCGTGCGCTGCATGTATCTCTATAAAGTCGACTTGGTATGCAAAATTAATGACATCTTTTCATTCCCAATCGGACTTGTACTCACATCCAATGATCTTGCAGCGCTCTATAGCTTTCACGAAAGCATCTTCGACGTATGTCATGTCCTCCTCAGACATCGGGTTAGGCTTAGGATAATCCTCGCCATATAGAATGTCGGTGGGTCCGTACACTGGATTGCAACATTAATAATAATTTATCCAATGACAAGAAAACAGCGAGACCTTTGTCAGGCCAACCGCCGTCTTCTTTCTCGGCAACCCAAGTGTTAGATTTCTTCGTTTTGGCAAGATCTGCATGTACCCATTGTGCAATGGTAGAGGACTTCCGGCCGGCATGACAAAGTTGAATGCCAATTGTTGCCTGGTGTGCGTGCGCGAACTTGACGATACGTTGCAAAGGTGCAATCTGACTGTCTGTCCACAATCCCTTCATGGACGAACGTCAATCCAACATCAGTTTAACGGTTTATAATTGTCGCGACATACAGCGTCCTGAGGGGAAATTCGTCCTTCACGAACGACAGAGGTGGCTTCTAAACAAATGGCTCCCGCGCCGCGGGTAGCGAAAGCCTGAATGTCTATCAATGAAAGAAACGGGAATTCGAGCAAGCTATATACATACGCCAATGTGAATTAAATGCCAGTCAGTGGCATGCCCATTGTCTGAGCTATACTGACACATAGGCGACTACGCTTGGTAGGTAAGCCATCAAGTTCCGTGAGTATAAGTAGGTGATACTGACTACAAAAATCCGATTCTTGAAGTTTACACCACGGATGGTGAGAGGCTCGAAAAGCTTGGGAACTCGCGCATTCTGAGGATACGCGTCCTATTTCCATGTGTCAACAACGCGTTTTCAGCAATACATGCATATAAGCAACCATACCACTGGCAGTACAGTACCTATGGCTGGATCATTGAGCGAATAGTATTGATCCGCGTCAGGAACACCTTTATTGATATTGGACATGTTTCGGATGCGTCAGATTGTTGGTAGACAGGAACGTCGCAGAACAGTTAGATAGTGCTAGGTGATCCCTCCAACGCTCAACTTCAGGGGTATTTATATCATCGGTGTTCCGCCGGAGAAGCCCTGATGACAGTCGATACCTAATCTGATCCTTAAAGACAGAAGACCAAGGCCAAATTTCGACATCTGTAAGAGTCACGCTGAAGAGCCCCACTGCAACGCGAAGGATGATGCTATCAAAATGAAGCAACTCCTAGAAAAAGCAGTTCTCATACGGCCATCGCCTAATGACTATTGATGAAGTCATGGAGGTTAGATGTATTTCTCGGTGAGACCGAAAGGTCAAACAGGTCCTACGGTCGCCGACATTCACCGATACCTTGGAGATAGGCTTGTCGCTCGAGAGTTCAGACAGAAACCCGAGGCCCGAGGCCTTGGGGAGTAAGTCAGGAGACAGTGATGACACATCGTAGTCGCGTAAGCGTCTTTCCTCAGATTGTTCTCGTCTCCACAAACCGATCATAGGCCTAGCTATAGGAAAGGGAGGAATGGGTCAATAATGGAACTCCACTTGCTTATCGCTCTTGAACATCAAATTATCACCAACACTTCAACTTCTTTAGTATGTCTGTTGCGAAACAAGTTCCTCGTGCAATCGCACTTGCAATCAAGAAAGACCAGCCAGGTGCAACTCTCTCATATGGTTCGGGGCAGCCGAGAGTCAAGTCATCTTCTGGCAAGAGTTATTACACAAAGATCGGGTCACATGACGAGGTCGAGCAGTACATAGGAGAAGCAGAATCTCTGAAAGCGATGCATTTCGCAGCACCTGGGCTCGTTCCTAGACTGGTCGATTGTGGTATCATCGGTGAAAGCAATGCGGATGCTCCATTGGATGTTGGAAAACCATACTTCGTAGCAGAGTACCGGGACATCGGGTCTCTTACAGATGCAGCAGCTAAGACACTGGGAAAGAGATTAGCGACGGAGCTTCATGAATACAAAAGTACGGAGGGCTTCGGATTCCATGTGCCTACATATTGCGGGCGGACAAGACAGGCGAATGGGTGGTATCCAACCTGGGAGGAGTGTTATTCCGCATTGATAGGCGGGTTACTAGACCAGCTCAAGGGAAAGAGGAGATACGTAGAGCTGTGTTCAAAGGGGGAATTAGTTCGCAAGAGGTGAGCTCTGGCCTGCCCAAGGAATCTGTTGGCTAAGCTGTAATAGAATAATTCCAACCCTTCTGGGGAAATTGGTTATTCAGCCTGTACTCTTACATGGTGATCTATGGGTATGTCGGAAGTTGCAAAAGAATTTGCGATGCAAGGCAACTCATCTTGCCCATAGAGTGGAAACATTGGAACAGACAGGAAGACAGGCGAACCTGTAATTTTCGACCCATCTTCCTATTTCGGGCACAACGAGGCAGAGTAAGATTATAGACGTGAATATGGTGCCCAATGACTCACCTCTTCCTAGTCTAGCCATCGGCAGAATGTTCGGCGGAATTCCGAAATCGTTCTTCATAACGTATCATAAATACCTTCCCAAGTCAGAGCCCGAAGACCAATATGAGTTGCGCGGTGAACTTTACGAGCTCTACCACTATTTGAATCATACTGTGTTATTCGGGGTATGTGCTGCATTGACTATTCCAAATTTTATGGTCCAAACTGATGGTCGGCCAGAGTTCATATGCAAGCAGTGCCATGGCCAAGATCAATACTTTGCTGAACGCCATTCCAGAGTAATTTGATGTTATAGCTAGCGTTGTAGACTAGAGTCATAGGATAATAAGCTCCGGATATGCACATCTTGAAGAGAAAAACAGAAGCTTAGCCTCATGGACAGCTGGATAGCGACAGAAAAGGCAAGTGTCTGCAGGCTGTCGCACAACACGGACAAACAAATTGCATTTGGTCTTCAACTTTGTCAGCAAAAGTGAGCCTTCTCCCAGGCTCTCTCTTGTCGCCTCATCACCGACTTTCCTTCTTTCGCTCCTGCTTGTCTGGCTGACCCTCAGTCCAAGTAAAAGCTCTGGTTGCTGCTGCCAACAATTCTCTGTACCTGAATCTTGTGCTCTTTGTCTGATTTACCTGCTTTCAAGAACTTGCAATCACCCCTTCTATCATAATGAGCTCAGGTTCGTATTGGATGGTCCATTTGACGTGCTGACGCATCTGAACGGCACATTTTTCTTTGTATAGCCGCCGACTTTGATCCTACCCAATACTCACAATATGATGATGGCTATGACATGGAAGACGAGGAGGAGTATGAAGAGATCTCGCAGGAGGATTGTTGGACCGTGATTACTGCCTTCTTCGATGCCAAAGGTCTTGTCCGACAGCAGTTGGACTCCTTCGATGAATTTGTTCAGAACACTATGCAAGAGCTCGTCGATGAGAACGCGGACCTCATCCTGGACCAAGCCGATCAACATACGGGGCATGAATCAGATGTAACCCGACGTTATGAGATTAAATTTGGACAAATCTACCTGTCGCGCCCAACCGTAACTGAATCGGACGGCTCTGTGGTACCGGTCTTCCCTCAAGAGGCACGACTACGGAATTTGACCTATTCAGCTCCGTTGTACATCGAGATGAAGAAGAGGGTAATGGTGGGCCGAGAGGATCCGGACAGTCTCACAGGAGACATGATTTGGGAGCAGGAGCATGAAGAGACACCGGAGGATACCCGCAAAGTGTGGATTGGCAAGGTATGTTTTGAGTCCTAGGCGGGTTGCGCACCTTCCTTGACTTTCTTTGTAATACAGGTTCCAATCATGCTCCGTTCGACATTCTGCATCCTACATGATCTCAATGACGACGAGCTCTACGATTTGAATGAATGTCCTTTTGATTCTGGAGGATACTTCATCATTAACGGCTCTGAAAAGGTGCTCATTGCTCAAGAGCGTATGGCGACCAATCATGTATATGTCTTCGCGAAAGCACAACCGTCACCAATTAGTTTCCTTGCCGAGATCCGTAGTGCCGTCGAAAAGGGTGGCAAGACCATCAGCCAGTTCCAAGTGAAGCTCTATCATCGCAACCAGGAGCGATCAGTGAGTAGTATTACTAAGGGAGCCTTTTTCCTGTCTGACGCCCGCTTAGCTCGGAAACGTCATGAAAGCTACCATTCCTTATATCAAAGTCGACATTCCGATTTGGGTGGTCTTCCGTGCTTTGGGTGTCATATCCGATCGTGATATCCTAGAGCACATTTGCTATGATATGCAGGATAATCAAATGTTGGAGATGCTTAAGCCGTGCATAGACGACGGTTTCGTTATCCAGGATCGGGAGGTGTGTGAGTTTCATCTTGTATGCACCGTACACATTGACACGGTCCATAGATCGCTTTGGACTTCATTGGCAACCGTGGTACGACTACTGGTCTGAACAGGGAAAGACGTCTTCGGTATGCGCAGGAGATTCTGCAAAAGGAGATGTTACCACATATCTCTATGGCCGAGGGTTCTGAATCGAAAAAGGCCTATTTCTTCGGTTACATGATTCATCGTCTTCTCCTTGCCGCTTTGGAAAGGCGAGAGTTGGATGATCGTGATCACTTTGGAAAGAAGCGTCTCGATTTGGCCGGCCCACTATTGGCGAATCTTTTCCGCATGTTGTTCCGCAAGTTGACAAAAGATGTCTATCGCTACCTGCAAAAGGTAAGAATTTCGAATGCTTTTAGAAAATGCTTACTGACATTACTTACTTATAGTGTGTTGAGTCACACAAGGAGTTCAATTTGTCCTTGGCCGTCAAGCATAATACTATCACCAATGGTCTGAAGTACTCTCTGGCGACGGGTAACTGGGGTGACCAGAAGAAGTCCATGGCGTCTAAGGCCGGAGTCTCACAAGTGCTTAACCGTTATACCTACGCCTCCACGTTATCCCATTTGCGTCGGTGCAATACTCCTCTCGGTCGTGAGGGCAAGATCGCCAAACCCCGTCAGTTGCATAACACTCATTGGGGCATGGTTTGTCCAGCAGAGACACCCGAAGGTCAAGCTTGTGGTCTCGTGAAGAACCTTTCTCTGATGTCATGTATATCCGTCGGTTCATTCTCCGGACCTGTCATCGAGTTCTTGGAGGAATGGGGTTTGGAGTCGTTAGAAGAGAATGCACACTCAGCCACCCCTTGCACCAAGGTGTTCGTGAATGGAGTTTGGATGGGTGTGCATCGCGACCCGGCCAATCTCGTCAAGACGATCAAGAAGCTTCGACGAAAGGACGATATTAGTCCCGAGGTTTCTGTCGTGCGAGATATTCGCGAACGGGAGCTTCGTCTTTACACTGATGCTGGGCGGGTCTGCCGACCGCTTTTCATCGTCGAAGATCAACAGTTATTGCTTAAGAAGAAACATATTCGCTGGATCGCAGACAAGAAGGATGATATGGGCGTTCCATTCTTCTGGGACGACATAGTCAAGCGAGGCTTGGTCGAGCTGCTGGATGCCGAAGAAGAAGAAACTGTCATGATCTGCATGACTCCGGATGACCTGGAAGCCTCGAGGTTGCAATCGGCAGGCATTGATTCTCACGAGGAGGAAGTTGAATTCGACCCTGCAAAGAGGCTGAAGGCGACGAAGAATATTCATACTTGGACTCACTGTGAGATCCATCCTAGTATGATTCTCGGTGTCTGCGCTAGTATCATTCCTTTCCCCGATCACAACCAGGTGAGTATCAAGATTACCTGACTTTTGCTCAAATATTCATGCATCTTCAGTCCCCGCGTAATACATACCAATCTGCCATGGGTAAACAAGCCATGGGTATTTACCTAACGAACTTCCTCGTCCGAATGGATACCATGGCGAACATTCTCTATTACCCGCAGAAACCATTAGCTACTACTCGCTCCATGGAGTACCTCAAATTCCGAGAACTGCCAGCTGGTCAAAACGCCATCGTTGCTATTCTCTGTTATAGTGGCTACAACCAGGAAGATTCCGTCATCATGAATCAGAGTTCGATTGACCGAGGTCTCTTCCGAAGTATGTACTACAGGAGTTATATGGATCTGGAGAAGAAAAGCGGTATCCAGCAATTGGAAGAGTTCGAGAAGCCCACGCGCGATACTACTCTTCGCATGAAACATGGCACATATGACAAGCTAGAAGATGATGGCCTTATTGCGCCTGGAACCAACGTAAGCGGTGAAGATATCATCATCGGCAAGACCGCTCCCATTCCGCCGGACAGCGAAGAGCTCGGCCAGAGAACCAGGACACACACCCGTCGCGATGTCTCTACACCACTGAAGAGCACGGAAAGCGGCATCATTGATCAAGTGCTCATCACAACGAACGCTGAAGGCCAGAAGTTCGTTAAGATTCGTGTCCGGTCGACTCGTATACCACAAATTGGAGACAAGTTCGCTTCGCGTCACGGTCAGAAGGGTACTATTGGTATCACTTACCGCCAGGAAGACATGCCATTCACTGCGGAAGGTATTACACCCGATATCGTCATCAATCCTCACGCCATCCCATCTCGTATGACAATCGGACACTTGGTCGAATGTCTATTGTCGAAACTTGCGACGTTGATTGGAAACGAGGGTGACGCCACGCCATTCACTGAGCTCACAGTAGAGTCAGTATCGAAATTCCTCAGACAGAAGGGATACCAATCTCGTGGTCTCGAAGTCATGTACCACGGGCACACTGGTAGGAAGCTCCAGGCCCAGGTCTACCTTGGTCCCACCTACTACCAACGGCTAAAGCACATGGTGGATGACAAGATCCACTCGCGTGCAAGAGGTCCTGTCCAGATCCTGACGCGTCAGCCAGTAGAGGGTCGTAGTCGTGATGGTGGTCTTCGTTTCGGAGAGATGGAACGTGATTGTATGATTTCGCATGGTGTCGCAGCGTTCTTGAAAGAGCGTCTGTTTGAGGCTAGTGATGCCTATAGGTTGCATGTTTGCGACATGTGCGTATATTTCATACAACTTCTTGAGAAGCATGCTGACCTGTGTTTCTCAACAGCTGTGGCCTGACCGCAATTGCGAACCTTGTAAGTCGTTATGCACCCCCGTGTGAATGACTAATGCTAACGATTCGCTTATAGAAAAAACAAACGTTCGAATGCCGCTCCTGCAAGAACAAGACGGCATGTTCACAATTGTATATTCCTTATGCCGCAAAGCTCCTTTTCCAGGTAAGTCCTACTTGTACCTCTGGTGCTGACACGCCAGATTCTAATGTTGTAACAGGAATTGCAAAGTATGAACATCGCTGCACGATTGTATACCACTTCCACGGGTCGTATACGGGACTAGGATGTTTCCTTACGCTATTGTTGCATTGATTAGTTTGATGTTATGCATGTATTGTATTCTACATATTTCCACTGAATATAGTCCGCCACGCACAGTAAGAATAGTAAGAATGTAGACGGAACACAAGATACAATCATCGATCCCCGATGAGCCCTTCTCGCTCATGTTCATCTCCCTCATGCTGTGTGACGTTTGCACGCCTCTTTTTCGCGCTAGACAGGTCTTCATCATCACTACCATCATGGCCGTCATCTCCAATCTCGAACACGATCTCCTCCGCAGCCATAGAGCCCGGGCCTCGGATTCCGACGAGTGTTGACCCATCGTCGTCATCGTCACGCATGGCTGCAGTACGACGTTCCAATGCCTCCATGTCGTAGTCTTCAGCGTCCTCTTCGTCTTGCGCAATCTCGTCGAACATGGCAAGCGTGGACACCAACGAGGTAAGTACAGACAAAGATAAGAAGAGAAGGATAAAAACATATCTTCTGTTGTTCGGTGATGGCCTCCACAAATAAGCGATTGCGATAAAGTCCACGAGGTAAAGGAGTGCTAGCCAACCATCAAGTAGCCACCACTGAACTTTCCAGGATTTGGCGCCATAGTCTAGAATATGAAAGGTAATATGATAAACTTGGGATGAGAACGGCCTTTTGTGGCCTCACCTTCAGCAAAACGTCCTGAGAACGTCATCGAAGATACGACAAAGAAGGCGGCAATGACAAGGACTGTCAAGAGTAGGATGCGGTACAGCCATGTGAACATGCGCAGTTTATATCTCTGTTTTCTTGCAGCAAGTTGGTGGATGGTGGCTATTCAAATAAAAGAGTTGATATCAACGTGGGACTGCCCAGGAGCACGTATGACATACCATTCAGAGAATACAGGATCCACAAAAGGAAACCGCTCAGGGTGAACGCAAGCGGGATCACGAATACGAGAAGCACGAAAGCCGAGGTTGACTCCAATTCCAATTCAACGATTCCGACAGCATATAGAACTTTGATGCAATCAGTGTGACTACCCACATCAAGCTTTGTATCCACATACCTCCAAAAATAAAGTGCGCCACTGCGAGGATCTGACATTTGAGCATCGTTCTGCCTAGGGATTCACGCACGACACTAAGACCTAATGAGACGACCAAGAGAAGGAAGAAGGAAAGTGCGTTGCGTCCAGCATCAAGAATAGCGACTGATCGAGCCGAATTGAGATGATGTGCAAGGGAAATTATTGGAAGGACGAACCGACTATCAAGAATACTGTTGAAGTAGTACCCTTCCCATGTGCGTTAAGATAGCGATAGTAAGCTGCAGGGTGCCGTTGAGCACTCAGAAGAATAGGAGGTAATGAATCCCTTACCCCAGCTGGCAATCATTTCCACTATCAGGAATGCAAGTAAACTTGATATATAGTACTAATGATAAAAGTTGAGACTGAGTATACAATGCAAGGATCATGTCATTGGAGCCTACATACCTGAATCGGTAGTAGATCCTGGAGGTTCTGGTAACATAACCAGCCCCACGCTACTCCCAGGACAGCATATACAATAAACATCGCGAAATAGAACTGACGACCGGTAAGCAAGTAGTGAAGCGAAAGCAAAGACAAATACGTACGTTCACTTTCGGATAGTCGGCCGCTGATAGTTTGCCATGGAACTTGTTCTGGAAAAGCACCGTGCCAGAATATGTTGGATGATATGGTACATCTGTCGATTCTTGGCGTTCGGTGTTGGAATTGGAAAGCACAGTGACTGGAACAATTGCTATGCAGTGCATAGCTTAGCATATATACACATTCAAAGTCGTACGCAACTCACCAATGCAATAATATCCTGTCTTTCGTACATTGTATTGGATGGGCTCCCTGTAGATAAGGATACCAGAAGGGCTCGGGTTCAGTGGCTGACTATCCTGCCGGGCGTAATGCTCGATGGTAAATCCACGAGGCTTCCAAGGTGATGTGAATTCATCGTTCTCGTCTGGTGGATGAGGGTTTCCTGCCGGGTTGTTCCAAAGGCCGCTGGAAGACTCATCCGATGGTTCAAGTTCAACCGCGTTTGAAGTGGAGTTATCGTTGTCAGAGAACGCTACTCTAGCAGACCAAAAGCTTGTGTCGTTTATTGACTTTTCAGATGGTAAGTCGAGGATAAATCGGCCAAGCTGTGAGGTGTCGCAGAACCCGCCTTTGACAGCGTCCGACGTGCACACATATGTCTTCTGCTATGCTCATGCATGTTATTAACAGTCAGAAGCACACCCAACTGGTTGCTCACCGGTAAGTAATCGTTGACATACGAAGTAACTTTCCCAAGGTACGGTGCATCACTCCATTCGTATATTACTATGGCCAGTTGGCCTTGGGAGGTACTATCAAAGGTAACTAATGTACACTGAGCATCATATGTCTATTGACGTTGCAGCAGTACGCCATACCATTGATAAAGGTTGTCTTTCCCGCCCACATTCCCGAGCATACTTGACGATCGTAGTCCGCGTCCGAGACGGGGACCTCATAAGCAGAGACCAAGGGTGCTATCAAAGCGAGCCATAACGAGCCGAAGACGAGAAACGACCAAAAACGATCCACCATCGTGGTGGACGATGAGCAAGCAATGCTTTTGGGAGCGCTGAGCTGTGTTGCTGCGTTCAAGTGACGAATGTAAAAGAGACGCTCAGCCAAGCTCTCCTTGGGTTCTGCCACTTGCTTGTCATCTGCGCAGACCAACCAACTGCCCTATCCGTTCACCGACTAGACACGACGCTTGGTGCCCTTCAAAGCACCCTCTCAAGTTATAACTTATATTGGTTTGTCTACGCTGCTTGCGTAGCTCACTGTTGATACCCCACATACTTCATCACATCGCTCAATGCTCGGAGAGGACGACGATGTGTTCGACAGCGTTACTTGGGAGTCACCTTCTGCACCAACATATGATGCCGGTCCCTCTGCACCTACAGGACCAGGCTTCAGACAAAGCACTGCAGAGAGCGAGCCTGGGCATGGACCGCATGACCCCAAGTGGGAGGGTTATCTCATAACAAGTGTGAAAGACCCCGTTAAGGAATTGGCAGATACGAAGGACGCATATGTCTCGTATTTGGTTTCTGCCAAGGTATGCTGTGTGTCTACTCAATCAATGTAGAGTACACTCATGTGAACTTTCAGACCAACCTTCCGATCTTCTCTACCCCCAATCCGTCAGCGCGTAGACGGTTCCAGGACTTTGTATTCCTGCGTAACCACCTTTCGAAGGACTTTCCAGCATGTGTAGTGCCACCTCTACCGGACAAACACAGATTGGGTTTGTATATGCTGCCGTTCTTTCATGTAGCGTTGCTAAGGCGTTGTGCTATTCAGAATATGTTACAGGTGACAGGTTCAGCCCCGAGTTCATGGAGCGACGCCGTGCTGAGTAAGTTTAGTCTTGCCCGAAGTCATCATTAACCTTTCAATTTTGCACCTCAGTCTCCATCGGTTCCTACAACGACTATCCCGCCATCCAACCCTACAACGGAGTACTCTACTCCGCGCCTTTTTTGAGTCCACAGAATGGGTAAGTCTTTTTCTCTCCAAACCTCTCCCCTATCTCAGAGGACTCTCAGCATGTCACGATGCACCAACATGTCGCCCACCCTCCAGGACCCGAACACACCACCGGCGTCATTGACAGCATCTCCGACACCCTCCTAAATGCATTCTCACGCGTCCGTAAGCCCGATGAACGGTTTCTCGCGATGCGTGAGGGCGTAGACAAGTTCGAAGAAGGCATCGTGTTGACTGAACGACTCTGGAGTCGAATTCGTAATCGTACAAACGGTGAGTGTAATTGGAAATAACATGCAGATTTGGTCTTCTCAGGCTGAATGAGATGGTACGCTGGAACCGGGTGAAGATCTTACTGGCGACTATCATGATATGGCCGTTGCTGTTCAAGGCCTTGGCTTTTTGGAGTCGGGGATCACTGATCCTCTGAATCATTTCTCGAACACGCTACTGGAATTTTCAGCCCTCCTGCGACATACGGTACGCTGGTCATCGTTGAATCAAGTCTTCGTGCATATTAATACGTTTACAGACACAAACGACTACAGACCCCTTCCTCATACACTTACATTCCCTTCTGCAATATTCTCACGCGAACCGCGCGGTCCTGAAACTCCGTGACCAGAAGCAGATGGACTTTGAGGAGCTCTCAGACTACCTATCAGGAGTCACATCAGAACGCGATCGGTTAGCTGCTGTCATCAGCGGACATGCTGGGAGCACTGGACTTGGCTTAAGTTCATATCTTAAGGACAGGGTTGATGCTCTGAGGGGAGCAGATGATGATAGGAGTCGTGTTGAGAAGATGCGGAAGTTGGATGCGAAGATCAAGGAGGTTAGTCATCTCGTATACTTTTTTCTTTACGCAGTTTGCTAACATACGTGGTCGTTGGTGTAGCTTCAAGATGCGGTTCAAACGGCTCATGAAACGTCAGACGCATTTTCCGATGAGACTCTACGAGAGCAGACTGTTTTCCAGTATGCGAAGGAAGCGGAGATGAAGGAGATGCTTGGGAATCTCGCGGATGGCCAGATGGAGTTCTACAAGGCGGTTAGTCATTTCTCTTGTTCGGGATCTAAAAGATTGTTTTCTCATGTTTGTTTCGTGTCATAGGCGATGGACGAGTGGGACAGGATAATACCTATCATTCAGCGTATACGTGTGGACGTCTAATAGTTTAATACATTCTGCTAGTGGTGTACTTGTAGTGCAATGAAGTGACTTTGGATTTTCGGGTGGTTATCGCTTCAACTTCACATGTCTTGACTACAGCATGCCCGAATACCTTTAAATATGAATTGTATATATAGATGCAGGGGTGACTGTCAAGTCGCCTTCTGCTTTCCTTTGGAGTTTTTCTGTTTCTCTAATTCCAATTTCTGTTCAGACTCTTGCACTGCTAACGAAAGCTGTACAGGTAACATGTTAAGATGCACTAGGTGGTAATGCGCAGTTTGCGACTTACGCTGATGATCCCAGTATCGACTGCACGGAGCATATGTAGCTCCGCACCTTCTGACGCACCCGCAGTAGTGTGCTGAGTCGATGCCGGTACCCACGGAGGAGGATCCTAGAGACGTCATTTAGAAGGTACAGTCGGTATAGAGCGAGCTAGAATTGTTACCTTTCCCTGAGGCACGGTCGGTGCCTTATCGTCCTTCAACTCTAGAATAATCGCGAATGAAAGATCATCTGTCATCTGATGAGCAAGATGGCAGCTTAGTACGCAAGGTCTAAACGTACCGGGAAGTGGGTATTGACCGAGCTCGGACTCAATCATAGAGAGCTTCACGAGGAAAGAACGGAAGTAATGCCCGAGCGTAGATGCCGTCATTGCTTCTTCGACACTGGATTGATTGTTCATGTCAGTAGACGAACTTGTGAAGGGTAGACTGTAAAGGGTAACCTCGTTTCCTTGTTGAAGTGCTCTACTTGAATCATATTCTGAATTGCAAAGATGTATCGCTCAAGCGGGACTTCTTCTTTGTTCTTGATAACCATAATGACTTTATCCACATTACCCTAGACAATGAATGAGTCGAATCGAGAAAGGACGGAGACACCGGTTGATGCATACAACAGCAAGTTCATCGGAAACAGCTTTGACGGCCCCTGATATGTAGTCATTCAGACCAGGATGGCGGGACTGAAACACCGGCAGATTGTATTTCTTGCGACGAATGAAGACATCGGCGGGGTATACTTGACGTACATACAAGATGTTATGAATTGCAACTTCGACTACGCAGTGTCAGTAAGAGGTCCAAAGCCGGTACTTGCACTGCTACTGACTGAACTCCGAGATTCCTCTCACGGCCTCTGTGAAATGAGAAGTCAAACGAGCACCAAAACGGAAAAGGCATGGCTACTTACGGTTGAAACTGAGAGGCGCATCACTAGTCATGGCATAATATAGGAGCGTCGAGATCTCAAAGGAGACTGAGGTCCGTGAAGGCGTCAAAGCGTCACTAGGTCCGCGTAGAAAGTACGCGTCGCGCGCCGCGTACCGCGTTTACATAGGGTTCAAATGACATCAGCTCCCACGTATGTTTTTAAAGAAATGAGCGCCTTGATTTTCACCATCCGCCACAACACAATGCCGGAGAGGTTACTGTCAATATCATGCAGAGGTACGGTGAAGGCGTAGTCGGGGTTGTGTACGTTGACGGCTTGGTTGACAGTGTATATACAGTGTGTCTACCTTCTTCTGTGGGAAAGTGACTCGGTCCTGTCGGAGTCTGCCATGGATTCTGTACATATGTGACAGTATACAGAAGTTCAGGTGATAGCCCCACCACCCAGAGCATTATTCCAGTTGGATCCACTGATGTCATGGCTGTTGACTCAAAAGTCGAGCAGCTTGATATACCCGCATACTCAACTGACCACAACCACAAATGTATTCCTCATCCTCGAACCAGACCTCTCTCCCATACTATCTTTCCACTCCCCCCATGGACCCCGGCTACGCAGATACACGAGGTTCATTCCCTTCTGACGATGACGGCGACCCTGCTTCGTCTTCAAAGACAAAGCGGGGCAGTAGAGGTATGATTGATGGATTCTGGCGCTAGGTTTCTTTTAAACCCGTGTATATACATAGCCTGCGATAGGTGTCGCAAAATCAAGAGCAAATGTGAGCCCACAGACGGCGAAAGATGTAGAAATTGCCTCGTAGCAGGCACCGGTACGCAGTTCCTATCGCTGGTAGCATTCATGTTGACCTACTCGCACATCCAGATTGTACATACCAAGGGCCAAGCTTCAAGCGTGGTCCTCCAAAAGGCTACATTCACGCTATCGAGCAACGGTGGCATCAAGTAGAATGCATACTTGGCACTATCATGGCCAGTCCCCGAGCACAAGGCATAATCAACGACCTTCGACAAGATGCATTTGCACGCGACGTTCTTGACAGAGTCGAGGCGGGCCCCTATGTGAGCACAGATGATCACTTCCGTTCTTTTCGCACCTATTGAATTGTAAGGAGACAGGGACCCACGGGACGATCCAGACAACAAGGTACCACGACCCGTGAAGGATTCTACGATGCTATCATGGGGTCAGATGCTGCTCAAAGATCGGTCGGTGATGACCGCCGTTCAAGAAGACAATCGCGTTTAACGCGTGAAATCGTTTCAACGCAAGGTTGGTCGTCTTCAAACGCATATGTATTCAGTGCACCAATAACATGTGCCTAGAACATGCACAAGCTGTGCCAACACCAGAGTGGCAAAATCAGTTGTACCAGCTGCTTGTACAGGGACAGTCTACCTCTGAAGTGCCGTCTCCGTATCGTTCTTCTCTATCTCCACCAATGGTAGATTCTACCCTTAGTTCCACCGGAGGGGCACCTCCGAGACAACGGCTCCGGATGGGTGAACCTCCGCCTGGGCATGATTATGAAATGCAACATCGCCACGAAGTACATCCCAGAGGCAGTAAGCTTGGATTTACGTACTTACACTTCACGCATTTACTTACTTTATTCAGCCATATATCCTGAGGATCTTCAGCACGCTGTCGATGCGCTCGGGCATCTGTCGGTCAACGAGAATCAAGATGTATGTCTTTCCATATCAGTTACAGTTATAAGTCCTAATCATTTGTCGTAGATTCGTTATCACGACAAATCTGCCGGCCTTCATTTGCTCGCCAAGAGTGATCGTAATGACGACTCGCATACGAATGAAAATGGAATTTGGTACGTGTCACTAATGCCTCCTCATCTACTTGACGACCTTTCCCTTATTTTTACGCTTAGGAAATTTTCGAGAGCCGGTTCTTCGACTAGTTCCTCTGCGAAATCAGCCGTGTCTGAAGACCATATCATCTTACCCGAAGTTTACATTCAAGACCATCTCATCCTCCTCTACTTCACTTATGTGCACGTGTTCTTCCCGGTTATCCACAAAAAGCAGTTCCTATCAATTTACGATGCACAGTAAGTTATCTCTCTTCGATATATCTGACAAATATTGATCAGTCCAAGCAGTAAATATAAGTCAGTGATTGAAGTACTTTACACACTCTTTATCGTACTTACATTGTGGTCTGGCAATGCAGCGCTGATATGGCAGGGGAAGGACAATTGCTTGGTGCTGATCCCTTCGTTCAGGGCAATTCCATTCAAGGTGTCTCGAAGCTTCTGCTTCTCGCAATGTTTGCATTCGCGGCCAGATATGACATGACATTGCCTGAATCGGGTTCTAGAGAGGGAAGAATATCCAAGGCGGGACATCATTATGCAGCCGAGGCACGAAAGGTTTTGAGTGAGTGTTGCTTTTGAGAGACGGAGGGTGAACTTACAGCTCGCTTCAGATGAGGTCTATCAACATAGCCGACCGTCAACTTGCCAAGCTCTGCTACTTATGGGCATCAGGGAGTTTGGTATCGGGTCAATGGAGCAGGGATGGCTTTTCATCGGTTCGCATTCACTGGTTTTGCCTTGTGCTGATTGAAGCTTACCTTCGTGTCTCGCAGGTATGGCATGTCGTATGGTAGGCACTCTGACGGGTTAACGTTCGGTTTGAGTATACTGATGTCGCATTGTCCAGGCCATTGACCTCGGAATGAACCATGACGCGGATCACTGGAAGGATGCGAAGGGCAACTACTTATTTTCCGTCGAGGACAGACAAGCCAGGAAGCAGATTTGGTGGTCATGTTGTATTGCGGATAAGTACGCTCCATTCGATTTATGTTCATAGGCCTTCTCGCTCACGTTTGTTTTAGACTTTCAGCTGTTTGGTTGGGTGAGTAAACACACCTCTTGTCTCGTATGAATTAGTGTACGAAACAATTTCGATAGGACGTCCTGTCAACTTCCGCGACGGAGACTTCAGTGTCGCTTTTCCTGAACTTGACTACATGGAGGAAGAAGAGAAATGGATTCCCTATCCTCCAGACGTGTTAGGCTACGATTACACCCCTGAACCAGCCAAGGTTGTGAGCTGCTTCCGTGAGCAGGCCAAATTATGTGAATTTTGCTTTTCCGCTTTGCAGTCCGGCTCATTGACTTCATTCAACACAGCGTTTATCATCAGTCAAATCATGGCTGAAATCTATCCGGTGAAGCAGACCGGTGGTGAAAACCTGAGGAGGTCCTCATTAGATAAACTTGAAACTAGGCTGCATCAATGGCTGTTCCAGTTACCTGAACATTTGGCGTATTGCGAGACTAGCAAACGTGTGACACCTTTGCCCCATATCTTGGCTTTGCACATTGAGTATCAGTCTGCTCTGTTGCTGCTGCATCGGGCTTTGTGAGTACTCGCATCATTTTTTTCGCGTTGTGATGAAACTGACCTAAAGTGTAGCATTCCAAGCTGGGACGAGTGAGTTGGATATTATTGAGTGGAATACGCTCACTTACTTTCCAAAAAACTAGTCGGGATGCATTCTCGGATTCTCACCGAGCCGGAGATCCACTGGCGCTCAAGGCTTTCGATAAATGTCAAGGCGCGGCTGCACATATTTCCTCAATGGGTGCGTATCTCTCTACTTTTGCCTGACACACGATTCACATTGACATGTCGCGATGCAGTTACGATGTATAACCATAAGTATGGGCTAAGTCGGTGTCCACCATTGTTGTCGGTATACCTCCAAAGCGCCGGGTACGTGGTCTCCCGTTCTCATTTGCCTATTTATCGTTTTGACTCGCCTATTTTGCTTTGAAGAATTATGCACGTTGTGACGCGTGAGCTTGTCGAGTTTCGGATGCTCGACGAGAACTGATGTTTGTTTCGCAGTGAACCTTCGCCCCGGGAATACTCAGGCGTCTGTCGGCCTCATTCAATGCATCGATGCTGCTCGCGCTATGGAGGTCAGTCTCGGATCACGTTTAGACCGCAAAAACTAACAATGTGTGCCTGAACAGGAAACATGGCCGTGCGCGATCCAAATTCGACGACTGCTACAAGGTGCCAAAGTCTACCTTGACCCAATCCTGGCCAGTTCGGATATCAATCAAAGCGAGCGACCAAAACGCGATATCGATCAAGCCCTCAGCGAAGAAAGGACATCCGAGTTACTTCAACGCTCAGTGTTCGGAGATCCCCAAACAATGCGGCATCCGTCATACTCAGCGCAAGCTGAGCAACGCGATGACGAAGGCGCTCGTATGATGGCGCACACCCTTGGTATACCGCTTCCGGGAGTTCAACCTTCCACTTCGTATTACCCCGGATATGAATGGTGGCCTCCGTCTGTGATGGGTGGACAGCAGTATATGTCCTATGGACCTGCCAGTGCGCGATACTCCCAACCGAGCCCTCAGCCGCCGCAAATGAGCAGTATGCATGCTCCGCAGGGACCATTCACGTTTGATAATGATCAACTTTCATCCGAGTTCTTGCAAGGTTCATCCTCTACATCGAGTCCGAGAATGGGCTATGGGCAATATGGAGGTCCTGGACCTTCGCATCATGGGCGCTAGTTACATCCGAATCTCGACAATCCGAAATCTTTCTGGAGTTTGTCCGTCCACGTTGCGGAGGTTACTCAGGATTTCACATCTATGTATGGCTCTATATATTACGGTGGGGGGGTTTATGTGATACGTATAGACTTTAGACTTTACTGGTGTGCTTCGGACTATCCCGAGTTTCGTTTTACCAGTACTTCGTCTTGATACCTATCGCGAGTCGTGCGATGTACTGTAAAATAGTAGAACGAGCTTTTTAATTAGTGTTATGCAGAAATAGTATTCCTCTCAGAATGTTTGATTCAGTTGTCGCTGACTCGGAACCAAGACCTCAGTGGCAGTCAGGCGAGGAGTCAATGGATACTGTCCCGTTCACCTCGCCGTAGCAAAAGTTACTATCACGACTAGAAAGCAGTCAGCAACGAATCATTTTTCATTCAAACAGGGACCACGATCACGTACCGAACCCTTCCTTATACACGACTGACCTACAGTACTGCTCGGATTCTGATGTCGGGTTCCTCACCGGGCTACGGCTTGGAATCCGTAAACTGCACCCGAGTATAGTATGAAACATAGACGATTTCAAAAAGGTATGTAGCGATACTACTAGCCGCATTCATTCGGCATACTTACCTTCGTTCATACCTACAGTTCGTACCGCTCGTATCTCGGTTGGCAGGCTTTGCAAGCTTTCTGGCCAGTGTCAGATACACAATCCTCAATTTACCATATCCTCTTGCAGTAACAGTGACGGAAAGTACACGAGGCGTAGCAAACTCCCAATCCCGCCCGAATGTCCTGCTCTCTAACCTGCGTCAAGGCCTTCTTGTCGATCGAATCCGAGCGCGGTCACACCGCCATGACGGGCTTGTTCAATATAAAGAGTACATAGTATGTCGTAGACACGTTCATGTATTGGCCTATTGCCCTATACATCGGTATCATCAGTAATCCTGGTCATATCCGAATCTGAATCTGAATCCGACGATCCGAGAAATCGAGAATCGACAAACCGAGAATCGACAAACCTTCTCGGGAAATCGACACACCGAGAAACCGAGAAACCGAGAAACCGAGAAACCGAATCCGAGTCCATTCTCGAATATTTGTTTCTCTGATTCAAAGGCTTTCTAACAGTTCTTAGACGCACATTTTCTCTAGAAACCATACGGCCGTATGTCTCGCGAAGGAGAGGGACTTAGGCCTAAGGACTTAAACCCCTCCCGAAATGGAATGCGCGCCTACTTATAGGTTCGATGAGCTCGGATTGCTCGACCTCCGAGGAGCGATCCACCATTTCCCCCTCTCCCATTCCACTTTGAAAATACTGCCAAATCGGTTTCTGATTGGTAAAAAGTTATATGATGGCTATCCGAGTACTCCGAGGGGTCGAAATCTAGTTCCCGGTCGTCAAATGTCAGTGCGAGTGGTCCCCATGGAACTGCTAGACAGCGAGTTCCGCGGGCCTTTGTCCTCTGCTTTGTTGCAGAAGGGACCTGTTGTAATGAATGTAGGATTGGAGTATGATTTATATCTGTGTGTCATTCCCCTTTGTATGTTTTCGCAACTCTCTGGTTGCTTCCCGTCATGATCACAGCTCTTTGCCATGTCTCATACAGGTCATACAATGTTATGCCAGGGTTCAGGAGACACAATGGCATTGTCCTTCATAGGCTAGGTCACATTGCTGCACATCCTGCCAATTGTGCAGATCAATGTCAATGTGACTCCTGTTCCCTAGTCTGTTTGTTGGTCAGTGCAGAAGTTGCTGTATATGCTGATATACTATGCTCTGAAAAATACAGGCTTTCCAAGACTCTTCACATTATAGTCTGCCCAGCTCAGGAGCTTAGACTTGTGCTCTACAAACCAGCATCCATGACTAACAATTCTGACAGGTGACAATGCATTGTATCCGCAACCTTGTCAGTTGCACTACCGGATAACTATGACCCAACACTGTTCAAAGGTGTTGATAAGTATGTTTCAGATATCCCCTCACATCCATACGGAATTTTATCCCCCCAATATTTGTAGATGATGACAGTTCTATGTCGAGTTGTTGCAAATTAGTGCTGGCGGATTGGTAAGAGCGTCCGGGGCAAGCCCATTAATGAACGAAGCACAGGTATATTAACTCACAAATTATTAGCAATTCAGGATCATAGAGACTGTCTTCATCCATGCTTCTGTTGACGTGGTGCGCGTTGCTGGTCGAGTTATCTTCAGTTTCGAGTCTTCGATTTCGACTTATGGTCACGTGCAATTTGTTGGTCCAGGATTTAGCGCGGTTGGCGCTCAATGGTAGTACTTTGCAAGTTTCAGGACGCGCTACTGGCAGGAAACTACGTGACAATAAGGCTGAAAGTTCTCAAATTTCGTGAAGCTCCTCAAGATGCCCCAAAACAACAACTGAAGATAAAGATACTGGCATATATGTGATCGCCATCGAGCGAAAGTTCCGCCCGCAGGTTTGCCGTAAGGCCAACGACCGACCTTAGGCAACTAATTGGACCATAACGTGTGGCCTATCTGCATAGTTTTTGGCGCTTCAATAAGATACAAATGAGAAGACGGTGCTAGACCCGCCTGCACTCAGACGCATTCCCGATGTCGTCGAGGCAACATTCTGCCCTCCGTCTCCCGTCCTATAGATCTCTTCACTCCCTCCGCTATCATCCTTATCCTCGCCTCAGTGTACGGAGAGCTCGGAACTCACATACTGAGATCGTTATGGTATGCGAATATCCAGATCTTCCTGCTCACATAATGCCTTAACAGAGATGTCTGCAGGAGCACGAATTTCCTTCCCAAGGACGACTCTATCTCCTTGTATATAGTATCCAGTTCTTTCAATGACTGCCGCTTTGACATTCACTGTGATAGCAGTCCCTCGTTGACGTGCTCGAGGATAGGTCGAGTGTGGTCGCTCTGGGTTTCGTGGTCGCTGGCATGGGGGCATCGATTACAGAGGAACACCGCAGGACATGGTCTTTGGAACATATGGTTATCGTAGGTTGTCATTCATTTGTTTCATATTACCCTTAACGCATTCCACAGGAATTTGCGTTCGCAAGACAGAGACAGAGGGTGACCGTTTCTCGTACGGCTCAGCTTGAGCAACGACAGACTGAGTAGATGTACTGATACTCAGAGTCAGGGCTGCTCATCTGCGTCGAGTCGTTTGTGATTGATTTGGCGAGTTCTTAGACGGTTTCGTTGAAATACCATTCTGTTGCGATGATCCCTTTCCAAGCTTGCTCAGTCCTGTTTGCAACGAAATCGGTCGCGACAATGGCGCGTGCGCACGATGATTGGAGCTTCGGCTGACATGCAGACGGGATACACTTACCATGCGCTTCGCATTCTTCACCCACAATACTTTGACTTTCTACACTCACGTCAGTCGAGCGAAAAACACGTATTTGTCATGACGCGTATCCAATTCGATTCCAAACTCGCTGTGCCACCTGTCGATCGCTCCAGAAAGGTATGCAATCCATCTATTTGAACACATCTAGTACATAATCATACGCTGGCTACAGGCAGGGGCCGTCTATCCCAGAGTCGCTCAGATCAAAGGGGAGTCAGACAGGAAGGACTTCGAAGATCTTTATTGGGGTAGGCCGACACTGTCATCTGTGTCGATGCTGAAAAAGCTTGAAGTTGGAGAGCACCCAACGGTACGTTTCATACAAGATTGTATCGCTCAAGTTTGTTGTCGCCAACCATTTGGATATCGTAGATAAGGACCGACACTGCGAGCAGCTTCTCAATTCAGATCCCAATCAAGGAGCTCGCTGCTGCCGCTAGCAAGGTCACTAGTGCCATGCCTACACGTGCGCATCTCGTCCCGAATGACGCACCAAGGAAGCCACAGAATCTCCTCTCACTCGACGAGCTATCGCTCACGCCACCGCTGTCGCGGTCAACACCCTCTTCGACTGCTGGATCCTCAGAATGTTCGGAGGTTGTTACACCCACGGAGGAGTACAACCGAGAATTGCCTTTTCTTCATAGCCAAACTAGTCTCTGAAATAGACAATGCGGTCCTTATATCTATCACGCTATAATCTTCTTGCTTAATCTTGTTCTCATTTGCTCTCTTCGTTTTCTAATGCGCAATGATCCATAATGGTCCTTAATATTACACAAAGGATGAAAGAGATAGTGATACAACAGTGAAAGAGACCTAATCAGCATCAACACGCATCTGACCTCGCCCTCGTCTAATCCTCTCCTCCAGCCCACCACCGCCACCGAAGACTTTCTTCTGTTCGTGACTCAAGAAGCCACCCATGCCCTTCGACCTTGCCCTAGCACGTTCCTCCGCTTCCATCTCTGCCTTCTCCTGCGCTAACAAGGTTGTGAGACGCTCACGCCGTTCCACCGTAACAAAGGTGGCATCAGAGGTCATGGCAGCCAGTCGAGCCGCCCTTTCCTCAGCGCTTGGCCCTGAAGAAGTGCCATTACTTGAGTCATGTCGAGGGGGAGGTGGGCTAGCTCGCGAACGTTTCGTTTGATGCGAATTATAGTGGTCTGGACTTGGACTATTGTGTCTCCTTTTCCTATCAGGAGACGGGTATCGAGTACGTCGTTCGTCCTCACGAGTCTCAAATGGGTATTTGTGGTTGCGTCCAGCATCATCTGATTCGTCCGACCTCGGCCATGTGCGTACACGGTCATCAACTCTGCTGCTCCGTCGTGGCTCGTCACGCCGAGGATGATAAGGGGACCTGCTACGGCTACGTCCTCTCCTGCTCGAATGATAGTCGAAGTCTTCATCACGCCTGCGTGAATCTGTGAGGGAGCGAGTCGGGGGAGAGGGCGAACGTCGACTATATGGGCTTGGGGACCTTCGTCTGTGTGATTTCCTGTCGTGGGATTCTGTACGGTAACTATCGTAGTGGTGAGGTGAAGCAGAGCGATCGTGATGTCTGTCCTTTCTGTGCTTCTTCTCTTTCTTCTCTCTTTTGTCCTTTTTATCTTTCTTGGGTTTGATCCCATTCTTCTGCTGAAGCTCACGAAGTCGAAGAGGATTGGACATGAGCGCCTCATACGCAGCCTGTTCCTGTTGCTTGATCGCAAGTAGAGGATCTTCGCGTATTTTAGCGGCTGTATCACGGACTGTGTTGGCATACTGAGTTGCGATGAAGTTCTTGTGTGCAGCACCAATCTAACGGGGGAAGTGATGAGTCAGCTGGCCAATCGACTTGTGTGAGAGGCTAAACCACGTACCTTTTCGTGCTCGTCTCCAACTAGAATCTTATCCACTCTCTTCTTTCCCAACAGGTAGTCCTCAAGATCATTCTGGTTCTGACTGCTACCCGTTGCGGGTGTAGCATACATCCAATCCAGCTTCTCTTGTCGCTTCTTGCCCGTCTGCTCTTCTTGCAGTCGCTGAAGCTCTTGTAGCTGCCTCTCCTCTTCCTTCTCTTTACGCAGCTGGTCTAGCTTCTTCTTTTCCTCAAGCTATATGACATAAAATAGGTCAGCATTCGTGTCAAGGCCAATGATTATCAATACTACTTACAGCTTTCTTCTCTTCGAGCCAGACCCGCTCCTGATTCTTTAACAGGAGCGGGTGCCAGGACTTCTTCATGTTCAAGTCTCCGCCACCCATGTTGATAAGTCTTTCTTATGTTATGAGAATTGACCTGTTTTGTTTAGAGGACGAAGAAGTGAAGAAAGGAAGACGATGGTGGTTCCAGCAGACGGAAGTGCACTTGAGAGTCTTACCAGTGTACTTATTTGGGTATGTTTACATTAGTAAAGCGCTTGTTCCAAATTAGGAAAGTCTCCAAGTTGTGCTCACTTAGGGCAGATTCGGCTCAGAGACTGGATGATTACGCACCCTCATAAATTTGAACGCGTTATCAAGAAATTTGTGTTATGCGTTACGCAGAGGGCTGAGTATTCGGAACCATTGTGACTGAGCTCATCTCAGAGGATTGAGCGCGAGAAGAGACCATGCCAGCGATTGAATAGAACTTCGAGTTATTGATCACCACTACGATGAGAATTTCGGAAGGCGAGAACGTCTAGCTGTTCAATAGAAATAAGGCATTGCCGCATGCATTTGTGAAAGATTCGTATCTGACTGTTTGTACTCCGTTGGCCTCACAAAACATGGATAGATTACAGCCTGAGCGAGGGTTTCAGTGAGTAGGTAACAAGAAATCGAGTACGAAGAATATAATCTACAGCGAGCAACACGAATGGAATAGTCTGAACAAAGGCAATCAACCGAACTAATAAAATTTAGTCCTAATGGTGAAACTTCAAAAAGACACCATCAACATCAATGTAGCACAGAGGCTACAGAAAGAAGAGGTCAGACCGAGTCCGTGCCATTTCTGGCTTCTTCCTATGTGTCCACAAGCCCGACAGCGTAGAGTTACGTCGAGACAGCTTTGTCGAACTGCCCGAAGAAGGATACTTCGGCGAGTTTTGTACTTGATCAGGTTTGTGACAAACGGCGGAGGATAGTGATTCTGCTCGAGGTCGAACGTATGGGTTGTATCGCGGTAATGGCGGTAACTTGAATAGTGGTGGAGACACAGAGGCTGGTGGGGATGCCTTAAACATCGGTCGTGGTGTGGATGCGGGAGGTTGACACAACGCGGCACGCAAGACAGAAGCCTTTGAGCGAGCGGGGCGTTTGAGGGGCCTACGATAGGGCTGGCAAGAGATATCAATGAGAGCCAAAGGCTCTCGAACTGGTTCAACACGCGCAACGGGTCTCTCAATGTACGGCTGCGTAGGCTCTTTGAAGATTAGATGCCTTGTGTTGTGGCCGTCTATCACTGGTGAAGTACAGTCAAATGAGTCATCTGAATGTGTGGACGTGTACGAATACTCACCAATTCCCGAATCGTCAGAGTAGTTAGAACCATGGCTGGCTCTTCTCTCCCTTTTGAACTTCCTAGATGCTGGAGAGCCTTGGAAGGAACCAGGCGTGACAGGCGTACAGACACCACTGCTAAGAGGCGTTGATGTTCCAGATGCCGAATCGAAGTCCATGCCAGGCGTGCCACTTGAAGAGTAGCTCGAGATTGACGACACAGAGTCTGCCCGAGCATGACGTTTCATGGACAGTAAAGCCTCGGAAACGCGTTGTACGAGTGTATCTGAGGCAAAGTGAGTTTACACGAAAAGATATGACGCGCATCGGGATTCACCTCTCTCATATTGGCCCGACGCGCAGCTGGAGCTCTCAGCCTGTGGATAAGGTCTTGGGTTGTACCTCGAGGTCTCCGGAGGATCAACCTTGCGCGCAAGGTTGAGTGTGAACAGTTTCTTGATCAAGCCAGATGCGCCTCCTCGAGGTTTCGGGGCAGACGCGGAGGACCGTTCTGTGCCACAGGGCTTCCTAGACCGCCCTGAGAGGGGAGAAGGACTACGCGTTTGGTGATAGAATGTCATGATGTAGGTGCAAGATGGTGGAGGATTGAGTCGTGAAGGACTTCAGAAGACTGCGAAAGGTGGCAAGGGAACTATACTTATATGCCTTTGTTTAAGCTTGGGCCGGCGCACCACTTACCAATTTAGTCAGTGTGGTTAACGGATAGGAACAATGGACGGCTAAAAAAGGCGTGGGATTCGGTCACAATCATGCATGGCAAAACCATCTGAAAGGTGGAAAGTCACTCTTGCCGATGTTTGCAATCGCCGATTATCATCGCCAGTGTGGTCGCACAGCATGGCTCATAAGAGCCACTCGGGATCGCCATGCCTGCCTGGTGGAATGCCGCGCCATTTGCAGCACTTCTCGTGACTTTCAATCGAGTGCGCCGATTTAAATTTCTGTATTATTTGCCTCTGAGCTGTGGAACTGCGCCTATAAACAGTAGAAGCGATATAGAGGAGACACTACCTGGAAATCATAGGAATGAAACATCCGTCCTTGACACGCGCCCGCCAGCTTACCGTGGCAAACGAGCCCTAGCTCGACGTTGTCTCAGCAAAAGACGGATAAACATAACAGTCGTTAAGGCCGATAGTGAGTACCTGTTAGAGTTCAGTGTCTTGCTCGGTTTGACAGCAAAAAAATCACCTACCAAGTGACAACGTATGAGGCGTGAGAGTTGCGGACGTCAACGGTCGCGGGTCTGCCTATGGGAATACCCTGCGATAGGCGGGTGGATGCGTCACCGGCGTGTCCCTCTGAAAAGATTGAGCGACATGATCGAGAATTTGATCGAACCACACACCGAAGATCTCCTCCACGTAAACTGGTTGCACATTTGCACTTTCACCACCAGCATACTCAGCCATCGCAGGAACGTCGGCCCAGTGCCACAAGCCTTTCTCTGGGTGATTATCAGGAGTAAACTTGTTGCGAACTTGGGTCGTCCGTAACAGCCCTTGAACATAGATTTCTCCATCTTCTTTTGCCCAATGTCCAGACTCGCCAACTTCTTGGGAGACAAAGCCACGGTCAACTAATACAGTCGAGCCATCGGTGCGTACGAGCGGAACGACGAGATGGAAGCCATGGGTTCCGTCTCGTACTCGAGGTCCTACAAGCATGGCATGGGAGTAGTCGAGCCTGCCCTTCAAAAGGACTTTCCTGAATGCAAACTCGGGCAGGACAGATAGACTTAATACAAAGGAGGCGTCAAGACCCAAGTGAACTGCGGGGAGAAGACAATCTCGCACTTGATATGTCTTGGCAATGTCAAGGGGTCCCGTTGTAGTTTCTCCTCCAAATCGTCGATCAAGTTCACCTTCCATTTGAGACGTTCGACTTGCCATGTGCCCAATGCAAAAGTAAATATTGGGACGAAGCCCAAGATGATCATAGTAGGGCTAAGCAATGAATACTTTTTTGCTTTGTACTGAGTACTGCCGGAGGCAGATGCAGTAGATTCATGTCTGCGAAGCAAGGACTGGGGGTGTTGCCGTGGTCGCAGATCGTGGCGGAATGAGTTCCATAAAAAGCGATTTGAAAAGGCTCTCCGAAATACTGAAGACATGGCCTGAGCGGGTCCGTAAGAGAACCACTCGAGGTATGAATGAGCTGGTTGAAACGAGGTGATCAAGCACAACAAAATTCGAAGTGCGCTTTGCCCCGCAGGCAGACGTGGAGCGCCCGACTGCGCTACAATAATAGTACTTGCAGAATCGGCTAGCGTTGCAAGTTCCTGATTACCTCCATACCCATCCTTCCCCATTTGCTTTGCTTGAGCCATGTAAGTGCTCGATATTATGATATGTTGAGCGTGCAAGTATCCATTCAATATACGTCAGGTTCTCTGGTCAGCGGACTCGACAGACGTATGACATAGATGGCGACGAAGTGCATTACCCGACAAGGCCAGTCGACAAGGACAAGGCCGAAGCTGAACTGGTCGTGAATATCAAGAAAGCAACAAATCCAGAGGAGACTGCACCTAAGCAGAAGCATGTTCGGAGTGCGTTTCTAATTCACGCTTACCGCTATATATCGTTGCTCATCAATATTCAGAATGTATTGTCTATACATGGGATTACCATTCATCAATATCGTTCTGGACTGGACTCCGAGTGCAACCTATATTGTCCGATGAAGTACAGACATTCAAAGCACTCATTGTAGTTCACAAGGTGCTGCAGGAAGGCCATCCGGTGGTACGTCCAAAGTACAGTATAACTCGCCATCATCTTCACCTCACGCTTCCTTTTCAGACTATCAAGGAGGCTCATGGTCAGACGGGATGGCTCGAGACTTGCGCTAGAGCCGTTTCTACTGATAGTGCGCGAGGTATGTCTCGCCGTTTGCTGTCATGGCTTATTACTTCATTACCGCCTGTTAGGTTACGGTCCACTAATCAGGACATATGTGCAATTCATCCTCGCAAAGCTTCGCTTCCATCGGCTGAGGCCTGAGTTCAATGGGTTGTTTGAGTATGAGGAATATGTTACACTGAAAGGAATTGATGATCCCAATGAAGGGTACGTTACACGAGGTAACTCGTCGCTCGTTGGCTTACACTTTCGTAGCTATGAGACCATTTCGGATCTCATGGGCTTACAAGACCAGATCGATTCATTCCAGAAGATGATTTTCGCCCATTTCCGTCATTCAGCAAACAATGAATGTCGGATATCTGCACTTGTCCCTTTGGTCAAGGAAAGCTGGGGAATTTATCGTTTCATCACTAGCATGCTTCGGGCCATGCACAGAAGTTTGTGATATTCCTTTTGCTCTCAGAGCATTTCTGACAACGACTCGGGTAACGTAGGAACTGATGACCACGAAGCTTTGGAACCACTTCGCCAACGGTTCAGCGCACAGCACTACGCGCTGCGAAAGTTCTACTACGAGTGCTCCAACCTGAAATATCTTACTAGTCTGATCAATGTGCCAAAGCTTGGCCAGGTGAGTATTCCAAGATTCCTGTCGGCATGCCCTCTGAATGGGTTCTAGGATCCACCCAATCTCCTCGATAGTGGCTCTGCGCCTGATCTTCCTGCTCGTCCAGCCACTGCTGCTGCCGCAATTAAGACCCCACCACCTGTAGCACCAACGCCAGATGCTGCCGCTATCAGCGAACAAGCTCGCATGTTGAAGGAATACGAAGATCAGCAAGCCGCTTTGCTGGCCGCTCGTCAAGCTGAAGAACAACGACTACACGATCTCGCAGACCAGCAACGTCGCGAATTTGAGCAGAGGCAGGCGGAGCAAGCTGAACGAGAACGCCAGGCCCAAGAACAACTAATGCAACAACAACTAATGCAATATAACAATCAAGCTGCTCAGCAGATGCATGAACTTGAACGAGAGCTTCTGGCTATGCGTGGTCAATACGAGCGAGATCAAATGATGCTAGAGCAATATGACAGGGTACGATGATTTGCCACATTCTTTGAACCAACTATTGAATCTTTGGCATCAGAGAGTCAAGGCGCTAGAAGGCGAACTCAGCACTGTGACTGCCAACGTCAATGCACAGATGATGTCGAAGGACGACTTGATTAAGCAGCTACAAGACCAGGTCACACTTTGGCGTAATAAGTATGAAGCCCTTGCCAAGCTTTACAGCCAGTTGCGGACAGAACATCTCGACATGCTCGCGAAGTTCAAGCAAATGCAGTTAAAGGCGAACTCGGCTCAGGAGGCCATTGATCGCATGGAACGAATGGAGCGGGACTTGAAGGCGAAGAATTTGGAGCTTGCAGATATGATTCGTGAGCGCGATCGAGCAAGATTTGACCTCGACCGCCAGAAGGCTAGCCAGAAAGACGAGTTGGATCGCATCCGTCGAGAGCTTAACTTCGCTAACGAACGCGCAGAGGACGCTTCTCGCTCAAAGAGCTCAGAGGTGTCCAATGTGCTCTCGAAGTATAACAGGCAACTCTCCGAGTTGGAAGACTCCCTTCGAGTATGTCTTGACATTTGCACAAACTGTCCGCAGTACTCATCTTGATTGAATAGGCCAAGCAAATTCAAATTGACGATCTTTTGGGCAAGTTGGACAATGCTAGTCACGAGATTGAACGTGTTCAGGACGAGAAGGATCAAGAGATTGCTATCCTTCAGGAGGGAATGGATACGACCATTCAGCAGCTGTCTGATGCACAACAGGTATGATACAGCTTTCATCCTTACGAACTTTAATTAATCGAAACCAGACCCAAGGCATTGCCGAGGAAGCCGTGAATGCACAGATCGACAACTTGATTCTTGACAACAGGAAGAAACTTAATGCTATTATCGGTTCGTATATACGACACATTGAAACACTTACATGTTCATTTATTTCCTTTCCACAGACTCGATCCTCCAGGCTTGTGTTCAGAAGGTCGACGAATCGATCTATGAACTGGAGTCACCTGCGCAAGCCGGCAACCTCAATTCCACTCCAGAATATACCTTATCGATGATAGAGAAGGCGATCAACAACGCTGTGGAGTTTGCTACAGTTTTCAACTTGTACTTGAGCGGTGACATTGGTGGCGACCACGTCGACGTCATCAAGGCCGCAAATGAGCTGGCGCAGTCACTCTCCGATGTCTTGATCAATACCAAAGGCATCACTCGGCTTGTGAGTGACGAAGAAGCAGACAAGCTCGTCGCAGTTGCAAAGACCGCTGGAGACGTCGGTCTTCGAGTTTTCCTCAACCTGCAATCTTACAAGCTTGATCTAATTCCGGAGACTAGTCAGAAGAAAGAGGTTGCCATGCGTAACAACGTCGAAGTGCGCAACGCGCTGACCAAGTTGTCGGAGACCGTCGACAAACTCGTGCCGAAGGGTGGCAAGGCAGGCGCTTTGGCTAAGGCGAATGGTGACATTGGAGATTTAGTCGAGCAAGAGATGCTGGGTGCAGCGAAGGCGATTGCAGCTGCGACCGAGCGTCTGCAGCAGCTCATGTCTCGTCCCCGCGATTCCTCACGATACAGCGCTGTCGATCTGCAAGTCCACGATTCAATCTTGGCGGCTGCACTCGCAATCACGAGCGCTATCGCTCGCCTTATTCAGGCTGCTACCGAGTCCCAGCAAGAGATTGTGGCTCAAGGGAAAGGTTCGAGCACGTCCCAGCAGTTCTACAAAAAGAACAACCGTTGGACAGAGGGTCTCATTTCCGCTGCTCGCGCTGTTGCCTTTGCTACCAACCTGCTCATCGAATGCGCCGACGGAGTTTTGTCTGGTACACATTCTTTGGAGCAGCTTATTGTTGCATCCAACGAGGTCGCGGCTGCGACTGCTCAGCTTGTTGCAGCTTCTCGTGTCAAGGCGAACTTGATGTCGAAGACTCAAGAGCATTTGGAGCTCGCTGCCAAGGCTGTCACCGAGGCCTGCAAAGCTTTAGTCAAGCAGGTGAAGGCGATATCTGCCAAGCAGTCTCAAGAGGAAGAAGTCGACTACAAGAGCATGGCTACTATGGAGTTCAAGAAGAGAGAGATGGAACAGCAGGTCGAGATCTTGAAGTTGGAGAAGGACTTGGGTGCTGCACGACATCGTCTCGGAGCAATGCGTCGTGCAGGTTACCACACCGACGAAACCGACTGATTTTTCCGTCTTCTCTTTTCTTCTTCTTTCCCTTTACACTCATACCCTCAGTCCCCTTCGGAGGGTATACACGTTCTCTACTCGTCAATTTCTACTCGTCGAATGGGTCTAATAGTCTACGGATATTTCATATATAACCTTCCTTTTGCTTCTCAATTCAGATTGTTCATTGAATGGTGATCATAAAGTGCCAGGAAAGCCCATTTATACAGCAAGTCTGCCAATAGTAAGTATCTTGACGATGTAAAACAAGAAGGATAGGAATGAGAAAACTAACTAGATCATCCAAGCTGGGAAGAATTAGGTCAATAGGTACTGATGAAGGAATACGGGTATAGAACCCTACCACTATAATAGCAATAAAAAAGAGAGCAACGCAGAACAATGTGCAGGGTGTGAATAAAAGGAATGAAGCACCGCCCCCCCAAAAAAAAACAGCAAGACCTAAAATACATGAAAGTTGTCGTCACTTCGAACACTGTCGAAAGAGTTGCCTCTATCGAGGTCAAGGAAACTGCTCTCCATAATGGGAGAAACAGAACCCAGCGTCGTACCGTCCCTGCCGGAATAAGTCCCGGAACCGTCATCTTCATCGTCATCCTCGTCGGATATCTCCAAGAACGAGGGCTTTTTCATGAGCGATCTGCGATGCATTATCTTCTGCGTCTCGAAAGCACTCGGAGGACGCGTGGAATGTTGGGATCGATGGTCAGAATCATCGGCTAGTATCATTGTCCTTGAGGTCTTACGACGTGGTGGGGGAGACAATGGGTGAATGGGTGTGACGCTGGCACGTTTGGATAGTGATTCCGGCTCCTGCTCACTCTGCTCCTCATGGGACACCCTGGCACGAGGGCGAGGAGGAGGCGGAAGAACAGTTATAGGCCTCTCAGGAGATGCAGTGATAGTAGTTGGGGTTGTCGGTGGAGATGATAACGGCTGAGCAGTGGCCGGGCGAATGGCCAGTGGTGGCTTGGGCGTAGTCTTTCCGAACATGGAAGTACTTCGGACTAGTAAAGAAGAATACTCATCTTCATCGTCCATCCAGGTGCTTTGATCAACGTCCCGCTGGATGGTTGGAGTTCTTGAAAGAGTAGAGGGACCAGCATGATACCCTTCCGACGCAGTTGCATAACTCTTGCCAGTCAGGGTTGATACATCCGACGTCCCTGAAACCACTCTAGACCTAGACTCTTTGGGTCTCCTGCTAGGAGAAGGTAGACCCAAATCCTTCGCGTCCAGCGGTAGTTTCGGCGTGGGTTTCTGCCCGCTCGCCGCATCCAGCTTCTCTCGTTCCCGTTGAGCAGCGTCCGCCTCAATCTGTTGCTCTAATTCCAGCATCGCATCTGGAGACATAATGTGCTGTGGTGCATAATCGCTCTGAGAATCTCTCTTGCTAGCGGTTTCGATAATCATGTCTTCATCCCACGTCGGAGAAAGACACGCACTCTCTGTCACGAGAGACATCTGGTTACCGAAGCTCGAGAACGACATGATGATATGTTTGGAATGGTCTTTCTTGGGGACATTCGATATGCTCTCCACACTCAGAAGAGAGCGCATATCATCTTCTACAGACGCTGATGAGCTACCTGGAGGCTGAGGCTGAGAAGAGCTATAACGTCGGAGACTGGAGCCAGAAAACAGCCTGCGACGCGGTTGTAGTGGTGTATCCTTGCGTGTTTCTATGGGTGGTGACGGTGAGGAGGAAGATGGGTGTCGCAATGATGATAAGGGAGGGAAGCGGGGGTGATGAAATGAGCGTTGTTTCTTAGGCGTTTTGGTCCCAGGTGTGCTGGTGCCAGACTTGCCTCCGTCATAACTATCATGCCCAACTGAATCTGACAGCAGGGAATCCGCAAGACTGGTCAAGGATTGCCGTTTGTCGAAAAGGTTTTGTTGCGAGGCGGCCTTCTTCAGACTATTTGGACGCATCGTCGACCCCCTGGAGCCGGGATTTGAGTTCCCAATTGTAGTAGAGATACCGGACCCCTTGCCATGTTTGCGGTCGCGGTGGCCAAAAGAGTCCCGCATAAGCTGTTGTATAGCATCTCCAACATCGTTCGTGCCCATTCCACCGCCAGACGCGAAACTCAGACTTGACGAACTCGACAACCTTCGATCTTGAAACTCCAATGAACCAGGTGAGTCGTCGAGTGGATCAAAGAAATTTTCGGGTCCAGTAGGACCCACACCTGGGGAGTGAGGTGGTGGTGATGGTAGGTCGCTGATGGGAGGTGCAGCGCTTGGGGGCGGGACTATCATACGAGGAGCAGACGCCTTGCGTATGAGGACGACAGGGCGTGAAGAAGTGGGTGAATGGACATTAGTGGCATTAGAAGAGGCTCGGGAGCGAGGGAATGACATAGCCGAATGAGGTGTAGTTGGTGAAGGAGAGACTGGAGACTGTTGTAAGAGAAAGTTCTCTGATGCTTTGCGGCGAAGCGATGATACATTGCTAGTAGATGCATTCCCACCCGTGGTGAAGTTCATGAGCCCGGAAGATGTATTCGGACGGTCAAGAAGACTTCCAACTGTCATACCTCTTGCGCGTAGCGACGGTGGTTGAGGGAACGCCATACTGCTCCCTGAAGGTAAATACTCTTTCGTTCTACCTCTCTCAGTGGGTGTAACTGTGGAATTGGAGGATACTGATCCGGAATGCAGTGCGCTTCGTGAGCGAGTCACTGTTCGGTTCTGAGGTAGAGGAAGGGGTGCCTCATCAAGTCCAATAGACGATTGCCTTCTATGTCGTTGATGCTCTATGGTACCGTCGGTAGCAATCCTGTGTGACAGCTGTCAGCTCGATCAAAACTCAAAGCAAATTCTTGTATGCTGTACCTCAGCGCCTGCTGCCGCCCTCCAGTAGGCAATGGAGGTGACAACTGAGGTGAAAATTGGCCTCTGGACATCTGTCCCTCGGACCGTAAGCTATGAGAGTTGGAGGAGGATGACCCATACGATATGCGGTTATTGAACAGCGGATCACTGCGTTTTGACACGGCATCATGGTATGAAGCATCGGAGTAGACTGATAACCTGTTAGGATCCTGTATTAGAGGAGAGAATATACCTCCCGACGCGAATGGGTCTGGGTCAGACAGCGTCATGACAGAGTTCTGGTAGGATGACCTATCCCTCGGATGATCGGAAGGTGTCCGTGGTTCCGAGATGGTATGAGGGTCGGAATACTCATCGGCATCGTGGTACCTACGAATGGTAGGTCGTATGTCAACTCGCGGGGGTCGTTGGTACCGGAGTTGTGGTGGGGGATATTCTGGTATTGACTGAGTAGGTGGTGGCCGCTCTAACGAGGGTGGTCTTGGAGGACGCATAGGCGGTGCGGGTGGGGGAGGGTCTTGGATGGGAAGTTGTTTCTTCTTCTTGCCCATGGCAGAAGCAACGAGCGTGTTAAATCTAGACTCCTTAGGCTTGGACGGACCACTTGCAGCAGCCTTCTCACCCAAGTTCGAATTCGAGCGTTTTAAGCGCAAGGATGGAGGGTCTCTGGACTTTGAACGCGACCACCACGATTTGTTCTGGCCCGGTGGTGCCAACGACATTGGGGGTATGTGAAGAGGGAAGGAGCGTCGAGTTGTGAGCGAATTGATGGGATGTAAGCTCTGGGTCGGATCAGTGATGTGAATACAGGGATGTAACGAGAGTGCATGTGGTTGTGAGTATACAAGGCGCGTCAGGGCGCAATTAGTGGGTTAACAGCAAGCGAAACAGCACGACATGAACGCGATAGAGCAGAGGTAATGAGTGTGGTGACAGCAGAGCAAAATTCAGTAACCCGGAGGGCGACAAGCTCTAACTTTCCTCTTTGCGATCTTTCGCAGCCATTTCTTAAGCGCTTCCACTCTTGGTTACGCGGAACCGTCTGATCCTACCGCCAAATCAGGCTGCTTTTCACCCTCCGCTCCTCCTCCGTTCACGTTGAGGTTCAATCTCTTGCAGTCAAATTCTACGCCGCGTACCACAGTGCACAGTCCCAAGTCACAGAACTTCCAGCAATCCAGCCAAAACCCCTCGCCCTGTCACCGCTCAGCAGCAGTCTTACCTCCGCCTCCATGGCTCTATCAGTGATCGGCTGAGATCTTGATCTTGTGCTATATATCCCCACCGCATATCCTTCTTTGAACTTTTCCACGAGTGCTTAATCCGAATACCAGGAGTCATAGGTCACTTACTCAGTAGGCTCAAGTTTTGCACCTCACAACGACCATACGTTGTTTACAGGCCACGATAGCTGCGCCCTGAAGGTGCATTTGTCGAAAAGCAAACGGGGTTTACTTCATCGGGAGTCAGCGATATCACTGGGCAACGACAACATCAGTACAATATCCCGATGAGCGTGAGACGACTGTTCGCGAAGAATGTCGCCGTGAGACACTTCCAGGTACACCCAGACTCGAATGAACCTGCTTCGCTAACTTCTAAGGCGTCATCGATATCGGACCAGAGAACGCGCCAATGTTGCCTGGATACCTCCCGGTACCGATGCTTGAAGCAAAAACGTAAAGGGTATCCTTCCGCCTCATGTCTGAATATTGGTCGGCATATAAACGGCCGGGTACTTACTTACCTCAGTTCAATGACTTTCAATGTTGTTTCAATGAATCTTGAAAATGGAGACCACGGTCACCACGGAAATATGAAATAACTTAAATGAGTGTATAACTCTTTAGGTCCACAGCATGATTCCATTCATGAAGAGGATGACATGAAGGGGCGGGCGCGGGACAATATTCAAGCTGTACTGGTAAAGCACTCTGCAGAACCCGAGTTGAGTAGTAGTTCCATTCATTACATCCAGCTATGAATGCTTACCAGCGACAATCACTACCATGAATGGATGAACGTTTCAGTCAAAGCGAATAGAATAGAAGACCATAACGTAGTCTAGACGGTCAACGAATAAAATATTCCAAACCGTATCATCCCAACTCAGCCCAAACGTCTTCCGTGTCTCGTTCTTGGATAGCCTGAGCGGCTCGCGGCATATCCGACATGGGTGCCCGGGCTCTCCTTTGCTCTTCAGCAGCGTCGAAGACAATTTGATCATGCATGAGAGGTCGCCCAAGTTCATCGGCTTCTTCTTCGCCCTCCATGTCAATGTCGAGATTATATGTTCGTCTTCGAGGAGCTGAAAGGTCTATTGGTTTCGGTCTTGAAAATATTGACTGCCCAGATCTATGAATCATATCCGGAAATCAGTAACAGAATGTTGAATCCTGAAGGTTTGCACTTACTGTCGCATGACTGCCGCCAACCTGCCAAACTGAAGCACGTTACGAGCGACTAGGAGTAAGGTGTCTAGCAGCTCTTCTTCCTTACTCGTATTACCACAACCAGCGAACAGAATAACAAGTAATGTAACGGCGCAGAATACCGTCAGGATGAGATCGAGGATATTGAATGGTGACTTCCAAAATTGCTGTAGTTGTATAGGGACACGTAAGCGTGAAATACTACCTCAATATTTCAATACGCACTCGGCCAAATGCAACAAAACGTATTGAGACTTCAAGAATCATCGCGCCATTGATGATAAACTCGAGGATGTAGAAAGCAAGTGTTGGGCAGCCATTGACCAAGCTTAGAACGACTGTCGTCACAGATAGCGCAGCCATGACAAGGTATAGGACAATATATGTCCTCGAGTGTACGAATCTATTCGCGATTCCTTTTGTTATTTCATCTCGGGTCATAGAATAGATTGAACGAGTAGGTCTACAGTATGACTATCAATATCAGAGTCTATGAGTCGGCAAGGACGTGTCAAATCGAGACTGCGTACACTGGTGTTGTCGATGCACTCTCCTCAAGCAGAATATCGACCTCCCCAGCCTCTAAATCTTCGCGTCGGCCATGGTCGGGCGAGGATGCCATGGTGGATCGAGGGACCGAAGTTCTCCTCACCATTGCGCAGTGGTCGATATAGGTGTGGCTAGAACTACAAACACACTCAAACAGTCTCCGCATTGAGCTACAAGCGCCCATTTATGATTTAGGAACATACCTCCTCAGCGCGTGGCAGCTGCGGTCACTGTTTTGTGATACCCTTCGCTGTGATACCTTCTCTCTAACACGCTCGGCTGCACCTTGCGGTCGTATTTACATGGCGGAGGCAGGTCCCTCATCTTCAGCTGGTCAATCATACAACAATTCCGTCACCCCGCCAGCAGCAAGCACTGTTCCCAAGAGCTCTCGTATTCACTTTCCTCAGGACCGTGATTATGGCAAATTTGGTTCTGTGCGTTCAGACAGTGCAGCCGGGATGTCTGCTTTGGGTCTTGGACATCCTCCCTTGCCGAGAAGAACCACTCACAATGATGGCAATAGCTCACAGGGTCGCTCTTTGGACATTCGCCCACGGGTGAAATCCGTCGATGCTGGTCTGCCAGCGCCTGGTCCCTCTCGCGCGAGAAGGATTTCAGAGCAAGTAGGTGATACATCTCGCAAGGTTACAACTACTACTAGGAAGCCGTCGAGGAAGGATAGGATGCGGACGGACTTCTCTGACAAGAGCAGCCATGTCACATCTGCGACGTCATTTTCGGACGAGTATGATCTAGGTATGTCGTTTGCTTAATGATACGCTGATTTTACTCATTCTATCCCCTTAGCTCATGAAGGCACGTACACCGTTCCTCCAACGTACACCCTCATGTCTGAAGTAAAACACTAGATCCTAGAATTGTAGAAGACGTACAGCGTGCTCTGAGACTGAAAGCACGGCGGGAGGCCCGCGTTCGAGCAATGCAAAACAACACATCTCTGAGGGATGGGTCTTCTATTTCCGACGGCCTAACTGGTTCCTCCATCTCCCCTCATTCATCACCATTACGTTCCATATATCCCATTCCACCTCCCATTGTGCCTCCCCCGGTGGGCCTCACCATTGAGTCAGAGGTGGATTTCAGTCCATCCGTAGGTACCGTGCCGTTACATCCTGTTCCTGCCTCATCCAATGGTGGCGCTACATTGGATTGGGCAGGATTCAGTTCAGAAGAGGAGAAGTTAGATAAACGGTGGAGTATATCTATTAAGCGCAAGCCTAAAGATAGAACTCCTTTACCGAATCGAACGATTATAGAAAAGCAGGATACGTTATATGCGGGTAAGACAAGTCCTATTTTACTTCAGGATGATTGTTTTACACGCCTTTATGACAGACAAACTCGCTCGTATACGGGCGAAAGCTAAACAACATACACTACGCAAAGCTGAGATTACTCGTGATCAACTCCAGAGACGATATGCTGCACTATTACCCTCTACACGCTCCGCGACACCTCCCGATCTGCTTTCCGTAGCCCGTTGGTATAGTAAACAAGATGCAGTAGTGCAAGCCGCATTGGACAAGTCTGAACCTTTGACGTGGCTGAAGCACCTACTAGAGAAACACGGTCGTGAAACCACCTCACGCTTTCCTTGGCATCTTACAGCTCTTATCATCGAAGAATATGTGCGATCCAAAACCCGCCCAGACACGATGGAAACAATACCCGAAGATAGTATAGTTGAGAACCTTGCATCACCCACATCCAACTCAGTCGGCCATTCAGAGAACAAATCGCCTTCCAGCGGATCATGGTCATATACTCCTCCACGTCGTTCGCTTGAACCTTCGTTGTCTAGACGAAAAACACCACCTGATGGTGGTCAGATTTCCTTTGAACCTCAGGTTGATTCCGGTCGCGAGTCCATTGGGGAGGAACACAGGGTCAGCGTCGACCGTGCCAAACGTCGGATGGATTCCACAAGTTCTCCTCGGGGTTCGATCAACAGTAGTATCTTCTACGGTCACTGGACTCAAAACCGCTCGCCCAACAACAGTCGCTTGCATTTTCGTGAACTGGCGCACCGTATTAGACGAAAACCTTACCCAGGTAGCGATGATGGCTTGTCCTCAGCGCGGAATTCCATGTCTGAACAGAGCCAAGAGGAAGAGGGTTATAGATCACATAGTCCTCGGAAGACCCCTCGTAGGAGGATTATTCAGTTGCATAGTGACCCTGGTACAGACGAAGATAGGAGGGCTCTGTCTGCGGAGCTGTCCGAGGCTGGAGACGTTGGCGTGTCCAGTGCTGGGGAGGGTCCATTGACAGCTAAGCAGCAGATATATTCTGTTCACTCGTCTCCTCAGCAGGGAGACTCCGCTGGTACGACGTCTGAACCTACGCGCCCAACGCTCCACCGTAATCGGAAGCGAGTTTCGTTGCCATCTCCCCATCAAGTTTTCGAACGTGAGAAAGAGAAACAGCAACAGCAAGCTAACGAGGAGCAAGAGCGCAAAGAGTATGAACGCAAGAGCCAGTAAGCTTTCCTGTATTATTTGCCGCCGTACGAGAGCTCAATTTCTTGCGTTAGGTTGCTCGAAGACACTGTGCTTCAGAACTACCGTACTCGTCAAATTTTGCAGCGTGTCGGTGCCAACGTTAGGGAGTACGAGAACGTTCAGAAGTCGCTTGCTACCTTACTTGGTGTTCCATACGTTCAGATACCTCAGGACGTGTTGGATGCATTTAGCCATGATCCTTCTTCTGTGGTCAGCAGTACCAAGCGCTTCAAGAGCTGGAGAGCCGTTGAAGACATACATGGTCGTATACTTCGACAACGGGAAATTCTCCGAGATTTCGTAACGCGCACCTCGGAGCAGGGCATCCAGAACCCATCCAAGAGCTTCTTCGAGGATACAATCGCTTCTCTGACACAGTCCCTTGACCAGCTCGAATTGCAGCGGCAACGGATTGTTCGCGAGGCAGAAACCGTTGCTGAAGCACTGACACGGGTGAAGGTTGTCCATGGAACCGTCAAACGGGAGTATAACGAGACACTTGGTCATACGTCTCTTGTCTATCCCGAGGTATGTCACTGGGCGTGGGTATTTTTTCAGTATACTCATTGTTCTCTTTTAGATGTCTCAACTTGTCGCGCTCGAGGAGAGTTACCGGAACCACTACCAACAATTGTGGAATATTGGACTCGATGCGATGACACTCCTTTTGGATACCGTCACTCCCTTCTGGCGGAATTATGGGAAGGTGATTGGAGACGACGTCCAGGATTTCTTGATCATTCCATGGTATCGCAACGAATTCACTGGCGAGGCGAAGCGATACCCTATCAAGTCATTTCCCAGGCGTTCCTTTCGGCATTGCATCGGGCTCCTCCTCTTTTCTGCTGCTGCGGTACTGGTGACCCTGCTTCAAATACGTGCAGCTTGGTCATCCACCCTGAATTACAACCTACCTTGGATCGCCCACACCGGGTTTCGATGGATGTTCATCCCTCTGTTCGGCATTGGGCTCATCATACAATGGATGGCGGTGCTCGTTGAAATCTGCATTGTCGTTGCTCTCTTTTGTGTTGTCGTTTGGTGGCTTGGATGGACTGTCAAACTTTTCTCTTAGGGACGTTCTTCTCTTATTTTTCCCCCTTGCGTCGATTACATCGCTCTCCACTCGCTGTCACCCGGAAACCCTGCAATGTATCATTATAACATCATTGTCATATCTTTATAACACTTCTATTCCATATATTAGCTCTCAATATGATAGGTACTATGTATTCTTTGGCTTTTGCTCTTCTCCTATATTCTGTGGTGTCTGGACTGGGGCAAATACAACGGGTTGATTGGTAGCCAATGGAGAATGCGCGACCAGGGTGGGCGCGGACATCGTTGACGGTCGTCGACTCACTGCCTTGATGGGCGGCGGTCGCTCTACAGCCCGCGCCGGAGTCGCGGATGGTATATCGGCGACCGCCTTACCAGCAACTATACATGGACGACAATAACCTAAAGTCAAAACTATGAGACTTGGAATATACTGTAGCCCATATGCACTTAGGTACTTACGACCACCCATCATTAGAGGAACATCTGTTTGACCACATGAATGGCAGGCGATTTGCGTAGGCGTCGTAGAGCTTTGTGGTTTTGCATTATTGGACTTCTTCCGTTTGGGCGGGGGAGGCATATCAACAGATGCTGACGGTGCTTCCTGCTGAAGGACGGGTAATGTTTGTTCTGGCGCAGGTGTCGGTATTGGTGCTGGTGCTGAGATTGGTATTTGTGGTGTTGGTGTCGGCGGAATATTTGTAGTTTTGCGGGTAGCACGACGCTTGCTTCTGTGAGTATCACCATGGGTAGGTTTGATTGACTTCATGACATATGGAGGTGCAACAGCCTAAACAAGAGAAATTAGATTTGAGGGAAGCTTCTCAACTGTACATAACAGCTCACCGCTTTAAGTTGGTCCAGAAGATACCCATTGGGGAGTTGGTGTTGCAGGAATTGGCGTTTCGGCCATTTCGAAGCCTGTCTCGGATTCAATAATTTGTAGGCAATAAACTAGAGAGTAACATACCACTTCGTTTAATTTACCTACATGCTCCGCCATTTTCTCCGGTCCTCCCATCCACCTCATCATTAGATCATGTACAGTGAATGATACGCTTGCGAATCGGAAAGCGACAATCTCAGGCACTTTGGCTTTGGTATTGACATCGTCATTGGAGGTTGTAGTCTGCGTGAACGGCAGAACAGCATTCACTATCAGATCATCTCCTCGGTGCCCACGAACGGGTTGGATGCTGACAGGACCACGAGGCAGTATCCATCGGTCGGAAGGCTTCTCATGGAATTCTAGTACAATGTCAAAATCTCGCGACGCAGTTGGAATTTGTGAAGGTTGTGCAGGAGTAGATGATGAACCTGCGGCGGGCGCTGTGGAGGTCTGTTGAGGTGCTCCACTGTCCTTGAGTGTCTGAATGAGGAGTCCCAGCGTTTTCAGTTGGTCCTGAGTCGCACGTCCAACAGCAACTTCGTGTAGCAGGTTTGATAAGACCGGATTCGAAGCGGCTGCAGAGTTCACTTGACTAATCAATTCCGGTGTAACAAAAGCATCAGCTGGTAGCGTCGACATGACAGGAGCTGGAATTGGATTAGACAATGATGCAGTATTTGATGTTCCTGATGGGCGTGTAATTTGACCTGAAGCAGTAGAAGGAGACGTGCTTGCTTGTTGAGGTAGGTAATGAACTTCGAATATTTCGGTATTCGAGAAGACATGTGGACCAACGACGAGGTCAAACCTGCCATGGGGCTTGATAGTATGAGGTGGGGGTAAGATAGCGCCTTGTTTGCCGCCTCGTGTCTTGACAGAGAACCTCGGGAAGGTTGAGGTAAGCCACCTTTCTCGTGCTATCGAGAGTCACTGTTAGTTATGAAAGATTACTAGAGATCGAGATATTGTTTCACATTGCTTCAGAGCATATGCTATAACTGAGCTGCGGAAGGTATGAGATGTGGTTAAACTGGTGCATTACACCGTATGTACCTCTCTGCCACTGAGTGCAAGGGAGAGTCTTCTGGATTTGATTCCTCCAACTCCCAACCTGGATGAGGGCCCATTGGCAATGGGATAGTACGCGACATAGTGCGATGCTGGTCACCTGCGTGATTCTCTAATCCAAAAGCACAATATTTGCGTGTAATGTTAGTATTACGAAACCTAGAAAGAGGTAAGTGTTAGGGTTGACGTTGAGTTTGGAAGAGGCAAGATATGCAAGTGAACTTTGCCAAGAACTTGCTCAGCCAAATTAGAGGGGCGCATTATGTCGGCATCTCCCGACGGTCGATCGTGCCTTGAAGCGCCCTGACTTCCCTTCACTCTCGACGTTTAGCAGCAGTGAATGCAGCTGGATCCTCTTGAGTACGTATTCGAAAAGTCTATTTGTTTACCATACTAACCGGTCGCACTTTGTTTAGCTAACAACAATGTCTTCGCGAGTTCGTACGTCTCTCCGTCGTTCTAGTACTTATACACTCTGAATTCAATTATCCACCAGAGAAGGGGAGTACCATCTTTCGTCCCATTGCCAAGCCTCGCGCACGGCAGGGGACAGAATCTCGCCAAACCTCAGTCACTCCTGCTCCCGAACCTCGCCATGGCTCCACAGTGGGAAATGCTCAACCTCCTGAAGCGGCGACTTCATCCGTGTCTGTCGCTCAGCCTATGGGGCCTCCTTCGATCATTCCATCCCGACATTCAACTCAGACCGGCTCGGCCAAGAACAATAGAGAATCTTCAAATGCAGAAGCTACCAATTTACAAGGATCTCAACCGTCCCAAAGTATCGCAGTACCTACTCGAGAGTCATCTAGACCACCCGCCGTCCCACTTGCCTCACCCCAACGTTCTTTGAATGTACCACGACCGCCTCCCATAATATCATCTGGCTCAGTTCCTGTCATACAGCCCACCAAACATTCTCATGCACCCCCGACCATCTCAGGTAATGCCGAGTCTAGTAGAAATGTCGCTGCTCCCATACCCATCACTGTTCCAACTGCAAGACCAATTGCTGTCCCCTCTAGCAGCAGACAAACATCTTCTGCAACCACTGTCCCGCAGTCCTATGCATCGACTACCACGTCTGCACTACAAATTGAGACCGCTTCGACAAACATTGAAAATGCTCAAATTGATCCAGCTCTATTGGAGGCAGTGGTTGCTGCACTTCGACATGTAGACCAGGCTCAGACTCAGCACGCCGTAGAACCTGCTCCTATTACTGGTCCGTCAACAAGTGGACTTAACGGAGAACCTTCTCAGGCCGCACCTGCCACTCACAAATCTCAAGTAAGAAAGCCCCGAATGCCCTCAGCCGAAAATGGCAATAGTACTGGAGAGCCTGCCAGACCTCGCCGTACGCGTACAAAACGTGTTGTCAATGACGAGAATGTTACACAGGAAGAAGCGGACAGCAGTGAAGCTGCCACCCCGGGGGAGAAAAGGCTTACCAAACGGAGACGGACAAGCAGAGGCACCTCAGAGTTTCAAACAGAAGAAGCGGGTTCTGGTTCTGAGGGAGAGGCCGACTCAGCTACGCCAAGACGACGTCGCCGCACACGCAGATCTAAAGCACCTTCACCACCGCCTTTTGATTCAACGGCAGATCCTGGAGAAGAGCTTGACCCTACAGCGGTGACCATGGGTGCTCTATGCGATGACCTAGGCACGGGGCGCATCAGTAGTAAGGCAGCTCAAATCGTGAGTAATCATGCTACTTGGCGTTCCGCAAATAGGGCAAAGAGAGCTCGCATGAAAGCTATAATGGAAGCGAAGAAGTATGGAAGAGATCTGGAGGAGGAAGAGGAGGCGCGGTTAAAGGAAGGCTCTACACCACCTGACAAAACGTTGGAGGCTACTCCTGTTTTAGATGTCAACGCTGAAGCTGGACCGTCGAACATTATTGAGGATCTTGGGATCCATAAGGGTGACGGTTTTGACTATTCGCAAACCATGACAACGACTCGTTTCAGCGCCCAAGTTCGAATTGGACCGAATGGCGAGATGATCGTTGACGAGGAATCGCTCTTTGTTGATCGCATTGAGGAGGCGGAGGACATGTCTGGATATACTCACGTTGAAGAGTCTGACACCACGAAATTCGTCAACTCTGCTACATACAGCAAGAAAGTACGTGGCTCGCGATGGAGTGCTGAAGAGACCGAACTCTTCTTCGACGTAAGTTCGGTTCATGTTATTGTATGTTCTTACATGCCAACATTTACTGACTTATTCATCACAGGCTCTTTCGCAGTTCGGCGAGAACTACGAATTGATCTCGTATGTTCTGCCTGGCCGTGATCGCAAAGCCTGCAAGAATAAGTTCAAAGCGGAGGATCGAAAAAATCCTGCAAGAATAACTTATTGTCTCACTAATCGTAGACCATATGGTATGTTGGATTTTGTTTTTCTTGGCGAACCCGATGTTGATTTGTATAAGATATTGCAACGCTATCCCGCATGACGGGCAAAGACTTCTCTGGCCCTACCCCGGAAATTCGCGCACCTACGCCCGTTCGTTTGGAAATACTCAATGAAGAGCAGGGTGTTCCCGCCGAACAGGTGAAGAAAAAGAGCGTCACACCCGCAGTAGATACAGGAGAAGAAATAATTGGAGCTTTGTCCGATGACGAAGAGTTCCCCGACCATATCAGCTAGCTTATATCCTTCCACTTTCAAGCCTTTTTTTTTGCGACTTTGTATGCATCATCTTGATATCGAACGCTTGTAATCGAATTGTAGTTATTAGAATGTATCTCGATTTCTCATGCTCTATGCTATTGCTCTTGGCCGGCCATGAGCAGGCAATGAGGGTATGAGTTACTGTGTTATCGTCTCGATCGAAAAATACAGAAGTCAACTATAGAGTATCAAAACAAGTCTACTACGTTTGTATCTGAGGGTATCTGTCAAATGTACTTTGTGCTATCTCCGCACAAAAAAAGCGAACATCGACTCCTGTATTCGGTAACTTAAGCTGAGTTAACCTTTGAGGTCTCGGGAGTATCGTATCCATCAGGGTTTTTGGTCTGCCAGTTCCAAAGATCACGACACATCGTCTCAAGGTCGTGTGTCGCCTTGAATCCAAGTTCTTTCTCCGCCAATGTAGGATCAGCCGTCAAGTCGGGTACATCACCCCGTCTGCGATATGTGCTATCAGAACAAAAATGCTTTCAATGCTTGTAAAATCATCACATACCGTCGGCCGATTATCACATACTTGTAGTCGAAGCCAGTCGCTTTCCGCATGGCCTCGACAATCTGGAGCACACTCATGCCCTTGCCCTTTCCGAGGTTGTAAGCCTTGAATCGCGCCTCGGTAGGGCAGTTGTCGAAGACATTGGATGACGGTGACAAGGCATCAAGCGCAAGTAGATGTCCCTTCGCCAGGTCCATAACGTGCAGGTAGTCTCGCACACATGTACCGTCACTGTGTATGTTTGGTTACAGTCCACAGTGTCTTGATATCAATGAGTCAACTTACGGCGTCGGATAATCGTTACCGAATACGCTGAGCTTGTCATCCTTGACTCGTCCAACGGCCATATGCGCAAGCAAGGGAAGCAAGTTGCCTGGTCGCCCTCGGGGATCTTCACCAATCAAACCAGATGGGTGTGCGCCTGCGGGGCTGCGGAGCACATTGTCAAAGACACCAAACAAAAAGTAATGAATAAACTCACTTGAAATATCTGAGTGATAGTGCTCGCCACCTTTGTGGTTCAGCTATACAAACAAGGAATTAGTTGAATAGCCGGCCTGCTCGTGCGCAGCAACTGACCAGCACAAAGATCTTGAATTATGGTTTCTGACATGACTTTAGTCTTGCCGTATGGACTGTCGGCTTGGAGACGCGTCGATTCGGGAATGGGGATGGTCGGAGGTGTTCCATACACAGTCGCGCTTGAGGAATATACAAGTCGAGGGCAGTCATATTCAGACATGACTTGTAGCAGGTAGACAGTGGCGGATACGTTGTTTTCATAGTAGGTCAAAGGAACCTCGGTGGATTCACCAACAGCTTTGTATGCCTGACGAAAACGATCATTAATAAAAATGTTCGTCGTTGCACATGCTAGCTCATATACTCACCGCAATGTGAATGACACCCCAGATACCACCTTTGCCATACTTTTCGAACACTCCTCGAATCTCGTCCTTCTTGGTCAGGTCACAAGTTACGGCTTCAATTTCTGCGCTGTCCTTGTCTTTCTCTGAAGCATCTTGGGGAAGAGCGTCACGAGCGAGTTGAGCTACACGTTGCAAAGACTTGGGATGCGAGTTGTGGTTGTTGTCGACCGAGATGACCTTGTACCGACGGGTCTCTTGTAAACAGTAAATGACGTGTGAACCTGGAACGGTCAATTGCCAGTGAGAAAGCCTGCATTCGGCATTATAATTGGAAGGCGCTACAAACCAATGTAACCCGCTCCTCCGGTGACTAGGACACGCTACGGATATTTGAGTGGAAATCAGGGACGGGAAAGGAGATACACACCCTGAGAGGTTCGTCTGTGATGGCCATTAGGGATATTGAAGTGTGGAGGAGAGGAAGAAAGCTGGAAAGCCGCGAAGGAATACAACCGGTTGGGTTGAACTTTCTGCTTTTTATCTGATCGGTATAATATTGACGAATCTCAGATCTACTAGCTCTGAAAACTCTGTGGCTGTCCCCGGTCCGCCTGCACACTGGGAGCAACAACCAGCTTTCAGGAAATACACTCATCGTCGGACCGTTTCTTGCCCCCGTAAACTTACACTCGAACAGCCGAGGATGCTGCGAGCCCCACGTATACCCATCGCTTTCACTCCCAGAACCTAACGACGGGCCTCAACCCCGAGTATTCATATTCACGAGGGTATAGACCGCCCGTATAACAATGACATTGGTAAGCTAGAATACAGAGAACCACCACGAAACTTAGTGCAGCAAACTGTACACCAATAATGAGACCGAAGGATGCAGGCGAGGCAATAACCAGGTCCTACGCCTCCATCTTCACGTCACCTTCGCTGTCTCGCCCATTGGCCTGCTCTGAAGCGACTGCTGCCTGGCCATCCTCACTTGTTTTGCCAGCCTCCGCCGAGACACTGTTGAGGCTCGCAGTTACGACCATGCCCGGACTCGTCCCTCGGTCGTCCTGATTGGCCGACGCAGTCGATTCGCCACGGGACGCTTTCTCTTCGCGCTCTTTTGTCTCCTTCACCTCCTTGTCTATTTCCTGCGAGAGAAGCATGATGTCACCAGTACCAATCTTGGCGAAATGCAGAAGGTAGAGATCCCGCGTGGTTCGCAATGCCAGCCACGCCCAGCGCATTTTATTCTACATCGCAAGCGGAATCAGCAAGAATGTAAGTATCAATAGGTTGCTGCCGTCACATACCTCTTCGTACTGCAGAATAAGTTCATCATTTTCGTATGAGGGCTCATGTACAGGTTCGGGGGCAGCGGGCGCTGGAGCAGGTGTAGGTGTAGGCGTAGCAACGGCATTGTCTTGCGGAGGTGGTTTACTCGCAGCCGTGCCAGGTTTAGCAGGCAGAGGATGTTGCAAAGGAGTTGATGGCGTAGGCAATGTTCTGGATGCAGAAGGAGGTGGCGTTACTGTACGTGGAGGATTCTCAGCCGTCTCCTGGTTTTGAACGGCGGAGGCGGCGGCTTTTGCTCGAGCTTGCGCTATTCGTTCAGCAGCCCTGGCGAGCTGCTTCTTCCTCATCTCGATCTTAGCCTCTTCCTGCTTCACCTTTTTCACAAAGTCCTTGATATCACCAGCCCTTAAAAGAAGGTGTAAGTCGTGTAAGAGGGCATATAGCACAAATAACATACTGGAATGGATGTTGCAAATCATACAGATCCCTATAGCCCATATCCCATATTTCGGTAAGTGGTGCAGACCCATACCGATGTTCCCATGCAGGCGGTTCCTCTCGAATCTTCTTCCGAGTATCTGCAGTCGCCTCTTCCAAGCCGATCTTCCTCTTGACCTTCCTCCCCTGTTCGTCTTCCACCTCAACTTCAGATGACCACGCTTCACGCTCGAAGGGGTAACAAAGCTCATTCTTCCACTTGATCCAATTCTTCTCTCGCTCCAGTATAACCTGTATTGTCTCTGCAAACAGCCTGCCATTTGGTGTTGTTTGACGCAGCTCTTCGCTTGCTCGCTTGATTGTGTCTTCTACCCACTGAGCGTCGTCCGGCTCCAATGTAAAATCAATCTGTAATGAACGATTTCGCTGTGACAACCATTCAGCCTTAGCAGACTTGGTAAAAGTAAGGAGGTGTTGGAGCAATATGAGGAGTTGTAAGAGGAACTGTCGTCGAAAATGAGTATCCGCGACCTATTCGCATATCATAGTATGAGTAATATGTTCAACGTGCAGCACAAGTATAATACCGTACCTCCAGATCAAGCAGCTCCGGACTTGTGAGATACTTCGCAAAGAAATAATCTTGGGTATTAGGATCGCCAATGGCTTCTGATTCACGCTTGCGCTTTAGGGATGCACCGGAAACAGTCTTGCTACCCATCAGTGCACGTTCTTTGGCTGTTGCCTCTTTAATTACTGGGAGTACTCTATTGACGGCCTCTTTGAATTTGGGAAGTATGTGAGGTTCGGCGAACATAGGCGGTCGAGAGAACGGAGACTGCAATGACCAAAACACACGATAGAAGTCTGGTCTGAGTGTCAGTGGCTGTCATGGAATTCTGAACATTTGACCGACGTACCGTCCTTAGGTTCCTCCTTCGATGCTGTAGCTGAGTCGATCTCAACTTTAGGCTCATCAACCTGCATCTTATCTGAATCCTCCTCCTTCGCTTGCTCAGCTTTCGAGATTTCAGATTTCTCCCATCTCTCCACTCCAGGCCCTTCCCAAGCAGGCCCATACTCTCCCCGTAGGTTTACGCCACTCCGTTCACCCAAAGGGAATACCCTGCTCAGGAACGTCAGGATCCTACCGCAAAACTTCGTAGTCGAGCCCATCTTGGATAGTCTCCGCAGAAGATCATTGAGGGTACGTAGCAGAACGAGGGCCTTCCCTTTCTGGGGAACCATACCCTCAGTGAGACGGTCAGCACGTTCTTCAATCCAGGAGAATATATGTGAACAAGAGGCAATGGTTTGCGTCTCCAGTAAGTCATAGAGCATGTTGAAGGGGAATATGTGTTCACAGGCATCGTGTTCCGTGAATGAAAGGACGATATCGAGGATGTCTCGGAGTTCGTCATAGTAAGCAGTATGAGGGTCTTTTAATGCTGCTCCCTCCTTTTCCTACTAGACTTGGTGAGTACGTCAACTGCATAAGATAAGGGTCGTACATACGGCAAGTATGAAGACCTCATTTCTGAGAGCATACTCCCATTGTATTCGTCTGTTCTCCGGAGTGGTCTTCCGCCCCTCCACTTCGCTCAGAGCTTCGGAAACCAAAGCATCAATAACTTCCTTTGGTATTGGTTGTGGTGGTAATGATGCAATGAGGTTCTTCAGGCTTCGTTCTATCGCCTGCATTGATGGGGAGAAGCTTGAGTGAGTGTGTTCAGAAGTACAGTATGGACCGGTATGGGTTGTGGAAGTCAGAATGCGGTCAGTCTTTGTGTGATTGCGCTTATATAAGCAGATATATTTTTCGCGGAGGCTTATCCAAATCGGGAGCGAGTGTTGCGAAGAACGTGTAACTACTGTAATCGACAATCCGAAATCCATGTTCAGTATCTAAAGTACAACAAAGTAATCATGTATAACGAAACAGCGGATAAACCTCCGTCCTAAGTGAGAAATAGAGTGCTGTACAGAATCCGATAGTATGTAAGTAGAAGGACTCAAATAGTAAGCCCATCCAACGCCGCGGCGGCCAAACGACTCTCCTTTATGCGTTGCTTTGTGCGTTCAGCAGCCGCGTCATAGACGTAATGAATGTGTGGACGTTTAGATCCTGAATAAGCGTCGTCGGAGTCAGAGTCACTGAAGCTATCGGATTGCCTCGAATCAGGGCCATGGTCGTAGAACATATCATCAGGATCGAAGGGATCTGCGAAGTCATGTTAGTTAAACATCACAGACTTCGAATGGTCTCAATGCTTACTGTCTACGTCACTAGGTTCAAGCTGTCTACGCTTACCCAAGGCCTTTGCGCTGGGTTGTTGGGGATTGAAGTCAAACTCTAATTCAGAGAAGGACGAATCATCCGCCTGCCCGATGTTGCTGGACCCAATCTGCGACTTATTCGAGTCTGAATATTCCATTTGCTGGGGTGAAGGTGTAGCAAGTCGATCTGGTGACGGACTCCGTGAGCGGCTGCTGGTGTAATGGGAAGGAAGACGTGGTCCATGAGGGGCTGGTGGAGGAGGTGCAAGCGTTTGGGAGCCCAATTGGCTGCTAGCTGGATTGTGGTGCGGTATAGGAGGAAGTGGATGGGTATGCGAAGGAATAATCGGCGTGACCACGACGGAAGGAGGTGGCGAAGGCGACGGCGACGAACTGGGAGAAGATATGTGCCCATTGTGGCCATAATTTGATCGAGGCCGAGCCAAAGAAGCGGAGCTGTCGGAATGATCTATCGGAGGTCTCTGCTATATGCACATTATCAGCTATGGACATCGATGAATGGGCATCATCATTACATACTCTAGGGTCCATTCTAGTTTCTTTCTTGCTCCGCCTTTCAGCTTCTCTCTCGATCTTGACGCGTTCGAGATCATCGTACAGTCTTAACGCCTCGGTCAGTTCTTCGTTGGCGTTTAGAAGAGCTGCCAGAAGCTGTTCTTCTACTGTGAGCCCGGGGGCATCTTCTGGTTCACCAACGATGGAAAGGACATTTGAGCGTGGAGTACCAGCAGAGTTCTTGCGCCTGACCACAGGTGACTCTCTGCCAGCAGCTTGACGAGATCGTTCGGCATTCGCTGAGGCCCATGGTATTTGTGCGTAAATCAATTCTTGTGACGCTCGACATCTTGCATAAAACTCCTGCACGCAATTATGATAAGCAACAATACGAGTATTCCTTTGACAGACTGATGTTTTTACCTTTATAACGGACTTATGTTTGAGATCCTCGGGTTTCGCGTATGCTAGAGCTTCAGACAATAGTGATGCATTTCCCTTGCCAACCTTGCACTCTTGGAACAACCTACGCATGTCTTCCTCTGGAGGAATGATGCGCGGAGAGGACGTTTTGTGTTTGGTATTCTGACGAGGTAAATTAAGGTAAATTGACATTCAACGCATGAGTGAGGACCTACAGATGGAGGTCTCTGATGCGGCGGTATGGGTGATGATTCACGCGGGGGAATAGGCGTGACAGGAGGATTGAGCATAGATTCATCAGCATCAAACGGAATGCCCTACAAACAAAAATGAGTTTGAGACCCGTGAATAACAAAATAATAAACTCACCTCATCAGGCTGCGAAGGTGCCTTCAGTTTACGCCATAGATGACGGAATGGATCCTTTTCTGCACGACCAGGTTCTGCAAAGGTTGATAATCAGAATTATCCATGTCGCCAGAAAAAGAGACTGAACATACTTGAACCAGAACCACTAGCGTATGCCGCCGCTGCTAAAACCTGGAGTAATCGTTCACGGACGACCGGCGATGTATGTGGGGATTGTATGACCTCCTCGAGAGTATCTAAGAATTTCCGGGAAGCGCATTGATTTATGAACGTCCCAGAGGCGTTGCGAAGCAATATCGCCCAAAGCTGTTGGATACGTAAGCGTAAGTTGATAGACCATAAACTATGGACGAACCCTAGCGGCGGATAGTTGAGCTGGTGGTTCAGCATATCTATAGAAATGGGCGGATGAACATCTTATTCACATAGCACGCCGTACATATGCCGAGACTCACTTGAATTCCCGCCGTAGCGCCTTGGCCGTGTCCTTAGCTGCCGCCTCACTGGTAGATGCTCTTTCGGAGACTTCAAGGACAAGGGACCAATCTTCCGAAGCGGTAGCGGTCAGATAGCCTTTCAATGAAGGGATCAAGTTAGGCCATTTTCACGATAATAAAGTCAATCATTCGATTGGAAGGCATACCGATCATTCTCGTCAGCTCTGCCTGACCCTCCTCTTCTCGCCTCTCCTTCTCTTTAGTACGCGACTTATCCTTGTCTTTATCTCTCCCACTAGCACGCTCCCAGAAGCCCTTCTTCTCCTTCTTCTCTATTGGTTTAATGTTAACAGTGTCGTCCAAGTGATCCCTGGGTTGTGGGTGGACGTCTAAGTGAGGATCAAGTGCACGTAGTATACCAACAGCAGCGACAGCATTGATATTACCGGACGATTTCTTGCGTGGCGTTTGTAGGTCACGATCGCGGTCTTGGGGATTCGTGGATGTCGTTGAACTTATGGAAACAGTTCCGAACGGAGAGATCGCACGCGGAACAAACGCTGCTGGCACAGGGGAGCCTATGCAATAGAAGTGTCAAATCAAGGGCTGACTTTCTGAATTTGGCATGCAACGCACCGTCCTGAGACGAGACCACATCCCAGGGTTCATCAGACGAAGAACGGACAATGACACGCGAACGTTCTTGCGAGTGGATCTGTCCACGATCGGGGCCATGAGGAGTTTGCGCATAATACTGGTTATCAGTAGAGTAATGGCTGTCCTGGCAAGGTGTAATCTTCAGCAAAGTTCATGTACGAGTGATACAAGGCCGCACCTCTGCATAAACGTCGGAAGCGGCAGAAGGCTTGGTAAGCTTGGGTTTATCGCGACCAAATAACCTCTTCATTATGGGCGAGAATGGTTTATGATAGAGTAAAGATAGGCTACAGAAGTGCTAGAAAAGCGACTGAGAGTCTGCGCCGTAGTGGTTTGGTGGCTGCAGGCTGTGTGACAGCCTTGCGCGTCTGCCTCCTCGAGGTTGTTCTAGCGCCGGTGTCTGGGGTCCGGATCAACGGATTCGATCGCTTTGAACTCATCCAAAACTCTCCTCCCGACGCCCAACATCTCCTTGAACCACCCGCCATGTCTTCTCAGGACACTCCTGTAACGAATGGTACTTCTGAAACGCATGTGATAACCTCCACATTCGCAGAAGATGTAACTCTCCTGGCTGCCATGCTTGACCGCTCTGCCGATCCAATCAACGACACAGACATCGCAGAATTGCTGCGTCAGATCGAAACAGCGAACGGAGTAGCGCAAGGTGTGGAGAGTCGGCTTGAAGGGGTTCTTGACCATCTCGACGCGCTTCTTGACAGCCTGGAGTCGGCTGAGATGAAATCATTAGCGGAAGCTCATGATTCCGAATCAAGCTCGAGAGAAGCCAAGCCAGATAGAAAAGAGCAGGGAGTGTAGTTGCTCTATTGACTTCCTCTAGTTCCCGTGGTGTGTGTTGTTAGTGAGTCCATCTTGACATAGCTTAGGAGTATTCCGACTGAGTGCTATACAGTCGCAGAACACATTCACAATGCCGGGAGACCCTCCACCCCTGTCATTCGCTCTTCGTTTCCTACCCATACCCTCAATGTGAGCGTCTTTCTTTCCAAGGCTCGATGGAATGTATTTCTTGTTCTCTACCGTCGGGAGCCGAGTATGGGTCAACTAATGAGCACTTTGGACAATTTGCACAGATAGAAGTTCTGATTCAGTTCTTCTCACATGTCATGATTAATGGTCGCATATGCAAGAACAGGTGTATGTAAAACCACAGGTTTCGTACCAAGTCGTATTCCACGAGCGGCTACGTACGATCAAAGGACTCAGTTCGATCACTTGACCGTGGTTGTCGCTGCCTGACGGAAACAACTGAAACTTGAAGCTTCGCGTTTACCGCCTCTACTCGTTGCAACCCGAGCTGATTCAGAAGTGTTCGAGGACTCGCTTCGATGACAACTTCGTTGACCCCCGTTCAGCTGGCACTCTCGACCTACTCCGTGACAGTCCGGGGTATGTTAGTGTTATTTCGAATGATGCGAACCGCAAAAAAAGGCCAAGAACGGTACGCGTCCCGCTGGTCTCTGATATGTTTCGTACAACTGCATCTGACCTCTTGTTCATCGATGTTCCCCGTGTCTTCCCAGCGGCGCTCGTGGTTTCCCTTTTGTTTGTAGAGATCCGGCCTAAGAATGATTGGTGAAAGTCGTCCGTTGATCAGGAATAGAAAAATGCCACTGCCTGAATAGGTTCTTAATCGCGTATTGAACGCCAACACGTCATGTCAGAAGTAATCTTGACAAGTAAGAATCCACGCCACCCGGATTCATTTAATTCCACTGCACTCCGACAAATCGAGCGGCAATGCACTACTGGACAATCGCGCCAGACTATGGTAGGTCTTAGTGGGTCAAATTCTAAGTTGTCAACGTTGATGTTCTATCAGTCAGGTTCATTGTTTCTACGAATCCTTCAACCCCATGAAACGAACCCTGAGTTGCTCATCCAGTATAATCCTTCCACAAGGATCACAATAAGAAAACTTGACCTCATCGTGATCACCGTCCTTCCCTGAACGTCAAGTCCCGAAGCTATGTTCGCGATGTTAATGACAACCATCATCCCCGCTACCCTTCCGCCATTCTTGCGCAAAATTCCAACACGCATTCCTCAAGTTATTCTTGCCATCTTCTATCATTATCCTTTCGGCCGCTGTTGACCTCTCGAGCCATAGGCTATAAAAATGAACATCACACACAAAATCTTCTCCCTGTCTGTCCCCGGTGGACGTTCTTGCTCAGCTGTGAAGCAGTTATGTTCGAATCGCTGTGAACGTAAAGATATTCAAGTAACTTCGCACAACTTCGGGAACAAAAGATGCTCCATACGTAGTAAGTGCAGTACAGGCTCTGGGCTTTCCTGGAAGTCGAGAAAGTTTAAACTTCCCTCTCCCAAGAAGCGCCCACGGGTTGATCGATACGTTAACCCGCAAGCGCCGGATGATTCTAGTTAGTACCTGGTGACCCTCACTTTCAAGGGAACAATATGCCCAGAAAGCTTGGAAGGATCATCGGTCCCCCGAACGGCATGGATGCAAGTCTAAACATGTTATCTATAGGGGTCGCTGCTGAAAATCGCTAAACTAGAAACTCCAATATTGGAGACATGCGGAAACGTCACACAGAGAACTTGACTCTGAACCATATTGTCTCTTCAATTGTCAGCAGCGATGGTCCTCCGTGCGACTGTGAACTGCGACATGGGCGAGGTGCGTCTGCATATGTCAAGTTCCATTGGTCTTACAAAACTAACACGCTGAACTTAGGGCTATTCCCTGTACTCCATAGTAAATTCAATATAAATGATGGGTTCCGCCTCCATTTTGATCATACCTTTGGAAGGGTGATGATGAATCTCTTATGAAAACTATACACCTTGCAAATGTTGCTTGCGGATTCCATGCAAGGTTGGTTGTCACTCTTGGTACTATGTATGCCATTGAAATCAACTCTCTTTCAGTGATTTCATGGTCATGGATAAGACTGTCCTGCTCGCCAAGGAGAATGGCGTACAAGTTGGTGCACATCCAAGTCTCCCAGACCGACAAGGGTTTGGTCGGAGAGAGATGGCCATGGAACCTGTATGTGTGGCATGCTGCTCTGTATGTCGTAATGTGTTAATTTTAGTGGAGGATGAGCTCGCGGCTTGTTTCGTATATCAAGTCGGAGCCCTATCGGGATTCTTGCACCAGCATGGTCTCAAAATGAACCATGTAGGGTTTCTCGAACTGTCTATTTTACTCATGCTCATTATCCTTATCAGCTTAAACCACATGGCGCCGTTTACGGACAGCTCGCGAGATCTATGGAGTTAGCACGTGCCGCTGTTGGCGTTGCGAAGATGTTCGACATCGCTTTCATGGGTCTCGCAGGGACTTGCCACCAAACGGCATGTGAAGAACTGGGAGTCAAATTCGTCGCCGGTATGTTCACCTGTAGTATTTACCTGTTGTAAGATCTTCTTTGCTCATTCATTCCCAGAATGGTTTGCAGATTTGGATTACAGTCCTGAAGGAAAGCTTCTCATAACAAAGTGAGAAAGCTTACTCTACATGGCTTTTCCTTGTGAACTAACAGAACCGATTTCTTTCACAGGAAGCATGATCCGATCAGCGTGAGCGAAGTCGAGACCCGCGTACGCAATATTTTTTTCGCTTAGTAAGCTCGAACTCAAATTGTTGCCGGATGGTGTAGGTTGAGAGAATCTTGTCAAAAGGCCTCGTTACTACGAAGACGGGTACTCTACCCATAGGCGTTGGCGTCCAGGACGTCAGTATTTGCGTACACTCTGACTCTCCCGTGCGTTCGTTCTTCTCTTAAGTATACGACTTTCCGCACTCACTATTTCTCATAGGGCTCTGTCGAAATCGCGAAGACCGTTAAACGTCTTGTTGATGCAAGCAACAAGAAACTTGCCTTTTAGTGAAAGGGACTCTAGCCGCGTTTCAGATAAATTGACGGATGTAATGCTATCGAGTTCTGGTCTTACAGATGACCTATATTTGCGTCAGCTGTTTGGCCCAATGTGCAGATAAACTAAACGTCGCTTGGCGTAGTCTTATGACCCCGGATGTAAGGTTCCGACCGATCTGTTCCATTTTGAGCTTCGTTCTTATCTACTCTACTATGCGCATTTCAGGTATCAAGCCATGACGGCTTGGAGCCACAATTTAAGACCCTGAGATGGCGTAAATAACCTTGTCTCAGGACATCTTTGTCTCGCACAACCTTTGACCAACCACCATGGCTTATTCGCCTTCCCTGGAACGACACAAGCTCTTAGTCCTTAACAGAGGCGAGATCGCAGTTCGCATCCTTCGTACTACAAAGCGTCTTGGACTACGGTCTGTCGCTGTGTATACGCAGGTCGACGCGACATCACCGCATGTTTCGCTGGCTGACGAAGCTGTTCTTATACATTCAAAGTCGTCTTTAGACAACAATTCCCCACCAGAGAGTAATCAAACGTCTGATGCGAAAGCATATCTTGCTGCGGATGCGATTGTAAAAATATGTGTAGACCGAAATGTCACGCTCGTGCACCCAGGATATGGGTTTCTCTCGGAGAACGCAGGCTTCGCACGCCTTTTGGATCGGCATGGCATAACTTTACTCGGTCCGCGTGCACAGACAATCGAGGACATGGGACTGAAGCATCTTGCACGAGATCTTGCAATTCAGGCTGGCGTTCCCGTCGTTCCCGGCTCGAACGGACTTGTTGAAGGTTTGCATGACGCGCAGGAGGTTGCAAAAAAGGTTGGATTTCCCGTTATGCTGAAAGCTACTGCGGGTGGCGGAGGAATCGGTCTCGTCTTCTGCGGAACTGAGAATGACTTGCGCACAACATTTGACGCGACTATTCAACGAGCGAAGGTCAGTGATTGCCCTATGTGATGCTTTACGTTGTTCACCCGTGCACTTAAGAGTCTCTTCCATAACGAAGGAGTCTTCATAGAAAAGTTTTTCCATACATCTCGACACATTGAAGTACAGGTACGGTACATTCAGATCAACCTTTTATGCTATAGTTCACAAAGCGCGTGTGCTTGCAAGATATTTGGCAATGGCTGTAACCATGTCATACACATGGGCGAACGCGAATGCAGCGTCCAAAGGCGACACCAGAAGATCATCGAGGAGGCTCCAAGTCCTTACCTTGTAAGCCGGCAAGGTATGATACCATTGCATGCTGTGGGGAGGTGTGACATATAGATTGCATATTAGACTTAAGAAGCAAAATCTGTGCCGCCGCTGTTCGTCTTGGCGAATTAGTCAACTACAAGTCCGCTGGTAAGCTGATTGAACAAAAAAACTCAATATAAAGCTTACGGTTATCTTGAAGGCACTGTGGAATTCCTCGTGGATGACGCCACGGGAGAATTTTACTTCCTTGAAATGAATACTCGTTTGCAGGTGACCCACCCCGACCAGACGGAAGCCTTCTTTGCTAATATCGCAATTCTCTAGGTTGAACATGGCGTAACAGAGATGCTTCATCCCGGACTAGATCTCGTGGAGCTGATGATCCTCCAGGGAATCTATGAGGGTGAAGCTGAATCTTCTCCCGAGTTCCCTCGTGGTTTACCGTCAAGTCAACTTGACCAGAAGAAGTTCGAAGTGCCACGACCAAATTCGCATGCAATAGAGGTGCGGGTTTACTCCGAGAATCCCGCAAATAAATTTTCTCCGAGTCCTGGCATTCTTCAATACGTCAAATTTCCTGAGACAAACGAGAACCTTCGAATCGACACATGGGTGAGCATGACAGCAGGCCATATGTACACGCTTTGCTTACCATAAGAAAAGGTTTCAACGGGGATGGTCGTCACGCCCTTCTATGATCCCCTTATTGCCAAAATCATCGTCAAAAACACGTCACGGGCCGAGGCAATCAAGCAGCTCTCTTCTAACCTTCATTCAAGGCAGCCAGTTTCAACTTCTGGGCATCAAATCCTCATCCAAGGGCCACCAAATAACATACCGTTCCTGGCCCAAGTACTCAAGGAGTCCCTTTTCATTAGCGGGAAAGCGACAACAAAATGGATAGATGAGGGGGCGGTTCAGTACACCCCTGAGTACATTCATTTACATTTTTGCTGCTCTGTTTCTCATTTTGGCTTGTAGTGCTATGACTGTTCTCTCACCGGGGATTCATACCACCGTTCAATCACTCCCAAACAGGGATATAGGATTAGGAATTCCACCTAGCGGCCCGATGGACCCATTGGCATTCCAAGTGGCCAATTTGCTTGTCAAGAACTCCGTTCAATGCGAGGGCCTTGAGCTCGTAATTCCGCCTAAGAACGCCGGTCGCTCAAGCGGCCTTTTGTTTAGTGCACTTTTTCATGTCCGAGCGGTCGTTGCGGTGACTGGTGCCAATGCAATTGTGCAGATTGATGGGCAGATCGTGCCTACGTGGACACGTCTCGTCGTGGGGCCGGGGGCAAAACTTGTTATTGGATGCATGCATTCCGATGGATCGACTTCAGGCGGCGGACTCAGAGCATACCTTGCAATCGGTGGCGGATTTCCTGGAATCCCTTCCTATCTCGGTTCCAAGTCAACTTCTATGGGTGGCGGAGGTTATCAAGTGAGTAGAGGTTTTGTGCCTTTATCAATTATAAAATGACACTTATCTTACAGGGAAGGGCATTACAAGGAGGTGACATGCTTCAAATCATGCCATTTAATGATGATGGAAACGAATCCCTTCCTTTGCCACGCAGTCTCATACCAAGTTATCCACCTAACTGGATCTTATACTCGTTACCCGGACCGCAAGATGATACCGAATTCATTACGGAGGCCGGAATTGAGGCGTTTTACACGGCAAGGTGGAGAGTTAGTATCTCCAGTAATCGAATGGGTATTCGACTCGAGCCAGTCAATCAGGATGCATCCGATACTCCTGTGCTACAGTGGGCACGATCTAACGGTGGAGAAGGTGGCTCACACCCGTCCAACATCCTAGACAACGGTTACGCTCGAGGCACCGTTAATCTGAATGGTGACACACCTGTAATTCTCACTAATGAAGGCCCAAGTATGGGCGGATACCTGTGCATATCCACAATCGCTAGCGCTGACCAGTAAGACTAATCTCAACAGTTCCCAAGCAGTTGATTGACGTATGCATAGGTGGAAACTTGGCCAACTCAGACCTGGAGACCATCTGCGGTTTGCACGAATTACTTACCAAGATGCAATGAATCTGCAAGAACGTGTTGATAGATGGCTAAAGACAATACTAGCAGCATTGTCCAGGTCCAATGTTGTGCCATTCAACCTTATGGATGTCATCCCCTCGAACCATACTTCGCATGAGCCAAAACTGCATGTTATTCCTGCAACTTCGTTGAAGCCAAAGGTCGTATTCAGGCAGGTGAGCACGAAGAACGTGTCCATCAACAGATGCTGACGTCGCGCTTTTCGATTTAGGCTGGCGACTCCGCGGTACTGGTAGAATATGGAGAGATGACTCTCGATTTCTCTGTCCGCGCGCGCATTCATGCGCTCGAAACTTCCGCACGTCAATTTAAGATCAATGGGATCAAGGAATTTGCACCGTGCATTCGCTCAACCATGGTAAGCCTGCGCATGTTCAAGTACATGATAACGCCTTTAAGTCCACTTCACTTAGGTACATTTTGACCCCGTACAAATTAATCAAGGCGAAGTCCTCACAATGCTCATCCGCGCGGAGGAAACGCTTCCGGACTCAATTGAAGATATGCAATTTCCAGGACGCAGACTGACATTCCCGATTGCATTGGACGACAGATGGAACAGAGATACTCTGCAACGCTACATGAGCTCCACTCGTGATAAAGCCGTCTACCTTCCAAGTAATATTGAGTATCTAGCTGCGAACAACGGTATCGAAGGAGGTACGAAAGATGCCTTGCAGTCGTTAGTATCTTCATCATGGGTACGTTCAAATGACCATCTATAAAAAGGCATATCTATATTTAGTATAATTCTTTCAGCTGGTGTTCGGTGTCGGCTTCTATCTTGCATGCCCTTTCCTCGTCCCGGTTTGTACACCGCCCTTTCCCAACGACTGAAGATACTCATGTCTTATCTGCAGATTGATCCCCGCTGTCGTCTTGTTGGGCAGAAAATGAACCCCTCGCGAACTTACACACCTCGCGTGAGCCATTTATGTGGACCTTCCGTTTTGTTTGTGCTCACGTCGTCTTTCAGGGAGCGGTCGGCATTGCCGGACTTGTCGCAGCCATTTATCCGGTCGAGTCTCCCGGTGGTTATCAGCTATTTGGGCGCACTTTACCTGCGTGGCAACCATGGGGGAAGGGACCAGACTTCGCTGTCGACCGGCCATGGCTGTTAGACCCCTTTGATCAGGCAAGTCGAAGGCCTGTCAAAGAGTTGACTAGATCCTTATTGCAACTATTCAATCAGGTTGTTTTCGAGCCCGTTTCTGAAGACGACTATGTCGAGGTTTGCGCAATCAACTTGATGTAATCATGGAATCACTAATGTTACTCTGAAAGGTAGAAAAACTATTTGATAGCGGACGTTACGCTTTCAAGGTAAGGGAACTCCGAACGGCAGTTGTGTCTTCTTGCAGTTGATGTCTTTCAGATTGAGCCTGTTGTTCTCTCAATGAAGGATTATCTGGGTTTTATTTCGGGAATAGAAGGCGAGATAGATGCATTCAAAAGACGTCAAGCGGAAGCCGTGGCACTTCAAGAAGCCCGGTGAGTAATCTTAGCAGTATCTTTACGTGGCTTTTACTTAGGAAACGCTCAACCTTCACAAGTGAAAACATCCTGTTAAAGGAATGGCAGGAAAGTACACACAGACACGATGATCCTGATGACCGTATAAGAGGTGTGTGGAGACCCTCAATTATGACCATAAGGTTGAATTGAAAGTGATCTCCACTACTACTAGATCTCTCTGAAGAGACGCCATACTTCATGACCGCCTCTCTTTCGGGCACAGTCTGGAAGATTAGAGTGGCGATTGGCGATATTGTCATGTCTTCCGACGAGGCTTTAGTAATACTCGAGGCGATGAAGACTGAAATAAACTTAACCGCAGGGGAAGATCACATTGGCTTGAAGGTTGCTGGTTTCGCGAAAGGCGTGAGGGAAGGCACCACCGTCCAGGCTGGCGACAAGCTCATATTCTTTGCTGAACCTTGATACATTCCTCTGCTGTAGTACTCCGGCATATGTCATTGTAGGATCCTATTCTACATACACATACCTCTTTCAAGAATCGCTACTTGTCGAGGAAAAAAAAACGAGGTTGGGGGGTTACGAAGGACCCAACGCCTCATCGGGCTGCGTAGGCATTACCGTTGGTGTCCTCCGACGTCAACGAGTGTTTGATGTAGCAGTTCCACCTCCACAATCAAAGCTTCGATGAAGCGAGCAGATACTACCCTTATACGGATAGGCCGAGGTTGTGAAGGCTAAGCAAATCGTGCATAGTCAAAACAATCAATGGCCTCGTCTACCATTCGATATGGTACAAACGAAAGCTATACGTACTGCTACTAATACAGTATGCTGTTGCCAATTGAAACCATCTACAGGATGTGCTCAGGTGCCACGCGCCGCAAATAGCTTGGGATTCCTCGCAATCTACACGAAACGTATTCAGTGGCACTTGCTTATGATTAATGGTAAAATGACACTTACATATGACCTAACCCGCTTCCCGAAGATGTACATTGGAATCGAGAACAACCAACAGAAACCATGGCATCCACCTAGAATTAGCAGAGACGTTCTTACCCCTCGGTTCAACACCATGCCGTTTGCAAAAAAGGTGGTCCCGTATAAAACCATATTTTTTGAGAAGTTGCTGATAGTGAGGCAATGAAGGGCGTTGGGACCATGGGTGTCAAGTAAATATGTCACTGCGGCAGAGCCAGATATAATCATGCTGAAGTTGAGCATCCTGCAAATAAAATAAATAAAGTAAGCTGAACATTAGGACATGAGGAAATGCGATACTAACGCAATGCATGCCACAGCACCAATCCACGGCATATGATGGTCATTGCCGACTTGACAACTGAATGAGCTCGAAGACACTGTGGGATAGCGCCAAAGCTTACCTGCCCATCCAACATACCCGAATAAACCAAACAACATGCTGGACATGAAAAGGAGCCTGAATTCAGGCTCGTACACGCCTCCGTTACGCTTTGACATCCACACGACGCCATGATCAATGAGGGGTCCGCTAACCATCATCCCTAGTAGGATTCCGACAAGTCCTCCTAAATTTGTCAAACCCTACTGAAGACATTAGTGACAGAATGATTGGTCATCGAAATCGCTAACGAACGATCTGTGAAGCAGTGAAACCGTATTCCAAGGTGAATATGGTGGAGGAACAGAGTGGTACCAGGCCTACATATGATAAAGTGAGAAAAGATGCCACCAGCGTGTATGAAAAGAGCTTACTGAGCCAAACAGTTTGCATTCCGTGTACCAGAAAAAGAAAAACGGTCTGAGAACGAGGCGTTTTGTCGGTTTGTCACTCATTTACAAGAAAATCGGTAGACATACCACTGGCGACAACAAGAAGGGAAAGGGTCTGAGGAAAATCTTGAATAAATTCTCGTCAGAGAATGTCCCGTTATATATCTTAAGTTGAGACGTCCATCGCGGTGGAGAAAGACTCTGTTGCTCAAGACTCAGTATCTCGACCGTAGAATCCTTCGACGTCTGCTTCTCGTCAGCACTGGTTGTGTTGCTCTGTTCAAGTCCCTGTGCGCGCTGATAGGTAGTCTGTTGTATATCATCAATATCCCAGTAAAGAAGAAGGGGCACCGTTGTCACGGACCTCGGGCATGAAGAATAAGACTAGAATCACACCAATACCCAAAGGAATGCTAACCAGCCAGAACCCCATTTGCCATGAGATGTTTTCGACAACATAGCTGCATATTAGCGGGCCACTGTGATACAATGAGCAGATATATCTCAAGAACATAGTGTTCAGGGCGTACAGCGTAATGCCTGCAAGGATAGCAAAACTCCAGATAACAGTCCGTATTCCGCGCTCATGCACACTGTTCTCGAAGTCAGGATCAGGTAGGTGGAAGTATGGTATTGGGCTCACAAGAAGATCTGTTCGATAGTTGTCGCTGTCAAGCTAGATACGCAAGCATAAATAAGATCCTGAATCGGACGAAATATGTAGACTACCTTTGTAAAGCTGACATTCCAAACCCTTGGAACACCCTGGAGGCCCGAATTGATGCCAGATTAGGGCTGGCGGCACACCAGATACAAGAGATAAACATCTATCGGACATAAACGCCTGGAAACTTTCATCAAATGCAATACTCACCAAGGACACCGAACCCAAGTATACTATGCGATGACCAAACTTCGCCGCCAAAGCTCCCTGAAACAACCTAGAGACAAAGTCTCAGTGACACTAGCGAAGCCAGCAGACAAATGGAAACTGACATAAAGCAGCCAAGACCCAGGAGAATTGCACCAAACGAAGATGTAACTTCGTCGACAGACACTCTAAATTGCTGCGATAGAAGCACATATCCAGCACTGGCTAGAGGGGACAAGGCGCCGTCCAAACTAGCGGCAAAAGCTCTATAAAACAAGGGCATCATGGTAAGCGGTGAGCACGAGACCAGAACTTGACTTACAGGGTCCAGAACAAAGCCTCCTTTCTCCAGCGAGGCCAATTTAGCCTGAAGTTGTAGTGAGTTGCATGTACGGCAGACGCTGACAAGAAACACGGCATACGGGTCACGAGGGTCATCGGAAGGTTGGGGTATTAATATTATATGGGCATCCCGACCCGTCCCATGTTTGAGATGGGTCGCTTCAGTGATTGTCATTTGTGCTCCATGCACTATACCAAGGTCAGAAAGTAGCCCGGTTCCGGGGACATTGGTCAAATGCTTGTCGTCTAAGGCAATTAGAACACATCTGTGTATCAGGACTAGATGGATATATGTACTTACTGAGTATGCCGAACGCCATGGCGTATGCACTTGGGGGTTGAAGAACTATGCGACGGCAGAGATTGAGATAACAGGGTTGGAGCACTTACACTTACATAGTGCGAGGAGACGCCATAGGGAGAATAAATCACACGGATGAAAGCTTCTCTGGTCGGACGCCACTCAATTGGCACGAAGAGTCAAATGACCTCTGATAGGGATGCCCTCCAACGCTCAATCCCAACAGAATTCTCAGGCAGTTCAACTGATGAGAATACACTGTCCAAGTACTGCCGTGTCTCAAGACAGGACATTGCAGCAAATGCCCGTACTTGTTGTAGAAAACATACAATGACTCCTGCAAGCTTCGCAAGTCAAAGCATTACTGATTACATGACAGAGTCCTTAGCATTTATATAAAGTGGATAAGGAGGATGTGGCTTACATATACTATCATCGGTTAGATTTCAGACATCCACACAGACCGACTACGCGAACCCGCCCGATTCCAACGAATCCGGAAGCGCACTGGCACTATTGCCACACATTCTCTGCGACGCCGATACCGGATCGTCGTCTACTTCAATGATAATATTCCCACCACCCGTGATCACATCGAAGGAGATCCAACAGAGACTCTCGCTGGGTTCTCCGTTAATAGTGATCGACTTGACGAACAATCGAGACATGGGAGGTGAAGCCGAGAGGGATGCATTGTCGAACCCTTGTACGGTGATATTTGTTGTAGTCTGGAAAAGATTGTTGTACAACGTATAGGATGAAACGAGAGGGGATCCTATCAAGAGTTGACGCGTGGCGGGCACGGGGTAGAGACCCAAAATATGGAATGTCAGAAGCGCAGCCATTGCACCACTGTCATCGTTCCCCGGTATCTTTGACGCAACGGGATCAGTAAGACTGCAAACGAATAGCAACGTGAGAGAACACACTCCATTGATTCCGGTCCCAAAGTTTTGAAACACAACATTTCTAACCCGAAGTGCACTCAGATCGGGCCTTCCAACGTAATTATATGCCCAGGGAATCGCGAAGGATGGTTCATTGCCGGCTTGGAAGTAACCCTTCGAGAAGTAATGATCACTTTGATAGGGGTCAGTGGAATCGCAACTGGATCAGCAAGCGAAGACGCACAGACGGCTGACGAATGTGCTAGCACCTCCCATGAGATTCACAATCGTGGACATCGAATGGGGTGCAAAGAAACTCATTTCCCAAGAAGAAGCTATTATGCCTCAGTACTACCTCATGCATCGTGTTCAAGTCATAGCACGTACATTCGTAGAAGCCAACATTATTATCCGTACCGCGTGCGCAAGAATGTGGAGTGGGATCTACAGGGGAGCAAGCATCGGGAGGACTAAATGCGAACGTGCCATTCTGATACTCGCTCGTTGGAGAGTACATATAACCCCATAATAACATTAACACTCACTTCAAAGCGTCTCTGGGAAAATCCGGTGAAACCATCACTTGTGACGTTCTGATCCCAGACGTTCTTGAATCCAAGAGATCTATTACCGTATAATTGGATATCTGCGGCTCCTTTACCCAGTGTCAGGGCAGCTTGGCGGACAGCAAAATCACCCAGGGCATACTTCATCCTTCACATCAGTCGTGTGTGGAGAAGCAACACAAAGCGACATCCTTACTTCCAGCGTTCGGGACGCCTCACGAGTAGGCAGACCAGTAGCACCCGATGGATCTACCCACGCGGTGGGTATATAGTTGAATTGCTTCCAGGCCGTGTTTTGTCTTCCCACTATACCAAACTCAATGAGCCCGACCTCGGTAGAGATTCTCTCTGTTTTTCCTCACCTCTATACCAATCCGGTGGCTGTTTTCAAAAGTCATACCATGTATAGTCAATCATTACCTCGCATTACTCACGGTATTCTCAGCAGTGTCCACGAGAGCTTGATATAGATCGTCGGTGGAAACGCCCAATTCTCCAGCTCTCGCTCCGTATTTCACTGCAAAATCACCCAATATGGGCATTCCATCACTACCGCCTTGAACATAACCTCTGTTTCATGGTAACTCCCTGCGTGAGAAGATGTTTTGCTTGTATATGGGATCAGCAACGCACGCTTTGGTATTAGCACGACACTCAGGAATGTATCCTACCATGACAGAATGTATTTCAGGGACCCGTACTTTCAATGAGTAGCATGGCATCGCACATACCAGTATTTCTCCACCCATCAATATAGGCGTTGACGATTTCCGCCCATTCTCGCGGTGACGTCAAAGACAGCAGAGGGTGGACGGTACGGAATGTGTCCCACGAACTATAAAATACATGTTAATTGTTCCCCCTTTGTTTGAGTGGCACCGTCATACCAGAAAAGCGCATCGTAGAATGGACTTTCGGACCCCCAGTACGGATTCTCTGAAGTCAGGTTTGCTGGGACAAGTGAAGCACGATATAGCTGTAATCAATTTTATGTGAATGGAAGGACCCGTAGTCATGGAGTCAACTTACGGAGGAGTAGAGTAACTCCACTACGGTTGGATTCTCCTTCTCCACATCAATTGATACCCTTTCCAAAACGTCTTCCCATTTGGCTCTGGATGCAGACTGAACGAGGTCCCAATCCCAATCAGGGACCTCTTCTTGGGCGTTCGCACAGGCCTGCTCGCTGCTTATGAAGGAGACACCAAAACGAGTTAAGACGACCCCAGTTGACGAGTTGAAAGACAGCAGAACACCAGCCTGAACGGAAGAAGGGCTTGAAGTGAATGGGAATGTGAGTGAACTTTGGTCAGGGCTGATACTAATATTGGTAGAAGAGGAGGGTGAAGACTGAAACGTTCCAGCAGCAACGAGGGTCTGATTGTTGGCGGTCGTAGGAGGTAGGAAATCGTAGCAAGCGAAGACAGTGTAGTTGTCCGTTCCATAGCTCTATGAGCAAAGGGTTCGTGAATCACCTCATGATTTAACGTGAGTTCTATTCGAACCAACCTGTAAGAATGTTCCTTGAAGGGCGACTGAGCCACGGGAGCGGATTAAATTGATGCTACCACCCTCAAAGGACCGTTGAAGATCATGGGTAAGATCCACTACAACATGCATTTCAACCATAGGATTCGGGAAGGTAAAGCGAAGCAATCCTGCGCGTCTGGTCGAAGTCGCCTCAAGTTTCAAACCGTTTACGAAGGTTGTAGTGAAATATCCAGGAGTCGCGGCTGGTTATAAGCCAAGTTATTTAATTATCGCACAGGAATGCACGGTACACGAACCGTCCGCGCCTGCCGTACGTTTAGCCTTGCGAGCGTCGATCCCGACAGGACACGACGTGAACGAACAATTCGTGAGAGGAAAGAGCGGAAAGATTCCATATCCCCCGTTGGTGTTCCCTCCCGTGCCTTCATCGTGCATCAAAGATATCCCTGCGAAATATCAGTATATGGGTTCCTGCTCTCAAACATACAGCAGCTCACCAGTGATAGAAGAATTGTCCGAAATATATCCTGCCTGACGGGGTGACGTATCAACATCGATTCCAACCTTCATACGCAAATCAAGAAGTTTAGTCAAGAAACTCTGAGAACATAGCTGGTCCATACCTTTGCCATCGCATGAGGAACGGCGGCACCAGGGAACGCATTGCCTCCGCTACCGCCATTTGCGCCGGATGCAGTGCCTATAAAGAGGTTGACCAGAGCTGTCAAGTTGGTCGAGGCTCCATTAGCAGACAAAGCTTTGCTAAGCAACCCGAACAAAATCACGCGTGCAAACGTTGGAGAATGCATCGATGACTGGCTCACGTCCACTTCGCATTCATGCATGCGCTGTTATATGTTCCACGACATCATACACTGGGAAACGGCGACGGCCATGAATGTATCTTCTATCACGACGACCACATTGCCTCAGAAACGGAACACATGTAAAGGACGCACGTGCTAACAAGAGGTGTAGAGGGGGTTTTCGCACGACTAGATCTTATGATCAAATACAATCAGACTGTCTGAACTGAGAAGTAAGGACGGAGTACATTCGACAAACGTTGAGGGATGCCGTACTTACCTGAGGATGCTCATCAATGAACGGGAGGTGCAGCATCATCCACGGGACAGATGTGAACGTGAGGATAACACGGGGCCCATGAGGAACTCATGAAGTCAATTGACGGATGAGACTCTTGCACAACGAAGGACCGTGCATACGCATGAAGAGATGCTGGCGGGGAAGTCCCAAATTCCTCATAATCCTCGTGACAAAACATCACTCTTAGCAGCAATGATAAGTATCACTACGACAGCTATGCGTCATAAATTGGTAGATTGTTCTATCCAGGAAACTTGCTTGTGCAACACGTTGAAGTAAGGCAGAGAAAGTCTGTTGAAAGTCCGGTGTTGTTATCGACGTGCCGCCGGGCTGCTTGACATTGCTTGACATCGACATACTTAGACGCCTGACACTATGGGCGCCTGTGTGTAGTAGAAACTCAACTTGTTCCCGCCACCTTTCCAAGTTCGCGACAATGGTAAGCTTTCATATCTTCATTTAAAGTTAAAAGTATCGCTGACACACAGACAGGCTCCTCCATATGAAGTCCGCATGTCTAGCTCTAGGGGCATCCCGTATTTCTTCAACACCGAGACCAAGCAATCCACCTGGGACGCACCTCCTGAGCTTTCCCAAGCGGAGGTCGACGCCCTTCCCGGTGCGGCTCAACACCTCCGGGGTGAACCGAGGCCGTCTCAAGTTCGTGCAAGCCACTTGCTTGTAAAGCACCGGGACAGCCGACGACCCAGCAGTTGGAAAGAGGTATGTGCGCCTAAGTTGCGGCGTGCTCGTCTACCTTGCTCAGTGGGATATATGTTCGCGTAGGCAAATATCACTCGAACGAAGGAGGAGGCTATCGAGATTCTCCGGGGGTACCAGGCAGAAATAGGTGGCTCCAAGGAGAAGTTTATTGAGCTTGCGACGAAACACTCGGATTGTTCCTCTCATGCGAATGGAGGAGACCTTGGCGTTTTCAAACCTGTACGTTACATACGTCGTATATATCTCTTTGTTTGTCACAATACTGAACATGTACCTTTCAGGGTCAAATGCAGAAGGCATTTGAAGATGCCGCCTTCTCTCTTCCAGTCGGTCAATTCAGCGATATAATCAGCACTGACAGCGGCGTCCATATTATTCTGCGAACGGCTTGATAGTATGGAAGATCATGGATTGTTATGTAGCAGAACTCAAAGGATATCAAGTGTACCATAGGACAAGTGGATGATCTCATGAATAGGCAGGTTGTGCCTCATGGTGCAAGTCCCAACGATCAGTAAGATTACAGAGGACAGCCGTACAGGACAGGTGAGGTGAACCATCGAACTCGTTAACTGACTATATGTTATACGAATGTTCTCCAGTCCAGGATGCCAAAGTGTGTGGGTATATGCACATCAGAAGAGGTCATGAGACTTCAAACCTTCGTACTTCTTCGCGTTGACATCCTTCTTCGTCCTATCTGCAATTTTGATGTCGAATTCCAACGATGCCTTCGAGCCTACACGCTACACAAGATAGTTATTAATTTTAGAACGCGCGCGTAGGGCCTAGGTTACCATGCCGGCCGGTTCATAAAAGGCAGTCGTTCTTGCGACGTTCAATGGCCCGCCGAAATCAGTATCGGCATCTGCGACGACAGGTTTGTCGTCGATGTTCACAATCATCCTGGCAGTGTCTGCTAGTTCCTTTGCAGTTATAACGCTGAGGTCGAGTTCGCCGATGACAGAATCCGACGCGCCGGATCCCGCAAGGTATATGGCATCGAAACCAGCAGCACTAGCGATGTGTGCAGAGATCCCGTCAAATACTCTAGGACATACGACTCAGTCCTCTGTACAAGCGACGTAGTACACCGATATTTCTGTGGAGATGTGAACATAAGCACTTCCGTTCATAAGTTGTTGGAGAAGCTGCGGTCCGTTCCCCTTGTATGAGACCAGGGTACTAGAGGGGTTGGACATTATACGTAAGACTTTTGATTCGCGTCGTGGTATACAACAGTCTTAGTAGAAGGGTGAAAAAAGTTGAATTTGGGAGTGTAATCGGACTATATGTACGACGTTGATTAAGATCCAGGAGTTATGATGTCAACTATGTAGGTGCGACTTGGAGCGTGTAGCTAATTATAGAATAGCTAGTAATATGTTGCATCTTATCGCGAAAGTAATGATTGGTTAGTGACTAGTCTTGAGGATAAAAGTTTCCAAAGGTGAAATTGCACATGAAGAGGCATGCTTTGGCCAACCGGCACTGCTGGTTTGTTGTAGATGACGAACTACAAGACCTTCCAAACTGAGACTAGCGCCAAACGCACAGCCGCCCATGACTATGAGTGGCGGGCAACTTGGGTTGTTCTCGAGGGCAACCATGTCCAACACTTCCCTCTCGTCCGTTGTATCCAACCTTGTTCGTGCCTCTATGGGCAGCTCTGTCTCGAACAATGTTACGGACGATGATTTAGACCGTCACATCGCCGAACTAATTCTGAAAGAGGCGAAACAGAATGCCGAACGATATGGCACAGATGGCATTCGAGCTTATCTACCTACAAACGGCGGGTAAGTCTCATATGACAAACATTGTAGCTCTTCGCGCATACTCAACTCATTTGCCCAGGGCAGAGTCTAGTGCGCCAAGGCCTAACAAACGATTCTTAACCTCCATCATCCGGAGCACCGATGACCATAATAAGACTATCCTACGAGCGCAGGCGCTGGCCGCAGAGGAGGTCCGCATGGAAAGACGAGAACAAGAGAAGAGAGAACGAAGAGCTCGGGCCGAGGAAGCTGTCGAAGCTGAACGGCTGAGGAGACTCATGGGTCGTAGTTCTCGCACTATCGACAACTGGAGGACGGGCGGCAAGAGGGATGACAAGGGTAAGAGACGGGAACGAAGTTGGGAGAGGCGAGAAGAAGATGTAGAGGAAGATGAAAGTGACTACGCCAGGGATAGAGAACGGCGCAAGAGGGACAGCGAGCGGTTGGAGAGGAGACATAGCCACCGACATCGGCACAGTCATCGTTCTAGGTCCAGGTCAGAAGAACGACATGATAGCAGACATTCAAAGCACGACAGAAGTAGGAGTCCTCGTCATCGTTCACGTTCGCCCGATGATAAATTGCGACACTCGGAGCGTAGGTCCAGAAGACACCACCATCGCACGAAAGACGATAGACGTTCGAAGTCACACGACAAGACAGAAGGATCTCTTCAAGAACCTTCGCAGTCCAAGATACATCCTCCTTCACGTCAAGGCACGCCAGCTGCTACTCAGGATGCTCTCGACACCGTGTCCAGAGAACAGTTGCTTCGTGATAGGCTTCGGCTGAAGTCCGAAAGGCAATCGCCAGCCGCTGAACAACCTTTGGCAACAGAGATACCCTCCAGAGGTCGTACCCAAACACGCAGCCAATCTCCTGTGCGAGCTTCATCTCCTGAAGTTGGACCTTTCCCCGTCGCGTCTTCATCGGCGCGTTCACCAGACTCGCGACTTAACCCCGTTCCACCTACACGCTCCATCTCTCGTAGTCCTTCCCCGCCTCCACGTCGTAAGCACAAGCGTCGGCGTTCACGTTCACTTTCTCCGCAATCTCGTAAACGTCCTCGTTCGCCATCTGCATCTCCACCGCCGCTTCCGCCAATAGCGAATCCCCCATCCAAGATGGACAAATACTTTTCACCCACTTATGATCCTCGTCTTGACGTCGCGGCGCTTTCTACCCGAGTAAATGTGCCCAAGACAGGGCTGATTACCGACGATGACTTCGCGGGGTGGGATGCGATGCTAGAACTTATTCGATTGAAACGTGAGGATAAAGAAGAGAGGAAGCGGCTAGAGAGACTGGGGATCACTAAAGAGAAGAGCGTGAAGAAGAAAACTGAGAAAGCTGGCAGTGAGGGGATCGACATCATGGCTATAGAGTACAAGAAACGGGGTAGTGTGAGGGAGTGGGATTTAGGCAAGGAAGGATTTTAATTTGCACATTGTCCATTGACATCCTATGTAGTTTTAGATATATCATTCATCATTCACATCCATGTTTAAGGGATCCAGTTATTATATCGTAATGTCTACTTATCCGCACTCGTACATACAGGGCAAACAACCGGTGATTTTGACAATGAGGAAAAGAGATCTGCTCGCCTACTGTTCAGAAACGACTTTCTGCACAACCAACGTCTCGTCCGGACTAAGTATATCGACTAATGCAGAGAAGTTATTGACGTTGCGAGATGCGCATTCGCGCAAGAACGTCCTTATATGAGCCTACAAAAAATATAAACCGTCAGTATTCAGAGTTGACAATGGCATCTACACCATCAGCTCACATCCAAGTCAATTTGAGAGATGGGATCTGCCTTCAGGTCATCGTCATCGATGTCGTCAAAGCCTTCCTCGTTGTCAAAAGCGGCGCCGCGAGGACCCAGCAACTCGGACAAGAAAGCCATCTCGTCCTTGTCCATGCCCGGGCATAAATGGCCCTCATCCTCCCAAGTCTCGTCCTTCGTACCATGAATGATCAGCTTCGAGCCACCAGAGAAAGAGGATAACTTACCCCATCGTCAGTGGCCAGGTCAGAGGGTTCAATGTCCCCTAGCCCCATTGATGCAGATTCACCGCCAGATGTCAACTCATGAATGATGAGTTTGAGTGCCTTCGCAGGGAAGGGGATCCTGGTCCACTCGGTTGGGACTGAGTAAAATAAGCATGTCAGATACACGAATTAGCAATGCGTGGTAATCTACCATGTTTAGGTGGCGTACTTTGCTTGGTCCTAGAACGGGTCATGATAACTGGCAAAAAAAGTAAATCATTACCGGAACGGGATATGAACGAGCTTGCGCACCATCCCTTGTTTCCTCCTTCACAATGATATCACCCTTAACCACCAATTGTTGCAAGCTGGGCCGCTCTGAAGCATACAAGGAGCAAAGCGCTAGGGTGCTGATCCGAGAGGCCCAGAATCCTTGCATGGTTTCGGCGTTCTCGCACCAAGTGTTGATGACGACGTCGAGAGCGGAGCGACCGTCAATGTCGGTTGACTCTAGAAGGGTAAGGACAGTATCCCGCTGATCATTATGAATTAAATAGGCGAAAGGAATAATGAGACTCTACAGCGTAAATGGTCAGTTCCTCACATGGTCCTTTACTGAATGAATGTACAAACCTGAACAAAGGTAGCTGTCTTGGCAGTCTGCATCCTTTTCGCCGTAGCCTGAAGCAACTCGGGCAAGACAGGCACCACAGCTTCACCAGCTACCCTCAAAAGATGAATGATAAGGTCACCAATGAAGAGACCGCCAGATTCATCCTCGCCCTGGAGCTGCTTAGCTATCACTGCGAGGACGTGTTCGAGGCCACTCTTGCCAGTCTGAGGATCCGACCAGGCAAGTAACTGGTTGAATGCCCTTCGAATGAGGAGCGTAAGAAGTGCGATACCACTCTACGAGAAACAGTCAATGAGTGATACGTGGAAACGGCAAAAAGCTGACAAACCTGGATCACATCCCTGTCTTCATTTGTAGCAAGGGCGTAGAACAAAGCAGGAGCAATTGTAGCGAAGAGGTTATCACCTAGATCTCGATCTCCCCTGGCTCCAATGATGCTATCAAGCAAATCCAGAGCAGACTCAGCAAGCCAAGCATTATCACTGCTAGCAGTGAGGATTGCGTTGCACAACACCGGGATTGCTTGTTTCAAGACTATCTCATATGCTCCAGGCGCCGGTGATCCAGACAGCGCACCAAAGATTTCGCCGAGGAGAGAGACAAAGAGTGGGTCTGAAGAATGTGATTAGGAGCTACATATTCAAAGTAATGGGTATGATTCACCTTTATTGAACTTCGTCCAAACTTCCATGAGAGAAACTAGGAGAGAAGAGGCAATCTCGGGCGTTATCCATGCGCCGTCGTTAACTAAAAGAACGAAAGAGAGCGTTTCGAGAACTAGGGACAACGTGTCCTCCGAAGTCTGCGTGACGAATGGTTGGAGATCTTGTACAACGCGAGGTGCGAGTGCTTGCTTGTTGGAAGCAGTGATATGCTGATAGAAACTGAGATCGCAAGTGAATCAACTGTCTAGCGAACATAAAGGTGGAAACTTACTTTTGGATAGCCCTGATGGCAGACACCTTTACAGGAACGCCTGCTTCGGGTGCCTCTAGAACTTGCACAGACGCATCGAGATATTGTCCTGCTAACTCCTCAGGCAATAGCTTCGTATATTGACTGGCGAATACGAATGCACGCCCCTGCAGGAACGGACGCTCTGAAAACGAGGCAATCAGTATTGTTTCGAGAAATATTCGGTCTGTTCGCCTAACCAGAAAGTGCCAGCAAGGCAGGGACAACGCTTCGAAGTAAGAACTCGATGTCGATAGGCTTCGGCCGCCCGGAGTCTAGTTCGTCTTCAACGCAGTCAAGCACACTCTCTGCAGTAGCGCCAAGAGCAGCCAGAGCAGCCTCAAGCGGTCGCCACCTGAACCAAATGTGCATCAGACAATGCGCGAGAGTTACGGGCCATGAAACTCACCAATCGTCATGCCTAGCTGCTCGGTTGTTACTAGATTCTTGTACAATTTGTCGAGTAACCGCATTCATTGCAGAAACCGTCACTGCCGGAGAATGCTCGATCAGAACCTATAACTGCGATCAGCACAAAAAAGACAACGTGTTGCAAGCTACTACTGACTGAAAGGAGATCAAAACCAGCCACCCGAGTGCTATATTGGAGAGTCTCATCGGAATCCTGCGCTACAAATGCATTCGGGTCGTTCGCCCATTGCTCCTCCTATTACACAGGCCAAGTACCATGAACGTCAGAAACGTACATCGATCTATGAATACGGAAAGTGCTCACATCTTCGTTGCTCATCTGCACCCAATCGAACACGGCACGAACTAGGGCGGCTAGGTTAACATCACTGAACCATTCTCTTGCTCGGCTACCCCGAGCAGCGCGTGTCACGAAGTCAAAGATCGTGCATGTCAGGTTAGTAAGATCGATGGTCCCGCCTTCTGAATTTTGAGGAACCGGCGAGGACGCAGTAAGATAGTAGTGGGAGAAAGCGGATTGCAGAGCATGAAGATGCTGAAGGGAAGCATTCAACACATCGTGTACGTAGGGAGTTACTGTACGAGGGAAGGATGTTAAGCAGATGTCAAGGGTCTGCAGACCATCTTAGCATAACCATTTAAACATCGATATATGAGCAGGTACCTTGAACACTTCCATGCGTATTGAGAGACCATCCCAGTTCGGAGTGTTTTCTACGTCCCGGCGAGGATCGATATTGAGAAGAACAATGAATGCATCAAGCCACACAGGGAGGATTGAAGCCGTCGCTTCTTTAACGGCTTGTGGATGTTGATCTTTGACCATGTACAGAGCTTCGACGCACTGTCTGAAAACGACAATCGTGCGTGCACGAGTCAGCGCCGAGTGACGCTAGAGAACATATCATCAGTGAAAGTATCCAGAAACAATGCAGCGCATCAACAGACATCTTGTGCACCGAGGATACTCAGCAATACGGGCAGCAGTTCACGCAGAACAGGTAGAATTTGGTCTTCTGAAAGATCTGCGCTGACGAATTCGACGAGCACTTGCATGGCACCATGGACGGCATCGGGGGAGTCAGAAGAGAGCAAGCCAATCAGCAATGTAAGCAGTTCAGGATATTCGTCTGGCCAGTCAGAATTCGCGATGCTAGAGAGTATTTGAGCCTGGCAAAGCCTGAGTTTGAATACGATGCTACAGTGTGCCTAGTGGAGTCATTCAAAACTTACACATATTGATCGAATTTTGCGACTGGGATCCGAAAGACCTTGGAAGATGGCTTGACGAATCTGGATTTTAACCTAGCAAAATCGCAACCGCGATAGGAGACGTGTAAGATGCAATGTAGATGAAAGATAGAAATCCCTCACTTCTACTTGTGTGGCATTGCCTTTGAATTGTACGAAGAATGGTGACCATCTCTCCCTGATATACCTCCTCAGGAGAATGCCCGCAGAGTGCTGGACGAAGTCATCAAGTCACCGCATAAACTCGATCAAGCAGCTTAATACTCATCTGACGCAGGGAAATGTCGACATCCTGAGCGAGGAGGAGTTGTGACAGGGTAAGGCCCGCTTCTGTTCACGCGTCGGTATGTATGAGGTCGAATAAAGGAACATGAATAAAGGTGCTAATTTACCAGGACGCGCAGTGAGTTCATTAAGTTTGAGTTCAGCAGTAATACGAGTGGTTGGGTCAGCAGAAAGGGTAGCAGTAAGACACTGAGCAATTTCGGAAGCCATGGTTGAAAGAGAAAGAAAGTGCAGATCGACGCCACTCGAAATTCATGCTGATGACGCGTAACGGTCACCACACGCGTTCGTGACAGTAACGCGTTTCTATAAGCTCCTCGACCGCGTGCGTAGATTTTGATCAATCAAAAGAATGAATGATTGATACATGCCTGAGAGCAAACTGGGCTTCCTCTGGCTCTTTCGCTACATCGTCCCCCACTATGTCGCAAACGGAACCTGTATTTCGTGTAGCACTGCGAGGTAGCGCTCTCCTCACCGATCCTCGATGGAACAAAGGTACTGCGTTCACCAATGAAGAACGTAAAGTGTTCGGCCTTACAGGTCGGCTACCTTACCGCGTTAACACCTTGGACGAGCAAATCGCCAGGGCGTACGCTCAGTTAGAGTCCCACAAACATGACCTCAGGAAGAACACGTTTCTTCAGAGCATGAGGGAACAGAATTGGGTGTTGTACTACAGCCTGATCGGTAGCCACTTGAGGGAGTTGATTCCAATCATATACACCCCCACTGAGGTACGGAAATCCTGGCTACATTTCAAACATTGCTTCTAAGGATTTCACCTTAGGCCGAGGCCATTGCTAACTACTCCCATCTCTTTCGAAGGAGTGAGGGACTATACATGACGTTTCCCGACTTTGACTCTATGGAAGAGGATTTTTTGGAGCAAGTGAAGGGTCGAGACATCGACCTGGTAGTTTGCTCGGATGCAGAAGCAATCTTAGGGATTGGTGACCAAGGCGTCGGGGTAACAGTTTATTTCCACTTACAGTGTCTTTTCTCTACTCTGACTATATGCATATCCATGCATCATAGGGCATTGGGGTAGGTAGTACGTTGAACAGGGCTACGCAATAGATGCTAACAAGAGCCTCAGATTGCTACCGCGAAATCGGCCATCTATACGTGAGTAATATATTTTGTTCTACACTCGGTACACGATGCCTTATTTCGTGTGTCAGATTACTCGCTGGCATGGACCCATCCAAAACGCTCAGTGTCACTCTTGACGTCGGCACAGACAACGAAGATCTCCTCAACGACCCTTTATATGTAGTATGTTTATAACACAATTGCCTACGCTTCAGAGACATCCGTTGACATGGATTAGGGGTGGCCTCACAAACGGATCCGAGGCGAAGAGTATGATCAATTCATTGACAAGTAAGTCGGGCGCGCGTCTCATTACAGCTAACAGTGCTCATATATGCGCTAGGTTTGTGCAGCTAGTGCGCAAGTACACGCCTCACTCACTCTTGCATTTCGAAGACTTTGGTGTCACAAACGCGTACAGGCTCCTTGACAAATATCGAGACCAACATGCTTGTTTTAACGATGATGTACAAGGAACAGGCGCGGTCACCTTAGCCTGCGTGATGTCCGCTCTCGGCGTCACCAAATCGAAACTCGCGGACCAAAGATTTGTTATCTATGGCGCAGGTTCAGCAGGGCTCGGTATCGCTCGCCAACTTCGTGACGGTGTCGCCACCACGAACAATCTTTCTATTGAAGAAGCCAACAAGAGGTTCTACCTTCTAGACAAATTCGGTTTGATCAAAGAGTCACTCGGTGCAGAGAAGATTCGAGACGCTGTTCGCGAGTTCACCCGGCCTGACCAGGAATGGGAAGGCGTGCCTACGAACGAGAAAGGTGAGGTGGGCTTGTTAGAAGTCGTGAAGAAGGTGAAGCCCACTGTGTTGATTGGGTGCTCGACGCATGCTGGCGCGTTCACCGAGGAAATCATTCGTGAAATGGCCAAGGGCACCGATAGACCGATAATTTTGCCGCTTTCGAACCCAAGTAGATTGCATGAGGTCAAACCTCAAGATGCGAATGACTGGACGAATGGCAAGGCGTTGATCGCCACAGGTAGCCCGTTCCCTCCAATCAAGCAGCCAAATGGGAAAGAGTACATGTAAGCCTCAATAGCCATTCCACATGCTGGAGACTATTTTCTGACGAATGTTATTTCAGTGTCGGCGAATGCAATAGTTCGTATCGTATGTTCTTGATCAACGAAATCCTTTACTGAGTCGTTGTACTTGATTAGATGCATTAATATACCCTGGCCTCGGCTTCGGCGCGATGATTTCTCGATCCCGCGCACTTACTGATTCAATGATTGTAGCAGGCACCCAAAGGTTAGCAGAACTTTCGCCCGCCCTCAAGGACCCTGATGATGCGCTGCTTCCCGACTTCGGGGACTCGCCTGCGGTAAACCTTGAGGTGGCGATTGCTGTCGCTGAGCAGGCCATTGAGGAAGGTTCTGCCGGTGTTGATTGGAAGAAGGAAGAAGTGAGGGGAAAGGCCAAGGGAAAGCAATGGAAGCCGCTTTATGGACAGTATGAATATGATCCAAATGGAGAGCAGTAAATAAGACCAAGTACACTGAGGTCAATGTATCATTAGCTAGCACTACTCGATATTGAAAAAAGTATAGCACAACAAACAAGACAGTCCGTAGAGTCCGAAGTTATAAACAAACACGGGATTATAATACGAAGAATAATAAAAAAACATGTAAATTGGGCACGAGTCCAGCCTAAACAAGAGAGCCACGCATGCCATCGCCGCGACGAGAGGCAGAGATCCCTCTCCAGATAGCAATGAATAAGGCGAAGGTCACCAGGATCCTATAATGACGCGTCAACAGAGACAAAATAGAGGAACCATCTGAGACCTCACCATGTGATCCAAGCGAAAGCTTCAAGAGCATTTTGTTGACCGCAATACGATATATCATCTCGACTAATAAGGATTGTAAGATGCATATAATATGTGTGCTGACATGAAAGACGTACGAGCAATCAAGACCACCATTCAAGCCCGCAGTGATTGCTGCTGCGCCTGCCGTCCAGAATACCCAAGTTATGAAGAGACTGTAAAGAAGTGAAGCATCGCTACAATGAGTTTGACAGCGAAGATTAAGCTATAGGGACGTACAATACGCCGTGAGCACCCACACTCGTTAGAACGGACTCTTCTCCAGAGCTACTAGAACGCCAGAAGAAGAACATGAAGGGTACTGAGAAGACGATTGTCCATATCGACGTGAACAGCAGAAAACGAGTTCTATCTCGGACGCCTGTGGATGGATAGTTGTGATGCGCATTGAAACGAGACACTAGCCATGCGGAGATCGAAAGCTACACAGTTCGTTTAGCTCGAGCGTAAGAGGTAAGTGAGGAAGGACGCGACATACTTCAATAATGCTGAAGAGAATAATCAAGCCAAACACGACTGGAACCCAGTGTAGCTGTCAGTGTTGTTTCCCCCAGGTTGAACTGTAGGAGACATACTAGGATGGCCCCTGCGAATATGACGTTCAAAACGAGACATGATGAGGGCGGAATTGGTAGAACAACAAGGTTTGTCGTAAGAGTCGTGGACAGACGATCGTAAACGTGAAAAGCAAAGTGGCGTGAGGAAAAGTGGACGAGTTCGAATTGATTATATGGGTCGATGACGGAAGGGAGCTGCGGTTGCTGCGATGCGTTTCAAAAGCTTCCGAATCCGCGCAACTTCAACTTGGTACACGCCGCTTGACGTCATCCGGACGGCTACCTAACATCCCGATACAGTAACTCTTCAAGAACAACTCTAGACACCGTCCCGTAACCGCTCATAGTGCGTTTTCACGAGCCCAGGGTATCGTAAATAATATCCAAGTCCAAATCTACTATACAAGAGCAAATAATACATAGTGCCAATCAAGCTGTCTTCGCCTCCGGCAAGCAGATAATCTGGGAGGGAGTAAGGCGTTTGCACTCCAGATCTTGATTGACGTTCTGCAACTCCTCTAGAGTGCACCCTTCTCGCTTCGCAATATCCCAACATGTATCTCCTTTCTTGACTCGGTATGGACGTGCCTTACCGGTACAAAGGACTATGTCAGGCTCATCCGACTGCGAAGGGTGCGACACGAGGCGCAAAACCAGCAGCAGGACGACCAAAATAATCAGAAAGAATGGGAACAGCGTGCGATACGCATGAGTGTTATTGACTGCTCGACGAGGATCCATGTCCTGCTAAAAGGACGGATGAACAAAGCATAACGATGGACAGAAACGGTGTGGACTAACGTCTGACGCTAGCGGTTGGTAACCATCTGCCCGAGTAGGGGCGGCTTCAAGATCGTCGTCGCTTGTTATGTCGACTGTTGTGGTATCGGAGACTACAGCCACGTCTGAATATTGCCCGATACGCCAAATGCAGAAAGCATGTACGTACCTTGCTTCAACTCTCCATACTGAGCACCTTCAGCACCCTCCCATAGACTTCCGGCTCCATCACGGTAGTAGTACCTTCCAGTGTCTGCATCGTAACCGACTCGCTTCATGCCTTCAGGCAAGCGGTAGTCATCCTAGTCAAATGTCAGTAGCTGAGCTGTCCAAGTCAAAGAGTGCGCACTTCGTCATATTGTGTCCACCGTCCCATTAAGGTGGAGAATGTATTCAAACCGAGGGAATTGGGTCAACTTGGGGTCGTTTGGGGGTCGTTACTGAAAGAGCTCCTGCACCGCTGTGGGGATGAGCAATGCATGACAATGTGATGAAGTCTAGACGCGATCCAGCGCTAAGCGAGCTGCCATATCTAAGCCGACGGCTGATGCCGATCGAGGCAAGTTCCTGCGCTCCAAGTTCTCCAGACCATCCTCGAACTCGAATTTCTTTACTACATATTCCCTCACCTTCACATATGGCCGATACAGCAGCGCCTCCAATCTCGCGCGACGTACCTATGCCGGATGCCCCCATCGTTGCACCGGTCCCAGTTCAAGGCGCCGTTCCACCAGCACCAGTACCTCCAGCAGAACCAGAACATGCCACGGAAACGCTCTACATTCAGAATCTCAATGAAAAGATTAAGCTTCCAGTGCTGAAGCAAAGCTTACGCGGTCTTTTCAAAACTTATGGAGAGGTGCTGGACGTTGTGGCACACGATAACCTGCGGATGAGGGGACAGGCATTTGTCTCGTTTGAGTCGGCTGATGTTGCAAAGAAGGCGTTGAAGGAGGTTAGAGGGTTCCCGTTGTACTCAAAACCTATGGTGCGTGGTTGTTTTTGTTTATTCTACGTGCATGGTCTCACATTTGTAATCGTGAAGCAAATCTCGTTTGCACGATCACGCTCAGATGCTGTTGTGAAGAAGCTTGACCCCACGACTTATGACACACACAAGGCGCGACGTCTAGAACACAAGAGTACGTATATCGATCTTCTACTTTCGAGAGACCTTTGCACTTATGAACTGACATTGCTATATACAGAAGCTACGAGATATACTAACCCACTCAAAGCGAAGTTCCGAGCGAAGAGGCTAGCAGCAGAGAGTATGTACACGCTTATTTTCTGCCTTCATTCAAATTCTTACTGTATGGTAGTCGATGGCGGCGCGGTGCCAGTATCAAAACGACCCGCTGTCCAGATGCCGGACGAATACCTCCCACCGAACAAGATTCTGTTCCTGCAAAACCTGCCAGAAAATGTCAGCAAAGACCAACTCATGGCTCTCTTCTCACAGTGCGTAACCAGTCCCTTTAGCCTTACTCTTCACGTTCTCCAATATTGAGTGGTAAAACTATCCTAGATATCCGAACTTGTACGAAGTTCGTCTTATCCCAACGAAGAAGGATATTGCCTTCGTGGAATATATGGACGAGGCAAGTGCAACTGTAGCGAAGGACGCGTTACACAATTACAAGCTGGATGGAGAGAACAAGATCAAGGTATGTCTTGGTTGTTTGCTCGGCCGCGAACGACACTCATGGTTATCTCTTTAACAGATTACCTTCGCCAGGAAGTGATATGTTTTTCATATACGTTGTGTACTGTATTACGTTTTCTTATTGGTGTTGTATGCTTAGAGTGTAAAGCGCATCATCCTGATTTCTGGCGTTAAATGACTTATGTCTGGGCTTCTGATTACTTTCAGCTACGGTTAGTCTTACCTTGGCTCGTTAAAATCAATGAAGGTTTGTGTCAGTTCTGCTGTCGACTTCCAATGTTTGCGTATTGCTGTACGGTGTGGTCGAGAGTACTGTCATATGTCATGAGAATCATTCGAGTTCGATCGGTGTCTTATGCAAATTACTTTCTCACTCCCCCACCCCCAAAGTCATAATGGTAAGTAGTGCGATGCTCTGAGGAGGAGCCACTAGGCTATCTTTCGAACAGTGATTACAGTTGTAGCCCATGAATGTAGTCGCCTGGACTCAGTTTCAGCCACTATAGAAGTATGGAAGTTGAACGTTTGAACGACGGTCTTCCTTTATAGTGGCTGAAACTGAGCCTACGACGCGACATCGTTGAGAACTGCTAATTTACACACCCGGTCCTGCTGTCTAGACTACTTACTGGACAGAGATATCCTGAGGTACGAAGGTTGAACCTCTGTCTACACTGCCTGTGGGAGACTAATTACTGGCCTCCTCGTCCGTCATCTACTGCTTTCAGAGCAGCGCTTTCCCGCTTGCTCGAGAGGACTCCTCTCTTTATCTCCTTTTCGCTAGACAATGGACTCTGAGCCAGGACTCACTGGCACTAAAGACATCGCTGAACTCTTCTGCCTTCCTCGCCGCAAGATCCTGTCCTGTTACTTTATCCTTCTGGCCGCCGTACTCCCTGTCTGGTCTGTTGTCCCTATCTCCTGGGCCTTCGTTGTGGTTCAATCTAGACGTTTGCCTGGTATGGTAGACTGCTGTTCGCGTGGCTTTCTGTGAGGTGAGTCATATGCCCTCATATCTCCCTGTTTCATTCTAGCAGTTCTCTATTTAGGTCGTCTTTAGCGTTTACCTGATACATACCTATATAGTCTTGCACGTCCTATATCAGGTCCCTCTTCCTATGGTCATGGCAGTCTCACCGAGTTGCAGTGCGCTTTCAAACGCTCCCTTCAGGCTGGCTTAGCGTCGTTACCAAGGGAAGCCTCAGACGAGGAAGACGGTGAAAGGCCAAGCAGTCCCACAGAGGATATCGTAACTCTGGAGTTCGACGATCCTCGTGCAGTAGATTTTCGTAACTGTATGCGCACATGGTATGTCCTCGGTTGTACAACCTCGCACGTACGCGGTCTTAATCAGAGTCTCTTATTCAGGTTTGGCAAAGTTCCTTGGTCTTCAATCCGTAGGCATGAAATGTATTCGTGGCTCTATTGGTACATATACAACCGGCCTTTTACTTCTTTGGAGTCACTTCCAGACGCTGAGAAAACCATTCTACAAGATGCGCTGTCGTTGGTGGAGAAACGTGCTGGAGTTGCTATTCCAGAAGGTTCAAACCCACACAGCAGCGCTCTGCTTCTCACTTTTGATCCAGTCAACGTTGCTTGGAGACCTCTGGTGTGGTATGCCTTTGTGGCGATTACCAATCACATCATTCGCCGATGTTTACAAGTGAAGTGGAACACTAAGACCGGTAGTTATAAAGGGTTAGAGTGAGTTTATGCCATTTTTGCACAGTCCCTTTGCGAGAAACTCATTCTAATCTCACGCTAGGTATATTCTCCATATGTCCCATTCGTGGTCCCCAGAAACAGGCCCTCGCCCAATTGCCTTCATCCGCGGACTCGGCCTTGGACTTCTACGGTATCATCTATTCCTCTCGCACCTGCTGGGAGCAGTCTCCGACCATCCTGTCTTGATACTCCTGCACCCTCACGCCAGTCAGGACATATTCAACCGTCGTTTCCTGAAGCCCATGAACAGGCACGAGTCTGCTGACTGTCTCGCGGGCTTGTTGCGCCAGCTTGGTTGGGTAGAGCAAGCCACGGCAGAGAACGGGGGAAAGCCCGAGAAACAAGAGAGGGAAGTTCACCGGCCAAGTGGCGTTACTGTGATAAGTCACTCGAGGTGCGTGCATTCAAAGTCGCACATAGCGATGAAACGAACGCTGCTTTCAGTGGTTCTTTCACGCACGCTTGGATGTTGAAGGCGTACCCCGAGATGATCAGCATTCTTGCTTTATCGACCCCGTGACGTTCTGCTCTTGGGAAGGAGGTAAGCTCACCAACTGACAGGTTTACTGAACCAGTGTTCATGCATCGTTCGTGAAATGTAGACCTTTGCTATAACTTTATCTACAGACATGCCGTGACGGTTCGTTTTCTTTGGATAGTCCTTGTGAGTGCCGCATCCAATGACGTACTCGCTTATATGCAGAGTCTCGAGCTCCTCATGAAGTACTTTGTTGGAATGGGATTAGGAGTAGCCAACTTCCTTCAACGTCACTTTGACTGGAACGCAAACTCGTTATGGATACAAGAGATACCTAATGTATATGATCCTTCCAAGACGAAGTTTTTCCTCGGCGGGAAGGATGGCGTTGTCGATGCCGAGGTAAGCGTTATGATCAAACCCTCTTCGGCGAAAGTGTACTCAGTGTTGACCTTGGATAGCGTGTCAAACATTATCTCACATCACACGGCATTCGAAAGTGTCTGTGGTTCGATCGCTATGGTCGACACGGACAGGCACTCCTTACTGGTGGCGAAGGCCTCAGAGAAATCCTACGATGGTTGCGTGAATCCTAATGAACGTTAACTCTGCAACTTATCCGCATCATTGCATAGAAGTCTTTTGCATGTCAACCACGACTCGCGTTTCCACAATAAGAAGTGTATTCAAACTCGTTGATTCGCTATATTACTTAGATGTCTTCTCTTGTGTCACAGTGTATCGCGTAGTTTCTGGCATATTGCACACCCTCTTTGTACTTCGTCTGTGATGTTTGTAGCAATATAATAAAATTAGCCCTTCTGATCCCCTAGAATAATAAGTAGTAGGTTGTTCGATGCACCATCCCATCATGTCCTTCCCTACAGCTGCATGAACAAATTGAATTCGTCGCCTGCCATATGAAGGCAAGCCGGAGAAGCTCCTGTTCGAGTGACGCAGTTCGAAGTGGAACCAATCGGACACCCGCATGGGCAAACGTTCAAGTTGTATCCGGAGAGTTCATCTACCCACGACATAGCTTTCCCTCGTTGTACACGTCACCAGCCAACGTCAGTTGAAACCCGCTCAAACGTTTGTATTGTTTTCGTTCATATTCAGTCTGTTCAGTTTCAGGTTGAACTTATTGCCATTCACAGGCTCCAAAATTTCAAATATAATGGCCAAACAAGCACCAGCTGAACCGCCAGTCGAGAACCTCCAGGGTGAGGAAGTGCAGGGCGAGGAGGGTGAGGAGAGCGATGTATATGATGATATTGAGGTTGGTTTACAATATTTTACATGCATATATGCGTCTTAATTGGACACGATGTCATATGACAGGAAGAAGAAGGGGAAGTTGCTGGTGGCGAAGAACAAGGTGAGGAGGAAGAGGAAGAGTATGAGGAAGATGAGGATGAGGAAGAAGAACCGGTGGTGAGTTCACATTTTACAACCATCCTTGTGCCACTTCACTAATTCCTGACATGTGTTATAGACTGCCGAAGGAACTACAAGTTTGACTGCCCTCTTGCTCAGCGGTTCTGTGAGTGTTGTCATCACCTTCAATTCATTCATGGGACTTCGGACTGATGATGTTCTCTACAGGGCGGTGAAGAAGAGGAGGATGAAAATGAAGAAGACGAGGACGAGGAGTATGAACCTGCGAACGGCACTTCTGGTCCTACTGCCTCAGAATCTGCCCAATCAGCTCAGACAGGAAAGAAAAGATCTCGGGATGATGAAAAAGAGGATATTTCTGGTGACTATGGCGAGGTTGAGGAAAACAGTGAAGTTCTGAATAAGAAGGCAAGAGCTGCTCCTGAAGAAGCGTGAACTCAGAGATGAAAGTGTTGTACAAATGAAATTGGACACTTGGTGTGTATTGTAAGCGTGTATTTTTATCTGTATTCTATGTGCCTTGTCTCCAGCTTCAGGGGTCTATCCGATATTCAGCATGTGTCCTGCGTTCATTTCCGACTCCTGCTCTTCACCATGCTTTGATCGTTGGTGGTCCGGTTGGGATGGATGGGCTCTTCCGTAAACAATTTCAGATTGAGTTCAACTAAAATTACAACAAGTCCGAAAGTAATCGACAGAATGATACATCTGTCGACGCTACAAGTACAGTTATGCATACACCGAGAGTCCTTGTTTCGCTTTCCATTCAAATTCATGGCACTAGAATTTGCTCCGTCCATTCTTGCCCCTCTTTCGTGAACTTGGTTCTCCGATCGGGCTTAACTCCAAGCTGCACCCAATCCACCACAGTTGGTTCAATCAACAGGAGCGCGAAGTTGCTTATGGCGATCTCCAGATTCTTCTTGTCTTCTTCGGTCTCGGCCTCTGCAAGTTTAGGAAGGGTAACGGGCCACGCCTTTGCATCGTCATAGGATTCTAAGACAGTGCCAGGAGGAGGCCGAGCCCAGACGGGCCTGAGGGAGTTCATGGAATCGAAGACCTCTCTGCGTTTCTTCTCCCAATCGTACTTGCCCGGTGAGGACTCCTCTCCCTCTGAATTCAAAACAGCGAGGGCGCTGTCATGAGGAATGTCGATCGTGCGATGCAAAGGATGTTCGCGTGAGGGAATCACGGTGGCTTTACCGGTAATCCTAAACTGCTCTTGAGTACCGTCCAACCACCAAACGACTTCGACAGTGGGGGTGGATAGGAGCTGGGGAACCTTCGGCGTGCGTATATCAGTGGTGGTTAAAATAATGGGCACAGAAGGTAGTCCTTTCGGAATGAGAAAGTCGCGATGCTGGAGGGAGCGGACGCGCGGGATGTTGTGCAAGTCGGTTGTCGCTAGTTGATACACTGATGCACACTGCAATTCAGGCACAGTCAAAACATGACAGCGTTTAGGTACAGACCAATTTTGCCCTTGTTCTCCGGGAGACTGAGAGCATCGTTAAGAGCTTGGAACCAGCGGGGTTGAGCAGCCATTTCGTAGTCGTGAATGTTATGTGCAAGGAGTGCAATTCAGGAGTGAGTTGCGTCAGAGTTAACTTATAGAGCGGTAGTACGGTGAATGCCGACTGCTATTTATAGTATGTCTAGAATAGATTGCAGAGCTTGCTCCTCGTTGTCGACCAAGGGCGCTGATTCTATGATGGACAGCTTCCATGATGTTTGGGATAGTAATATTCAATTTCTCTTCTCAACCACCACCTTCCTACCTTTCTGGTTATCCGTATCTCTCGTGAAGTTCATTGGGGCCAGCCATGCCTCGCGAGAACAGCTTCAGTGATTCTGACGGACGATCTCTTACTCCAGACTTGGAGGACGAGCTCGGGTTTTCACCTACTTCACCCACCTCTGACCACGCACCAGCGGCTTTTCTAGGCACTCCAGCTGCTGGGCAGCCAGCGAGGCATGGCAGGCCTACCCTTGAAACCCTCGAAGATACGCTGTCTGCACCATCTCTTCTGCCTTCTCAACCCAAATCTCCTCGATCCCCCAAATCACTCATAAGAAATTCATTTGCACGGTCGCGCTCACCTAATGGCAGGACTTCCACGCAAGACGCTGCACCCATACGCCCTTCCCTTGTGACGCCTGGAGAACGATTCCGAAGCTCGGTCAGGAAGGTCATGGCCATGCGCAAGACGTCCGCTATCATATCTCGCCATGGTATTGGTGCTGAGCCAGGTATCGATCCTCGTCGTTCGTCGGCAAACCTTACTTACGGACATATCCGACAACATTGTTTGATTGAAATTGCGGATTACTCGGCCGTGAGAAGTAGCTTTGGTAGGATGTCCAATGCTGAGTTCATCAAGCTCATGGCAGATCCAAGAGCCAGTGCCAGGGAACCGTGGGTGAAGGTTCGATGGATCAACATTGGGGGCATTAGTTGGGATGTCATCAGTGCAATCGCCATAAAATATGGTACCTCGTCCTCCTTGTGCGAACGCGAGACGTAAGGGTTGCTAACAGCCATGCAGATATTCACCCGCTTGCGCTGGAGGACGTTCTACACCAACGAGGGCATGCCCGATCTAAGGTCGACTACTACAACAAACACCTTTTCCTCCGCTTACTCCGTCATTCTCTTTCCAATGAGAAAGATGGCTCTACAGGTTCTACGCCGAACACTTCAGTCACCGATCTCCCCCGCTCGAGTTCCCCCGAGCCCATGGAGGTCGAAGAAGTTGATATTGAGTACGATGGAAAAGATGGCGAGGATGAGAAAACCGAGTATGGTAGTGCAAGTGGCTCAAAATTCTCAACTAAGCGAGGCGGTACATTACGCAACACTGTAAAACGGCAGCTGGGCAACCCGGTCGACGTTGAGGACAGGATGCCGCGGTCACCAAGATTGGATACTTCGCAATTGGATAAGAAGGTAGGAACGTGCGATCCCTCACGATCATGAGGGCAATATTAAAATCTTTCTCTGCATTCATTAGGCTCGGAAAGATGTTAGGAACGTGAAATTGATTCGAGCACTCAAGGGAGACGAACGAGTCAACGTGAAGATTGCGCCCATGTGTATCTTTCTCTTCCGAGACGGTAAGTAGGCTGCCTCTGTCTACACTCTCTGGCTAATACTACGTCTGGTTTCAAGGCACGGTCATCACTATTCACCAAGACAACAGACTTAACTTCACGAGTCCAATCACAGGACGTTTGCGCCAGCGGGATACTGGTTTGCGAACGACGGCCGACCCATCGCTCCTGGTGGAGAGTCTGATCGATCTTGGTCAGGATTCCATCTGCAAGGACGAATCATGTATAGCTGATCGTTCTATATCCGCTTTCAGTTGTCGACCAGGCCCTCGAAGTCGTGGAAGAGTACCAGAGCAAGATCTTGTCCCTTGAACACAATGTCTTGGTCAAGCCAACGATGACTAGCGTTCGACGACGTAAGTTCTAGATGACGTTTTCTCTCATGAACGGTTGTTGACTGATCCTTGTGGATCAGTTCATATCCTTCAGGGCGACCTCATCCTGCACAAACGGACGCTCGAGCCAATCAAGACGGTGATCTATGGTCTTCGACGATATGATATAGACCGTGTTGCCGCACTGAGCGAGAGAATTGACCCAACGGTCAAGATCGAAGGATACATGAGCCACAAATCCAAGATCTACTTAGCCGACGTTTACGATCATATGGAGTATATCCTGACAAGCCTGGATATGTTCGCTGGCATCAGTGAGAACTTAATCAACTACACCTTCAATGTGGGTACATGCTCTTTTGCCGACCATTCACTCTGTTGATCGAATGTTCCAGATGTCTTCATATGAGATGAACGAAGTCATGTAAGTTGTCACTATGCTCCATTCGTAGTCATCAACTCATGTTGTGTCAGGCGACGGTTGACCCTCGCGACTATCATTTTCCTGCCTCTGACACTTCTTACTGGATATTTCGTACGTCTGCCATGGTCGTGAGGGGCTGATTGACATATTCACCTGCTGTCTAGGGTATGAACTTCGAAGCCATGTGGTCAGTACGAGAGAACTCCGACGCCCTGTAAGTCACTTCTTCGACCAAACATGCCTCGCTCGCTTACCCCATTACCCCTAGCTTCTGGTACATTGCCGCCCCGGTGATGGTCGTTGTGATCACCATCTTCATGTGGCAAGACCTGCAGAGGATGGCTCACTACCTGAAGAAGCGGTACGTGCAGCGTATGGTCAAGAAGGAGGTCAAAAAGGTATGTCCACGTGTTCTTGAGTATCTGCGGTGTCTCACCGCCTGTGTGTGTTGCAGGACTTCAAGAAGTCTCAATGATCTACTCTGCTCTATTTGGATCTTCCTGTGACTGGGTCTTGGACTGGTGGTACCTCATTAATTATTTACTTCATTACATACCTACGATATCTTGGATTCATCATTTGACTGGATTTGCTTATCTTCACACACATGCATTCATCTAGCGGATTTACTTGTAATGTTTCTCTCCTTTACATCTGTGATGGACATGTACATTGTGTTTGTTCGGACAAACTGTCATCCGTTGTGTGGAAACGCGACATTTGATCAACATTACTTTCAGTTGAAGTTGACGACCTTCCATTTCTGGACCAATTCGATCACTTCGATCGCGTTTTCTTGGGTGGAAGCTTTGGCCCCTGGATTAAGGCAACCTTGTATGGCTGTCTTCTGGCAGCCCTTAGCCCCGTTGTGCCCCGCGCAGTTAAAAGAGGGCTCTTGATTCGAATTCTCACGTACCTTTCGTATCTCCTATACCCTTGTTTGTATACAAAAGCTCTTGAATAACATCCAACCGAACACAGCGCTTTGCTACTACGTCTCTGCTCACAGAGAAGTCGCGTTCTTTTGAATTCTGGCTGCATATATGATTATCTGAAGATGTCATCCACATCGACGAGGAATCATACTTATAACGGTATGAACACAATTGCTGTCTCCCGCACCAGTAAGTAGGATAAGGGTTCATCGAGGCGTTGGGACTGACGTTTCGCGTCGCGATTAGATTCGATGTCTAGTACCTCTACTATAAGTTCTGCTTCTTCAACAACATCTACTCGTATCCGCCAAGAAAGGGTGGATGCCAGTCAGTCATCGTCTGTCTGTTGGCTGTCCTCTAGCTAAAGTATCATTTAGACCGTCCTGTGCAGCCTTACCCTCGCAGGACCGCAAGTTCAGCTCCAAGGATCCCGTCAAGTCGCCCAGGTCAGACGCCCTCACCTACTGATACGGAAACGTCGTCTGTATGTATTTGTCGACGTTTGAAGGTTATTTTTCTCTGAGCATGCCTTGGATTTAGGGGTGGTCAAAAGTTTCGAACAGCGATGACAGTGATGAGGATTTTGAACGTCAGTCATATGGATTATTCTTCTAAAATATAAGGATCTGACTGACCGTCATCCAGTCGAATCGTGTAGGATCCGCATGTCTATCTCATGCTCCTCAGCTTTACTGATGGTCTCAATGTAGATATTGTAAGTGATGACGAGGATCTCATCACCGACGTTTCTTTCCAAAGACCAAGACGCATTTGCACAAGGTTCTACGTACCAAGCGCTGCACGCAAACGTCCACTGGATGGCCTAGAGTCCCCGCCTTCCGGAAGTACTGGTCTTACTCCGAAGTTGCAGAGAATCTCTGTGCAGACTAACAACGGGTACAACGATTAACGAATGTCAACACTATTTTACACTTATCTTCATGAACAGAACCTCAACTTCATTGCGGATGCAGGCTCTCAATAGTCCTCCAAATGTACCGCTGCTCAGGTGAGCGAGAAACTTGTGCATTCGTAGTCGATGTCTTATTTCACTCCCAGGTCGAATACGGCACCCAACCAGGAAGGACTACGTCCATCTAGGGACATTATCCAATCGAAGTCCACAAGCTACCCCGGGCCTATCCACGACCCTGAGTCTCCTTTCAATGATCCTAGCACTTCCCGGCCCAGTCAGCTCGGGACTTACGTCATTGCTCACGACGATTTGGTACAGAGTCAAATGGATCGGCATAAGCTAGCCTGGGGCGTGCAGTACGAGATCGCTCGTGGAGTGTCGAATCGTCGATGGACGTGGAAAGAGGTTACTCTGGATAAGATCCGACAATTGCAAGGAGATAACACCAAAGCTTGTGAAGTTCCCGCTATCATCCTCGGGAAGCAATTCACAGGAGCTCCTGCACACGAGCAAAAGCTATGGTTTATTACCTTTTGCTCCATTATTTAGACTGCTAGCACTCACGCTGTACTTCACTCAGGCTGGAACTTGACCGCGAACAGAAGGCTCTTGAAGAAAATCAGCACCGTGGGCTTGGTCTTCAGGGACTTGAAGAGCCAGATGACGATTGGCATGGTGCCAAGCGTTGGTATGGCGGAAGGATTCAACAAACGGTCGAGCTTATGAAGACTTCGGACAAGGAACTGCAGGTTCAGGTGCAACCCATGGAGATGCGCAAATCGAGTCGGTTTGCGCGGTTCCTTGGGTCTCGTCGGATGATATCCTTGAAGCTGCCGGCTTTTTATGAACGAGCAAATGAGGTCCTGAGGCAAAAGTTCATCTTGTGCGGGCGGGTTTTCCTTCCGTTCTGCGTGAAGGATAATGGTGCTTACTTGATGGAGACCGACGAAGATTACCATGGACGACGGCCATTCGAACAAGGCGATCAACGACGGTGTTCTTTACAATCGTTTATCGGCTGGCATAATCCTTTAGAGCTGAATGGAAAACAGGTAAATTCACTATTCTCAGACATCCTGGTGAGCTTAATGTCATGGATCAGGCTGCGAGCAAATGGGTGGCTCGGTTTGACTTGGGTTTGTCGACATCAATTCCGGCATTGAAGTTCGAACCTAGCAACATCTTCCACCAAGAGGATGAGAGTGCGTGTTCTCCCCCTCTACCCGCACAATATCCTCCCAGTCTCATTTTGCCTTTAGAAATCGGCGACGAGATCTTCACTGACGGCTGTGGTTACATGAATGCATCGGCGCTTGTATGCATTGCGAAGAATCTTGGATACTCTCAGATACCATGTGCCGTCCAAGGTCGTATCCTTGGATCCAAGGGTCTCTGGACGATCCACCCCACTGAGCGTGACCCTCGAGATCCGCCAAAAATCTGGATTCGCCCGTCTCAAGTCAAGGTCAGGCTTACGGCACAATGGGATGTTAAACATCTCTCGAAACTCCATCCTGCACATCTAATTTTCGACCTGGTACAACCTTCAAGAGTCTCAGCACCATCTAGACTATCCCGGTATCCAATCATGAACATGTCACATAACCATGTACCCACTGAAATATTCAGCAAGCTTATGGAAGACAGTTTGAATGAGCTGGTAGAGCCTTTCACCAATTGGAAAGGAGAAAACGCCATGGTGTTGCTGTGGTACATGATTTACAAGAGTGGTAATATGACAACAGTCAGGCTTCAGCGACATGCAGCAGGATTGGCTCGCGTTCTTGGTCTATCACGCCAATTTCTCGATTTGCCGTCTGATCAGGATCTTCTCATTGAAGACTTAGAGGATCCGGAGGAAGAGACAGAGAAGGAGACACCGGAGGGTGATTTATCTCTTGCGCCGCCAGACAGTCTCTACGAGAGTGCTTTGGAATTACTTCAAGCGGGTTTCACACCATCTGATTGCGGATTTCTTCTTGACAAAATCAGGCAGATTTTGAAGCAAGTGCTCAAATCGTTCTTGAAGGAGTTCCGCATAGTGGTGCCGGAATCTGCTGAGGCATTGATCATTCCTGGTACTGTGTTTGTCCCAACCTAGGTTAGGACAGAACTGATGAAGGAGCATTCTACAGATCCTCACGGTGTTCTCAAAGAAGGAGAGATTCATTTCAAGTCTTCAAAGGGGTTGAAGGATGCTACAATGAATTTTGACCCCAATCAGCTGTTTGGAGAGGTATTGGTGAGTATAGTCTCAATACATATATGTCACTATCAACTAAGACGTGATGCATCTTTAGTTATACAGAAATCCGTGCAGGCTCCCTTCAGACATCCAGAAGGTTGCTCTGATCTCATATCCAATTGAGAACACTAATACTTAACAGCTGTATTTTGCCAGGCAAAAGCAATATCCCATCCAAAACTTGCAGACTATGTAGATGTGATCATTTTGCCTGTCAAAGGCAAATGTTCCCTCGCAAGTCTTCTAGCGGGAGGAGGTGAGTCTGTTGAGTTGTGATTGTTATATCATATGGCTGACATCACATCGTAGATTATGATGGAGGTATGAAACATGGATTCTTTCATGATTTTGTTCACTACTAACTGTTTTTAGATACTGCTGTCTGTATCTATAACCAGCAACTTGTGCAGAGTTTTCAACCCCCCTCCGTCAACAACATCCTACCGCCTGATCTGCAGCGCGAAAATTTCCTCCCACAAGATGGTACACTCCAGGTCTCTGGGCTGTCACGCGAAATCCAACATTTGTCGGCGGATGAGGCCCAGTCTTACCTTCAGGATCAATTGCTTTCAGGTTATATCAACAGCAAGGTTGGAATGTATTCCAAATTCCATGACAACGCCGCATATGCATTTGGCTATGGAGCCGACTGCACAGTGCGTTTGGCACACATGTATGTCCGTCGCAAGGGAATAGCGGTTTTGATACTGATTTTACACGTCATAGATTCAACCTTGTTCTCGATTCACGGAAATCAGGCTTAATTATACAAAAGGACGTCTACAGCAAGGATTGCAAAGACTTCAACCGCATGCTTCCACAATGCATGTCTCTCGACAAAGAAGAGAAAGTGGGAGACAGTCTACGTCATCTGCCACGACGATTGAAGGAACCTTTCGTCCTTGACGAATTGCTTGCGGAAGGTGAAAAAGTTCAGACTGAATGCCTGCAAGCCTTCGATCACTTGTCAGAGGACTGTCGTCGTACTGCCGACCCAGATCTCCTGCGACCATGGCGAAGCGCGTGCGAGGCTCGCAACGAGCATTCTGCCATTCGCCAAGAGCTTTCATCCATTGAGCAGCAGGTGCAGAGACTTCGCGAGCAGTGGTCATCCGTGTGGGGCGACAATAATCGGCAGAAGCAAATTGCGACCCCGAAGAAGGGGAAGGGTAGGAACAAGAAGAACTCAAGAAACAAAGGACTAGACTGCCTTGTGGACAGCTTCAGAAAGCCTCCCGAGGGTGTTGTATTACTGAGCCATCTACGACAAGTCGAGGTTCTCAAGGCATCGTACGCTTACAGTCTGAAGGACAGGTTTGCATTTGCGGTTGCGTTCAAGACGCTTTGTAGCATCAAAGCCGACAGTTGCGGTTCAACTGCTTTCACCAAGCAGTTTGCGGAAACGATGGCCATGCCATCCTCTGCATATCGCGTCTTTTCATTGGAACAGCGCGGATGAGGAGGGACAGAACTGATCGAGACTTTTGGAAGGATCGGATGAATGTCTCGCAGTATATACCTTTGGTCAGCGGTATCCAAGAAGAATGTATTCAACGATGTAAAACGATTACTAGCATATCATACACAGGATGAGTGAAGGAATGAAAGTACACATATCCGCCCAAGAAGAACCCAATACTGGAAGTAATAAACATCAGTCCGTTCTATGATTCAATGTTGGATATACTCTGTCTCAGCCTGTTGACTCTATCTTCAACGATATCCAGCGCCAACGTGAGTTCTGCTATCTCCTCTCGCCAGCCCGTCGCAGTACTGGATCGCACGATAGGCGAACCCCCCGCCACTGGTATCTTGTTCCCATTCAGCTCATCCCAAAGGGCAGTAACGATCCCTTGAACCCATTGTTCTCTTTCTTCAGTCCGTTTCAGCTCCTTGCGCCTCCCCACCTCTTCACGCTTGCCCATCATAGCCAATGTCCAGATATTGCTGATGACCAGGATGACAATGACGAAATAAAGAATGGTGCTCGTCGTAGATTGATCCCAAGCGTCTCGGATGAGTTCCAAAGCACCTTCTGTTGATTGTTGCGCAACTTTGAAAGCGCCCTCGAACGTATCGTACGCCCACTGTAATCCCCGCAAGTTTCGTTCTTGTTCGCGCAAGCGGGCTTCCTCACTGAGTGGTAGTCGCTCTCCAATAAGAGGCGTCTTGGGGGCTTCAGCTTGCGCTTCAGCCTCTTCTACCACGGCGACGTCGATGCCTTCGGGGATGAATTCGGATTGGTGTTGGTGTATGTAATCCCGCATGGCTCTTTCAAGATCAGCATGGTACGTCTTCTGTCCATCGATGCAAGATTTCTCAATGATACCTGTTTTTTAATTAGTATTGGTAAGTATGCAATGAGCTGTTGTACTGACCCTTGATGAAACTCCGTCCTGTCCATTCTACCTGGGTGGATACAACGACCTTTGTTGAGATGCTACTCGCCCAGGTGAGACATGTCCTCGTCTTCACAGAGAAGACGCCTCCGCTTGGAACATCCGGCGTCCTCGTCGTGGCCATCATCACGACATAGTCCTCAAAATCGCAATGAACCATCTCGTCATGAATTTCACACTTGGTTTGTTTTGGACCAATGCTTGCGGTCAGCGGTTTAATGTAGGACATATTGCGAAACAGCAACACTGGATTATCAGGCAGAGGCGTCCAATCAGATATCTGGATGTCTAAACAATAAGATCAGCAATAGCGTGTGAGACGGTAATGCTACAGACATACCAAGGAGCTTCTGATCGCTTCGCATGAACTCCTTTATAAACCCGCTGGTGAACATGAGATTGTATATCTTCTCCGGTGTGCCTGGGAGTATACTCTCCATCGCGATTTCACTAAAATGTTGACCAGCCCTACCACAAGCACACTGGGTAAACTTGTTCATCCTTGCGGCCACTAGAACCTCGTTGCCCTTCTTGCCATTAAGAACGGCGCCATTCATGTCTCCCACAGACTCCCTGATTGCATCACCATTCAGTCCCGATGGGGCAACGAGGACGGACGTAGAATCCCCTTCTGGTCGGGCTAATCTCCAAACGTTATACATAACATCAAAAGTGGTATCTCGAGAAAGAAACGACGTGAACGTGTATTTCGCAGTTCGAGTTATTATTTGAATTGCGTTGGGAATGACAAACGCCGTCATGCGTTTTTCGAGCTGTATAACCTCGTGCATGGGTATGCAAAGCTTGAGTAATCCAATCAGTATGGCGTTCCTAGTAGTCAGCAAATATATGCACTACTCACATCGGTGACCCAGCCGAAGATGTTGGCGTGGAAGCATACATGGTTCTCGGATATGTACAGCCTCCCCTGAATGAGGATCTCACGTTGCAACGCGCAGCCATAATCTGTACATAAAAACACGAAGGTAAGACTTCAGTATTCCTTCCCCCAAGTCTTACATGCGTCCATCGTACCTTCGATTAAGTAGTCACCCTCGGGAATATTGCTGAACATCTCATGGAATTCTTGGTTGCGTCTAGCACTAGCAACCGCAAAGCCCGTGACGGGTATATCATCTGCATCTAAATCCAAATCGTCCAGGTCCTCCCCCTCTGAGCCAGAGCCCATGTCCTCTCCCTCATCACCAGAGTAGAAAGATGCTCTATCAGAAATGTCGCTGGTTGCGTAACTGATCGACGTCTGGCGCGACCGTGAGGAGTGGGGTGGAGGAGTCTTTGGTGTGTCATTAGACGTCCGTCGCCTATGTGATGCAGAGGTGACACTATGACCAGGCGACACAGTACCGCTCGCCATGGAATTAGACCGTGTAGCTCGAGCGGTGGAAGTGGTACTGTTCTCAGAAATGGGCATTGGCTGCATGATTGCACCCGGATTTGCCATGGCAAGACCGGACGCTGCGAGTGCTGAGGCAAGACCGTTTGCAGCACTTGCCTTGCGCTTGGATTTTGGTGATGTACTGGTAGAGAACGTGGATGACGTAGAAAGCGAAGGCATTGAAGCTTCCCTTTCCTTCTCCTTCGCTGAAGAACGATGCCATGGGCGACGCTTCTTCGTGCCTCCGACGGAGTACACGGAAACAGAGTCCGAATTGTCTGGGACGAGCAAAGAGGAACTGGTGACGCTAGGCATCGTTGCACTCGGAGCAATAGGTTTGATAGGGCCAAAGTCCGTGTTGATATGAGTAGGAGAATCGACAATGATCGATGCAGTTTCAGCACCTGAAGTTAACTCCGATGGTGAGGTCGTGATAGGAGCCGCAATGGTAGCAGCCTGGTCATTTGTTGTAGTAGATGATGCATTATTGTCTATCTTGACTCTGAGTGCACTGCGGCTTGACTTCTGCGAAATTGTCCTTTTACGTGGTGTCGGTTCCTCCAAATGTCCAGCGGGTGCAACAGTACTTGCACGTAAAGGTGAGCCTTGCTGGCCTAGAGAGCGGAGGTCACCCGCCGAATTCGACTGCGACAACGGCCGTACCGTAGTGGAGCGGTCAGGCGCAGCTGGTCTGGACCAGGGAGTCGGTGTCATTGGATCTTCCTCTGGACTAGTTGCGGGTGAGGACGGTGATTGGTTTCCAACTGACAATGAGTGAACACGACGTGTCGTCGAGGAAGACAGGCTGCCGTTGGCTGCAGCGTCGATCTTCACAGCCGACTTATTGCTCTGCTGGTCTCCAAAGGAAAGGTCGCTGGTGTGGGGTGATGGTGGAACGACAGTGACATTAGGATTAGACGAATCGGAGCTATCGTAGCCGGACGGCGCGGATGCTGGCTTATTGCCAGGGGGTGCCGGAGATAGAGCAATGGTGGGTTTTGAAGCGATGTTAAAGGAAGAACGCGAGGACGAGCTGGTGCGAGACCTATGGTGGTCAGAACCTGAAGGGGAGCTGCTCTTGACAAACTTGGATAGGAAATTGGGTGCCATGTTCCAGATCTATTTCCAAGATATGTAAAGGACAGGCGAACCGGGGAAAAGAATAAGATCGGTGTGGGGCAGCTCAAGCGATCACTTCAACTTCAAGATTCTGGTGCTCAATGATCATGCGCGATTATGAGCATCACTAAATAGTATGAAGGCGTCGCGTGGATGTTGCTGGCTGCCGTTGGCAACGTCCAAGACAGCGAGAAGGACAGATGGCAGGTTGAAAACAACCACTGCCAGTGCCAAACGCTTGTACACACACAATATTCACTCGGCGCCGACTGGATGCATTTCCCCGACACTGCCTCAGCGTTATCCTCCAAACCATTGCAGCCTTCGAAGCTTCGTAGTCGCCATTAGTGTTTCTACAGGTCCAGGCTTCTCATTAGACAGTCAGCCTCGGCTAATTAGTCTTAGTCTAGATATGAAACTCCTTCCGAACCGGCGGGAACAGCTTGACATCACACAGCACCACCTGGTCGCAAGTTCACGCTTTAGTTCGAGTACCAACCCATTAAAGAGCAATCTATAGAATGACGACTTGTTGCTATTTGTAGATGACGATTAACTGTTAGAAAAACACTGGATACCAAGAAAGCAAATAATCCGAGCAAGGAGAGTGAGTCGATAGAATAACGATCGATAAGTCCTGTTCTAGCCATATATTGCATGAGTGAATTAACGAATGAGAGCGAAAACCAGAAGTCAATGGTCACTGTAAATGATGAGATTGTGCGATGCATTCAACGAGACAACAAAATAAGTGAATATCCCATCCGGTGGGGGTGGTATCAGCGGGGTGACTGGAAGATTGAAAGAACCTTCTCAGCGCCCTCCTTGTACTTCTTCAATCCTTTACTCTTCTGCTTCTCTTCTTCTGGTATCACAGGCGTCGCCTTGATCGTATCTCCACCGTTTCTAAGGTCTCCGTTCACTGAGGCATCTGACGATTCACTGGGAGTACCCATAGAGATCGCCGACTCCTTCGACTTGAGTGATGGCGACATGTCGGACGTCGTACCAGATTGTGACGGCGTAAGGACACCTGCGCTCGAGGACGTGGAGGTCGTCAACGTCGCCGACGTCGAGTGCATAAGCGATTTTGAACGTGACGACGGAGGCGGAGACTTTGGTCGCAGGAATTGTTTCGGGTGTCTGCGGAACGTGAGTCCTGGCGTCCTCCCTCTACGTTTGTCTGAAGGCGTCGGAGAATCTGACGGCTCCGTGTATTCTGAATCTAGAGATAAACCTGATATCCCAGAAACGTTGCGTCCTCCCGATCGTCGAGGCGTGCTCTTGCGGAACACAGCAAGACGATATCGATCCACAACCCCTCGGGCAAACAAACTTGTTCCCTTCGCACCATTTCGCTCCTCGTCGACACCAGCTTCCACAAAGTCCCAATCATCCTCTTCCTCTCGCTCGGTGATGACGCCATCTTCATCAATGGCATCCGAGAGGTTGCGGTCCAACGCAGGAATGCCAGATTTCTCTCTTCGGCTGCGTGGGTGTCGAGGTGGAGGACGAGGAATAGCAACTTTAACCGACTCAACATGCGGCTTGGGCTCAGCGGGAGCGATCTGTATTTCCGCAGGTGCCTCGGTGGCGGGTGTAGCCTCAACCACAGGTGAGGATGGCTCAGCAGTGGTGGTTGTGACTTCCTCAACAGCTTGGGGTTCGACGACTTGAGGCCTGTGGTCAACAGGGGTTGTGACTTCTGGGACACTCAATTCGTCTGTATCAGGAAGGACAGTCGGTCGGGCCTCAGGTGTCTTCGGTTCAGGGACCTCCTCAACCGTGGTGATATCAGAGACGGGGGGAATTTCGTCTTCCGTGACTGGCTCTTGTGGCAATAGATTGTCTAGACTGGGAGCAGCTAGTGATGCTTCCTCGTCCTCCTCACGTTCAGAATCGTCCGCTTCGCCATCCTCATCGTCACCATCCAAAATAATTGAATGTCGGCCCTTGAATGAGTACCCATCAAAGACATCGACACTGTCATCCTGAATAGGGTGGACAGATGGACTGCGAGACTGTGACGGGGTAGCCACTGAGTCCTCTCCATCGGTACGTTCCGCATCCGTTTGACGATCTCCATCTGTATCAGTTTGATCATTTTCGTGTTCATCCTTGATTACGGGTTCCATATCAAGGAAGGTATCGTCGAAATTCTGGGTATCGCTTGCGTTAGATGGATCGATTGGTGGGATATATGGGGCTGTATGAGCGGCGTGAGCTATTGGGCATGTTCCAGTTGATAACGAGACTTACGTATGTAGCGTTTATAGTATACATGAGACCAGTCTCTGCGGATGAAAGTGTTAAGCACCATTCATTATAAATAGAACGATGAACGTACATCATAGAGAAGTAAGGGTGTTTCTTGATCCGCGGTTCTTTCATTCTGAGCGCAGGGTTACGTTGCAGAAGCTGTGAAGTTGTCAGCATTCAGTCAGATACGAGCATGGATTCCGAAACGCACTCCTCGAATGAGACTCTTAGTATCCTGGTCCATGGTCCTGTCCTCTGGGAACTGCAACTCATCCTGTAGTACACGGTAGTACATGTCGGAATGGTTGTTCGCCCAGAATGGTGTCTACGAACAAAAGCGATGAGCGTTGTCCAGCAGAAGCGATGTTGAACAAATACATACAATTCCGGTGAGCATCTCATAGAGCATGGTGCCGAAACTCCACCAGTCAACTTCGTAGCTGTAAGGCAGACCTTGGATGACCTCTGGCGCTAGGTACTCGGCAGTGCCGCAGAAGGTACTGGTCATATCATTTGCACCTGTCCAACCCTCCCTCATCCAGGGAGCAGAAGCTGCAACTGGTGAACCATCCAGGTAATCACTTCGATGACCTGAACCAGATGGTGTCGGCGGAGCAGTGAAAGCAGCAGTTCTTCGCGGGAACTCTTTTGATAGACCGAAATCAGTGAGGACGATGTGGCCATCTGCGCCAATCAAGATATTCTCTGGTTTGAGATCTCGATAGATGACGCCGGCGGCATGAAGTCCCTCAACGCCTTCAACAATTTCAGCCGCATAGAAACGAGCGCGATCTCGACCGAGTCGACCCCAACGAGCTAGTTGAGTAGCAAGGTCACCACCGGGATGGAAGTCCTAAGCAGAAGATGACAAGTTAATGGGTGGAGGAATAGAGCGAAGACAGTTGTTCTTACCATTACCAGGAAGAGGTTCTCTTTGTCATGGAAACTCCACCACAACTTCACCACAAATGGATCAGTACCCTCTGCCGCCATTCTCTTCAGGACAGCTTGTTCAGTCAACGTGTGCTGCAGTTCTTGGTGCGCGAGCACATGCCGTTTGGTAATCGCTTTCAACGCGAAAACATCCTGTGTCGGTTTGTGCCTGACGAGTAGAACCTTTCCTGCACATCCTTTGCCGAGCACCCGCATCATTTCGAAGTCGTCGATCACAACTTTCCGTTTAGATTTCTTCGGATCAGTGGACTTGCTACGTTTCTTCCTGGTTGAGCGACGACCGGTGGTAGAGATCGATGAGTCATCGCCCGTCGCTGACGTCTGGGATGAGGTACCGTCGCGAAGCGGTGAAGACATCCCCGAAGATGGGGAGTAGATGATACGAGAACCGCGGGACATAGGATCCGCAGACTGGGATCGGGGTATACGGTTTGCGTGCAATACAGAAGCGTCGTCTGCAACAGGTGTAGACGGTTCATTTGTGTCCTCTTCAAGATCGGCCACACCATTGGTCAAAGTGTTGGCCACTTGGCCATTGCGTACGATCGGGGACGAAGGTTTGGACTCAGCGGGTTGAGCTTGGCTTTGAACCACTTCGTTATTGACTTCGACGCGTTCCGTTGCCAAATCTTCCTCTTCCTTGACATCCTGTGAATCCTGTAGAACGCTGGCGCGCTCACCGTTGATAGAATTTGCGGAAGATGCCACAGTAGACTCAGATGGTAATTCTTGGTCTTGTGCTGTCTCAGAGTTCACCGCTGTTGCCCGCTCCGCGTCCTCATTCATGACCTGTGCCATGGAACGAGGCACATCTGGTGAACTACTTGACGAATGAGCAGCGAGATCGGAACGAACACGCTTAATGGCCCTCTCCGCTCGAACACTTTGCAGGTCGTCTGTACGTACTCTGACGAACCGCTTCCATGTTCGGCTCTGGCGCAAAGTAGCGTCGTTTGCTATGTGAGTGAGATACGCAGCAAGGCGGGTTATTGTCGAGTTACTGGGGGGAAGTCCGGGCTCTGCGGAGCTTCCAATTGGTCGTCCGTCCGGAAAGGAAGTAAAAGGATCATTGATCTCTTGAGCTGGCGATGCGATGGGAGTAGTGCCAGACGATGCAGTACCATTCGCTGGCCCCTGGCTGCTCGATGCCGGCGAAGGTTTGCTTGACGAAGCCTGACGAGAAGCGGCTTTGCTCGACGGCGAGGCCAAACGAGAAAGAGTGTTGAGAAACGCGGATTTGCGTTTTGGAGGCGGCGTTGGAACACTCGAGGCGTCGATGGGAAGGGCAGGGAGCTTGACGCTTGGATGAGAGTCCCGCAGCTTGCCATTCATTTCTATGATCTCCAAGGCCGTGCGAGTGAGAGTCAAATTGTGTGTAGGGGCTAGAAAATCGAATGGATGACATGAGTTCATGGTGTTCATGGCGAGGTCAATCCAGACGAAGAACGTCTAGCGATTACATATTAAGAGAATACCGGATCTAGCCACAGCATACGTCCGCAGAAAGGGGTATCCAGAGGAATGAAGACAGTAAATGAGACTCACTCTTAACGTAGAGACTGTAAGAGCTAGCATCATGTGGCGTTTCCGCAACCGAGATAGTCCAATGGCCGTCTTGACCATCAACTCTAAACGGTCTACGCTGAGGAACTGCTCGGGGAGCGACACCATTCTTCATCTCGTTGTCCGGAACGTCGTTCGGCTTGCTGACGGTGACAACGTCTTGTTCAAAGAAAGCAATGTCTGGTGTACTAGGGCGATCGGCCTTGCTTTTCTTCTGTTTCACCTGCCAGTCTGTGATGGTGTCGACACTGCGTCGAGACAGCGAAGGGTGCGTTCTACCTAGAGCCGAAGGACGTTGAACCGCAGCAGTATCGTTTTCCTTCGTGTTTGCACCGAGACCAAGTACAGTTTTGAACTTGGCTTTCGGTGAGGGTTCTGTGAGCGGTTGCTGCGCTGGTGCGGCGGTGCGAAGAACACTGAGCATCCGAATAGGGTGGCAGGTCGGACTAGCGACGGCGGGATAGATGGCGCAAGTAAATGCGTAAACGGGTGTATGAAGGGGGGTAGCAAAGGACTCGGTTGAAATGTAGGAAAATTAGAGAACGCTGGGCAAGTTTGGTGGGGCGTGCAAGCCACGAGTTGGAATATTGCTGCCGAAGCTTGTGTGGGCGATTGAGAAGACCGCCTCGAGGCTGTGTAGCCGAACGACAGACGTTCCGTTCAGATCGACAGTTCGATGGGATCGTTTGGCGATGAGGATGGCGTCCACAAGCAACTTCACAGCGAACAAGGTACGAAAATTATGAGCTGGGATACCGACCACAGTTGCAGAAGCAACCACCGCGTAGCCATGATGACTCAGACAACAAAACATACCCCAATCTGGAAATTTTCATTGGACGTAATGACAGTACATCCTCATACTGAACAAAGCAGCAATCGAAACGACATGTTGGCACCGTGGTTGAACAGAAACTCATTTAACCTGACATCCTTTACCATTCACAGCTCGCATGCGTCCGATAGCAGGCCTGTGGTTATCATTGAGGATTCAAATGACGTGTATAGCGGCCGTATTGCAATCATAAAAGAGACGATAGGTGGATTATGTGGGCCCTGTGATATCACTCTAAGGTCCCTATAGTCCAGAATATACCATCGTCGCTTCTCCAGCGCGAAATCCGTCGAACCTATTGCGGCGTAACTTGGCACCTTCAGGATGAATGGATGTACCCATCGTGTTGTCGATACTTCCGCGCCGCGCAGATAGCCTCCGCTAGGGAAAACTTTACGGTACGTGCACGTTCCGACATATGTGTGAGAAGTATATGAATAGGTCCTACACATGTACAAAGATGTACTCGCACCCATAATAAGTAACCGGCGTTTAGACGCCCAGCGCGTCGCGTCGCGTACGGATGTAGTTTTGTTTAGTCCGTACTCCAGCATCCACCTATAACACATGTGCTTGTTATGCTCATTACTAAATCTTCTCGCTCTCAACATGATTCTCCTAAGAAGAACCGGCTAGTTGGAGCCATCCAAGCCGGCATGAGCATCACTGAAGCGGCACGGCTTACAGGCATCCCACGCCAGACAGCATCAGACATCTGGCACAAGTACATCAAAACTGGCACCACACACAATCGCCCCCGTTCTGGTTGTCCACACAAAGTCACGGATCGCATGAAGGCTCTGGTGGTGAGGAGGGCAGTGAAAGAGCGGAGGGTGACATTTGCAGAGATTGGAAACCAGGTAGACCCGAAGATCAGTGAGGGCACTGTTCGGAGCATTCTCAAGGAACGAGGATATGGTCGTCGGATTGCTCGTCAAGTGCCATTCCTTACTAAGAAGCAGAAGAAGGCTCGCATGCATTGGGCACAGAAATACAAGAGCTTTACAAGCCAGGATTGGCAAGAAGTTGCATTCTCCGATGAGTGCTATATTTACTTGGGAGATGATCGAGGCCGAATCTACATTACACGCCGTCCTGATGAAGTCTTGCGAGAGGAATGCCTAGTACCAACCTTCAAGCAGTCCTCCATCCATGTTATGGTCTGGGCTTGCATTATTCAGGGGTGCAAGGGGCCATTGATTGTGTTGGAATACCCAGGAGGGAGAGGTGGGGGTATGAACACTGCTAGATATCGGGAACAGGTGTTGGATGGGGTTTTTTTGGATTGGTATAAAGAGATGAAGCTACAGAGGGGTCCCATTACCTTCCAACAGGACAATGCTCCATGCCACACCAGCAAATCAACCCAACGATGGTTCACTGATCATGAGATACCACTTCTCTTCCATCCCCCCAATTCCCCAGATCTCAATCCCATTGAACGTGTTTGGCATGAGGTCAAATCTGCTCTGCGTAATCTCAGGCATCCTCCGAATACCCAAGAACAGCTTCAAGCTGCTGTCCGTCATGTGTGGGATGAATTACCTATAGAAGATGTGAACAAGCACATCAATCAGATGCCAGACAGAGTTGAGGCTGTCTTGGCTGCTCATGGTGGACATACGAGTTTTTAAATACATAGATAGCTAGAATAGATATCTAATACATTGTATATACAGTTGTAGTGCCGTCTGTTCCATAGACAGTCGGTTGTCTCCTCCTCAAATCGATGTGAGTCACGTGACGCGACGCGCCGCGCGTCTGGCGCCGGTTACTTATTGTGGGCATGAGTATATGCCTGCCACCGCTTCGTCAGAAATGTGAAGTCGTATGAAAGATGGCGTACTGCTCACCGCAGACCGTCGATAAGAGGGTATTATATGTGATGTGAGTGAGGTCTCATTTTGAAGAAAGTTTAGAACACATGAAGACGGGTCGTACGATAAGACCCAAAGCATGCAAATAGCAAGAAACACATGCTTCTATTGAGGTGAATGAGGTTAAAGAGCGAGTATGCACAATATGAAAGATGCGAGGGTATGGGATAAAGAACGTATGAGACCTTGAAAAAAAAATAGCAACAAAATATAGATAATCCATGAAACACCAAAGTGCATGAACAAAACATAATGCGTGAAGAGAATGATGTGAATGCGAGATTAATGGATGCGTATGCAAATTGTAGAGTGACATAGCTTAGACAGATCAAAACATGAGATGAGAGAAAGCAATGAAAAGCCTACAACCCCCTCTGTCCTCCACCACTCCTCCAACTGGAAGGTGGCGGCGCAGGACGCGAACGGGCGTGTTGAGCGGGTAACGGTCCCTCGGAGGGCGCGGTCTTCGTCCGGGGTCTGGGAGCAGGCCGCAAGGGCTGCGTCGGCGAGCTGATAGGTCCAAATGCTTCAGACCGACTGTCGCTGAACCCTGCATTCCCACCTCTGAGAATCTGAGAAGACCGGTCTCCTGGTCCACCATAGACACTTCTCGAGCCCCAACCTCCATTCCCACCGATGTCACTACCTGCGACACTGCCAGCGTACATGGTCTGCGCCGTATTCGGGAACATCATAGATCCCGTCCATCCAGGCATACCATAGGGATTTGGGAACATACCCATAGGGTTCATTCCCATTCCCATACCTCCATAGCCTCCACCTCCTCCGAACGCACTGGTAGCGGTTGATCCACGTTCCCATTCCTCGTTGGCCTGTGCCATGGCTTGTTGTGCAACAGCATACTGGTATGCTTGCTTCGCCACCAACATGGCTTGCTGATGCGCAGCGAGGAAAGCAGGATCCGCATTTGGTGCAGGGCCAGGGAACATCATGCCAGGAGGCATACCAGGCATACCAGGCATACCACCCATCATTGTAGGAGGTCGCCATGCCATGTTAGGCGTAGGAGGCGTGAAACTCATCATGGGATTCATCATGCTCATACGGGGTCCCATGTTATTAAGAGGGACATCCTCGTCTTCATCGTCCGGGAGGGGCCCACGACCATTGACCAAATTGCCAAACTGTGAGAACGAAAGACATTAGTTCTCGTATCTGTCCTATTTTCTCGACAACAATCACTGACCTCAACGGCTGCCTTCGCTTCGCTTCTCCTACGCTCCCGTCGACGCTCCTCTCCAGTCTCCGGGCTTTCTTGCTGTACTTTTTCCCGTCCCATCGGCCGTCCCCGGTCTTTCTCAGGTAGCTCAAATGTGAGACTCAAACTCTTCCTGTGACCTTTCTTGTAGGGCTCTACAGCAGAGTTCGCATTACTGCTCACTGGACTTTCGCCGGACTCCCATGCCCTACTCTTCCTTCCATACCCAACCTCACTGCCATCAGCAGGAGTCAAGGGCGTTCGACCGCTGCTAGAATCTCCAGTAGAACTTGCTGGGCTATTACCACGGATAGCATTGTCAGCGAATGGTTTTGGAGGACCTAAGCCGCTGCTCGGAGAGGGTATCAGGGTATTCAAGTTAATTGATGAACGAGTGTATGCAGATGGTGAGGAAGCAGAGTCGACCATTGTTGAGGATCGCTGTCTCACATTTCTGGGTCTGGAAACGCCACTTGGTGCGCCCGGGCTTACATCGTCAGAGCTCGAGACAACACCAGCAAGAAGGCCACCTCCAGTAAAGCCTTTCACGGGCGGCTTGCCACTATTCGGAATCAAAGTTGAGCTAATGACTCGGGAAGACGTGCGAGGTGGAGGCGATCTGAGCGGAGGGTTCGAAGGACTTGCCGAAGGGGACGAAGATAGTACAGGGGATCGGTTCGTGGGAGACGACGATGACGAGGGAGCAACGGCTCGAATAGTTGGAGCGGACTGGGCAGGAGACATTGAGCCAGACAGCCGAGGATTCGAAGACATAGACACTTGAGAAGTAGGCCGTGAGGTGACACTGAAGGCGGGCGGAGGAGATCGTTCGCGTATCGGCGTAGGTACTATTGGTTTCGTATCTGTGAGGTCAACAGGAACAGCATTCGGTGAGGATAATGAACGGCCATTAGGTTTTGGTTTCGTGCCAGGAGTCGGCAAAGGTTCCAGACCGTCCGTTGGAGCGGTTTGACTTCGACTAGGATGTGGCAGTAGCTTCTTGGCTGGCTTCTCATCCTCCTTCTTGCCATGATCTGGTAAATTCAGATAATCCAAGGAGCGTCTCTCCACCGGCGAGACGCGAGACAAGTCCTCCTTCGATTTAGTTGCCGCTGTCTGAGCGACGCGCGCAAGCCGATCAGAGAGACTAGGCTTTTCCGAAGTCGTAGACGGCGATTTGTCTGATAAAGACGGTGGCCGTTGATCGAAAGAAGGTAAGGGCGGCAAAACAGGAGGATTCACTCCGCTCAGGTCAATGAGTGGTTTGGCTGGCATACGGGGACGAGAGCCAGACGTCGCGCTGGAAGCAGAACTTCCAGGACGTCTCGGACCCACGAGTTGTGCCAAAGGGGCGTCATCCGAATCGTCCGAGTCCGAATCTGAACTGTCAGTTGTGCTCTGCGCGGCAGTAGGGCGCGAAGAACCTGAGGTGAAACGTCAATTCTCAATTCCACAAACAGATTACCGGATGCATCACCTGGTATGGGAACCTTGGGCGCAGCCCGTAATGAGGCCCGCCTTGCAGCAGCGTTTGGATGGAGAGCAGATGTGGAAGCTGACGCTCGCGTTCTCCCGTATATGCTGCCCGCACGCGGAGGCCTCGAAGCAGATGGTGGCTGAGACCTGGAATTGCCCTCGTCATGCCCCAGATTTGATTGAGTGGTGCGCGTCGGAGTTACTGTAGATGTTTGTGCACGGTGGCCAAGCTCAGAGGTAGCCTTAGAGGCAGATCGTTGAGTGATTGTTCGACTGCGCTTGGGACGTAAAGTCGCAGACCCTCCAGAGTCCTCAGACGAGGATTCCTCAGATTCAGATTCTGTGGATGTGCTGTCACTGGACAGTGCAAGGGCAGTCGAAGCACGCGCGGACGACGGCCTTGCATCCAGAACTGACCGTCGACCTGGTGTTGGTGACGATGTGCTGATTCGTGAGAGGTCAGCTGTTGATGGTGGACGCAAAGCAGGTGAAGGGGAGTTGGCTCGTCGCGCCGCCATCTCACGGAAAGCGGCAACCGAAATACGCTGTGAAGTATCCGAGGCAACGCTGTTGACCCTCGGTCGAAGAGGAGGTGTGTTGAATGGGCTTGAGAGTGAAGAAGGTAGTCGTGGGAGCTCAGCAAGTGGAGCGTCGGACCCGATGTGACGAAACGACTTGAGATTGAAGGATTCGGCGGGGAGGTTGACAGTGAGCTCGAGTGGAGGAGCAGGGGGTCTTGACTTGCTGCGATCGCGACCCCAATGAAAAAAACCACCACCTTTGTTGCCAGATTTGGCGGGGTGTTTCTTTCCGGAGTTCGGTGGTTCAGAAGTATTCTGCGCATGAACACCGGCTATGTCTCGCGAGTCGGTACGCGAATGGAACGGATTGGTTGGTAACGATCTGGTAGAATGCGCACCTGGTGAATCAGCATAAACAGAGAAAAGAGCGGATTTTGCTGGAGGAGGACGCATTTGGTCCATATCTGGTTCAGACATGACACTAGGTGAGCTCAGAAGCGGTGGGTGTAACCGCGTTTCATCCAGCTGAACTAGGGCAGAGGACTTTTTGCGACCGAAGCCAAGCTTAAGCTTGCTCGAGGAGGCTGTAGCAGCGAGCGGGCTGTTATATAAACCATTAGGGAGGGCAGGTGTCGCTGAAGAGCTGGGAAGGACGTATTCTGCCTCTGTAGGATCGAGGTCGGAGGCGTTGGACCTGGAAGGAGTGGTGGAACGGGAGGACTTGTTCTTTTCCCGCTTGTGGAAGAGGCCGAGCAAAGCCATGAAGGGAGGAGGAAACCTGCAGGAGAACGACGACCAACCTCCCACTGGGATTTCAATTGAGAGCTTCTCTGCTGATCGCTCTGACGCAAAGAACCTCCGCTAGCCTCACTGGCAGCCACTCTCACAACACTGCCAAATACTCGGCGCCCTCGCAACGGCCATGCCCTCCCGCGCCACTCCTATATATGCCTCCGCTCTCTCGCTCTCTAGTGTACTGTACATGTATCTCTACGATGGCCTCTCTCAATGTGCATACACTTCAATGCCTAACGGTTGCACCACATTGCACAATGATGGCCAGAGCTTAATAGAATCCTTCTTGACTTCGTTCACAAGGGCGCTGCGCTCATGACCTGCACGTTTTTCCGTTCTGTACGTCAATTTGCCAAGAAGTTGGGACTTCGGACTGCCACATTGGTGGCAGTAACGGTTAGGAGCCGTCTACTTCCTTATCTGCATGTTTCATTCATTTTCGGTATATCTAAGGATTAACGTCGATCTATATAACGAGTCATTACCTACGCTACAGACAAGGATTCCAAGAAGTCATGGCATAGCAAATTCCACGCAGCACTTATGCCACAACAGCGATTGCCTCTCGTGATGTCAATTGTTTATCTCGTTGGTCGCTACAACCCTCTCTGGTGTCAGTTCACTGTTGTCAATTCATAGACTGATGAAACACACTGACTCCGGTATTCCTTCTAATAGAGATTCTTGCGAGACCTTGCTCATCGATACTGTCGTCGCTGTATTAATTTGTCTAATGTCTTCGGCCGTCATGAGACACTTATGAGCATGCTTACTTTGCACTTGGGCCCGCGTTCCATCTGGTGCTATGTTGCAGATTCTGCGTACCAACCGATGAATCTTACAGACATCAACAGTTAACCTTCGACGTACTCAAGGACTTGTTGCCAATACGACTCGTGGTGGAATTCAAAGTCGTGGTCTCCGCCTAGATCGCTAACAAGTTGCTCCTTCGGAATCAAGTCCAATAGATCAGGGTTAAACCTAATCTGTCATGTTCGTTACGAAACCACTCGGGAGATCACTGGGAGAAGTCCACATACTTTGTCTCGAGTGACCGGATCCAAGAACGGTGAGATACCCTTGTAGAAGAAATTGAGCAGCATAGGAAGATTGACAACCAGGCCACGGCCCAGCGTCTCCGGATAATGTTGTTGCAGAATATGGAGCACCTATGTTCTTGAAGGTGAGTACTTAATTATTCAACCGAACAAACGCAATTAACCTTCCGAGCTGTTGAAATAGACGGATTCGTTCGCAACGTTGTGGTCTTGTAGTCGATTAGGATCACTAAGGATTCCTGACCTGGGGGCATAAGATCCTTGGCACGTTCTCTGCATATCAAATGTCATATACAGATGCATCTGATAGGATAGGCGTTAACACTTACAAGCACCATACGAGATGTCGAAGCTGGCGGGGACTTGTCTCAGTATTTTGGCGGCCAGGATTCATGTGGATAATCGGGCGTCCATCCTTGTCAAATCCATTGATAATGCTGCATGCAAACGGTCTGTTAGAAGTCGAAGTATTGCGGCATAGGCATGCTACATTTTACCGCCTTCGTCCTCGATCTTCACCTGCGGCACGGTTAATCAGCTGACGGCATTGAGACAGCATGGGAAGCAAGCTTACCTCGTCTGGGGGAATGAGATCCGGTTTGAACTCACGACGCCACTCCATCGTCGCCTTGATACGTTTCTTTGCGTCTTCAAAGTCCCATTTCGCAGCTCGCATGTAACGGGGTAGAGTATCTGGTTTGTCTAACCAACGACTCTCCCATTCATAATAGGGATCCGTTTGGGGCAATGCAATACTCCGTGCATACTGTTTAGATGAATCATTTCAGCATTCCAACCATACCTTCAAGTTTCCCGAGGCACGCATTCACCTCGCCCAAGTCATGAATCTTCTGCATCTGCTCATCGGTGTAATTTCGGACTGGCGCTATCCGAGTTCCAGGTGCAGGTTGAGCGATAATTTTATGCGTTTTTGCCATGGAGGTTCAAATACTTTAGATGACAGTCAAGAACAGAGTTTGAGATGGTCGTCAAAGTATTCGACAAACGGATTGAAACGGAACATGGAAGACCAATGCTCAAACGCGAACTTACTCAGCCGGATCGGGATCGGTCCAAGGCGCTTGATGATCGGAGGACATGACCGTGAAGGTCCCACGTGCGCGTGAGCGCCGACTTCCAAAATTGAAGGTCTCGACTCGGCTTGATCTGCAGGCAACCTCGTTCAACAACACCACCTCCACCACCATGCATCTCATGTATACGTTGGACGAGAATGGGAACAGGGTGTACACGTTGAAAGTGAGTTACAACACTGATTGTTCTCCCGTAAGTTACTGACCTAAGCACAGAAAATTACCGACAGTGGTAAAATCACCAAATCCGCCCACCCTGGTGCGTTTCGCTGGAACTGTTCCATTCTCCAGGCTGACAGTCGACATTAACGTTTATTTCTGCTTTGTAGCTCGTTTTTCCCCCGACGACAAGTTTTCACGGCACCGAGTAACGATCAAAAGGCGTTATGGCATTCTCCTCACCCAGCTTTCTGCCAAACCCTTGTAATTGGTTATAGAATACAGGCGTTTTGCTCGACGTACTGCATCTGTCTCTGCGGTGGTCATGCCATCTAACTCTCGGCCTCATGCCCGAGTTGCGTCTCATCTCAGGCTGTGGCTGATGGAGATACGGGCTGCTAGGTTGAGTGTGGAGCTGGCTATCGCACTTTCCTCTGGAAGAAAGAGAAAGTGGTCTGTTTGACTTTGCTACCATTTGTGACTGCCTCACCGCTGGTGTAGAGTTTCGGGAAGTAGATATGTTGTACGAGTTTCATGATCATTGCCATTGCTTCCAGTGTCCCCTACCTGTCCAGCCACTCATTCTGACAGCCAAGCCGGATCTGTCTTAAAAGGTGTAACTCGCATCTATGACTACTCAGGAGTGGTGTTTCTCCTGTTGTTCGGTAGGTTTCTCACATGGTGGGCAGAATTTCCCGCGCTGGAGCTCCTGAAATAGCACAGACTGTTGCCCGGGCACGCAGGCAGTCTATCTTATCCGCAGTTCCAACGGTCAAGCCCAAGCTCAAATACTGACACTAACGTAGATAGCCCTGCACTGGTATGCAACTTCGTAGCAACGACCAACGTCTTACTGCCAGCGAGGAAAAGTAGAGCTAAATTCCAATTTTTGCGTGACGTCGACAGGCGCGAACCATTTATAGTTGAATACAAATTCGTCGTAATCTTTGAAAGGGTTGTTGCAAGGCGGTTGTAGTCCGCATAATAAACCGTTAGAGCCCGAGCCGTAGAACCATTGTAATCTCCGACGCCACAAACCCACGCGCCTTGCCAGACATCCTCACCTTCTCCTCCCATCGCCCTTCCTGACAACCTGCTCCAACTCCCGCGTTGGTCTATGCGTTGACCACCACTCTCTTGACCCTCATCCTCTGAACATGGACGCTCGCGGTCAACGACCGCCCCGTTCAGCTCGCCCGCCTCAGGCGCAGGCTCCGCCATCATACCAGATTCCAGTTGACTCTCCTTTTAGTCCACCTTATCCTTCACCGCCAGACAACGCGAGGGGTATATCCTTTCAGAACACAGAACGTGGCGACAGACAGGCTCCATTAGATCAATTTCGCCCACGACAGTACTCAGCCTATCAGCCGACATCCCCGCCACCCCACGACCCGTCTTACGCAGAGGCAGGAGGTTTTTCTGATGAGAGGGTGGGACGGAAGAAGAGTTTGGTCAGGCCTGACCGCGAAAGGATAGATCCAAATCATCGACAGTGGCATTACCGCAACCATGCTGCTCAACTGCAGAATGAAGGAGGTACCGGTTTTATGCCGTCAGGTATTCGCTTCCTTTTACAACCAAGCATTACGTGTCATTATCTCAAATATATTCTGTTTTTCTGCTAGAGACTGGCAATATTCCGCAACAAGCAGATCTGAGGCGAGGACGGTCGCTTCTCGGTAGGGAAGAAGACGTACACGAATCTGGTCTGGCGCTTTTCAAACGCGGCACGTTGCGTCGCAAGAAGACAGTATCTTCAACAATAGAGCCCAAACCTAAATCCAGAGGCTGCTTTAACAACATTGGCCCGGGTCCAAAGAATGGCTGGTTCATCTATTGCTACCTTCTGACATGTTTCGTGCCACCATTTCTCTTGAGGGCCTGTGGTAAGCTTCTTCTATGTATAGGTAGTATTTGAGTTACTGACAACAATCAGGTATTCGGACGCCTGAGCAGCAGAGGGCATGGCGAGAGAAGATGGGGTTACTGAGCATCATTCTCGCACTCATGGCCGGAGTCGGTTTCCTTACCTTCGGTTTTACGGAGACGGTTTGCGGTACTCCACCTAACCGTTACCATTCTGGTCAAATTGAGAACGCATCTGTGATAATCCACGGTTACGACTACGATTTCTCCAACTTCAAGCACCCGGCTGTAGGAGACTTCAATGGTCAAAGCAATCCCCTCTTCGAGGGTGGATGGAACGCTGGTGGCATGGACATCTCGTTCATGTTCCAAAACGTGAACCAGAACTGCAAGAACTTCATCGTAAAGGCTGCGAATTCGTCAATTTCTGGTGATCATGGCAACGTCGATTGGTATTTTCCATGCAACATCTACAACCAATTCGGTACTTCACCTGCCAATTTTACCAACTACGACGCTTCGACAACATGCCATACGTCGTCGAAGGCGCGCCAGCAACTTGCATCCATGCATCCGCTCGGTCAGGTGTATTACACCTGGGATGATGTACGTAACCCCAATCGGAACCTGGCCGTATTCGAATCGTGAGTTTCTTGTGCTGGATATTCATATGTCTTACAGTCTCATACTATATTCTATAGTACTGTCTTGGACCTCAACCTACTTCAGTGGCTGAGCAAGGCCGAAGTGAATTTCCCTCCCCTCTTCAACGATCTGATGCATGCAAATGGTACCTTCAACGGCAAAGATCTGACCATGTACCTGCTGCGTAACAACGAGCGTCCACTCGGTCACTGTTTGCAGGACGTCGTCACTGTTGGCTTTATCGACACCAACAGCATTGGATGCGTTGCATCACAGGTCGTTTTATACGTCTCGCTGGTCTTCATCATTGGTGTTGTTGGCATCCGATTCCTTATGGCCGTGATGTTCGCGTGGTTCTTCTCATGGAAGCTCGGTAATTTCAAGCACGAGACCTACAACCAACGTATGCAACGCGCAGCCGAGATCGAAAACTGGACGGATGATATCTATCGACCTGCCCCGAGCCAGTATCGTCCTAACGTTCACAAGAATGGACTGCCCAAGACCTTCAAGAAGAGCTTCTTACCTAGCCACTCCCGTTTCACTCCTTCAGATAACATGATGAAGGGAGTAGGCGGTAGACCTTCGACCGCATACGGCATGTTGGAGCCAATGCCTTACAAGAAGGGTGGTAACTCCAGTATCTATGGAGCATCCAGCCGGAAGAGCCTCTCCAAGCTCACGCCGCCAGATACACCTGCATTCCGTTCATCGAGAAGTTCGACGTCATTGGGTGACTCTCAGCGCGGCACGTTCGTGGACAACACCTGTCCCTTTCCGCTTCATAATGTCGTTCCACAGCCGCCTCCTGACTTTGAACCATTCGGCTATCCTCTCGCACACACCATTTGCCTCGTGACGGCATATTCGGAGTCAGTTGAGGGTCTGCGGACTACCCTTGATTCTCTTGCCACGACAGATTACCCCAACAGCCACAAGCTCCTATTGATCATTGCCGATGGGATGGTGAAGGGTGCAGGGAATACTTTGACCACCCCGGAGATTTGCTTGACCATGATGAAAGAATTCATCATATCGCCAAGTGAAGTTGAGCCCCATTCTTACGTTGCCATTGCCGATGGACACAAGCGGCACAACATGGCGAAAGTGTATGCTGGGTTCTACGACTACGATGATGCGACTGTAGAGAAATCAAAGCAACAAAGAGTCCCCATTGTGCTGGTTGCAAAGTGCGGTAACCCTCTGGAAGCGAGCGACGCGAAACCCGGTAACCGTGGCAAGCGTGACAGTCAGATCGTTCTTATGGCCTTCCTCCAGAAGGTGATGTTCGACGAGCGCATGACAACCTTCGAATACGAATTCTTCAACTCCATCTGGCGCGTCACTGGCATCAGCCCTGATCGTTACGAGCTGGTGTTGTGTGTCGATGCGGATACCAAGGTTTTCCCTGATTCGCTGAGTAGGATGTGTGCGTGTATGGTTCACGACTACGAAATCATGGGTCTTTGCGGTGAAACGAAGATTGCGAACAAGGCCGAGACGTGGGTCACTATGATTCAAGGTAAGTTTTCATCATTGTATAGTTGATGCATAGGTAGTCTGACGCTTGCGTAGTCTTCGAGTACTACATCTCTCACCACATGACCAAGGCGTTCGAGTCGATGTTCGGTGGCGTTACTTGCTTACCCGGTTGCTTCAGCATGTATCGAATCAAGGCTCCCAAGGGTGATTCTGGCTATTGGGTACCCGTCCTGGCTAATCCCGACATTGTTGAGCATTACTCGGAAAATGTGGTTGATACTCTCCACAAGAAGAACCTATTACTCCTCGGTGAAGATCGATACCTTACGACCCTCATGCTCAAGACTTTCCCTAAGCGCAAGAACGTCTTCTGCCCGCAGGCAGTGTGTAAGACTGTTGTCCCTGATACGTTCGGCGTTCTCTTATCTCAACGTCGTCGCTGGATCAATTCCACGATTCACAATCTTGCTGAACTGTTACTGGTACGCGATCTCTGCGGCACTTTCTGCTTCTCTATGCAGTTCGTCGTAGGTATGGAATTAGCTGGAACCCTCGTTCTTCCCGCTGCCATCTCGTTCACCTTATACCTCATCATTATCTCCATTATTCCTGGCGGTACGAACACTACTATTCCGCTTGTTCTCTTGGCGATCGTTCTTGGTTTACCTGGTTTCCTCATCGTCATCACATCCCGCAAAATCGCGTATGTGGGCTGGATGCTTGTGTACCTCCTTTCGTTACCGATTTGGAACGGTATTCTTCCAGCATATGCTTTCTGGCATTTCGACGATTTCTCTTGGGGTCAGACACGTCAAATTGCGGGTGCCAAGGCTGAAGATAATCATGGAGACAAGGAGGGAGAATTCGATTCATCGCATATTGTGATGAAGCGGTGGGCAGAGTTTGAACGTGAGCGTCGGTGGAAGAGTGGAACTCAGTCAAGGGACTCCACGACTTACTCCCCGAGGTCAAATTCTCCCAAACGGTACGACCAATTCTCGTTTTCTCTTTCGCTAGTTAGCTGACCTTTGTTCTTCCAGAGCTGAAAGCAATCGTTACTCCATGATATCTAGTTCCGACAACTACCACCAGCCTCAACAACAGTTTGATGGGAGCACGTACGATTCGTCATACGCTAGTGGCGGGCAGCGTCAACGTCATGATAGCAACCAGTTGCTCATGCTGCCCGCGCCTTTGGCTGTCAACCGCACGCCTGGCCTGCCGACGTCAACCACTGCGTCTGCATCCACGACGGTCTTATCGCGCTCCAGTGAAGATGGTTACATTTCAGATTCCCAGCAGCGCCTCGTTCCAAGTCCTGGGCAGGATTCACATTCCGATGAGTATGATTCGCCTCCCGTTGGCGGAAGATATACGCCGCAATCTTCACCGTTCCAAGATCGAGTGTCACGCACTGCAGGCCAACATGCTGGCGTTCTTCGTCAAGCTACTCTGTCTCAATACCCTGGCGAAACTCAAAATCCTTATGGCTACTCACAACCACAGATGGCTGGGTACGACCAATCGCCAATACCCTTCTCCACAGAGCCCGATGAGCTGCCAGACGTGCCTGCTGCGTCTGCTGTTTCCTCATCACACAGCAGAGCACGCGGAATCAGTCTCGCTGACAACGGACCCGTTCCAGGACCTGAAGGCGTCCGACGAGTCTCGCGTCAACCGAATAAGAGACCAACGTCGCAGGCTCCGCCGCAGAACCGTTACTCGCGGTCGTCGTCTTCGCCATTCGGTAATCTTCCACCAGGTGCTGCGCCACCACAACCAGGTTACGGGTACTGAGGATAGGACCTCACTAGTTTCATAAGCATACTACATCTTTCAAACAGAGACTGTTTTCCGCTTTCATTTGTTTCCCTCATCTCCATCGGACTTAGTTGCACTTTCTTTCGTCGAACCGTACTAGTAATGCCATCGATATTTAGTTGTCTCCGTTCTCCTTGTTGATGCCCCTTGGAGCTTATTGCCTTCACGAATCCTTTATGATCGTCTATCTCCCTTCCGTAGTGCATGTATCGACATCTACATGCAGGATATTGATACCTCATGCTACCCCCCAAAGCTCCGTAGTTATGTTCGCCCGAATAATGTAGCAGTAAAGTTGAACTTCAACTGAAGACACGTCAGATTGGCATGCTAACGACGGACCGGAGTGGATCTCCTGTCAAAAGGAAGCTTCTGCGGCACACCGATGTAACTTACAAGGCCGGCAAGTTTCCCAACTCTGCTCGTAGATTTGACCTTAGCTGTGATCAAATCTATGGAAGACGTTATTGCGCTGGTCAATGAGAGGTACTTAAACATGACTGCAGAAGATTTCAAAACATGGTTGGATGACCCAACAAAGCAAAATTGCGGGTACTGGTTTCGGCCTGGAAAGCGTGCATCGTATCACAGAGATATTTAAAATCCCAATAAGATCCAGGTGGATATGACGATGTATGTCAATCGATTCAAAGTTTGGAGAGTGCTGCACGTACAGATTACTCGGAGACATGAACCGAATCCTCTCGGTAGATACAAGGAGGCATATAGCACATACAAGTTGAGTAGTACTATGACTAGGGAAGAACTGAGGAATACGAAGAGCACAGTTAGGTAAGGAGACGGGGCGGTAAAAGTGCAAAAGTGCTCACCGATTTCGTAACCCGTACCACAGCCTGAAGAACTGTGGACATGTATGATCAGAGTGTATCCTCAGTACTTGTATGTCAATGCTGTTCAAAGGGTCTGGTCAAGACCCCTAGCGAGGACGATCCTGAGATTCGGAAACAGATCGTGAGGCCCGAGGTGGACAGTGACGAAGCCGAGGATCTGTAGAACTGTGTTAGTAGAACTGTGTGCATTTCCGTATTCATTGACGGGGAACATCCAAGACGACTTGAACGGTGCCGTTGAACGCGGTGATTTCCCGAAGACAGTCGTTAAAGGCTCTCTGTATGAGTACAAACTCTGTACATGTGCTGCTTCGTGTGATATCAGGGTGAAATTACCGAAAGGTCAATATTCCCACGGGTCCAAATACATCAGTACTTTGACAAGCAAACGCGAGTACTTCGAACACTGCTTCATGCTCCCGCTATATTACAGACCAAATGACAATCGCTTCTTCGTCTGCCTTAGACATGCCCTCACGAACGAACGAACGACCTATAGGAAATGGCAGTACTATGGAAGCCACCCTTCCAACATCCGCAACCCCTGTTTTCACTCAAGTCAAGCCAGAACTCAATGCACCTGAAGAAGTTTCAGGACTGGATAATCAACTGAACACTCAAAAGAAGAAGAAAAAGAAGAAAGCGAAGAAGTCGATGAAAGCGAACGATACCCCAAAGGTTTCAGACAATGTAGATGAGGACCGTCCTCCAATACTCTGTATCAGCAGAAACAAGCATTGGCGGTATATTAGCTCTTATCATGTACGTTTATGGTGTCGTTCTTTCAGAATAACATACCGGATAGCATATTCAATTTTTGAATTGTTTGCCATGTAACAGGGACCATGGCTACAACTACCATTGGAACTTCTTGAATCGCTCCTAATTTTGAACTTAGATCCTGCTACTTTAACTATATCCGACACACGAGTCTCTGCAGCAAATTCATCTTTCAGGGATCCTCCTCAGGCACATCGAAGTCGTGGTTTTGCCAGCGTTAGCGACCATTCCTCTCCAGACTCTCCTCGCAGCATGTTTACGAGCCTCCCACCACCACCGCCTTTACCTACACCCAAACCCGGGAAAGCGACTCCTCCTCCTATTGATCCCGGGGTCTTCCGTTCAGTAACTTATATTCGTCGTCTGATAGACGAAGCTTCAGAATTGTCCGTGCGTGCATCGTCAGGGTTGTCCGCCGCAGCCCTTGGTTCATTACGCGGAGGTTCGAGCTTTAGTCGTGATCCATGGGGTGCTGCACATGTTCTAGGAATAAACGGCATGAACGACGGTAATGGCGGGCGTCAGATCTCAATGTCGCCTACGCGTATACACAAACTAAGAGTTCTCGCGGTGCAGAAGTTGGCCGCCGCCTACAAGGCTGATGAGATCGCATCAAGCGTTATGGTCATGCAGGGTGGAAGCGTCTTTGATGACATTGCGGACCGGGTCCTTAAAGTTGGTATGTATGAACTGCATATCTTCAGAGTAGCAACATTGCTTAAAGACACGCGTTGTTCAGATCCTAATGACGTCGATGCAAAATATGTTCAATTCTTCCACGAAAAGATTCCTTCACGGTAGGTGATTTCGGCGCTCCAGTGCTTCAGGCGATTTTGACGTGCTCAGGTCGTATAGGCAGTTGGCCGAATCCACAACTACTCAGCAACTTGATCATCTAATAGCTATACAACCCCATCGCTTGGAGTTTTATCGTACTCGCGGTATCGTCCACTGTTTCCGGGACGACTATGCACTGGCTGTCAAAGACTTCACCTATGTCTTACGAGAATCTCGCGCCATTCGTAAAGCTCGATCCTCGCATCATACGAATGGTACCTCAGGAGAACCGCATGGCAAAGGCACGAAGAAAAGGAAGGGGAAAGCTGGCGGATCAAAAAGCAACGGTCAAGCCCCGCCGAATGGTACGAGTGCTCCTGCCATAGCTCACTCGCCCAGTATAGATGGGCCGGACGGAGAACCACTGTTACTCCACCCGTCCGTCCTTCCAGATGCTCCTGAGCCCATCGAGCCGCAGTGCGTGTTCCTTCGTGGTGCGGCCTATCTGCAGCACGCAGTTCATCTCATCGAGGAGGCTATCCTCAAGTTAGAAGGTGTCCGCAAAACGCCATCCGTGGAGGGATCGGAACTTCGACTCTGTTACATTGAAAATGGAAAGTACGGTGGAGTCGAGATCGGCAATCCGGACGGCCCTCTTGGTAGCAGGGACGGAGATAAACTCAAAGCATACAGAGAAGGGTTGGCAAGCAGCGTATTCAGAGACCAGATCACAGGTCTTCTCAAGAAGGCTTTGCGCGACCACGAGAAGTTCTTGACTTACTTCGACACACTTGAAGGCTCCGAGGACGGCCAGGATAGGGACTTGGCGCAGAAGGCTGAACTTGCATACCACCTGTGCGAGAATTTGCGCCAGAATGGCCAGCATGCCCTGCCCCCTCTTCCTGACATCCCTGTAATGTTCACTACTTATCATCCACTCTTGGTCGAGTCACATTTCAGCGTTTTGCTCTGCCAACTGATGCTAGGCGACTTCGCTTCTCTTATCCCCACATTCTATCGCACTGCACAGCTCGTAGATGGGCTAGAAGGGTACCCCGTCTTCCTTCCTCCTCGCTCTATGTCTCAAGCAGAATTTATCGAGGTACTCGAGCGCCTTGCAGGCGGATGGAAGAACGGCATACAAGCTCATTCTCTATCTGAAGACAGTGACGAAGAGTTAACGCCTTCCATCATTGTGTCATCGAGGTCTCCCAATGGGAAGGGTATAGATCGGTCAATGTTGTCACCTATTGCTACATCCGCGGCTTCATCATCATCAGATCTCACTATAGACACATCGCTGTCGGAGTACTCGTCTATTGCCACCGCAAGTTTCACAGGCGTCAACGGGTCTAGCTCAAGTCAAGCTTACCATGAAACCCCGGCAACGGATACGCCCTCCACAACTTCTGTTGACGACACTCTTCCCAGTCCTACCATGCTTATTCACCTTCCAGTGCGCGCTGCAGCAATAGTTGCGGATGTTAGAAGTCGTGAACGAGACAACCTCGTCGAGTCTTTGGATTGCGCTCGCATGCTTCTCGGCCCCATTGCAGCCAGACAGCGCCAGAAGAAGGTGGAGAAATCTTCTCTGGAGAAAGCGACTGCGAATGGTAAGAAGAAGCCGTTGAGTATCAATATCCCTCTACACGGGCCAAGGGTGGAGATTATGCTTGCGTGGATTGGTGCGGTACATTTGTTTGACCTGGATACCGTAGCATAGATACCTAGGTTCAATGGGTTATCGGGTTGTAGCGACGATAGCTGATATAGGATACCTGCCTTGTTGTAGTATCGATAGTTGTCCATCAGTGCTCGAAACACTCTCGTTGAGGATTCTCAATTGCCTGAATTACTGTACCATGACCAGAAAGAGTACCGATCAGGTCGATCATACAGTACGTAGAAGCGCCTTGCAGCTGGCGCAACTTCCTGAACCATCTACAGGTCTGTTCATGAAGTTGATCATACTATGGCTTTATCTTGTTTGCCTGGTTACTGCGAACACAGAAATTGTGAACTTTGCAGCACGATACTATACTGATGATGTGATCGCAGGTGTCGCAGAACAGTGGTATGTCCTGAACTTGCGGCGCAGGATTTCGGAATTGATTATCGGCCTCTGCACAGGCTTCAACTGAACTCCAGTGTCCCCCAAAGATCTTTCAGTATCAATCCAGCACCGTTGAGCTCTACGCTGGACGACGTGTGCTCCGACTCGGGCTTCGGGTCACCCTGTCCGCATGAATTATGGGTGACCTTGGATCTGGATAGTAAAGTATGGGACAGGTTCTCAAAATTTACTCTGCGTTTGTCATGGCCTGCGTCGGTGCGAAATATTCACAAATGGCTTTGAAGTGCGTTGAAAACTGATGTCGATCCATAGTCACCCGCAGACTTCCTGATAACAACACATCCCCCAAATGAGACGCGAGCGATCCTCTCTAAGCACAAGAAGACACAAATTCCCAGAGGGCGGACTTCAAGCATCACTGCTACCCGTCGCCAGCATGCACGAATTCGTGCGGTAGACACAGGGTTACGTGCACCTTCTCGGCAAAAGGAAGACGTTAAGCCTATTCCATTCATCCTCTTGTTGGAACCATTATACTTTGGTGTTCTTCCCAAATCAGTGATCCCCATAGTTCTATTTCTTGTTCCGGTCGTCCTTTGCGCCACTTTGGTGGCGGCGCCTTTCGTGAACAAATTCATTGCGCGAATCGCCGCTGAAGCAAGACTGGAGTATACGGAGGGAGCAGGAAGCGGGAAGAAATATGAATAGAAACGTGGGCCATACTTATGGACTTCTTGTCACCCTCAGCGTTTTGTCGCGTATCATTTATGTCGACTCTTGGCAACTAATGCTAACTCATTCAACTTCTTCCCTTTACTTGTCGGACCATGGAGTAGTGAGTAGTGGTATGTACTGTATATTATGCCTGACCCCGGTGAACTCAATGACCTTACATCAGCTCTCACAGATGTACCGGCGATACCCTAACCCAAATGACTGGAGGCTTTGTAGCTGGGGGATCGTCTTTCCTCAAATAGGCCCGTATAATTCTAGTTGCAAGGCCGATACGGAGGAAGCTGTTTGCTCCTTGGAAACGGGCAGCCCGCTCAGAATGCTATTTTAAAATAAACTACACGCCTTGCAGTAGGTACCTTGGGCGGATGAACCCATTTCGTTCTGTATCCCCGGATGCTATACGCTAGATACTGCGGTTCCGACGTTGAATTCGAACATTGAACGTTAAACATGTTCTACTGTACGACAAGTCCTTTAGTACACTATCATTGCCGCATCTGGACCCGTCGAGTCGATCGGGTATTACGCGGTGATCGACTCCACCAGAATGGCCTGGTGACCTCCGGATTCTGCGCACGGACCTAAATCCAGCGAAATATATGTGCAGGACACTTGTTTCCTGTCCATCATAACAACCATTGTACCCACATTATTCACCTAACCATGGCAACAATAGCACAACATCCTCCTGCTAGTAAGTGACGGGGGCCTCCTTGGAAAAGCTCAAAAGCTCACTGGTGCCTGCAGTGAAAGTTGGAGGCCGACGTCTGTCGGTGAATTCACGACCTAAGCAACACCCCGCAACGTATGTTTCTATTTACAATGAGATATGCAAGCCATGCTCATCGCGTGACTTCCATCTTAGCGAACAGATCTCACCTACTCTTCCCACTCACGAGCAGGAGCGCACAGACTATCCTCGTCCTGCTGGTCCTGGGGAGCAACAACCTCATGAGCAGCACCACTATGATGATCATGAGGAAGTCCCTAGGAAAGAGCGGAAACAAGGCCATGGCGCCTTGGAATACGAAAGGAGGATGCAGGAGAGTTTATACAGGAGGGCGCCGAAAAAGGACACTGCAATAGGGAAGGATGCTCGTGGAGGTAGGATCGACCAGCCCGCCGGCAAGGGATTTGTTGTTTGAGGACATTTTGCCGCGCGAGTCGTAATGCTGACCATACCATTGATGACTGAAGGAGAACCACATTGTATAATATATCCTGCTTGTATCATTAGGAACCAATGTAACATCATCTTTTTGTCGACCAGTTTCGTGCAGAGCCTGACCGGACGACTGAGAATGTGGAACCTGGAGCGCATATATTCTCCGTGAGGCGGGCATAACGACATGTGGGGCAGTAATGCTAGATGCGAGAGCGAAAGAAAATACATGACGATCCCAATACAATGAATACCTAATCGAGAGCAGCAGCAATAGCGAGAGCCTTCTTCCCCCGAAGCTTCTTTGGTGGTGAAGGTTTCTTCTCCTTTTGGGTGGCGGCAAGGGCAGAAACACGGGCAATAGCAGCCTAGAAAGGATTGAATATGGTTAGCATTCGCTCAAAACCAACAGGAATGGTGGTAAAGAGAAAATGAACGGATGTTATCGCCAAAGAGTCAGGCAAACCGCGAGGTGCATCAAACGGGACCCGATAGCGACATGGCGAGTATCCGCGGAAGATTTGATCGGTCTCCACTCCGGACCATGTAATCTTGCACGTCATGTCCACACCCAACTTTCATAATGCCTTGCGGCGTCCAGCGGGCTCTAGATGGTGCGTTATATGTGTTGAGGAATTTGGATTGGAAGTCCGCAAGGCCAACGAAGACATCCATTCGTGTTCCAGCACGGGAACAATACAAAATGAGACAGACTTCAGAACACTCACCTGTCGGAGGTCAGGTCGGTAGCCGCGCTTGGCGAGCTTAGCAGCGACACCAGCAGCACGGCGGGGTCCTGATCGGTTACGGATTGTGGTGATAACCTTTGCGGGGCTCACTGCGTGAGGAGAAGCACCCTTCTTCGCGGTCGCAATTTGGATACCAGAAGGAGTCTGCTGGACGTCGATGGTCTATTGCACAACTCATACATTAGGAAAACACCAGTTGCATAATTAAGATCTCGGCATACCTTGGAGTTAGCAAGACCCGAGTATTTGAAGGAGTGGAGGTTGGTGAGATTTCCCTACAAGCCGTACATACATCAGCATCGTTTGCAGATACCCGCGATGTGAATGCAATAATTACAGGCTCCTTGGAGAAGATAGGACCCTCTTCAACGCGCTTCACGATGAAGGCATTGTTGTTCTGCAAAGGCGATGATGTTAGTACCAGGCTGTTCCTAGGAGCGTAGAGAAACGTACTAACGCGGAGAAGGAGCCACTGGAGGTCGGAGGACATCTTGAAGGTCTTGCGTGTTGTTGCCTACGACGTTGAGGATGAGATCTGTCTGGTGGCTGAGATCGACTGTACAGTTTGCAAACAAAACCAAGCAACTTTCCTCTTTTGGAAGCAAGAAGTCGCTAGCGTCTGATATCGGCTTCGACTCGATTTGGAAGGGGTAGCGGTTCGCAGCTTCGATGCGGGCCAGTGCACCCAAAATGAACTGTTCCGAGTCCAACCAAGTACGCTCCATTCATGCACAAAATCTCTATCAACGGCTATTTATTACCTATCATTCTGATACTATGCCCCTCTAGGACACTGGATGATGGTCTTGGAACAAACGTGCGCCGGGCGTGGGCTGGTGGGGTGGGTTACGGACAATCGCCCAATGGGTACGAACCCCGAAACACACCAATTTGTGCCATCCCACCGGTTCCCCAACATCTCTTCATTACACTACTCACAAATTCTCGTCCCCTCATTGGTTAACCCGTCTTCAGACCTTGTGTCCTGAATCTTGATCACCTTGGAAAGAATGACTCTCGAGGGCCATATAAACCCTCTCAACTCTTTCCGACCCTTCATCCTCATTTTCCTCTCCCACATTCGTTTCATTTAACTGTCTCACTTATAACTATGTCTCTCTTCGACATCACTAACGAGATCATCATTGACCACAACAATGTCCGTGATCTTTTCAGTCGGTGAGACTTTCCTCTCCTCATTTCCCTCATATATGTTGCATACTCATCCACTCGTTAATGTAGCTACAAGTCGGCTTCGGACTTAGCACTGAAGACGAAGATTGCTTATACCCTCATCCAAGAGATAATGATTCACGGTAACGCCGAGTAGGTTGCACTTCCCTTCGCATGTTAAATGTTATTCACGCGATAAATGTAGAGAGGCTTCCGTGTACAAGCGCTTCAAAGAATTTGGCATGAGCGATGCTGCCGAGCAAGACATCGGTTAGAAGTTCTTTTACTCGTACATGGTCTCGTTTGCTGAGCGTTCTTCTATAGAGGACCATCATGAGATCAATAAGCTCCTCGGAGATGCCAAGGTTGTCGATCCCTCCGAGTCGACCTTCGACCAGACCCTCAGTCGTGCGGTTACCCTCTTCATGGAACACTCCGATGAGGAGGAGAACGCTCAGCTCAACAAGATCGCAGAGCAGATCGAGCCAGAGGAAAGCGACGTAATATAATTTAGTTTAGCTCACTCTGCTGCTGCTGCTGACGAACATTCTATTCAACAGAAATTGGCCAAGGAGTTCCTGGCGGCTCGTAAGGTGGCCGCAGGCTCTATGGGTAGTCCCCAGGTTGAGCTCAAGCACTCCCATAATGCTTAAGACAGCAGAAGCTTGTGTTCTATAGTGATTACGACATTGTGAACTTTGTATTGTACCCCGTAGAATCGGAAATAGTAGAACTATTATCCGTGAATTCTTTATCAACTTGACTTACCATTTGTGGGATCGCACTACGATAAACGCTCTTCGATCACTGCGACTTTTCGCCATCCACCATCCACCGTGCTTTCGTCGCTCTAGTTGTCACTGGAGCTTATATTCTCCATCAACTTTGTGTAGCATTCCCCTCTCCCCTTGGAAACAACTATGACGGCTACCAAGAAAACTTCGTCGAACACCAAAACTCGGTCGTCCTCTTCAGATGTATCTCTCAAGAAAGTGAAGGGCGAGAACTTCTACCGCAATGCAAAGCAAATTGGACGACTGAAGATGCTTAACGGCGGAAAAGCTGTGAGAGATAAAGATGGAAAGATTATACAAGCCGCTGCTTTTCAGAAGGGAGAAGATGAGACACTGCCTGGTCGCGTACAACCTGATCGCAGGTGGTTCGGTACGTTTACCTGGATTTCATCAGACGTAGCGTAACCTCACGGTGCATGTGCAGGAAATACCAGAGTCATCACACAAAAGGCACTGGATCACTTCCGCACCAGCCTCGCCGGCAAGCAGCATGACCCGTACTCTGTCTTGCTCAGACGCAACAAGCTGCCTATGGCACTCTTGGATGATGCGGCTAATCCGAATTTGCGAAAAGTGGGAGGATTTGACCTTCTGTCTAGTCCTTACTCATGGCTGATGTTCGGGATAGCGTTCTCATATTGTCGAGACCGAACCGTTTCAAGACACCTTTGGTCCGAAAGCGCAGCGAAAGAAGCCTCGATTGAATGTCGGGACCTTTGAGGAACTGAGTGAACTGGGTGCTGCGGCAGCCCATCAGGCGGAGGCTGCGGCGGATGAGGTTGTTGAGAGAGACGGAGGTAAGTATTTTTCAGCATTGCCCTTATCCCTTTACTCAGCTTCCTCTCAGAGCCCGGCACATCAGCTTCATTGGGCGACTTCCGGAGCCATGCGGATATCATAGAACCGATCTACGCTAAGGGAACTTCACGACGAATTTATGGCGAGCTTTACAAAGTCATTGATTCATCGGATGTTATTCTTCATGTCCTCGACGCGAGGGATCCATTAGGAACACTTTGCGAGTCAGTCTTGGAATATATAAGGAAGGAGAAGGCGCATAAACAGGTTGTACTGGTCGTTAACAAGTGTGATTTGGTTCCGAACTGGGTTACTGTAAGTGTATCGGTCTTCGTTTTCCTTATTCAAAATCTAAAGAGTTGTTGCATAGGCCCGATATATCCAACACCTCACCCCACGATACCCCACCATAGCATTCCACGCCTCCCCGAATCATTCATTCGGCAAAGGCTCATTGATCCAACTCCTCCGACAGTTCTCCCAACTGCATTCCGATAAAAAGCAGATCTCCGTTGGTCTCGTTGGATATCCGAACGTTGGTAAAAGCAGTGTCATCAATACCCTCAAAAGCAGCAAAGTCTGCACAGTGGCTCCAGTTCCTGGAGAGACCAAGGTCTGTTCTGCAACCAATCATTTATAAAGTCAATGCTCATCCCGACCATGAATAGGTCTGGCAATATATCACCCTCACGAAACGGATATACCTCATTGATTGTCCTGGTATTGTCCCTACATCCGCCAAGGACTCACATACGAACACCGTGCTCAAGGGAGTCGTTCGTGTTGAGGCACTTGCAACACCGTCAGAGCACATCCCTGTGCTCATGGAGCGTGTAAAGGCTATCTACCTCTCGCGTACATACGGGGTCCCTCTCCCTGACCCTGATGATGTTACGAAGGGTTGGGATCCCGAGACCTTCTTGGACAAACTAGCCAGGATGAAAGGACGTCTACTCAAGGGTGGTGAGCCCGATCTGGAGGCCGTTGCCAAAATCGTCCTCAGTGATTGGGTCAGAGGACGGATACCGTTCTTTGCCCCTCCTCCTGAACGACCGGAGAATCTCAATGAGGCCGAGGCGAAGAAGGCAAGGATCGAAAGTGCAAAGGATAAGGGTAAGGCGAAGGCCATCGAGGGAGATGAGAAGAGGACCCTCGGTGTCAAGCAAAACTTCGGTTCCATCATGCAGAAGAATACTTTTGTGGGTGATGATATCCGACCTCTTGACGAGAAGGATGAGGAGGGTGTTGGAAGCGACCAAGAAGATGAGGAGGAGTCTGAGAGCGGGGATGCAGAGGAAGTGGTTGAGGAACAAGAAGAACTTGCTTGGAACGATGTCTTCAAGGGCGATGCGCCATCATTAAGCAAGCTTGACGATGACGCCGAAACAAACCAAGGTTCGTTTATCCTGATCTTTTTTTAATTGCTATAATTCTGACCTCAATAGACATAGGCGAAGCTTCAGTGATAGACTCAGATTCAAATGCTGTCCCCCGGGGAAAAGAGACTCGAATGAAGACCAACAAGGTCCGTTGTTCTGACGTCTGCGATTGCGACTGCACTCATTAACTTTGTCTTTCCTTATATTTTAGCGCAAAGTGACGAACTTCTACTCGAGCGCCAATGTCAAAGGCAAGAACCGTCAAAAGGCTGCGCTGCTAAAGGCTCTGCAGAAGGGCAAGGGTGGCGGTAGCGATTCGCGCAGAAAGCCAAGAAAATCTACGTAGCCTGAGTCCATTCATTCTTCAACCTGCACAGTTTTCCTCCGGTTTTCTGTTAGATGACATGACCGTCCATGTACTGCTAGTGTATCTGCGGCAATTAGTCTCGCTCTACATGTGCTTTGGAAAAGGAAACATCTGCTTAGAGGTTTTGAAGGATGGGACGATACACAAGTATGATTCCTCCGTGAAGTGAAATCGGATTCCGACACCGTTGATGCTAGCTTCTCTACTGTCACAACTTGGTTACGCAAAATCCGTTCTCCGTTCGAGTGTTCGGAAGGATAAGAAGCATTCGTAAAGTATGTAAAATATGTACATGGGAGGATGTCACAGGGAGTTGTCGACATGCCGCAATATGGAGAACTCGATTACGACACTTCCTATCCTGCTTTTGGCAAAGCCATAATCTCGAGAGAACAGGACAAACGAGTCACTGGCACTGTCATCGACGGTTGAGAAAACTGACATCGCGCAGCGTGGCATATCTCTCTGAAGAAACAAGAGAGAAGTGCTGGCAAGAGGATTTTATACTCGTTCGGCGTTAGGGCAGGTCTCACGATCACGTCGCCCCGGCAGTGACCGAAATGATATTCTGCTCACCAGTAGACCAGCAGGAACCACAACCAGAGGGAGATGTTGAGATCGCGTTTCTCACAATGTGAGTATTCCTTGGTGCATTACAGGTTATCTCTGTGACATACTTAACTGGTCATAACTTACAGGTTCACGCATTGTCGCGTCAACATCTGCGGCTCCGCTTACTGCTTGTCTTCATACGTCCGCCGCTCTTCAGGCAACTTCGGCACGGAGGCGTAAGCAGGTCGTTGCGGAGAAAAAGATCGCCGAACGACGTATCGAGAAGCAAAGACTCGAAGAGCTCAATCGTCCACACGTTGTGCTAGGCAGTAGGCCGGGAGATGATGCAAAGTGGTCGAACTGTGACCTGGCGAAGGTCCTCATAAGCGAGGAACAAATCTCGTCCGCCCCAAAACCGACAGTAGATCCTTCAGGTCAGCTTCTGCTACCCGAAATTCTCAACTTTGGCGTAGGAGCGACGGAGAAGGAAATGCTTTTCGAGACGTTGCCGACACTTAGTGCGGAATTCAAGACCGAACGGGCTCCTGTTTACAAGATGCAGGAAGAAGCAGTGAAGGCCGAAGCTCAAGAACTTCATAAAGCCAGTACATTGGCTACGTTGCTTGACTTGCGGAACGCCAATGCAGGAGGTATCGCCTTTGCAAACCGGCAACGAATCGTTGCTGCGTTTTCGGAGCCAGGAAAGCCTAATGATACTGGACGACCAGAAGTTCAAGGTGCGTAGCCTGTGTGAAATGACCTTTGCTTCATATTGACTTTACCATTAACCCTAGCCGCTCTTGTCACATATACTATCCGGAAATTGTGGGATCACTTGTCAAGGATGAAGAAAGACGTTGCGAGTCGTCGCAATCTTCGACGACTGGTGCATCAGCGGGCTAAAATTTTGAAGTATCTCAAGCGGATAGATCGTGACCGCTACGAGAACGTCCTGCAACGTTTGGGCCTCGAGCCAGAAAGTGTTGAAGGAGAGCTCGTGGTGTAGATGTATTACTTATAATTTGCATTAGAGTAATGGATATAGGGTCGATTCTATCGCGATGTGGAGGTTAGCTACCCTGCATGCTCCATTGCTCCGAGAGCATACGACTTGACGTCAATTTTTATATGATGGCTTGGAACCGGATATAGTCATTCCTTGACTCTAAGACTAGCTCTCTCTCTCTCACCAACATCTACCAGTGCAACTTTGTCCTAAGCACCGGCTGGTTTCTACTAGCGCTGTATTTTGATCCTGCTCTTGTCATGGAGATGACTGGCTCTTCGATCTTGTCGAAGTTTGATCTGCCGGCTGTTGTGCTCGGCCGTCCCGTTATGGGCTGCATGACGGTCATGTCCTCTCCACTGGTCAAATACGAAACATAACCGTCTCGCCTCACCACCATCACTATTAATCCGGACTATCGCCTGCGATAGGAGGAGGGGCTGGCACACATGGCGCAAGGTCAGCCTCCATTGCACAGCGGAGCACCTCAAAGCTAACCTCAGGTCTTCTCCAGATACCCTACATCCACCTTCCATGGTGGATTTCCCGACAGCTGATACCCGGCTCTCAGCCTTTCCACCACAGATCCTTGACACTCGTTTTCAGCCTGCCCAGCATCCTCCATTTCGACGGATTTCTTTACCGAGCGCCCCCAGTCTTTTGCACCGCCAGTCGGTAGTTAGTACGGTCTCTTTCGATTCCTTGGCTGAGGAGAGACCGTTATCACCGCCAGCAGTGCCGTCTGCTATGCGAGACCCAGCAAGAGGTCCCTCTCATTGTCATTCGGTTCTGGATGGTGCAAGACGACAGAGCAGGCGACGAGAAGTCAAAATATTAGACGAGCAGGCCGAAGCTAAACGACGGAAGGTCACTGAGGAGTTTTTCGAAACAGAAAAGAGTTATGTGGATGGTTTGGAACTGATTTACTCCGTGAGGTTCTTGCTCCTACAATATATCCTTCTGGTCGACTTACCCCGCTTTCAGCATTTCCTGACACCAATAATTGCTTCCTTGGATACCCCAGAGCCGCTTTTGGACCGCGCAGAACTCACCTCCGTCTTCTCTAATTTTATAGATATCTGGAATCTTCACCGTTCTTTCCTCTCGTCGCTCACGAATCATCTTCAAGCATCATCTTCGGTTAATGGTCCCCCGCCACTTTCGCCAGTCTTGCTTTCGCACTTTCCATATCTTTCATTGTACACTCCCTTCATCACCTCATTCCCGGACATTCTTTCATCGTACTCATCCTTGTTCTCAAACAACCATGCTTTTGCTGAGTTCATTGCGCGACAGGAGGCTGACCCTCGATGTGGCAAGCTAAAGTTACGGGATTGGTTACTTACGATCGTACAGAGATGTCCACGGTATCTGCTCTTGTTGAAGGACCTAATGAGCTGCACAGATCATGACGCCTCTGATTATGCAGCTTTGAACTCTGTGTACAACCTCGTATCCAAGAGTGCGATGACATTCGTTCCCTTCGAAGTACACCGAGAGCTAACGCCTTTCATTTTCCTTAGTCACTGTGTCGTTGAATACATCACTACATACTCACGCCCAGACTCTCTCGCTACTAGCTCTGCAGCGTAGTACTTCAAATCTTCCCTTCCAGTTGGTCACTCCAGGACGCGAATTGCTCAAGCGGACACCCCTTCTTCAGCTAGAAGGCTCTAAACCGAAGGAACGCGAGTTCTTATTGTTCTCAGATTGTATCGTCTGGTTCGCGAGCGCGGATAAGGTGGATGAAGCGGGTTTTTCAGCCAGATGGGAGATTCCTCTCACTACCGAAGGATCGCATTCGCCTATCCGTCCATCTATGGTCCGAACACGGAGCAAAAGTGACGCAGACGTTCCGCAGCTCAAGGACATGAGGCGTAAAGAATCAAGGCTCAAATTGAGGTTGAGTAGTACTTCCAAGAAAAAGACACGACATGCTAGCAGCGGAACGGAAGATCGGTGGATCTACAAGGGGCATCTGGAACTCGTAGACCTAGAAGTGGTGGTGGCAACCTCGAGGGAACCAGGTGATGAAAGAAGACTGGAGATATTGAGCCCTCAGAGATCTTTTGCTTTATATGCTTGTGCGTGTTCTCGTAACCTTTTGATCGGCTCTATTCTAATAACCTTTATGCAGCCAATGAGGATGAAAGAGATGAATGGATCAACAGCATTCGGAAGGCCAAGGCCTCATTGCTGGTGGCTTTGAACACGATGCATCCAGATTCCACCCTCACGTCGTCTTCATCTACTCAACATCTCCGCCGAACGTTACAAGCTCTACCATATTCACCTGAACTTGAAGAAATGCAGCCGAAACGAGGGAGAGTGGAACATTTTGTGCCTGCCATCTGGATTCCAGATGGGAAAACTGATAGCTGCATGCGTTGCGGGAGGACGTTTGGTTGGCGACGAAGACGGCATCATTGCAGGCTCTGCGGCCGGTGCGTATGCGCTGGGTGTTCTGGAAAGGTGAGCTTGCTACGCGTTATGACGTTATATTCAGTCTTGACCTACATTTCCTATTTTACCTAGACCTTCTTCATATTCGATCCAAGTTCCAAGCATTCGCACAAAGCTGCGAGAGCTTGTGACGCGTGTTATGACACGGTCTTTCCCGTTCTAGACCCCTCACCGATACCTGCGGAAAGCTCGGCAACAATATCCCATCTCACACTGTCCGGCTTGCGGTCTATGCCCTCTTTGCTTCTATCCGAGAGCACTCCCTCAGCACTCATGTCCATTCCGTTAGAAAATCCCAGGCGACCGTTCTCCCGTCTACACGAACCGTCGCCAACACGAAGCCAAGGGGATTCCTCCGAGGATTTGCACAGACCACCTCCTTCTAGGATCAAGCCTCTTCCTTCACGCCCCCGCAGCTATGTTCAGATTCTGGAAGATTTCAATGAGAATGCACAAGAGGGTGGTATATGGCCCATCAGCGGGAGCCCTAGTACATCTCGTTTCAGCAGGGGATTTGATGGGGCTTCATTCGTTTTAGACGAACGGGAGGAGGATGTTAGCAACGAGGCGGCTGATACCAATTTCTCTTCAAGGAACACGAGTCTCCCGTCGAGCCCTCGTAAAGAAGACACCGCACGAAGGCATAAGCGTTTCTCTCTTCCCGCAGTCGGCATCCAGACACCCTTAGTCACCGCACGCCCCAATGTGATTGGGGAAGGGAAGTCAAAGCGGTTATCACTTGTGCTTGGGAAGTCGGGGATTAATAGCGGTCACTCCGCCAATGACCTGGGGAGTTCCTTCATGCACGGCCTCGCAGTCGGGAAATTGAGTGAATTGCTGGGGAGGAGGTAATTACATATTTGCGATATATCGATCTTTGAACTGTACTCCTAGTTACGTGGTATAAAAATCGAGCCAAACTAGTCGCAGACTGTCTTTCGAAGTTCTCTGAGAAGGCGCTTACAAACATCTCACGTGTGGACGCGTTGATGCGTGCCCATAACGCGAGAGACAGCGCGTCGCGTCGTCTCTACCAGCTGCCACGCGTTTCTTCAACATCTACTCTTCGTGACATTTACCAAACACATCATGTACGGCCAGACTGCTGCACAGAAGAACAAGAGGAGACACCATTCTCGTCCAGAGCTGTCGGACGAGCAAAAACAGGAAATCAAGGAGGCTTTCGAGCTTTTCGATACGGACAAAGACGGCACAATCGACTACCACGAACTCAAGGTGGCAATGCGGGCACTAGGTTTCGACCTGAAGAAAGCTGAGGTGCTGAAGATCCTTCGGGACCATGATAAGTCAGGGCATGGCCTCATAGGTTTCGAAGACTTCGCCAAAATCAGTGAGTATTGTGTTGTCCACCTCACTCGCCTCTTCTGATGAGACATCCCGGTTTGTTCCCCCAGTGAGCGAACGAATACTCGCGAGGGATCCTCAGGAAGAGATCCGTCGGGCTTTCCAACTATTCGATGATGACAACACAGGCAAAATCAGCTTGAAGAACCTGCGCCGCGTGGCGAAGGAAATTGGCGACCGTCTAGAAGACGATGAACTGTACGGATTTATCAGATATATTCACCTTCTGGAATTCGGCTAACGCTTTTAACGCATTAGACAAGCCATGATTGATGAGTTCGATCTTGATCAGGATGGGGAGATCAACGAACAAGAGTTCTTCGCTATTATGACCGATGAGGCATAGTTGGATTGAGTCTTGCTGTGTACCACTGTCCACATCTCCTCGCCTTTCCCGCTGAGTGTTGCTGCTGTATCATCCATTTCTTCTGCAATGTCTCGTCATTTTCAAGTCATTTTTGTTGGGGTAAGATTTTAAGAACTCCACCACTTAGTTCATTCTAACTGACATCATCCCCAGCCTAGACTCCCACATGGACATCCTTGTAATCATATGCCACAGTAGTGAAATATTCAAATGACTCCCGCAGTTCCTCACCAAGACGGGCAAGTTGAAATAGCGAGACTTGGCTGCGGAACTTACAAATTTGGTATCATGATGAGGCTATTGCTATCTCATTTGTTGACTGACAAGCCGGTTATCGCACTAGAAGCCGACCCCGACAAAATCTGACTTCGTCAACCTAGCACGCACTTGGCGTCGATGCTTGGATTCGATTTCGATCGGTGGACCTTACGAAACCTATCACCGGATGACAGCCGTTAGGATTCGTGTGGTCTAACGCGTTGCCACTGAGAATCGCTGCGTCACAAGGTACTATTTGAGGGCACTTTGCTCCGAGATAGCGTCGCCAAAAACAAGCTTTGGATTTTAGGGTGCAAGATAATGCAAGATATGCTGCCAGCGATTTCTTTCGGGATAAGTTGAGGGCGTCGGGCGCCATTCAGGGGTATTCATTGAAACAAGGTAATCGATGGTCATGAGTTGTACTGCGCCAGTTACAGGCTTTGTATGTCTTAGCCGCACATTCCTCGGGAGCGGGAGTGCTTCCGGAACGCACTCAACAAATTAGTCGTTTCCGAAAAGCGGGCATCGCATGGCGGTGGCTGGTTCCATTCGAATGCGTCTCCGTTATACCAGTGGCACACCGGAATGAACCCTAGCCCACCCAAGGACACTGCCCCGACGCTATCTGTCCTCGCCGGATCAAGTAGATAAATTGGATCCACACTTGAAATCTTTGATAGTCAACATAGGTATTGTACAGAACTCTGCGTAGATACATTAGCTAGACAATGATGATACACTTGCAAATACAGAGTCCAAATGCTATCCCAAGTTATCGATACAGTTGCGATTCCAGGGGGGAGAAAGCTATTGAAACATAGAACTTGTTGAGTAAATAAACCTTGGAAGTTATGAAGAGTCACTGAGAGAGAGAGAGAGAAAGAGAAATGCCCAAAGCCCGGGAAACAATACATAAAATAATCTTAAGAGTTGATTGCCCTGCACGGTGGAGATTGGCCACCGCGATCTAATTGACTTTGGGTTTGTATCCTTTGTGGACACGCATGTGTTGGCCCAGATTATCATGTCTGCTGAAGTCCTTTCCGCAGCCAGGGTAAGGGCACTTATGAGCTGAAGGAAACGATCATATTAGCACGTTTGCAGTCGCATGGATTTTCAATGACTTACGCTTCTCGTTCGTGTGGATGCTGCGGACATGCCTTTTGAGATGCTCGCCTCGAGCAAAGCATTTGCCACATTCAGGGACGGTACACATGTAAGTCCGCGAATTCTGCATGAACTGAACAGTCAGACATGGATCGTAGGCGCATATACATGAGTGAACACACTTTTACCATGCCATCTCGAGCAACAATAGTGGGTTCCGTAGGAACCCTTCGGCCACGACTCTTCTTGGTAAGATTTGGAACAGGCACAGGAATAGGGATGCGGCGAGGACTCGTTAATGAAGACAAGTCGTCAACTCCATTAACCGACTTCCTAGATGACCGTCTTCGTGTACGACGGGCAAAGTATTCCTCTTCCTCATCATCGTCGTCATCGTCCTTCTCATACTCCGATTCACCACTCTCGCTACCGCCTGAGCGACGCTTATCGCTGTCCCCTGAAGAGCTCGTGAAGCTAGCCTTCCTCTGTCTCTTCCTCGCTGGTCCATTAGCAGCCACATGACCATTTCGCCGAGCGCGCGATTTGGGCGACGCCTCTAAGCTTGCGCTCTCATGGTCAAACTCAAAGTCACCGTCAACAGAAGAACCGGGACTTCCTACGTCATTAGAGGTAGGGCCGATAGTAGCGAGAGGATCTGTTGAGTCCGGAGAAGGCAGCAATGGTGTCATGAGGAGTTTCGGAGATATAGTCGGAGACGGAGACACCCCAGCCATATCTAAAAAGCCTCGAGGCGGAGAAGTCGAAGAGGATGGGTACTCCAACTTCGGGGACTGTCGCTGGTCTGAGTTAGCGGACGGAGGAATTTGGAACGTTGGTGGGTGCTCTACAGCAATTTGATGGATGAACTCCTGCCGCTCAGACGGTTGCGGCGAGAAGGGATGGTGGAAGCCAAACGAGGTTGACGATGGAGCCCCTACTCGTTCAGCATTAGAGAATGGACGATAACCTGGAACGGAGTTGTGACCTGGTAATGTATTGAATCCACCAAGGAACGACTCTGTTGCACTAGCGTCAAAATTCGGCAATGAGGCCATGGGTGTTGAGATAGGGAAAGCCTGTCTCTCCGACGGTGAGGTCTGCGAATGCGGAAGCATGGAGGCAGCGAGGCCCATGGCGGCCGATTGTGAATCGTAAGCACCTGGCTGACTGTAATCATGACTCAGACCGTGCAGCTCTGTAGCCCACTTCTGCGACCTCGGATACAGATCCATACCGTTATACGACTGGCTCGGTGCTGGTGAGGGATCGTATTCCGGGCGCATATTGTAGCCTTGCAGCTGTTCCTGTGAGCGGTCGGTCGCGACAGAAGATATTGAGCCGGTAGATGAGGGAGTACCAGCCAGTAGCAAGTCGTCTTCCTGGCTGGAGCCATAAGGCGGATGATACGGGGCATATCCCTGCTGCGCAGAGGAACGGCTCGCTGAGGAACGAAGATACGAGGAGGGAGGAGAGGTCATGGGTGGCTGATAAATATCGTTTGAATAAGGATAATTGCGTTGGTTAAAAGGGGCGTGTTGCGGCAAGACGAACAACGTTGAATGCATCGGAGACGATGGAAGCAGTGTGCTAGATGAGTATAAGAAGAAGAGGAGTGAGCGGAAGAAGATGAAGGTGACGGAAGACGGATATAGCGGAAGGGGAGAATGAGCAGGGTGTCACTATGTTTGGCCCGCCCGTGATTTTGAATCAAATCAAGTTTATAGGTATTTTGGCTGAGCCAAAGGAGTGGAAACGTCTCTGGAAAGGAAACCGACGGACCTGTTCAGACCTGGTCTGGTCGATTGTCCGGCGGCTGATCTGGGCTCTTTGGGCTGAAAGTGAAAGAACGGCTGACGGACGGGAGCGATCGCGGCGGAGCACATGCACAGCAACCTCTGCAGGCTCGGATTGGCTGACTGCAAATTTTTGAAACGTTCGCAGTCCTGTACGCTTGGGCGGGTTAGAGAGGCGAAACGAGGGTTGTAAAACAAACCACGTCCTGAAGAGGATGGTAGGAAGCGGAAGGAATGTGCGTTGACTGGAAACAAGAAGTCAGTCAGAGAACGGCCACACGATGAGAGCTTGAGCTTGAAGGTGCGGAAGCGGCGGGTTCAAATAGGCTGGCACTGGCATGCAGAACCACACCCTCTTCCAATCGAAGGCACCCCAGGTTGGAAGCACCGTTTGAGACATCTCGGGGAACTTTCAACCCGTCTCGCCTGGGTAGGGCTGAGGTCATGCATTTTCTCGAAGTTCAATTTCAACGCTAGCGTCCAGCACCGAATAGGCGAAGGGTCTCTTGACCAGTGGTTGGTTTGGGGAGGCCAAGATTAACACTCCGATTATCGCATTCAGGTTGCCTTTCTGGGTCGACTGCCTGCTGACCGCCTTCTGCTGACCGTACTCCACCATCCACAATCATCCACCACCAGTAGGCATGTCTGGACGGCCTGTAAGCTCGTGTCCTGCATCGTGGCTTCCTCGATGAACTGGATTTACAGATTACCGTTCACCACGGCTCCATCTGCCACGCTGCTACCAATCCTCGATCTGCGCAATCTCCACCACCACAGCAGCACCAATTTCGTCGATCGAAGTTCATCTGACCCATGGGCTGCCGTCCCAAGCCGGCTGGGGCTAGTACGGATTGGGCATCTCAGTAATCTCATATGGAGAATCCAAGAGCGCTTGTCCAACGCTATGCCATCTTTGTCTTCCTGTGCGTCACGACCGGGCCCACCTCGATCGACTTTCCGGCCTGCAGGCTACGAAACGCCTTTCTCCACGGAACATGTCACAGCTTCCATTCTGGTTCAATGTCTCAAAATGTCCAAGCCTCCATCTGTTCTTTCATTTGTCACTGTCTTCTTCAGTAAATACTCTGGTTCTTCCAGCACTCAAATCCCGCCCGGGTACCTTCATAAAGTGGTGCCCATTGCGACTGTATGAGAGGTTCTGGCGCAGAAGCGCTGCACTCTCATGTCACGAGTTGTTACAAGTTATTGTCAAACGACCGATGTAGATTCAAACCCTCAAATCGGACCGATATCAGCAATGGACTTTATGGCCTGGACTTGAGAAACTCGTCCAGGTTGTCCCTCGATGCATGCAAACTGACGGAGAAGTCGTAAGCGACCCTCGGAAAATGGTGGTGTAGTCGGTAGAAGGCGTCCTCCTCGATTTCTTCTGATAAGGCGGGAAATATTATCCGATTGGGACTCCCTGTCGCAGGTGCAGTCTGCAGGCAAGAACTCTCGTAGGGCTATACATACTACATAGGGAGCTCCGGTTGGAGATGCTCGCCGACCAGCTCTGATAGAAGTGGGACATTCCATTCTCTGCCGGCAAGAAAAATCTACTGCAGCATAAACCATTAGATCGACGATAAAATGGAGAGTAGGAGGTGTAGGGCTTGGTGTACCTTTTAGAACCGGCCTACGGACAAGATTAAGGGTTTGTCAGACCAATTCGGATGACCAACTAGGGGAATGGACATCCTGATGACGACCAACCTGACGTCTTTCACGGTGTACTCGATAATGGTGATTCCGGACGGCTGTGCAATCATTGGCACATCGTAACTGCGAGAATCAGTTGAGCAAGGAAGGGTTATGCTTACGATAAGGATGCGGATGGTATCATGCATTGCACAGGACGAGTTCTCTGTATGTCAAATTTTGTTGTCTGGCTCGCTTGTTTGACGACTGAGCAGGTACTCAAAGCCAGAGGCGAATCGATGGCTTGGGATTTCCGGGGCAATGTAAACCGGAAGAAATACAGACGGAACGATGAGATAGCATCATGCGGATCGATGAATTTGCACTCTCGCCGCTTGAATGGCCGACCTTTAAGGAGAATGCTGGCCAAAACTATTAGTGGGTTTCAGGGTAAAGACAAAGATAGTATGCTTGAAAGTTCAACACAGGACTATTGCCCAACTTTGCCTTTAGTAGTTGCCAAATTCGCGGAACCAACGTTGCGGGGCTGATGATTGGAAGGTTTTCATATGCCGGCAAATTAGCATGAAAGAAGCTCACAGAATCCGGAGCATATGGCTTCATTCCATGATTAACTGCATTGCAAGGGCATAGAGTGCGTATAGCGGACTATAGCGGATGGTTCCAGAAATTCAGAGCGGCGTTCGAGAAACAGCCGCCGCCCCATGTGAGCAAAGTACAAACGAGTGTACAAAGATGCTTTGACCGTGGCCCGTAGGCCCGCTTCGCAGAGGGCGGGGTTCCGGTCATGATGCTCTAGGACCCATGTAGAGCCGGCGTCTAGACAGGATTGAATAGTGATTAGTATTAATCGGGGGCAAATGCCACACAAGCGTTTCAACCACACCAAAGAGGTACATCCGAACGATCCAAGCAGCTAGTAGTGGGAAAGGCCCAGACTTCTTATCCGTCAAGAGTCCTTAGTATGTGTACCTCTCGGCTTGAAAGTGTGCGACGTCACGGACATAGCGCGGTTAGAGGATGAGCAACTAGGAACTGGTCTTTACTTGCTTTCTTCATACTTTCTTTGTCTGGAGTTTGCATTGATGATCGGCTAGCACTATTGATGGGAACCGGGCCAATCAGAGTCTCTATCCTTTAGACTTATTAGCGCTCGAACGTCAGGCCTTCCTCGGCGCTTATACTAGGAGAGAGACTGCAGCGACAGAAACTCGCAACGGAGACTTGCAGTTTAAGCACTGACTTGACCAGGCTCTCAATTGTCCTGATCTTCCTCGTCGTTACCTTTCCTTCCGCAAACACGACGACCACACGAGGATCCCTACACGGTGAGGTGCCCTTACAAGTCTTCCGAATTCTTTCCGTTCACACCGCTTGCTGTAGTTACATCTTTGCTTCGAAGTCCACAACCATCCTAGGTCCATCGCCAGTAGTTCTCACTCATTTTTTCTATACGTTCCATTCCGGTGAGCTTCCTTTCTTCTTCTTCATTAAGCTGATTCCGAACTGAGATACGGCTTCCAGCACAAGCCGTAGCGCCACAAGTGTCATGTTATCAACCTTCCTTCCGTCAACATAACCCCAGCGCTATTGCCAGCATTGTGAAGATGGCATCACCTCCGACAACTCCAGGAGAGTCTAGCTCCTCCCGCAGTACTCCGGACGAATCGGTGTCCCATTCCTCTCGCCCTACCCCGATAGAAGTCCGGGACGCGCAATACACCCATGCACATCCGGCTGGGTTCGAGACTTCCAATGGTTTGGGGGTTCCTGCTAATGAACCTTTGACTAAGAAGGCAAGGGGAAGGCACGTACCTACCAAGCAAGCAGTATTGGAACCGGGCAAACGCAGGTCATTCACATGTTCAATGGATGGCTGCGGCAAGGTATTCTCTCGCGCAGAGCATCTCCGTCGACACGTACGATCCATACACATGGATGAGAAACGTAAGGACCCTTCTCTCCAACCCTCCCCAAGACTTTATAAGGTTTGATTAATCGAAAAATGTGATTTTGCCAACCGTTTTGTAGCGTTCAAGTGTGAAGATCCTACCTGCGGAAAGCGGTTCACTCGACGTGACAATCTTCTTCAACACCAACGAAGTCACAGACCAGCTTCAGATACCCAGAACATCATCAGTTGGGATAGTAAACCAGGTCCTCTTGAACGTGTAAACCACACGCATGACCCACCTTCCGCCTCTAGCTCAAGCATGGGTGTCCTTCTCCCGTCCCCGTTAACAACTAATCCCATGCCCATGCCCTCATCCTCGAGTTCACCTTCCCCTCGGGCTTCAGTTGGCCCATCGAGACCTACACCCGAACCTGAAGTGATGATGACTACGAAGTTCGTACATCATGTACCTCCACCATCAGTACCTGAAATTCAAGAAGCGCCTCCGCCAATACATTCGCATGCACATTCACATTCACATTCACATCAGCCTCCGATACAACAACCAATACAGTCTCATCCTCATCCTCCGATACACCACCTTCAAGAGTTACAACAACCGAACTATTTGCCTTGCTTTCACGGAGACACGCATCTGCACGTTCGTTCCTCGGGGATGGAGCCTCGCTTTGTCCGTGTTACAGTGCCAGTCGGCGATTTAAGTTATCACTGGACTGCCTTGTCGCAACAAGGCCGGTTATAAGACACGATATCGCCGGCGGAACACGGATTGAACGGGCTGGGTTGGTCGGTCGGTGGTTATACGTGGTTCCATACTGATTGGATGAAGGAAAGAGGTGAGAAGGGATGTTTTGTTGGACCCTTGTCGTCAGTCATCTGGGTTGCATTGGAGTTTATGACATCTTCACGAATTTCTTTACCCTCTCTCGCATTTCTTGCACTCGCACACGCAATCATGATGTATTTGCTTTCTATCGTTAGCATTTTCATTCTAATTCACAAGCATTTTTCTCTCATCTTATCTTGTTTTGCCTTTTGTTCACGCCCTGTAAGATAATCAAACCAAGGACTTGCGAGTCGAAAGCGCAAATAATGCCTGTATTACGAAAGAAAGAAAAAGGACTGTGCTATGCGGTGAATGAAACTACTAACTGTTTATTAATAACTAAGTATCGAAAGCAACTAAAAAGCAGAGAACATCTATTTATCAATATCAAGAAGAGTGTTCAGTAACGCGTTCAAATCTTCCATACTTTTACTTTCAAAAAGGCTACATCGACCTCAGTCGATGGTTGTGTCCCAGCCACCATATGAGGATGCAACGCGTAATACAAAAAGGAGGGGTATGTGGTAGATGGCATAGGGGTATGCATGTGTCGAATTCAATGACGTTCTCTCCCTCGTCACCAAAACCGGTTACTATCCGGGTTGAGATCCTGCCTCGCCATCCGGAGCATGACGATGTTCGACGTCATACTCGAGAACTAGCCAATTGAACAAAACGACAAATAGTCAGTTCTCATTCTACTGCAAAATGAAAATGACGGCAGGACTTACGCCATTGCCAATAATGACTTGGGCCCTATGACCAATAAGCATGTCAATCGCTTGAGATATATACTTCTGTTCTGGAGTCAACTGGAGATCTCGGCTCGTCGCGACTTTACTCCAATGACCCGTCTTCTTCAACGCTTCCTTCAGATCAGCCACCCAAGGTCTTGCGCCATTCGTCATCACATAAACGTTCTTCAGACCTTTGCCCGCCTTCGACTTCCGAATCTCTTCTATCCGTTTAACGATTTGCTCTATTGATGGGAAACAATGCCGTATGTATATCGCCCTATTTTCAGCTGTCGTGTTTCCGGCTCCACCACCTGGTGGAGGAGTGAACTTGTCCACGAACTCGGGGAAATCATTGAATCCGCTGTATCGAGCCGACCAGTTGGCTAGGTGGTTACAGTGATCTTCGTAGTCACCTCGCCGAACGTGTAGAACTAGCAATCCTTGGATGGGTGTGTATGGATCGGTCTTCACTTTAGACGCCCGGAAAGGCGAGAAGAATGATCCTAAAGTGGATGGCGAAGTGAAGAGACGGTAATTGACATCGAAGGCATCTTGCACGAGAGGGGACCATCGGAAGTTTTGAATAATGGGGGATTTGGAGTATTCTGGCCAGATGTCCAGTAGCCGTTGTGCGCTACCAAATGTCCTATAGGAATAAGATTCAGTCATTGAACGACTTGCTTCAGAAACATGAGTAAGGTGGAAGCTTACCAGTATCCGAATACCTGTTCCGAGAAGCGATCAACCTCCACGCATCGGTTCTCTATTGCATTCAACGTTTCAACCCATTTGTTTAGCACCATCTTCGCCGTAGGTTCACGGCCAAGGTCAGCATTGATCTCTTCCGAAGAGATGATCTGTGGATGCTTGCAAACTTCCCTGAAATAATCGACGCCGACGGATCGGGGTGCACGGTCGCCATCTGGATACGGACCACCGGCCGTTGGTCCTGTAAGATAGCAGAGTTAAAGAGTACGGTGATAGCAGGAAAGAATTAGACGCACCGGTAATCATTGCTCGTAGAGGTACTCGTGACGGAATGAGCTTCCCGTTGTATTCGGAATATGGCGGTGGGTCCATGTCTCGACTCCAGGTATAGTTATCAAATACATATCTGGGAAGAGTTGGTTGAGATCACAAGATGGTGTGTGTGAAGACTCACGCTCTCCCTGCCCTGTATGCAAGGTATGAATCCAACAGGACTTCCTGCAAGGCATTTCCCCATCCAAGTCCTGCGGAGATAGAAATTAAGGAAAAAGCTCATAGCAAGTGCGACAGAGTACGAACCGTAGATGTGATTCGCAATGTTTACATACCTGCCTTCGCGACCTTCGGGGAATGGTAATTCAGGATCGTGCTGCGGTAGCTGTAGCTCCTCTTCATGATATTCTTCATATAACGGTGGCAGAGCATCATCGAGGACCAAGCCTCGTAGAGGTTCTCTTTCAACTTCGCGTGGTACCCAGAATCTGAGAAAGGTGCAGAGCAAGAGTAAAGCAAACACAGCGGCGTATCGTTTAGCGTATCGGCGGGAAAACCAGGCCGAGCCAAGCAACTGGTGAGCACGCGGATCTGCCGGGCTGGGAAGAGGTAGATCGTAGCCAGCAGACATGCGCTTGTACCGAGAGTATATGCCGCTCATGGCTCTGTACATGGAGTAAGGCCAGCTCACGGGAGTGAGAGAAAGGAGAACTCACCGTTTTGGGGACATGGCCATTTGCGTTGCGACTGGTGCGAGCTTCTGCTATGCACCCTCTCCACTTCAATCATTGCCGTCGACACCCCAGATCTTCGGCGCTTCCCCGCTTTTAATCATTGTATCCCATTAAAGTATGTCTTCCAGGACGCGTTCACAGTGTGCATTGACACTTTGTTGGTTCAGGTATAGCAGGAAGTCCATTGAGGAGCCTGCTTCTGTGGCTTTCCAGCAATGGCTTAACAGTATCTTGGTGCGTTTGTACGTCTCTTTTCATACCACAAAGCGGATGATACCAATACACAGACGGATAGATTTCCCGCTAGTAACCCTACCACTGAATCAACTTTTCAATTTTACAACAGACGTTATATTTCATGTCATCAAACAGGGTTCTGACAATCCGGGGGCCGGCGGCACATTCTCTGAACAATACATCCGGGCAACAGATAATTGGACATTAACTGTGACGAGTCCCGCATACCGTGCATGGAGAAGTGTATGACTTCGTGTTTGGATTCTATCAACAAGTGCCCCATTCAGTACGACCTCTCGGATACAGCAAATGTAGCTGCCTCTGTTGCTGGGTTTAGGTTGCATGGTACAGTTTCCTTTACGACTTGAGATAGGTCACTCTCATTAAAATAAAATAAAACCAGACATGACCTAGGTGTCTGGCAATCCTCAAGTTGATCGTGAGATTGCTCAGATTGTACATGAGAATGTCCGGCGTGATTGGATGTTATATTTATAAAATGTATTGCAGAAGCAAAGTTGCTGTAATGCATCCAAACATATAGACAATTGAGAAGAGAGTTAAATTATATTCAATACTTGGTTCTAGTCAAAGATACCAGACGGCGCTTATGATATCATGAATCCTGCACCCGTGACCTATTCCAACTTCAATGAATGAATCCAATCTATGCCGACGCATTTCCAACCGTCTTTTCGAATCGAACATATCAGCCTATCTCTTGCTTGCCTCCAGAAACACCTATCGTCTGACCCGTTACGGTCCAGCTCGCATGAGAACAGATAACAACGCCCGATAGCCCTCCCACTTATCTCATCCCGGCCCTCCGAGCCTCATGCTGACTTTCCTCTTCAGCGCGCCTTGACTCCACTTCATCCCCAGACAACTCTCACACTACGAACATCATGGCTATTGAACTCACCCCGCTTCCTCTCCCAGCTTCTGCAGATGCTTCTAAATTCGCAGACTTCGGTAGAGAAGTTAAAGGTCTTAGCCCTGGCTCGCTTACCGCGGAGCAATTCAATGAGATACAGGAGCTGCTTTATAAGGTCGGTTCATCGGTCCATACCCCTTCCTAACCGCTTGGTAAACTGCTTGGTAAATATATCCCATCGCCGTTTAGCATGACGTGCTACTCTTCAGGAACGCAGACCTTACGCCCGAACAGCAGTATGCTCTCACTAAGGTGCGACGCCTTCTATCCAATAGCACCCGATTTGTTTCATCTGATAAATTCATTAATTTTCAGGCTTTTGATCCTACATCGGAGAACTATGGACACGGGAACAACAAGACAGGAGAGACGAAGAAATCCATTCTTCATCCCGATCTCAAGACCATTCCTCGAGTGCCCCAGGTTCAACTCATTGGTAACGGCACGGTATACAACCACGAAGGTCTCGCCGAGGCTAAACTCAAACATCCTCATCATAAGACGTTTCACAAAACCCGAGTCTCCGATGAGGACGAAGCGAAGGGTGTAACGCGCTTTTATCGGTGGCATATCGATGCGGCTTTGTATGACCTCTCTCCGCCGAAGGTGACCACCCTCTACGGCTTAAATGTACCGAAGGGCGACAGACAGATCTGTCGATACGATGACGGTACCGGAGATGAACTTGAGGTTCCATTGGGGACCACGGCTTTCGTGTCCGGTCGGACGATGTTTGACATCCTGCCGCCTGAGTTCAAGAGTCTTGCCGTTCGTTCGAAGGTCAGGTATGCTCCCCATCCATATGTCTGGATGGCTCCAGCACATGCCAAGTCTACCGGTCTCGGAATCGAGACAGAGGGACTGGAGATGTCTTACGAGGAGCTGCCGCCTTGGGAAGAGTCGAAAGTCAAGACACTCCCACTAGTGAGTCGATGTTTTAAGCTCTACTGAGGACCATGTCTGATCTTCCTCACGCCAGCTTTGGAAGAACCCTGTCACTGGAGCGCTTCATTTCCAAGTACACCCTTGTGGTGTATCAGAGCTCATTGTTGATCCTTTACCGGCGGACGTGAAGCGAACTGGTAATGAGCTATACCCTGATGGTGCCGATATCAAGGACTTGCAAACAGTTCGGGATCTTCTTTACAAGATGCAACGGCCAGCAATTGCACCGAACGTAAGTCATGACTATTTCCCCCGTTCTTCCTTAGTTGACGCTTGAATGCACGTAGCTGGTATACCCCCATGACTGGTACTTCCAGTATATTTTGTTCCATAATTTGTGACTTAAACTCTTTCACGCACGTAGGGACGAAAAGGACCTGGTTGTATTCCACAACCGAGGTGTCCTCCACACTGTCGTAGGTGTCTTCAAGGAGGACCAAGTGCGCGCTTTCCACCAATGTAACCTTGCTGCTTCCGACGACCCCACCGGTCCTTCTGAGGAAGATATCAAGAAGTGGGCTTAATTGTCTTAAATACTCGCTCAGCTTCAGATCGAGCAATTATGGAATTATGGATGGATTGTATCGCCAGACTGTACGGATTGTATGGATATGGAAAAACTGTATGCGTATCATTATGGTCATTTTGTACATACCTACCATGTAGCAGTATTCCCATCATATGCTTTCAATGTACACGTAGTCGTCGTGCTTGACAGTGAATATCGAGTGCTGAATGTCTATGCCGAGCCTGGAGGTGTATATGTACGCGCCGGCAACTTGCGATCGACGCGATCGAGCTGACACGAGTTACACTGCTGTATCCTCAATCTGTCCGCTACCCTGTTTCTTGGACACGTATCAACTTGTTACCTGTACAACTGCTAGGCTTGTAGCTCTGCAGTCATGTCGGGAGACGGCCTCCGTCAGAGGAAGAAAGATGCAAAGGCAAAGAAGACGTCTGGCACGCCTGCTACCAAGTATCCGGTATGTGCTTCAATAATTGGTGTATAAACATTAAGCGTGCTTAGATGTAATTCTAATGTTGTTATTGTCTACGCAATCAGGAGATTAGTTCAATAAAGTCTTCGATTTTGTTGTTCATAGCTATGTTTACTATAGGATTTTTAGCGTTGTATGTAAGTATGCGTCCCTCATTTAACTTGATCGACTGCTCACCGTCGTCCATGTGCACACATAGAGTCCAAAGGTTGCATGGAGACTCATTAGCCCTTATTTTACTCCACAGCCAGTCTGGGAACCAGTACCACCGTCGAGGGGTGTCAGTGCTGTCGACTTTTCAGCGGATGTACCGAAAAGAGAGGCTACCGTTGAAGCTTTCAAAGTACGTCTCTTTCTCTCATTTTTCGGCTCAATCTAATAACACAGATATAGCATGCTTGGTTGGCGTATGGTAAGCGCATCTTCGTTAGATTCTTCCGAACACATACAATATAGACTGACATGATCAGAGAGGGACGCTATGGGCGACGATGAATACCACCCAATCAGCCACAAAGGATCCAACCTTAGTGAATCAGGAGGAATAGGATACACTGTGGTTGACTCTATTGACACGATGTTCATGATGCATTTGGATGAAGAGGCTCAGAGGGCGAGGGAATGGATCGCTACGGAGTTGTCTTTTGACCGGGAAGGGAAGTTCAATACGTTTGAGGTATGTGTGTTGGCTTCTTTTTTTGCATGTACCCTGCTGAAGTTATTTGTATGTCCTTTCGTGCTGTAGACCACCATCCGAGTTCTCGGAGGCCTCCTTTCAGCCTATCACCTTTCCGGCAATGATCCTCTCTATCTCGAGAAAGCCAAAGACCTAGCGGACCGTATCCTTCCAGTATTTGATACTCCGTCCGGACTCCCATTATCTATGGTCAACCTTGCTCAACGGAAAGGTATCTCGGATGTGGATAATCGTGGATTTGTTAGTACGGCGGAGGCTGCGACATTACAGCTGGAGTTCAAGTATCTGAGTTTGTTGACTGATGAAGAAATCTACTGGGAGAAAGCTGAGAAGGTATGTTTGTTCTGCGACTGCATAGATCCATGACTGGACTGGAAATCCAGGTTATGGAAGTAATCAAAGGGTCGCATCTTACTACTGGCTTGGCGTCCATATTCATGAAGTAAGTTTCTTGCAAGTGGGCTTACTGCAGAATAGTAACGAGTGACCGTAAAGCCCAGAAGATGGACGATTCGTCCTATCTGCTATTCGTTTAGGATCGCGTGGTGATTCATACTATGAATATCTTCTGTACGTCCATATTTGATTGGAATACCTTCTTGACACTAATGTCGTCCTAGCAAGCAATATATTCAGACTGTGCGTCAAACAGCTCTCTTCATGACCGTCTTCGCTGACGTGGGTTGGGTTTCCTGAAACAAAAAAGAATCTCAGCGAACCAGTGTACCGCGTTGTAAGTCATGCTTGTCCCTTGTCTGAAATTCTGCTGACACGGTTTTCAGATGTATGATGACGCCATGAACGGCGTACTGACACATCTTGTTCAAAAGAGCCAGAAGGCTGGTCTCACTTATACTTCAGAACTGATACCGGAACGCAGCATGGGTGGCGAAATGTACGTATGAGACTCTTCCATCGCTCCTAAACATTCAACTAACCGAATACGCCGTTGGCTTCCAGTTCATGGCGACTTACGCCGAAGCAAGACCACCTGGTTTGTTTCTTCGGGGGTTCCCTAATGCTAGGCGCAATCACAACAGGCTCCGCCACCGGAAAGGTATCTGTACCACCAAGAGCCGATGAGCTGACGGAGCAGGGGAAACGAGATTGGTTGGCTGGCGTCGAACTCATTGAGACATGTATGAGGACACATGATACTGCCACGTAGGTGCATTCTAATCCAATAGCCTTCGGAGTTCTGGCTTACTGGGTGTGGGTTACGAATTTACAGTGGCCTTTCTCCTGAGATCGTTCACTTCAGAATTCCTAACGATGGTATAGACGGTTCTGGAGCGGCGCAAGATTGGTATATCAAAGGTGCACGGTATGTGCCTAAATACAGACTTAAGTACCCAGCTACCGACTAATTCGCCATGAACTAGACCTGGTGAATTTCCACCGTACGACGCTCGTTATATCCTTCGGTGCGCTCGTCCTCTCAGAAGAGGTAATTTATCTAATTCATATTCACTCCCTTGGTAGACCGGAAACAGTCGAGTCGCTATTCATCGCTTTCCGACTAACGGGGAATAGGCTATACCGCGATTATGGTTGGGCAATATTCGAAAGTATCCAAAAGTACTGCCGCATAGAATCTGGCGGATATGCCAGCGTTGTCAACGTTGATGAGGTCCCTGTAAGACACGAAGACAAGATGGAAACTTTCTTCATGGTGAGTTGATCCTGACCACTTCTGCAGCCTCATTCGCTAACCGTCTACTTTCAGAGTGAAACCTTGAAGTATCTATATCTACTATTCGAGGATGCGAATGTGCTACCGCTATCACGTGCGTTCTTCCGCCCCATCGCCCATACTTTGCGTAACTTTTTTGACATTGACACCCTCTTCCAGAGTATGTCTTCAACACAGAGGTCAGGCTACCGGCTATGATCATCACTGGCATCGCTGAAATTGATTCATCTAGGCACATCCGTTCCCCATATTCCACCCCTCCATCCGGACGGGATTCTCATGAGCAAGCTATACCTCCGCTTGATTTACTCCACGATGTCGTGGTCTCTGTACATTATGCTCTTTTGGTCAGAACATAGATATACTTCATTATCTCTGGCGCTTCGACTACTAAAGCAGGGCCGAAACTTACGCGAATTTGAGTGAGTACTTAGCGACTAACACTGTTATCATAGCATGGGCATACGTCATTGGCATATGGGCATAAGGCAAGAACACGAACTACATAGAACTGTACTTTGTGGTGAGTGTTCTGATAAACGTGCTATCTGTTAGTACACTATTAAACGATTAGCTTTGACTTCTAGTGTTATCCTATATATCTTCCTAAACGTCTCTGGTATCAAGGTTAAAAGTACAACTTCTTCCATGTGATGCAATCTATACAAATAACGATAACTGAATTATGAGTATGCGTGAGGCGGATGATCGATCGTGATTGGCCGTCATAGCGGGGCTTCAGCGGGAGTTGGCTGCGACCTCCGCATATGACGGTATTGCTGGCTTGCGTTCCGAGTCGTCGTCGCCAGCGCTGAGGTACTCCCATGGTTCGTCATCCTCCACCATAGCAAAGTCCCGATCGTCAAGCACAAGGACTGATCGGACGCTTGGGATCACCTCGAAGTCGCCCGCTACACCGAGCAGCTCTTGGTTAAACTGGGCGCCGTAACATTCAAAGGTGATGAACATACCCTTCGAGCGACGTGCCTTCGTGGGTCGGATGAGATTGGTAAGGTCGACTTCCAGCTTCTGCTCCCTCCATTTCGGCGTCTCGATGAACTCGACATCAAACGCCTCGTCTGAGTCGGACCCATCAAGGTCTCTCTCGTCTCGGTCAATGCCCTGAACCTTGACGTGTCCGCCCTTCTGGCGGTGTGCGGCCGGAGGCTCGAATAGAGTCTGCGCCCTCTGAGTCTTAACCTGACGTTTCCTCGCTTTCTCCTCACGCCAGCTCGCTGTGTGGGCCGACTTCTTAGCGCGCTGTCGACCGTGCTCGAATTCTCGGACTGCATTGAGAACGCGGGGTTCCGGTGTGGAAGGAGACGTGGTCTCCGAGTTGGTATTATGCTCAGGCTTGGTAGCCTTGCTCATGGTATCTATGACGGAGGGGGTATGAGTGGCACGGCTGGTGATGCTGGTAGTGAAGAAAGGCATAGTAGACTAAGGGGTTATATAACGAAGAGGCTGAGTCAAGTGCGGATGCTGGAGTCAAGGTGACTAGTGCGGTGGTGGCAGTAGTCGAATGCGAAGGAAGACTGATGTGGACTTAAATGCCTATCGCGGGCGTTAGGACTGGTGCTGTGGTCTCACAGGATAGGACAGTGTTCGGACGGAAAAGGCGACTAGTTCCTGGGGAAGATAAGTCACCCTGGCTGTGAAGGAATATCCCGGGCGCTCCTGCGACGCGTCGGGAAAGCCCAAATGTAGCGATCTGCGACATGACGCCTTGTTTACGCGTTATTTGGTTAGCTCTCCTCCACTCAAGCGTAGCACCTGCGTAGTACATTCTATAGGTATTACCCCAGATGTACAACTGCATTCCGAATATCCTCCAATGTTCGCGCGCGTGCGACCATAGCGGTACGCACATGCATCGCCCGGATCCGCGCTATCATTGGTTCAGACGCGAATGTGCCACATAAACCAAGTCACACCAGGATTCTACACAATACACCTTCGGTTCCACACTATTTATTCCTACAATGGGAGCATCATTTCATATACTATCAGAACAACAAAAATACAGTCTATTTCATTCCTTCTTATCAGATTACAGCAACGTCCGTCCCCACGCTATCGTGTGCGTGACCTTTTTACTTCTTCAACAAAGCGGGGGCCTCGAGACCCTTGGAAAGACCCTTGTCGCCCGCATAGGTGGATTTTCCAGCAAGTTCCTCCCTGTCAAGAACGTCAACTAACAGTGTACGTAGCGATAATGCAAACGGACGCACTCAATGCGGAGAAGCTCGTTGTACTTGGCCACACGCTCAGATCGGGCAGGAGCACCAGTCTTGATCTGACCGACACCGAGACCAACGGCGACATCGGCGATAACAGTGTTCTCGGTCTCGCCGCTACGGTGAGAGATCATAACACCCCAACCATCAGACTGCGAGAGCTGAGCACTACATATTCATCCAAGTGTCAGCTTATGCGAAAACGGAAACTTCTCGGATGGACTTACGCTTGAATCGATTCAGAGATCGTTCCAATCTGGTTGACCTATTAAACATTGATGAGCACCCGGATACAAGTAACAGCGGACGTGTCAGCAAGACCTTCAACAAGAGGCCGTTACAAGCCTTCTTCTCGATGGCGGTCTTGATGCGAAGAGGGTTGGTCACGGTAAGGTCATCACCGACGATCTGGATGCTGCTCTGGCTGGTGAAGTGAGTCCACGCCTCCCAGTCATCCTGATCAAAGGGGTCCTCAATAGAGATGATAGGGTACTTCTTGATGTAACCCAAGTACAAATCCGCAAGCTCCTTGCCAGAGATCCACTTGGTAGGGTCGGAGTTGGGGTTCTTGAAGTCAAGGTCATACTTGCCGTCCTTGTAGAACTCGGAAGAAGCAACATCGAGGGCAATCTTGATCTTGCCCTCGTAGCCGGCTTTCTTAATAGCCTCAGTCAGAAGCTCAAGCGATTCTTCGGCACCAGACACGTTCGGAGCGAAGCCTCCCTCGTCACCCACGTTGACGGCTACGGTAGATTAGCAACGTGCTTCGTAGGTATAGCGAATATGGTGCGATTCTTACCATCGATACCATATTTGGCGCTGATGACCTTCTTCAGGGTGTGGTACGTTTCCGTTCCGAATTTCATCGCCTCGGTGAAGCTGGTAGCGCCAGTGGGGAGAAGCATGAACTCCTGGAAAGCCAACTTGTTACCAGCATGGGAACCACCGTTGATGACATTGAAAGCGGGGGTGGGTAGGACGAAAGGAGGTTTGATACCAGCAAGATCAGCGATGTGCTTATAGAGGGGGACACCCTTCTCAGCAGCACCGGCATATGCAACAGCAAGAGAAACACCAAGAATGGCGTTGGCGCCAAGCTTGCCTTTGTTAGGAGTACCATCGAGCTTAATGAGGAAGTCGTCAATGTCCTTCTGGGCAGTAACCTTGAGGCCGGACTTGATCAGTGCGGGAGCGATGACGTCGTTCACGTTGGCGACGGCTTTGCTAACACCTGACAGGGGGGAAACACAACTCATATGAGCGCATACAATCAATTTCTTTGGGGTGTATGCGCACCCTTTCCAACGTAGTTGTTCTTGTCGCCATCTCGGAGCTCGACGGCCTCGTGAACGCCAGTGGAGGCACCAGAGGGGACGGAAGCACGGAAGCGACCTACGCAAGGATATCAATCGCGTTTAGTATGGTCGATATATGCGAGCGCGTCGCGTACCCTTTTCGGTGTAAAGGTCGACTTCGACGGTGGGGTTACCGCGGGAGTCGAAGATCTGTTATTCGCACAGTTAATTAACAAGGAATATGAGGTTGTGTACACAAGGTTGATACCTGACGAGCGTGGATCTTAGAGATAGACATGGTACGAGTGTTAGATGAGCTTAACGGAGACTGTAGCAAAGTTGGAGATGGAAAGGCACTTGTACCCTCCAATTTGAATTCCCACGCTGATTATCGCCGCTCCAGATAACTCCTGGTTGGGGAGCGGAAAGCCGAGTCTAGGACTGGTTGTAGACGTTGTTTATTCGTCATTGGTGCTTGACGCAAAGTTTGACGTCCAAACTGCCAGCTATTATTGTGAAAGTTCAAGATAACAACGAACACAGTCTGCGAACAAAATACAGGCTACTGCACTGGTCCGGTTCACTTCCGCCCATTATCCGAGATCACCCGCTGAACCGTGGCAGGCGGACAGTGTCATGCGACGCTTACATAAGCACACCCTCGAAGCCTGCCCTGAATGCAGCCACACGGGCTCTGAACTATACAGTCTTTTCCCAGGCTCGCATTCATCGCCAACAACAGTAAGTAGGCTCTCGGTCGCGCCAGAAGACAGCCCGCTCACCCTCCCCCTTCAAGATGCAGATCTTCGTCAAGACCCTTACGGGGAAGACGATCACCCTAGAGGTGGAGTCTTCCGACACCATCGACAATGTGAAGGCCAAGATTCAAGACAAGGAGGGGTGCGTTTGCACTTCTTGTAGATGAATGAAGCATTGAATAGATCGAATTCCGCATGTAGTATTCCCCCTGACCAACAACGACTCATCTTCGCCGGCAAGCAGCTCGAGGATGGCCGCACGCTTTCCGACTATAACATCCAGAAGGAGTCCACTCTTCACTTGGTCCTCCGGTGAGTCTACGTTGGACCTATGCCGGTAATCCGAACCGTTGCTTATGCCTGCGATTTTCTCAGTCTCCGTGGAGGCATCATTGAGCCCTCGCTGAAGGTGCTCGCCTCAAAATACAACTGCGACAAGCAAATCTGCCGTAAATGCTACGCTCGTCTCCCACCCCGTGCCACCAACTGCAGGAAGCGTGGATGCGGCCACTCTTCGCAGCTCCGCCCGTGAGTTCCGTCTTCGTTTGTTTCAGTAACATCTATTGATGAGATATGTTTCATATTTGCAGTAAGAAGAAGCTGAAGTAGTGGTTGTGCGAGCATTTCGCGTTGTGTTGGAGGACCATGTTTGCATGCTTATAGAGGAGACTCGGGGGAGGGTCTATCTCATGTATTCCATATTGACATGCACGTTATGACATGCACTTCTGCTCTCCCGTTTCCCCCGACTCTGAGTTATCAGCTTGTACAGTGCAGTACCCAGTGGTTACAGTTCCGTACAGTCAGACGTCCTACCACTGCCCTCCAGATGGGCATAAAAGACTGACAGCATTACTTCGTTGCGCATGTCATTGTACTTGCAGTCCCACCTTCACTTCAGCAAATTATGCATCCCAAGGTGGCAACATAGCTGATTATAAAGTCCAATCATATATAGCTTGTCTATTGCGTGACATGATGAAACATAGGCAGGCTAGAAATTTACACTATACAGTACAGAATCGAGAGAGGTGAAAGACGAGCGAATAAATGAAAGGTAGACATGTCGATATCACCACCAGAGCAGCCAACGGTAAGTCATAAAAGGCCGCTTAAGACCTCTCGCCACGAAGACGACGAGCAAGGGCCTGTTACAAGTAGTCAGCACAAAACATATGATATATAACCGAAATGACTCACCAAGTCCTTGGGTTGGATGGTAACACGCTTAGCGTGAATGGCAGCCAAGTTGGTGTCTTCGAAGAGGGAGACAAGGTAAGCTTCAGCGGCTTCTTGAAGGGCCATGACGGCGGAGGACTGGAATCGCAGATCGGTCTAAGGAGTCAAAGAGTCATTAGAATGACTAATCAGCTTTCGGTACCGGCGAAAACTTACCTTGAAATCTTGAGCAATCTCACGAACGAGACGTTGGAAGGGGAGCTTGCGGATGAGCAGCTCAGTGGACTTCTGGTACCTTCGGATTTCACGAAGGGCAACGGTTCCGGGACGGAAACGATGGGGCTTCTTCACACCACCAGTGGCGGCCTAGAACGGCAATGTTAGTATGACTCAGCGGCGACGGTGAGCAAGAAGATAACGTACAGCAGTGGCCGTCTTACGGGCAGCCTTGGTAGCGAGCTGCTTACGAGGAGCCTTTCCTGAAGGAAGAGAATGTGAGTATTTGAATACACATGCTACCATCTTTCTCGCGGGACCTACCTCCAGTGGACTTGCGAGCGGTTTGCTGCGGGCGTCGAGGGCGTAGTGAGCGATCAATCTTCACTGAAATAAACAAAGAAACACACCTTAGTACGAGCCATAACGATAGAAAGAGATTGGTAGAGTTGTTGTGAGTTGTAAGCAACGGATGGACGGAAAGGCTGTAGTGACGGAGTTGGAAGATGGGCGTTGAGAGAGAAAAGGGGGGAGGGAAGTGGGGGCGAAGGGACCCGGAAAGACGATGGTCCAAGCGTTGAAGGTCCGCTTTCCCACGGCAACTGGGCCACTTTCAACGAACTCTCCTGTCGTATTTCCAGCGTGTCCTCTCTGTCCACCCGCTCACGTAAGCGCCCATAGATTCGTCTTTCCTCCCATGGGTGGACACTTTCTGGGCAACCAGGGGTGATTGAAACCAATCTTTGCGAGTATATAATGCACAATACGTCTATCTTCCATGGGCCCCATGTCGTTTGCACTCACAATCCTCCAATCTTTCTGCAAAATTCATGTTGTCGTTAGACGCCAACTTTCGAAGGCATAGCAGGAACGCACATTCCCTCAACTTTGCTCTTTGTTAGTTGGCCTCAGTCTGACAGGTTTTCTGCATATTACTCATGTGTTGGCATGATGATTCGTACGCCTACGTTTGAAATTATGTCTTGCATCGGTACCATCCTGAGTTGGCATTCTGGCAGTACTTTCATTTAGCCGCTCATTTCTGAATACTTGTCCACAAGATTATAAGGTTTCCCCCGTTGATTACAGTGCGCATGTTTCGATTACAGTGTAGCTTATGAGCTCTGATTCCTTTGCAATGTGCTAGCGGGGCGTTTATGCCATCAAGAGAAGCAATCAACAAAGTCATGTCGGAGCACGTGTAAGGCGCGTTTACGCGTGTCGCGTTGAATGTGTGATCAACGCGACGCGTTCCTACGCGTTGGTTGTTCGCGCTTGTGGCTTCGCATAAATATCCGGGGAGGCATGTCTGCCCTCTTCTCCTCTCGCCTCCCTAGGTCTTCATATTACCTTCTTTCCCATTCTCGTTTCAAACAATGTTCGCCGCAGTATACCCTCCACTGATTCGCACCTCTTCCGCTTCGAGTATCTCATCAGAGAATTCCATTGACGATTACAGCCACTGTACTTTCTCCAACTCTGTTGCTTCTGATGGCGGTGGCAAACGTACGCGGAAACGTTTTACTGGAGCTCAGCTAGTGATGCTCGAGGATTTGTTCCATACCTGCTCACATCCAACACGTGAACAACGCGAGATTCTAGCTAGTAATGCCGGACTGTATGTCGTTGCTTAAGACTGTCTTCGTGTTGCTAACTTTCTTTATCTATTTGTAGGGAGCTTCGCTCTGTTACTGTCTGGTTCCAAAACAAACGTCAGACGGAACGAAAAGTTGCTTTGGGCAATGCCACTAATTTAAATGAAACTGCTCCAAACGCCACTTCTAATCCAAGTACCTCTCGGCTCCGTCGTACGAAATCGCAAGCGCGCCTTTCTCGCAAGTCACCATCTGCCAGTTCCACGGGCTCTGTCAGAAGCGTGCATGACCTTCATCGTCCCCGCTTGGCTGAGGGGCGCACACCGTCTCTGGACTCCATCGCTTCACGCACTGAACGCCCTCAATTACCTTGGCAGCCACAAACTCCTACACGAGCACGTACTTTATCTCATCCAGACCTTTCCAATTCTTCGAGTACCTTCAAACCCCACACCCCGTCACGAATTCGACAACTATGGGAGAAGATGCCTTCAAGCCCAATGAGTCCAGAAAGCCCGAAACAGGACAGTGGCCTTGACCTAGCCTATCTGGACTATGGACACAAGAGCAAATCAAAGAAGACCTTGGAATGGGCATGTGCTGCCGCTAGGCTGAATGGCAAAAACAGAGACGATGAAGTAGACGTGCAGATGTCTGGGACGGACGAGACGCAGCTGGCGAGAGCTTTCAGATTTGGAGGACGAGAGGATGAAAACCCGGCCGATGATATAGTGTTGGACTTCGACGGAGATACCGAGGACGAGGCAGAAGCTCACGAAGCCATCACTCCTAGCAGCAGTCAGATCATTGTCTCCACATTGGGGTCGCAAAACGGTCGCATTTCAGAGAGTGTGGACCAGGAAGGAAACGAGGAAGAGGATACAGACAAAATGGATATTGAAGGCACCAAGGGCGGCGCGCATGATGAGGAAACGGTGAAAGCAGCGCTAGTGCTGTGCGGGCTTAGTGGAGGGACTTGGCATTGATTTCAACGTTCATCTCTTTTATCTCTTTCTTGAGACTTTGCAGGTTATTTAGATGTGTAAAATAGCGCATAATTATTAGTTCTGTGTATAACTACAGTACTAGCAACACATAGCTAGTTTCTGGTCGCCAATATGTATCTACTGTGTTCTAGGTAGCGTCCTAAGAGCGCTTTCATGATGTCATAAAACATGTCTATGCCGTTTACCCTTATGAAACCCAACCAATCTTGAATAACAAGTATGCGCTTTCGTCTGCTCGACCTACCCCACCCAATCGCCCAATGGTATCCTTCTGGAAGATCGCCAACTCCATCTCGTCTGAGGGTTTGCAGTCAGAGAGGGAGGGGAAGACAGCATCAACTGTAGCTCCCATGCCTTCGTGACGGCCCGTAGACCGTACGGGGATGATAAGCCAGAAGACACCTCCCTCTCGGTCAGGCGAAGGACGCCGGAGTAGTCGGGAAGCACAGTTCCTGATCCACTGCGCATGCTCGGGATGGTATATTACATCCGCCGCTATGATAACATCGAAGACTTTGTCAAAAGGTGCGTCGTATACTGGATACTGCCAGTCCAATGGCAGGACTTGGATCGGAGGCACAGGTGAAGAAGGGAAGTTGTGGGACACATTTGCCTTGAGGTTCGCAAGGACTGAAGGATGGTAATCCGTGGCGACGATGATGCTGTTTGCGTCATTTGCCGGTTCATGGCAAATACGTTGAAGTTTCGTAATAGCGATGCTTAAAAGCCCGGTGCCGGCTCCAAGTTCAAGTATCCTCCCTCCACATTTGCCGTCTACTGAAAGATCAAAAGCGGCGGAATCGGCACATAGACGTTCTGCAAGGAGGATAGAGCTAGCCCAGCTCTGCAGTCCAACGGAAGTATGATCCTCGCTCAAAAGCGGTGCATCATTGAGTTCGACTTCGACGTGTTTTCCTGTTCGAAGAGGAAAGATGAAGGTGCGTGTTAAAGCCTCTTCCTCATCTCCCCCGGCAAACAAAGCTAGAAGAGATGCCGCTTCGTCAACGACCTCGGCACGAGCGCTTTCTTCCATTTCGTCAATGACGTCCGGGCTGTACACCCATGTGTCCGAACGTGCGGTAAAGCCCGTCAACCAACGAACAGCGAATTCGCGTTCAAACGTGTCCGCACGAAGGATGGCAATGTCCTCGTCATCATCGTTCCCTTCGGAAGACCTAGATGGTTCAAAGTCGGTCATGCCATCATCCTCGTCTTCTTCAGCAGATGCATAACCGGAGTCAGGGACGGTTGTGTCATGGATGAGATGTTTAGGGAGAGCACGGAGGGGAATAGGAGGTGTTGTGGATATATGTGAAGAGAAGTACAGCGTGCGCAGATTGTGGAGTGCGTTCTTGATTTGCGAAAGCGAAGAAGAAGACAGCCGTGCAAGGGGCGGCAGGTTTGAGGTCGGTGGGACAGGCTTCGTGTAACGGTTGGCAGAGTATGCCATGACCTAGATTCTAGAAATGGAAAATCACTGAGCAACGAAAGTATAACTAGGTCCAAGTGGGGAACAGCGTCCAATAAAACGATGAACAATTGCAGGGTATCCTCTAGGTCTAAATGTCTAATGTTCTATGAGTCTATGGGAGGTCAGCACAATCGAGAGCAGCAGGGCTCCGATTGTTATTGTCTAAGGACGGGCATATTGACAGAGGCAAAGTAGATGGCAAAACAGGACAAGAATGACAACGTGCCAAAGATTTCGAGCAGGACAGAAAAAGTCTATCGGAGACAGCCGAACGTCTGGAGGCCTTTGGACAACAACAGTAAATAACCCCGATTTGGACTGTATTGGACTTTACAGATCTAGTCGTTTCACAGGCTACACCAAGTTCATATCCAACGTCGACATGTCTCGAAGTGTTGTTGTATCCTACGAATTGCATCCTCCGTCGGACGTTGTGCCTAGTGGCCTTTCAACTTCGAAAACCCATAAATTTCCCTTGGCGGACGGGAGCAGCATACCACAGTATTATGACGCCCTACGTCAATCAATTACACAAGCGAAAGATACCGTTGGGGAGGAATTGACAACATGGAGGGATGCTGTTGGAGGCAGAGAGGCGGACAAGGAGCCAAAGACACTGAAGGAGGATGACGAGGAAGAGAATGAAGAAGATGAGACAAGTGATTGAGTGTGCGAGGTTTGTTTGGTGGCTCATATCAACGCAAGTAATCTGATAATAAGGCATCATGTAGAGAGTGATTATGTATACTGGAGACTACTGTAATCTCATCAACTGAGCCTCTTGTTAGATACCACTATAGATATCTGGGCGAGGCAGAACGTAAGTTCTATTTGAGACCAGCCTTCTTCTCCTTTCCTCTTGGCCTCTCGCGCACAACCATCTTATTGCTGTTCTTGGGTCCCTTCGGACCCGGTTTTCGCGTGCGCTTGCCCTTGGTCAACCAACCCCAAACAGATCGCGGCTGCTTATTACCCTTTGATTTCCCACGACCGCCTCCGTGGGGATGGTCGCATCTGAAGTCAAATGTCAATCAGAGCTACCAGGTAACTGGGACTCCGAAGTAGCACGGACCTGTTCATAGCCATACCACGGACATGGGGCCTTTTACCAAGCCAGCGGCTCCTACCAGCCTTACCCAAGTTTCGGCTCTTCCACAGAGGGTTACTGACCTTGCCAATGGTGGCAACACAGTCCTGCAACACTTTCCGCACTTCGCCGCTCTGCAAGCGAATTTGAGTGTACCGGCCTGCTTCTTCGTGGGTAATGACTTGGGCAAAAGTGCCGGCTGAGCGAACGAGGATTGCACGACCTTCGGGGTCAAGCGCAATATTGTGAACGATAGTGCCGGTGGGAATGAGTCGCAAAGGAAGGACATTGCCATTCTGAATTGTGATGGTACGCAGCATTCCGAGTGCAAGGGAGGTTGTGGCTGAGGCATCATCTCCGTCAGAAGAGGCTTCGAAAGCCTTTCCTCTGAGTTCCTTCGAGTCCTTGAAACCCGGGACTAATCCGTCCGGAACACCCTGTCTGTAACTATGGACAACATCTCCTGCCCTCAGACCCTCCGGCGCCAGGATGTAACTGTATAGTCTTCTACCGGTGGCGGTTGGGTCCCGATTCTTAGTCAGAGCGATATGTGCAGAACGCCCCGGGTCATACTCGACACGAACGACATCGTGCGGGCCAGGCTCTGTACGCATGAAGTCTACTAATCGAATACGCTGTTTATGCCCTCCTCCGCGAGAACGAATAGTGATGTGACCATGATTGTTTCGACCACCTGTCCTGCGGAGAGCTACAGTGAGTTGTCGGAGTGGTCGGCCAGGATATAAATGGAGGTTAAGAGGTCGTTTAAGGTGTCGAATACCAGGTGTTATGGGCTTGTATGTTTTGAAAAGTGTTTCAGTCCTAGAGAGTGCGGCTGTCACCTCATTAGGACGTTGAGTGGATGCCTCGGTCGCGTATTTTCGTGTTACAGCACATGGGCGGATGATGTTCGACGTAGAAGATACAGCAGAAGTTGCGGCGACAGAAGAAAACCGTGAACGAAGCAGGTTAGCCCCGCATCGTCCAGCGAACATGGGAGCAAGTCGAGGGAGGCGTTTGTGCTGTCGCTTCCTTGCTCAAAGTTGTCTGTGAGTGCATGAGCGCCTGTTTGTTCCAAGACGCGTTTCTCTTAACCACTCCAAGTCGCAGTCATGGTATGTAAACGAAATCGTAAATATTCCTTACATGCACTCACATCTCAAATTTTACGTTCGTAACATGCTTAGGCTACACAAATATCCACAGGAACCTCTGAACTGCGCGATATCACAAAAATGGAACGGATAGGTATGCTCACAGACTCCTCTTTGGTTCGTACGTGCAGTCCTGAACCATTGACGTAGGGGCGCATTCACATATCCGTGGTCTTGGCTTGGATGACAGACTTGAGCCTCGCGCAAATGCTCAGGGTATGGTTGGACAGGGCAAGGCACGTAAAGCCGCAGGCATGATTCTGAAAATGGTACAGGAGGGACGTATCGCAGGTCGTGCCATGCTCTTTGCAGGACCTCCCTCTACTGGAAAGACAGCCATTGCATTAGGTACGCTGTGTTCTTGATACTTTAATCCAAAAGCCCTATGTGTTGACGTACGCTTCAACCACAGGTATGGCACAAACGCTTGGTCCTGACGTTCCTTTCACTATGATTGCCGCGAGCGAGGTCTTCTCCCTGTCGATGTCCAAAACGGAAGCCCTTACTCAGGCATTCAGGAGGAGTATCGGTGTTCGCATTAAAGAGGAGACAGAGCTCATTGAGGGTGAAGTAGTCGAGTTGCAAATTGACCGAAGTCTCACAGGTGTAAGTATTATTCTCTATGGAACATGTTCCTGTTGTTGACTTCTCTCCTTACAGGCCACAAAAACTGGCAAACTCACTATCAAAACGACCGACATGGAAACTATCTATGACTTGGGCACTAAGATGATCGACGCGTTGGCGAAGGAAAAAGTCACCGCGGGAGACGTGATTTCCATTGACAAGACCTCTGGCAAGGTGTCCAAGCTTGGTCGATCGTTCGCTCGGTCGAGGGATTACGATGCAATGGGTGCAGACGTAAGTATGACATCACGTATTGTATTGCGCTGCGTATTGACTGGCTCTCAGACAAAATTCGTGCAATGTCCTGAAGGAGAAATTCAGAAGCGCAAAGAGGTTGTTCACACAGTGTCATTGCATGAGATCGATGTCATCAACAGTAGGACACAGGGGTTCCTGGCTCTCTTCGCAGGTGACACTGGTGAAATAAAGCCCGAGCTAAGGAATCAGATCAACACTAAAGTGGCTGAATGGCGAGAGGAAGGGAAAGCAGAAATAATTCCAGGCGTAAGTATTTCGTTCGCACATCCGCATGTCGATTCAGGACATCTGACGAATTCACTCGCCTCACAGGTGCTCTTCATCGACGAAGTACACATGCTGGACATTGAATGTTTCTCCTTCCTGAATCGTGCATTGGAAAATGAACTTGCGCCATTGGTCATCATGGCATCCAATCGTGGCATGGCCAGGATACGAGGAACGAAGTTCCGCAGCCCGCATGGTTTGCCGGTAGATTTGCTTGACCGAGTACTCATTGTCAGCACGAAGCCCTATACGGAAGACGATGTCCAGGAAATCATCAAAATCCGGTAAGCAATACAGTACATCTACTTCCGTTGATCCTCATCCATTCCGCTTGCAGATGCGAGGAAGAAGATGTCACTCTTACTGCTGCAGCGCTCCAAGTGCTGACCTCAATGGGGATGCAAACGACTCTTCGTTACGCACTCAATCTTATTTCTACTGCGCAGACACTGGCTCGCAAGCGCAAGTCAGAGCAGGTAGACGTCGAAGACCTGCGCAGAGCGTATGCGTACTTCATGGATGAGAAGCGCAGTGTGCAATGGCTAAAAGAACAACAAGGGACTTTAGTGTTCGAGGAAATCGGTGGAGAAGCTGAAGATGTTATGGACGTGAACTGAGAGTCTTACGGCTGGCGGAGACCGGCTCTCTATGTATTGTAGTTTGGTGCGTTTGCCTTTTGAATTGGTGGGAGACACACTCTTATCTGATTCCCGACGTCGACTCTTGGCAGCATTCATCTATATTCTGTGTATTTCTTGTGCGAGTCAATATGGAATGCTATTACATGAATAGCAAGTCCAAGATTAGAAGATAACACTGGTGTAAGTGTCTAGGCAGCCTTCGCAAGCTATCATCCCCACGGGTAGTTCGGAGGTAGGAGCTTCAAGATTCGACAGTTGGTCTAGGCAGGGCCACATTTGCACTTACTTGTTCCCACTAGTGCGCAGATAGCCCTGGACGAAGCTTGCTTAATCCATGAATTCTCCGCGGCCGACAAGACGAATCCACTGCCAAGATCTCCGAAGTAGCAAGGGATCCGAGGGCGGGAGTGGGATGGAATACTCAGGTGAAGTCCATTCTCCCGCATCGGCGCAAGCATGCTTTGCTGGCATGGGCCTTGTGCTCTACGTCGCAGATGCTGAACGGAAGTGTTACAGGATATGATGCATGGTGCCATGATGATGGGGACGTCACAACGATGTCTAACCTTGTTGTCGCCTTTATAGGGCTTTTCTATCTCACACCCGTAGGTCAGGTTTACTCTGCGTCATGGACGGAAGTTCCTTCGGCATGTCTATTCATTAGGGCACTCTTGTTCCTCCGCCCTGGTCTTTGAATGTTGAGCCCATTATCTCGGTCACAGGGGCGTTCAGTCCAAACCTTTCCCTTGTCATGGGCACATTCAATGACAGGTTTCTCCGTACCAGGCCAATGGATAAGGTTAAACATCGCTTCGCTGCCGTCGGTTTATTTATTGAAAACACTTTTGGCGAGATCCTCACGAGAATGTCCCAAGTTTCTCCCTCAGATCCGGTGAAACGACTTCGACGCGGGACGGTTTGCCGCGCCTTAGAAGGCTATTTTTGGCTGAAGAATGTATGCAAGATACCAACCCATCTGCTTCCTGTGACACGAAGGATATCGCATTGCGACATATCTTTGTTCGCCTCGGCCAGTTGCCATGAATGCTAGGTCTGAACTTCGATGACCATCTGCAAGGCACCGGCCCGTCTGATCATCCTCGAGTCTTTATATGAGTACGGATTCGGAGGACTGGCCTTACATTGTCTCCCAGACTAGCCGAGTCTGTACCTCACTATTATCCGAAAGACAACCGCCTGCCTGCCATGGTGAGCTCACCTTTGTATACATGTCCCCATAGCCATCGCTCATGTGCTTGAAGTCCTTCAAACCCATCAACGATAAGGACCAACTTCGGTTACTGAAGAGCGGCGTGCAGTCGAAGCTGAGGTCGACATTCAAGCCTGTACGTCATCCCGGTTGTGGCCCATTTGAATTTATGTTCCTAACAGTCAACATGCCTAGAGGTATCACAGTCGAACAGGGTCAGCGATAACGCTTTCAGCTACAGATTCGGAATGCAGTACTCTGGTACGCTACCCGATGCTACATAATTTAAATAATTAAACGAGACTGACGTAGAACCTCCTTTAGGTCGATTTCGGCTTCGACAACTGCTACTCGCAGTCTCCCCTTCAAACAGTGGGTAATATTCCGTACCTTACAAAATCCTGAAGTCAATATTACCCACCTGCAGGAGGATGAGCGACCAGAACATCTTTTGGAAGAAGACAATACTGCTTGGTGTCGAGGGAAACTGAGGCGTGCCCAGACATCCAGCGCTCGACGACGGTCAACGCACATAGCCAGTGATGCTGATATGATTGACGCCGAGGTAAGTCCAGCCATTCCTCGTGAATGTAACTAGAACAAATCATCTTTCTTACAGATGCTCGATGAAGAGGATCGTGCATGGAGCATCCCCAACAAATCCACGACAAAAAACTCTCGACCATCGAGTCGATTCTTCTCCGGTATCAGCTCGCGATACCATCACACTAGTGTCCGTCAGCCAGGTATTCAGGTCAGTGTCATTCACGCGGCCTGCACTTCATCTATTGATTGATATTGTCATTGCTACGTTTAGTCCGAGCTCTTGGACGTCGAGGACAGAGCATGGATGTGAAGTCTTCGAATACATTACGGGGCATCGACTTGTATTTATGCAGTATGATATATTCAAAACACATTGGCTCCTATAGCTACGAGACTAAAGACATACGGAACATCTGTGTGGAAGTTTGAATATTAACCGAACTTTTCCTTTGCCATTTGCATGAACATGGTCATTGTTTGCTCGTCTTTTTGACGAATAACCTCAGCTCGCTCACGGGCAGCGGAAACTTTCTCATCCTTGCCACCAAATTTCTTCTCTTCGCGGCGCCGGCGAGCTGCTTCTCGGCGAGCAAGCCTGTAAGGACAAAGTTAGCATCGGTGGATATATAAATAGGAAGCGCAGAAAAGAACGTACTGCTCTTGAAAGCTGTCGCCACCTCCCATCAGTGTGGACTCATCTGCTTCGAAATCATCATCCCCTTTCTCTCTGAAGGACCGATCGGCCTCCCGTTTCGCTCGCTTTTTCTCAAGCAGTGCTTCCTTTCCGACCGCCTTCGGACCAACGACTTCTTCCAGCTTTTCCTTGGCTTCCTTCCGCTCGCGTTTGTGACTGTAGTCACGTTCTGCCTTTCGCTGCTCCTCAGTGGTCTCGCGAGCAAGAGTCAAGTCGGATTGGGAAGGAAGAGTAGGACCTTGCATCCTTCGTGGACCATTTATAGAAGGTCCTGTGCTAGAACGAGATGATCTCTTATACGTGGAGGTGTCAACATCCTCACGAGCGGCACGTAGTGCCTCACTGTCGGCTTTCGAGGCTTTTGATGCGAAAGACCATCTGTAGGCAGTTTGACTACTGGCGGACTGAGCATCGACACCTGAATATAGGGATCCTGCAAGGAAATGTCAGTGAAATATAACACAAATCATTTCGCCTGTATATTCACTGGAGAGCTTTCCGCCGTTCCACGCCTGTCCAAGGTTCATCACTTGATCAAGGTAGTGGAGACATAAGTAACATACCTTGACGAATTTGTGAAAGTACCTTCATTATACGATGAGTATCAAGGGTGAGCAAAGAAGCAATAGAAATGACGTACTTGCGCGATCTTTCGCTCGTCAGTTCATCCAGATACTTCAGAACTGGAGATGAGTACGTGTAAATGCAAGTACAAGCCCCCAGTCCAAAACACGTACTTTGTGTTTCTCATCCCTAAGCCACACCCTAAATTCATCGCTCTTCAGGAAGTAATCTGATTCTGAGATAGGCGAAGCATCGTATGGAAGACGAATCTGTCCGGGCGAACGTGAGCGAGAACGGTGTCGAGAGCGACTGCGACTGCGAGATTCAGAACGCTCTTGTGAATCTGATCGGTGTCGTCGTCGTGAAGGCATCTTGAAGAAACTCTTAAAGCACTTCAAATAACACTAAGGATCGAGAGAATGCAAGTCTAACGAACAAGCACCACGAGCGTCCGAGCGACCATGACTTATGTTATTATAGGCGCCCATGATGCCCCAATACGGTGACCAGACTCAATGAGGGTACTCAGACAAGTTGCGATCGAAAGCACGAGTTGCTGTTCTGAAGAATACTAATCACGTCACACAGGTCAGGTCCTGTAATGATACAACCATGCATCATATTATGATCGTATTGCGCATGAGCATAGAAAAAGGATAACAGAACATAACCCTCGAAAACGGTAGTGGGATAAACGCGGTGCATTTTAGATGGTGGTCTCATAAGGAACAGGAACGATGGTCTGTGGTGCATTGCCCTCTGTCGAGACTTTGCGCGATTCACGAGGAAGGACTGGGACACGCTTGAGCTGGACGCGCTCTGTGGATAATTTATGAGATGAAGGTAGGACATGAATATGGCAATACTTACCGCCCTTCGCCCTCGCCGCAGCATGCGCATCGTGATTCCTCTTGACACGGTCAAGGAACTCCTGTCTGCACTTCGAGTGCCTGATGTGCTCAACGCGGATGTTGACCCGCTTCTCCATGTAACGGTTGCCGACAACCTTGTTGATGATGATACCCACAGCGTTTGGAGTGACGTTGTAGATGATACCGGTGCGGCTGATGAAAGGTTGGAAACAAATCTTGGACACTCTTGCATATCGTGTACTTACCCATGGTAGAACTTGTGGGGCATACCCTTTTGCTGGGCAGCATTGGCCTTGATGTCAACGATGTCGCCTACACGGTAGGGGACGAGGTAGGTTGACAGTTTAATGGGGCCATGTTCTGGAAGGATAGAAAGTATTCAATATCCAGTCGAATCGAGTTAAAAGGCGCAAGTTCGCACCCTTGAACCCCCGCTTGAACATGTCGCGCGTGCGCGCCCGGTAACCGAAGGAGTGAGGCATCTTGAGGACTACAAAAGGTCAAGGTGAGTTGGTGGTCGAGCGAAACAGCGAGCAGGGCAATACTAACAGTGTCGGCGTCGGTGCGGGTGTCGAGGACGGTAGGCTGTAAGGAAGAAGTTCGGCTAATCCCGGGTGGCTGAGAATTGGTACTGTACAGTTGCGTTTGGCGCTCGCTTGTTTGCGTTCGTTTTGGCGGATAGCCAGAGTGACAATCGCAAAGGCTCGCGCTAGGCTCGTTTATCGCCATCCTCAAGAAAAATGCCTAGGTAATGTTCATGGTGCCAGAGACTATAATTCCTGAGTTCACTCTGTCTTTGCAGGGCCCCGCGGAACCATTCCAAGACGTAAGCTGTCCTTTTCTTCAAGATCCACTTAGTGGAGGGATGCACCGTGCTGACTGAAAGCCGTGCCCCATTGTCATCTAACGATGATACAGTTACAAGGTCCCCCGTCGGCCTTTTGAATCCGCCCGTCTCGATGCCGAGCTAAAGGTGCGTTGATGCGCGAACTTCCCTGCTCAAGTCCAACTCTGAACACATCTTTTGTTCGAAAGCTCGCCGGCGAGTACGGTCTGCGCAACAAGCGCGAGATCTGGCGTATTGGTCTCATCCTGTCCAAGATTCGTCGTGCCGCTCGTGAACTTCTCAAGCTCGATGACAAGGATCCCAAGCGACTTTTCGAGGGTAACGCTCTTATTCGACGACTCGTCCGTATCGGTGTGCTCGACGAGTCTCGCATGCGTCTCGATTATGTGCTGTCCCTCAAGATTGAGGATTTCTTGGAGCGTCGTCTCCAGACCCAGGTCTTCAAGAGCGGACTGGCAAAGAGCATTCATCACGCTCGTGTCCTGATCAGGCAAAGACACATCCGGTATGTCCTATCATTACATATCTTACTTTTCATTCTGATTGCTCTTTCTCCGGCAGCGTTGGCAAGCAAATTGTTAACGTACCATCGTTTGTTGTCCGCCTCGATTCCCAAAAGCACATCGACTTTGCGCTCACTTCGCCGTACGGTGGAGGCCGCCCTGGTCGTGTCAAGCGCAAGCGTGCCGCTCAGGCCCAGAAGAAGGAGGAGGGCGAAGAGGAGGAAGAGGAGTAAATGCTTTAGCCACCGTCGCCACCTTTTTATGTCGGTTATCTCATGTGAGCTTCATTTGTATGGATGCATGTGCAGAATGTATGCCTCTCCCCATGATACGCATCTTTGAATGGTCAAGATACGTGCTAGCTGTTGAGTAAGGGTGAGTCTATTGCATCTACGTGAATACTGGTGCTTCTGCAAGGAAAATATAGAGTTCGCAGGTCCGTGTCCGACGTCCGAAATCGCAATGTGTTATCTTCCTGCAGATCAGACACGAACATCACATGCCAGTATTCTCGTCATGTATTTGCGTGGTCCCTCTCTGCTGACGAGTTGGACCGTGTGGTCATATCTTCAAGAAGACATTGGCCTGTTGCATATATGAACTATTCGCTTTGCTTTTTGTAATGCTGTCCGCCGCGAGTCACAGCCGTAAGCTCTAGGCTAGGAGGAGTCCATGGGCAACATTTCGCGCCTTACGGGGTGGCTCATTCTTATTGTTGCTATCCTTCCTGCATCATCGTCTAGCGCTTTCCTCCCTCAGATACCAACTTTTGCTGCTTTCACTCCTGGCAAGGGGGCTGCATTCCCACTATCTCCAAATGTCAGAGTTCTGGTTGATGCACATAATGGTTTGATAGGATCGCCAACTGCATTCGACTTCGCCGAAACGTTCCGACAGGACCTCATAAGTGTGACTGCATACACTCACATTCCTCCCGTTCAGGTCGCCCCTCACGCGGAGGGTACGAAGTCCAACCCAGTCATTTTCATCACGATTAACCCTAAGCTTAACTTCACCCTCTTCAATGGCAAGACCACAAATGAGGGTTACCAAATTGACATCGTCCAACACACAGTGACAATCTCGGCCACTGCACCGATTGGGGCATGGTGGGGTACCCGGACTCTCGTGCAGCAAGCTGCCGTCGCAAATGATTCGAAGCAGATCACTTTCCCTTCTGGACGGATAGTTGACTCTCCTGGCTGGGAGGTGCGTGGCTTCATGCTCGACGCCGGACGGCATTGGTTTGATACAAGTTTCCTATGTATGTCAATTACGTGCATTGATATTATTTGTCTCACTCGTGTCTGTCCAGCTGAATTATGTACCTATGCTTCGTTTTTCAAGATTAACGAGCTTCATCTTCATGCCTCCGATAACCTCTGGAATCCAGCTTTCTTATATGGAGATGGAAATGAGGGTTGGAAAAACCTATACGCTGCCTTCAGGTTTCGACCGCCAGGAGGCTCTGCGTTGTCTAGTTTAGTGCCTAGAAAGAACGAAAGTTGGACACAAACCGACTTCCTCGCGCTTCAAACCAATTGCGCTCGCCGTGGGGTCACTATCGTGCCCGAAATTGACACACCAGGGCATTCCCTGGTCATCAACCAGTGGAAACCGCAGTTAATGGAGAATGGTCAACCAGACCACCTGAATCTCTCCTTTCCCGAAACCATCCCGACTATCAGGTCGATTTGGGACGAATTTCTACCTTGGTTCCAATCCTCCGAAGTGTCGATCGGTGCAGACGAATATGACGCGTCTCTCGCGAATGATTATATTTCATTCGTCAACGGAATGTCTGACTATATCCAGGCGAAGTCAGGCAAGTCCATACGTATCTGGGGTACCAACGAGCCCAGCCGAATGCTCTCCGTCTCCAAGAATATCACTATTCAACATTGGAATTTTCCTGGGGACGACATCCCTGTCAGGTTGATGGAGTCTGGTTACGAAGTCATCAACTCTGAACAAACTTTCCTCTACCTGGATGGAAAGACGTCGGAAGGTGGTCAATTCCCTCAAGAGCTTAGCCAGGACCTCATCTGGAATGGCGCCCCAGGTGGCAAGGGTTGGGCTCCTAACATCTTCTCAGCCAGCGATCCCTCGAACAACACCAATGTTGCCAACCCCAAACTACGGGGGTCCATCATGGCGTTATGGAATGATTGGGGAAATAATGCTACAACAAAATTGGAGATATACTATCAACTCTCGCGGAGTCTGGCCGTGTTCGCAGAGAAGACATGGGCAGGATCCGAAGTCCGAGAGACTGGACTCACCAGAGATCAGTTTGACGCAGTATATCCCATACTGAACGCTGCGGCACCAGGACAGAATCTCAACCGCGTAGTTGCCCCCACCCAGGGTAACATCATCTATAGCTTCCCCGCACCCCATCTACCTTCTACCACCTCGGTTTCATCTGTCGGTCCTCCATATACGCTGACGTTCAGCGTCACGCCTTCCTCGCATTCACCTGATGAAGGTGTACTTTTTGCTGGTCTCGACTCGACACTGCACGTTTCTAACCTGACCTTCGAAGCAACTGGACAGTTATACTCATTGGGCTATACCCTGCCCCAACATAAGTACACAACGATTGCTATCCACGCAACCAGAGAATACACTTATGCAATAATTGACGGCAATACTGAGGACAGACGCTATTGGACAACCCTGATGGACATTTGGGGAGACTTCATGGCACTTGGAAACATGTCTTTCGCTGCTCCGGCACAGAAAATCGGGGCAAACGGTTTCATGGGAGATATTAAGGATGTGGTTTTACGGCTGGGGGACTGAAATATGCTAACCATGTTGTGCAGGATGAGAACCCGATTGATGCTATTCACAGTCGCTATTATTACATGTTCCGGGGTATCAAGAGTGTGCTGGTATATAACATGAAGGGACAATTGTCCAAGCAGCGGCATAATGCAAATAGTTCCAGGTCAAAAGAGTGGCATTAGTTGTCATCTTCGAGGTCTCTGTGGACGAGCGTATGGTTCATTCTGATAAGAACGATTGGGATGTGGCGCGTATGGGGCTCGCGATCCTCGTCCACGATACGAGCTGGGAGCTGACCAGACTGGCGGCAATGGGATAGATCGCTGTTCTCTCTCCAGGCGTCCGGAGCTGACGATTTCTTCGATATGGTGTCGATGAGCTACTATCTATAGGACTTTGTCAGCCAACGTAACCAGCTGCTAATTGTCCAGTTCATGTACCTGTTCACTGAGACCAAGAATGGAACCAAGAACATTGCAGCGAGTGAGAGAGAACGGGTAATTTTTCAGGGAAGTGTATCCTTCTTGAAGCGCGGCACGAATCTGGGTAATCCTGTTTGCGGACTTTCCGATGTCTCTTCCTGGATGAAATGTTGATTAGAGCAACTCTCCGGAGAGAATTTACATACCAGGATTTACGAGACATTCGATGCATAAAGCGTCTGGTCTTGACTTCCCTAACCAATCGACAGCATCCTTCGGAAGGACCTTACCAAGTGCAGTTGAGATGTAGAGAGTTTGGTAAGAGAATTCAAAAGCATAGAACTGGAAGAAGTCAAACAACAGGTATCCTAGTGACTCAGAAGCCATTGGCTCCTCATAAAATGATGGAGGTCTCCCCTTCGGATTGAGCTAATCATTCATGTCAGTGAAGAAGTTTCAATCACACTGGTGCGAAGAAAGGAATTACCTGGACAAAACATATCATCATGCAGATTATAGCGTAGCTGCCTAATCCGCCGCTTGCAGGGGAATTCAGGCCGCGCATGGACATGAATGTTTTCACAACCAAGATCAGAGGTCGTAATGTTGGCATCCTGGTCAGATAGCCCTTGATGATTGGAGTGGCCCTCAACCCGTCATCAGCGTTCAGACTTATGTCGATCTGAAAAGACCCTGAAAAAGGCTTTCTGAGAGTCTATAACACGCTCTGCATGGTCGCTTTACATACCTAGGGAAGGAACCGTCTGGAAACTGAGAACCGGTACTCGCGCGCCGACGGCAACTTGAGTCTTGAAAGTGACATGGGCATTCTTCAGCATGGATGCCAGTTGGAACAGTGCTTTCGTCTTAAATTTGTCGTCGTATACCTGCGGTGTAAAAACCACAAGATCGATATCCCTGTAAGGAATCCATTCGAGGAAGGCAATATTATGTCCAGTATTGAGGCGCACCCATTAGGAAGATATAAGTCATGAGCTACACTTCCGATTATTGAGACCTCCGAGCGAGGAAACCGCCTGCGGATTATTTCCCGTACTGTTGCTACCACAAGCTCCCGAGCAGCTCGCTCAGAAGGCGTCGGAGTAACATACGTGACGAACGCCACAATTTCATCATGTAACCTGAAGACATGAGTATCGTAAACATGAATTCCTAGTAATGTCCATACCGCTGTTCCTTGCTCTCGTACTCTGTAGTCCCAAGATTGTCCAACCAGGGTGTAAGGAGAGCCTCATTCGTGGTGGCGTGATCTTGAGTGTTCCTCTGGGGTGCTCTCCGTCTTGCCATCCGGGAATTCATTAAAACCGTTCAAGTCTACAGGGTTATGACATGTGTCTGGGTAACGTCTTGAGGAAGTTATCTGTCCAGTTTGGGTGAACCAGCGTGAACCAAGTGACTAGGGCCCGGCGATCGAGGGCCGGAAGCGCTTTCCTTGACACCCCACGCCTTTTAGAACTAGACCACCACTATGCAAATAGTACTTGAACAAACCATCCAGTAGGCACTTGATCATAGGATGTAGGATGCTGCAGAATATCATGCGACCTCTCGCTCCATGCTTAGCTACAAGACGAGGCAATTCGCACCGGAAATTCCTGCCATCTTGCGCTCCTCTTCCAGATCCAAAGTTTAAGAGACACATGCATATGGGGCATATATGACACACCATCAAGCTGCGTTTTTCAATTACGACCAGATGACCGCTCCCCACAGTTATAAAAGGGATATCATAGTGAACTGGGCGAACACTCCACATTTTTGGGTACGAACATGTTGGCCGTTGCTTTTTTCCTCTTTTCCGCCTGTGTGCAAGCTAATAGCACATTTGATTTTAGAGGTCTTGATTCCCTAGTTCAGCGCAGACTGCCTCAGCATGCCGAGGATTTCACATTCACAGCGTTGCCTGGGACAGGGGACAGGTATATTATAAATGACACTGGCGATAGAAAGGGTGCTGTTACCGTTTCTTGCACGTCCATCAGTGCGTGCGCTCGTGGTTTATACACGTACGTGTGTCATATATATTGTTCAAACTATGGTGTTGAATGAAAGATTATACCGTAGTTACCTGACCAAGTTTGGCGGCGTTGATATCTGGTGGACTGGTTCTCGATTGCACGAGTTACCTTCTCACCTGCCACATGTAGGAGAACCCATCACTGGTGAGGCCGTGGTGCCATTTAGGTACCACTTCAACACTGTTACATTCGGCTACACTACAGCCTTCTGGGCGTTGGACAAGTGGTCGCTACTCTTAGACTGGCTTGCGTTAAGAGGCGTGAATCTGCCTCTAGCATGGGTTGGCTACGAACACATTCTATCTGAAGTATTCCGTGACGCAGGACTATCCGATTCAGAAATTGCTGCCTTCCTCTCAGGACCAGCTTTCTTGCCATGGAACAGATTTGGTAATATCCAGGGAAGTTGGGGCGGAAATCTACCAACGCAATGGGTAAATGATCAATTTGCCCTTGGAAAACAAATCATACAACGCATGGTCGAACTGGGTATGATCCCGATTCTCCCTTCGTTCACTGGCTTCGTACCTCGCGCCTTGGCTACTCACTATCCTAACGCATCGATAGTCACCGGCGGACAATGGTCGGGTTTCGAGCCTAGCTTAACGAATGTTTCCTTCCTGGAACCGTTCGATCCCCTGTTTGCCCAACTGCAGAAGTCCTTTATCCTCAAACAAAAGGCTGCATACGGCAACCTTTCACATATTTACACTCTTGATCAATACAACGAAAACGATCCGTTCAGTGGCGATATTTCCTACTTGCGAAACGTCTCATCCAATACCTTTTCGAGCCTTCGAGAGGCGGATCCGGACGCTGTTTGGCTGATGCAGGGATGGCTATTCTTCGTCAGCTCCGCTTTCTGGACAAATGACCGTATCGATGCATACCTCGGAGGAGTTGAGGGAAATGACACGATGATCATCCTTGACCTGTATTCAGAAGCAGCGCCCCAGTGGAATCGCACGAATAATTATTCTGGAAAACAATGGATATGGTGCGAGCTTCACGATTTTGGTGGGACTATGGGAATGGAGGGCAATCTTGAGGGACTTACAAAAGACCCAATTGCTGCACTTCAATCTCCGGGAAGTTCTATGAAAGGTATTGGACTGACGATGGAGGGTCAAGAGGGCAATGAGATTGTCTACGATATTGTCTTAGACCAGGCGTGGTCCCCCAAGCCCCTCGTGATCAATGACTATGTCACTAGATGGGTCACTCGGCGATACACAGTCCATCCACTTCCTTCAGCAGCTCAGAAGGCGTGGTACATTCTGAGCACGACAGTCTACAACAACACAGACCCTACATCACAACTAACAACTAAGAGTATCTTGGAGCTCACTCCAGCCCTCACAGGGCTGATCAACCGGACAGGTCAGTTCCCTCATGATGTTTACGTTGCCATTATAGTAAACTCAGTATGTCGACATTTTCAGTACTACTTCCAACTGTGGTCCGATATTCTACAAATATCACCATCCTGCCAGCGTTAAAGCTACTCCTCCAGGCGTCCGATGCTGCACCTTCTCTCCGAAATATACCCGAATTCAGATATGATGTAGTGGGCCTCTGTCGCCAGTTTCTTGCAAATCGATTCAACGATCTCTACCAGGACCTCATTACTGTCTACAATTCGTCGGCAACTTCTCGTGAAGCCGTCACATCCGCTGGCGAACAACTTCTACATCTCCTGGGCGATCTGGACAGGCTGTTGTACACAAACGAGAACTTCCTGCTGAGCACTTGGATCGCTGATGCTCGTCAATGGGCAGGGGCCGGTCCTGAGACGAATGCTTCTTATGCTGCCTATCTTGAATACAACGCGCGGAACCAGATCACGCTTTGGGGACCGAATGGGGAGATTGACGACTATGCGTCGAAGCAGTGGGCAGGTCTCGTCGGAGAATACTATTCCCAGCGCTGGACACTGTTTGTGGATTATCTGACCAGTCTCAAGCAGAACGGTCAGGAATACAACGCCACAGATATCTCGTCGAGGCTGCTTTCGATTGGTCGAACCTGGCAGACGCAGAGATGGGGTAATATTACCGGAGAGACCTTGGGTACGAAAGGCGGCACTTTTGAAGTTGTAGACGAAGTGCTTCAAAATTGGGCACAGCAACCACGAACGTGATGTTCACATTGTATTTGACAGTGCAGGCGCCATCATAGTACCGACCGAGTACGTAGATCAAGTGGCGCTGGACTCTGCTTTCCGACCACGATGATATTCTCATGCACTTACGTACCACCGACTGCACTTCAAATGTCAACTTGAAGCTTAAGGGTTGAATAGCTAAATGTGCAGTATACGAGAGGCTGACTTGATCACGGGCTGCAGGTATTACATACACCCTGCCACTTGACAAGGCATTGACGAGACAGCTCGCACGTTCATTCCTTACGGCTCGCATCAGAACCGCATGTCATGCAGACGCATCCCGAAGCAAGCTATCAAATACCCGCTCCTAGCAGTTATAAGTACGATGTGACGTTGATATGTCGCAGCTGGACGCTCTTAGCCCAATCATGAACATCTTGGGTGTTGTTTTCTTCGCCGTTTTCGCCTGCATTCAAAGTATTGATGCACTTGACTTTCGAGGTCTACATTCCCTAGTCCAGCGCAGGCTTCCCCAGCATGCCAAGGATTTTACTTTCGAAGCGTTGCCCGAGAAAGGAGACAAATACATAGTAGGCGATACCGTTGGTAAACGAGGTGCTGTCACCATCTCTTGCACGTCCATCAGTGCTTGCTCTCGCGGCCTATATGTGTCAGTACATCTTCCTTCATTGCACGGGACCTGACTAAAAGGATTACATCATAGGTATCTAACTGACTTTGGTGGAGTCGACATTTGGTGGACTGGTTCTCGATTGCACGAGTTACCTTCCAACCTTCCACCTGTCGGCAAGCCCGTCACCGGCGATGCTGTGGTAGAGATTAGGTACCATTTCAATACCGTTACGTTCGGGTATACTACCGCCTTTTGGACGTTCGAGAAATGGTCACTGCTCTTGGATTGGCTGGCATTGAGAGGCGTAAACCTCCCTTTAGCATGGATTGGCTACGAACACATTCTATCTGAGGTATTCCATGACACAGGACTATCGGACACGGAGATTGCAAGTTTTCTTGCAGGACCAAACTTCCTACCATGGAATAGATTTGGTAACATCCAGGGAAGTTGGGGCGGAAATCTACCAACGCAATGGGTGGAAGATCAGTTTGTTCTTGGAAAGCAGATCATTCAACGTATGGTCGAGTTAGGCATGACTCCAGTTCTCCCGTCATTCACTGGCTTCGTACCTCGCGCCTTGGCTACTCACTATCCTAACGCATCGATAGTCACTGGTGGACAATGGTCGGGTTTCGAGAGTAACCTGACCGACGTGTCTTTCCTGGAACCATTCGATCCTCTCTTTGCAGAGCTGCAAAAGTCGTTCATCCTTAAACAGCAGGCTGCGTACGGCAACGTCTCACACGTTTACACTCTTGATCAATACAACGAGAACGATCCGTTCAGTGGTGATATTTCCTACTTGCGAAACGTCTCATCCAACACCTTTTCCAGCCTGAGGGCGGCGGACCCTGAAGCTGTCTGGCTGATGCAGGGATGGTTGTTCTTCAGCAGTTCTACGTTCTGGACGAACGACCGTGTTGAGGCGTACCTTGGAGGAGTCGAAGGAAACGATACGATGATCGTCCTCGATCTTTATTCAGAAGCTCAGCCCCAATGGAATCGCACGAATAGCTACTTTGGAAAACAATGGGTATGGTGCGAGCTCCATGACTATGGTGGGAATATGGGAATGGAGGGAAACCTTGAGGAACTCACCAATGGCCCAATCACTGCTTTGCAAGCTCCTGGAAGCTCGATGAAAGGTGTAGGATTGACGATGGAGGGTCAGGAAGGTAATGAGATCGTGTATGACATCTTATTGGACCAGGCATGGTCATCGACGCCTCTTAAAGTATCTGATTATGTCGCTCAATGGGTCTCTCGACGTTATCCTGTCCAGCCACTCCCTGCTGCGGCTCAGAAATCGTGGCAAATTCTGAGCACGACGGTCTATAACAACAAAGACCCGAATTCCCAAGCGACTATCAAGAGTATTTTGGAACTTAGTCCAGCCCTGACAGGCTTGGTAAACCGGACAGGTCAGTGCGCTTGCTGTACCAGGGATATAACTTCAATGACCTCACTTTTCCAGGACATCACCCGACATTGATTCCGTATACAACAAATACAACCATCCTCCCTGCGTTGAAATTACTCCTTCAGGCATCTGACGTTTCGTCCACCCTTCGTAACGTCCCCGAATACAGATACGATATTGTGGATATCACTCGCCAGCTCCTTGCAAACAGTTTCGTTGACCTTTACCGACATCTTATCACGGTATACAACAACTCCACTAGCTCTCATGAGCATATCATGTCTACTGGATCAAACCTTGTACGTCTTTTGGGAGATCTGGACAGGTTGTTATACACAAACGAAAACTTTCTGCTGAGCACTTGGATCGCTGATGCTCGTCAGTGGGCAGGCAACGGTCCTCGCGCAAACACGTCATACGCCGCCTATCTTGAATACAACGCACGCAACCAGCTCACTCTCTGGGGACCTAATGGGGAAATCAATGACTATGCAACAAAACAGTGGGCAGGTCTTGTCGGGGAGTACTATTCTCAGCGTTGGAAGTTGTTTGTGGATTACCTGGCAGGCATAAAGCAGAGCGGCCAACCATATGATGCCACCTATATCTCGCGGCAGTTGCTTGCTATTGGACAGACGTGGCAGGTGCAGAAGTGGCGTGGCACTAAAGGGCAAAGCTGGGGTACTAAAGGTGACACGTTCGACGTAGTAGAAGAAGTGCTTCGAGCTTGGGCATAGCATTTATTGTGTAGAAGTTTGACGATATCACGACGGTAATCCAAGATCACAGACGAAATGACCCAACAACATTGTACAAGGGTTTTGCTACAAGCCTGCTATGGTACGGACGAAAGGTCCATTCCAACATCGGAAGCCTACATCGTTTGAAACCTACGTCCATGTAAGAATGGTGTAAATAAGAGCATGCATAAACCATCACATACCGTTGAAGGATTGCACATAACAGCAACCTTTGCGCCAGTCTCTGTGACAGGAAAGATGTCCTTTGCTACAACGTTCGTAGCTGGGCCGCTGTGAGGGAAGAAAATATCAATAGGTAAGAAAAATGGCATACCGGTGTCCGGATACAGGTCGAGAATGGCAACTTCTTTACCCGTAGCACCTGGGACAGCATACCAACAAGGATCGCTGACACAAGATCCCTCAATGTAAGGCTTGCTGAGAATCCCAATCGATTATCTTAGTATGGGGATTAGTCGTGGATAAAAAATCATATACTCCTCAATGATTCCGACGAAGTTCTGAAAGAGGAAGTCTTGGATATGTGTGTTATTAGTGCCGGTGGTATTTGGCCTTGGCCCAACCTGTGAAGTATTGTAATTGAGTCAAGAGGCGAAGTATGAAATGCAGTAACATCTAACCCCTTGGTCCCAGTAGCTGTTGTCTGGACTTCAGTACAAGGAGAGAAAAAACTAAATGAATGGCTCACTTCTGAGTGATATATATCTATTGTTACGGGACTATTGAGCATTCCGACAAACATATTGATATAAGACTCACAGGGAATGGGACATTTTGGAATGCAATGTCTTTCCAAGTGATGCTTCAGAAAATGCTGGAACTTAGCATTGCCGTGGAGGTTTTATTTCGTTGGACCTACTTGCGAGCCAGCCCATTTCCGCCTGTCCAACTCTTGAACCTTGCACCGTACAGGGTATTTTTCTTGTCGAGTCGATCTTAGTTCAAATGTATGGAGAAGATAATAACGTAACGTTACCATGAAAACATTCTCGATTCTGACAGGCATGCATATCAGCTTGACTCGAGGCCGACTCATGTAACAGAATCTGCTTACAGCACGTTCTGAACATCGGCTACTTGACCTCCGTTCCCTAAAGAGCCGATGGAAAGGCCGTGACCGCCTTCGCAATAGCTATTACTGAGCACTGCGTCATTCTCAACACACACTCAACAGAACAATTCGAGAAGCAAAATACCGGAAAATGATATTTTTAGCACCATTGCCGACCGTCAGACAGTCATCCCCGTTTTCAATATGATTCCCCTCAAAAAGTAAGTCCGTACCACCGGCGGAAAATCCTGAGATTGATTGCCTTGTGAGCCCGGAAGACCAAAGATAAAGGCAACATAAATACCATCACTGGAAAGACATTATTCAGATGAAGTAGTACAAAAAGAGAGATTCCATACGTATTGAAGGGGAATGACTGAAACTCATTGTGAGCTTGAGACTTTTATGACAGAGCAGACCATACGTACATCAGTATTCGACACCGCGATGATCTTGTTGTTGAAAGCATGTACATTTGAAGAACCACTGGTAGCAAAGTTCCATGCAATTGGCTAGACAAATGGTGATTACGATATTTGAACGCTAAACGGGTGTCCGGGAATAGTACCTTCCATAACTTCATGTCACGAATGACGCCGTTGCTAATTTTGCTGAAAGCCCACCCGTGCGGTCGATTCACCTGCTGATTCGCGTCCCACCACTGTTCTCATCGTCAATAAGAAGTTGTTGGACGTAACGTGATGCATACGGCTTGACCATGACCATCTACCCAGCCCCATTTGGGATCGGTGGAGCCTCGAAGGGTGACATTGTGGCCGCCGGTAAAGGTGAACCTATCGGGGTCATATGGAGATCTATTTGTGGAAATAAAATATTAAAATACCATGCTCCTGGAAAGTTCTGTGTAAAGCGAGTCAAAGAAAGCAGAAGGAATACATTCGAAAGGAGCTAGACCTACCGAGGACCCGACAATATCTGATAGAATCATTCAGACAGTCAGCAAGTGCGGGCAAGGTTTGGCCGATGTGCAAACCAAGTTCACCTTGTATTGCCACGATATCGTCCGAGTATGTGAGATTACCTTCGATCCTTATCTCAACATTATTCAAAACAGGGAACTTGATGGGCGTGAGGATGTTATAAGTTACACCCTTCGAGAAAAGTATTGTTCCATTAGTGGAGATATTTCCAACTGCGAGCGCATTCATAAGAGCAGGTGCGTCATCTTGTCCCGCTGTATGAGGAACAACAAACACAGTCCACGCATGGGTTTGAATAGCTGCCACGACGGAAATGAGCAACACTAGAGGAGAGACCATTGCTCGACCAGTCAATACTGTCGTTCAAGAGGAGAAAAGTATAAATATTATCGCTGCTACGTAGCAAATGGTCCGAATGACGGTCACCGGGTAGTTGGAAGCACTTTAAGATCTCCAGTAAAGACCCAGCTGACCTGGTCTCATGGCTAAAGTCATTGCTCGACGTTGAGCGTCGAGAACTCATCAAGTCAGAATTTGGAGTCGTCCATGGCCACCATGCTCTGCGTATGTAGACCCACATCGATAGATAGATGCACGAATACGTGACATAGCTTCGCTGTACATGTCGAAACCTAGGGAGCAGATTCAAACTAGACTCTCGATACATCAGTGTCGTCTGACCGTATCTTGAGAGCACGGACCGAAACGGACCGGGAAAGCATCCTGTTGGCGTGGAGTCGTGGACGCTTGGATATAAGTTGTCAACATGGAGACATGAAGGACTGCAGTATATTAGTAGCGCGAAGCAGGACGTGAGAGTAACAGGTCAGATAGCCTCGAAATATGTAAAGTGACCAATCGAAAGGAAATGGAACTCCCAAGGAGCGGAAATCGTTGGGTCAACGTGTAGATCCTTCACAAACTGTAATTCCAAGGACATCAATTCAACGCTTCCTTAACTGTGATACGCGAACTTCGTAGAAGTTCACAAGGAATTGCATATCTTGGGGGTGCGTATAAGTGCCCATTACTTGTAACGTCCTTGGATATTTTCTGCAATACAATACATGGGGATGGGATAGATGATGGTTAGAAAACAAGAAGATGAGCGCGCGTTTTTTGCGGCGTCTGGAGGCCGTCCGTCTCGACCAGCCGGGCACCTCGCCTCTTCCATCTGACCAACTCTCCGGCTGTTCTGTCGTTGCTGTTCCCTGCCGTTCTTTCCTCTTCTCTCCTTCCCCATTGTTGGCTGGTTTGCTTGCAGTCAACCAGAGACGGATTTTCTCCTACTCACAGCTCAGGAAACGACTTTTCACGTTTGAAGTTGACTTGGGTTGAAGACGATGTTGCCTCGCCTTCTCCTTGCAATCGTCCCACTACTGGGCATTGCTTTGGCTCAGGATGGTAGTATCTCTGGGCCTACCTCCTCTCCGGAAGCAGCGGGCTACTCATGTGACTCCAGCAAATGCAAACTTCCCGATTGTAACTGTGCCAGTACAGACCCCCCTGGAGGTTTGAAGCCGGTTCGTTTTCATATTTTATACGTAGTGATTTTGCCGAGCTCTCATCCTGCCTGTAGGAGGACGTCCCACAATTTATCGTGTACACAGCAGATGATGCCGTCCAGTCGTATACCCTCGACTCTGTCAACCAGTTCTTGGCTCGCCGCAAGAATCCGAACGGCTGTTCAATCAAGATGACCTACTACACGTCGCTTAACTACACGAATTATACTCTAGTCACGGACTGGTATGTTGCTGGCAATGAGATTGCTGACCACACGTATGTTTCGACTTCCCTCTCCAGCATATCAGTAGACTGAGTTTGTCGATTCTCGCATTCAGTATGACCCACGTGGGCGATCCTCCGGTCGACGAAATCAACGGCAATCTTATCGCTCTCAACGCTCTGGCTGGCATTCCCATGTCGTCTATCAAAGGCTTCCGTGCTCCTTATTTGGCCTACAGTGTAAATACTTTGAAGCGGATTAAGGATGCAGGCTTCACCTATGACTCCTCCGCATCTGCCTCGATTCCAGTCACCGACTCAAACACGGATGCGTTTTGGCCGTACTCCCTCGACAATGGAATGGCAAATGACTGTCTAGCTGTTGAGGGAATATGCAAGGGCGAGCCTAAACTTCCTGGTCTCTGGGAAATTCCAATGTACGCTCTCTTCGACAAAAGAGGACCCGAAGGGGTGCATCTGATGGACCCTTGGCTGTATGTGCCGAGTTTATCCCGCCTGACTTCGCATTGACGCTGAAGGTTGTATATCCAGCGACAACGCAAACGGCGAGAACGCAGTTAATGATTCTGCTACATTGGAGTACATGAAGAGCACGTTCACGGACCACTATAACAACAAACGGTACGAAATATCTTCAACTTTCTGGCTTCAGGCTAATTCTCCATGTAGTCAACCTTTCGGCTTATATACCCATCCTATCCACACAGCGGTATGTTCTACTTGATATCGTTTCTGTGTCTGACTTATTGACTGAGTTGAACTTGTCTTCTTTCTTAGCCAAACTACCCCGGCGTTCCTCCCCTCAATTCTACTATCAACATGATTAATCAATTCCTGGACTGGGCTCAAAACCAACAGAATGGTATATACTCACCGTTTTCTGATACGCTCTTGCTTACCATTGACGCCTCATAGTGTGGATTGTCTCCAGTGAACAATTGCTGGACTGGGTGCAACATCCTGTTCCCATCTCTCAGTTGGATCAAGTGCAGTCACTCAAGTGTTCCACACCTCAAGTCGATTCTTCCAAGAAGATCTGCAATGGTATCCCACAGAACGAAGAGGGCCTGCTTTCTCACTGCGCTTTCCCAGATTTCCCATTCTACACTTGCGTATGTACTCTCCGTGCGCAAAGTTTCTGTGGTTATTGATCTGCCCATAGTATGGATGCCCCCAGGAAGCGCCCACTCCTAGCAACCCGAACCCGTCTCAGCAAGTCCCTGACGGACAACAGGCTCGTATCCGCCGTAAGTTTGATTCAATCTCTTGTGTGTCATCTTCTAGACTGACAGTCTGGCGGCGCCACAGTCCCTGCAAACTGTTCCACGCCATTCTGGGATCCCATCGCAGGGGAGTGTATCTGCACGGCCTCTACATGCGCCTTTTCAGACAACTCCAGACCCATCGGAGTAAGTTTGAATTCAAATTGTTCTCATGATGACCTTGTGACTTTTGCTGACGGACTTCTAGCCGAACGGCGCGAACCTCACTGGCGGCGGAACCGGTGCCGACAGTGCCCAAGCCTCTCAATCAAGCAACCCCTACGTTCCCTTCAATGGAAGCGGTGCCCTTAAATCTCTCCCCAGCGGTGTCCTGCCTGCTATCATATTTGGTGCCGTGGGTGCTCTCATCGGCGTGCTAGGTATCGCCGCTCATCTCTAGAGGCCCTTTGCATATGTAATTTGGCTCGCTCTTTCTGGGCGAGTGTCGGGTTCACTTCATCACACAGACTATTATCAGCACGGACTTGGTCGTTCAGACATTATCTCATATTTGATGGACTCTCGCAGCTCCAATCTTTCGTTTTGCAAACACCTTCTTTCTCTACATAGTGTCCTGTAATATCCCTATCGCTTGGAGTAATGCGTAATGCCTCAATGTTGAGTATTCAATTCTCAACTCTCAGTCAACTGTTGGCAATGAAGCGACCCTTGTCAGATCATCAACTATCAATTCAATGAATGATCGATCGAGTAGGCTAGGCAGAGTGGAATGTCAGATGGGTATATGCCACAACGCGCGGAAGATGTAAACGCAATTCCTGGGCTGAGGGAGGCTGCGCCTCCGCATTGTTCATATAAATACATGGCAACCCCATGGTAGCCTTTCTGAACTCAAATTCTGATGCTAGTCCACTTATACACAGCGCTATAAGATAGCGTTTCCAATCGACCACATCTGTCTCCGTCCGATACTTACGTGTTTCCGCGCTACGTAGGTGAACGTTCGGGCGAGGTCACCCGACGTGGTACGTCTTGCTGTCCCAGATTCCGGACTCGGAACTGTCAGAGAGGCGTCTGGTGGACATTGGCACGAAACCCCCCCAGTGCAATCACTGGCATTCTTATATGCTCCTTCTGTTCTTGCCACACTCCCTCGAGCAGCCATGACACGGGAAGCGAGTGGGCCTATACCGTTGGTGGCAATCAATGCTCGTAGGTCCATTGTTTATTATGTCCGTGTTCTAATTGATTGTGTCTGACGCACGTAGTTGACATGGGGAAACGTTCCCGAGGGGCCGCCATGGGCCTGCTTTTCTATGACCATAGTCAGTGGGGCTTGAAGTCATCGTAAACACACTAACGATTGTGACACAGTGATTACTTTGGACTTGGAGGCTCGTCAACTTGTGTCATTACAATCCTCACCGCGTCAACGCGTTCTTCTTGCAGATCTCCTTGGTCTGGAGCCAGAGCAAGAAACGTCCTGCTTTCTACCTATTCATCTTTGTGGGTGCTGGAACTGGTCTGTGACATATTGTCTGCTTATTTGACGGAGAACAGAATCGTTTCTTTGCATTCTTTTTCCTTATTTTCGATAGCAGTACGTCTTTCTGCTCGCCCTCACACAGAAACTCTGTTCACGAAGTTATTTCTGCCCAGTACCTCTGACCAAAGCTGGTACTAATAGCTCTCATGTATGGATCTCCACTACTCTACTCTTTCTGTCTTTGTGAGAGAAACTGACTGCATATTAAGGTGTAAGCGTACGATACTTCTCAGATCGGATATGTTCTACATGGTATCTTTTTTACAGCTGCGTCATCTACTTAATGTGCGACGATCTTGTGTAAGTTTATCTCTAATCCGTCTACGTCTGTGCTTGATATTTTGCACCGCAGGACGTTGCTAACGACACTGACGGTCCAAGGTCAGCAATAGATCTTCACTTTTCAATACAGTCATTCACTTGTATCTTCTTGCGTAATAGCCATCCTTATGCTCCGAGTGAGGTTTCTAACCCGTCGCATATGAACAATTCCATGCTTATTATTAACAGGTGTACGCTTTGTACGAACGGAGTCGCAAGATTCTGGTTTTCCTCCTCACGGTTTGCCTTCTTGAGCTGGCTGCAATGGCGACCCTCGTCGGCGTGACTATCAAGCACTTGGATCGTATGTGTATATGCCCTTGCATTGGGCCACCACACTGATTTTCAGCGACATAAAAGATATTCTCATCGCCTCAACGGATACTGGCTGTTACTATCACGGTATCCTCAAATTCTCAGCATTATTCTGGGTTCCAGGACTCGTTTACGAACCCATTCTTTTCCTGATGGTGGCATACAAAGCCTGGCCATTGACTAAAGGGAATAAAGGCCCTCGCATTCCGCTGGTCACTCGAATGGCTAGAGACAGGTAGTGACATTTATTTTACAATATCCTGCACAAAGCCAAATGTACTGATATAATCATATAGCCTTTTCTACTTCGTCATGTAGGTGAATCCTTCCACCATCCCTAAGCTTGTTCACGATCCTTCTGTAGCGTGTTTGCGTTACTACTGATCAGCACACTTATATGGGCCCGCGCTCCCACCTATATCAATATGGTCATGCCGTGAGTTTCAGTATAAAATATCCACCCACTTCAAAAGCTAACAAAAAAACCGTCATAAGGTGGTCTGCCGCCCTTCCCTCTATACTAGGGAGCAGGCTACTGTTGAATATGCGCGAAATAGTATCCCGCCAAATGAACGGATCGTACATCATCGAATCCTTCGCTGGAAATCAAACGATACCATTCCGCAATCCATCCTCTACATTCGAAGCCGAGGAAGAATCTGAACTGGCGACACTTCAAGATGCATAATAAGTCAATTCGCGCTGCGGTGCAGCTCTACTGTTATGGGATTTGCGAGCACATTAATACTACCTTCCTCGACGTGTAATTTTGAATGTACCTAACTCATCACTAGTCTGAATCCGCACTATTCATCTTGCCCTAACATTAATCAAAATGTAAGGGTGTCATCTTCATAAGCAGGAAGGTCTATGGCAGGGCATGGTGCCTGCCGAGGGGCCATAAAACATATTCATAGATGTAGTCCATAATGCATTCGTGCGTAGTCAGAACAACCTAGTCAAGGACAATGCTAGCTGGGCTACCCCCTGACGGCCGGGGGGCCCGTAGCTCTGCATCGCCGCCCCCATGGCCATGGCCATCAGCCCTGATGCCGAAGAGTAGTTGTTCAACCGACTCCTCTTCTTCGTCGGTGTCGGGCAGTTCTGTCAGATCAGATAAATCATCCAAGTCGTACGAAACAGGCTTCGACGCTTGATAATTATGGTTCTGTGGCGGAGGACTTGCTGGTGACATTTGTTTCCTTTTTCGAGGCACAGAAACTTCCAATAGAGTCTGCTCCGAGTCAGAAACTTCAATCTGGGGTTTCCTACGTTTCTTGGCTTGCGTCGCTTCCGCGTTTTTCAGGAACACCGGATAGGTCTGACGGAGGAATGCTTGCCACTCATAGTCGTAACCTACACATTTCATGCAGTAGACTCCAAGCTCCTACAAATTTATGATTGAGCTTCGCAAAGTTGGGAATAGAATAACGTCCCGTTTTCGTATCTCTTCACCTTTGAAGTATGCATTCATTACTTGTTCAACGGTAACGAGCGTCTTAATCCTTCGGCGCTCTTTGGAAGTACTCGCAGCCTTCACCTCTTGTTGGGTTGGCTCCCTGCCAAGTGTACGGCGTAGATACACCCGAGCAAGCAGTTCGGCCCCCCAACCTCTCTCGATGACATTTTTGGCCCAAGTTCTTTTAACCTATTTTAATTATGAGTATAAACAAGGCAAGAGTGCAAGGGATATTCACACTGTGGCCGCTGCATTGCATATTCTTCAATTGACAAAGATGGCCCAGGCAAGAACATATAGTTTCCCATATAACACCATTTATGATCCCCCTTGAAAGGAATGAAAAGCCTCAGATAGCTATCCCATTTTCGGAAGCCTGCTCGTCTGGAAACGAAACAAAGGCCCGGCGCACCTGGAAGCATCGGCGCGTGAGGGTTGAAATCGAGGTTTAGGAATGCAAAGTTATCGATTCCGTGTGAGTTAACACGTTCTGCATCAATCTTCGGGAATGTAGAGACGAAGTTGCCTCCAAACAATGTTGTGATGTGTAATCGATTGAAAGTAAAGAATTTGTCCTCATCTGGCAGTTCGATGTGATATACATCCGTTCCTATGAGTTTCAAGCGGTCGAGCACTGTGGTGAAGTCTAGTTGACTGTCCTTCTTGACCTTGGCATGTGGCTGGAAGGAAAAACAGTCGTGAGCCCAGTGAAGTAGTCGTCCAAATGCACCTACGTTATAATAGCTCGCCTGAATCTGCCTCATATTGAATTCTTCCTGGCTCAGCTCTTCCCCTATCAATAGCTCTGGGCCGGAACTTTCTGATGGCTCAGGAGGAATGGGTTCATCGGTCGGTTCTGGTTTGATGGTCGAATGCTTCTGTTCTTTCTCGTTACCCATATTCAAGCTTGTACCCGTTGCAGGGGATCCCGGGAAAGCACGAGTCTCTGTCTCATGCTCGGACTCTACTTTGGCTATTTCGATTTCATTAGAATACCTGTCCTGTCAGGTTCACATCAACGCTCACGTTTGACATCTCCAGACCCTTCCTCATCTAATTGGTTTCGTCGGCTCAGCATGTTCTTATTATCGAGACGCCGATTGTTGACCCACACCTCCCATTTCACTCGTTTTCTTGGGTGCGACGCTGAAAGGTTCCTTGAAGTAGTAGAATTGGATACCTGATGCCACAGTTTAGTCAATGAGAATTCACGGCATTAATAATTTGTGGCTGCACCATGATGAAGTAGAAGAAATGGATTCAAGGAGTGGCATCCACGTTGAAGGCATGAGGATGGCCAAGACGCGTACCATACCAATTTATGGGACGCGTCCGTCACGTGGCCGCGTTTCCAGTCGGTTCCGCTTTGCTAGTTTTAAAATTTGAACATACAGCTCATTTCGTATCTTGTCGCCCTATATCCGGTGTAGCAGAACTCAGGAGAGACCGATAGCGCCTACGGTGTTTCAACTTTTAAGTTGGACTCGATGGTGTGAATCCATGTCGATGCTCGCCGAGACTTCAAAACGCCTTTCATTAAGTCGAAACTCTAGATATCGGAAATTCGGACCAAAATACACTAAGAGGACTAGTGAGTACTATACAAAGCTCGACTATACATACTTTTGTTCGCCAAGTGATTTTAACACCCTCTAGAGTCATTTTCGTCAAGGGTGTCTGTCTAGCTCCATCCGATCGCATCTCTGTCTATAACTATAACCAACACCCAAGAAAGTAGTTATGTCATACTTACTGTCATGATTCTCGTGCCCCTCGGACCCAGGCTGCGGAACCGAGGCGAGACTCATCCAAATAACTGAACCTCCTATTATTTAGTTCGGGACTAGCCTATGAGCTCCTATGTCTTCGATCGATACCCTCGATCGTGTTTGCGACTCCCCCGCAGAGGCTGTGTTATAATTCAGTTTAATTGCATTACAGTTTGGGCTTTCCCTAAAGCGGCATTTAACTTGAGGGGGTACTCTAAAGGGCTCCATTTTGCCACAAAGGCTCACAGGAAAGGATAAATGCCACTGTGGAGGTCCTCCGGATCTATCATAAATCTGTGTAGAAATCTAGGGTTGGTTGGGTTTACTTGGTCTCTTTGGTCCTTGGAAGTTCGATACAGGATCCTTCAAACACAACATTCCAGAGGCCACTGTGCACATGTCATTGCTGATTGGTCGTCGAACAGGATAGGGGGGGACGGGCTGTTGGTTTCACCGTCTTTCTCCGTCTCGTCGTCGATAACGGAGAACTCTATTCCAAGAACTACAAATGGCTGCAAAGACTATCTAGGTTTGTCTGTGCTGATGGTCTTCACCGTACCCGATAGCACCGACATCCAAAACACCAAACGGACTGGGTCAATTTGCCATGAATTCGCCGGCGGAGATAAGTGCTTGCACTCTCACCAGAAGGTTAAGGAGGCCACCGAGGACACCAGGCCTTCCCAGATCTACATAGTTCACTGTAATTCAGGATATGTGATGGTCGTCTACGTCCCGTCTTCGTGATCTTCTTCCCTGTCGACCTGAGGCCTAGGTGGTATAACTACGCGATAGTGATGACAGGAATACACAAGATGTTCCCTGTTCGAATTCGCCGTTCGCAACCTGTGGAAACATGGTTGCAAGTCGCGTCCATTTGGTCTCGTTCAGACCCACCAAGGAAGACAGTTCATTCTTTTGGGGTCCTCTCCCAAGGAGTTCTCTAGCTCCACATTTACAACTCAACAATCTAGAAGTCGTAATGTTCATTTTCCAACACGCATGCACACGGTTGCTAGTCAACAATGTAGCCTGATATGTATATAAATAAATGAAGCAGAGGATACATGTGAGTACAACAACAAGACGGGGGAGATAGAGCGGAATGAGAGAGAAGATAAGCCAGGAAACAACATCTAAGGGTGTACAGATAAGGTGAGAGTCGAGATAAATGAGGATATACAAGGGACGGAAAGCAGAGAGATAAGAATGAAAAATGATGGATAAGTTTGACGTGGGAGAACGGATGGCGTAAAAATAAATGCGTGCGTGCGTTGGTGAAGGAGACAAGAACTGGGTATAATCTACAGACGATCTGCGAATGAAGATGATGACGGGGATGATGGAGTGAGCAAGTGGATGAAATGAGTAATTGAAATGACAGCGATATATGCAAGAATAATTCCAAAGCGTGTATAGAGAACCAATCATGCGATGTTTGTTGTGTGTGATGCGTGAAAAATCAACCATTGAGCCCAAGAAAAGACGACAACGATGAGATGAGCTGAGATGAGAGAGGTTGAGAGAGATCGAAGGAATTATTGAAAACACGTGAATGACCGAGGATGTAGTTTTGCTGCATCCTAAAGTTTGAGCTATGATACAACCCATGTCGCAGAGAGACCCCAGTGAGATATGCTTGACTGAGGTCATATGGTCAAGGCGAGTGGGCGTAGATATGAAGAGATAAAAGAGAGATTACTCGAGGTTGAAGTCTTTTGAAGCCGGACGACGAGCGAGAGATGGAAAGCATGATGTGAATGATGGACAGAAATGACACCGGAGGCGTGTTGCACTTTAAACATCCGCGTGATGGGTCGTCATAGAAAAGGGAAAAGCAGCTGTCGGAGTTAGTCGATCAAGAACAACGGGGAGTCGAGAACAACGCTGAGTCGAGAATATCGGGCAGTCGAGGACAACGGGGAGTCGAGGACCACAGGGCAACACGGAGGGTAGAGAACACGAGGAATGAGGACTCGGTATGCAAAGGTATACTTCCAAGTTGCAATCTTGAAGCCTGAACCCTGAAAGCCACAAGCGTCGAATCTTCGCTTGAAACCTCCACCTCACACCAGAAAAAGGCAATCGCTTCAAGCGCTCCGTCTCCCACGAAGCCCATTCGTCCATCCATCCATCAATCAACTCACCGCCCACTCACCAACAAAAACCCCAACAACACCTGACCACCTCCCCCGGATCTTGCACATCCAACCAACGTAAAAGATACGCCCAACCTGTCCCAAACCTTGCAAAGTGTGGGGAAAAAGAGGGAAATTGTTGGGCAAGTAAGGGAAGTCAAGGCATTGTTTGGAAAGTGTGAATCGACAACCCGGGATTGAGGTACTTTGGCGTGTTCGGCAGGGCTATGGCAAGGAATTAGACGGGCGTGATCTGACCTTGGAAGCGAGGAATAAGCTCGTGAGGGCGGAGGGGGATTGTGATTTAGCGTTATATGTAGATAGAAGAAAATCAATGCGGGGAAAAGCCTCTCTTGCTTCACGCTTTTACGCTGTGCTTTGCTTTTGCCTTGCTTCGAGTGGGCTGGCCTGGCTACGTTGTCCGCCATCCAGAGCTTTCAAGTGCGTGTGTGTGTTGATGAAGGGTATAAGTGGTACGTGCATAAATCAAAGTGGTCGTTGGTGAAGTTGAGAGTCCCGATTGAGAAGCGTTGAGGATCTTGGGTCTCGGGTTCTTGGACGAGGGAAGGGGGCTTGATGATCGAAAGCGTACGTCGTTGAATTTTCACCGCATACGAGCTACAAATCCCACAGGACCGAAAAAAAACCGCAAAAACAAAACCAATCAAAACAATGTCGCAAACCCAAGATGAGATGAAGATGATGTCATATAAAGTTGAGCAAGAACAAGACGAGCAAAAGAAGATGCAGTAAAGAAAAACAATGCAGAAGATACGCAAGAGCGATATGAAGTAAAACAGATGCAAGAAAATATGGAGAAGATCGCATGGTATGGTATTCGGATCCAGCCATTATAGAATGAAGCAACAACTCATCTCAACTCAGCTACTCCCAAATCCAACAAAGCAAAACGTCCAACAGAAGCCGAATAGGATGAATACTCCACTCAAGCCCGACATAGCCGCACAAAAAAGGCAAACCACGTCAAAACCCAAGTGCAATACCGCCTACCGACAACCGGACTTTTTTGTGTGTCCTCTCTCTCTCCCTCTTTCCTCTTCGACCACCAAAAGAACAAAGCGGAAGAGCAAAGAAGTGGGGGTATGGTTCAACACTCACCGCCAACCATGCCCACATCCGCCTGATGTCCACGTCCGTTCCTCCCCCCAACGCCAGGGACGCCAAAAGGGAAGCCCGGGAAACCATACCCCGCACCCATGTTGATATTACCCACACCAGGGAGGGACGCATTCGAACCCGAACCCGGTGCATTCATACCTTCCCAAAACATAGGCCCACCTCCCCTCCTCCCATTCCCATTATACGTCGTAACAGCATGGTTACGCTCTACCGCACTCGGACTACTCGACCTCACCCACCCAACGGCATTTCCTCTGGAATCACCCTCCCGCGCGTCATGCCTTGGTGAACCAACAGACGGTGTTGGAGAGGAGGAGCTTGGCGGAGACCCAGAAGAAGGCGAATGAGAATGTACACCGGGAGTGGGAGGTGTACTCTGCGCAAAGCACCATTGCCTCACGAATGCAGCGTACGAAGAATCATTCATCCCACCCATGGCACTCGACCCCGGGTAGACCATTCCCTCGTCCTGGCCGGCCGATAAAGTTAGCCCTAATCCCGGCTGTTGACCTTCACTTTGAGTCTGTGATTGAGGTTGGGGCGAAGACCTTCCGCCTTCCCCACTCCCATCCTCGCTATTCTCCCGACTCCTAGGTGGACTCATCAGCCCAGCCCCAAAGCTTCCAAAATCCGGAGAAGATGTCGACGTAGGTGAAAAAGGAGTCTCAAGTTCAGGAGGAAAATCCGCTGTGGATGTGGGCCATTGGATGGGTACAGTTGCGGGCATGCCGCCAATGATAGTCGTGGTAGTCGTAGTCGTGGTCGTAGTCGAAGGGAAAGAGGTATGCGTAGGTATGTCCACGGGAGCGGTCTTGGGGATCAAAGCAGTGGAGACTTCAGGAAGAGAAGTACTTCGCGCCTTGGTGCTACCAGGTGGTGTGGTTGGAGGAGTCACCAAACTACTGTCACCCATGTCCTTCCCCGTCTCCCCACCCTCCTTTGCTTTCTCGTCACCCTCCACACTCTCGGTGGTCGTTGTACTCGTGGACGTGCAAACATGAGGTGAAGTCGGCGAGGTCGGCGCAACATAATTCGACAAACTCAACCGTCGCCTTATGTACGAGCTCGCCCTCTCCGCCGCAATAGGGCTCGTCGGGCTAGGCATCATCCCTTTGTCCGAGTTTGGGGCCATCGCAGACCCATAACCCCCAACCGCTTGGGGAGGACTCGAAGGAGGATAAGGAGAGCTCATAGATCGGACGAGTGAAGGGGCTCCTTCTGCCGTTGCTACAGTTGTGACTGGCGGAGCAGGTGCAGGTGCAGAGGTCGAAGGAGGAGAAGGGACAGTGAGAATAGGAACACCCGCCAGAGTACCCGTCATGGGCGTATACCTCAACGAACCGGGCGCGCTGAACGTTCTCTGCTGAGCGAAGCCCTGGATGTCCTCCCTCGCACCCATCATCCTTCCAGGAACGCCGCTAGCAGTGCCTCTGCCCGGCTTGCCTATACCCATTGAGCCAGCGATCGAGACCACGTTTGGCATGGTGAGCGAAGCGGGAATATTGCTTGTAGTTGTGGTGAGGGGAGAGATGGAAGCTCTGCGGAAACCGACGCGATAGTTCTTTGCCTCATTGTTGTCCCACCATTCTCCGCCAGGTCCGACGTATGATGAAGGAACATAGTAGCGGACGACGAGCCAGAGGGTACGCTCGGAGAGCTTAAGCTCGTAATCTTCAAGACGGATGGTGAAGCTATGGATGGAAGGGGATTAGTTTGAAATAACCCAAGACGACAGATGGCAACGCACCTAAAGCGATCCCATGCAGGCCTCTTGGGTTCTTCCTCCTCGTCCACAACATCATTCACGATCTTACTCGCATTATCGACATCAGGCTTCTTCTCTTTTGGGAAAGGAGGTGGCAAGCCGGGAAGGCTGACGACATGCTTGCAGAGAACCTCACTGGTAGTGACCCAATCATCCAAGGTAAAGCGAACAGCAACGGTTTTTTCGAAAGCCAAGTTGCGAACGAGGACGGTTCCACGGAGCGTCGGTGGACGAGTTCGTGGAAGAGTGATCGTTTCGAGGAAGACGTTGTCGGACAGTGAGGGGTTGGGCTGGGGAACAGGAGAGGTCGCGGCAGGTGACTGATTAATCTCGTGGAGAATAGATTGAGACAAAGGAGAGGAGTCGGCGAAGGAGGGAAATGGGTAGGAGCTGGGTGCGGAAGAAGGACCATTCTCCGCCTCGGTCTCAGTCTCAGTGTCGTCGCCAGGGGGTTTGCTCAAGCTGGCAGGCTTGCCGCTGCGGTTGAAGACGCGGACGCTGACCAAGCTAGAGTCATTGTCATCCTCTCCAGCAAAATGAACATTCTTGTGTGCACTCGGAGTGCTCGGAGCGGATTGAGCGCGCAAGTGCTTTGTGCGATGGGCAAAATCGCCTGCGACGCTAGGAGAGGAAGAGGAAGATTTCAGGGAAGATTTGAGGGGCTTGCCGCTTGAAAGAATGATGGGGGTCGAAGGTGTGCGTGGGAGGGAAGAGGAGGAGCTAGAAGAAGAGGAGCCACGGGATGCAAAGGGGCTTGGGGGCTGTTGAGAGGAGGGGGAATGGGGAGGGGACTGAGTCGGGAATGGAACAGAATCCGAGGAAGCGTCGAACTGGGAGAGGTCGATGTGGTTGGGGGGAGGAATAGAGGGAGAGAACCTGCCATTCTCCCTGGAGTTCTTGAGAGACGATACGCGATAGAGGCTGCCGTTGCCGTTGGGGGCTTCTGGAGGGGGAAGAGGGGTGTCATGTTCTGGAGGTGAGTCTTCGTCGACATTGAGATGAAAAAGAGCCCTTTTGGGGGAGTGACGGCGGGGCAGGGATCCAAGAGAGACGAATGCGCCAGGACCACGTTCGTCGGTGAATGAGGAGCGGGTGCGTCGATGAGTGGGTCGCGCGGATGATGAGGAGGGAGCGAGGGACGATGAGGAGGAGGGAGGGGAGGGAATAGCGTAGGGCATGTCGTGTCGTGAAGCTCGTGGCAGGGGACGATTAGATGGAAGGCTATATGAAGGAGAGTAACAGAGGGGGCTGGAGGAGATCAGTACAAGACTCCTCCGAAGACGCGCGCCGCAAAAGTGTGGGATAGTTTGTGAGTTATTTTGTCGATTCCATCCCTGAGCGCGGTCCAGATACGGTCCACTCCACACTCGCACATGATGTCACCCCCGCCTCACAGGCGCCCTTTCCCGCCGCCTTTACGTCCTGCTCTCATAAAAACTCCATGTCAGCATTCCCTGCTCTCTCCTTCCCTTGCCAACGACCCTCTCTCTCGTCCGCCTCTCAACTCATCTCTTGCCCCGGACCAGCCCTCCGACTGCGCTCCCTTTTCTGCGTTCAATCCCATCACTCACGCTAACCTCTAGCCCTGTCGACCTCTCTTTCCTCTCCCCTCCACTCCACATCATATCTCCCATCACTCGACCGCTCCTATCTCCCTTCCTTCAATTCAGTCCCCAGCTGCCCCCAAGATCTTTCCATCGAACTTCGGCACCTCGGTCATCTCATCCTCTTCGTCCTCTTCGAATCCCACCTATTCTCAATCCCAATACATTCTCTGGCGCGCGCCCATATGGTCACGCCATACCATGTAATCTCTATCCCTCCTCCCCAATCTGAATCTCTACCTAGCTTCGCTCTTGTTCTCCGATTTCCGAACGCCCTTCAGTCTCTTTCTAGACTCTCAGCAGGTCCCAACCTTCTTAGATCTTGCCGTCGCGGCTCCTTGCCAGCTCACTTTCGCATAAGCCATTCGCTCTATCCTTGGCCTGCCCTTATTTCTCTCTTTCGGTCTAACCTTTCCCACTGCTGTCTTCTTCTCCAAACTCAAAACACTTCATCAACAATCACTCTATACACCTACTTTTGCTGGTCACTTTCCCACTCCACCTGGCCTGCATCGTGTTCTTCACTCTGGCTCTCTCACCGCTGTTCTCGTCTCTATATCTACTCCGACGCAGCCGGTATTCGATTTTCCCTCTCTCGTCTCAAAGATACGCCGTTATATCCCAAACAATGCGGCACGGGTATATCTACTTGTTTGCTTGATCAGTTTACTAGTCCCGTATATTGAAATGCCCTGTACCTATCAAGCAAAAATGCCATTTGATTACTTCAACCCTCGCAGTTTGCTCGTACGACGTTTATTTCCTTGCAGTACAGTACTGCCGCTGTACGTTGTTCATCCAACCCGAACGACGGACAACCAGTAATGTGTACCCTCCAGGTCCGCCGGCGGCACTGTGCAGCGAAGCCCAGATAGCATCTTTTCAACATCCATTAGGGCCTATAATCGTATTACAAATGTGCGTATTCGAATTACCCCCGCAGCGCTTTTACGCATAATGAAAAGCTCTCGATCAGGAAGGGAAAATGACACACATAATGACATGGTAAAGGCCCATTCGAATTCCGTCCTACGAGGGCGCAAGGGCTGTTAGTAAAAATAAACAATGGGTCGGTGCCTTCATAACGCGTCTAACCTGCCACAAAGATGTCGAATGTCAATGGGCCCGGGGCGGCGTAAGTCTGTACAGTAAGTAGTACAATCGTAACAGGTTTGGGAACTTGAAAGCCAAGCGTTGTATGTAACGTCGATCGGCGTCGGTCCGGGACGCGCTCGCGCTCGATCGATATACAAATGATGTCGATCGACGACTGCCGGAGACTTCGAGCATGACGCGTCGGCGGCGGCGTCGCTGATTGTCGCTCATGATTATTGTCTCGGGTTATCTCATGTTTGAGGTCGCGATAATTAAAAACATTCAACAAAAAAAAGTGTGATAAAAGTTGGACTCGGGCATCATATCAGCGACGAGATACCCTTGTTATCGCAGTAACTAGTCCTAAATATATAATGCCCGTGTACTTGATCGGTGTGTGGACATTTTTTTCTGCTCTGGATTCGTTCTGGGTTTATCTCGAGCCCGAGGCGGCAAGCAATGCTCAAGCTCGATCAAGGGAGATAGATTGAAGTCCCTGACTTGCCATTTCTGGTAATGTCTCTTCCAAAACAAGTCATTTGGTACCCTGAAATGATTTGAGCGTTTATTTCGATCGTTCCCTGACCCTCCCTGCAGTGGCAGGCGGTTGTAAGCTCGACTGAATCGCGAAAGAAAAAAAGGTGAGCAAGGCAAAACCGCTGCACCCATTGCGACGGTGTCAGTCGTGGGGGTTCATGGCGTGATCTTCTTTCGTGGTTCGACGTTATTGCGTCTTTTGGGTTCGAAGTTTGAGCAGACCCTTGGCAGGTTGATATGATGGTTGCTACAAGGCTGGAGGACGACAGTCGTTCTGCTTTCTCCAGATTGTTTGATTGATTGCGACGTAGCCTTCTTAATTACCCCATCTTCTTGAGTTCGAGCAGATCTCATAGTTCAAGAAGTGAGTCCATGTCCCCTTATTGTTTCGTAACACATTCCAGTGCGTTGACATATCTCACAGATCATATCTTAGTCCTCGTTTACGTTTAGTCTAGTTTGGACCAATCATGACTTGAGACGTATCCCTTCCTGGGCACAGATAAGCAAGCAGACCTTGACAACAATGGTTTTCTAGTACCTACGGTGGTTCTAGTAGTTGGTTCTTGCATCTCTTCATGAGAAACTTTGAACTTGTTCATCAAGATGTCGAAGCGTGTACCGGGCTGATACAGCCGAAGAAGAAAAGTATAGAATACTTTTCTTCTAGCATCTGCTGGTGAAGTTACGTGGAATTTTTTCAGTGTTCTTTTATTCTGTGAGTTCTTCTCGTTGTTCTCATTCTCAACCAGAAAGATCATGTTCTTCACCCGAGAATGAAGCTTTTGTGTTGCGCTATACTTAATACTGATGCTACTTGTCACAGTAGGAACGTCGGCATCCGGCTGGTCGTACCGAAAGTCGATTCCAGTCAAAGATAACCACCAACGACATCTCTCTTCGCTGATCTCCAGGACGTAACAGAAGAGAAGCAATCCACGGCGTGCAGGTACTTTTAGAATTTGGGAAAAGGGGGTGTTGTTGTAACTGTTGTTTTTTTGTTGTTGAGAAGAGGGCGCGATCGTCGCTAAGTGTCTTCAACTAGCTCGCTGATGAGAAGTATACCCTTTCCTCAATAATTCGTGTTATTATCAACTTCTGTTTTGCTCATCCAGACTAATGATCACCCAATCTTTAGTGCATCGTTCTGTTTTGATGGCCTGTCACCTCTGTTCCTGACCATAGAACCGATGATCCACCCAATGTGGCAAATCTCCTTCAGTTGGCGTTTCGGGCCATGCATCCTTTGTTTCTGAGTATTGACCACGATGGCCAGTATGTATAATGTACGCGACTTTGACTTCTCATCCTTATCCTCTTGTTGATATGAGTCCATTCCTCAGGTCACCCGAATCGAGTTCGGGGGCCGCTATTTGATTGCGCGGACTGAGTGTGGGGGTGAGCATTGCTTCTACTTCAATTCGAGTCGATGTCACCGACGGTTCTATCTGTCTATTGTTATCGCGCTCATTCGACAGTCCGAGTCATTTCTCAGTTGTTTTTGCATCATAAGGTGTATGTATCACACATCTCTGGACAAAATCTCAGGATTAATCAACACGTTCATGTTCAAGCTTTAGACTACACCCACAAGATAATCACAAGCGTGGAAAAATCTTCCTCTCACCCCGCACCCCGCATCGTTACACCAACGTGTTTGTGTATCAATTGAAACCCGCGATCGTACAGATTAGCTTGATATCTAGCATTGATCACCTCATTCGGTCAAAATCTCATAACCCCGTGAGTGTTCTTAGTTTATTTCTTGAACTCTAGATCTTGCCTCATGGCTTGTGTTTTGACCCACTGGTGGCTGTCAACGAGATGTTTATAGGTACCGGCTAATTAGAGACTTGATACTGGGATAGGGACGAGAGAAATGCGGATGTGCCGTGGATGTTGCCGGTGAGCTTGATTCTGAAGAATGAAGCTGGGTAAACGTGTTTGAGTTAATATTTCTAACTTTTACAGGGTACAATGTGCAAGTACCACGCTTATACTCGCGGCTCCGAGCAATTTACTACCCTCGACTCACCAACCAGCAAAGACGTACCCCCTAGAAACACGGTGTTCTCAAAGAACATGACACCAACCAAGACACGCAAACAAATCTAGTCTGTTTCCCAATTCCCCGTGTTATCGTCGTCACACCAGATAAGGATGATCGTCGGTCTCTTTACACTATCAACCACCCCGCACTCTCCTTTCTCTCGGGTCCGCGAAGCTCTCCCCTCCTTCACTGCCCTGGATACTCATCAAGGATACCGGCATTTCCCCCCCTTCCCATTCACATGATACCCAAGAATATGTGGACGCACACACATCGCTTTCGGCTCGAGCATAGGGAGCATAGGGAGGTCGGGAGATCGGTACACCTGCCCTATCTAGGGTTTGCGCCGACTACTGTGTCCGCAATAAGGGGAGGACGGGGTGCGCTTGTTCGGCTGGGTATCCGGATGTCTTTCCACCTGGAGTGCGCTGATATATCTGTGGATCGTTGACCAAAACTTGCCTGACTTATTTTCGTGTTCTAGCCTCGGATTAACCTCCAATAGCGGAACATTTGAAGGACAGAAGCACAATGGCGGGTCCACGACATCGCCTTATGTTCCGCCTGTCCCTGAGATACCTATATCAAAGGTTTGTTCTGATTGAGGTTGCATTTCGGCCTGCCTTATCTCTCATGCAAGCCGATCCTTCGCATTCTCAAGGTTCTAGGGAACAAACTTGTCAACCAATGACAAGCAAGTTCTGGTAATTTGGTGTTTCTTACACAATGTTGACATTTCCAGTACTCAAGACGCGATCGGACGCAATCCGAAGGTAGGTATTATTTGTCGCATACGGGCATGAATGGCATTCTCGCCGAGATTTTTATGTTGCCGAATGACTCTGTACGGATGTGCGAGGTTTCTAACCTATGTTGTCCTAGGAAACTCAGATTCTTTGTTAGAATTTGGGCGGTCGCAATGATGGTAACGTGCCACGGGACCTGCATATCATGTGCGTACCAATTTGAGGTGTCTCGAACACTTAGTGGGTAAGTAATATCCAGGCCTTCTATATCGTTCCCATTAACAATCTAGCTTACCTTCAGTGCAGGGTAATGTTCTTCCTCCAGATCTATTTTCTATTCGTTTGCGTTCAATTTATGAAAACAAGTTGTGTTCGACAACAGCAATGACTTCATGCTTCTCTTGACATCATTACGTCGTCCTGACATTTACTGTAACAACTCCCTTTTCCTCACTCTTGTCTTACCTGCTGCGTTGGGATTAGGTGCGGCTCGACTTTCGACAGGTTGTAGGATCGTTGGCGGCTGGTGTCTAATTGACGACGGCCTGTCGCAAGACTAGCGTCGATGCGTCTATCCTTCGCGAAGTTTTGTTGCTAAAGACTCAAAGGTGTCATGATCAAGAATCAACTTCTGTGAACCACCCTTGCGTCAAGTATGCTATCATTCTCTCGTTCATGGAAGACGCAGGTTTCGTTTCTCAGCGCCAAGTCTCTCTCACGTCAACCATCGCATGTCATCACAATTTCATACACCACTTATCGAAGAATACGATATCAACTGCACACAACAAACTCTCACTCCACCATCTATCAATGGTGCCGGGTCTCCAGCAGATACTTCTCAATTTCCTGTTGTCTGGTCAAGTTTTCTCTTGTGGCCTCGTTGCGCCGGGGCTTGAGGCGTTGTACATGGACACCACTGGCACTCTTCACGTAAGTGTAGGCCGAGATGCAGAGGTATGTGCAATTTCGTATCTACGTATATACTAATGATGTATGCTGTAGCCATCATCAGGAGGTACTGAATTCTCACTGCATGACGTGAGTGTAACGCTCTCGAGGCATCCAGACTACACCTTTGGCTAAGCCCAAGTCCCACAAACCGTAGTCGAGTGTCTCCGCCGATGCAGCTTTTTACATCGGATAGTCCAAGACCTTCGAGCAGTCAGGCTGTCGGATTCTCGACTTGGTGTAGCTCCAAGCTCTTTTTCCGTCTGCGGATGTACCAGTTTACACTCTTCCATTCACGCTCACACACTCCATGTGATTGGACGTGCAGATCACCACGCGTCTAAGGTCACCTTTGAGTACCTTTTATTTCATGTATGCCTTCTCGCCCTACTTTAAGCATGAAATAGCAAATTTTTACTCTTTTTAGAAATCTCTTCACGAGTGTACAGGTATCAAGGGCTTCCAAGAAGTCAAGTCTGCCTGATATCTCTGACTAGATGTTCCAATGAGACTGACAAAGAGGTGTGTGTCCGAGAGCCTGAAAATTTGCTGACACGCCTTTATTAAGGTACCCCCATTGTACTTCCCACACCGAGTATAAATCCTGACCGCACGTTGGGTTCTAGACAGACATTTGGCCGCATATTCTTACGAACCTCCGTAAAGTCCCGTTTAGTCGTTTCTGTGACATACTCACAGAGATCAGCATTGACAAGGGCTCTGTTACGTTCCACGTCGATCTGCGGATGTTTTGCCATAGTCGTTGCTCAGAATGTCATCCTAGGTCATATTCACGCTGTCTGTGGGCCGTGCAGAAGGCTGGCTTGAAGACGGATCCGTTCCTCTTTGTGGCGCGGTCCTTTCTGATACTTGATCTTCTACAAATATATTATTATTATTATTCGTCACCAGTTGTCGAAGCACCTCCACCTCAATAACTCTCTGCGCTGAGAGCCATAGTGATGCGGGGTGCAGTTCGCTGCTTTTTATGGTCTATGTGAGTAAACTACTTGCAAGTCTGAAGTTGAAACCGCTCACTCGCCTCCAGTTTATCGCTCGATGTACGACAGTGTGATAGGGTTCAACAGTTGTGTTTCCGCCCTTGTGCTGTTAGGAAGCGGCATATCCCTGCCTCCTTTGTATGAACATGACGAACAGGGTGAGCCGTACGTGAGCGCCACCAATCGCACAAAGTTCATTCTGAAGTTTCCATAGACTAAACTTTTCGCTAGTCTTTAACGCCATGTCGCTTGGCTTTTTTTAAAAGGTTCTGGGAGAACTTTCATGACCGCCACGCCAATGGTCGTCGACATCGAGCCTTCTGGCCCTATTCAATAGACTATTGTTGACACATGTCAAAGTAAGTACTGTTATGTCTTGATCATCTGTTGTATTATGCGATATCTTCTGTGACGTCCTAGCCTCTGAGCATTTTTTCCATTCGTAACGTAAGGTGTAGTTACACGCTCAATAAATGATGTTCCTTTGAGTCTCTGCCGAAACTTTGGGCCTTGAGCAGTCCGAACATTCTGCAATGCGATTGCGAAAGACTGAGCGAGCTATACTTCGCTGAAAGTGGAGCGCCCTGTGGGCGACACTTCATAATCACACCGGAGGACAGTTAGAGCATCATGATTGGTCTATGTGGCCCTTTACACGATGTTAATCCACCGCAGCATGATAAAGTAGTTCGAAGCCCACCTTGGGAGCCTAGATGAAGACAACTCCATCTCGTCTGGAGTATAGTCTAGTGTGATATCAGGGTTTTCGAAGGGGATTGTCTGTACTTGAGTGAATGATTCCATGATGTACGACCGATTTCCCTGATCATAGACCATTTCTCGCATATTCAGCAGCAATCTACTGCATAATATAGAAGGCAAAGCAGCCGACCACCTGATACGTAGTAAGCGGGTCGGCGCCACGAAAGTAGAGCAAGGTGGAAAGTAAGGAAACATACGGCATGATGACATTAATGTATGTTGGATAGCGAGCCCAGATGACAGTGCCTATCAGTAACTCGGCGAAAACGCTGTCAATATGGTTTTGTAAGTAATGCTCCGACAATCTTGGGGGGATTTCAACCAACGCTACAAAATATAGCAAACTGTCCTCAACAATCGTTAACATCTATCGTCAATTCCCGCGAGATACAACTCACCTATCCCTCGCTATTCGAGATATCAAAGGTATCTGAGGACCCTGTTTCTTGAATGACCAAGCCTTATATGCTACAAGCGCAAACAGTATAGGTTCATAGATAAGTCCCGGTATCCAAAACAGGGCAGAGAAGCTCAATACGCCTGAGTAATAGCACCCCGTTGGAGTCGAGACAACTGGCAGGTCTACAAATAGTGCATTGGTCAGCCCGTAATCATACTAAAGGGTAATTCCTGCTCACGGGAAAGGCGGCTAATAGTGATCGCTACGAGTACAGCCATCGTTGCGACTTCCATAGCACATAGAGTCAATAGCAGTATAAGTATCTTGCGACTGCGTTCATACAGTGCATACACCTTCGAAAGGCATTAGTAAGAATTCAGGCAGTGAGGCAGGTGCTGCATGACCAACCCGAAGTTGTAACACGGCTAGATTGAGCCAATATAAGTATCAAAGCTTCAAGCCGTCGGACAATACATACCTTGGACAGTCAGGGTTGTCAGCAGAGTGCTGGATAGATCATGAGTTAGTAACACTTGAGAACTTCTCAAGAAACGGTACATACACGATGTCATCGCACATGAGATATATCACACATCTACATATCAGTCGTTCAGCAAGTTCCCAATTGTAAAGATTGTTTCTGTACATCTATGAAAGGTCAGTATGCGTATTATTTTTTATCGCAATCGGACTCACTCTGGAAGACACAACTCCGGATGGTGTCAGCGGAACTACTCCAGCGCAAATTAAAACCAACGATTGAGTGTCAAGCTCTCCGAACAGACACAATGCGAACATGACACACTTGAATCGAAGACAAGGTAGGTTAATGCAAAAAATCGATTCTGACTCTACCTTCAGACACTCAATATTGTAAACAGAAGGATGCAACGTACAAACACAAAGAGGAGGAAAGCCGGCCAGTTCTTGGCTTGTGTCCAAATAAGGTTGACCTGCAAAAGTCGCTGTCAGCACTGAAGGCTACTTGATAGCCCTGGAGCCTACCTCCAGATCTAAGGTGACCACTGCAGAGCATTGTCAACAAGTGATCGGACTCCGATTCAGATGTACTTACGATGATCGTAGAAAAGCAATCCAATAGCTGCAGCTCTCGATCGTTTACCAATGTCCACTGGTATGCTGCTCGTTAAGACAAGCTACTAAGATGTCATATAAGAATCAAGACTTACGTGCATTGACTGTGGATAGGGGAAGCGAGGTCCAGGCTGTCATTATGAGTGAATGTGGAAGGAGATCAAGAGGGTGAATGAGTTATAGGCACGAAAGTTATCCTCATGGTACAAGTGGGATAAGGAAAGTTTTGTATCATGTTGAAGTATGGAGGTACGTCGTTTCTTCCTGCCCGTTGTTTCAAACACTGATGTTGATGTTTCGAAGCTTATTCAGAGGCGAGGATCATCCAACTTGGCTGTGTAAGCAGCCTCCACAAACTTGGTGGTCTCAGCCGGTCTTTCACAGCAGCCAGAGTCTAACCGTAATAATGACAATTTGATGAAGAAAAATCACCGACTTACCTCTTTCGTTCTCCAAGCGAGGTGCTGCGTTCATGACGATACTGATATGCATCAGTTTTACGGGTATCCAACGATCATTGTGGAGGTACCACTATTAAGGGTCACCTTGAAAGATGGATGGTCAAAATGGTAAGATGCTTATTCATTTAATCGTCTCCTGTGTGAAAGTATGGCGAATAATTGAATAACTGAGATGCGTCTCCCACTAAACCAGTTTTAGGAGTCAGGTGTTCGCGCATGAGGATGACCAGGCAAACTATGATGTGATCTGTGAACCGATGCGCTGTCGGCAACAATATAAGTTTCCTAGGTGGCGTTGGATCAAATGAGGCTATTTCCTGAGAGTTGATGTACGCCTAGAGACGCCAAAAGTTAGGTGAAACGAAGACCTCAACATTGGGTGCAGGTCTAGCGCGTAAGAAGCACATACCCGCCATGCATCGCTGTGCAACTTCCATTTCAGCGAGCGGCCATCTAAAAGATCATATGTTCGCGAACTAGCGAAATAGGTCAGTCATGTAGGTATCATACAGGAGGAAAGAATGCCTGCTGACCTGCTCGATGAACTTTTCCGATGCATGATAGAACTCAATGGTCTGCATTGACCGGCCATTGTCACCGTAGCGGGACCAGCCATGATCCCCAGCCTACGAATGGTCAATCACAAAGTCAGACTCGGGAAGAAACAAACCTAGAGCTTACTCTAACTGGGCGACCAGACGACCATCCTCCGTAGGCCCTCTACGGATTGTGGTGACAGTACAGTTCGGCATCCAGATATTTACGCCAACGCTAATATGATATTTCGTACCCGTTTCAGGGTGCGATACGCCTCCGAGATCTTCGGTGACCACCATTGCAAAAGGTGAACATCGCACAAATTGAAGGACGACCGGACCTGATATTTGTGCAGAACTAGAATATGTCGGAAGACCATCCTGATGAGAATTCCGTCGCAAGATAGGTAACGTATGTTCTGGTACTTGGTATAATGGAGGAGAGGGTATTGTGATGTTCGTAGACAAGCGGTTGGCAGGCGAGCAATTGCGCCGTAGACCTTCGTAGGGAGGGTAGGATATGGCTGTTGGACGACTACGTTCAGATGAGACTCTGCTACCATTTTGCTCGCGTGTATCGGCCTGTGAAGACGAATACCCAGAATCGACTGGGGAAAGTGATGATGCGTCAGGTGGAATTAAGCCCTTCGAACCTGAAGCCGAAGCTGCAGATAGCCTACGGAGAAAAGAGAAACGTGATTTCTTTCCTTTCTCCTCCACGCTATGTGATCGGAGTAAAGACATAGTCAGTGCTCCGTGGGAAGCAGAGAGATCAAGGGGCAGAGGTTGCAGTGACAGATCGGGCTGTCCGAACACTCGGTCGTGGACAAGCAAACGTTCGGACGTTTGTGTTCAAAAGAAACGGAACAAATGTATTAATGAACTTTGAGAGAGCAACATCTGCTGTCTTGTTTCAATGACGCGATAAGCTCAGTGGATGCCGATATCTGTGAGAGACGCCATTGGCCAAAGAGCCGCATGTCTAAGAAAACCGGCATGCAGCACATGCAGCTCGTGGAGAACTCTGTGAGGAAAGGGCAAATCAGACATGCACTTGAGCTTGAAAGACCAGAAAGCTGATAAGTGCTTGAAGTACATATGAACGCGTCCTTTCAGGTTAGTTACCATGCAAAAAAGGATATCTAGGCGTGGGACTGCCACGTGGTGGCACCATGGACCTATAAAAGCAGGTTGTCCATCTTATTTTTCTTCCAACGCACCTCACGTCAAATTGCAGACCTTAGCTCTACACTCTTCACGGCTGGTCTGTGCCATTATAGGGCGGATATCGATGCTGGATATCTTAGTGCTCGACTCACGTCACGCTCGCATCGTTTTTTCAGCGAAGAGAGCAGAGCCGGTGTTTCATACAGATTTGCAAGCAGTTGCCCCGCTCACCTCACATGTACATATGAATAATGGATATTTGAACTTCATACATAGCTGTATGACATAGTGAAATGAAAGCTTTTGCAATTACACGCAACCAGGATGACAGGGTGCATTAGAATCGGTGTAACATATACAATATGGTTGTTATATGATATCGGTTGGTGGGAACAGCGATCGTGGCAGAGGGGTACTTCAGTTGTTAATATATGAAGGTAAACAGAGAGACAGAGAGTTGCTAGCTACAATACAGACATCCGCGTACAAACTACAGAGCAAACAAACAGCATCAACGATACAACAGACAGCATAAGCAAGACACGGACAGGCGATCACGAATACAGATCGATATAACATTGCAAACCAGGCTCACTCGGAGGCTCCCCCCGCTAGTTCGAGAATCAATCGACAAGCAACATCCATGAAGACGAAAGGAGAAATGACCTCATCTTCTCGCATGTTAACGTCTTTCATTGACTTGCTTGATTCCGAGATCGTATCCAGGGAGAAATCAGGATGGGCCATGGCGAACCGCCCTGCGTCGGGATCAGGAGCAGCCTTGTAAGTCTTCTTGTGGTGGAAGTCGACGAGGTAGTTGATAGAGTCGACCATGTATAGTTGAAGATTCATAAGAACCTAGTCATGAAGTGTCACGAAGTGAATTTACACAAACTTGAACAAGTACTCACCACCACGTCCTGAACTCGAGCACGTGTTTCGATGAAGTATATTGATGCTGCTGCCCTGAGGTCAACATACCCACCTCCATCATATTCTCGTGCTCTGTCAATCCGTGCGCGCTCGCCACCTCTTCCCCTATCTCGGGCTGCCGCGATTCCACCCAAACCGCCCAAGTCCTTCTTCTCCTTCCATTCCATCCCTAACGCCTTCAGCGTTCTATAAATCTCAAGCATGACTTCCATAGGCGGTGATCTGCTTCGAATGCCGAAATGCCATTTCGTACGATGTTGCTTCTTGTCTTTAAGTGCCCACCGCTTACCGTTGGCGTATGCTTGTAGGTGATGCTGTTCGGGGAGTTGCTCTGGGAGCGACGAATTGAGAACTGCGAAATTACTGTTCTCAGTCTCGTTCTGAGGGGTAGAGAAGTCGAGTCCATCATCTAGATCGTCCTCATCGTCGTCATAGTCGACGAACTCCGATTCGAAAGGGTTCTCCTCTAAGTCTCCACCACCACCAGGAGACATAGCGTTTGGTGAAAGGGGATTTCGTGGCTTCAGAAGACGAATTCAATGATCAGCATAACTAGAGATATTTTAGAGACACTTACATCCATGACTGCCAATTCGGCGTCACGCTCTTGTTCCATGAACTCAGCCACTAGTAGATGTCAGTAAAGGGCAGGGTTCAGATGCGTTAGCTCGACTTACAGTCATGACCGAGCCGACGTTTATCTCGAAGTAACATGTACGCGACTTTCACGGCGTTGCCCTGGGGTCCGTCATCTCTGCGTAAGCAGTCCCATATCTCCTGCTTGTCAACACCTTCCATTCGAGATGCAAGGTCTTCCACGACCTCATCTTCAATTCGTCCGAGCCCTTCAATAATCTCGAAATCGAGAGTCTTAGGAGGAGTAACGAGAGTGGATAATGGACCGAGTATGGGCCCTGGAGGTGGCGGGAGCGGCTGAAGGTATCGCGGAAGGTCGGTTGTGAAGAAGGGGTGCTTGAGGATTTCTGGAATCGTGATACGCTTCACGGGGTCGACAGCGAGCATGCCGTTGATCAGGTTGCGTGCGTCCGGTGAAAGATACCCAGGCATATGGTATACTCCCTCTATTCATGCATGAATATTTGAGCACCACTGAAAAGTATAGTGAAATACATACGGCTGATCTTAGTAAAGAGCGTTTGCACGTCGTCATCCTCGAACGGTAAGCGACCGCAGAGCATTACATATAGGATAACTCCGCAACTCCAGACGTCAATCTCTGGACCAGTGTATAGTCCACCACGAATGACCTCGGGCGCAGCATAGTTAGGGCTTCCGCAACTGGTCTTCAGAAAGTCGCCGTCTGCAATCTTGTTAGACAGGCCGAAGTCGGCAATCTTGACATTGAGGTCATCATCTAGGAGCACATTCTCTGGCTTAAGATCACGGTGAACGATCTTCAGCCGGTGACTGTACTCTATGCCAGATATCAATTGCTGGAAAAACCGGCGAGCTTGAGCCTCGGGCATTCGGCCGTTAGCGACGATGTAATTGAACAGTTCACCCCCGGCGAATTCGAGGACGATGATTATGTCTGTAGGAGTTGATATCACCTCATATCTATTGGAAATCATTCATGAGCCGGAGAGACTGGATACGAAGAAGTATTACGACGTACAGCTTGATGATATGAGCATGCCTAAGTGTCCGCATGTACTCCACCTCTCGCTGCACCCTCGACTTCGTCTTCGTCGCGTTGATCACTTGTTTGGAGATAAACTTCATCGCGACCTTGTGTCCTGTCACTGTATGGACCGCCACTATTGATATCATGTCAGGGTTGCCGAAACGAGGACAAGGAGTAGGCGACGTACTCTTGACCTTTCCAAAGGTACCTTCAGCAATGTCTTGGATAACGGTGTACTCCCCTAGCTTGGAAGCAGGGAATGTGTTAGGTATATCAGCCATATTGGCCGCAGGATATGGTGGAGAATAAGGGTATGTTGGGAGTTGAAGCGGGCAAGGTGACGGTGCTAGTCAGGGTGCAGTCTCACCAAGGCCCAATTACCGGGCGCTAGTGATCGACCACGCGGCAAATCACATCCGGCATGATTGTCCTTATTTGGTCAGTGCCAACCCCGCAACCGGCTAAAACATTCGAGTCCAACATTACATTGAGACACCCAAGAGACACCTCCTCCAAATCGTCACAATTGTATTCCATCGTTTGATTGTTTGAAGCAACAATATCACCTCAAGTGGACCTTCAAGCAAACCGAAAGGTCACGTGCACCACGCGGTTGACACGGTCTTAGTGCAGTTCGCGTTCTGTTGCCGATCCTTCACTCTTCACTTTCAGACATTCCGTAGTCCACAATGATGAGACGATCACAAAGTCTTCGAAATCATACATCCCGTGCAGCCCCCACAGTAGTCGCCGACGACCTTGGTGTTCTGACAGAGACGCCAGAGGATTCTGGGGAGACCGATTGGAAGGCACTGTATCTTCAGGAGAAACGTCTGAAAGAAGAGGCTATCCGAGAGAGGGATGAAGTTGGTCAATATTTACTGCTTTCGAATTCCCCCGATTGCTGACCGATAGTGACAGGGGAAATCCAAGTATACCGTTCTGATGGAGGAATACCAAGCCCTGAGGAAGGAGAATAAGAGCAATGAAATCCTACTGCAGGGTACACAGAAGGAGAATATCAAATGCATGTCTGACATGAATCGGTATGTTCTCCTGATCATCTTGATGTACAGGGATATTTATATTTCATAGCATGAACACCCAGCTACAAAAATATGAGAGACAACTAGAGCATCTAGCAGGACCAAATTGGCGGGTACGTAGTTGACAGATGCCTCTAGCTTTCTTCGTCGTTGACCTTCTATTGATAGATCAACCTGGACCTTCCCAACATGACCTCTTCACATGAACATACAGCCGTTGGTTCGCGTCTCTCCGTCGATTATTCCATTCCAACCAAACGTCCTGCTGCCCCAGATGACAGTCAGCTCGACCCTGCAAGTCCTGAAGCAGCAATGGCACAAGTTGAGAAAGTTCGGCTCCTGATAATCGGCATGGAAGAACGATTGCAGATGCGAGAAGAGAAGCTCTTGCAGAACATCAAGAAGGCCGAAGCCGAAGGCACGAAGTTTGAGGAGTTGCGGAAACACGTTATGACTACTATGGATTAAGCGGTTGAATTTTCTATCGTCTCGCTCATTGACACGATATCCTTGTTTTGAATACCTCAGGTACTGTACTATAGGAATACCAACGCATCTTGTACACTGCTCGCAATATCAACCATCGAATACATGTAGCCGCCACCACTGTTTTGTCCCGTCTTCAGCCATTCTCTTCGCGAACTTGGCCCTTATCTTACGGCATGCTGTTCCAAGCCAGGCCTTCTCAATCTTATTTTCGCGACCCATTACCCAAGAAATTTCCGGCCCAATCCTACTTGCCCTGCCTTTCAAACTACCCCTGAAGAAGTCAGAAGAACTGCGAGTCCAATTGAATTCCGAAGTAACACAGGCGAACCCACCCGATCATCTCATCCTACGACCAACACCCACACACGGGTACAGTGTTCAATCGGCGTAAGTTCTACCGCGGCAGGTAGTGGAAATTACCCCTCCTGGAGAACAGGATAGTCAGTTGCGGATAAATTATCTAGGGACCCTTCAATGAAAACGCCACTCCTCATGGACGTCCATGATGAGCATTTGCAATGAGGCAGTTAATGGGCGGGTCACATGGTATAATCGAGGCAAACAAGGTTCATTATTATCAAACGATGAGTAGACAATGCTTCTTAGGGTATGAAGTGGGCGTAGAGAGCCTTTAGCCTCCAACTCATTGACAACAAGCACAGTTTAATAATGATAAGCACCTTCATTGCTAAAGGCTAGCAATCTGCACGATCTCGCGAACTTCATCTTGAAGAACAGCGTGCGAATTCGTGAAGTGGAGTGGCCAGCACGTGTATTGAAGGTTTTTGCTGCTCGTGTTCAAGAAGTGACGGCATTCCCGAAGCATTAACCTGCTACGAGATCCATTCCTACCGTCTCAACACCTAAGGCATCGGACATCGTGTGCTCCTGGCTATGCCTTCAGTAAGCCCCTGCATCACCGGGGCTGGTATGTGTGTAACGCCAAGCCGTACTGTCTCCCAAAGGAATGCTTTCGTTGACCCGCACGATAATAAATAAAGAGCGGCAGCTTACCGTCACCAAAGACTTGCTAGAAGTTTCACATGAGCGAGGGGCACATGCTTGCTGGGCCTTATCTAGATATGAGACTGGGAATGGTTTATTCTGGAGAAAGGCCACACAACACACTGGGGTACGTTACTCGCATGTTGGGATTTGACGCTGCGGCTGTCAATATCCGCACTCTTGTCGGCACTCTTCCTCATCAAAGTTGTACGTTAGGGGACCCGAGTGTGGGGAGACTTCTGCGGCAAGTTAATTGAATCTCGAAACCTGTCAACAGTCTATGTTCTGGAACCATGCATCCGATGGAACAGCGGGAAAGGAGCATATGAGCAGGTACAGTAGCCTGTCAAGAAACCACGCCGTTAGTCTTGGCCAAGATTACCCGTGAAATAAAGGCCTACTGAAGGCAGATTACAAGAGATACTGCACAATGCGCTTGCAGTTCGGTGAAGGATTGTGACATGTATACGGCGTCAGTTCACAGCCATGGGGTTACGCTTCTTTCGCCAGATATGGAGGATGGATGATCAGTGGAACATGTTGAGATCATTCGACGACTGATACCGAACTCACGAGACCTTTCCACAATTGAGGACATCCTGTGAACCTCCAGCAAAAGAAGGTTGCAACAAGTCCTGCTTCGCCTAGCCCATCGCTCGAGGAGCTTACACTTTCTAGGCAGATTGCCTACTAGACGCACGGAACCCGGATACTGTACAAGTCGCTTTATTGTGTCGGCTCGACGGAGTGTCCCGCAATGGCATATTTCAAGGACAGAAGAAGATTTGAGTTCGCTTTAAAATTATCACTGTCTCGTCAGGAACAACGCCTGATACGAAGACCTACTTTACAGCGTAGGTTCCCAGGTCAAATTACTTCGTCCAATAGGATGTCTGCGGTGCGAGGAGACAACCACAAACGGTCCCGATTCGTGATTCGCCAAAGGTCCGTAAGTATTGCGCGAATGGCCTATATGTCAACGACAAGGCGACACTGTACTCGGCGGAGATGCGAGTACGAAAGCGTTTTTAGGCATCAGACACAGTTCAGCCGGCCATTAATTAATACTTGTTAATCTGGACCTGAATCACGGAACCGAAGTCGACGTCTGTATTGCATTTGGTTGTGATATATTGCACACATTACACAGTGCTTGCGGGACGCGACGAAATGATTGAAAGAGAAGCTCTCGCTAGTAGGTAGCTTCTGACAGAAGTCGCTGACAGGTCTTGCACCTAAGAGATGCCACACACAGCTAAAGCGATGAACGTATGAGAAAATCAATGACGGCATTGTGCGGTGAGAAATTACAGCGGCTGAGCCAACCTTGTCCTTGTCCCTGTGACAGCGGAAAACATTCAGCTGTAACACCCGTTAAGGGTTTTGGAAGCCCTATGAAAGTAGGCTAGATCACTTTCCACGCAGAGACTTGATCCTATCACGGCACAGAAGATATGTGCGGTCTGGTTGCGGCGTTGTTTGATAGCAAGACCATCTTGGCACGGCGTTCGACATAACCTTGAGTATCTAGGACGAGTGATAGTTCCACGGGATCAGTAAGACGAAACGGAGTGACCAACTCTTCTTTGCGATACCGACGGACATGGGTCGATGGTATAAGATACCATACGAGTGTAGGTAAAGCCCAGTGTTGCAGCATGGTTTCAGTACCCAACAGCTGACAAGCCAAAGAGAATGGGAACAACCGTGGCAGAGCACTCCAACTCCGCTGCTCATAGGCGAGCGTTCGATAAGGTCCACTCTAAATCTAATACCTCATTTCGTCAATCAGAGTAATCATCGCATCACACCAGAAAAGTCACGCACGACTGATGCTTCTGAAGATGCTGCAATCGTGGCGGAACTTGAATTCCTTTCTGTCCGGGGGAGTCGAAGTTATGCCGCAACGAGCTGACAGCGAGCGTGGCATCCCCCTGAGTGATAACCTCACCGTTAAACCTTCATTTCACGAAATGAAACGAGACGTACCGATCATTACTCGCCTCGACGGAGATGAGAAGCACGCGAATCAGGCAACTCAAGACATACGTGCGGAAGACGTCCGTTATTGCTCGATTTTGAAATACCGTTTGTCACTCTTACAGCGAGGTAAAGGTGACCTTATACATGATTTACGTCGTGAAAATGAATGCCCATGAGTTCTTTTCCGTCTCATTTCTGGCCATGAGTGTAGACCGAAGGCGAGAGTAACAGTATTTCAATATACATCCTTCACTCGGGTCACACATGAGTGTAACGGGAGGCTCGGACTTGGGGCCATAACAAGGCTCGTTCTAGAAAAGAAGGTCAATCAGATTACATGAGCACCAGACACGAGCTGGAACAGAATGAGACGAGAAAATCAGGAATAAGACCAACTGTAATAATAACCGTAGCGAATTACGAATCTAATTTTAGAACCGTGCCCGTTTTCCGGCGAACTACAATCTGGTATCTGTTTTGGTAGTCGATCGTCAATCCCTTGGTATACCCACTGATATTCCATGACGTTGAAAGGTAGCCTTTACGCCCGTATCATACTGCGAAGATCGGCGTGAACGGCCACGAACCGTATAACGTATATCGAACCATACAATTCGCGGCGCGATTGCGGCATAGGGCTTCTGGATTTCAAAGATGCCCTATAAAAGCCACGCGAGGATTGTCCAGTGTGCATTCCGAATGCTGAAACGTCAAGCACGAACGGAACAGGGTGTGAAGAAAGTGGCGCTGGGCATATATGCTGCACGTTCGAACACAACAGGCCGACGATGACCGTAGGTTTGTGATATTATCCGGGCACACAAATACACCTGCATTCGGCGACAAATAGAGCACGGAAATGACACACTGTTCTACGAACTGTCACTGCATTACGTGCATCGGTCGGAACTAAAATCACGCAACAGAGTTTTCAGCTAGCATACCAAGAACGTCAGTGATAGGCATTGAGAAGGCCAGGGCATGGCGAGACAACTGAATTGCTCACCCAGAAAGAGGATCCCTGTTGACGCTCTTAGAGTACTTCTTCGAGATAAGATAAGACTTACCGATCATTGCACTACGTAAACCCACATGAGGACGTTTGGCGCGTAGAATTGCGCAACCTTCAGAAGAGCTATCCGCCGGCAAAGGTATGTAATGACAAGCATGGTAGAAGAGCGAAAAGTATACCTTGGGGCATTGAGCCCGCATATAGTTACTTCCTCGTCTGTTCAAGGGAACTTCAGAAGTTCGTTGGAACCAAGGTGGACCCTGTGGCGTCGGCATTTTGAGGTTCAAGATGTTGAAAGAGAGGAAGCCAGTTTTGAGTTTGATTAGGTTACGAGATACTGCGGCGAATGGTTCCAACAATTTCCTGGAATGTCAACATGGAACAATCAGACAACCGAGGTATGACGAACCAAGGATCCTAACGAAATGCTCGACATCACCACTGCTGCGTAAGAGAAAACGCATGGGAAAGAAAGCGTGGTGACATACCCGTAGGCTTGCAAGTAAAGACAAATACTTTTGTCCCTCAATAGGTAGTTTGAAAGGTTAACGAGCACTCATGTTTACCAACAAGGGCGTAAATAGGCACCGCGTAGCTCGTTACATGCACCTTTTCTCCACTCCGATAAAACCGCAATGCAGATCCCTGTAATATGCCCACAGGTAAGCAAATCGGACCGAAAAACTAGAACGAAATTCGAGCCTACACGACGATTGCACCCGTAAGCGGATCAGTGCCACAAAGCACAATGAGCATGGTATTCGGTTGAGAAATTCCATGCATTCTCGCCTAGACCGAATGACAGTTCCGTCCATGCACCAAGGCACCTAGTGAGCAGGATCCGTTAGGCTTCGCACTAAAGGAGATAGAGCTATGTCAAAAGACACTCGCCCTCCTCGTCTGCCCTGAAAGCCCTGACAAGCGAAGAAGGCAGGGCCACAAAGCGCAGAAGCTAGTCGATGCACGTTCTTTCCCCACTGCGCAGCATCGTCGAGCAGTGCCACTTTGTTCCCTACGTGGCCTTCGAAGTTCTCGACTGTTTTCTTTTTGCTATGATACCTAAACAACAGGCGACCGATCCCACATCGCTCCACAGACACCGTTCTATGGCACCGGAATCATCATGAGCCGAGAGACCTATACAATGCCGCCCTAAATAACACGTACTTTCACAACGCGGTTCCCGACCATACCGGCGTGACCTAAGAGTGGATAAACGTGCGTGGAGAGCTAGATCTCTCGCGAAGGTCGAGAAGTATACTAAGTATTACAGTCTCCCACATCGTTTTGATGACCGTAGAGAAGATTCGATTTGGGGCCACCACATCTGAGCAGCACAAGCGAGATCAATCTTGCGAACATGACGGAGAATTGTGCTCGAGATCTACGAGACCATGCAGGCCAAGACTGGAGAGATCGAGGTTCAGTGTGGGGAGGTTGAAGGGAGTTAAGGGACGCGTCATGGTGGTATGAGAAACCAGCAGCCGTCAGGAGGTTTAGTCAATGGAAAGCGCCAAATTGAACTTTGTACGATCAGTGATGTTACTCGAGATGCGCGGCAGCAAACCACAGACTTCCAGGATATTCGGCTTATCCTGTTCGTCACATTGCAGGGAAGAGACGGGTCACTTGGACGCCGGCAGGCACAGAAAGGATCCGGTAACAAACGCAGGATGCTAGAGCAGTCCCAACGCGCGCCACATAGGCCTCGTTCCCGCGACTACGAGTGCATACGTAAAAGGGACAGGGCGACCAATCAGAAGTGATGGCAGAGCAATTGAGAATTCTTCAGAAAAGGAAACTCACGGTTGAGAATCGAATTGAATGAGGATAGAGGGATTGTCAGGACCGAAGCAAGGGTGCGTGACGGACGAGTGTTTAATAGAAACGGCGATAATAGACCAAGCGAACTTAAGCGAAGACGGTGTAGCCTAGCTAGCAGGAGCATTCCGAATTTGAGGCCAGGGGAGCGGAGTCGGAACTTGTACAGAGATGCATGGGTCGTCTTACTCCTGAAAGAATAAGATTCATAGCGGGGCGCGCAGCGCTTGTAGAAGAACATATGCTTTGCCTCTTTGACACAAGAACGTAACAAACCGGAGGATCCTTGACATAGGACATGTTCTGCGGAAACCTGAAAGACAAACATAGAATGATAGGAACCCTAGGATGACATGACTAAAGAAAACAAGCAGATCTGGAAACGACAAGGTTTGAATACAGGTGCAGTATGTCATTGATAGCGGACATTTAATGGAAAATGACATAACAGATGTATTGGTTGTGGCGATGATCTACAAAGAGAGCAGTGAGACTGAGCTATGGAAAGAGCAAACTGCGACCAACCGCAGTGAGATCTGCTGCACTCGTAGAGTATCTGTTATGGGATTCACTTGCCGATGAGTCACAACGAATGAATTGCTACTTAGTGGGAATAAGGAAAGCAAAGAACAAACAGAAACTACTGCGGTTCACTCACAAGTCAAGACATACCGTTGGATGATCGGAGGTTCCTGGTTCCCGAAGCAACAGGGCGACGGAGGGCAACGAATCTGATGTCGCTGAGGCGGAGACGAGCTAGACGATGAGAAAGCTGTCCGTATGCACATACAGCGTATACCTTGCTAGAAACGAACGTCGGAGTGCACCAACTTAGAATAGACTCTGATGGAAGCTACAAACCGTTTCCGCCTCACGGTCATAAATGGGCGGTGGCTCCTTTGGCACAACACCAGTGGCGGATGCGATAGACGGGGTTCGAAATATGTCTCCAAGATCCTGATGTAAGGATTTGAGCCCAGACCCTGCACGGAACGGCGAACTTGCATCTGGCGGATTTGGATGATGCTGGTGTGCGGTACTACCATCTTGGTGCATTCGATTTGATTTACACTGTCAGATGTGGATAAGACTGCGAACAGACGAACGATAAGAGGATTGGATTTTCAGTGGCGATGACGCGAAGACGTGTGCAATGAACGTCAATGAGTATTAACATTGAACCGGCGGGATGCCAAAAGCAGCTTTTTGGGAATTGCAGGAGATTTATGCGAAGCCAAACCTGGAACATGAATCAAAGTGCATAAGTATGATGGCAGGCACGTACTGATACATGTGACAATGACGACACCATTTGCAGTAGGCGAGAGGGGGATGTTCACAGAGGCCCTCTGTATAGAACAATGGGTTGGTAACAAGCTTCGGGTTCACACAAAGCAATAGATGCGCGGTTTGAATCTGCACGGCAACGGAGGAAAGTGCCGAACAAAGATGCAGAATGCCATAATTGAGTCCTGAAGCGGCGGATGAAAAGAGCAGGAGGGAGCGAGATCGAGGGAAGCGTGGCAGGCGTGGGTGTGAAGGAAGACGGGCTGGGTATTGGATGCGAGCGGAGGCTAGAGGGCAGAACATGTGGCCCTGGACCACGTAGGCGGACACCAATAAGGAGAGTAGGCAAGATTGAAGTGGGGGTGAAGAGGAGGGCGCATGAGAGACGACGAGCGGTGGGACATCGGAAATTAGAAAGCACAGGAAGAATGTACGGCATCGTGGCTATGAATAAACGAAAGAGGTGAGTAAAGAGACCAAGAACGAGCAGGGATGATGGCATGAGCAATGTGGATAGAACAGGTAGAAAATGCGCAGACGAGGATTTGAACACAATAGAAAGCGATACGTGTGGAAAGTGAGGCGAATATTCTCCCGCGATGGTGTGGGGGTGAAGAGAGGTGGTTGCCGTCGCCAACGTTGTGCACAGAGCTCTTGGCAGAACGTCTACAGATCCAGAGCATGGGAAAACATTACCCGATCTGGACTTCAAGCCCGATCATAGATTTTGAGATTCAAAAGTAACGTACGCCGGCAACCACCTACCAGGGCATGAAAAGAATGTTTTGAAATCCACATATGCTTACAGCGTCAGGCAAGCTGCTTTCCGAACAAACGACCTGCGACCCTGCACTTCAGCGTCATGCAGTATTGGAATGCTGCAAGGCTGGGAGAAGGTCGGGGAAGATCGCTGATCATTTCGTCTGGCAAGTTGCGTAAAGGACGCCGGAGAGATATTGGAGGTTAACGAGAGCCGAGAACGCTTGTACCGCCCCGCTGTGTACGAATGAAGCAGGGTACGTTGCTTGCGAGTAAACCCCCTGCTCTTGCTGAGTTGGCTGCTCCGCTATGTACTCCGTCCGCCCCTTCTCCGCGTTAGCAAATCAGACGCCCCTTCTACCGACAGAACACTCTCAATGCGTGATAAGTACCCGCAAGTCCTCCTACTCCCTTTCTCCCCCTCTCCACCCTCTGTGCATATATAACCCCTCCCTGCTTCCCACATCCTTCCCTTACTCACACACTCTCTACACCTTTTCTTCCCACCATGTCCCTCCCTCCCGTCATTCAAACTTCGATGCTCTGTTCTGCTCCCCAGGATATCCTCACTGCCATTGCTCTCGAGCTCGTCGAGCTCGATCCCCTCGGTCCCCCGTTCCAGCTACTACCGTTCCTCTTGACATGCCGCTCCATCTACCAGAACCTGTGCTTCGACAATGCCAGGCATCTCTACGCCAACGTCTTTCGCTTCAAGTTCGATCACCGTGCACCTCTTCGCCGCTTTGGTCCTCGTGCTATTCAATCGTCCAATGTCGCACAACAATTGAAGCAATATTGTTATGCGCTCCAAGTCATTCGTCGTGGAGATATCCATGTGGAAGGCATTGTGCATGTCTTTTGGCAGGCGTTCTTCATGATGAGTGAGAACGATGGACGTAATGCCTGTCAACTCAAGTGGGCTGGGCTGTCAAATTTTGTGTATAGGTTCGTGAGGGAAAGGTTGTGGGAGGACAGGCATCTCACCAATGGCTGGCCGGGCGAGACGACGGTCAACGCGCTCGCGCTTTGGTTGATGTGGTTTGTGTTCAACGAAGGTGAGTATCCCATGCTTCTTTCATTTTAATTGATTAACTTATGTCTGTCCTAACCTCTTTCTCCTCGATCTCCCGTTCATTTCTTCGCGTGCCTCAGAGACGCTGGCCGGCCTATCTCCCGATGAGCGTGAAGAGGTGAAGCGTCTCATCCGTCCGTACGTCATCACTGCCCTGCGCTATCCCTCCAGCCATGCGCCCGACAACCACTACGTCCTCCCTCTCTCGGAAAAGTTCAATGGCGAGTTCCCTTATCAGCTCATGACTCCCCATGGCTACTACCCTCTCTACCGCCAACCCGAAATGCTCGTCGAGCGTTTTAGGCACTATGGCATCAAGCTCAAAATCCAGGCGCCGCTCATCACTCAAGCTGCGAAGCTTCTCTACTTCACGTGTATGGAGACCGTTGAGATCACGGCCCCTGCCGGAATTCCTGAGAACCGTGATGAAGCCAACGCTATGGGTCTCCCCGAGGGCACTCCCACCGTCGTGGATTATCAGGAGCTGAACACGCACAAGAGTGCCAAGTTCGTTGATACAGGCTCTTGGGACTGGCGCGCAGAATTGAACGAGGAGCAAGGCGAACTTGAGGACGACGGCACCTGGCGCAAGGGTCTCAAGGCTACCAGTGCCAGGTGGGACAACGATTGGCAACGCTGGAGCTACTGCTGGGATCCTTGGAACTACAATGAGCTGAAGGGAGTCGTCTATACGTATGGATCCCTCAGCGGTCTTTGGCAAGGTCGTGCAATTGTGAGTACTTAATACATCTAAAAAGCGTATTTACATCAAGTCTAACGTCAAATTATCTGCTAGATTCCTGATATCGATGGTTATTTCCGCCTTGTCCAGTCCCAAACCTTTCCCGAGTCCTTCTCCGCCATGAACCCCAACCTCAGCTTTATCCCCATCTTCATGAACCTTCGTGAGCACCACTGCATCAACCCAGAGTATCCTGCAAACTCGGGTGGCGCTGGCAATGGGGTCGACGAAGGTCTGTGCAATGCCTGGTTCCCTCGTCAGACCCTCTACGAGAGCCGGGAAAGTGGTATGGTGACCTGCCAGGACTTGGAAGGTCACATCTCTCGCTATGAAAGTTACGTCGAGGGCAGGCGGAATTCTCATAACCCGGATACTTGTACCCAGTGCAAGGCTCACGCTGAATTCCAGGAGCAGGAAACCAGGAGACGTATTGCTGATCGTCTTCGTCACGAGGAACAACACCGGCGGTTTGAAGAGATTCGCAGGCAGCACCTCGAGCAACGAACACAGGTAGATACGCAGACGGTCATCGAGCGTCCTCAGAGGCTGCACTTACACCAGGGCGAGGCTTTACGCTGGACGAGGACTTTCCGATCTACGGTCCCTGAGATCGACGAGTTCGCTAACCCCACTGGCGGTCTAATGCAACCTGGCGTCGAGCACGATGGGCACAGCTCCGACTCCACTGAGGAAGTCAATGAGCATCGCGAGCAGGCAACAACGGCGTTGGGCGAAGACGTTGAGGATGTCTTCGATGCAGAGTTCGACTCGGAGTCGGGATCTGAGGATGAATCAGTCGACTCTGACGCTGACACTGACTCAACGGACTACGTCGAGAATACCTGTAATGGGATTCAAGACATCATCGTCACTGGCGAGGTAGGTTTTTCTCATCGTTGTCTGTTTCCCCGGACGTTTTACTAAACCGTTCCTCCATTACTAGACTCTTCCTCATCATGGTATGGCGTGGTTCCACCACCGCTTCTATGGTCGTATTCGCCGTTGGGACGGACTTGTCGCTATCGTCCGTTATGAAATGAATACCCCAGGTCGCAACGTCTGGATCTTCCGCGGGTATGTTACTGGTGATAAGAACCTTGTCGGTTCTTGGAGAGCTTGGAGCGATGATGTCACTGTCATTCCACTGGAGGGACCGTTCGTCCTCAGCAAGGTCGTCACCCCTGTTCAACCCGAAAACGCCAACTGAAGAGGTACCGCCTTTGATCATCGTGCGAGTGTAAACCTGTGTGCGTTTCCTTTGGGCGACATGAAAAGTATTCAGAGTATGTGTTATCCTGTTTATCTATCCTTTTTTTGCCCTACATCGGTGTATACATATGTGATTTACGATTGATATCCATATAGCTTATACGTTGGGACCTTGTCATTGGATGTCCACGGAACGATCTTCGCTAGAATGCTGTATTCATCCTCATCCTCATGTAGCTCTGCTCGATATATACCTGGTCTGCCTTTGCCTTTGTATTATATAATCTACGTCTCATACTTTCCACTCTTGCATGAACGAATTACATTGTGCTTCTCTCTACTCCACTCTACTCCACTTCATTGTTAAAACTTACTTCAATCTTATCTAATGAATGTGATCAATATGATCCCGCGAATGTTCTCTTGAACATGCACCCACACGCAAGGTGGCACGCCATCTAAACCTCTTCCGCTTGCTCCCATCTATATGTCATATCACACTGCCACCTACACAATGCACAGATCAACAAAGTGGGAATCCCGATAATCTACAAATCTTCGTGAACACGGGAACAGATATATAACGGATCCGGATGTCGGTCGGTGTATTGGCAGTATTCACTGTCCACGGGTTCGTCTTTTCACAGCCGCTTAAGTCCATGACGAAGTAATTGACGTCGTCTTTGCTATCTTCTCTAGTTCACTTGTTTCATAAGTACCCTCGGGACGGACATCACTTGTCTTTTTTCTTTTGCCCCCTAGATCTTTGAATCATGCAGATCTCCAGCGGGGACGAAGCTTCGAAATGTGGTGATGCCATGCATACCAAGATATACGCTGGCACTCTCTTCGATTCCGAGAAGTGCGAGCTTATTAAACATAGAGTTATTTCCGTGTCTGCAAAGTCAGGTTTGATTCTGGACGTTCAGCCTTACAGTCCTGGTGAAGTTGATGCTAGCGTTGACTTCTCGGATGCGAGGAACATCGATTTACGCTCCAAGACTGTCTTACCTGGGTTCGTTGATTGCCATGTTCATTGTGAGTGCATTCTCTGTCTATAGCTTTCTACCCGCTTTTCAACGCGTGTTGATCGGTCGATGCCGTTCAGTCTTCCTTCACCCGTATTCAGAAACGAGTTGGGAAGATCAGAACACCAGAGAGAGTCTTGTCGAGCGCACAATCCGAGCAACAGTGCATGCTCGCGAAACACTCATGGCGGGATACACCGCAGTACGGTATGTATTTGTCAACATAATATTGTGTCATCTCACTTCTTCTAGTTCATTCTCACCCGTGTCGATTTGTAGAGACTTAGGAACGGAGGGTGCTGGGGATGCCGACGTTCTTTTCCGCAAATGCGTATCCGGTCCGAATCCCTTGATACCTGGCCCAAGATACTTCTGTGCAAATCGTGCGATAGTGACTACGGGCAGCTACGGTTGTGTGGTTTCTCAATTCGTCTTGAGGCATGATATAACATTACAAATTTCACAGGTCCCAGAAATCGACTATACCCAAATCGCGCAGGCGTAGAAGGCAAAACCGGTGCGGAGGCTGCTGATGGCGTTGACGAATGTATCAAGGTCGTCCGGAGACAAGTAGGGGCCGGTGCGGATTGGATCAAGGTAAAAATGCCATGTCTGCCTCTCTGTTGAAGTATGATTCATTCCGTATTGGTATAGCTATATGCGGGTAATATTTATTCGTTGGCTCTGGGAGTCTCCTCGCTAACCTTCTATCATAGACTATCGCTTTCGAGCAGAGATGACTCAAGTCTCGCCACAGACGGCGTCGGAGTCTCTCGATACTTTTAACACCGACGAGCTTCATGCTATTGTTCAGACAGCGCATAAACTCGGTGTGAAAGTGGCTGCTCATACTGATGGCAAGTCGTCCTGGGAAGGACTGATAAGTCCAGATAGTTCTTATCAAGTCGATTCCGTAGAACACGGTCACAGCGTTGGCGAGTCTTCTTTTTTCCGGCGCTCGCCTGATGACTATGTCGCAAGAGACACCGGTATTCGTCAGCCGACGGTGTGGATACCCACCCTTTCTGTCTATTACACTTTAGGAAAGGATACTCCTATGTGGAAGCAAGCCGCCTCCACGTTCACGCGAGCGATCAAAGCATCAGACCTGAATGTCAAGATTGCGTGCGGCGGAGATACGGGCACGTTCGCTCATGGGGACAACTCATTGGAGATGAAGTTGATGGTTCACCTCGGAGCTGACTGGAAGACAGTTCTGAGATGGGGGACCCTGGGCGGCTGGGAATGTATTCGTAGCATGAGATGGGAAGGCCAGAAAGGGAAGGAAAGGCTAGCGAAAATACATGAATTACGCGAAGATGCCAGGGTAGTGGGAGATAACGAAGTACCGTTCGGAGCTGTCAAGCAGGGCTTCGCTGCTGACATTATTGCGACAGACGGGGATCTTACGCAGGATTTTGAGCGCGCCGTGGATAAGGGAAGCATTGTCTTCGTGATGAAAGGTGGGAGAGTGTACAAACGAGATGGACAGACACCCTAGCCCGGGTGAGTATTTGTTATATTTTTATGAGCTGACTCACTGTCAACCATCGGGAATGTTGATCGGTTCCACCGTACAGACACGATATGTCAATAGGTCTTCACATGCAGAGATGTTCACATGATCGCCAGCCCTGACATGGACATTGGAAAGAATGATTCAATAAATGGGGTCACCTTCGTAATTGCGTAACGTGTCATAGACATAGGTGCGCTGCCAAAAAAAAATGAAGTTTTCGAAACTGCGATCACTTTCAATTCCAAGTTGCCATTTTCGTTCTTACACCGTGAGCGCTACACCAACCACGTGGGAAATAACCGCTCAAGGATTTTCGTCAATTCGGTCGTCTTCTCCTTGTTCCTACGATTCGTACTCGTGAACTCTTCCAATATTATTGTTCTGCATGATCGGATGCTGTCTTGTTATAATCAAATACCACCTCTACCAACTGATGTGCGCCACATGCGCCTACTGTCTAACAGCGTGATGTTACAACAACATCGCAGTCAATTTACCTTCGGTGCGCCTGCCACCCTTTTGGTTTAAGTTCTGTTCATCCATGTACCAAGTCAAGGCACAGCACACCTTTCTTACGTGTTGTATCTGTTACGGTCATGGAATAGTGATGCACTTCGTGCGCCCCGCCGCTCGCCGTCGTCATGATGTTGGGTGGATAACAGGACTACGGAGTTGCACCGTCCCAGTAGAGTAGAGTGCAGGTACCATCTTTCTGATGCCACTTTCCGCCTGCGCTCATAGTTTCGGGGCATACATCTTTGTCCCCTCGTTTCGTTTGTTCCGTATCCTATTTTGTGTTCTACAGTGCTCATGTTCCCCCAATATCAATTAGTTACCAATGCAGAAACTCCGCTATAGAACTGTTCTTTCTGCATTACATCATGTTTCAGGATGATGTCTCGTGGAAACACCGTGAATAGGTAGGTACACTGAGCATTCCGATTCCCATTATCCCCGATTCACTGGATCTGCTGCGGCACTGCACGGGTTTGTCGTGTGCCTTCGTACACAAGGTGTTGTTTCCCGAACAATTAGGACGTCTGGAACTCTCCAGCATCGCAGCAATTGGTTAGTCATGACGACATCCCAATAGTGACGGCTGGAGTTTAAACTGTTCCCGTTCTCAGTTTTCGTCACACTACTGTATCCATATGTTTGGGAATCCATGTCTACTCTGTGCAAGCATGACTACCATCGGTGGCTTGACATGCTAACGGTGTCGTCGGTCTTGACACGATAATGGTGGTTCTGCGTACCGGGCGATAGGCTCGATGTATCAGGAAACTTCGAACAGAAACTTATCCCGCCGGCATCGTATGGTACTCATATGAAACTCAACGTGCAGGAGCCTTGAAAGCCTTGAACAAGTTCTCCTAACGCCCTTCTACGCCATGATTTGCAACTTGATTCTCTTTTGTCTGAATAAGAGAACGCCGATCAACTATCCTAAAACAGGGATAGAGCATTTTGGAACTCCGGGTTAGAGGCACGCATGAATGTGGATAAAACGCTCTTGTATTCCAAATTCGCTAGATCGACATAGACTGGAATAATTGTTCCGCAGACGGGAGTAATGAAACCAAAGGGACTTTGACATTCCCCGCTAAATAGCCTCCGACCACGGAACGTTGTGAATCCAGCGGGTTATCATATCCTAAAGAGATAGTACGTAAGTGCATTTGTATTGCAAGCTCGGAGGCAGTATATGAACTCACCAGGGTAGCTTCGGGCTGGTCATGAGGCGCCATATGTCTGATCGGCGACAAGAAGCTCAGGGAAGGAGATGACGAATTGAGGATTTCGAGGACATACCCTGCATCATAGATTTGCACGAATGTCACATTCCCAGCCCCTTCGGCAGCTCCAGCACTACGGACCTCACCTGCGACATAATTCGACTCCCTTGTTCTCCACGGGACTGATGGCGTGCTAGCAAACTCCTTGTGAAAGTTGTGTTCCAGACGGCTCATCCATAATTCGACGCCCTGTATGAGTAATGGTTGAAAGAATCCCCATTACAGGAACGGATAGCTACTGACCATGTAATTGCAGACGGCATCTGACAAACCATAATGACGACAATGAAAAGACCGATCCAAGCGAATGGGAACTCACCTGCATTGCCTGCATACACGAGAAGCCGTACACCGTTGTTGATAAGCTCTGGTAGTAAGGCCGCGCTATTGTGCATTGCCTGTCCTTGCACATAGAATCTCTGATTCACGTCCATGTTGCAATTGGTGAACGTCCGATTGGCATCAACCCCTAACGACTTTTTCACCTCGGGCTCGTTCATCCACAAAGTGGCCCAATCCAGTTCCTCATAACACATCTTGGTATTAGGTAAACATGGTTTCCGAATATCGTACGCATTTTTCCCAGTGGCTGTTAATCAGTATCAGAGGTATGAAGTGTTCATATCAGTGAAATAATTCTTACTATCCAATGGAACCATCATAGTCGACCAGCATTGAAAAGTCGCAGGTGTGCATGTAGCCTTTGTATTGAATTTGTAGCACGATTCTATCATTTCGAGGCATATGGGTTTATTGAACTTTATCTGTGCGCAACCAGAACCCTTCGGATCGAGGAAGGGATAAGGAGCTCCTCCACATGCATAATCTGGGATTGACTCGAATTGCGATGCGGGTTCGGTAAGGCCGTTGGCGAGGATTAAAGAAGCAAGATTGATCTTCACAACGCCCTTCCTAGGTGCGTAAACGAGCTTCTTATTCTCTTGGTGAATGAAGTTGCTTATGGTAGGTCCGTAATGACCACCCCAACTCTCAGCAGCGAGGTGGAATGGTAAGTTAGAATACTGAGGAAATCTCTTCAAGAACACTTGAGTGAACACATAGACGTCCACAGCCAAGTCCGCCAAGGTGTCGACCTTGGAGTCATCGTCCGCGTACGAGAAGCCTGTACCTATGGGTTCGTCCAGGTAGATCACATTGGCGACTTCGTTCCAAGAATGAGGATTGACGATAGTGCCATTGCCCCCTTCGGCGATCCTGCAAGGTCCATTCTCGAACAGGAGACCAGCATTGATGGAGCTACAGCCTGGACCACCATTGAGCCAGAGCAGAAGAGGCGCATTCGCAGGATCGTTTCTAGCTTCGAAGAACCTACAGTTTGTCTCTATCAGAACACGCACAACACAGCTGGTAGTTCAGATGTCCATACCAGAAGAAAAGGTGCCGCGTATCGGAAATATCGAGGAAACCTGCATGTTGCTCAACAGAAGCATCACAGAGGGTAGGTTCGGTCACGATGACCCTCAATTGGTAGCTCGGGAAGGATGGATGCTCGATCATTTCATCTGGACAATATGCTTTAGGGTCAGAAAAACAAGATTGAGTCCGAAGAATGAGTACCTACTTACGTGAAGATCCTAGATCAACCTTTGAGCTACCTTCGAAGCTGGGTGATAACACATGCTGTTGTTCGAAGGAACTCGCAGGAATTTGTATCGTAAACGCTGCTGCGGCCAGAACTTGTGTAGGCACAACGACAGCCAACAACTTCATGGCAACCATGGTGGTTGCACTCCAAGGACAGGCCAGTTCCACGTTTTCTCATAGCTATTATACGCATGATGGACGCTCCTCAGATTGTTCTCTCCATGTGCTATTAAGAGTTCAACTATATCTGTCTCGATCAAATGGTGTCAGTGATTGAACGACTCGATTGCGCGCTTAGTGCTACCACCACCTCCTGCTCAGGCCTCAGGTCGGAAGCTAAGTATGTAATCTTGCGTGACTTGAATTCTGCTCAGAAAAATACCTAGGCGGTTGTGGTCACAGAGGATCCACCACGGAGTGCATCAATGTCTCTCCCCCTTGACTCCACTCGTTTGGAGCGTCAGTTAGAGGAACTGAACCTCCTAAAGTGTTCTCTAATGCAAGGAGAACAAATTACTTTCACTCTTTCGGAGACAGACACGGAAACCTGGAATACACTTCTGGAATCGTATCCAGATTTACCATGCAATACTCTTACCTTACAGTCACCTCGATTTCGTCTGACTGTGGAAGGTTCCCCCATCCATTTCGAGGTGGATATTCCTAGTGACTATAATGGCCCCAAAGCGAGTCAGGACATGTCAAAAGACTTGAGCTTGATGGTTTCTGTTAGAGGAGACCAGATCTCCCGGTATGACCAGGAGCGATGGCAACAAATCATGGCCGAATGCGCTTCTCAGCTCAGTGATAGTGAGTGCGTTCATCGTCTTCCTCGTCACCAGGGGACCGCTAACATCGTTATTCATGTGGTTAAGATATCCACTGTACGAGTTGATATCAGTGTACCTTCTTCCTCGCCTTCATGAAGAAGTATGCTCCAATCTGGTCCTACCAGAGCAAGCTTCAGAGAAGTCGCAAGCCTCTGGGCGGCCTACCAGTTTACGGTATCACGCCCTCCTCACATCTCATCACCTCATCTCTCCAACCAAGCGTCGAAACCTACAGAACTGGTCATCTCAACTGTCGATCACTGGCTTTGCAAAAGTTGGTTATCCTGGAATAATCTACTGTGAAGGTGATAAAACGCAGGTGGAAGAATTTGTAGCAAACATCAAAGCAATGCAATGGCTAGCCTTGAGGGTCAGATTCGTAGAGCCTATTCCTGGTCTAGAGACGCTTCAGAATATCGAAATAAGGCGACGATGGGTTGAGTTCGAGAAGGTAGGCGAGTTGATGGAGGAGATGAGGCGGATAGGAAGAGAGAGTTATGTTGTCGAAATGGGCATAGGAAGTGCAGGAAACGCTGTCTCAAGATAGGCATCACACAAGAGTACGAACAATTGATTATTGGATTCACAAAAAAAAATAGCAATAAACACACGACTGAAGGACAATAATACGAGAAGAGACCCAAGGACCCGAACAGCTACATATTGGTACATCCCAAGAGGCGAAGCGTCGGCGACTTGCTGCACACGAATGACGGAAGACCGGCAAGTATGTCCAGTGTAATCATGGCTTTGTACTCAGTACCGTCTATCGTCATATCCCCTACGGTCATAGCTTCTGTCGTACCCTCTGTCGTAATCTCCTCGATAGCGGTCATAGTCCCGTCCACCGCGGTAATCGTCATCGTAGCGAGGTCGACGGCTTCGCGGCTCATCAACGGGTCCACCATATCCTCGAGAGTAGCGGCTGTCGTAAGGTCGAGGATCGTAAGGACGCTCATCTGACAAAACAAACATGTAAGGGAGACTAATCGCGTCAATGCACAACGCGACTTACTATCGCCGCGCTTAGGAGGACCATAGTATCGTCCAGGAGTTGGCGTTCTAGCGCGTCCTCGCCGAGCCTGCAGTCGGTGACAACATGAGTTCAGTTCGCAATGCCCAACGTCACATGCGACGCACCTTCTCGACTGTCATATTCTTACCGTTAAGGTCAGTACCATTAAGTGCAGTAATGGCAGCTTCTGCCTCCTCTCCAGTCTCCATCGTAACGAATCCAAATCCGCGTGACTCACGCGAATGAGGATCATACATAACCTGAGCTTTCTTAACCTATCGGATGAGACGGGGTCAATTCAAGGTACTATCATAAATGATGATCTAGACATACTCGGCCAACTTTGGCAAACGCTTGTTCAAGGTCACGAGTATCAACACTCTTACTCAAACTAGAGACATGCAAGTTATTCCCAGGGTTGTTGTTACCATCGCCGCGCCTACAGATCAGGAGTCAGCACATCTTCCGAAAATAAATCTACAAGAGACATACCCTCCCTCTCTCGCAACGGGACTGCGGCTTCGGCTGGAACGCTTAGGGGGTTCGCCTCCTGGCGCCCTGCCAGGTGAGCGTCCGCCATTGGTCCAGTTTTGTTCATCAGGTCCGCCATGACCTCCATTACTCAATCCAGCTTCATGAGTGGGAATGCTAATGCCAGCACTACCGTTGGTAGGGCCCATATCTTGAGATTGCCAGGCTGAAGAAAGACGAAGGAGTGAATCGATGGAAAATGTTAGGGTGTGTCATGTCGAGAAATGGCGGAGAGTAAGACGAGTAAGAGCTGGAGACTGGACGTCGAGGGCCAAAAGACGGGTGGAAGCCACCGAAGAGGAAATGAGGCGCAAAACGCTGAAAGAAATCGAGGTTTCCGACTCTGAAAGGACGGTCTTCGCGTCCATTACTGTCTAGTCGGTTATAGGCCTTCAGCCAACAGACGACAGAATAAAGAGATGCTGGCCGGCGAAGAGGTCGAATGTGGGCTGAAGGCTGAGAAAACACAGCTGTTGCCAGAAGTATACTGAGTGGGCTGAAAAGAGCCACAAGTGGATAAAGCAAGCTTCTCCTCGTTATTCTCGTCGAGCCGCCGCCGCCGTCGCCGGTGATGCTGAAGACGTACCGTCATCCATTGTTGAAAAGGCTTGGTGGTCGGATTTGAAGATGAGACGTTTTGTGGGGATCAGTCAGCGCGCCAACTCTCCACCGATGCCTCATATATGCGATTCCACACAAACAACACCAAACACACCGACATACGCCTGGCCACCCGAGGCCGATTTTAACGTAGCTTTACGCTGTCATTTGTCCTTCAGAAAATTAATTCATGCTGAAGGATGTCTGTACGATTGTGCCTAATGAAAGTTGTGTGGACATCGTAGTTCTGGAAGTTCGTATCATTGCCTGGAATATTGCGAGGCAACGGCGAGGCGAAACTGGCCCGGAATGAACCGGTTCGGTTGATGTACGCAACAGCAGTGAGCCCATTCGTCAGTTGTCTTTTCTTCCCTCTTCCTCGTACATCTCGTCGAGTACAACGAGTACAACCTCAACGTCATCATGCGCACCCAGATGCTCACCACCGTCCTTCGTGCGCGGCCCACCGTTATGAGGGTGTCTCCCATTCTCGTCCGCCATTCCTCCAACGCACACGCACAGGAGACTTTCGAGTCCTTCACCGAGCGCTACGTTACTTTCTTCAAATCCGCTGAGGACCTCTTCGAGGTTCAGCGAGGACTTAACAACTGCTTCGCGCATGATCTTGTTCCCGCTCCCTCAGTCGTTGAGGCCGCTCTCCGCGCTGCCCGTCGCGTGAACGACTACGCTACCGCGGTCAGGATCTTTGAGGGTATCAAGGAGAAGGTCGAGAACAAGACGCAGTATCAGCAATACCTTGACGAGCTCAAGGGTGTTCGTGAGGAGCTCGGTGAGTAGCACTTATGTTGACGTTCCAAGTGCCAACACCATGTTGAACGTTCTTCAATCCAGGCATCAGCACACGGGAGGAATTGTACACGTCATAAAATAGGAAGTCGGACGCCTTGTATAGATGTAGGCGACATGATCTCCTGTTTAGCTGAATTCCATTGATTTCCTCTGCTCGTTCAGGAAGCACAAAGATATTTCACTGCATTCGTAGATGGCTGTTACCCAGAGTCTACACCTGCTGCATGTAATGTTTCTCTACACAAAATGGCTACACACCAATCGCACTATCATATTTGTGGACGTTTGATTCAATCGAAACTGAATATCCTTCTGAAGTCTCTAATGTCTAATGTCGTGTGCCATCTTCGCGAATTATTATGTTACCCAAGTGACAACTGCACATTCAGAGCTTTTATTTGAGTAGCCCCTAGTGCTTGTTCAATTACGTTGCATGGCGTCGTATGGTATGTCTTGGGTTTGCTTTGCTTGAACTTTGTTCACATTTCAACGTACAAACTCAAATCGTTGACGCCGCACGAGCGTCATCCTGATCACGGCATATCCGGGCCGCAGTACGAAACGGAAACACATTGGAAACGCATACAACTTGTATTACAAGTCACCGCACCTTCTGCTTACTTACACGGGTTAATTGAGAACTCTTATCCCTACGAACATGGCCGATTCAGAATCAACCACTGGTGCAAGCAATAGTAGGTTCCAGCATTCAAGCCTCTACGTTCAGATTGCGAACTTGCTCAGAGATCCAATGCATCTATAGATGAACGCCTTCTGGCAGCTGCTCGGGAGGATAATGAGGATCTACTGCTCGAGATATTCGAAGACGGCGATTTTGATATCAACTACACGGACGGGTAAGTGGCTCTACAAGGATTTTCCTTTGCTTGAGATTGACGGTGTTGTTAGCCTAGGGAACACTGGTGTGTACTCATCGAATGATGTACCAATCCTTCCCGATCTCATATGTTTCTTGATTGACAGCACTTCACTATGCGTGCGTGTGCTGTTATACTGCAGCGTCAGCATAAGCTTTCCTAGATTGACATTGTAATGCAGAGCATCACATGGTAGTGTTGAGGTGTTGGAACATATCCTATCACACGAGGAATGCGATGTCGATCCTATAAACCGTCTAGAAGGCGCTACTCCTCTCCATCTAGCCCTCCAACTCAAGGATCCCGAGCTGAGGAAACACATTATAGAAAGCCTGTTGGAGGCTGGCGCAGACACGCAGTATGTTCTGTGTCCTGTTGGTGTATTGACAACTTGTACTGAGCGTTACACTTATAGGATAAAGGATAAGAACGGTGAAACTGTTATGGACCTACTGTCTCCATCAGATGTAGAGATCCTTCAGTCGATTAGGAAGGCACAGGCACAAGCGAGTGTTTCTTTGGAAGACGTTGCCAGTGGTACGTTACCACCCTTTTCGGGGTAGATACTTTCTTTACCCTCTCATAACAGATTCCGAAGGAGAGCCCGGCTCTGGGTCAGGATCGGATGAAGATTAAGTTACTATGTGTGCCTTGTTCAGTAATCTAGAAGAATCGGATACAAGACGTACAAAGACGTCGCGGGACTTGTATACTACACTCAATTTTGGATCAGCATTCACTTCTACAGTTTGTGATATCGAGGAATGGGAAATAATATGGAGCAGCTTCAGGAAGATCTATACAATGCAGTGGATGGGGTTATATACAGTGATCATACATCTATAAGCTTCCCGTTGTGCCACTCCTTGAACGCAGTTGTGTTCTTCAACCAGTCAATCAACTCGGCTCGTTTGACTTTCGTGCCTTGATCAGAAGACTGAATCTTCCTCTTCTCTCCGTTCACAAATTCCCACTTCTGTTCCTTGACAGTAACAAGACCTTCCTTCAACTCGTCGCCACCAAGGATAATAGCGAAAGGCGCTTCATCTCGCTCCCCTGATGCGAACTGGGCTGGGAGTTTGGGCTTCTTTTTAAAGAGGTAGTCACTCTAAGGAACGAAAACAACGTCAATTGCCTGTGTTGACCAGAAGTGAGCGTAACAGACCTTAATACCAGCTTCACGCAACTCCTGTACGAGTCGGATACGTTCCGCTATTAGCCCATCTCCAGCTGCCATGACATACGCCATGGTCTCTTTACTCCTCATACCCCGTTCAACCCACTTTGGCCAGACGATCGCAAAGATTCGATCCATCCCGATACTGACACCGACGCAAGGAAGCTGGGGAGCCTTCTTGCCCTCAGCAGCCGCAGCTGAGGTAAAGAGGCCGACTAGGTTGTCGTATCTGCCACCAGCTGCGATAGAACCGACACCAACTTGTGATTCATCGACCTCTTCTTCCTCACCCTCAGCCGCGGGCTTCTTGGACTTCTTCTTGGGTGGTGTAGGTGCGTGAGTCTGTGCTGAAGATGTAGCAATGGTGGAGGACGATGCAAAGGCGTTCGCAGCCTCGAAACCTGGCGGCGCGGAGGCTTCTGTGATTGCTTCGTATATAATACCCGTGTAGTAGTCCAAACCACGGGCCAAGGACATATCGAATGAGATCTATTGAATCAGTTAGCAAAGATCGCGGCCAAAATTCGATCGTACACACCTTGTTCATGACTTTGTACGCGTCGAGATATTTGAAGAGTAGCTCCATTTCATCGATACCTAGCTTGGCGCTGGCATTCGCGAGGAGGGCTGAATCTGCCTTCAGTAGCTCAAGAAGCTCAGGGCCGCCTGCATGAAGAGATACATGTTCAATTACAGCCTACATTCATCGTGAGGAATACTCACCCTTGTGCTTCACATACTCGCCGATCTTATCGGCTACTACAGGATCCAGTCCCTTCTCTTCAGTCATCTCTTTCTTGACATCTGCCCATGGAAGCTGTTCAAACGAGGTGAGATATAAGAAAATGCTGTCACAGATACTACACTAACTTTGTCAAGCTTGTCAACGGCTGAGGAGATTGTACGAATTTTGTCGGAAGGTACCCCACAGACTTCGAAGATACCGTCTAGAAGTTTTCGGTGGTTGACCTACAGCAGTTCTTGAGCACCTCGATTCTTTTCATACGAAGGGTGACTGACCTTGACAGTGAAGTCGCCAACCTCTAGCCGAGTGAGAATGGTACATAGCAGGCTAATTAGCTCAGCGTCAGGAAGCATGGGGTCCCATACTCCCGAGATATCAAAATCCTACAGGAATGTCAAGGAAAGCGCGATCATCGATACTGGAAAGACGTACAGCCTGAGAGAACTCTCGCATACGACCCTTCGACATCACTGGATTGTCTCTGCGGTAGACTTTTCCAACTTGCCATAGCTTGTGTTGGGTTGTTATAGCACCATTCATAGCGAGGTATCGCGCCAAAGGAACAGTATGGTCGTATCGCAAAGCCAACTCTTCACCTCCCTGGTCTTTGAGGTCGAAGATCAACTTGGCATCCTCTCCGTACTTTCCAGCGAGAATATCCTTGCGTTCGAAAACCGGGGTATCTAGACAGCTGCCTCCATATGTGGTGAAGCATTCTTTAACAATGCGCTCGACGTGTTCACGACAGAACATCTCGCCGGGTCCATAATCCCGCGTCCCCTAGGACAACACAAGGAATCTAGCATGAGCTTGAGCTATTGCCACTCATGAGCAACGGAACAACCAACCTTGGCTGTCTTCAGCAGCAATCGCTCCTTTTTCTTCGAAGCATCCCTCGATCCTCCAGCACCCTGTAGAAGAGCTAGTGATTTCTTCAGTTCTCCCAGTTTCTTCTTTGCCTCGTCCATGATCGACCCTTCAGCTTGTTGTTTGCGAAGCTCGACCAGGTGAGCACTTTGCGCCGCGATCTCCTGGTTCAGAGACTCTAGGGTAGCCATTTTTCTTGGAAGAGGGCCAGTGGTATAGAATGCAGATGAAAGACGTCGTAGTGGTAATCGATGAAGGGAATACAATGAACGCACCGCCTGTAAAGGCATCCAAGATAAAAGCAGAGTTCCTCTCAAGATTTTCCTGTCACGTCTGACTCGGCGACCAGAAGATCTAATCTTATCGTACTCGATCATCAAAGTCAATAAAAATGAACAAAATGCAGAAAGGTAATCAAGCGCGTTTCTACGTGTATTCACTTTTCTAGTGTCTACGGAAATCGTAAGTAAGGTATGTTAGATGACAATATATCTAGGTATTCGCAGGTATTCGCATTTCGTAATTGTCATGAGTTCAACTCGCCTCGACTTGTTAGCGCACTTCATTGCCTTTTACCTACATTAGCCTTGTCTACGATCTGAGCCTTCTTCCATGCACCGCTTTCATCCTTCTTACGGACGGTAAAGCAAGCGATTCCCAAATAGTTCGTGATGTCGTTGATGACCAAAGCGCAAAACCTCACGTAGGACACCAAAGAGATAGCAAGTGTTGCAAAAATGAAAATCTTCACGTTCTCAGGAGAGTGCTGAATGAAGGGAGCCCTAGACATAGTTTATAGCGTAAGAAAAAAGACATTTCTGTGCAACGAAGATACTTCTCTCGCCTGTTAAGTAACCGTGGCATGTTGGCATCGACAGCACCGATCAGGCTCCACATCCACATCCAATCCCACCATGGGAAAGGCTGCTTGGTGACATGGGCTAGAATCATACGTCCGACCTGATGGGCAAACTGCAGGCCCCAGGAACAGAGGAGGGGGACGAATAAGGGCGAATTGAGGATGAAGGACCGAGAGAATGACGGAGAGCTAAGCCAAGCCACTTGAATGGCCACCGTAAGAGGGAAGGGTAACAGATGCCAGAGTGGCTGGAACGCTTTGTCACCACTAGCGATCTTCGCTTTGTACACATTGATATAGCTATCAGAATTGAATGAGTAAGGGTGTCGTCGGAATATAACCTACTCCTACCTCGTGATGATATTGAATGCCAGAACAACGGCTCCGAAAGCCATAATAAACTCGTTGAGACCTTTATTTGGGACGTATTTTGTAATAAAGGGTATCTTTTCAAGGCCAGTGAATGTCAATGCAGGGGTATCCCAAAACGTCGGACCTGAACTTGCAATCAGCACAGGCCCTACAATTGTGTGTGTCAACATACCAAGAATGCCAGATACAACGTAAAGGCCAACGATTAACAAGATGCCTTCCACCGGACCAGAGAAAACAGCAAGATATAATTGACCTTGAAAGATGAGTCCGACGTCAGGACAACATATACTATGTTGCAATACAGAATATTCTTACCGGTGTGGTATTCTTCCCATGTTGTGAGATAGAAGTTGGCTAAAGCGGCTGATTGGGATGCCACCGTCCACCAGGATCTTGATAAATTCAGTGCTCGACCGGTCAAAATCACCTCGAGCTGTAGATGCAGTATTGATTGAGTGTACACTTTAATCGAAGTAATGAACCCATACTGTAGTGTTCAATGCATCGCAACCTACAACTGGTGGTTAGCATTGACAGCATACTCAAAAAGAATAACGACACTTACCGTGATCGAACATTTCCCCCAAAGGACCTGCCATCCCTGTTCTTCTTGCTTGTTTTCTAGAGTGCCTTTAGTGCTCCCTCGCGTGAGAACAAAACAGATGCATACCCATCTATAGCGTCAAAACTCTGATATATAAAAAGACCTGCTGCCCAACTGCATTTCACAGTCAGAAGTAAGAATCTGCAAAGAACTTCTTGAGAACGTACGTGAAGTATACCCAATGCGGCGGCCCGTCTGCTCCCCCTTTCTCAGACAGATATTCAGGATCATAGTATATCAACATAGCAAAGTTCAAAAGGACCATGCAGAGCCCTGACAGCGTGATCTGTAGCAGCAATGACAATGAACTTTTGGGAGATGCCTTCATAATGCGTAGGAAGCACTGACCACGTTGGGAGCGACCCACGTTGGCCACAGTGTTACCAGCCATGTCCAGAAAGGGTTGAGAACATATCGAGAGAGCAAAGACCTACAGACAAATCAGAGAACTGAAAAAGTCACAAGCTTCATAACAACTGACTTATCGACACCCTTGTACGCATACTTTTTGAGATTAGCGAGCCCATCTGGCGAAATGTAACCCATAATTTTGCTCGCAGCTGAGCAGATCTAGTGGTCTGCTCTAGATTACAAGAAAGAAAAGTACAAAGAGACCCGAGTGAAAAGACGGGATCAGGGAGAAGAAGATAGCGAGCTGGCCTTGAACAACTTTTCGAGAAAGCAATTTCAATGCGTCCCGTCATCGGCGCATCGCACGTGCCCAACAATCAAATTCGAAATTACCAACGACGAACCCAACATTACAATACATCCGTATATAACAGCGAACGAACTCTGATACTTCGATACAATGTAGCAGTGACATGTATGGGGGAGCAAAGGAGTATAATACAGCAGAGAGGCAAAAGAAAACAAGTCCAAGGCTGTCCTAAAAACCAAGCTGTTCCACGAAGGACTGCCAAGTCGCGTCCAGAACTGGGGGTGGACCCATGTTCGCAGCATCAGGGGACGTACCGGCAGTAGAAAATGACGACGGTGTAGCTGCGCTAAAGAGATCCTCCCCGAGATAGACATCTGGGAACGATCGCACATACTGTCCATCGAAAACTGAATGATTGAATTGCACATTCTGTGGCTGCATTTCTTGAGGCTGCGGCGGTAATTGCTGTTGCTGCTGCTGTGGTTGTTGTTGGTCCAAACTTTGCGGTAAACCAAGAGCCATGGTGCCCAGCAAGGACGGGAAGTCGAGGTTCATACCATCGAAACTTCGCAGATCCTGCACAATCGTGGGGTGAATGGCGTCAGCGGAGATCGTTCCAATGGTTGCATTGACATCCAAGACAGGTGCGGAGATGGAGCCATTTGCCGACGTCCTAACGTCGTTGAAGTGAACATCGTACTCCGCCGTCAGCACATGCGTCTTTCCGCCAAACTGATTCAATTCATTGAAAGCCGGGTTGGATTTATCTTGGGATTCAGCCTTCTCCATTGCCTCATGAGCTTGTCGACGAAGCTTCTGGATTATTGTCTGTGCAGAAGGATGAGCGGCGCGGAAAGACCATGATAATCTTGAACATACCACGTTGTTTGCTGCAATTTTACTATCGACAGCTTGCTCAAATAACTCACAGACTCTATCAAGCTCCTGCAGTGACGCCTGAGCCAAAGTAGATGTCGGCGCACGGGTAACAAGTAGGCACATCACAATCTGAAGTAGTATGAATATCGTCTCTACGAGTGACGGTAGTTTCAAATGCACTTACGGCGCCAGAGAGCGATTGAGACCAAGGAAGGCTCATTCTGGATAGGACGTCCGGCACCTTTTTCCACGTTTCTTTTAGACCCTCAATCAGTCTCCAACCAGAGCGATATATAGCCATCACTGAAGGCCCATATCGATGTCGTAGAAGATCCTGCGGCTGCTCATTCAAAGCTTGTGCAAAGTATGGACGATGAAGGTTGAGCAGGGCTAATCAAGCGGAAACCGATGCGTTAAAATGTGGTTCGTAAACGAAGAGTTGGTTAGACACGTACTTGATTCTTTACAGGACATGACAAGCCATCGCTGTATGCGCAGGGCAGGGGATACATTTATCTCTTCAGGCAGTCCACACTTCACTCGCATGCGCCAGGGAATTGGGAAGTCTCGGACCTTACGATCCAAGTCAATTACAGTGGAATATGGTGGTATCTTGCATCCAAATGCCGTGGACATGACCGTGTGTAGTACTTTCGAGTACTGCCATGTCCATGAGTGGACTACACACACTGTTTCAACGTTGGCCTAGAGAGGAGGAATGTAGACACGTACAGCTCCATTCTTTGTGCCCCTCAGAGTTGATGTATTCTTCAGTGTCCTTCGGCATAGTGCAATCCACATATGACAACGATATCGAGGGCGGTCTGCCGAATCCGAAACTCTGCATGGCATACACGTGAAAATCGTGCTCAACAAACGATGAGTGTGCTTACAATCCAAGTATCTGTCAGGAACAATTGCCAAAAAACGTTGCTACGCCTCTGAGTGGCCTCCTCATCCAATTTCCACCTTGCGCTGTTTACATCTGTTGTAAATAGGTCAGCCGCTGGCGCAGAACTATAGTTAAGGCCATCATACGTAGTCCAATCTGCTCATCACCGTGATTAGCACTTAAATTGCAATAGAAGAATGAGAAAACAACAAACCCCATGACCAAGCTTGACAGCAAATCCTGTATGGATCCAAGCTTTGTGGGATGTGGAATGGTCTGGACGACAGTCGCAGTACTCCATGAAAAGAGCCATGTACACCTTAGAATAGGCTTAGAATGGTCTTGACTGGATGGAATTCAATGGCATACCAGAGCCTGAATAGACCAGAGGGTCGTGTCTTGGATGGGTGGGGCAAACCGCAGAGCCGCTCGTGCCAGAAGATAATATTCTTGGGCTTCAGTTGAGTACGGTGGAAGACTCTGGTCAAACAAGCTCGCCAAGGCGAAGACCATGAACAGTAGTGAGACAGCATGGGTTGATAGAAGGTCATTGCATTCAGAGGCACTAACCAAAGTCAGGGTTGGGAAGAATCGCTGAAACAATAGACAAGGCTTACGGAGTGCCGCGGTATATTACTCCCAATATTTCGTCGAATAACTGATTGCGTGGGAGTGAGCACCACCTTCCACTAGGGTTCAGCGGACGAGCTCATGCAGGCAAATAAATAACGTACAGATAGTCGCCATATTCAACGAATAAATCACATAACCGACAAGCGCGTGACAGGGAGGGGAGCCTGCTTAACACTTGCTTCTTGATCTCAGGGTCGCTACAAAGCATTTCTAAGGATCCAGTTGCGACGTTGACTAACTCCGGCGTAAGGTGAACGAAAGTTGAAGGATCACAAGGGGGAACGTATTCAGGTGCCTATATATCTGTGGGTATCGCCATTTTGTTGATATAAAAGCAAACGACATACGTGTATGAGATACTGTCAGTATACCCTCGATTAGTATTCGTACCCAACAACGGCGCGAGTGATACAGCATACCTCTGATCGTGAAGTTTGCCCAAAGAACCGGGATTCCCCACGTAGGCCAAGAGTGAGAGTACCTACTCACTGGTCAACAAGAAAAAATACCATTACAAGCAGGAACTCCTGTACCGAATGCATCCAGGAATTCCTCGTCTTCAGGAGACAGTGACGGTCCACATGCAGCAGCTTGCCGCATGGTATCATCCTTAGGATCAGCGGCACCTTCTTGGAGGAGTGGATGTGGATCATCAGAAACTGCCGCTTGCAGCTTTCTTAAAGCATCCTCAAGAGTCGTTACACGATTGCGAAGTCGCTCGACTTTCTTATGAAGCTCATCTGCGTCAGCCAGAGCAAGGCTGCAAGAATATATGATTGAGTATCTGAATGCGTTACACAACTGAAGTACACTTGCCGGTTGCCCTTGCCAGTAGTAAGGGACCCTGTAGGAAGGTCGGAGGGATATCCGCCACAGATAGACGATGAAACGAACCTTCAGGGCAGATGGCAGAGCATCCCCTCTTTACACACGTCTCGCACGGCACCTAAATTTAAGGTAAAATCTAGTTCACTAGACAGTCACATCACGATTTCATGTATCTCACTTTACGGTCGCATCGTAGCTTAAGCCTTCAAGGACATTCAGAACATTCAGAAAGCGCGAGTATGTTACGTAGCACAGCGTACCTTCTGCATTCTGCGCATGAGACTGGCACTCGGCCTGGGCGTTTCCTCTGCTTCACCTCTCCATTAGCAGGCTTGTCTCCACTCAACTGCCTAGAAGGCCCGCCATTCGCATTAGCTGGGGACATTTGGATTTTTTATAGAAGCCAGAAACGCGTTGGCAGGCGGTAAGTAGAGAGAGGAGGCAGTTACACAAGGCCTCCGGCGGGTATGTATTTGTTTGGCTGAATCAGCCAGCATATTTCAGAGGCGCCTGGACGCCGAATATATGGACGCGTAGTCCTTGGATCCCGCGTTCGCGATCCGGTCATGTCTTAAACCTGATTTTTATTGAAGGCAATGGAAAACGGTGGCCAAGTTCATGATGATACAATCAGGTATTGATGCAGTACTGAACAATGTGGGCGTTGTGGTACAACCAATCATGCGGAGGTCGAGCTAATGACGTCGATATCTCATTATTATTGGGAGCAATACACACCGAACCAAGAGAAACAACATCGTTCACATGTCGTTACAACAAAATAGTATATTACAACATTATGTTAAATAGGGTAGAATAAATACCCTCCGCAAGTAGCCATTATGCGTCGTACTATCAGACAAAGCGGAGTCAGAAGGGGCCAAGAAGAGATATGCATTCAGTCGGACTTACTACAACCGTTAGAGACCCTGGCCAAGGTGTCTCCTTGCTGGTGTTATCAAGATACATTCGGTTATCGGTACCAGCAATCTGTTGGGTCATGAAGCTCGCCATGCGCCCTGCCGCGCCGGGGGCACGACGAAGGTTGGGTAAGCTGAAGATGATCTTCATGATCTCTGTTGCAGTCTAACAAGCGAGAAACTTGAGAAAACTGTTGTGGAGGAGAATATGACAAGTGCATACCATTAGTGTGAAGTCAACTCCGGGGCAGACATGGAAACCGGAGCCTTGATTCTGGTAAACGTCTTTGGGGCGTCGAGGGTTGACTTTGAGAGGATCGGGGAAGTCCGTTGGCTAGTAAATCAACATTGTTAACAATTGCATCAGAGAAAACTGAAACAAGAGCGTACATTGCGCTGGGCGTTGAAATAACTCGAGAATATGATATCTCCGGGCTGGACAGCAAGAGGCGGTAACCCGGCACCAAGAGGAACTTGATCGGGCTTTACAGCCACCCGCAACAAGCCAGGGAACTGAGGAGCCAGTCCTAAAATGAGTCAAGTGAGTCAGAAAATCGAAATTTTAGTTGATTTGCAAAAAGGCATACTTTGTCCCTCTCTGATGTACCCATGAATAAGTTCTGTTGCTTCTGGGTTGTTTCGCTTCACGAGCTTGACAATCTCAGCTCGTTCTGCAGCCCGCTCATCGTCAAGATAGAAGTCTACGACTTGTGCGATAGCTGCAAGGAATGACGTGAGATGAAAATGGTTCGCGAAGGCATGAAGAGGGTCGTACATTGAGCATAGTTGACAGAAGATCCGACTGCCAAACCAATGACTTGCGAGACCATCTCCTTCCGCTCAATACCGATGGCAGCCAGCCGTCTGAGGAAAGGATAGCAAAGCTTCTCTTCTTCGGCCCATATATAACTGGTGATCTTGTTTACGAAATGAGACAAACGGGTCTGAGATCGATCGTGAGCCTTTTCTGTAGTCATTAGTATGCAAAAGAACGTACAGTTGTTTGAGGTGCAGCGGCTTCGATGCTGCTCTCAATGAGGCCGTTGATCTTGTCACCGATCACTTTAGCCTGTGATCGGAGGAAGAATCCGTGTTCGGGAAGGACGTTGATAAAGACACAAGTACAGAGAAGCATGAGGACGTCATACATCTCCTGCTCGGTGAAGAGACCTATTGGATGCTGCCTCGTTTTCAAAGGGGCGCCCACGAGCCAACCGGAAGCCCAGTGGACAGCGACGAGGTTGATAACATTTCGTACGATATCGACGCGTGTTCCAGGCACACCGTCGATTTTGTATGAATACTCCTGGAGCAGCTCCTGGGTCTTCGCCTTGTACCAAGCAACGTAGCCATTGCAAGTGTCATGATCTGGGAACAATGCCCGAATGACTTCTTTACGGTACCAATTGTGTCTGGAAAGGCATATCAGCTTGACGTTGGTAGTAGGACGCAAGTGGAACATACTTGGCTCCATCATCGAAGACCAACATGAAGCCGAAGCCATTGGTCAAGTTGCGCATATCCTCACCATAGGTAGTCTTATAGATGTCGGGCTTACTGAAGACATGTCGAAGGCCAACCATCGTGTTGACTGTTTTGGGGATCGGCTGTGGCAGAGTCCTTTTAAAGGTGTACTTCTCTACAACCTTCAATTTGGTTAACGTCTGGTGAGACGTCTCCGGGGTGAAGAATGGGAAGAGGCCATAAACACTGTTGGACGTATAGTGACGAGGAAGATGACGAAGTAGGAGTTTGGGCAACGCTGCTCCGAATGCACCGTTGTTGGGATCCCGAGCACAGTCCTGGTAGCCCCACGCGGTCAGATTTGTCGCTGCAAGGAATAAACATGTTAATTGATTGTTAGTCAATGCAGTTCAACGCTAGAACTCACGGGTATAATCCGTCGTGTAGAAACGATCGCCTGAAATCAATGTCAGTGAGGATGTGCATGACAAATTCACAACCACTACTTACCACGAACAAGGGCAATCGCATCGCCAAGGATAGCGCGAGTCATGGTATAGCCACAGCAGAGACCAGAGCCACGTCCGAGAGGAATGATCTCTTCTGCCTGAAGTCCGGGATATAACTCCAGATTATCAATGTGACCATACAACTGTTCCGCAGTGCGCTAATGATCGTGATCAATAGAGTGTTTTGCATGGAAGAAACGCGGCCACCTACTGCGATCACTTCGTCGCTGTTCCATTCCTTGAAGTTGGCGAAGGGCTTCAACCCAAGGAACTTTCGGAACTCATTCATGCTGCAAACACCCCACTTGCGGGCCTGCTCCATACCCATGATCTCTATGAGGCGAAGTACTTCTGGAGTACCACGAGCACGGTAGGCCCCGGCTGGTTTGTCCGTTGCATCTTGTAACACGCGCGCGAGATCGTCATCGCTGAACTTGCCATCAGAACCACGCTTAAGACTGAAGAAAGCATGAATATGATTGATCGAACACGTTACAACCGTGAAGGTGAACTCACCCAGCGAAGGTTCGTGTCCTAGGGTTCGGGTCAACTTCCGTAGACCAGACCTTGGTAACACCGGGACCAAAATCCTCAAGCGTGAGCTGAGACGCCGGTTTGTCACCGAAGGTTCTCTTAAACAAGTCTTCAGTCCACTTGATATCCTCTTTGGCCGTTGTTGCATGCCACTGTTTGAAATTCAATGAGTCAGATAGCATGGGAGATTATTACTTGGCAACATACGCGGTACAGGAGATTGAACTCAACCGAACAGTGGTTGCCCTCTCCGCGTTCAACGACGCCCTGAGACGTCTTGATAGGCTGATGGTCACTATTAGAAACAAAATCCTGTATACTCCGCGGATGTGTACTCACATCGAATGGCTGGAGAACCCAACTATTACCTTCACGCCCCGTACCTAAAAATCCAGCCACATAATCGCCGAAGATTGTGGACATGTAATGTCCGCAACTACATGTGTAAAAAGGTCACAATGGGCACATGTAACTTCAGGAAGATAGTTCACGTACTTAACTAGCCGTGCGGTTTGGAAGATCTCTTCATCCTGAACGGCTCGCTTTGTCGGGTCCTCCGGCGGAGGATTAGTCCAACGCCCTCTTTCGTTGATCTTCAGTAGCATGTCGGCAATATACTGAATCCAAATATTGTCAGGAACCAACCAACACGAACGCCCTCAATAACAACTCACGTTATGGTTCCGGCTGAACATTACCAGCAAAGCCGATGCTGCCGGAGGAACAAGGACAAGTCTGTCCTCTGCGAAGGCATCTGGGTAAAGAAGTCCACGACCGTGTTCCTTGTCACGAACAAGGTCCTGCTGCTGCTGGTTAATCCCATATAGGACAGAAAGGTCGAGATAAGAAGACGTGTTATTCTTCGACATGTCCCGAGGATCCGTGCGGAATAACTGGTGAGTGACCAGGGACGCATACGCGAAGGTGAGCGAAGAATTTCCTCCAGGATGAGGTTTGAACTACCATGAATATTAGCATATGTACAGAAAACGAAAGACGTCGCCTACATCTCGTGCTTTGAGGAGTGCATCAAAAACAAGTCCGGTGTCGGGAAAGAGGTGAGGAGGTAATGGATGTTTATTTTGTACGCTTCTTGCATAAGGCGTTCCAGCTTGACCCAGTCCCGGCGTCAGAGGACTATTTCCACTTCCATCCGCACTTCGAGAAGCATATAACGACCTCAGACTTTGAGCATCTTCAGCTGACGGCGGTGAGATATTTTGCCACAGTGGACTCGTGCCGTTAGAGTTTGTGCCAATGAAGGCAGCCGGGGGGTGGGGTACGGTGTTATACAGTGCGCCAATCACGATCTCATTCAGCTGCTTCGAGATCTTAGATTCTTGAGGTAATCGGCTGAGGAAATACAACGCCTCATTAAACTGAGGATGGCGCAAGGTCAATAAGCTATGAGCCACAAAAGAAGTACGAGATAAACATACCAGACGGCTTCGATCATCAAATGCGTCCTTATTCCTAGCAGCCTGTAGGAGTTTTGGCTAAGATCGAAAAAAAGTGAGCAGCTGCAACGCTAGCATAAGAGCTTGTCGAGACTGACCAAAAGCATTGGATCATCGATTAAGGGACCCTTCTGGATACGATCGTGAACATACTCAGCCACTTTGTAGAGTTCAGAGTGGTTGCCATCCGGGTCCATATATTCGGTCGGGGGCTTCACCTGCGCATCGTACCGGCCATCATTCGCGGTAGGGAGGGGCCGTAAAGAGAGGAAGATAGCGTCTGCGAGTGCCTGTGGTGTTAAGGTTGTTATGATTACAGCAAGGAGTGTTAAGAACGTCAGGTGTACATACGACAATCTTGGAATCGGTCATGGCGGACGGAAGGTTGGCAGGGAAGAAATAAATGTATTGGGGAAGGGGAAGATATAACGAATATACATGGCGGGGAGGTTTGACGGTTTATATAGGTAGATGTGCGAAGGATGGAGGGTTCTGGGAAGGGAATTGGCGCCAACAGAAACGAGATCTCGGAAGGCGTTCATGCCGATCACAATTGTGCCTCAGATGGCAAGCTGCTAAGAACAAATCCAAGCACAGGCATTACTAGCATTGGCAAGATCTCTCTTTCTTGCGCTTAGAACAGCCATCCTAGGCGGTTCACCCAACTCGATTTAGTGCATCCAATTTTGCAGAACGAACTAATAGGACTCTCCAAGTATCGCCGGCCCCAACGGTTCGAGAGTCTGGAAACCTCCACCTGTCAACTCTTTCCGGGACTATCCCAAGTGAGCAATAGCCAGGGCAAAAAGACGGAACTATTCTACGACCGCAGATTCCAGTGCTCCGAATCGCCAGTACGCTTTGACCTCGGCTCATATCACCGTCATCAATGTTTCATGAACGGCGCCGTTCTAGTCGGCCTCAGTGACCTGAACATCGGGCTTACAAAATGTGCGAGACTGCCTGCATGGCAACCATGTATCGTAACTTAAAGATGACTTGTTCTCATCATCTGTAGTCTTTGGATGAACATGATGTTCGATGATGGTGCCACCACACTGACGATGGATCGAATGTAATGCATATACTTGTGACGTGTGTAAAACATTTCTACTAATGCCGCCAAAGAGAACTGCGCTATCATTTGTTGAACAGTTTACAAGTTTCTACAAGATTGAGATCCGTAAGTGGGTTCTCGTAATTGGATGCTAATGAAATATATATTCTCGGTACCGTTAATTAGAGTTTAGAGTACAAGAGAACGATGTAAGTCAATAACGAAGGCTCGAGGCAGTGACTAGGTAAGTTGAAATTTATTCACTGCCTCAATTTACAGCTATGGAACTATGTCATATACACAGCAAACCTTCAACATATCTGTTCGATTGTATGCCTAGGTGCTCGCGTATCAGCACAAGCCACGAGGATCAGTCTTCAAAGCCTCCGAGACGACCAGGACAATAGCATCCGAATGATGAAGGAACCCTAGGAAGTGGTACACTAGTGCAACACCGATGTATGTACAAAGGGCGCTACAGAATTAGCAGGTGCGGTGACCCCGCGTATATTCCTGGTAGCGTTCCGATTCAAAAGCGCAGGAAGCCTTGAGCTTTAGCCACCAGCGGCTAGACAAAGCTCCACGGTGCCCACCAGAGTATCAGATGACGCTGCAAGGATTGGTGACAAAGGCACCTTCAGCTTCTAGCGTGTTAAGAGACAGACTGTTGCAAGCTTCAAACGCGCAAGAATCGCATGTCGAATACCTTTTTGATGACAGTGACAGAATTGCGCGCTATCGATAAGATATCAAGAACTTGGAAGCCAGATATGAACGCATGTAGTGAGTCTGCGAGATATCCGACGGGAGCCGGATGGCAAACTCTGAGCGGGCTATACATATCGAAGCTACGGAAGCTCAAAGCTTCTGGTACATCTGGGCAGAATCGAGAACTGAAAACATTATATAAAGTTCAGGCAATCATGGGGTAGGGAGAAGCGACATAAACTTAGGACAGACTCACGTATGTCAACCCGAAGAAGCCCGTCAACACACGGAGCTAAGCCAGATACACGAAGGAATATATTCACTCGGTTTGCTAGAAGTCGTCAATCCCTGTCAACCTACATGTATCTGACTTGTGGCGTTACGTACATTCGCCAGTATGAGATTCCTTTTGTACTTGACGTGAGAGCTCGAATACAGTCTATGGATGCGATGATCAGCGAGATTATTTCACTTTCGTCTCTGAGCCATCTGCAGGGCCTCCAGAGATGGAGACGATACACTCAGACGACCTGTGTTCTCCTGTCCCAAACAATGCGCAAGGGAGTGAAGTGTCCGCGTACAGTAAATAACATTGACACATCCCTTTCTCATGAGCCCTGGGAGGGGTACCAGAAAGGAAACTTCCCTTCCAGTTAATGATGATCATGGCTAGCAGCGCTCGCTCCCCGAACGGTGGCGCGAACGCATGGGCGCCATCCTGACTTCCAATCCAAGAGTGTCTCCTGTGGGAACTGGTCTAGTGCCACTATATCTGGAGAGCAATACCGTTAGTATTGGGAAACTTGAAAGAATTTGCAAGGGAATCGGTGTTGAACACACTCATCGCCTTGTTGTTGCGCCACGCGTGTAGTAAGCAGATGCAATCTTGATTCATGACGGGCATCCCCATGATCTTCAGGAGAGGATCTGAAAGCTGCGTGGACGAAGACGTTATGAAGTCAATCACAGTGTCAATCAAGAAGAAGATTATAAAGATCAGCAAACAATCATAGAAACAAGAAAACAAAGTCCAAAACATCTGACAGCCGGCGCGCAGCAGGAAACCATACGGACACGAAACACGATGAAATAGCACTCGCGCAGGGAGCAAGCCTGAAGTCGAAATAGACTTCAGGATATCCGGTGACATTGTGCAAAATGCACTGGCATCCGAAAGCTCCGAGAATGGAGTGAGATACAAAATGGGCAGTGTCCTTGATGATAAAATACACGAGGATAGGGATATGTGTGTGTTATGTGGTATCTATGTGAACAAGGGTCATCATGGCCTACATATCGGAACATGAGCGGCGGATTACACTGCAAGCAAGCTTAAAGTTAATAGCAGAGGATTGTGTAGTTATACCAGTCCACCAAAAGGCACTGTCATAGTAGAGGCTATCTCAGTTGCGTTGAGAATCAAGGGAACATCCAGAATCCATCGGTTGAACAAATCCTGGTGACCAATCGATTCAGTCAAATGCATGTCAAAATATAATGAGTCTTGCTTACAGAGGCTGCCTCAGGTTGGTCGAATGGGACCATATGGCTGACAGGAGCATATTAAACCTGTGAAGCAACAAGATACAGTTATAACGATGACTCACCCAGCTTCGTATACTTGTGCGAAGGTAACATTACCCGCAGAAAAGCCATTACCACCAACACTGCGGACTTCACCGGCGATGATACCACCTTCCAAAGTTACCCACGGAACAGGTCTCGACTTTGCAAATTCCGCATGGAAATTGTGTTCGAGTTTCTCCATCCATCGTTCGTTGCCCTGCCCTCGCCGTCAGACAAAAAGGTTATCTCAAATGGGACGAGACAAAACACTCACGACATAGTTGCACATAGCATCTAAACAATCAATTAATCAGCTTCCGGATTGTTCTATTCTTGTGCAAAAGATGAAGAATTTACCTGCGTTGCCGGCGTAGACTAACAAACGAACGCCATCATTTACCAATGGCGGCAGTAGAGCTGCAGCATTCTTAACCCCGTCGCCCTGGCTGAAGAATGCTTGGTTTACGTCCGTATTACAAGTTTGGAACGTGCGCTCAGCAGGTACTCCAAGCGCCTTCTTGGTCGCTGCATCATTCATCCAGGTCTCGACCCATGCCATCTCTTTGTAACAAAGCGAACCGTCTTTAGAGCGATCGCTGTCGAAAACTTAGTCAAACGGTGCCTGCCTCTCACCGAGGTTTGGTGTAACAACATACCATTTCTTACGGACATCATACGGATTGACGCCAGTTTCTATTGTGCACAACAGGTTAGTACGTGGAGCGCAGAGCAAATGAATAGCGTTGCATACGCTGTACAGGTCCCATTAACTGACTATAGCAGTAGACTATCGCGGGAACACATGTGAGCCTGGAATTGTAGTTGTAACAGCCTTGAATGAGTCTTTGGCATGTTGGCACTTTGCTACGAAGAGCCGTGCACTGAGCACCCTCTGGGTCGTCGAACAACGGATACGGTCCGTCACAGACATAGTCTGGCACAGAAGCTAGCTGAACATATGGATCCGTCTGCCCATTAGCTAAGATGATAGAAGCTAAGTTGACGTGCTTGACTCCAGGTGCAGGACGCAACGTTAGTTCCTTGTTCTTCAGGTGGATCACCGACCCGATGTTCGGAGCGTAGATTCCTCCATAACTCTCGGCAGCAATATGGAAAGGCATATCGGCGTATTCGGGATACCTAGCCAAGAACAACTCGATGAAAGCATAAACGTCCTCAGCAGCCACCGGAGAAGTGTTGACAGTTGATCCATCAGTGGAGTACGAGTAGCCGACGTCAACAGGTTGGTCTAAGAAGATGATATTGGAGTAGTTGTTCCAGGAATGCTCGAATGGTTTCGTGCTCTTGCCCCCGTTCGTTACTCTGCAGGGACCATTCTCGAAGAGGAGACCAGTAATGGAGCTACACCCAGGACCGCCGTTAAGCCAGAGGGTCAGTGGTGCCTTCTCTGGAGAGGTACGAGACTCAAAGAACCTGGCAATTACCACTTCAGGTTGGAGAGAAGGTGGGACATGCAGAACAGCGTACCAAAAGAAAAGATGCTTCCCATCGGTGACATCGAGATACCCTGAATGCTGCTTGACTGTCGGATCGCATAAGTCGGGGTCAGTGACACGGAGTTGATAGTCCTGGAACGCAGGATTTGTGACAAGTTCATCTACGCGTCATCATGCCGTGAGTGTCATGACATGGGTCACCGAACGCGCTATTTACATGTAAGGCCGTTCTGCTTCACGAACTGTTTCCCTTCGTGCACCCATTTCTCCAATGTATCTTGCCCTTGATGCAGATGATCATGTAGAACTTCCTGTGCGTGGTCCAAGACATATCCGATACCGTTGGCTACTCCGCCAAAGAGATTGCTTGAAGCAGCGTTGGTCACTTCCGTATAGTCGTCTAGACTACTCAAGAACGCGTTGAGTTCACTGGTGGGGATAGCCCATACCACAGGAAGGGCGAGAAATGACAACAAGCCTGGTGTCTTCATGGTTACAGAGAAAGACGCACTCCACGAGGTCGACGACCCCGCAGCCTCAGCCCCGACTTCATGCTGGTCACCCCAAACGAGCTATTTGGTCTTATTTGTTCCCAATTTGGAGTAAGTTCGCTCAGAAACGGCATTATCTGTCGTTCAAACCGACCCACCGATATTACCGGTTACCGCCCAAGCCAACAGTCCGCCGTATTGTCTTATATCATCGGATGGGTCGGTTGTTCATCCGCTATTCTAGTGCTAGGCTAACTTCTTGACGTCAATTTCTAATGGGTGTTGGGAGTTTTCACTAGTCAATCAGGCGAAGAACATTGCGGACGTCAGACAATTTGGCGCGCACAGTGCGGGTATGGCAAGTGAGGAACTTGGCTGAGCTCCTTCTCGTCAAGCGCGACAACTTCCATGCCATCTTGGACGGCTTGCCGCATGTTAACCCATCGCGCACCCTGAGTCCGAGCGCGCTATGTACAATGCCCGATCATTATTGGGCACAGGATCCTCCAGCTGACACGTACCGAGCTTCGTTCTGGCAAACTACTTAACTCAAGAACTCAGGATGGGACTCGCATCTCACTATCATCTCCCAGCTATCTCCTCCTGCAATGCCAGAGCTTGTAATCTCCCCCTCGTCCTCCGTCGATACGACCGCAAGCAGTTCCTCTGGAGGAATTGATACGCCGCTCACCACCCCGGGGATAAGCAACACAGGATACAACTTAGCAAGCGATATCATTCCGTCTGAGCATCCTCATCGCACGCTCGTCCTCTGTTTCGATGGAACCGGTGACCAGTTCGATGCCGACGTAAGGTGCTTCTTAGATACCTTAGTGCACGTGCTTAACAGTGCCTTCCAATAGAATTCGAATGTAGTTCTATTTTTCTCCATGTTGAAGAAAGATGACCGACGCCAACAGTTGGTCTACTATCAAGTTTGTGCTTTCATCATAAATCTTTGATAAATATTGCTGACGCATACGTTGATAGGCCGGAATTGGAACTTATACTACTCCACAAATTGCGACCCCAGGCATGGCAAAGATATCCAAAACTCTGGACGAAATGGTTGCCTGGAATCTCGACGCGCACGTGATGGGTATGTTTTGAGACGTCTCAGTGAAGGTTTCATACTTACGAGAACTAGACGGATATGAGTTCCTCATGCAGAATTGTATGCTCAATCTTTTCTCTTCTTGTCGAGATTATACTGAGCTCATATATGTTGATAGACGAGATTGGAGACAAGATCTGTCTCTTTGGGTTCTCTCGTGGTGCATATACCGCTCGTGCTCTTGCCGGTATGATTCACAAGGTATGACCCTTGCCAATACCTCAACCCAACGTATTCATAGTTTGACACCTTTGTTTCACTTCCAGGTGGGACTTCTCCCCCCTTGTAATCATCAACAGGTACCCTTTGCCTATAAGATGTTTACTCGAACGGATCAGCTTGGCTGGGAACAAAGCACCGCGTTCAAGAAAGCGTTCTCTGTTGACGTCGATGTGGAGTTCATCGGTGTATGGTCAGTACTCTATCATCATACTCTCGCATCACGCTCATCCCACCTTGTTCGTTTCAGGGACACTGTGACGTCCGTCGGGCTGATCCCACGAACCCTACCTTTCACTACCTCCAACACCTCAGTTAGAACGTTCCGACACGCCGTGTCGCTTGACGAACATCGAGCCAAGTTCAAGGCTAACCTTTTCAATCGGCCTACCAAGGCTGAAGCACAACTAGGAACTCATCCCGGAGACATGCCCAAGTCCGATGGCATTCCAACGACTCTAGCCACCGGGATCGACGGTTCCTCTTCAGGTACCTCATCTGGTAAACATGGAAAGAATGGGGTTCATAAACGACCCGGAAATTCAAGGCGAAAGTTCGAACGAGAGTTCTCGGAGCGTGATGGTCATATCGAGCAGACCGACGTGAAAGAAGTTTGGTTCGCCGGCTGTCATTGTGGTGCGTACATTATCGATATTCTGTTGTGTCGTCGTTTTATTGATGTCTGTTTCTTCAGATGTCGGCGGTGGCTCCGTCTCCAACGACACCCGCCACAACCTCGCTCGAATTCCTCTACGCTGGATGATTCGTGAATGTTTCCGCACAAACATCGGCATCCGTTTCCATGCTTCTCTCTTGCGCACAGTCGGTCTCGACCCAAACACGCTCTTTCCAACAGTTCTGGATCGGCCTGAAACCATCTACGCTAATTCACTTCCACCTCACCTTCATGTCCCAAACGCTCCCCATGAACACGGCAGAGAGTCCACTGCAGACTCTTCATACACTGTCAAAACCCTTGTGGATGATCCGACGGTTGCAAAGTCAACTTCCGTGGGGTACGCAAATATCGCTGCGTCAGATCTCAACTTGACTGAGGAAGAAGAAGACGTATATGATGCCTTATCTCCCATCTATGACCAGCTTTCTCTCGCCCCGGCATGGTGGATCTTGGAGCTGTTGCCGATGAGGTTTAAGAAGCAAAGGGACAATAACGATTGGGTCTCTAACTGGGGGTATGTGCGATATTTACCCATTCTGAACCCATCGCTGACTCGGATATCTTCATAGACTCAATCTTGGTCAACCGCGCAAGATTCCTAGTCGTATTCAAAAGCGGGGTGAATTCTTCGTGCATCGTAGTGTCAAGATTCGGATGGAGGCTGAGGAGAAATTGCTTGGCGGCAAGTACGTACCGAGGCCCCAGTGGAAGGTCGAACCGAAGTGGGTTGATTGAGCAGTGGTGAAGTGTCTGTTCTCATGCATACCGTATTGTATAGGACTGGAGCATTATGTTCGTATCTTCCTATCCAAAATGTTATATCTTGTCGTATTGAGCGGTAAAAGTACGAACAGGAAAGAATTGGTCAGGTACTAGTAATACACGTATGCACACTGTCCTTTGGGGCGGTATATTCGATATACAGGGTGAGACGACAGCTATAGATTGTACTACTGGGGCAAAGAGTGAGAAGCGCAGGCGCAATTGCAAACGAAGTTAAGCACATGGAGTACTCAAACATCAAGGAGCCCTGCTTAAACGAAAGAGATGTAGACGAAAATGTTTCGAAATTGAAATGCAATAAGCGAAGCGGAGGTTCGGTTCAAATACTAATAAATCATGGGTACAGAGAGAAATGGATTGAATAAGAAGCAAAAGGAGTGTTCGTGAGCGACAATACGGAAGGACGCTATGCAATCTGTTTGAAAGGAGTCCGTCGAAACGAATGAAAGGTGTTACACGATTAGAAAAGGGAAACCGTGCGTGCCGTTGCAGAGAAGGAGGGGATAATCGATGCGGAATATGCCACGGAAGATGGAGACTTTGAGGGCGATAGTGCTTGCTGAATAAATAAATGTGTTTTCTGTGCCGTTCCATTGTTGTAAAATGAGTCTTGTTGATATGCATTGAACGCGAAAAGATATGCCGTTAAGATATGCCTGCAAAATTGTATGGTACTCGGGAGCAGGTGCAGATTATTCAATAGCCGTAGTATGCGCGCTGTAGTAAGGGTTAGTCGATGAGCAAGGGCGTTTGAGCAAGGAACGAACCATTCTATCGCTACAAAGAGAAAGAGATTGTTAGCTCCGCGTCTGAGTGAGACGGTCGGTGACATACAAAAGCCAGATCACTTTAGAGCCCGTCTTACATCCACGAAGTGTCACAATATGGCCCCGAATGGAATCATATAGTAAGGCACGTTGGTCCTTGTCCGCCTGGTACAAGTGTGAGTAATGCGTAATGACTTTTGAAAGTGCGCATACATTTGGTAGAACGCTTGCGATCAGCTGGCTACCCGTGACCGAAAGTGCGAGATCAACTATTGTCGCGCGACGAGCCCTACAACTAGGTCAATAGAGTTCCACATGATAGAAGGGAAGCGGCTTACCCCTTTGCCGGCTCGCACATGCGCTTGATAATCCGGTTCAAAGTGTCTTGCCCGCCTTCCTTGAGGGCTTTCGTGATGGACTTCGCACCTTGCTCGTTCGTTGCATACTCCAGCAACCCAGAGATGATGTGATCGAGCGCCATCTCGCGGTGATCAGCGGAGCCATGTTCAAGAACTACACAGTTACCAGGTCATTGTCACCATTGACAACACGCAATGAGGGCAACTCACTGTGCTGTACGCAGTAGGATCCCCATTGACTCTTTGCTACCTCACCAAAAACGTTGGGTCCTTGGTTCAGTAACTCGTTGACAATGCCATCCTTTGCGGCTTCCTCAAGATTTTCAAAAGCATGCTGAACCGATGGCTCCATGAGCTGCCACGAAGACGTAGACGAAGTAAGGTCATACCTGAACAACCAAAGAGCCAGTCTCGTGACAGGCAAGAGAGGCCCATTTGCCCTTCAGAGACTTGTTCACGCTACAGAAACCTATTCAACGCTGAGCCAGGGAGGATATCCGAATAGGCCACTCACTACGCGAAAATCGGCGGCGCCGGTAGCGTCCATGTCAGCTCCATGATCTAGGATGCCGTCAGTTACTGTTCGTCCAATAAACAGTGTGTCTCTCACCTTGCTCCATACATGTGACGCGTGCTTGTTGACTAAAGTTTGGGCGGGATCGCCAAGAAGAAGTTCGGAGACGATTAAGAGACGAATGTCTTCTTCGCAGTCCAGAGCCTTCTGTAGAACGTGGCAGCCATAACAGTTGGTAGCAAGATCGACAACACGACCCCTAGTAAAAGCAAAGAAAACACAGACATAAGAAAAGCAGTTCCAAACGAAGCGCGGGCATATAGCGAGCGATGCATTGGAGTAACAATTCACATACCTCATGCAAGCAACAATTTGACGTCTCTCCTCCACGCTTGCAGAAGCCTCGAGGCAGCGTTGAACAGCCCAGTTCCCGAAGCTAGCCAAGATCGTCAGTAAACAGCTCTCCGAAACGCACTGAACATAACAAACCGGTGAGCCATCATCTCAAACCCACGAGCGCAGATAGCATCCACGATCTTTGCTCGCTCTTCTTGATCAGCAACTTTAAGCTTCTGCTGTAAGAATATGGAGGCCTGTTGATCAGATGACTTGATGATGCGCGACACGAAGAGGTGGTAAGGCGGGGTAGAGGAAGGATGAAGCAGAGACAAAAAGTTGATAGGCTAGCGAAATGACTTGTTAGTCAGGACATAGAGGCGCATATATCAAGGTATACGAGGGCATATTACCTCATGAGCAGGTGGATTTCCGTGGGTCTGATTTCCTTGGAACGAGCGGAAGGGCAGGTCGCTGTCGACAGTAGGAAAGCCTTGGCTCCCTCTGACCTCTGGCTTCAACCACTCAGAGGAGGAACGCGAGCGCTGACCGTTCCATGAGAAGGGACCCAAGGACCCAGACTCTGCATGGTTGTGAGCAGGCACGGGAGGAAGAGCAGAAAAAGGTCGAATGTTAGACGACTGCTCAGGGAATGCCTCGTAGGCAGCGTACTGGCTGGGATCAGGGAGGAATTGTTCACGAGAAGGGAGATTAAAGGCTCCATTATCGCTAGCGTTCACGATATCATGGTAACGATTGGCAATGCCTGTCTCGAACATGAGACCGTTAGATTGTGTCTGGTACACGGGGCCAAAATCGTACGATGACCCCATCTTCTGGCTGAAGGACTTGGCAGGTGAAAGATCGGTAGGAGTCAAAAGGGCGGAGGTTGTGGAAACGGGGGAAAGGTCTGGCGATGCAGACGACAGATAGTCGTTGGTAAGAGGAGGAATGGTGAGAGGGGCAGGGGAATTGAGATTCAAGGTCCGAAGCAGCTGTTCGACATGCTACATGAGTCCGAAATTAGTGATGCGACTTTGTACATTTTCTGACAGAAACCCTTCACCATGTGATCAAAGTCGGGATTACTCTTCTTTCGCCCATCTCCAATGGCGCCCACATCCTTTTTGTGAGCATGTCCTCCGGAAGCCAGAGGACCGAACACATCCTCCCCGTTCCTGGGCGTTGGATAGGAAACCGCACGACTAGGTTCAGGTCGAGTTTGGGCATGGGCAGCAGGATCGACTCGGTTGATAGAATCGATGGCCCTCGACCACGCCGTGTCTGTCAGCTGAGGCTGAGGGGCCCAGATAGAGGACGACATTTGTCGCGAGGAGGGTACGTTGTCAAAGAAGGGGTTGAAGGGCTGATGGGCGGGGGCAGAGGACTCCATGGAGGGAATGTTGTTGACGATAATGGGGGAAGGGGATAAAGAAGGCCAGGGCGGGGGACGAGTTTATATATCATCTTGCGGGGTTGGTTGCCTGTCAATCGTGACGAACGCTATGGGCAGCACATTATCATATGTTGAACTGCCTATTCGGGTTCAATGCTTGCCTCATCGGGAAGAGATGGCGCTTCTTATGTCATCACCTGCCACGGAGAACATACCACTTCGGGTAGAAATCGAACAGCGAGCCCCGGCGCCAACTTCTTGCAACAAATTGCTCCAAAGTCAACGAGAAGCATCGTTGGCGTGGATCCAATTGTGTGTGCCAGTGTGATGCCGCGGAATTAATATTATATCACGCCGAGGGGGCATCCTTGAACAAGTACATCCAGTTGATGAAGCCTCCACCAAGAGATGATCTCTCTTTGCCCCATTTTACGACGATGCAACCGAACAATTGAGGCGATAACCGGTACCGGGAATCTCTAGTAGCGCAGCAATTTACAGACTTGAAGCTTGAATGACGGGCAGCCTTCCAATCAGGAACTCGATGCTGGACTTCGATCAGCACTTCGCATGAAAGATGCCCGAGGGCGACGGCACGCGGCTACCACACGCTTCAAGTTGACTTCGGTAGAACCTAAAGTGAACAGGAGCCATTACTTCAGTGGATCAATTGCTTCAAGAACGTCATGAGGATCTGGTTAAACAATTGTGCAAGCTTCACTGTAAATTGAGTGAACTCACCTGTTTCCTCAATGCAGAGTGTGCTTCACACGCTCGTCCTATTCGGTGGCAGATTACAAAGGTTGACGCTGTCAATATCTCGAAGAGAAGATCAAGCTGCTCCTTCACAATGCTCCCATGCTTTCCGTGACTAGATTATCATGATAAGTATCACGCTGACGTGGTGGGATGTTACCTCGTGTCATGATTAAGCTGGTTAGTGGCACACGACTCCCATTAATAATTTGGGTTTGAGTGTACAGACGGACAGTCACGCTGATCAGGTTCACTTACTGCATCCTGCGTCAAATAGAGAGGAACATCAGTGTTCTATTGCAGCAAAGCTTCGATCAATAATTCTGGTGAAGAGCAAAAAACTAAGGTTGAATTGAAGCGTCGATAGTGGAGACGTGGCTGTGCATCCGTTCTGATTTTATACTTCAGACGCCCGTATCATCAGTTATAGTAGAGGAAAGAAGAATAATGCAAACTTCCATTCACATTCAAGGTATACATAGCTAGTGCGACGGCCACAACAGTCTATCTTTCTCACTTCAGATCTCTCTCATTCGGTTGCGAATTGATGTACGACTGAGATCACGCCAGTCGCACTTTAAGATGGCCGTTCCCTCAACGAGACTTTGACACCAGAAGCTAGATATAAGTCCGCAAGAAGACCTCCAATTTCGCAGGCCGAATTCCTCTGTTCTCGAACTTCACGTCGTATTCAGAATGCCACGAACGAACATCCTCTTGATCTCTCAATAACTTGAGTGTCAATCACATGGACGCATGAAGCCTGAAGGGACGGACCCCATTGTAGAGTCTCATGAGGTCTCATGCCCTTAAATGTACACCTCGCTGCGCAGGATACGAAACATTTACGCAACCTACAGGCATGCATGAAAACTGATGAGTCTGTAGTACATGCATCATTCCCAGAGCCGCAATGCTTTGAAGTTTGAACGCAAGATCGTGATCGGATCGGTCAAGCACCGCTCTCAGAGTCTCGATGTTGATTTTCAGCATCATTTCCACCTCGGTTCTTCGAAACACAGAGACTGCATTGAGATTGATATCAAACCTTCGCACTAAGCAGCAATGCCTCCTGCAGAGGAAATCTTGTATTTGGGAGCTTTGGAAGCTCACAAGAAGTCGCTGGCATGCGCTCCATCTACAGTGAAGTGGATTCCGACAAAGGGGTTCGAATGTTATAGTTATCCAGCACATTCGAAACCAGGCGACCTGCGCCTGTTCCATCACATGAACTCTTGGTATGTATGTAAAATGGGTATAATTATCACCAGCGGAAGAGGGATCCGGGATGGCCAAAGACGGCATCGAGAACCATCACATCAAAGTCCCTCGCAGCTACTAGAACCCACCCAGACATCCTTCATCCAATTGTGCACAGAATCCCTTTGCCGCCTTTGCAGACAGGGAATTACCCATACGCCCCAAATTTGGCCGCTGCCTCTTCTCCACTCCGTAGGCCACAGTATAAAGGTCGGGTCCGTGGTCAGAGCCTTGCGGCGAAACGGGAGAGGCATATACATCCGTCAAGAGAGGTAACCTGCCATCGGATTCAAACCATGATATACGATGGTCAGGCGGTGTGCTGACCATGTCTTCATCGGAAGGAGAAGATGAGTCGTGGACAAGCGGTGGCGGGCAGACAGGTACCGAGTCGCTTGGTGGCTCAGGTTCGCATGCCTCGTACGCCCGCGGGTGAAAGTAACTGCCTTTCACGCTCGCGTGTTTCGATGTACGGGATCGGGGGCGACCTCGCTGTGGCCTTTCAATCTCGACCTCAATCGTAGGTGAGTACACTCTCCGGTCATGACGTTCGGGAAGCAGGCACGCATTGGGAGAAACGACGATCGGGGCGCGATCATACGTCTGCGGAGAATGCGCCGGATGTGTCTCACTGAGACCCGGAGTCGGAGGGAAATGAACGTGGGGGGAGAAGATGGATCCGCAAGCTGCGAATGGAAGCGGGATGCTTATTTGCTTATAAAAGGATGAATCGCGTTTCAGAATTGGGCGAGGTTGCGGAGACATGTCGGATCCGTCACGACAAGGTATGCGCTGGTGCGTTCAGCAAGAAACGCGTACAGTTGTAGTGGCTGAAGGGACACGAAGCGAAGGTAAGTGGTCGATGGCGCAGGCCTTGCCGCTTATATGCCTTTTGCACTGTGATGTGTGGCTACTGGAGCTTGGGTACGGTTTCACTTGATTGGGCCCATTTAGCTGCGTGCCTCGGATAGCCACAAACACGTTTTATTTCCCTGATATTCGATGTGCTCCGGTCATTGCCACCGTTTCCGAACGGGGGCAAGTGGCCAAAAGCCTTTCCCGCTCCACAGCTTGCTTATTGTCCGGTCAACAAATGCCATGAGCATTGAGCACGTACAAGGTTCATGCCCTGCTGTAATGGCTGCATGACATTTGCACAGCATCTCAGTGAGAACACGTGCCAGTCCTGGCATGATTCCAAAGGTGTTCTATAGATGTCTGCAGATAACGACCCGAACGCCGAATTATCACCTAACTCTCCTGAGTTGCCCGCTATGGTTTACAATCATGCGCATTGTTGGAAGCCCTATTATAAGCTCCTCCTGTTGCGCTCGAAGTCATGACTGCAGCCTATGTAGGCAGAAATGACGGACACATCCTGTCATGTTTATCAGGATGTCTGGTGACTGCGACTCCACTCACCTATAAAGCTCATCTTGCACGCCGCTTGATTGGGTTTGATAGATGAATCGTGATTGACTCTACGGAAGTAGGAAAGGTCCAAACCCAAAGAAGGGAGATATTATCGATGACCTCGCACGGTCTGTCTAGGATACAAAGTGAAGTTGCCAAAAGTTGCAACATATGCTGATCGATGCTAAGTAGATGCATTGTGTAAGACAAAAATATAAGATGGTTCCGGATCATATGCAGGAAAGAGTGGCGTGGAGAATGTGGATGGGACAAGTGAAGGTCAGATGTGGGTGGATGATTATAATCAACTTTGCCAAGGGTTTAGGTTGAGTGTACTGGCGGACTTCTTGCTTCCGCTGCCAAACATCGGTGGTGCGATATCCCAAGGGTCGCGTTCCACTTTGGGAGAGGGGGACAAAGATATTGAGCCATCTACTCCACCGAAAGAGAGGGCGGCTGTATCTGGGGGTGCAAATGGATTTCCTGACAACAGCGGAGAGCTATATAGCCCGTCGGATGATTGAGCAGCCTGCTCTGAACCAAAGGGAAAAGCATCCCCCGAACGCATAGAAATGCCTGTGCCATAAGGTGGTGATCGATCATGGAAACTACTAAACGATGCACTGCCATATGATGGTGTCAATTCTTCAGGCCATACGGAGGGTGCGGTTTGAGTATAGGCAGAACTTGTAGGCGTCTTGCTGCCTAGTGATGTCATGTCGTTCTCCGTTTCGTCCCGTAAATCAGTGAGTGAAAGTGAACGCGACAAAGAGGATGTGAGGTCATCATGTGTATTAGTGTGTGCGCTGGCGACAGGCCCCAGATGGTCATTGGTACTAGGCAGATCGAAAGAAGATTGAACCCTGGGTGTGGCAACAGGCAATCCAGGACCGGGTGGCGGAGCGGATTCTGAACGGTGAGTGGGGGGAGGAATATACGGAGCGTTGAACTTGTTCGGTGCAGGCACCTGTAATTCTGCTGGAGTCAGGTCTGCCTTACCAAGGACCTCCTTAATGGCTGAGAAGTCAAAGCCAGCACGCAATGGAATGTTGGACGGCGACCCTACGTCACCATCATCCATCACAGGCGTAGCAGGTATCGGAATCTGTTCGGGTGAGAGAGGAGTGGATATTGTGGGAATTTCCCGAGGAGGGAGATCGTCGTCGTCGGCTGCCGTGCTTGAAGAGGTCTTCCGGTGGTGGCCAAATGTCGCGGAAGAAGGGGGGCGGGATATCTTTGGCGTTGAGGGAGCTGGAGCTGGTTTCTTCTTTCGAGAAAACCAGCTCTTCTTCTGAAGTTCCTCCCCTTCGCGGACCACAATTCGGTCGCCTTCGAAATCCGGTTCCTGCATGATGGGAGCATTCAGGCATTGACCGTGGGACTACATAGGAATTACATACCTCAGGCTCATCAAAGTAGTCGGCGGAGACAGGAAAACCGAGCTGATCAAGGATGAGGGGCATGAAGGTGCGATAGCTCATGTGCCCGGAGATCTTGTCGGTAACGTCGACATTCTCCAGCCCTGGCACGTTCTCAACTGGTCGAAGGCCAGCAACGGTATTCAAGCCGCCGCTGGTAGCACGGAAGAGATAGTTCAGTACCCAATCATTTCTCGCGTAACCATTCACGAATCGCCCCGACACGACGCTGCGAGCAGCAATCCAGGTTCGGGTGGGGGCTGTTACAGTGGTTCCGAGCAGAAAGACATCCTGCACTGTTCCATACGCCTTCTGCTTCGCGAGCTCGAGCAAAGCATAGAATATCACACGTGCACCAAGTGAAAAACCTATCAGTGTTATGGGACGAACACCAAGATGACGATGTATGAGTATATCAGCAAGCACGCTACCAGCTGCCTTGGCACGATCTAATGCATTGTTCCACGGGTTGTCAATTAAATATCCGAGCTTGGTAAGAACTAAATCGAGGAAATGAGACTCAGTGGGATTTCTACGGAAGCAAACGAACGTACTGATAGGCCATTGTAATGCACTCATCAAAGCAGTCATGACGGTAGCTTGCAGTACCGTCTGCCCGATTTGTGAGAGAACTTCGCCTGTGAGAATCTTCAGGGCACCTCCAGTTTCTCGAATCATTTCTGGCTCCCATAAGACACTGAATACGTCGCCAATAACAGGATCTAAAACGCTGAATGGCAGACGGACGTCATCAAGTTGGCCATTCATGAATCTGTTACATGGGATATTGGCATCAATTGCACAGTACAGAGATGATGCATACACACCCGGACACTGTCAGAATACAATTTACTCTCTTGTTGTTGTGCAATGGAAGGATATCGAAGGTGCGAACGAACTGCGTCCGACGTGCCATGCCTCGCGCAGCAATCCCGGAACCAGTGAGAACACCACCCGTAGTAATGACGGCAGCACCACCAGCGCCAGCGAGGAAGCCAGTCGTCCCTGTTATACCAATAGTTGTGAAGGCAGCACCCAGCCCCGCTCCGATGACAGGAGCTAGCAAACCAGCCGAAAGACCGATGACTAGACCACCGCCTAAGAATTGCAATTCAATGACATATCGATAATTTGACAGGTTTAATAACTGACCTAATGTTGCGAGTCCCAACATCATGTAACGTTTCTTCTTGGACGCTTTCCTCACATCTTCAATAGCCTCTTTCTGCTCCATCTTTTCAACTTCCTCTTGAATCTCAAGGGCCTCTGTAACACGACGCTCAAACTTCACTACATCAAGCCAGCCTAAGCCCAACTTCAATGCAACGTTTTCAAGCAATACCCTCGACCGTGCGTCATAGACGCTATCTGCGATCAGAGTGAGGAAGAGATCGCAAAGAACCGTCCATCGAATATCTAAGGTGACTTTCTCATCGGCCGCAGAGAGATGAGTGCTGACTCCAGGCAGCGCCGCGGCTGACGTATCTTCAAATACCTTTGCTGTAGTTTGCACGGGCTTGACACCGTCAGTCGAGGTGTTGGGCAAGCTGGGAGAAGTGGAAACGACCCTATCAGGGCCTTCAGATATATCGAATGAGTCTTCTTCTAAGCGGGCAAGACGATCGGCGGCCTCAAGGTCTTCCTTCTTGGCCTCCTGCTCAGCTTGTTTGCGGGCCTCGACAGGATCGTACTCTGGATTTGCCACCGTATGCGTCGTCATCAACGGTGGTACAAGATCCTTGGCTTCAATTCCGTGGGTAGCCAAACTTTCGATCATCTTCTGCTCTATCAACGTCGTTCAGCTTGCTAAACAACCTACACAACGGGAAAATGCAATGTTCACCTTCAGTGGCAAGCTCCATATGATAATACAACCGACCCATGATTTTCAATGACCATAGTTCCAGGCTCTTGATGGCCTGCTTGAGCTCCTTCTGGTTGACAGCTCTCATCTTGTCCGCCATTTCCTTAGCCGTGAGTGCGCATAGACCCACATACGCTATTCGCTGAGCCTCGGTCAAGAGATCCTTCGTGGTTTGCATTTGACTAAGCGGTGTCATTGCTTTATCTTCGTCAAAAAGGTACCTCGTCCGTAGGTGCACCTCGTCTGATTCGTCTTCCTCGTTCACCCGCAGTCGGGTATATTCACTCTCGTTCTGATCCACCTTTGACCGCCATTCGTTCCCGCGGAAATCGATATCCAGCAAATTTCCCGTGGCATTACTAGCACCTGTGGACGAGACTTTCTTTGCTGAAGGGACGTAATGGTATTTCTTCTGGTCTTCTTCGTCAAGCCCATTAGCGAACTCATCAGACTCTCGGACTACCGGCATGTCCTGCCAGCCTTCATCGTCGTCCTCGAATACGCTGGGTTCGATAGGGACAATAGACTGAGCGACCATAGCATAGAACCACACCGCTAAGGAGCAGAGAGGCTGAGAAAGATAGGGGAACCTCGAGGTCGAGTGCAAAGATGCGGAGAGAACATCCCTCGAGGCGTTCACGGAAGCGCCCAAAGATGGCGCAGCGTTATTTATGGCAAATTCAAGCAGAAATGCAAATGAGCGTTGAACAAAAATCCTCATGCATTGTCAGAAACATAGATACACTAATATCTAATATAATGAGTGCTACGTAGAACTCCATACCGCAGAGGCCGCTAGGTCGATTTGCCCTTCGCCCTGGCATCCTCACGCTCCTGCATTCTCTTGCGAGACTCCTCTTGCTTCAAAGCCTGCTTGATGCGACGCTGTCGCTTCCGCCGACCACTTCCCCGCTTCGAGCCTTCAACAAGGATGTCTTCAGCGAGACGTCGCCTTCGGTGGGCAGCCTCCTCCGCTCTCTGTTTTTCGCGTTTCTTGTCACGCTTGCGGAGGGACGTCATAGAGGTCTTCAGCAGCGTACCATACTTCGAATGAAATTGATCAAGCCCTCCCGGCTCAACCTTCGAATCGAAAAGCCATCATCACATCAGTCAATGACCATGTACGCAACACAATTAAGGTACACCCACCCGAGTTGAAATCTTTATCTCCTTGCCATTAGTAGCACGAACAAGACAAGGATATTCCGCTGCATCGTCTGTGGCCATCCTCGCATCCTCGCCATCGTATGTCACTGCTCATATAAGAATAAGAATTACTTATGCTTGGCTATGTATTGGTCAAATGAACGCACATCGTTTATGAGTTAGCCATATCGATCCGGTGTTTTTGGTGGCTTCAAACAGAGCAGCCAACTGTTTGAAGAACTAGAAACGACGCCGTGAGATCAGATACTTCGAGATAGAGCTCAGCACATACGGTATCGTTGTCCACCAATTGCATGGACGGCGTGCAAGGTGGTGGGCTGCAAGTTGCTCATGGTCGATTACATAAGCAACTTTCCTGACCGGATCTGGAGCGGGTGAACGGCCCGGCTTTCATTCAAAACCTTTCTCTTGCTCATCATCGCGAAACGCGCCAATGGGAAGTTTTGTAAGACTCACTCACATGCAGAACTTTGTAGAAAACATCTTTTCCACTTCCTACTTCTTCGAATGGTGGGATATCCGACACCCGCTGGAGGGGCTTCCCTGATACTCTCTTTCCGTCTTCATCGAAGAACTGTCCTCATCATTGGCTCAAATGCTTTAGCTGCATCGCGCGCTTTCGCCGCTTTGGACGCAGATTCGTCGGTGGTTGTTATTGCTAGAGGTGGGATACATGCGGCATGCGACGAATTGAAATGGAGGGCACAGAACGGACAACTGACCGTTGTTGACTGGGGTTCCCTTCCTGGCCCACCATCAACTTCCTCCAATCACGACGCGGAATTGCTAAATGTATATCTGGCGGGTACTGCTGGTATCGCGCTGGTATGCGTAACAGACACTATTCTTGGAGCTGACATTTCCCAGAGAAGAAGCAAGGATTCTGCACAGAGGATCGCTCGCGTTTGTAGAGACCGTAATATTCCAGTCAATGTCATCGATCGTCCGGAGCTCTGCGATTTCTCCTTTACATCCATGCATAGGTTTCATGACGACAGCTCGGACACACCCAGTCCCTTACAAATTGGAGTTACGACGAACGGGCAGGGTTGTCGCTTGGCTGGTCGGGTTCGCAGGGAGATCGTATCAAAATTGCACAAGGATGTAGGTCGTGCTGCTTTGAAAATAGGGAAGTTGAGGAAATTAGCAAGGGCAGATGTAATATCAGAAGAGGACACACCTGAACTGACCGTGGTCGAGGAAGATGCGGAGCCAACTCCCAATACGCCCGTCCCTCAGCGGGCTGTGCAAGAATCCTCTACAGACGCCGCACGACGACGTATGAAATGGGTTGCGCAAGTTAGCGAATACTGGCCTATCCCGCGGCTTGCTGAAATGACAGAGCAAGAGTTGGCTGACATATTAGATGGTCAAGGGCGTTTACCTGCTGTTCGTCCAGACGGGCAAGACACCACCCACTCATCACCTCACAGTCAACCCGGGGACAGTGAAGCGGCTTCGCTGCATGCATTACCCCTCTCTGCAGTTGCGCCACCAGGAAGAATCTTCTTGGTTGGCTCTGGTCCAGGACATCCGTCATTGCTCACCCTCGCCACACATGCAGCACTCACTCGCCATGCTGAACTCGTTCTGTCCGATAAATTAGTACCTGCAGCTGTACTTGGCTTGATTCCAAAGCATGTGGAAGTTCGCATCGCGCGCAAGTTCCCAGGCAACGCTGACGGTGCCCAGATGGAGCTCATGGAAGCTGCAGTCGAAGCGGCTAATCGAGGCCTTACAGTTGTCAGAGTAAGTTCTGCCGTCCGCAGAGCGATTTTAGCTTGCTCACAGTGTATTCAGTTAAAGCAAGGCGACCCAACAGTTTACGGTCGAGCGGGAGAAGAGGTGTTATATTTTAGGGCTCACGGTTACGAGCCAATTGTTGTTCCTGGCGTGACCTCCGCCCTCGCTGGTCCTACCTTCGCTGGTATCCCGGTAACGCAACGCGGGGCCGCGGAGTCATTCATTGTCTGTACAGGAGTTGGACGACAAGGAAAAGAAGTCAAGCTACCGGGATACCAGAGGAGCCGCACACTGGTTATGTTGATGGGGGTTGCAAGGTTGCCTCAGGTATTAATAGCGCTACAGTCTGACACCGAGACATCTGCGAGAAGCGGCCTTGCATATCCCGCAAACACCCCGATAGCCCTCATTGAGCGTGCATCGATGCCTGACCAGCGAGTTATTTATTCTACACTGCGGGACATTGCTGCTGGATTGGAGAGCGTTGGTGAACAGCGACCCCCTGGGATGCTTATTATTGGGTGGTCTATCCTATCGTTGTGGGGGAAGGGTGATATGACCGTACTGGACGACAATGCCCCAGCTGCTGATGAAGAGAGGATTCGCTCATGGTTGGGGGTTGCCGGGTGGCGAATTACCGAAGGGATAGATGGGGGATGGAGCAATCTGTAATGACGGTAGTGTCCTGGCATTATAACATGTTTCATTTTCCCGTATAGCTGCATACATTACAGTAGTGATACCCCTTGATACCCTCAGACCAAAAAATTGTCATTAACAATCAATGTCACCTTCCGCATTGGTCACATCGGTAAGAGCCGATATCCTGACGCGCCGCACGTGACTAGACGCGTTGTGGACGAGTTCGAGCAGCAGCTTGCCCCAATGCTACTGACTCGTTTGCCACAACAGGAGTATTGTTTGTTACTTAAGGACCATTGGGTCCTGCGACGAACTACGAACATGCCTCCGCGTCGCTCTACTCGCTCCGCATCTGTCCAACCGCCACCAGTCGAGAAACCCATTCCTAGCAAGAGGAAGCGCGGGCAACCCGCGGAAGAAGAAGTTCTAACCGATCATGTCAACACCAAACCACCATCCAGAACCCGAAAGCCACCCTCAAGGACTGCATCATCTACCGCTAAGGCAAAAGGTCGAGCACGCTCGTCTCTTGAAGATGTCCCAGAATCCGATATAGAAGAAGACGAAGAAGGCTCTCCTCCACCAATGAAGAAAACGCGTCCGTCTCTTGGAGACGACGACGAATACGAGGTGGAAGAGGATATTAAACCAGTCACACGCAAAGTTCCTGCTCGCAAACAACCCGTCTCTCGTGGAGGTCGAAGTTCTGTTGTTAAGAAAGAACTTGTGGCCGAGGAGGAGGACGTTAAGCCCACAGTTCGAAATACTCACTCAAGACTCTCTTCGGCTACCACCAAACCTTCGGCACGTACCTCAGGTCGTGCCACCAGGGGAAAGGCAAAGAAAGAAGAAAGTTCGGAAGTGGAGGAAATTCCAGTAAAGCATGAGATTATCGAAATCTCAGACGATTCTTCGGTGGAGGAAATTTCTGCTCCTTTGAAACCTACGCGAAGGCCTCGGGGTAAGGCTGCCCAAGGTGTTCGCCGCTCAGCAACACCTGTGTCTCAGCCGCCCTCCGCCCAACCGAGCGGACGCTCCTCCGACCCCCTCAAACGTGAAGAATCGCAGGATCCGCAATCACCACTACAGGCAAATTCCGCTATCGTTCCCGCTGCGCCAGTACCAGATGATGAGGATAGTGCACAAGAGGTGACTTCGGTGAACGAGGAGAAAGAAGATGCTGCAGCATTACAGACGGCCGAGCCATACGAGGAGGAACATTCGCTTTTGGATGACATCAGGCCGCCTTCCCCAAAGCTAACCACGCAACCCGCTATTCCAGAGGAACCTCAGGGTCCCAAACCTCGATTGGTCATCCACAAGATGGCACTTGTCAACTTCAAGAGTTACGCTGGTCGGCAAGAAATCGGCCCATTCCATAAGGTAAAGCCGTTCTTGTTAGTTTTGTTTCATGGCGTCATATTGAGGATCGGATTTATGTAGTCATTCTCAGCAATTGTTGGCCCAAATGGTTCGGGCAAATCAAACACAATTGATGCATTGCTCTTCGTCTTTGGGTACCGAGCCTCAAAGATGAGACAAGGAAAACTCTCTGAGCTTATCCATAATTCTGCTCGATATCCGGATCTGGATGAGTGCAGTGTCGAGGTGCATTTCCGTGAGATCATCGACGAGGCAAGTAATATAATTCCGCTTTTCATATCCTCTCATATGTTCTTTGTAGCCTGGGCCCGACGCGTTTTCTGTGGTTCCCGACTCGACATTAGTTGTGGCTCGTACGGCCTACAAGAACAACTCTAGCCGATATACGATCAATGGTCATCAGAGTAATTACAGCGAAGTACAAAAGCTGCTCAAGGGCAGAGGTATCGATTTAGATCATAATCGTTTCCTCATTCTTCAGGTCTGTTACTTTCATCTAGTGGCGAATTGTAGTGAATTGATATGCGGCATGTACAGGGTGAAGTCGAATCCATTGCTCAGATGAAGCCTAAAGCCCCGTCGGAACATGAGGACGGTCTACTCGAGTATCTGGAAGACATCATCGGAACATCCAAGTACAAGGGGCCCATCGAGGAAGCCATTCAAGAAGTAGAACGCCTCAACGAGGAACGCATCGAGAAGATGAATAGGCTCAAGATTGTAGAGCGCGAGCGCAACGCTCTCGAAGAACAAAAGCGAGAGGCAGAAGACTATCTGAGGTTGCAGAATGAACACGTCAGGGCGCTCTCCCGGTTATGGCAATGGTATTTGTGGAGATGTCTCGTAAACGAGGAAAAATTTAATGAAAGCATTGTGAGTTCCACGTTATCTCCGCTGCTGATCTACTGTCCTCATAAATTAATAGGAGGAGATCAAACGCGAGCTGGCCGCAGAGACTGGGCGTAACCAGGATGACATTACGCATTTGGAGATGCTTGAGAAGCATTACAAAGAACGTGGCGCTGCGTACGAGGTGAGCATTTATGAGAAACATCATATGTTGCTTTCTGACTTTTTCATAGGAAGTCAAAGCAGCAGCCGCAGAGGCTGTGAAGGACCTTACCGCTCACGAGAAGGAGCAAGTCAGCTTAGAAGAACGCCGGAAGCACGCCAACACTAAGTCGAAAAAGCTGAAGAAGTTACTCCAGGAGGTAAGGTTTAGCCCTGAATGTTGGGAGTGGACGCTCAGTTGCTATGCAGGATGAACGCACCCATGCTGAGGCACTTCGTGCTATCGAGGATAATGCTACGAAGATTGAGAAGGGGAAAACCAAGGCGGAAGAACTTGAGGGAAATCTTGCTAGAGAGGAACAAATCCTAGAGGATATTCGTGATAGTCTAAAGGGTATGTGCTTGATACACCTTTGACTTTTGATATGATCTTGATATCTGACGTTTATCACAGACAAGACCCAAGTCTTCCACGACCAGATCGAGGTCAAGCAGAAGGAGCTACAGCCGTGGACGGCGAAGATCAATGCCAAACAGGCTGAGATCGATGTTGCCACAAGTGAGCGGGATATGCTTGCCAAGAAAGCAGACGCAGTCAAGGCTGCGTATGAGGAGGCAAAGGCCGATCTTCAACAGCTCCAGTCTGACTATGAAACCAAGGCAAGTTACCATCTTTTCACATTCAGGAATATATCCCATCTCATCTGATCTTAGTCAGCGGAACTGGAAGACCTTCAGGCTCGGAAGGGCGAAACTGTGAAGGAGGTCAAGGCCGCTGACCGTAAATTCAAGGTAGGCTGAACAGTGTACATCTAGTCTCTATTAAACGTTGACGATTGTATCCAGGAACTCCAAGGTCAGGTTCAAGAACTGCGCAGCAAAGCATCCTCATCTCGCCAGCGGGTCGACGAAGCCAAGGCATCGCAAGCTGCGAGCACCTCTCAGAACAAAGTTCTCGATAGCTTAACTCGCTTGAAAAATGCTGGCCGTATTTCAGGCTTCCATGTGAGTATGATCAGTGTTTCTCCTAGTATGAAACGTTGCTGAAACAATATCTAGGGTCGTCTGGGTAGCTTGGGTACCATTCCTGATGAATACGACGTCGCTGTCTCCACTGCCTGTGGTGCACTCAACAATCTTGTCGTGGACACAGTCGAGCAAGGTCAAGCCTGCATAGAATATCTCCGCAAGCAGAATGTTGGTCGTGCCTCCTTCCTCGTTTTGGAAAAGCTTTCGTCTCGCGGACTCGACAGAATACAGACACCGGAGAACGTCCCTCGATTGTTCGATCTTATCAAGCCCAAGGACCCTCGACTTGCCCCCGCATTCTACAAAGCAGTTGGCAACACTTTGGTAGCCAAAGATCTGGACCAAGCTAACCGCATTGCTTTTGGAGCTCGCAGATGGCGTGTAGTCACGCTTGCGGGTCAACTCATTGAGGCCTCTGGTGCGATGTCGGGAGGCGGTAACCACGTAGCAAGAGGTCTCATGAGCTCAAAACTACAAGCTGACGCTGTTTCGCCCGATGTCTTGCGTCAATATGAGCGCGAAAGCGAGGATGCTTCTCGACAACTCGAAGACGCATTGCATCAACTGCGCGAGTTGGAGGGAGAGCTCGATGCTCTCGCGAAGGCGTCGCCTCAAATTGACGTCGCGGTTGAGAAGGTCAATTTGGATTTGCGAACTGGTTCAAAGCGGATCGCAGAAGCGGAGAAGCGTGTGCGTGACCTAAAGTGAGTATTCGCGATGCTACAGGCTAATATCGTGTTATAATGACATTTTCCGTTAAAGGAGTCAAAATAAGCCCGACGCTGGTGATTTAGCACGTATCGCTGCACTGGAAGATGAGATCGCCACTGCTACTGAGGAGCTCGAAAAATTGCAGGAGCGAACAGCTGCTATCCAAGAAGACGTCAAGGCCTTAGAAAAGAAAATCATGGAGGTCGGCGGGTCTCGAATGTTAACTCAGAAGTCCAAAGTCGACGGCATCAAGCTGCACATCGGTTTAGCCAACGACGACATCACCAAGGCTGAAGTCGCGAAGGCAAAAGCGGAGAAGGACTCGGAAAAACTGGCGAATACGATCGAAACCAACACTGCGAGTATGAAAGAGCTTAATGCCGAACTGCAGAAGCTCAATCAACAATACGAGGAGTGCGCGGCCTATGTAGAAGAGATCCGTTCACAGGTCGAGGCGGCCCAGACGGCGGCAGAAAACTCCAAGGATGACCTAGAGAATCTAAAAGGAGAACTTGATGCTAAGACTGAAGAGATACAGGCATTCCGACAGAAAGAGGTTCGTTCTTCTACAGCTATGCTGGGCGATCACGCTAATGTGCACTTCAGATGGAACTCAAACAATCCCTTGCTGATGTCGAGAAGGAAGCAGCCGAAAATGCGAAAGCATTAGACCATTATCAAAGAGAGCACGACAAGCTTAGGCTAGAAGATATTGAGTGCGTTTCATGTCGATATATTCGCCCTATATGCTCATTCTTATTCTGTAGTGAGGATGACGACGACGAAGGCGAAGGCTCCCTTAATAATGAAAAGGCTACAGACGACGAGTCTCACGAGCGGGAAGGCCGTCCCAAGCGCTCTTCCTCTCACGAGCTGCACATGTACACCGCAGAGGAGCTAGCTGTCTTCAAGAAGCGAGAGATGGTTGCCGATGCCGAATTGTTGGATGGTGAGAACATTGTTCTTCACTTCAATCGGATTGGTACTTAGCCCTTTTTAGAAAGGCTCAAGAACGCTAAGCCCAACCTTGGCGTCCTCAAGGATTACAAGAAGCGTGAGGAAGAATTCCTGCGACGTGCCCACGACCTCGACGAGGTCACCCTGCAGCGCGATGCTCAAAAACAGAAGCAAGACGATCTCATGAAGCGTCGTCTGAATGAATTCTTGGAGGGCTTCCATACAATTTCATTGAAGTTGAAGGAAATGTATCAGGTGCATTTGAGAATCCTGGCTAACTAACGCGATGTCTGACTGTCCATTTTACAGATGATTACCTTGGGTGGGAATGCTGAATTGGAGCTCGTCGACAGCATGGACCCTTTCTCTGAAGGTATCATTTTCAGTGTCATGCCTCCTAAGAAGAGTTGGCGAAATATCTCCAATTTGTCTGGCGGAGAGAAGGTGCGTGTTATTGAGGATGCCAGATAATCTTCATTGACAATGGTCATTCAGACACTCAGCTCTCTCGCGTTAGTCTTTGCTCTTCACGTCTATAAGGTATGATTTTTTTGGCTGCACATTGAAACTCGAACTTGAACTCATGTATATTGACAGCCGACTCCGCTCTATTTCATGGATGAGATCGATGCCGCTTTGGATTTCCGTAACGTGTCTATCGTGGCGAACTATATCAAGGATCGCACAAAGAACGCACAATTCATCATCATCTCATTGAGGTTTGTCTTTTGACTCTCTTGAAGAAATCCGGCTCGCTCATGCTTCTACAGAAACGATATGTTCGAATTGAGTCATAGACTGATTGGTATCTACAAGACATCCAATGCAACACGAAGTAAGCCTTCCTGTCTTTCCGTTTTAACTGTACTGATTGATGATCATGTACAGGCATTTCCATCGATAATCGAGCTCTGCATACTATTCCCATTAATGGCACTCGGACAGGCGTGGAATCTGTATGATTACTGTCTCTTTCTTTGTTCAGAATATCTCGTTGTAATCTACTTGAATAATACTGTACTATCAGTAATGGTCAATGAGGGACATATTTTCGAAGCAACTCCTGCAGTCCATATTGTATCGTAGGAACAACTTTACCATGACCAAAGTCGACTGGATATCCTTCAGGAAGGACAAGTATGCCTTCCAAGAACCACGGGTGATGCAATGCTTCAGCCGCTTTCAGCCGTCTTTCAGGAGGGTATACGAGGAAACCTTGAAGGAGATCCAATGGTGAAGGAGCTGGTGTTCGTGTAGGGAAATGCGACAGGCTGGATTCAGCATGACTTCCCGGTGGAAGATTTGGCAGACGCGTAGCAAGATCCACACCTGGGACTGATTGAAAATCTATTTTCTGCGCGTCTGGCAATGTTTTGAATGACTGTGGATATGAGCTGACCATCATGCCCAGAATGGAAACGGCTACTCACTGGCCACGTCTGCTCCGTGGGTGTGCCTCGGATTTGGAAAATACTCCACGCAAGTCCAATCGATCCTCTGCTTGAATCAAACAACGGCTCTCGCGACCAGTAAGAACCAGGAGGCGTCCTGTCCTGCGCTATGGAAGAAGGAATAATGAAAGGCTTCCTGGGTCCACCGTCTATATCTTCATGGTCGTTAAAATCGTCATCATCTTCATCGGAATTGCGAACAAGTCGGAGAGAAGTGAAGAACTCCGCGAACGTCGTACCGACACTCCAGAGGTCAACTGCAAGAGGATCATACGTTGTAGCACCGAACAATAACTCAGGCGCTCGGTGTGACCTATTCAGCGCAGGTTATCAGTTCGATCTGACACGTACATTCCGTATGATACAGACCCAGTGCATACGTCAAAGTACAACCTATCAGGAATTTCGGGCCACAAAACATCAGCAGAAGAACATGTTGCTTCATGCCAGGCCACCCCAAAATCGATCAATTTGAGACATCCTTCAGGAGTCAAGAGAGCATTTCGAGGCTTGATGTCTCTGTGAGCGATTCCAAGCGATGGGTCGTGAAGGTAAGCCACTGCTGAGATCAACTGAAAAATCAGGGATTTTGCCAGTAATATGAACTCTGCGACCTTCGAATTTTGTGCGGATTCGTCTTCCGGACGAGTCGGAAGAGGATAGGGAGAGAACAAAGGAGAATCCAGTACTTCAGCCAATGAATATGGAATCCAAGGCATCCAGTAGTGCAGGGAATGAATAGCTGGGTCGTACGTATGACCCAACACTTCAACAATCTAAACAAATGAACCACTGACAACCGAGATACTCAGAGTTCTCTTGACAGCTTACATTAAAACTGGAGGTCAAGGATAGGATTTTTAATTCTTTGACGATATCATGAGGTTCCTTTGAGTACTCAGGCAATGTGGATGCGCTCTTGATAGCCACTATTCGTGCCTTTGAATGATCATTGCGATAGAATGCACGCGTAACGTATGCCGCAGGACTCTCGGCTATCGTCTCAAATGTATCCTAAAAAGACGATGCCTCAGGAAGACACAGAATTAGGAGTACTGTGATCACCAACTGGATCGAAAAGGTCATTGATATGTCTTGCCATAAGAGCCGAGGGTGGACAAGAATACTTATGTAGTAGCAACTGTGTGGCCTAAAAAAACAGTGATAGTGTTTCAGGAAATCGTCAAAATCGATCAAAAACTGGAACATGGTACAACTACTTACACCTCCTACAATGCACAAATTGAAACGTTGGATGTTTCCGACAGAGAGCTCGGAGATGCCTGGTTGAACTACAGCCAAATAGCAACAAATAGCAGAATCGAATAAACGCCGATCGCGGAACGACAGAACTTCATGTTCTCCGCCCTCTGCATCCCGAGCGTTGAACTCCGGAACTAGTCCTCTCAAGTTCTCAGCAACGACCTACGGACCGACTGTATTTTCGTGAATATTCCTCTGCTAGTTTTTAGGGCAACTTCTGGTCATCTGTTAAAGCGTGGACAACCCATGTTCTGGTGCACTACAATATCAGTATGCTTCTTGTAACAATAGTACGGGATAGCTTTCAGTCGGTTCGCGGATCTCTAGAGCTCCTCACCCCCTTCATCAAGCCTCGCCCAGTATGCCATCGCCAGAGCAGTTGATGGTGTGCTGCATTAACTATTAACCTAGGAACTCGACGATCTCCCTCGACGCCCAATAAAGTTTCAAGCCCGCACCGAGCCCTTCGCTAACTCAACTTCAACACAAACCCACCATATCAACAGTTCCTTAGGGTCATTCACAGACTATGCCACTCATGCACCTGCAGTCCAGTCCGTGACCCCCAACTTAGAAGCAGTAGAGTCGTCCTCAGGCCGAAGTCCGAACTCTTTACGACGCATGAAAGTATGTGAATGATATATCTGTTGTGCCTTTCATTGGTGCTAAACATATAAATTTAGAACAGGTCTGTTAACAAGCACAGTATACGTTCAAGGATTTTGACCAACGAGTCGACTACCTGCTCGGCGGAGGAATTTGCCTCCACCATTTCGCTTTGCAATGAGTCAGAAAGGCAAATGTTAATCTTAGAGGAACCAGTAAGTCAACTCGAATTCCATGAGTTACCCGAGACGACCGATATTGAGCACCTGCAGTCTCCATTACATGATTCTCCCTGTGCGTCACGTATTCCTGATGTCACCGGATATTTGGATCATATGGCTTTCCGTACATCCTTCCACTCGTTCGCCGTATTCGGCCAACAGACTGCCCCTCACCAGATGGATGACCTAGAAACCTCTGCATCTGACGCCGCTTTGGCTGATCATTCGGAAACTCTAGACGCCAGGAATCTTCCGCTCTTGTACTGTCATGAAGATAGCCTTGCTGGCCCAAACGCCTCCCTTCGAGACATTGAATCCATGGACACTACATCCGAACACCCTCGTTTGCTAGTACCATCTCTTGTAGTAACTTGTCCGACACCGAATGAGCCATCATCTCCTGTATTCGTGCCGCGAACGCCTATCACCGTCTCGAAGTTTGTCTCCGCGTCTTCCATGACGTTTTCTTCTCAAATTCCATCTGGTCTCGCCACTTTTACCGCCCCGGTCCTTCCCATATGCGAATACTGTGGTCTTTCTGCGTTCGAGAGCGGATTACGATGTGCCGAATGTGATCAACAATGGCTTGCTTGCAAGGTGTGGTATCGTGCAAGTGATGGCGGAAAGAGACAACACTTGACAGAACCCTATGTCAAGCCTGCAGAAAGCAACGCCCGGAATAGAGCAATGCTGGATTTCCTCGGCGTTCCTGGTGGAAGTCCTAATACCCTTGGTCTGGGTCTACACGCTGCACCGCAAGAGAAACGAACGAGCAAATGGCGCCGCTTCGCTCGTCTACTGTCCACAAGCGATGAAGTTGCGGAAGCCGTCCCGCTGAACCTTGCACCAGACCATCTCAACAAGTCGTCTTGGACTCGTAGTTTCTTTTTTTATCCTCTCAGGACGTCATCCTCCGCCTTAGAACATATGTGGCAGCGAAGCAAGGTTCGCTTTCCATTCCCTTTCCATCTTGATGCAGGTGACCTTGCATTGCTTGTGACTCGCTCATATGCTCTTAATCGTCATCCGCTCTCCCCGTACTTCTGATCAGCACAGTTGGACAAACGCATATTATCTGCTGGTTGTTATCGCAGGAAAAATGTTGCGTGATTGTCTACGGATCCGCTAGTTGACACTACTCGTACTTAGCACAGTCATGGGCGCATTCCCACTTCTGGCCTATTCTTGGCATACCGACATATTGGATCCAACCTTACAGGCTCCTATGTCGATAATCTATCATCGTTCATTGCCTTCCCTACGCATCATTGAGCATCATATACTACACATGTCATTTGTATCATAGCTTTGTTAAGAAGAGAGTGTTATTTAATGCAAGATCCATCGTTAAGCTATTTCTCCGACGATAGCTAAGTGTAGCGCTGTGCCATTGCATCACTATCGTCCCCGAGGCACGTAAGTTGTGCCTCAGGGCATCGTGCACAACCAGAGCTCTCTGTTGCTCATATCGATGAGTGGACTGTCTGGATGGTATATGGAATGTGCGGGATAATTCGGAGAAGGTGGAAGGACGGACGGGCTGCCTTGTTTGGAGAGTAGGATTGACCCAAGACGCTGTACCACTGTACCGTACCGTCGTTTCACCACCGTCCACTGTCTTGGGTTCGACCTCTACCTTCATGGCCCCCTCTCTGCGCTTCATCATCCCCCACAATGTGTGGCCTGCCAACAGACCGTTTGGCCGTCGTCCCTAATGCCCAACAACCCTCTGGAGCTACCGCCCGCTCTCGAATCCGGTCTACAAGTCGCGTCGTGGTGAACCACATCGTGAAACATACTGGAGTTGGTATCGTATGTGCTGTAGCATATTTTGACCCGTGAGTTTTATTTTTTATCCTGATTTTTCGATTGAGACGTCGTCGCTTAAGTCGACCTTGGTCAGTGGCAATTGGGGCGTGGATCTACAAGCTGGTTCTCAGTTTGGGTATAAACTACTTTTCATTGTTCTCCTTGCAGGATTATTCGCTGCCTTTCTACAGGTACTATTGCAGTCATTCATCATGTAATGGCGCTCAACTGATCAGTGGTCTGTGTAGGTCCTTGCCTCACGCCTCGGGTGTGTGACAGGCCTCGGTGAGATATACTTCTGAACGTTGTTATCCCCCATCTCAACTGACAGCCCGCTCAGATCTAGCATCACATTGTCGTCTTCTCCTCTACAATCGTCCGAAACGCCCACGATTGTATCGCTGGTTGCTGCTTTATCCTTTGTATGCTCTCTCAGAGATTGCAATTATCAGCACCGACCTGGCCGAGTTGCTAGGCTCTGCCATAGCACTCTGTCTGTTGTTCCCACGACTGCCTTTATGGGCTGGTGTCCTTCTCACAGCATCAGACGTCCTGTTGCTCCTTGCACTTGGCAATCCCCTGGGTGGACGGCCTGTTCGGCTGTTTGAATTACTCATAGCTGCATTGGTGCGTGTGAATCATAACAACAGCAACTGTCTCGCGGTCTTCTCACACGAAATACTGCAGGTCCTCACAGTGCTCGTATGCATGGCCATAATTATATCGAAAGTAGGCGTGCACTGGGGCCAGGCCTTCTACGGTTTTGTACCTTCCAATTCAATCTTCAAATCGGGCGCATTGTACACATGTACGCACTCGATGTACTTCCCTCTTTTACGTTGCTGACCCTGGATTTGACGTTAGCCATTGGAATTATCGGTGCCACGGTGATGCCCCATAGCTTGTTCCTCGGCTCAGCATTAGCTACCCAAGACCGAATAACGTCTTCTACTGAACTGACTAAGCCTGTGTTCTCCGTGTCTTCCGCAACTTCATCTCAGTCCGGCTTCACTTCCGCTAGTCTCGCAACGTTCAGAAGATCAAGATTACAATCGGGCTTTCAACATTTCAAAGTCGCATTCTTGACGGCTTTCCGCATTGTCCCCGTTGAGGAGTTTGCTAATAATCCTACGACTCATGCTGAACACGAAAATCGGCCTCTTGCCATCGTGCGGGCACACATATACCATGGCATGGTCGATATCGTAGTCAGCCTGCTCGGCTTCGCCGTCGCCATCAACGCCATGTGAGTTCAATAACATGCCGAGCGTTCTCTGAATCTCATATTCTTGTAGGATCCTCATTCTGGCAAGTGCGGTGTTCTTTTATGGGTCTGGCAAAGGGTCTGGTGGACCAGCAAGTCTTTTCGATGCATATGACCTCCTGAGAGACATTGTAGGCAAACGTGAGTTTCATTTTGAGTATCGCGTTGGCACACTATAATAATGGCATCTTCATTTAGCTGCTGCAACGCTGTTTGCCCTCGCGCTTCTCGCATCTGGTCAAAGTTCTTCTATCATCGCTACAATGGCTGGCCAAATAGTATCTGAAGGCTTTCTACGTTGGAGAATATCGGTATGTTTGACTAGCAGTTCTTCATGTGTCCTTCACTTATCCGTTTCATTAGCCCATTCTTCGTCGATTGATAACCCGTTGTCTAGGCCTAATCCCTTCCATGATCGTTGCCGTTTCTGTCGGTCGTTCTGGCGTCGACACACTTCTCGTCGCCTCGCAAGTGGCATTGTCAATCGTTCTCCCTTTTATAGTGTTTCCTCTCATATGGTTAACGTCCTCAAGTTCAATCATGATTGCGAAGTCATCTCCTATTCAACTCTCAGAACACCCACAGAACACTCAGGAACAACTTCAGGATCACTCGGATGAGTCACGCGGAGTGGACGTTGAGGACGCTAGCGGAGAAACCGTAAACTTTGCCAACAACAGGTTTGTCGCAGCTGTGGGCTACGCGATATTTGTGCTCGTTGCGGCGGCGAATGTCTATGCCATTGTTAGTCTAGCTATGGGGCAGGAGCTCTGAAGCGTCGCGTAGTATGTAATGGACTGGATATAATATCAATTCATGGACTATATGGAAGCATAATGCAATTGCGATCTAAATGACGATTGACGAAGGATACAAAATAATGCGATGAAGCAAGAGATACGCCTAGAGGAGCTTTTCCAGGGGATTGATGACAGTGCCAGGCTGAAGAACGTGTGAGCCAAGGCGTCCAGAAGATACAATAGAGACGTACCTTCGTAACAATTTTGGGGAGGGTACCCCTTTGGAAGCCCACTCGGGTATTCCACTCTGTGCCTATAGGTATATCCATGCTGCGCTCGAACTGCGCTTTGCTGGTATATGGATAAGGAAGATCCTTGACCATGTACTTCGCCGCCTTCTTGTCTCTTTTCTCAGAGATGATGACATGTGCTTTCTTGTAATCCGCTCGAGTAGTAGGATCCACACCAGCGACCTTCTTGATGAGATGCGGCTTTGGCTGTGCTTTTCTGGTTCCCGTGCCACCCCATGAGCCCTGTAAGCGAACATGCATGAACTTATTTATGTACACCAGAGAATTATGGACGGATAACGAACCCATCCAGGTAAGGTCGTATCGACCTCCTTGGGTGCATCTTCCTGCATCTCTCGTCGCTTGGCCTCTGCAAAGTCGCGGACAACGTTATCACCGGCGAAAGCACGAGCAACCAGGTCTCGTTGTTCGAATGCCTTGACACCGTTAGCTTTGCCTTTGCCCTTTCTATCAAGAAGCCGTTCCTGTTCCTCGACCTCGCTATGAACGTCTGAGTCGTCGTCACCATCGTCACGTTGGTTACCACTCTGCGATCGGGTCTTCGGCTTAGAAGGCCCCGCTGAGCTGTTGTCCCCAAGAGTCATGACATTCGACATAGAAATATCCACGGCTGCGTCGTTCCTCGCCTTGCTCTGCTCCTCTTCATGCTTTTGGGCTTTCTTGCGCAGCTTGTTTTTGGACTTTTCAACAGATGCGCTATCCTTGCTGACAGCAATTTCGTGCTTCTTGGGAACAGCTTTGGCAGGATCTTGGCGAGGTGCAAGCCAAGGATTTGGTGCCTCAGTCGCAATCCCGAGCTTTTCAGGAATTGGAGACGTTGCGGAAGGGGTGACGGATCGAGCAACATCTGACGGCAAGTCATTGGACCTCAAGGTAATGCTTGAAGTGTCAGAGGCTAAGGAGTTTACTGTGCGAAGCTGTGATTGCTATGGATTATCAGTGTTTAGTGGATCAACATCGTAAGGGATGAACTCACCTGTGCGCCAGGACGATAAGTGACTCGGCCACCGACTCGTTCAATGGTTGCACCACTGGACTCTTCGATGCGGCCGCCTGTTAGTTCATCGTCCTCATCGTCCTCATGATTTGATTCGCCCATCTCCCTAACGAAGTCATCGGCCATTTGCTTCGCTCGTTGCTGGTCTCGAGCTATAGCATCCTTCATGAACTTCATCTCGAAGATACTTTTGCCTTTTCTCCCAGAGTCCTCCTCGCCTTCGCTACCCTTATCAAGCTGAGCGAGTTCCTCGAATGCGCTGGCCTTGATGCGGTCGGCTGCGCCCTCCTCATCATCCTCAGTGTCATCCTCGCCCTCTTCGCTCTCATCTCCGCTTCCAATCCCTTGTATGCGCCGTCTGAGCTTCTCCCCTCTGCTCAGCATCTCCGAAATATCTCTGCGCTGATCTTCATCCAAATCTCCGCGTGCCCTCATAGCCTTGGCCCATTTGCCTGTATTCTTGTGCTTCAACGTCGCCCTCTCTCTAGCCCGCTCAACTTCGTGTTTCATCCTCGTTTCCTCGTTCATATCCTCATCGTCGCTACCTTCACCCAACTTCGCAGCAATCTTAGCCTTCTCCTTCTTCTTGATCCTCCTGTAAGTCTTGCTCTTGATTTTAGCAACGCGTTTGGCCTTCGCCTCAGCACGGAACATGAGTTCTCGCATTTTGGCCAGTTCCGCGCGTCGAGCAGAGACTTCTTCTACAGAGAGATGATTCATTTTGAGAGATTCAGTTTGAGCAATATCCTCTTCTCGCATTTTTGCAGATTTCAAGAGGCGGTCGACAGCACTCTCGAGTTCCGTAGTAGGCTAAGAGAATACGAGTTAATCAGGATATAGACAGATCAAATTTGAAAAGAAATACCTTGAATTTGGCGGCTAGTTCAAGGTTCGAAGTCCTACCCGCAGGCTGAGCTTGCAACGGGAAGCTGAGGTGCTCGGCCTGCAATCAAATACATGAATATTAATGTTATCGAAAGTCACACAATCGCATACCTCCTTGATTTTTTTCATTGTTGCACTCCATTTATCGACCTCCTCCTTCGTCTGCTGATATGCTGCTTCTCGATCAAGACGTTCTTGAGTGCGTTGAGGAAGTGGTGCAGACAGTGTTTGATTCTTCGCGGAAATCGAGGTCAGGATCTTGGCAGATTTCTTCAAAGAAAGAAGATTTGAGGACGACGAAGCAAGTGGGTTGAGAAGATCATCCAAGTTCAGCTTCGTTGCACCTGTAGTAGGTATCCAATTCAACCGATGTACAAGGAGTTAATTCCGGGCCACACAAACCTCTATGTGGAGCAAACTCGTTCTCCTCTCCAGCCTCCGTTCGCTCCTTCAACATTCTTCTCTTTTGTCTTCGAGCTTCGCCAGTCTCTGTGGTAGGTGCAGCTTCATCGTCGGGCGCTTTGCGCTTCTGTCCTGCGTCAAGATTCGTAATGAAACTTTGCAAATCGTGTAACGAAGTGCCGACGTCGTCGTCTTCATCACCTGAAGCTGAAATGGCATCGTCCATTGGAGAAATATGAGACTCATCCTCTTCCGATTCATCTGATGAGATCCCCTCATCCTCCTCGTCATGCATGTCCTCGTCCTCATCTTCTAAGTGTGGGACATCGTCTCCCTCTACACGAGCCTTCGAAGCCGAGGGTCGTTCCTCTTTCTGGGTATGCTCCCCTTCGTCGGCACTCTCTGCAGGCCCCTTCCCATCGATCATATCCAAAACGTCGATGAAGTCTTCCGGATCCCCCTCTTCCTCATCATCTGCCGCAGAGTCTTCGCCTTCTGAAGCAGAAGCGTTTTCTGAAGGGGCTTCCTCAAGCTCAACTTCATCTTCATTCAGGTCAATCAAAGGGACTGTACGAGATTGAAGGCTCCTCTTCTGAGGTTTCCGTTTAGCCACGGATTTTGTCTATAGAGAGAGATCGAGGCGACAGTGATTAAGGACTGATCAGCACACAACGAAGGGAGGTACATACTTTGGTTGAGAAGTTGAAGCCCGCGAAGCGTTCTTCATCGCTCTCGTCAAACGCTTCGTCGCTATCAATCTCTTCGTCCTCATCAGAGCCAAGCCCACCTTCGTCGTCATTTTCACCGACTAGTCGAGGTCGAAGACCATTTCTCTTCGGACCGTCGTCTTCATCCTCGCTTCCACTAATGTCCCTGCGAGCTCCATCAAGCTCATCCTTCTCGAGCTGCAACTTTACTTTAGATCTGCGGACGTTCTCGGGCTGATATTCGTAGACATCTGATGACTCGCTATATTTTGATGACCTCTGCGACTTGAGGGATTGTCGTTTAGCAAACCCACGCAGATTGTTTTGCTTTAGCGATTTCGCCTGGGGCCTTCTGGACTGCTTTGGTTTTTGAGCTCGAGCCATAGTTCTGTGCAATAGATGGTCTATCGGTGATCAAGTTCAGGTCTGGAGAGACACCCAGGTAGAGAGTTAGAACGAGTGCTTCAGGTTGGACATATTTTCGCTGCAGTCATGAGTGATCGGACCGTAGGTAAGATCAGTGCAAGTCCAGGTTAGGCAGGTTACGTCGTTCGGTCCTTCGATCCACACCTTGCGCAACAACCAGGAACATCTACAGGACGCTCCAGCGTTGGAATGGGACTTCCGGGCCCTCAGACATATTCCACCAAATATATTCGTCGTTCGTGCCATGTTCTAAACTTAGACTGAGCAACGCTACTGCTGGAGATTACTGGGCGCTAGCTCTTCAGGATTTCTCACCATTCCGTGCTGTCGAAGATAGACTCTACTAGCCAGCCTATGGCAGGTCAACTTTGTCGCTTACTACGATAGAAGGCGCGGCGAATGCGGTTATGGTGACAAAAGCCATAATCAAAATCTGACTCGAGCGCAGTCTGTGCCGCGGTGGATACTACGCGTCCTTTCTTCATGGGTCGATTCAAGCAATTACTGATCCGCGTATACGTTCATGCAATCAGCCCGCTCTCATGCGAACCTCTGAAAATCCTTATGGCGGCTTTTCTCAGTCGTCCCTCCATTGGTCATCCAGGTCTTCGCTGACTTAGCAAGTAGATTAAAATGGCTTTTCCATGGCATTCCGGGCACCCAGAGAGCTATGATGCAACGGGCCGTCTACCAAAGTTATAATAAAAGGGCAGCATTTGCGCCATATCCTGGGTTCCTGCCGCACTCTTCCCACCTATCGTCCTCGCATCGTACTCTCGTCTCTTTGCACAACATGTCGACACAACCAGTCAAGTATGATCCAAAGAATATGATCTTCCGCAGACTGGGATCCAGTGGTCTCCGTGTGCCTGTCTTCTCATTCGGTGGATGTGCGTATGCGTTCATAGATCGGCTGTAGAAATTTCGATGCCAACAATCTATTAGGGCTTACCGTCGGTGCAACTGTCAAGGGCGATCCTGTGAAGGTTTGCTTTGGTGCCTGAAACTTGACAATGTATCTGAAGAATCATGCTTGTGCCTAGGAAATCATGAAGACAGCTTTCGAAAACGGTATCAACATGTATTACAAACTACATGCCTGTGGTGTGAATGATTTCCTAACCAAATGTCCATCTAGGTTTGATACCGCTGAAGGCTACGCTAAGGGTGAATGCGAAGTTGAGATGTACGGATCCCTTTTAGAGCTTCTGCTTCTCTGGAAATACTGAATACCCTGTTCACAGGGGACGTGTGATCAAGGAGCTGGGCTGGAGGAGGACAGACCTGATTATCTCCACCAAGCTGTTCTGGGGACCTCATGGCTCTCCCAATGACATCGGCCTGTCTCGCAAGCAGTATGCAGTGATCATTGACTTCTTGTTTGGTTTCCATTAACCATGCATTCTAGCATCATCGAGGGGGCGAAAGAAGCTCTTGAACGCCTCCAGCTCGATTATGTTGATATTATCTTTGCACACCGTCCCGACAATACCGGTAAGTCGATGATCCTGCGCTTTGGGGGTCTATATGTGCTCACATTCCCATGTAGTCCCAATGGAAGAAGTTGTCCGTGCCTTCAACTACGTAATCGAGAAAGGCTGGGTGAGTGGGATTTCGCGATACTAATTCAAGATTGAGATACTAAGAATAATACTTGTCTAGGCTTTCTACTGGGCTACTTCCGAGTGGTCCGCTTACGAGATTGAAGAAGCACATCGTACGTTTGAAAGATATTCCGTGGATTAACATCTTTGACACAACATGATGTCAGATGTCGCCGACAAGCTCGGTCTTATTGCTCCCATTGCAGAACAATGCCAGCACCAGTACGTCCTAGCTTTCGGTTGCTTTTATTTTGCTCATTTAAATGGCGACCTTTTGCTTTCAGTATGCTGCATCGTGAACGGCCCGAGAAAGAATATGCGTATGTCGTAATCTCGATTCTTGCGCTAAATCAACTCTCATGGCAATTCATCTGTCATTCAGTCCCTTGTACAAGAAGTATGATCTAGGCACAACAGTCTGGTCAGCGCTTGCCAGCGGTCTTCTTACGGGCAAGGTATGGATAAACTCGATTCTTTAGCTTCGGCGGATTTGTGGTTAATGGCGGGCGCAGTACAACAACGGCATTCCACCAGATTCCCGCTTCGCTACAAACAAAGACTTCTTCAAGGATACCCTTGACATCCTTACCAAGGATGAGGGCCTGAAGAAAATCGAGAAAGTCAAGCAGCTCACTGAGTTCGCTGAGAAGGGTGGGTTGCTCTTCTTCTTGTTAATTGCGTAATGTTCTCCGAATTCTGATGTCCTTCTGATTCATATCATAGAACTCGGCTGCTCTGTCACTCATCTCGCTCTTGCCTGGGTCGCGAAACAACCAGGGACGAGCACTGTCATCCTTGGTGCCACCAAACCCGAGCAGGTCATCGATAACTTGAAGGCTCTTGACGTGATTCCCAAGTTGACGGAAGAGGTGCTGGAAAAGATCGAGAAAATTCTTGACAACAAGCCTTCACCTGTTGTGAGTGTATTCAGGCAACTCATCATGGATATTACTTGTTGTTTACCCGAAGCTTTAGGCTACATGGGGTCGACCTGCGCTTGACAAGAACGGCAGGTCGCCATTCTAACTTAGTGTTTGCGTAGAGTGTGCGGGACCATGTGTATTATAAGACAACAGAAATGATGTATTTCGCTAGAGCAATGCTGCAGCTTTGCAATATTTGCCATTGCCAATGTAGTATGTACCACCTTTTTGAGTTGGTATTGGGTTAGGGTCAGCGCTCAATAGGCGACACGTCGCGAGCCTACACCGCGACTTGATTCCACATATCACTATCCTTCGCTTCTCTACTGTAACATTGGCCTTTTCGTTTGGCTTTGTGGGGTTTAGTCATCATAAACGGTTGCTGCTGAATTATTTCGTATCATGGTAAGCAGAATGCGATATGGTAAAAAGAAAGACAAATAAATCCAGTTCACGATCAGGTCGTCCTCGCAGCATCAATATGTACCAAGGCTGGCAAAGGTAAATGGCCACAGTATACTTATACTGTTTATAAAGCCAATATAAATCTCTCCAGCTATCATTTCTCGTCAGTTTCGTGACATGAGCCGAGCACGCATTGAATCCCTCTTGGCATCGTTTTCGAAAGTGATTCCCGCCAACACACAACATACCTCAGTCGAGACTTCCGACGTCCGCTATGTGTACCAGCCACTGGAAGACCTCTATATTATTCTTATTACAAACAAGGCGTCGAATATTTTGCAAGACATAGAAACACTCCACTTATTCGCGCGCGTCGTCTCGGACATGTGCAGGAGTGCTGACCAGAGGGAGATCTTGAAGAATTCTTTTGAATTGTTGGAAGCGTTTGACGAGATTGTGAGTTTGGGGTATAGGGAACCCCTGAATCTTATGCAGGTCCGCAATGTGCTGGAGATGGAGAGTCATGAGGAGAAGATCCAGGAAATTATAGCAAGGGTGAGTGTCCAATGTCTTCGATCATTCAGTGTCTTTATCTATGACCATTCGACATCAGAACAAGGAGGCTGAAGCCAAGGAGGAACTCAAACGAAGGGCCAAGCAGCTCGAGATGCAACGTCGAGAGCAACAGAGGCGGACTGCAGCAGGCGGCCCTTCTGGTGGCGGCTACCTCGGGGGAGGAGTTTCAGGCTATTCACCAGTCCCTCAACGGTTCGATGCACCCTCCACTCCCGTCCGCACTTCTTCACCTGCACCTTCATCGCTACGCGCTCCTGCGTTCAAGAGTGGTGGCATGAAGCTTGGAGCCAAAAAGTCTAAGCAATCCGAACTATTGGATGCGCTCGGTAGTGAAGTTCTGCTCTCAGAAGATATGTCTGTTCCGACAACACCGGCTGCTACTACACCTGAGCCCTTCGTTCAAAAGGATGAGCGCGGAAGTTTACCCACAGTTACACCAGAAAGGTTCGTGAAACCTTCTTGCACCGTCGGATGTGAAGTGTTGACTTTTAGCGCTGGTATGGTAGTGTACACGCTGTTGTACGGGAGACCGTGGATCTCGAACTTGTTCGCGAAGGAGGTCTCAACACCATGGAACTGAAAGGAGATTTGAACCTCCAAATCACCGATGCATCTTTGTCTCGCGTGAAGCTGGTTCTGGCCGACCCTCCTACTGCTTTTGGACCGGAATTGCAATTCAAACAACACCCTAATGTGAACAAGTTCGCAGCTAACAAGGAACGTGTGATCGCCTTGAAGGACCCGTCACGTAGCTTCCCTGTCGGTCAGCCGCTTGCAGTATTGAAATGGAGATATTCCGGGAAAGATGAAACTTACGTCCCACTGTCAAGTGTGTCCTTACCGTTGGCTTGGCCTGATACATTGCTGATAATGTTTGTTCTCAGTCAATTGCTGGCCGACACCCTCGAACGACGGGACGTGCGACGTGAACATTGAATATGAACTCGAGAACGAGGCTCTCACACTTCACGACGTGGTCATCTCAATCCCGTTACCGTAAGTTCATCCCATCTCACAACAAGGCTTCCATGCACACGGTCATGATTGTTCTCATGCAGCGCGGGCTCTTACCCGACCGTCACTCCGGGCCATGCTGGGGAATGGACCCTAAACTCTCATAGTCATTCCATCGACTGGATCGTTGGTCAGGTAGATGCAGAGTCTCGGTCCGGCACTCTGGAGTTTTCAGTGGGTGGAGATGACCCTGGCGCGTTCTTCCCTGTCAAGGTTTCTTTCGTGGGACAGGGAAGCATGGCCGGGGTACGCATAGCTTCAGTCACGCGAGTCGACAACGGTGAAGAGGTCGTATTCTCGGAAGATGCCAGCATTACCGTTGACAGTTACTCCGTTGTTTGAATTGTGTTGTACCCTCCCTATTGCCAGCCATGCATATACATTCAGTTCTGTGGATCATGTGCGTATCGCATAAGGGAATTTAAGAAGGGCTGCAAGAAATGTGAAGAATGTGATAGGTAAATCTAAGATGCCAAGAGTTCGAGTTGTCCATTAACCAGTCCGAATTCAGAAGAATGAGTACACAATAGTAATAACTAAGTCCAAAAACAGCCAGCGAACGACCTTAGGCTGAAGCTATTCTCAAGCCGTTTATCCTCGCTGTAACGTCTTGATCGCCGTCCGAATCCTTTCTCGAAGGGAACTGAGCTATGGGTGACAATGTACTGGCCCTCCTCGTGTAGTCCCCCGTCGGGATATTCGGAAAGTTCCCTGAACCCCTCCGACTTGACGAATTACTGTCCCGGTCCATGAATAAATCGGGTGACAATCCAGGGAAAATCATTGGAGACGAGGCGGGCATTATACCGTAGGGGGTCATCATTGGTATAGGCAATGAAGGGCTGAAAGCGATGGTAGGCGTGAGTATTCCCCCGGAGCTTCTACTGCCACTTCTCATCATGGCAGGAATGGCGTTTCCTCCTCGAATGATCGGTATTTTGGTATTTTCCTGATCGATCAGCAATTGAAACCCGAGGAGACACATGAAAGCATGGTTGCCGGCATTTTGCATGATACATTGGACGTCGACACCCTGTGACTGGAGCATGTTGGTTAGCGAGAGGACTGATTCTTGCGTGTGGGGATTGCCATTGGGATCCTTCATAGGACCACGCTGACCAGACGCGAACAGTTTCCGTTCATATGCAGCAGTGTCCAATATCAGAACGTTGTGTGGGAGCTCTGAGTGGGGCAAGTATGAGATGTCAACGGCGGAACTTGCATAAACGTAAAATGGTACTGACTAATTTTCATTTCCTCCAATCGTCGAAGATCCCCAGTGGCTTCATGGATCAAAATGACAAGACTGTTGGGCAACGTCTCGGAATCCGGACTGATCATGCCACTGTGGAGGAGATCAATCCAAGAGCCAAAGACGCAGGATATCGATAAGAACCTGATAACAGCTTGAATAACCTGCGAAAGCTTTGACTTGGGGATCTGTTGACTATCTCCAAACTGGTATGGAGTATCAGTGGATCAGGCACCGATTCGGCAGCAAAAAACAGCCTCACAGAATACTAATGAATTGCGGAGGTCAGGTAACATGTGACGTGAAGTCTGAAAGGTACTCCTACCGCCCAAGGGAAGTTCGGCCGGTGCTTGTTGTGAACTTTATCCGCATATTCAGTCACGATGTAATGACCTCTCCTACAAGTTGAACCGTCACCGGCTCACGGTCATGCTACAAGCATATCGGCCACGAACCTATAGTTTGCCTCGGGGTCAGGTGGCCATACGCCGACGCTGGAATGAGTGGACGCTGAGCGGCGGAATCGTACGTGAGGCAGATAGTAGGGTGGAGTAACTCACGCATCTAAATAGCTGCAGCGCGCAGCAGCGAAGCCCCACTCCAAACATGTGGAAGGATTGCGCTCCGAACTTTCGAAGCTAACGGCAAGAAACGTTTTATCTTTTGAATCCCAGATCTCACGAATAGCCTTAGGTTCTCCACTGCGAACACGCGCTTTCAATGCGGCAAGAACTGCAGCTGGCAAAGTGGAGTGCAGTTTCTTGTAAGAGGCATAATCCGAGATGGTGCGCATGTGACGTTGAGATGTTTCGAATGGCTGGACACGTAGGATGTTATCCACCATTGTCAGGGTATCGCCGAATCTACGCAATCCTCATTCTCGGTCAAAATAACCACTAAGAATACGTTGCGGTGCATACCTCGTTTTGATCATCTTCAGGAATGCACCAATTGAAGTCATGCGAGTGACAATGTGTGCCTTCCCGGTCCAACAATCGGTAATAGTTATCACAGGCCATGAAAAAGTGAGAAACTCTTCGAAGGACTCGAAGAATACGCCCCAAGACCGTTCATACCTGTGAGGTTATTAGACATATTGTGAAAGCATCATACGGCACAACAATCACCAGGGTATTCCATGCAATTGGAAATGACCCAAATAAGCCGTATACACCTTTAAATCCGTCTCAGTCTCATCAAGTCAAGGCCGACACAAGGACACACACCGATTGCAAGTCGTACTCCCATCCGCGAGGGTCAACCAAGTTGAAATCCGACATCAACGTAGTGGAGATGACGTGTAGCGGTGCGGTTGAATAGGAAGGCACAGACAAGGACTCACGCAGAAGCAAGAAAGATTCAGACTGCACACCCAACGAAAGGTTGAGATAAGTAAGCTCAGTTCAAAGTCACAGTGTCTCCCGACCTGCAACCTACTTGCCACATGTACATTCCCGCCAATTTCCAAACGCGCTACAGAAGCATTTGGTCGGCTTGGCCACGCCGGAATGATCGCAACTCTTGAGACTTGAGCTTGAATGCTTGAATCATGGAACGAGCACACTTCAGAGTGAAAGAATACGCCAAGAGGTGTTCAAACGCAAGGCAAGGTGACGGCGATCATTTGCGTCAGGAAAGAGGAGGCATTATTTTGCTTGGCAGCATCACGCTCACTCTCAGATGCGTACACAAAGCATACACAATGAATATGATTATGAGATCGACCCCGCTCACGCAGAGAATCTACAACTAACTCATGTGAACATGTATCGGAGGAATACATGGCGTGTGCAAAAGGGACGTGATATACGACATCGACATCGACATATACAGAAATCATCAAAGAGACTTGAATGTTTAGGCATTTTGTTAAGGCAAATATTATCCTGATGAGGCGAAGAACATGTGAGCATATGGAACCACATAGACACCAGGTAGGAATCAGAGAGATATCGCGTTCTTCTCCTCTTGCCCTTTGGGCATCGAAGTGAGCTGAGTTATACGAGGTTGTGTCATCCCAAAAAAAAACAATCTGCAGCTGGAAACTTACGGGTCACAATATGCCAAACATGACAAGGAAACTACAGAGAGTCCATCTTGATGAGCCTGAAAGGAAGAAGACAGAATGCCCATGCAAGCTTGCCCAAGCATAGACTGGCAAACTTTGGGTATCCGAACAGCTCAGACCTGCCTGTAATAATATTAGTATTAGGTAGCACTTTGAGCAATGAAATCAATAGAGATGCCACTATAGAGTAGACCGAATGTAAGGAACCCAGGATGCGAGAAAGAGAAAAGTTGTTTGGCGCGTCTATTTATAGGGCACGCGGTCGGTAATTGCCGAGTAGCCCAAAGCGTGCAATTCGAGACTCGCAGCAACTCTCTTGCGTGAAACCACGAGCGCGACTGTTCGTAATGCGACTATTCTTCTTGTCTCTTCTCTGGCCAATCCTATCACTTGCTGCGTCAGAGGAACAGGTGCCCTTAACGAACCCGCTGCAGGATATGTCCGAAACATATACACCTGCTACTAGCTCAAAGCCCACCTTGGCTGACCTGTTGACCATTGAGCCTTCCGTGTCAATCTTCTACTCCTATGCCAGGGAAGTTGAGTTGAACGAACTCTTCGGAAATGTCGATGCCAAGAGCACAGTCCTCGTACCGACCAACAAGGCCGTGATGGCGCTCGCGAGAAAACCGTGCGCTTTGAGATTGCGTCATGCCATGTATATAACTCTGAACTAGAGGATTTCGCTATAGTCACCAGGATCCTGAACCTTCAGACACGGGCGTGATTATTTCTGAGGAGGAATTTGATGCTTTGTCCAAGAAGAATGTAGAACGGTGGGTGTCTGCTCACATCATACCGGTTAGTACTTTAACCCCCCCTTTTACGTCGTTTGCTAATTACGTGCGACGTTAGGAGCTCCTCACTACGTTGGAGTCCAGGAGCTATGATACACTTCTTGAGGGAAAGTCTGTCACCTTCAAACAACTTGACGCTACGGCTACGCCGGATTGGGCCGGATTTGTAGTCAACGATGACGTTCATATTATTGCCATGAAGGAGGTCGTGAACCATTCTTTCTACTCTGTAGACGCGGAAGCTCATTATTCACCTTCTTTACAGGCTCTTAACGGTGTACTCTATATCATTGACGGCACGGTCAAAATTGACTGAGTCTCGATGTTATCTTTGCCCTCATTTTGTACTACTACCAAGCTTGGCTTTATATGTTTTCCAATCTGCCCGCTCTTTGCAATGTTTTTTTGGTTCCGTGGTTTGAAACCTAAGGAGATTCCATTTGGTTTGCCCTCACTGTATAATCTACAAGATTGCCCTCCTCGAAGGCGCTCAAATCTTTGAATGGTTCGTGTTTGCATCCAATCCGCAGGTTCGATAGATAATCCAATATGTATTTCAAGACCCCGAGAAAAAGTAGCCATCCTTAAAGTACGTATAGCACGACACACATACTACTGTGACGCACGCACTCACACACGTTACTCTCCACAGTGCGGCGTTCTTTGGTATGTTATGGACAGCGTCCGCCCAACTGACTTCGAGATGGAAAACAGGGGGCGTCAGATCTCCTGCAGCGGTGAGAATGCCAGTGGATACTCTTCAACCCCATTGGTCCCAAGATACTGACGATATGCATATTCTATGTTGTAGCTGTCCGTCTGTTCTTAGAGCGCGCCCACATGTTGTCCAAAACCGATCGGTAGTACTATCTCGTTTCCGAAACTCAATTACTGTTGAGTCATCTTCAGCACTTATGAATCTCCCAGTTACACTTGAACCCACGAATAGTGTTATACCTGGTCCTTGACTGCGTCACGCCATTCTAAACAAAATATGCTCATCGCTACTTCTTGATTTCCGAGTACAGGTTGCATGGAAGCCCGCGCCACAAACTTTCGCATCTCTAGACGGCCCGTGGCGGCACCATAACTGGTTCTTGATACTGCCAATTCTGACGGCGACGCTCAAGTCAAACAAACATAACGTTCTCATGCGTTCCACCACTCGGGGGATACGTCGGCGTAAGTGTACGCTGACGTACCCGATCACCTCTATAGGTCAGATAGGAAACAGGCAGGGTGTCTATCCTTGAAATCGTATCACTAAGAATCCACGGGGAATACTAGAAGACAGAAACCATGCATTCATTTCGCGTTACCGGAATTCTTGGCCCTGATCTTGACTGCTTAGTGCCTGACGTCACTTCAACATTTGCCCCATTCTAAACGGCTGTCCAACGAAAATTCAATTGCAAGACCCTCGTGCCGCGCCGGTAGTATCACGATGAACTTAGCCATCCCCATTACTTTCCATTCTTGCAAATCCTTCGGGATCAGCGAGATGTACACACCAGTTTGGCATTTCATGATTCCGCCTTCTCAAAGAACCACATCGAAATAATGGTTGTGCGCTCTGACGCCTCTTTGTTATCTCTGACATCAACTTCTTAACGACGGTGCGCTCTACTTCTATGTCCGCTCATCTCCATTCTACTAAACGAATACAGTATATCTATTCAACATGACCTGAATTGGGTGGCGGTAGGTGTAAATCCTAACTTATATTGTCGTTATGCTAGTCCTGATGGTGGCGTCCCAGAGTAGCGCGGACACTAAATTCACCTGATATAATTCATGGCCAAAAAAAATACATCGTCCTTCCGCTACACCCTGAAATTGTGGGATATGAACCCGCGAACAATCCCCACCAATTACACCGCCCGTATATGAATGATCGCCACACACCTGAATTCAGTGAACCACACCATCCGGCTGCGATCTACTACGCTTTTATGTACTCGCCGGAGACCGGTGAAAGACCAGTTCCTTGGGTCAGGGTTTTGGAAGAAAAGATTGTATCTCCGCAGGTCTAAAGTTACTCCTCCTGGAGACTTACGAATCTCATCCATCAATACTTGGAGTTCTACGGTGGTAACGATCAAGAACCTTTTGTGCTATTGATATGTCGTGCTGCAGGATTCTAAACTATATTTTTTGCGATGTGACAGGAAGGATTTTGAACACGTCGGTTCAGTCAGGGCGGTATGTAGTGAGGTTCGTTCACCCACGACGGATGATCTTCCATATTCTTCAAGCCCCATATTCACATCCTCACAACTTTCTAAAAACCATCGGTTCGGGACGCCGTGGGTTTGTACATCGGCTCTGCTATCGGTATGCGTCCACGACGGACCTACATACGTGGCTGCTCGTCAACGCATATGAGGAATACAGACCTCGGCCTCGCTGGAAATACACACGCACAGCGAAAACTCTCACGGGAAGATTTGATCCCTGGATGGCATATAGAAGCAGTATTTTACAACATGAATCCAGGGATGGATGATCGTCATTCAATAACTCAGCCTTTCTACTCAACCTTCTGACTTCTGACGTGCATCTTCGACTGTACGGCATATCCCAATAGGTAATATCAGGGCATGTCCCGTGCAACGGAGGTACTGAGTGACGATCGTAAGTGTGGTCACTGCTTTCCAGTAGCTTCTAAATGTTCTGTTCCAAGGAGAAAGGAAGCATGTCTGCTATCTTCTTCAGCTTCGGTGATTTCTCACTGATCATCCCTAGGCTCTCCTGACAGACTGGATATGCCTGGGGACGAACCTACGCCCTTTGGATAGTTCCTTCTACCGCGTCAACTTTTCTCAGGCTAACTGTGTTGGTAAGATCTTTTGCCCCACTCGGCTGGTGTCATATCGCATGTCGTGCAGGTCTTTTCCGACATGTACTGCTGACTGGTCAGCTGCAGACTTGGATTCTCTCTGTTTCGCACTTCTCAGGGTCATACCACCGATGTGGATGTGAACTTTGAAGACACGCTTCAACCTTCTTGAGCGGCGAAGAGGTACTCCTCGACAGCGCGAAACCAGGTTCATGGTGATAGATTTGACTTTGTCTCATATGATCACCGGGGCCGCCGGAGCAGGTACATACGGTCAATTGTTGCACTCGAAACACCATGTTTCTGAGCTTAAGCGACAGGTCCATCGATAGCGACGGATTATCGATGGGCGGATAGTGCTCCCATTTGACGGAGTGCTCAACGGTCCATGTCGAACTGTAACTGTAAGCATCACGATGTCCCCATTCATGCACGCGTGTCGCCTGAGAGAGCTTAATACAATGTGTCATCAGCTGATAGCTGATGATGTACATGCAGAATTTCTTTCTGGAATCGATTTTGCACAAGGATGTATTTTGCGTCGGACTACGGTGCGTACTTCCGAACCAACGTACCCCGAAGCAGTGTAACGGAGAGATGTCCACGGGATGAAATGGTCTTCGGTGTCCGAAAACGAGCGCTTTATCAGGTTTTATCATTGTTTCTTGTTATGCTTGACGACCCTTTGATGCTTGTATCATGGGGTATTGAGCCCGCAGCTCTTTGCAGTTCAGGTGATGCAAGCCAAGCATCCTACGCGACTGGCAGATTCTTTGAGGGCCGCATTGGAAATGAGTCTGACACGATGCTCTTGAACTTCGGATGGAAAGGTTACAAGCGAGAGCAGAGGCGAAGATCATAAAGCCCAATGCGGGGTAAAAGGTCCCACAACGTCATACCTGGGGTGTACCTGATTGCGGCAGATAAGATTATTCGGCTGCCAGGTACTTCGGAGGACGGAAAGAATATCGCGTGTTGCCTCCGATACTCGCAACATCCGTCTCAAGCGAGTCTCAAGTTCCGGAATGAAATCGCACGAAAACAATTGCGAGGTATCAGTGCAATACAGCGGGGAGGTGGGGTATGTACAATGACAATAATTATGACGCGTCTTCAATTGCGCTCCATCCTCAACTGGACAGCCTCCTTCCCTTCCTATCCAATTATTCTCGTACAACGCTCGAACGCGCAAGGATGTGAATGAAACTGATTATGAGCCGATGCTCTGCGTGAGGTATGCGGCGGTGATACAAAATGTTGCAAGAATGAAATGCGAATGACAACAGCGACGAGTAGTGAGACAGCAAGACTAGAGGAAGGATGCCAGTTCAAAGCGGTGAAGTCCAAGCTTTGTAGAAAACTCACAATGAATAAATAAGACCAGGGATACAACGATTATTTGAACGGGCACGTTGGGGCGTGAGCTCCCCTCCAACCACAGTGACAGCACTGAGGTGCGTTGTGGTTTACGGACGATGAAGAGTTATCCGCTCGTTGGTGATTATGGTTGGAGGTGGTTATTGATGAGGAGACACGAATGGTCGCGTTCGAATGGGATTCAACGAGGATGGGTTGTGAAGTATGCATGATGACTGCGATCGAAAGGGGATTGTCGATCACCAAGGGTGTATTTGAAGAAAACTTGCTTGCAAGGGAATGCTGAGATTCTGTCAAGGAACCATTGGGGGCTTTTATAGATGCGTTCACCGCTCGGCAAGCCATCGGCTCACAAGATTGATTCCATAAGAGACTAGCGTTGGTGAATGAGGACGGTATTGCGGTCAGAGCGTTAGGCGCCTGTTTCAAATATGTAGTACTCCGCTGATGGAAGGATGGGTCCAACACTCCGGTTCCTCCATACATGGTTGGTCTGCAATTTCACGGCCTTCCTCCCGATTTCGATCCCCCACTAACGTAACTGCGATAGGCAGCTTTATTTGCGACCGTTGCTCTCGCCAAGCTAGGTATCCTGGGTATCTGTCTAATGTCATCCGCAAACACATATCACAGCCCTGCATGTTGCCCCAACAATACCATCCATTTTGTCTCCGAAAATAACACACCTATGTTGGACCGTCCCGTGTATCAGCTCGATCAGCATATCTCATCTACCCCTGCCGGGGTTGCATCCACACCAGCTATGATCTACCGAGGATGGGCGAGAAGAACTGCAAGCGCAGTTGCTTGCACATCACAATGCCCGAGATGAGAAACAGGCATACTCGAGAGCTGCCTGGAGGGTTGTCTTTCAAATTTAGTATTTGCGCAGGTACAAAATGCACTCAATACGCAAGCCAGCACCGGCACTCCGAATAGAAGCGACTGTATCGGTAAGGTCATAGGACCGAATATCTTCACAGAAGCCGTGAAGCCACGATGTTTCCTGCTGTCGCGAGCGGCTTTACAGTCATGTAGGGTTTTCGGAGCGATCGTTGCAAGCACTCAGGCTGTGTTTGATGCTCTTGACGTCGATAGTGAATCATTCACTAAGATTTTTCTCATCGGCTTGAATCCACGGAAAGACAAAGAAGGATGTTTGAAGGTTATGATCCCATGAACAAGGAACTGGAGTTATCTTCATTTCCTAACCCGAGGGTAGAAGTAGTCTGAGATTAGGTAAAATGCACTTTCCCCCCAAGTATTGCCTGCCATCAAGGAACGGCAAAGTAACAAGTGAGCAAAGGTACTGACATGCAAAGATTGTCCCTGTAGTGAACACAGGCTGCCTCAGCTTCAGTGACAATCGTGCGTAACGTGTGATGATCCTACTGACCTTCCTTTCTTGAAAAGATTGTGTTCTCATCTATTCCCATCGCCGGACCCTCCTTTTTGAATATTTCTTTCGCCACAGGTAAAATGAAAGGTCGTGTATGATTGGTTGTCCTCTCCGCTTTTCTCGCCGACTCCATTCATTCGAGTCTGACAGGATGCCGCCCGGCGTGACAGAAGCTCGCTGTCTTGGATCGAGGGTCGTTTCTTCACGGGATGATGGGGATATCATCATCCCAGTCGGAGTGGGAAGCATAACCTTCTCTTGGGTTAGTTCGTCCTAGTTTGCCCCTCACCTCAACGATAAGTCTCGATCCAGTTTAGCTCAGCTGTGACGCACTGAGTTATGCCAATACAAATATCGGCACCATTGTTTCATCGACAGCGCTCAGGTAAGAAATCAGAACCTGCAAAATAGTTCGATACAGTCGTCCAACGGACATAAACAGCTTGACACTCTTGGCGACCTATCGCTGCGCAGTGCGAGGTTGTACACGGATAGAAGAAGTTAGACCATCGAAAGAAGTTACGATAATCATACCGGTACACCGTGTCCTGGTTTCAACACATGAGGTTTACGTGAGGTGGTCACAGGTCTTCCAGCGTATTTGCTCGCCAATGAGCATCCAAATCACGCGTTGAAGGCTTCCACTATGGCCGGAGATGTACCGCCATCTTGATCGAGTGAACATTGAAAGGCGGGTATAACCCTAACGCTGAGATCACACGAGCATAAACAGCTGGGAGGAGGCTTAGGGAGGCTCGTCAGCAAATATCCATCATCCCCGTTGTCCGGAAATCCATTGTATCAGGAGAAATGAGGTGATCGGTCGACTGCTCGCAGTGAAGCATCTGAGGTCTGTCATGTCCTGACAGAAGACTCAATCGACAGATGGATCTCGGTGTCAAGGCGGACACGCTAGTGGGCGAGAGCGTCAGGACAAACAAAGTAATATTAGAAGGAAGATGCAAGTCAAGATCAGTAACGTACAAATGAATCAACACATCTTTGACGCTCAGATGCCATAACACATACCCCTGCTTTTCGATCATGGTCACTTCGCAATCGAAGCCCCCATTCTACTTTCCTTGGAGCGCTTTGGCGCATTTGCATACCACTCAGGGACTTCATTCGCCTTGGGTATGGCACGTTTCCTTAGTTCCCTAATCTCTTTCTCTTCTTCCAACACTTGGAGTCGCCTTCTTTCTTCAGCTTGAAGTTCCGCCTCTCGTTCCCTCGCACGCCGCGCGGTCTCAAACTTCTCCCGTTCTTGCGCACGAATATCGGTGTACAAGTCGATGGGCACTGGAACGACAGGCACGATTTGCTCCCGCCTAGCTGCTAGTTTCGCTTCTTGAGCGGCATGCATGGCTTTGAAGTCAGGGATTGGAAGGCGGCCGTCTGTTCTGACAGAACGTTTCTGTGAACTCCTGGCCCTCTCTTCAAGTTCGGCCTTACGAGCTTCTATCCGTGCATCCGAATGGAAATGAAACTCAATTGGCTTGGTGATTTTGCTGGAAGACAGAGAATCATTCTAGAAAATGGATACGATTGAGTAAATGATGTATAAGAGGCACGCTGCAGAAGTTGAACGGTGGATTACAGGAAGTCAAGAGACAGACCATATGATTTAAGGATAGTCAATAGTATGTAAGAATCAAAGTTCAACTCACCGATTTCTCGGATTCATGTGGCGTGTGTCTGGGACCCTGCATGAGGCCACTGTCACTGGAACCCAATGAATAGAGCGTCCCGTGAGACTCAGCCTGCCCACGTTCCTTGCCTTCATATGAAACACATTGCAGGTCCCCTGATCGACCTGATGCACTGGTAGAAGCTACATTTGGACCTGCTGGATCGTGGATCGAACGGCTGCTGGACACCGTCAACTGTCGAGGCTTGTCAATTAATTTCGCTTGAGTGGCATGCAAAGACTGCGATCTTGATCTCATGGATATGAACGTTTGGCTTGACTGAGGCTTGTCCGAAGTCTTCGTAGCGTCGTGGCTAGTGCATAGTGAAGAGGCCTTCATGTCACTTGTAGAGCGACAAGGCCCCCGCGCCCCATTATTCACCCTCGAAGCCTGGAGCGTCTTCTTCTTTGCTCCAAGCCTCGTGGTTCTTGCATTCAGTTTCGAGATAGGTTTGTATGAGGCTGGCGTAAGAGCTGTTGAGGAGGCGTCCGTCTTGGCTTTCTTCCGCTGGCTCTCATCCAACGCTGGCTCAGCTGATGCCGAGCGTTTGAGGGATGCACACATTGGGGAAGTAGGGACCGTCCTTGAGGTTGGACCAAGACCATCTTCGGGAGAAACGTGGGCGATCTCGGAAGGCACAGACTCCTGACGCCATGAATCTACCTGATCGTTACTGACCTCGGACATTGGTTCCGCAGTAGACCCTGAAGGTATGGACATTGTAACAGGCGATACACCTCGTGTTTCCGAGTGTTGTTCAGCGGAGTTCGGACTGCGGAATTCAGGTTTGTCTTCTATTTCTGAGGTTTGCTCGGGGACATCATGTAGACAATCTTGCTGCGTCCGCTCTAAGCACGACTCGTCTTTGACGTGAGTGGGAACATATTGGTGTACCTGTCCTGAAGATGTCTTTGTGACAGGCACACGGAATCTAGAGAAGATGAAACGCAAAAATCAAACTTAGAAAAGAATGCGATTGGTCATTAAGCTACGTACTGTGCTTTTCCGTTCGATGTTATCTCACTTTTTAATCCGTATGATAGGAGAGCAGCGGCCAAGTTGCCAGGTTCAGGACTATCACGGATAGTAGGCTTGACATTCGCGCGCGTGGCGGTTGACCGACCACTAGCTTGCCCTTCCTTGACCGAGGAGAGCGTGTCCTTCCTCACGCCAAGAGACTGAGTCGGTGGATTTGATTTCCCATCAGCTTTCGAGAGCTTTCGGCTGGCCATCGATGGTGGCAGTTTCGCGGTACCGCGCTTGGAAATCCCACCTTCGATCACGGTCTAGAATGAGACAAGGGACAGTTAAGGCAAGCCTTGTAAATGGAATCGGCTGGAAGGACCTACACGTTTCGGCTTAACTTTGAGTTCATTGCTCACCATGCCTCGCCCTGATGGCGGCGGGTTCTGCTTTGCTCGTTGCGGGGCTGAAGATTCGCCATTGCCTAGTGATCCAACGAAAGCACTAGGGCCTTGCTCGGGACAGAGTGGTGACATGCATCTTGTCTCGAAATTTGGTCCAGGGCTCGGGGGTTGCAGCGCAGCGGGTTCTTGGGTGAGACTGTTGACAGACTCGGAGACTCCTGTCGGATCTGAGGCCTCGGCGAGACTGGGTATATTTGCTTGATCGTAAAAAGGAAAGGATACAGGAACCACTAGCGGAGAATGCAAAGGCGACCGCGGTAAAGGCCTGGACACTGGTGACAGCTGACTCAATGTTAGCATGTCTTGCGCTGTCGACGAAGCAAGACCGTCTGTTATCGTGACGTCGGCCCCATTCGACTTCAAAAGATCGGCATCTATCGACAAAAGTAATCCATCCACACCCGCACTGATGTGTGGAATGGTAAAGGAAGGTTCATTGGATTTGAGCGGCGAGAGGGCTTCATCCAGGGCAATAGTCAGGTCTTGAGCTACTACCCGCTTCAAGGGGGAGGGTATCACCGGACGAGACTTGGAGCGTACTGGGCGAGAAGCTTTAGATTTCGGGGTCAGTTCATTGAGTCTTAGGGCGCGTTGCCTGCGGATTGGAGGTGCTACAGCGGGTGTAGCCAAAGTCTCGTCGATTCCCTTGAAGAAGTCTGTACTATCGTCTGCAAGCAGTAAATCTGAAGATAAACTGTCGGCAACTGGTATCTGAAAGGATGCCTCAGAGAAGTCAGACGCCCCAGTTGCATCTGAAAGATCCGGGAGATGACGCAAACTGAGGTCCATTGATATACTAATAATACGTGTATATGGCAGCGTGTTAGCCAAGCTCAAGTAGGTAAAGATGTACATACACTGCAGACTTTTGAAGTGTTGAGGGGTATGCGTAGTGGCCGTCAGGGAAAAGAATGTGGTTATCGCTTGTAAGGCCAACTCCCAACCCACGACGCGCATAAACCGTGGGAATTTCTGACGCGTCGTGTTCCTCCACGTGATGGGAGTCTTCCGGAAATAGCAAGTAGGTTTGTCAAGCGCTCGTCAGGGAGAGGGTTTCGTTCTTGCAAGCTGCTTTAGTAGGCTGGTGGGGCCTTGCAGGGCAAGTAAACCACGGCATTACACTCAAATATCTTCTTGTACGTACCATTCGTTGTTTTTGGCTTAATCTTTTTCGCGTCCTTGAATCAAGACCGTGAGTACTGGCAGAATCTACTGGACACATTTCCAAATTCCAACCTATCATCTTTTCCTCGACTGGGGGGTTGTTTCGCGTATTCACCGACTTAATTCCATGATAGTGCTGTAAAAATGCAAGAGTTGGGTTCCGGACTTCTAATAATTCAGCCACAATCTCAACATCCCAAACAACGGGTCATCACCGGCCTGGTATTTCATCTCGTTCACAACGCACCCCATATCATCCGCCCACCAGGCTTCACGTCATTCTATGCAAGTACCCGCTCTATTCTTTTTTTATTTTTGCGGGAGAAGAGAAACAGGTTTGCATCAACTAAGAGGTCTAGGATATCACCATCAACTTCCCATGGCGAATCACAACTGTCGCCGGCAGTTCTGGAATGATTTATTTGCTTTATTCTTACATTCATTACCTTAACCAGGGTACTGATCCAATAAACAACATGTAAGCCCATCATATCGGACATAGCTTGACTGTCTATAACACTTACGTGAAACTTAGGACTTACTGAGGATTACTTCCGCAATCTAGACTCGAATGCCGGCATGTCGTCTCACTAAGTTGTCCGCTTATGGATCTATACCGAGCCATCGCAGATAGGAGACTATAATATATTCACCTGAAGCCAGAACAATAATCAATAGTGAGAACTGAGGTATGTGCAAATCGCGGACCTGCACCACGTTCTGCAGCTGAGTCGTGACAAGAAGCCGGCCGACGAAAGGTGGAGATGAATCACAGCAATAGCGCCCTTCTGTACCCGACAAATGCAACCAAGTTATCCCTCACTTCCTCTCCTCGTCGCCTTAGCTCTCGCTCTCGCTTTCGATCGATGCCGCGAACTACTTTTCGAACTGGTTCGATGCTTGCCGCCAAAGCATCGGCATAATTTCCTTGCCGGAAGTTTATGTCGTATGGCATCGTCTCGTCCGAATATAAGTCAATCATCGCCGAGACTGCTTGAAGCAGGGGTTCCACGGGTGTCACCGTTGACTGAATGGATCCTGGAATGAGTGATAAGAGGAAATTTGACACAACCTAGGATCAGTAAGCCAGCCGATTGAGCCCTCCGAATCCACCGTGCATGAATTAAGTTTTACGTACTTGATTCGCGTCAACAGATTGAGGGTGATGAGCCAGGCATTCCAGCGTCCCAATAACCTTCACCTTCACCACCGGGTCGGAAGTTGACTCATATAACTGAATTAAGATGCGGATCTGCTCTTCATTGGGGACCTAGGATTGCAGGCCGATCATGGTGTCAATCGCAGCCAGAATCACACACCGGGATCTGAACACCTACCAATAACCCCTTCCAGACCAACCCTATGGCCCACAGAACACCCACACTAAGATACCATAACTCACGGCGCCGTTCTTGTCCCAAACCGCTAAACTCCGTTCCAACAACATAGAGCGAATTCCAAACAGAGTCCCAAACCTTCACGCCACTGTCCGTGTCAAGAGCTGTTGACCGCTGTTGAGTTTGGGTTAATGCCGGCGCAGCGAGTGACCAAAATATATTGTTAAGGCATTCCATTGCGCAGATGTGAATGCCACTCAGTGCCGATGTTGTGGGTGGGTGAACAGAAACACCTCCGGTCAAAGGAGGAAACGATAGTGGCGTTGGTTGTATCAAAGGAAGCAACGGGTCCACGAGGGTGGGCAGGTACGCCGTTGACGTGGACTTGGTATTTTCTGATGACGATATCTTGTCGTTTTCAGTCTCACCATTGTCTTCTTGGTCTTCCATGTCCTCATCTGTAATGTATCAGCTTTTACTTCAATCGTATCTTACAAATTTGTACTACCTTCAGGGCCATCGTCATGTGCATTGCCGTCGAGTTCAGGTTCGGGCTCAGGAAGCGTTGCGCAGACACTAGTCAGGATCTCCAGGGAAATTTGGACGGTCCTGAGTCTGTTCTCTAGTCTCTCTAATTGCAACTCTGTGGGGGACTTGTGATCGGATTTGGGCGTGTGCTTAAGCGTCATCTTCTCTAGCGGAGGAAACGAATCCTCTTGCGCTATCAATTCCTGGACGCATTGACTTGTTTCGGCCAAAGATATCGAAGACAAGACTGGCTGCAACGTAGGTATTACAACGTCTCGATCAATGTCGAGGGTGGCAGCAATGGACGACGGCCGGATTGGAATAACATGTCGTAACACGCCTAACAACTCCGTAAGTCGACAATCTCACGGAAGCCAATCTTCGCTTACCACTGCATAGAACTCGTAACGTAACAATTCGCTCATCCGAGACGTCTTTGCCTTTTCTGTTCAAGGAGTTGTCTGCTTGCACGATAGAGAGTAAACATAGAATATATGTTTCATTGCTCTTCAATTCATCGATGGCAGGAGGATTGTCATCGGTGAGAATGTACAGACATTGAGCTAAGATGCTCTGGAATCAGTGTCTATAATAAATGACAAAAGTGTAGTATCTCACCGGCTGATGTTACAGTCGATAGAGGGAGCTTCTCGCGTGAAGCCAGGAAAGACATGAGAAATGAAACTAATGAGATTTGGTTGACTGCATTGAGAGCCTTATTCGAGGTTTCCCTAGCGCAGAAGCATCAGAAGTACTTCGAAACCCGGAGGGCAGTGGTATACTCACGAAAGGCACCAGAGGATGGTAATAATATTATCCGCGAACTCGTACACGAGCTTCTGTGCATTTTCACGCGCATTTTTTGGTGACTCAAGGAATTGAGACAAGGTGTTTGAGATCTAGGACAGCGAAGGAATTGAATGGAAGGTGGTGCAGTACTTAGAAGTCACGCCAGACCTTTGGCACGAATGTTTTGAGAGGAACAAGGATATTCTTATTGTACATCTCGGCACAGATATCGTAGCCGCCATCGATACACAGGTTCCTATGGGGTTATAATAACTAACCTGGACGTAGATACCCACATACGAGACCTCTCACCGCAAAGCACCCGTAGCTTCAATCAGAACTTCTTCCTCGCTATCCGAGAGGCGAGTAATCAATGCGCCGACTATATTCTTTCCCTGCAAGAGTCGCCTAGTAGAGGGATCATTTTGAATGAGGTTGGAAACGGCAACGCAAGCCCATTTGCGCTCAGCAGGATCGACGCTTTGCATCTGGAAGCATCAGTCAACCTAATAAGAGCCTGGAACATATATTCCACCATCGGATGGAGTCACCTTTTGAATAATAGGCAGAATGGCCTCCGTTTTTGACGACGACGCGGATGCCGAAGCTAATCCATGAGGAATATGCGAGTCTGGGACTCGCATTGGATTATGCCGTCGCATTTGCTTCTTTTTCTGTGACTTGCCCATTTGAGAGAATATCTAAGAAACACAAGCTGAGTTCTAATAATGCTGAAGCCCACAGAAAGCAGAGTCTGAAAGGAGAGAGACCACAAGAAAGAGATCGAGAGACGTGTAGAGACAACGGCGAGGAAAACCAAAATTTTGAACGATCGGATCGGCGACCATAAGCGGACACTTATGGGAAAATAATTCAAAACTCCTGGCTTGTCCTTCGCAGCAGCCACCGCTGTCTTCATATTCATCTAGCACGAGGAGGGCTATAGGATGTTGGCACGAGTGGGACGCGTCTCACCACCGACCGCAATTCATATATGGACCAGGTCATACATGTCCGTTGACCCTCCCTTGGTCTATCCGAGGATAAAAGGCCCTCGCAGGTATGGCGAGAAGAAAACATTCATCTATAACCACTACTCCCGTATCTTTCAACAAAGCGCGTCTTCTCCTATTATCCTCCTCCAACACTCAGACTTCTCAATTCCTCGCCTTATTGCCCTCCGACGCGAAATTGCGGCTGCGGCTTCTCGCCATGTCACACCTACGCCCTCATTTGCTTCCCCAACACCCGCACCTATTTCGACAACACCCCCGTCGCCGCAATTACCAAAGTTGATGTTCTTGAAGAGCTCAATATTTGGTGTTGTGCTGCGAGATCAGGCACCCAAGGACACTGCAATCGCAAAACAAATTGCCGACATGGTTGAAGGTGGACTCGCTATTCTGACGCTTCCCGAGCTTAATCCACCTCAGCTCCAAGCTGTCCTCAAGACCATGTCGCGTGCAGTACCACCGCGTAAGCCCAAGACACCGGAGCAAATTGAGCTTGAGAAGAAAGAGCTCGAGAAGACGTTCGTCCCAGGTCGGGGTGTCAGACGGTTTAAGCCTGATCCTATACCGGACCTCAAAGTAGTGGGAGCGTTGATTGAAGGGAGAGTATTCAAGGCGGAGGGAGTTCAAGACGTCGCGAAACTACCTAATCTCGACACGCTTCGTGCACAGGTGGTAGGATTACTCAGTGCACCCGCAACGCAATTAGCGATGGTACTTAGTGAGGCGAGCGGGGGAAAGTTGGCAAGGACATTGGAGGGTCTGAAGAAGAGTCTCGAGGATGCGCAGTCGCAGGATGCATCTCCACCCAGTTCATAGACTCGATAGATACTCATAGTCTTACACTTTACAACTGGTGGTGTTACCTTCGGTATAAACTACTCATTCATAATTTGGCGGAATCCTGAAGCTGAATATGCCAGTAAATATGCAGAGCGGTGCAGAACATAACAGGAATTAACAAGAAGGTACAATGTGAGCAAACCGATACATGGATGTAATGCCGAACACTATCGTCGCTTGGAGCTCCTGCTGTCGTCCATCCCAGGCGAGCCTCTTCGCTTCCTGCGTAATCGATGAAAAACATTAACATTGGGACGTGTAAGGTAGATGAAACTACCAACCGACTGCTTCGGTCATCGTAATCAGGTGGAGTCCTGCTCTCCTTTCCACCTCCACCGCCGTAATCCAGGCCTTCAACGGCTGGGGCGCTTCCGTCAATGTCCTTGTATTTGTTTTTATTGCGAGGGCCTGTAGGCACGTTCGGTGGTAATGGTGATGATGGACGAACTGGCAGAGCTTCAATGCACTCAGCTTACACTTCCCAATCCTGATAAACAATATTCAAACACTTACGACGACCACGAGCCGCGAAGCCACCACGAGCACGTGAAGGCATTGTTGGTGGCATACCCCTCCCTCTAAATGGAGCCGTCGGTGCAGCACCACGACTCTGGATTGCTGCAGAAGGCTGAGTAGGCGTCGCGCTACGTTGCTCCATTGGCTGTTGCTGTAGTTGTTGTTGCTGCTGCTGTTGCTGGTGAAACATCTGCTGACCCATATTCGTATCCTATAAAATTGAGACCCGTATGAAAATTCATGGAATTTACATGTGTCCGAGTGTCCCAGACCACATCAACATGTCACGCACCTGCATCGGGAACTCACCACCCATGCCCATGCCCATCATGCCTCCTTGACCTGGTGCACCGAAACCATCGCCCATACCCATTTGCTCTGCGCCCCCTGCCTGAGGTGCACAGCCGGGACCAATACCCACTCCCCCACTAAGTCCGCCAACACCTCCACCCATACCGGATGTTGGTCCTTGCGGCATAACTCCTCCCATGCCTTGTCCCGGTCCGCCCCCGGGCCCACCCATGGGCATCCCAGGTCCCATAGGTCCCATCTCGCCACTCATTCCAACGACACCCATATCGTGCATCATAGGGTTCATCATGGGATTCATGTCCATCATACTCATCATTGCGCTTCCGTTCATATTCATGCTGGCACCCGGTGGAATCATGCCGTTTGGACCTGCTTGGTTCATCATAGCAGTTGCACCAGCCATGACCATGGTACGAATTTCAGGAGGCAACGCTGTTAGCTGATCTTCAGGCATGCCTGCGAAGTTCTATGATTGGAAGAAGCAAGTCAGAACTGTACCAACAGTGTCTAAACAATAGAGAACGTACCAGAACATTGGTCTTGAGCACAGACGCGACTTCACCAATCTCCCGTCGTCGATAGCAGTATGCCTCCCAAGAAAGCTCGTCAAAACCATAATTGAACCAATCACTAAGATCAGCACCTGGTCTTCTCCAAGGCTTCTCAGCGAGTGCACTCAGGTCAATCTCAAGTATAGAGCGACCGTCGAAGATGCCAGGAACATTTGCGTCGATGCTAGGATGTGAAGGCGGTGCAGTAGCAACAGGAAGGGTGGACGTATCTGGACCTAAATCTAGTGGTATTGCAGATGCGGCTTCTGCAGACGGTTTTTGGTCGGCTTGAGAGGGAGTTCCGGGAGCACCGGAAAGAGGAGGTGCAGGGGTTGTAATCGTGCTGGGGGGTTGCGACGTGGAGGGAAGCTTGGTGAGGGTACCTCGTTCTCGAGGTGTATATTCGGTAGTTAACGAAGGTTGTGGGGGCTGTTGTGCTTGAGGTCGTGTTGGAGTGGTGAATTGCCCACTAGCTGTTCGTCCGGGTTGAGGCCTTTGTTGCCTAGTAGCTCATGATTTAGACATGTCATAAAAGGAATGCACGAACGCCACACACCTGAAGTCGAGCGACCGCGCAGCAGGTTCCATGATAATTTCGATATCCTACATAAAAAGTGAGAACACAGCAAAATGAGCAATAATACACATACATCTTCACTCTCCTCCTCTTCTTCCTCCCCCTCACCTTCTCCCTCACCTTCCGCTTCCTCGTCATTTTCATCTTCAGGTGTGCCCTCTCCGTTTGGTGCAGTCACATCTGCCGGTTGGTCCTCTTGTTTCACTTCTTCCTCAGCCTTCTGTTCAAGATTCGCTACGACGCCATTGGATGTAGACAGTGCTTGTGTTTGTTCGACTGATATTCTATATGACATCCTAGCCGTCAGGCGTGACATACCTCTGCAGCATAACACCGACTTACGGCTGTGGTACTAGATATCACATGGGTTCGGGGGGAGGATGCATGAGCATTGATGCAATTGAGTAATGATACAAGCATTATCTGGAGGAGTTATCCAATTCTCACCAGTAGTAAGGACCTCAGCTGGCCTCTCAACTTCAGCCACAGGCTTAGACTCGCCGTAGAGGAATAGATCATCGTCATCCCTATGAGATGTTCAGCATAAATGTATGAAATTATAGAGTAATACTGACATCTCCATCACGCAAAGCAACTAAAACCCCAAACCAGAAACGAGTGGACAGACCAGGGCAGACAATGAACGAAGAAGACAAGACTAGTTTCTGGGCGCTCTGAACCATTGAAGCTTACAACTCTAAGTTACGTAAGGAAAGTAGAGGGAAAATAAATAACAAATAATTGGTACCCATTCTTCATGATCTTAAAGAATTGATCGAAGGAAACTACAGTCGAGGAAACCTTGTGCAACAGGACGTGCTACTGCAGCTTTGCGGGTAAAGTCTTACACATGCATTAATTTCTTCCGGTCCAGCCTCTGTCTCTAAACGCCTAGTATACAACAGGTAAAAGCACAAAAGAGGAATGAAACGATTCTGGCTCTAGTAACGTTCTTCACCAGGAACAACGCTTAGTCTTCAGGGACAACTTTGGAGTGCTGCGAATGTCAGGTGTGAGACCACCCGAGAGTAATTCACAGCGGTAGGTCAACTGCTCACCTTCCCACTATCGAAACCGTCTAACCCAGCGGCAACACGAGCACCAGCCACAAGCGAACTCCAATCAAGGGTCTCAAACACTGAGTGACCACGCGCCTTCTTTGCAGCATGGAGAGCACGGGCAGTCAAAAGATGTTGGTGCGCCGAATCCTGAAAATTGAGATATTAGGAAATCGCGATTCATACAATTCTTTTGAGAAAGACGCACAAGAGCGGGCATTGGGGAATCCAAATCAGTGGTGAGACGACGAATGTGCATGGAATCTTTGATACCACCGTCGATGGCAAAGCCGTTTGAACCGTCGAAAAGGTCGTTCACCATCTTCTCGCCATAGTTAATAACGCTGTAAGTCATTTCTCAGTCATTTAGTGACGCAAAGTAGAGTTAAGGCTTACGGAGGCGCAGGCATGATGTCTTTAATTAGCCCATAGACCTGGTTTGCAGGTATTCCGGACTTCTCTCCGAGGGTCAGAGTCTCTGCCAGAATCTCAAGAGTGCCGAGGATGAAAGAATTGCCAATGAGCTTGAATGTAGGTGCTGAGAAGCGTCATGAAATAGGTTACAAGTACATCTCAGCATGTCAGCGATGCACCGACCTTTCTCCAGGTTACCACCCAGGTCGATAATCTTACGACCAACGGCAGGGACCAAAATGTGTGCGATCTCCTTTTTCGAACGATAGTCCCCAGCCATCACGATGATGAGTTGGGCGGTGTCTGCTGCAGGAGGTGGGCCGAATACAGGCGCCATTACCAGGCGAGCATGGCCCGTTGACGAGATGAGGTTATCAAGCTCGCCTACGCATAGTATCAGAGAGATGTAGGAAGGGCCTATACTGCTATGAAGTACCTGCTAATGCGGGAAAGACCGTACTTGTCTCAACGAAGATCTTGGGCTTGAAAGACATAACAGACTTCGAGAGATCCAGCAATTAAATGCAGATCAGATATTAGGCATAGCCATCGCCTACCTTGAGAGCCTTCTCAAACTTCAGAAATACGTCTTTGACCACCTCGTCGCTTGCCAAGTTTGTGAAGACGATGTCACATTCTCGTGCAACTTCCTCAGGATCTGCAGCGATTTGAACCTTGCTTTCGCCGAGTTCCTTAACCAGCTGCTCTGATTTGGCCTTTGTGCGATTCCAAACTAACACAGGTGATGAAATATGAGCAGTTGGATGCCTAGCTAGGTTCCTAGCCATGAAGTAGCCCATTGCTCCCAGACCACAGAAGCCTATTTGAAGACCGTGGTGCGGAGTCTGTGGGCGAGAGAAAGGGACCTCATTAAGCTGCGGGGTATGAAGGTGAGCGACTGCAGACTTGAGTGCGTCGGACATGACTGTAGTCTAGAGGAAACAGGATGTAGTATTTGATAGCTATTCCAGTGAACGAACTTGCCCTAAGCGAGACGTCATGTCTGAATCTCTGGGATCAGTCACGGGACACTGTGACATATGTTACATCGTCGTGACAGCGTGACAAGACGCGACAGGTTAGATTAGCGCTCAAACAGCAATAGGACAACGCTAAAACAACACTGCTTGCAGCTGGGCGCACGCTCAGTTGCACTTTCTTCTACTCTACGGCCATGGCTCAGGCTCAGGCCTACCACCAACCATTTGTGCAGGCCAACAAGGGCACCCTGATGCCTGGCCAGGCCATTACCGTCAACAAATACACTGTCCAGATCGAACGCTACCTCAGCCAAGGTACGTAGCAACTTACATCGTCGATCATATTGATGTCCAAACCATCAAAATCCTAGGTGGATTCGCCCATGTTTATCTTGTTAGGACGGCCACACCTGTACTTAACACGACACATCATGTCCTCAAGCGAATAGCAGTTCCCAATGAGGCTATGCTTGCAGAAGTAAAGAAAGAAGTGGACATAATGGTACGTGGCAATGTGAAGACATCTTCCTGTCTTGTTTGATTGTATAACCATACTAGAGGATACTCAAAGGCCATCCCAATATTGTCTGCCTCATAGATGCAGCTTGGCATCGGATGGCGAACGGAACATACGAAGTCTTCATCTTAATGGAGTTCTGTCCTGGTGGCGGCATCATTGACATGATGAATCGTCGTCTTCGCGAACGGCTTACCGAGCAGGAGATCCTAACAATTTTCGTCGACGTGTGTGAAGGTTTGGCTGCTATGCACGCTCTGAAACCTCCGCTTCTGCACAGAGATTTGAAAGTCGAGAACATACTGCAGGCCTCGGAAACCTCTTTCAAGCTCTGCGATTTTGGTAGTGCTACACCAGTGCAAAAGGTTCCTAGCAACACCCAGGAGATTCGCATGCTTGAAGCTGACTTGAACCGCCATACGACGCTTCAATACCGAGCTCCAGAAATGGTGGATGTGTATCTCAGGAGACCGATCGACGAGAAGAGCGACGTATGGGCTTTGGGCGTCCTGTTGTACAAGTTGTGCTATTACACAACTCCTTTCGAAGAACATGGTCCTCTGGCGATTTTGAATGTTCAGTATAAGATCCCGCCATATCCTGTGTATTCCCAACAGATGAACTCCTTAATTGGTGAGCATCCCAATATTGATACAACGTCACATGCTGAGCCACTATTTCTGCAGCCTCCATGCTTCGGGAGCATGGTACGCAGCGTCCAAGCGTATTTGAGGTTCTCAATCACGTCCATACATTGCGTGGTACCAAATCGCGCTGTTCCTACCAGCTACCGTCCAAGCAACCGCCTCTCTCTCCGCGTGCTCTTGCTCCTGGGCCTCTTCAGGCACTTTCTCCAAACGTTATGTCACCTCCATCTCCAAGAACCAATCCGCTTGACGATTTAGTATTTTATAAATCACGTCAACCATCTCTATCGCCCGCCAGGAACGCGGGTGTAGAAGCTAGGGAAAAGGTGCTTGATGCAATTGCTCCTATGCGTCGTGGGAGGCCTGCGTCCGCTGTCATATCAACGCCTCCATCTAGTCCTAGAAAGGAGAGGAACGTAGCACCTCTCGGTACCCATATGAAGTTTGGCACAGATGGTGATCGGGCATGGCACGGTGTCCGAGGGCACAAGTCTGGTATGGCGACTTTCGGTGGTGGTGCGAACTTGAACGCAAGCAATCATGATGCTTGGGGACTCAGTGGACGGGAGAAAGATCGGGATCAGAGAGATGGGAAATCCGAGGAGAAAGCCAAAGGTTTCGATAACGATTTTGCCTCATTTGGGAGAGGATTTGGGGATTCATTTCAACCTGCAAAGTCTCCTTTGCCCCCTCCATCACCGAAGATCCCCCAGTCTCAGAACCAAAGCCATCCTCAAACGCAGCCAACGTCCATTCCTCGACCCACCCCGTCTCCGTCAAAGCCAGCCCCATCTCCTCATCCGCAGTCTAAGGATGCTTTTGAAGGTCTTGGACTTACTTCTCCGCCGCCTCCGCCAACTCTTGGTGAAGCGCGTCGTGTTCGAACTGGCGTTGCCACTCTAGGTGCGCCAGCAAGTTCTGATGCTTCAAACAGGTCAGGCAGATCTGCGAGCAATTATCTCAATGCGCCATCCACTGGTCAAGTTCTAGGAATTGGCACAAGTAATACCACGTATCGCCCTCCAAGCTCGCATTCTCCCATGCCCTCTGCTTCTTCCAAACCCGCCCGCTCCGCCTCGCCTCAAGTTGAGGCCTGGAAGCCACATGGTAATCTATCTGCGAGCTCATCGCGGAGTTTCGGGGAGATGTCAGTGGAAGAGCGTTTCCCCTCGTTAGAGGATCTTGACCGGGAATTTACATCGCCATTGGTCACCCCGCATGGCAAGGAGAAATCAATACACGTACCCTCACAACCATCTTCAACGGAGCGCATAGGCGAGAAGCACTTACCTGCGAGGCCGCTTTCACGAGGTCCGGGAGGTGGCCTTCGTACTGGAAACCTACCAGGCATAAACGGTACTACCGCTGGTACAACTCCGGCCACTAGCAGTAATAGGTTTAACGGAGTGAAGTCTCAACAAGTCACTGGCGCGGCTATGCGGGAGTCTCGTATGGCTAGTTCCAGGCAACCGACAGCCAATTATTCACAGGGCGACTATCTTTCGGGTGGCAGAGATGTGCCGACTTCGCCGTCGAGACCTCAGTTGACGAGGAGACACCGCAGTTCTATCTCGATAAAACCCACTCAACGTGCGCCTCCGCCTGAAGCGACCCTCATTTCAACTTCGGCTCAATTGTCCCCGCCTGCTCTTCCTCCTAGACCTTCCGCCAGTCCACGTCAGGAATCGCGCGATTGGCTTACCGGCGCTTCGGATGATGAAGCTTCGAGTAAATCTCAGCCTGTGTTGAGGGAGAGTCCAAGTAAACGCGCCTCTTTCATTGAGAAGAGTCCTGTCATGATACAGAAACCGCTTGAAGCCGTCACTGGTTCTCAAGACTGGCCTACTAGTCAGGATTTAGAGAAACAGATTGAGCAGCAACGCGAGAAGGAACGTATGAAGGAGCAAGAGAGGGCGAAGGAGCGCGAACGCCAGCGACATCGTGAACATGAACGCGAACGCGACCGTGTGAAAGAGCTGGAACATCAGAAGGGACGAGAGAAGAATAGGTCGCGCGCCGCTTCTACGAAATCAACGAAAGCTTTTGTTACTCGGACTGGGACTGGGACGCAACCTTCTGACCGTAGCTTGCAACTGCCTCGTGTGGATACAAACGCAGCTCAACGCAGCAGTGCTGGCTCTTCTCCTAGTGGTCTAACTAGTAATTGGAGTCCTATAGAGTCGACTTCTAGGCCTCCTTCCCCTGCTAAACGCGGTTCCACTTCTTCATCTTCCGACGATGGTCCTGAGGATCTCAATGGCTTCGTACCGAAAGGCGGCATTCGACAGAAGGTCAAAGAGCATGATGAAGTGCGAAAGGGCCACATCACCACTACGCCGCTTAAAGAAGAACCTGCTCGACGACGGAGAAGCAAAGGCAGACAAAGTTCCGTGCATGACCTGGTCGACCTTTGGGGAGGTGGTGTTGACAAAGATGCCAAGGTTCCACGATCCACATCGCCTGACAAGAGGAGTATGATTATCATGCCATCTTCTACAAGTAAACCACGTTCTTCGTCTCCTCAGCCATTGATATCTACAGCTACTTCTGACGAATCTCCTCTTGCAACGACGACAAGTCGCTTCATGCCGCCTAGACCTCCTTCAAGCCAACAACATCGCAGAGCACCATCTACCAAGCCTACGCCTAATGCTCGCGCTCTCCCAGCTCCGATTCCAACAGCGTCATCAGGTCGTGCTCGTCCACAGTCAATGATCGTAAGCCCAAGGAGCGCCCCGCTGGAAAGCAAAGCCAATGCGCCCACACGAGGCTCTCTGTCTTCCTCCGTTTCCGCGCAGCAGCAAACACTGTCACCGCCCGCCCCAGATGCACGTTCAAGGAGGTCTGCACGGAGGTCTTCGATTTCAGATATGGTTCAGCGGTATGAAGCGATCGGCGGAAGACCAGGACCGGGACCTCCTGCACCTGCTGCGAAACCAGCTGGACTTAGCGTTAAGGTAGCTTCCACCGGAGTAGGAGGATCGACAGGGGGTGCCACTAGCACCGATACCGGGCTATCTTCACCTGCTAGTGCCGCTTCGAGGTTCCCAAGGTTGTCACCGACAAGTTCGCCTGTGCTGTCGAAAGCTAGTTTGGCTGTACCTGATGATTCCGATCACGGTCAAGCCATCACCCCTGCTGCTATTCCGGTTCCTTCGCAGAAGGACGTATTATCAAGAGGCAGGGCGTCCCCTGCTCCTAGTCTAAGTGGCCTGCCTACGCGTGGATCTGCCAGTTCAAGCTTCATGAAGAATCCTGATATACATGCGGCCGCTGTCAACGGACTCCCAAGAGGCGCGTCACCATTACAGATTAGCAGGCCGTCTCCGGGGATTACATCTCAAGAGCCTGTACCGGCTTCTCCTACTAGGAAGGTCGTGACGCCGCCAGAAGAGCCTCGATCGCCTTCTCCTGAGAAACCTTATCAGGGCGTGTCGAAGTTGATTGACCGGTGGCAACGTGCTGTTGAAGAGTCGGGGGAGATTGGTGTGGGCAAGGGTGCGGGACCGAAGAGGGGGAGTTTGTCAGGGAGAGGACGGTAGTTTTGATAGGGATGCTGGGCGATTTGGTTTCGTTGCGGGTCTGGATACTTTTCAATTGTGCAAATTTACTAGATACCACCATTTCGATACATATATCTCTTGCATGGAATACGGTTGCATTTAATTTAATATTCATGACGATCACGATTCACGACCATTGTAACAATGAGCGAACAAGTTGATTGACTGATTGAAGAAGGCCGGCTTCCATGTCTCTACGATTATACAAACGAATACACATATTTAAACTCAGCATCCAGTTCTGCACATTACGACAAACGACTTATAGTGTATTTTTCCTCAAACCCATCAGCTGCCTCGCAACATCCTTCCCCTTTCCAATTTCCCAAGCAGCCTCCTCTTCAGCCGGGTATAGGGACGCCTTCACAAGCTCAGTATCACCTTGCAAACCCATTTGTTGGGCTGCGGCGTCCGCTCTAGCAAGATTGGATTCTGTCGGGTGGATGAAGATGCTCGTTGGTTTCGACTTCGAACGTGGTCGGCCGATAACTGCTCCGGAGGCTCCAGAGATAGAAGAGTCAAGGTTGGAACTTGACGGTGGTGGAAGAGATGGAATTGAGTGTAGGTCAGGGTTGGGGAATACTTGGTGTGTGTTCAAGGAGACGGGTGAGAGGGATAGTGGCGAGGATCGAGTGTATGTTGGTGATGGAAGGGAACGATAGGAGGGATATGAGTGGAGAGCTACGGGTGGCTCGTACACGGTAGGTGATTCGAGCAGTGGCTCTTTGACGTTTTCAGAGCTAGGGTGACAAGGGAGCAAGTGAGCACGCAGGATAAAAAGTGGGCTGTCTGGAAAACTCACTCTCGTCGATACCGCTGCTCGTTCTGAGATTCTTCAAGATATTCAATGACAAATTGTCCTATTGACAAGGCGGTGACCTGCGAAAAACGGAAAGTTATATTGTCAGGTACATACAGACTGACGTAACGCGGCATTCATTGACATACAGCGACCATGATCAATCTTTATAATAACGGTCAATACACACTTCGTATGATCAAAAGCACTCGAATATGACTAACCCGACATTGAAAGTCATTGCCAACAACATGTACATCCTGTGAAATCATTCGAAATTTGTTAACTGACAGAAAATGTCAGATGCCAACGTAACGTCCTCACAATCTGTCAAGCGTGACGATCCAATACAGGCATGTTTTCCACAGTGCCTTTCGTAGACGTGTACGTCGTGTCCAAACAAATGGATTCCATTGCTTGGTGATAGCATAGGTCAAAGCTCTGATCACAGGTAAGGTGGATTGAGTTCTATCTTGTACCGTCGCCCAATCAAGCTAGAAGTACCTCTCGGATAGACACAGAACAAATGCCAGGATTGAAGCAACTAGGAAGTGCCGGGGTGTTTCAAGATGAAGGCCGGGAAACAAGACGTGTTCTCCGAGAAGGGAGAAATGTAGATGATCTTTCCACATGGTGGCGGATTAGGAAAGGTTAAAGGAGTGAGTAGAAAGGAGAGGTTTGAGTTTGCTTAGGGGTCGGAGCGTGTTGTTTCTTCAACGAAGAGGTGGAACGACAAGGACTATGCGAGGGTGAACGTTGTTACCATCCGAGGGCCAATGCTGCATGCGTAGTAGAGTTGGTTGAGAGGTAGGAAATCGTGGAGCCGGCACGCTTTGCTATGTAGACATGATCAAACTGTGATGACCAGTTAAGGTAGGACTACGTTCTGTCATTTCCTCATCTTCTGCACTGCGAACATCTTTTATTTTTTTCTGAGTTATTGGGGAACTACAGTACATACAGTACGACTGGTATCCAACGGAAGAGACTTTTGCGAGCCTGGGCCAAACTTGCCAAAGCCCAGTAATAATAACAATGACCACGTGCTGGACTGTGTTGTCAGGATCTCGAGATGGTTGCCGATCGGTATCGATCGCGTTGGTACCATCCCACTAACCTCTTAATTAAAAGCCGCGTGCAACGGAAAGGGTTGGAAGCTTGAAAGCTTGAATGTCACGCGCCCTTCTCCTAAGTTGAGTTGCCTAATACTACTCTACGTAGAATGATACATCCATGAGGAGAGCAAATAAACGACCGAACAATATCCAGTAAACCACCTCATGACTGTCAAATCAACTGACTGCGAATCTTTTCCCGCGCTTCAGTGGCCTTCTTCTCCCGCCACTCGCAGCCTTCTTGATACTCACACCACCTGCATAAAGAGACCGGATAAGACAAGAGGCCAACACAAAACTTAGGAATGTACGACACTCACAGACACCTTCTAGTCAACTCAAGATCTACACCCTTCGGTGGCCGTCTCCCATGCCACCAGTCCAATACACTCCCCAAGTACCCATTCAACATCCTATCATCCATCCTAAACTTCTTTGTCCCAATGACAGTCGAAGCTATTTGTTGATCCACGTCGATATCCGAATCGCTACCTTCAGGCTCCGTCTGCACTCCTTCGGTTTCACCATCTTTACTCGTGGGCGGAGAAGGAGAAGGAGAGGAGCTTCGTGAAAGGGGCATGATAGATTGTTTGAGTTCAGGACGTTCTCGGACGTGTGCAAGGAGGGACTGCTGGATCGCCCACGCAAGTTGTGCACCTTGGTCAGCTTGATTGGCTGTCTCGGCACAAGCCCTTGAAGCTTCTGCCTCGATGACTTCAGCATCGTCCAGAGGAACAACTCCTCTGTTCACGTCCACGTCCGTACTTATTTTTCGCCAACTCTCACTGATGGCTTCAGCGAGTTCAGGATCGTCAAGAGAAGGCCCATCCTTCAGACTGTCGATGACAGCACGGATGATATTCTCTTCCTCATCCTTTGAAACTGTTCCCGGTTTTCGCTTTGTCGACTTTCCTTTTCGTTTCTTGCGTTGCACAACTGGCTGGGTGCGGTAAACTATTGTCAACATGTCGTCGACGCCGCCGAGACTCAATGTCTCGACAGTGTTCCGCCATATCCTCGTGAGGTCGTCCAAGCAAGTGGCAGTCGAAAGTCCACCTTCGGCCGTTCCAAGAAAGTTAGAGTTGGCGGCGGTATCTGCGCCTAGGCCTAATTGTTTCCTGAAATTAGGCGAGAACTTTCGACGGTGATTGAGCTGTAGAAGCAACCATAGCGTTTGGAAGTCAAGCGAATCCGCTGATTGTGATGGCGGGAGTAGCAGTCGTGATAGAAGACGATGGTAGAACATGAGCTGCAGCCTCGCTGTCAATGTATCCTCTATCGGAGGGACTGAATGATGTCGGCGAGTCTTCGTATCCGAAATATGTAGCCGGAACTGAGGAGGTGGACGTGGAAGTGAACTCATTGCCTCTGAAGATGGTCCTGCAAAATCTTCGTCTATAGGGTAGTCAGCAGAACGTTTGGGAGTGGAGGGGAAGAATGAGGTTATAGATGGTTGTTCAGGAAATGAGGGGGAGAGACGGCTCTTCTTGAGTTTGCCTTTCGTAGGCGTACTGGGTGTGCTACGTTTGTTTCGGGATCGGGGAGAGAGAGGCTCGGGAGGGGAAATAGGTTTACGTTCAATCTCATCCTAATGAATTGTACTTAGTTCGATGAGATGTACTTATATTCGGGGGTCTTACTATGATACCAGTTATAATTTGGCCGTTTAAGATCCCGAAGACAGGCATTTCTCGCTGTAAATGATGTTAGGTGTCGAAGCGACAGAAGAGACTTGAACCTACACAGCGACCGCCGTCCAACAAAGTCTGTAATGATGTGATCATGTTCACCAACCTAGAAAGAGCTCGACTGAGGAATCTCTCTAGTTTCTAGAAAAGGGCAAGGACGTACCGCAGACCCCATCGATCCTCCCCTGTGACCAGGTCCACAGCTACAGGTTCCGGATGTATTTCGCGTTCGAGGACTTTATGCACCGACTACCAATAGCAACATGGATACAGTGTGAGTACGGGGCGCAAACAGAAAGTAAGCAAAGTTACCCTGCCGCGTTGTGCAGCCGTATTATTCACGGCGGCAACATTCTTGTCAACAGAAATCAACTTTCCATCAGCGGTCTTAAATGACGTAGGTCTATCTTGCAGCTTCAAGTGTCGTTTCTGCCGTAGCGCGTAGTCATACTGCACTTCACACCTGTGAGGTGGTCTGCACGTCAACTTTTTCGAACGAAACAACGTGCTCACCATGATGGACTAACTAAATCGGTTACAGCTAAAAAGCCTCTGTAACTCCTAAAACGATCATAAGGAGAGGGGCCTTTCCGCTTCCAAGGTTCAGATTTGGGCTCTGCGGCAATAGGCTTCTCGATTACAGGTGGAAGATCAGGTTCCTTCACAATGCCAGAAGAGTCAGCGGACTCCTCTATGCTAATGGCAACAGCAGGACCTCCGAAAATGTCCCAATGCGGCCCGTTACTACTTGGGCCAGCCTCCGCATTTGTTCCATTTGTATTCGCTGACGGAACTGCGTCTGCGGGAGTCGGAATGATTTCAAAAGCAGAAAGCACGGCGGCGTCGATGCTGGCAAAATCTTCCGCCGTGAACTCGCTAAAGTCATACTTGTCATATTCATCGTTACTGTTACTGTCAGATATCGCCTGTGAGTGTTCGAGAACTGGGGCAGGAGTGTCTTCTTGTGAGTCAGGATGGTCTGGCGGTCCCGGCGGAATAGGGTGTTCTGACGTGTTAAGGATGTCCTCGATGTCTAATGGGTCATAGAACTGCTCATACTCGTCGTCGTCTTCTTCTTCCAACGTCGGGTCCAATGGGACAGTCATGAATGTGGTTGAAGGGCGATAGAGGCGGGTTCAACAACGTGAAGCGGCTGGCGCTGAAGGTGAACCAAAATAAAGCGGTGCAAACGCGTTTCCCGCGAATGCGATCGACGCGTATCGCGTATCGGTCACGTGCGAAACCCACATTAGGGTGCCCCGTGGGCGGTTACTTCGTCGAGCGAGTCCGCTTCTGATTCTCTTCCTCTTCTTCTTGTTTCCACGGACAACAACAGCCTACTGCCTGATGAGGCCGGTCTCCACTTGTCCTATCCGCTTTTTCGGATGCAAGATGTATGCCCTCTTTCCTCTGAAGCCTTGAATGCCTCGTGAAGAAACATATCGACTCGTGACTGGCGTATTTTCCTATCCTTGATGATATGGAATACATTCGTTGCCCGAGGATGCTGACGTATCGAACCATGAACCATATCCGTGGTGTGTTCTGCAGATGCTCCGGAGACAAATCTGATTCGGCTTGTGGCGACCGTAACTGTGAGCTGTGGGTCTCATGCATCCCCATCTTCACAGTGCCGCTACTCGGTTGTTCAGAGTCCAAGTTCGTTATTCATATTTCCGCCCAGTAACATGTCTCAGTCGACAGGTTAATCTACGACAAGATACGGTGGTTATTTTCCGACACTATAGGTCCTTGTACTCACGGTGGCCTTCAGCTTCGACACTGCTGGACTTTCATGCTATCTACTTTCACATACGCAATCCCATCGAATGCATATTCATTGTACTCCTGTCTGATCTTCCGTTACTCGCTTGAGTTGATTGGTCGGACACCGTACATCGCTACGACTGCATGCAAACTCGCTGGAAACTGAATTAACATGCTCCTGGCACCCTAGTTTCAGTTCCACTTGTCAATCTAGCCGCCTCCTATGCTTATGTTTTCGATTGCATTCCAGGATAGGAGTTCGAACTTCGCAGGAATTCTCACAGTCCGGAGGTCGAGGCAAAGTTATAACGACTGCATTTCCGAACAAGGTAAGCCGTCCTTCAGATTGACAAACTGATGTCATCGTCTTACGGATAATTTTGGAGGCATCCCCTCTTTCGGCTGGCTGCGTACATCCGACGTACGGGAGGAGTACACAATTGTACGAATAATCGACATGTGTTTTCTCCCCAGTCGGTTGCATCGCAGCGAAGGGCGGAGTAACCAAAAGAACCTTCCGACAGTCGAGGCCTGCAGGGGTTGGAAGGCGGAGGACAATGTCCCTATTTGCATACCGTCGAAATCGCTGCAAATGACCATGCCGACTCGCACTGCCGAGAGCCTTCAAATAGTCTTAGCTTTCTCAGAAATGGCTAGATTCTGAGTGACGTCCCCTCCTCGAGAAGCGTGTCCAATCCCCCGGTTCACGCAACCTCCTGAACGGTCATCTCTCCTCGATCTCCGCGTATCCTTGGGTTGGCACTCTATTCTTATACTGGTTGCCTCACTCTTGTTTCTCCCCTCTCCTTCCATCCAGCTCCCACCCTTCATTGGCATTGCTCCCTCCCGGTGCCATCCTCTCACACCATGCGACTTCTCCTTTATTCGGCATTGAGCTTGGTCGTGCTCTGCCTGTTGGGTGGAGCCTCCGCTTTGCCCAACAACAGGCACGCCAAAGCTCCAAGGCCTTCGAAGCCGTATCCGTCGAAAGCGTTTCCCTCGAAAACGTATGGTCATCGTTTTCCGGGACCGTCCAAGGTCCATGGGCCTCATTTCCCGACACCATCCAAGGTCTACACGAAACGGTGGTCAAAGCCAACCGGGTTCTACGGAGCTCATGCGGCACGCCCCTCAAAGGCGTTCCACACTCCTTACGCCAAACCTTCCAAAACTCATGATGGCGGAGCCAAACCCTCCAAAACTCACGATGGCAAAGCCAGACCTTCAAAAACTCATGGTGCTCCCCGACCCAGCCCATCCAAGCGGGAGTCCCGAACCACTTCGGACAGCTACACCCTTGTTAAAAGGGACCAGCTCCGTCTTGTTGACGAGGATATCTCCGATGAGCTCTGTCCCTTCAGCTTGACTGTCTGCCCCCTGACTTCCCATTCCCGCCCAACCTCACTTACCGGGTGGATTCAGGAGGGGTTCGAGTGCGTGGACACGGAGTCGGATTTGAACTCCTGTGGGGGTTGTGGCACTGTCAATCAGACGTATGTCCCTCATCGTCCTATTTTTCTACCACTCTTGCTGATTAGTTCTCATCGCTGCAGCCACGATTGTACCACTATCCCTGGAGCTGTTGGAGTGTCTTGCATGACAGGTAGCTGCCGTGTTGACTCTTGCCAGCCCGGATACAATCGGACCAGCAACGGCAAGACTTGCGTGCGGTCGCAGTGAGACGCATCTGCTTTGAATAGTACAGCCCCACAAACCTAGATTCTAACATCCATCGTGGGTGGAGGGACCGACGCTTGCCCGGTCACATTGCAAGCGTATAGCTGTCTTTATTGGCTGAACAATTTTTCCCCTTCTCCCTTAAATTAGAACGATTGCTCTGCCTCGCGTAGTTCTCTTTTGATGAACGGGTCGTTTTCTTTCCTGTCCGAACTTTTTAGATAGCGTTTTCTATGACTTTCAAACCTTCCTAGTCTGTTTTGTATGATTGAAGCGAAAATGACACATTTACAAGGGCGAAATTTCCTGTCCACTCAGCTGGCGTTTGTGAATTGAGTTTTACCTTCGTTCTGCGTTCAATTCTATTGAATTCAAATCCGTGGATGCAAAGAACCTTTCAGTCCTGCCTCGTGTCCTTACTCTCCCAAGGTTGCATTATTCCGCAGCAGGGGTTATTTCCACGCTTAACTTCGTGCCTGTTGATTGTCCTCGCCGAGCGCATGGGCATAGTAAGACCGTCAAATTCAAGTTCTGTCTAGAGCAGTCTAAAACCGCTCTCGCGGTCAGTCTCCTTTCTGTCAATTCATTATCTACATTCAAATTTGAGCTACGTCAATCCGTCTAATGACCGTTAGGTATCTGTTGCGTGGATATGCAGGCTCAGCTTGGAATTGCGTCCGGTATGACGGATATGACGGAGGTGGCTTTGAACTATTGTTGTCCAAGCTCAAGCTTACATATCTAATCATCACCAAGGACCGTTGCGGTCACGATTTTGATGAAATCACAAATGCGTCATTGGACGACCAGAATATCTCTGGAATCTATTCAATAGTGGCCGTCCTTAGGGGAGGTCCAGGCTGAGATGGAGCGCGAGTCTGAGACTATCCGAGTCGTCAACCCCGGGCCTGCACAGCACTTGAAGTCATCGTGATGCCAGATCTGGAGGCTCTGTGTAATACTATTTTTTGGTGATCTCTGGGCCTCTGGCACAGGTGCTTCGGACTTTATAGAAGACCACAAACAAACTATAGGGCCAAGTTCGCCGGAAGAGGCTCTCAAGCGTTCCTACCGGTTAGCACCGATGCGGACCCTTTGTGAGAGATATTCGAATTGAAAAGGCTAAATGCAACTCATTTCCACCAAAAGACGTTGATGCAGGTCGTCGTTCCCTACTAAACACACCTGGCTTTCGAACTCCTGTCGACGCATAGCACGATCGATCGATCGCTAGGGTTCACGATCAATATACACGTGATCGTTCTGTTCTTTCTTCTATTCTCCACTCGTAAATATTTCAGGCTACTTCTAATCCTTCGTAAATATCCACCAGCATAATGGCAGCCGCGAACGTAGAAGATCAACGACTGACTGCACCTGAGGAGCCCCGTCGTCGCGTCCCGTTCCTCACTGTCGTCGATCCTGCTGGTGACGCGGCATTTGATGCGTCAACGCCATCGCGAAAAGAGATCAAGCAGAACATTAAACATCTTGAGTATGTGTGCTCGGGATGTGGAGAGGAGAAGAGAGCTGATCAAATGAAAGCTTGTGGTCGAGTATGTTATACGAGAAAAGCTACATGATGCAAATTACTTACTATGAGTTGCTCATACGCCCAGTGTAAGATTGCTAGATATTGTTCTACTCAGGTGGGTACTCTAACGCTATCCAATGGACTACAGTGTCAGAAATCCGACTGGTACGTAGCCCGTGACTCAACGTATGAGTCTGTTCCAGCTGATTTCTCCCCTTTTTGAAGGAAAAGACACAAGCTGGACTGTGTCGTGCCTTCCGAAGGTGGCGATGTAGGTCAATATCGGGATGTCACCCTCAAGCTTGCCGCACGCGTTGGTGCCAATGAAGCCCTTATGGATAACATTCTCTTGCATTCCGTTCTGCAGCTGGGACTTCTCCGCGACTCTTCTTTAGCCGAGAAGTATGTCATTCGGGTAACGTGCGGCAACTCTCCAGCCGATTTGCAAGGTTACATGAATGGCTTGATCAACGGAGACGGTCCGCCAGAAGACGTTCAAGTGTTATTGACATGCCAAGCAATTGACCGTATACCTCTTGAGGAAGCTCCACCCTTGGTCCGGAGGTTCGAAATGGAAAAGAGGGCAAGATACATCCAGTCTGGTGGCAGAGATCCATTCGTCATCATCTATTTCGTCAACGAAGAGGGCGATATGGGCGTGTCTATCCATGGTCGACCTGTTTGTGAAGCAATGCTTGCCTATATGTCAACAAAACCTACTATGGAGATCCGGTCGGCAATGTTTGGTACGAGTGTCGTGCCACTCGATGAAAAGGCTATCATCCAGTTAGTTTCCTAGATAAGTGTAATTTTGAGTATTGCTGATGCAATGGTTCTCGGAAGGCAATTCAATAACATGATCCGTATGGACAAGTCAAACAAGTTCAAGTTGCGATCTGTACGTTCTCATGCGGAGGCGTTTCCATGGGGCTAATTCGGTATGACGTCTAGTACCCGATGCCCAAGCCAACGCAAGATCCTGTGAATGCTTCGATTGAAGAGGCCTCAAGTTAGGCGGATTTTTCTGTCGAATCACTTTGGCAGCAGTGTTGTCCTGTCTCTTTGTACCAAATATGTATACCTGTCCTAGGAGAGCATTGCGGATTTTATGCTGGCCATATGTGCTGTCAAATTGAAGAAGCAACGTCACCGAGCCTGGTCGGATGATATACAAAAGATGTTCCAGTTCAGGCCGAGGCGGATTGTCCGGGGAACGTTCGGTCAAATGGGTACGCCCCTCGGACTGCTATAGAGATTACGTGCAAAGAAAGAGCATGAAACATGCATGAAACGATGTTTCTGACTGAGCTCGTCGAAGACTGATTGGTATTGTGGTACGATAAGATTAGATCTCGAGACTGCGGTAATGATCAGTCTGCAGCAGGTGTGTAGGAGGCTGCTTGCAGACTCTCATGTACGATGTGTGCAACGCGTTATCATGGCATTTTCTCGCGTTGTTGGCTAGAACACAGGTAGACCCTTGATCATCTGCAGATGGATATGCTCGGGGTCATGTAGAGCGGTGCAGGGCCGAGAGATGGAAGTCAGGGCAGACGCTGGGTGAAGGTGGTCTGATTTCCCTCCCTCACCCTGGTGGTGCGCTTTTGTTCTTTTGTCGTTCTTTTTGACCTCCATTTCGTCCATAATTCTCTCTTTATCTTGCTGGTCAATCCCCTCGACGTCCGTGACTCTTTGCCCCACACCCTCTCCTTTCCGCACTCGAAACACGTTTGAGCCGCTCTTCCCGTTACGGCGTCTTTCCGTTAGAGGTGGCTCATTATTGCTCGTGCTGATAAAAAGGACGGTTATTGTCCTCTGTCCGAAGCTCGTTCCGCTCCTCTTCATTATTGACGTCGGTTTCGAGCCAGTATATGCGGCTGACGGATACCTTACGATCCGCGCCCAACGCCTCCCGCTCAACGATAAATAAGAGCTTTTTGCTGTTGCAGCTCTCTTCGTCCTCCTCACACCCGATTTACGCCTTTACGATCATGAACGAAAAGTTGCAACGAATTGTTACGAGAAATCCACTACTTCCATTGGTTGTAGGATTGCTAGGTTCTGTGTGGTTCGCTCTGGTGAGTTCCGCCTCATATTGTTTTCGACTCTAATGGCATACACTTATTCGGTATTATAGAGTATCCTTTCGTACTGTGTTGGATTGCTCTTTCCGTCTACAAAGCACAAGTTGCCTCCGTTGTCGCCTCCCAGAAATAGCGACTCTGCATCAGAAAGTGCACTGCCAACTTCCATCCTTGTGGCAGGACAGAATGTTCACCACCATGTCACCTTCCCCGAATCCCCTTCCTCCAAATCCTCGAATTCTCGTCCTAATGCGCATCACAAGAGATGGTCATCACCAGCTGAATTCTCCATCTACCAGGCATCGTCAGCTTCCGAAAGCTCTGCGACACTTGCCTCCAATTCGTCCGCACGGAAATTCAGACCCGATCTGTCGCAGATTGAGAGCGGTGATGGCAGCGATTCGCCGGCGTCGTTAAGCAGCACATTAGCTGATGAGATGTCCTTTTCGGATTCCAAAGGGTTGATTTCGCAAAGCCGGAGGTCTTCCTTGACTTCCATGATTCCCAACATCAAGATGTTCAAGATGAAGAGCAAGAAGGGCAAGGAGAGTGCCCTTGTTGCAGGCTCTTCATGTACATCTTCACCGTTAAGCATGTCTCCAATGTCTTCACCGCCCCGGCGGTTGAAGGAATTGGAAGCTGATCTCGACAGGCTCAATCAGCTTTCCCCACCCAAGGCTGGGAGCCCCAGATCGGGGTTCTCTAACCCTTTTAAATTCCGGCCTAAGAGGTCCTCAGCGACTGCTATTATGTGTAAGTGCTTGTCATTAATTATGTTCATAAATTATGCTTAGGGGTCGTTCAGCTGCTGAATTCGCTTCCATGGAGAAGCCAACCTTGTTACGGAGTTCCACGCATGCCTCCCAGAGTTCACAAGGTTCGATGTCGCCAACAGGCTCTCCAGAGGCAAACTCCGAAACGTCTCTCCCATCAACAACGTCGTCTCGCAAGAAGCGTTTCACATCTATCTTGAGTCTCAACCTCACCATCGATGCCTCCATCCCATCGCCTAAGCTTTCCTCCCGTACCCCTCGTGGAGAAGGCTCTTCGAAAACTGCCACCGCTTCCAGTGCAACTCCATCGCATCGACGCGCATTCTCTTCCTCCTTCATACCGCTCACTCCCAACAGTCGGAAGACCCCTAAAACTGCTGGCCCCACCCCACGTACACAGCCGTATGGAGCTCCGTACTTTGCTCGTATGCCAACGGGAGAGGTAGCTTCTCCAGTCCGAAGAAAGTCGACGAATCCTGGGACTCCGTTACGACGAACCTCTCTAGATGAGACTGTTTTGGAGATGAAGGAGCCGGAGGATGAGACTGCGAGTACGCCTGTCCCAGCGACACCTACCAATGCTCTGGGTCTCTCAATTCAGCAGACCCGGCATTTATCGCGCGCAAAGAGTATGGGACATCGACGACTTGCTAGTGATAGTGCCATAGTTTAAGCAGATGGCGTGGCATATTTATTGGAAGGAACGCAATGTGTTATCTGGGTCTGGATCTTCATAACTTATCGTATACATAGTAGCTTCTTGATACTCGCATTCATAGCATACCCCACTCACACCAAGGATACTTACTTCGCATTTGTACATGCTTGTTTCTCGTAGAATATCCACTCATAGTTCGTTGTTGTAGGCACACTTTCTTGCACGTGTAACGCACTGTAAATCCATCATGAATTTCTAAACAATAAGTCTGCTAAGTACTGTGAATGTGGTTTTGGGCCCCGCTTGCTACAAGGATCTCGCCATATTTTTGTTGATTCTCTCTGGTTTGGTGAGAGAATCAATGAAAAGTCGATTTTTAATTCTTGCAACCAACGGAGCCTCATTAATTATGACTCAAACCGTCGTTCGTGAGCAACGCCAGCATGGCTTGTGTAACAGGGTTATCGGATCCCGACGTAAGAGTCGTACTGTCTTCAACACATCGCGCCAGTTGAACATCAAGGAGTCGTCTGCACGATACATGTGAACCTGACGCACTTCATCACATAGATAATTTCGAAGACGTACCGCAGGTGATTTACAAGAACACCGATCCGTGGCCATGCCTTCAGCTTGATGAAGCCGTCACCAGTGCCGACAGTAAGACCTCCGCCGATGTGATTCACCGATACAGGCCCTCCAAACAACAGAAGTGCGTACATGGGAACCTGTTCAGTGAGTCAGCTTGTCATGATGATCCCCCAGAACTCAATTCAATGGGCTGTACTTCAGTGGCATCCCTCAGGAAAATCTTCGTAGTCATCTGCTTCTGGAAGTACGCCACAAAGGGTGACTTCCATATGGATGACCCGAACAGAATGGAAGCAGGGTGTAAAAATACTCTTTCCCCAGATCTGCTGATGTCGTAAAACTTGAATTGCTTGGCTGTGTTCTCCCGCTGTACCGTTCCAGCCTGTACCTTGTCGAACTTGATCGCTGACTTAGGAAGATGTACACGGGCTACACGAGGCCAGAGACCTCCAAGGATGACAGCTTTTACGAGATTGGTGTTGTCACTGTTGACGTTAAGACTGTCAGACGTGGGTGTACTTGAAGGTGGAACGAAGTCCAACGACGACAGGGCGGAGAACAGATCATTACGCAACGAAGTGATGTCGCGAACGGTGGAAGCCGAAATGAAGTTCTGTGGAAGAAAAGTTATGTCGAGGCCATCTCCATTATTTCTGAGCACGCACCTCTTCACAGAAGGAGCGAATGGCACCTTGCGAGGCACCTTCGTTGCGAAGACGAAGACATTCGGCGTATGCGTTGGCGTCCGTTAAAAGATCGCTGTTTGCCGTGGTGAATCGCTCACGAGCCCTAGCGCGGACGAGAGAACGTCAACGCTTGTCCATCATAGAAAAACCAGAACACATACCTACTCGCTTCCACTCTCTTGTCGTGGGGGCTCAAGAATAACGGTTTTGACGAAACACAAGCGGCAACCGTCAGAATAGGGTTTAGGCATTGGAAAATCGTAGCCAGGATTAACATCTGACGTGAGAATATCAGCGTTCAATATGAGTCCAGTATGGCAGAAGTAGAATCTACCTTTCCAAGTCTGAGATCCAACGGCAAAGTGGCCTACAGAAATCATGAATGTTTGTCACAAGATAAGGTAAGTAATACATACGAGGTGTTCACCCAACGGCGTGACTTCGTCGGATTGATCCACAGCACCAAGCTGCTGCAGGACTGCCAATGCATGGTCCATCGCAGCCATGTCAGGAGGATCCAATGCACGGTTGAGGAACGCCTGAGAGTATGTCAGAGCAAACTCCACCACGGAGTCTGAAACCTATACCTTCACGTCCTTATGCAGGATTTTCACCGTGAGCGACACGCTCTCCAAAGGCACCCGTTTGATTTCAGGAATTGGGAACGCGCCAAAATGTTCTTCTTGCTTTCGCGTATACATTTTGTAACAGAATCCAGATTGGGTACGACCCGCTCGACCCCGTCGTTGTTTGGCTGCCGCTCGAGTGACCCATTGCTCAACAAGCTTGGTAAGTCCAGATTCTGGATCAAACTGCGTTTCTTTGACTTTGCCACAGTCCACCACGTAAATGATATCGTCAATGGTGATGGAAGTCTATCCATATCTTCGTCATTAAAACAAAGATAAACCTGCACACAAAACATGTTGTTCTCACCTCGGCCACGTTCGTAGCACACACTATCTTCCAATTCGGTGTTGAAGCAAACACAGCCCGCTGTTCTTCGTTGGACAAGTTGGCGTGTAGAGGTAGGATTTTCGCTTGTCTATTTTTTCTAAGGCTTTCCATGCATTGACGAATTTCCTGTACACCGGGAAGAAAAATGAGGATTCCTCCTATTTTCTCCGCTGTCGAGACTATATGTTCGACAACTGCCGCGACAAGCTAAAAGAAAATGAGCAGAGAGAGAGGTGCGGCGAAAGGAATCTTACCTCGTAATCTATTCTATCGGATCTGGTAATGGTTTGAAGAGCGGCGATACAGTCGTCATCTAATCTCAATCCTGAGTAGCGTGATCGATCCTTTTCCTTCTCATTTTCTGATATCCTCTTGCCACCTTTTCCGGAAGTTGGCCTATAGCAAATGCGAGGCAGGACGTCCTCCAAATATCTGCATGGAATTAAGCACGCCATTCACAACCAACCAAATTCAACCCGCTTACAAGTCTGAAACTGGATGCGCGAAGCCCGGGATAGTGAGGAGGGGTGCATTATTGAAGTACTTGATGAAGATCTCGTGGTTGATGGTAGCAGACATCAAAATGACTTTGAGATTCTTGTGTTGTTTCATTAACTCCTTCAGTTGAAGGAGCAAGAGGTCACCATCAACCGAGCGTTCATGAACCTGTTCGGGACAGGTTGAACATTGGTACGCGAGAGTAGGGACCGATGCGTGAATCTACGCACCTCATCGACAACAACGTGTGTTACATCTTGCAGCTTGTCACCAGAGGCAAGCCGTCTTAGAACAACACCAGTGGTGCAGAAGAGCAGCTTCGTCTTGTTGCTCTGTTTGCTTTCACCGCGAATAGCGTAACCCACAGAGCCGTCGTCCAGCCGTTCAGAGGACACACGAGCAGCGACACCAAGGGCGGATAGCCTACGAGGTTGGGTAACGATGATGGATGCGCGCGAGCCCTGCTCGTTCAATACCATGGAATCTAAGATGAACTGTGGTACTGATAGAAGTTCTTTAGCACAGACTCAATATAAAAAGGTCAGTGGTATACCCACGTTGCGTAGTCTTTCCGCAGCCTTACTCGTAGAAAAATTGTGAACAGCCTGAAAAACAAGAACCTGACCACCACTCACCAGTCTCTCCGACTACGACCACGCATTGATTCTTTGCCAGTAATCCCAAAAAGTGCGCTTGAGCTTGGAATGCAGGCAAACGCTTCCTGCCGGACAACATCTGGGCATACTTCTCAGTTTTACGAAGAGCCTCGAAGTCCTCCTTGACACGAGCGTCCGAACGGTCATCCCGTAATTTACATGGTCGTCGTTTCCTAACAGATCCCGCATTCGAAATCGCAGCAGCGCCCTTCTCAGAGTCGTCGATAGAAATGATGCCGGTTTCCTGAGGTAACAGATGTTGCAAGACAGTAGACATATCTGGCGGTCCGTGATCCTCAATCCGGGCCCATTCTTCCTCGATATGACGAATCGCCGCCATTACAAAGCTCTCCCCAGAATCAGCGAAGGTTCCTTCCTTAAAGGTCGATAGAAGCTTGGACAATATATGCAGTCGGACATATGCAGCCACCGCAGTGGAAGAGATGTACATAGGCGGAGGATCCCCAACAGCCGGCACAAGACGTTTCTCATCAAGAAAAACGACCAACTTCATGGGTACCATTGGAGATGGAACGATCAATTCGTTGTTTGCACTGATCTGGATTTCCAACGCTTCAAGCTCGTATTGATCCAGTTCTTCAAGCTCCTCATCGTATTTGAACGGATCGCTAACGCCGCTAATATCTTCACCGAGTAACCTCTTGTTGAGCAATTTGACCAGAAGAGGCCAGTTGTCAGAGACTTTGTTGCTTGATACGCATTCTTTAATCACTTGAATTGGCCAGCCACATTCCTTGACAGCCTTTTCCTGGAGCCACCGAAGCTTGAGGTCCTCTGTCCCAGAATGAGCAGAGGTGACGAAAGGATTCGACGAGTTTACGTCCGGCAGGAAACGTTTCGGCAAGTCGCACTCGGGAATATGAAGAATGAGATACTCAATGCATGCTTGTAATGGTGTCTGATTCGCAAGGAGATTCGACGTGAGCGCAGATGCTTGAGACAACGCTGTAGTCGCATTCCGAGCCTGGATCGGCGTAAAGCCCACTTGCGTAAGCTGCTTCTGTACGGCAGGGACATCTTCTGGAGCAAGAATTAAAGGCATAGATTCTTGAGCCTCAGGATACATAGCCACAGCCTTTCAACAAACCAAATAAGTTCGAGCTGAATAAAGACACGTCAAATACACACCTTTTTGATTGACTGTTCAACTGAGTCGCGCAGAGGAGTCGCCATCTTCACTTCAGGTGCATAGGTAAACTCAGAAGTTGTGCTGGGTCGGTCGCTGCGTTCCCCAACAGGCTTTCGAGCTTCCTCTCGTTTCGCTGCCGCCTTCGCTTGACGTTCGTCTACCATTTTGCGAGCCGCAAATGGATCGGCTTCATACATCCACATCTGGTGGTCAGGTGCTTTCTTCTTTTCTTCAGCAAGTTCATTCCAGTACTCTCGAGGACCAGGGGGTAGCACCCGATTTAGCTGGATGGAATTACAAAACTACCCAAGAATCAGTATGCCAGGTGCAGTAGCGGTTTAGTCTAACTCACACGGTACAAGGCATACGTAGCACCCCAATGTCGAGCTTCAATAGCAGTTGGTCGGGTGTATGGTGGATCTGGATGCAAACGAACTGTTTCTTTCTCGGACGTCTTCTTGCTCGTTCGACTCAAAGTGACTGAGAAAGAATATGCATTGCCACATTTCCGCTAATCATACATGCGAGCGTGTCGTAAAGACACCACAAAACGCAACTCACGGTATCCACCGAAGGTTTATCCCAGCCATTCGCCTGGCATCTGAAAAGTATTCTGAGCTAGTGGCCGTATCCGGGGACATGTCGAACGAACCTTTCATGAAGCAAGCTGAGTGGATACTTGAACCCAGAAGGAAACAGTGGTTTTTCTTCGCTCTTGGTCACATCCGTAGGCGTGCTAACAGGTTTTGAGGAGTTTCCAGCATTGCCAGACTTGACGATACCCTTTCTGGGGGGCATAGAGATAGAGGATATGAAAAGGAATGGGAAGTGACTGTAATGGGTCAAACGCCAAAACTGGTAACTGCCTTAAGAGCATGCGCTTATTCATCAATTAGACGCCCATCTCTTGACTCTCGACATGTCGGATACCGACCTCTACAACCTCGAATTCCTCTCTCTTGTTGCCAGGATCACCCAAGAAATCATTAACCACACTGGATTGAACGACAAAACACTAGCAGAGTTCGTAATCGCTCTCCATGACGAATCCAAAAGCCGTCCGGAGTTCAAACAGAAGCTGCAGGATGTCGGAGCCAACTTCCCTGACTCATTCATAGAGACAGTCGACCGTCTCATCCTCAGCTTACATCCTAAACACAAGAAGCGGTTCACTACCATGCAGGATGAGAATATCGCTCCAGGGAATGATTTAGATCAGACGGACAAGAAGAGACGGATGTTCCCCGGTCTTGCTCTGAAAGATCAAGGCTGGCAGCCCATCATCTCGAAGGATGTGCTTATGAAGGAGGTGGATGACATGATGTCAGAGTTTGAAGGTGCTGCAACGAAGACTCGCATCCGGCCAACAGAGGATGACCGAGAAAGCAAACGATTGCGAAGATCACGCTCTCGTTCCCCTCGGCGTAGGAGTCCCAGCCCGGTTCGTGGTCGGGGATATGGAGACAAAAGAAACGATTACAGGGGGAGAGCCGGCCGACCTTCAGTGGATGATCGCCCGGTGCTATACAAAATTTACAATGGCAAGGTGGCTGGTTTGAAGGAGTTCGGTGCATTTGTGCAACTTGAGGGCGTTGCCGGTCGTGTTGAAGGTATGTAGTGCCTCCAAACTGTATTCATTTTACAGGATGCTGACCACTATTCAGGTATGGTGCATGTCTCTAATATCCAACAAGGTGCACGAGCCAACTCCGCTGCTGATTTGCTCAGCCGTGGTCAGTCTGTGAAGGTCAAGGTCATGAGCGTCGCCGGCAATCGCGTAGGCCTGTCGATGAAGGATGTGGATCAGGTCACTGAGCGTGACCTCACTCCTCATTTACGCATCAAGTCTGAAGCAGAACTCGCAGAGGAGGAACAACAGCGAGCCGCTCGTGGCGCTAATGCCATTCCTCTCAATTCTAAGGCAATTGCGCACGAACCTGTACGGTCTGCCAAACGGTTGACTTCGCCAGAGCGATGGGAGATTAAGCAGTTGATCTCTTCAGGCATCATCGACGCATCCGAGTATCCTGACCTTGACGAAGATTTCAACAACCCGATGGCTCGTGCGGAAGTGGAGGAGGAACTCGACGTTGAGATCCGTGAAGAGGAGCCGCCATTCCTAGCTGGACAAACAAAGAAGACGCTTGACCTCAGTCCTGTCAAGATTGTCAAGGCACCCGATGGCTCGCTCAATCGAGCTGCTCTCGCGGGCGCATCCCTCGCCAAGGAGAGAAGAGAAATGCGACAACAAGAGGTTAACGAGCAAGCTGATTCTGAGGCCCGGGACTTCAGCGCCCCCTGGTTGGATCCTATGTCGAAGGAGAGCGACAAGATTTTCGCCCAGGACCTGCGCGGAAACCTGAGGGGCCAGAAAGCTGGGGAACAGCCGAAGTGGAAAGAGGCTACTTTCAATAAAGCTACCACCTTCGGAGAGATTACATCTATGAGCATACAAGACCAACGGAAGAATTTGCCGATTTACAAGCTTCGTGATCAGCTTCTGGAAGCTATTCGAGCGGTACGTTGGCATTTTTGATATATACATCCACGTTATACTCATGTTTTCCACCTTTAGCATCAAATACTCATTGTCGTTGGCGACACTGGCTCTGGCAAGACCACTCAGATGACGCAATACCTCGCCGAAGACGGTTACGCTGACAGGGGGAAAATCGGCTGCACGCAACCTCGTCGTGTCGCTGCCATGTCGGTGGCAAAGCGTGTAGCAGAGGAAGTTGGCTGTCGTCTTGGTCAAGAGGTCGGTTACACAATCCGTTTCGAGGACTGCACAAGTCCAGAGACTCGTATCAAGTACATGACAGATGGTATGCTTCAGCGAGAGAGTCTCATCGACCCTGACTTGACTCAGTACTCTGTCATTATGCTTGACGAGGCGCACGAGCGGACTATTGCTACCGACGTGCTCTTTGGGCTGATGAAAAAGGCCTGTAAACGTAGACCCGACCTTAAACTCATCGTCACTTCCGCAACTCTGGATGCTGAGAAGTTCTCAAAGTACTTCTTTGGCTGTCCTATCTTCACTATTCCTGGTCGAACATACCCTGTCGAGATTCTCTATACCAAGGAGCCAGAAACTGACTATCTCGACGCTTCCCTCATCACTGTCATGCAAATCCACTTGTCGGAGCCTCCTGGTGATGTTCTTCTTTTCTTGACTGGCCAAGAAGAGATCGATACTTCCTGCGAGATCTTGTACGAGCGTATGAAGGCCCTTGGTCCCAAGGTCCCTGAACTCATGATCCTTCCTATCTACTCCGCCTTGCCTTCCGAAGTCCAATCAAGGGTTTTCGAGCCTACACCTCCCGGTGCCCGTAAAGTAGTCGTAGCAACGAACGTTGCTGAGACTTCACTTACCATTCCGGGTATCTACTATGTCATTGACCCTGGCTTCTCGAAGCAGAATGCGTATGATCCGAGATTGGGTATGGACTCGCTCGTGGTCATGCCTATCTCACAGGCGCAGGCGAGACAACGGGCAGGACGTGCTGGTCGTACCGGTCCCGGAAAGTGCTATCGTCTATACACCGAAGCTGCGTTCCGTAACGAGATGTTGCCAAACTCGATACCAGATATCCAGAGGACCAACCTCTCGCACACTATTTTGATGTTGAAAGCGATGGGTATCAACGACCTTCTTAGCTTCGATTTCATGGATCCGCCACCCGCACAGACTATGCTTACGGCATTGGAGTCGCTATACGCTCTTTCCGCGTTGGATGACGAAGGTCTCCTCACTCGTTTGGGGCGAAAGATGGCAGACTTCCCCATGGAGCCTCCATTAGCCAAGATGTTGATTGCTTCCGTGGAGCTTGGGTGTTCTGAGGAAATCCTATCCATTGTAGCTATGCTGTCCGTGCAGAGCGTCTTTTACCGGCCGAAGGAGAAACAGGGTCAGGCCGACTCCAAGAAAGCTAAATTCCATCAGCCAGAGGGTGACCATCTGACGTTGCTGACTGTATACAACGGATGGAAGGCAAGCAACTTCTCGAATCCCTGGTGCTACGAGAACTTTATTCAGGCCCGGAGTATGAGACGAGCACAGGATGTCCGGAAGCAATTGTTAGGTATCATGGACAGGTATGTCATCTCCATGTATGTGGCGGACAGCAGATGACTGAACTTTTTTTGTGACAGATACAAGCATGACATCTTGTCAGCGGGCAAAGACTACAACCGAGTCCGCCGAGCAATCTGCTCTGGCTTTTTCAGGAATGCGGCAAAGAAAGATCCACAGGAAGGTTACAAGACCCTTGTGGAAGGCACACCGGTGTATATCCATCCATCATCCGCGCTATTCAACCGCAACCCTGAGTGGCTCATTTATCACGAATTGATATTAACCACTCGCGAGTATTGCCACAACGTCACGGCTATTGAGCCGAAGTGGTTGGTGGAAGTAGCCCCCCAGTACTTCAAGGTTGCGGATGTGAACAAGATCAGTAAGCGGAAGAAGCAAGAAAAGATAGAACCTCTATACAACAAGTACGAGAAACCCGACGAATGGCGTTTGTCGAAAGTCAAGAGAAGTGCTCGTTCGGTATGTCTACCTTTCTCTCATTCTTTTCCGAGATGCTTACGATTTTTCTTGCAGAGTCAAACATTTGGTTGATACCATCACTATTTGCCCTTCGTATTCATTTTGTATCATTATTACCACACCACCATACTGCTTGTACATACACTTCATCCTCTCTATTAATCATCTCGGCATGTACTGTAACCTGGCGAGCCCTTTCAGTGAGACGTTGACCCGAGACGATTCGCATCTTGATGCAGAAATTGCATTTTGCGAGTATAATGTCGATGATCATGTGCTGCGCATGTATATTGTTGAATGCCCTGCATGAAAGACCTGAAGGCATAGTAACCGGATTCCACGGTAATCCCTTTCACATAAGTTTTAAGCAAGGTCGGAAGGGAAGGTGTAAGACAGTACTCACTAGCCAACAAACCGTAGTGCGTCCGCTGTAATGTAGTACTTCGCCACTTCTCCTGCAGTAGTTTTGGCAGCACTCGAGTCGGGAACCAACATGAACGTCTGGGAGAATACGCGAGGTTGACCATCCACCGATTTGCTGGACGTACTGGCCGGATTTCCTTGCGGGCCACGTCCGTGAATAACAGTTCCAGACACTGTTACGAGGAGTGAAGGTGGTTGGCTTCCTAAAGATACATTGAGTGTGTTCGTTGTTGCTTATGAAAAGTGAAACTGACCAGGAATGGGGTGACAGTCAAACGATTGCACTTCATGTCTTGTTATGGGCATTCTACTGAGCAAGTCACGCACACCGTCAGATCCTTGGTACGGCGTGCCATTCCATACAACGGCAGAGGATGCGCGATAGAACTTTGGTAGATCGTCTACACGCGTCGAAGAGTCATATGTCGCGTAGTACAGCCTTTGAAACTGGTCTGCTGCACGCGTAGCAATTTCAATGCTACGTGAAACTCATGAGTGCCTCAAACCACTGGTCATGGCAAGATACCCACTCTTTGGTCGTAAGGGTAGACATGATGTTACAATCCTCGTTGTGAAAGTTAGGTTGACTCGAGAGTAATTGAATAACTTGGACGTCGCAGTACAGGATAATGTACTGTACCATCGGCTAAGCGACGTTCAGTATAATGTGACGTAAGCAGGCACATCAAAAATCACACTCGATCATCCCCTCGAGCCTCGGCTGACTGGAGTAGCGTAGTGCAGTAAAGTCAAAATTTATAACGAATCAGAACGAAGTCAACCAAACATATGATACAGATAATGTAAGAGCTATGATACAGAAAATCGCATGATGCAACATCATGGCAGGATAGCCTGCGATAAATAGCGAACATCTTAATGTTACCCACTACTGAACAGTTCCGATAATACCGATAATCGTCTGGAGAGTATAAGAACCTCAGACAGTAGTACGCTCCTTTACGCCGTCATGTTCTGTTCCTTGGCTGGCAATCCATCCCTGATGAAAGTCAGTGATTCCCTTGGGTAGTCATATAAAACGGACACATACTTCACGGCTCTTGAGTCGCAAGTTACGAATCCTACGTGCCGTCCATTCACCAGCGGTTGTGCCAGGTTCGTATTCACAGGCGGGAGCCCGCAGTGCCGCCCTCGCAATAATCTTACTCTCGTTGGAAAGCGCACGAAGGACGATGCGATTCCCGGGACGACTAAAATACGCGATGGAGTATCTTGTGTATTTAGCCTGTTCACCCGGAGGTGGCCTACAGGGATGATGCCTAGCTTGAGTGTCGAGACGATAAATATCTTTGGCACGTACTCACATTACACGATGAACATTGGAGCGGAGAATCCCGCCACTGAAGAGAGCCAGTGTATCCCCAACGTTACAGACAGCATGTCGAGGAAGTGGCTAGGAGGCATTGTCAGTCCGGAGATCGGGGGCATCACCAACAAATCATAGCTTACCTTGATGTAGTACCATCTATCCGAATTTGGAGGCATCACCTGGAGCCCTCCTAGGCGATTATGGACCATGGACTGGAATGATGTGTCACCAACGCGAATTTATTGCGGAAGAATGTCATACTGACCAAGCTGCCAAAATCGGTGTGAGCTCCGATACCTGCTCTGTCTGCATTGGGAGGTGTCTTGACACATCGTGCCTCACCACCGTTGAGCTCGGTCGGTGAGTGTCTTTTCAGAAGTTCACCCTTGGGAAGACCGAGTTTTTGTTCGAAGATAGACAAGATCGTAGTGCATACTGCCAAAGAATTCTGAACGAAGGGTACAATCACATCGCCCATGTGCTCATTGATTGTGGGAGGATATGAGCGGTAAGTGATCCGTGGGTATGAAAGCGCATCGTCCTGAGCCACGTTGAGGAACTCGCTTGTATCTAAGGTTCCGTTCTTGTCTGTGACAATCTTGCCACGAGCCTTATAGCTGAGAATGAAACGTGATGAACGGTGTGGAAATTTGAGTCTAAGGAAAGAAACCCACCCATATGAATTTCCACTATCACCCTGTTCGTATTGCATCTTTTCTTCTAATGGCAAATCCAATGCGTCGGCATATACGTCGAACATGTCATCAACTTCATCGATGCCGTGATTCGATAGGCTGTGAATCATTTGAATTTCAGGGGCTTCGTTGGTGCTCTCTCGTACGTACTACCAGAATCCCAACTCAGTTGCGGCCTTCCATAGCTTCTCCACTTCACCTCGATCACCAGACTTGACTAAGGCATAGTTCACGATGAGCAAAGGGTGGGTGGGGATGTTTTGAGGGAAGCGTGGTGCAGTAGTGAGACCAGGCATTGTGGGCGAGAGAGATTTTACGTCCTTCGAGTTGGAATTCCCATAGGGCGTGGCTGTTGGCTATTTATCCCACCAGTGGGTCGCGAGTGCGGTGTACGCGACAGGCTAACCATCTTGGGAGTCTAAGATAGTCCCTGTCGGCAATCCATCACAGGGAGGCTCATATCGCATAAAGTTCTTAGTGACCATTTCGCATCCGTACGCCGGAGAAGTTTCAGCTGCAATAGCGGCATCGGAACCAGTGTGCAAACAGATGATGAAACGAGCGTCAGGAACGAAGGACCTACAGGCCTGTCAACATCAACCTTATTCTCGGTATAATCGACCTAAGTCCACGGCGTTGAGGGTTCCGGAGCGACATTTCCCTTCCACAAGCTGATAAACAAACCCACCATTAACTGGTGTAGCTGATGAGACCATATGACTCGAGACCAGGGCTGCAAGGTTCCACATCCGTTGATTGTTTCGACGCCAGGAGAGCGATATAGTCGCCGACGGGTCGTTCCAGGTCATTCCCATAACAATCCTAAAGAGGAAATAAGATTGGGATTAATGAGTTGGGTAGGTCCCTCAATCGTGGGACGCGATGTGCCGCAAAAGCCAGATTGAAATCCGCGCGACACGACGCAGGGAAACCCTGTGAAGCCATGCCTCACGGCTTGCATCCCGAGTGAAATAGATACGTGTTATCTTCTGCGCTTCAGGGGGTACTATACATTTGAAAAGAAGGGGCGTGTGGAACGTGCCAGACAATAGGAGACCGCACCATCTACTGAGGGGATGGAAAAACTGGTTAAGACGGTGTACAATTAGACATATGGACGTCTGAAGTACCTGGACAGCGGCTATGAATATTTTACAACACAAATATCCGAAATATACCGAAGCGACGATCATCACGTATGGCGACAGAGGAAAAACAGCGGCACACTCTGCATTCCACGCCGCTTTGAAGCCAGCCTCGTGCTAGAACACAGAACGCATATGCCTCCTGCACCTGCAAATCTTCTACAACGATGGTGGAAAAACCCCTTGCCCCATGCTTTTGTTCCGAACTGGTTTGCTTGAAGTTGCCGGAAACTAGACATCACCGTAAAGTAAACCACTCACACAACGTCCTGTCGGCAATTAAACATCGACAGATATAACAAAAGCAGACTATCTGAGGGCAACCAGCTTCAACACCGAGTCTCAGCAACAGGGAAGTAACAACAGATACGGTGACGGGCGAAGTGCTTCCAATACTGTAGTCTTCCAATATTGAACGGGGAGGCGGACCGGTAGAGCCGGTCATCCTTACTGCTCGTGTGGAAGCTGCATCAGCCTGAGTTTATCCTTGCCAGTCTCTACGTCCTTGCCATTCTCTAAACTGGATACCCTTTGATCAGGTTTTGGATAATTCGTTTGGTATACCGGCGGGTTACTCGCAGTAATTCAATACTAATGTGGGAACGCACCTTACAAGATCTCATCCGAGGTCTACGAGCCAATAAACAAGATGAAGCGAAATTCATTGCTCAAGCACTGGACGAAATACGAAATGAAGTTAGGAGTAAAGATATGGAGCTGAAGGCAGCAGCAGTGCTGAAGTTGACATACGTTCGTATCGTACCATGTTGCAGTTGTTCCGACGTTGTTGACTTACTGGCCTTAGCTAGATATGTTGGGCTATGATATGAGTTGGGCATCTTTTAATGTCGTTGAGGTCATGTCATCAAGCAAAAGTCACCTGAAAAGTGTCGGGTACTTGGCTGCAACGCAATCATTCAACGAGGACACGGATGTCCTCATGCTGACCACGAATCTACTGAAGAAGGTGCGCTCGATCTTGTTGGGAAATGTCCTGTGCTGTAAACCAAACAGTGAGAATAGGACTTTACATCAAAACCTGATGACGTTGCCGTATCACTGAACGGATTCTCTCATATTGTTACTCCCGACTTGGCGCGAGACCTTGCGCCAGATGTAATCAAGCTACTGAGTCATTCACGACCACAAATACGCAAACGTGCTGTAGCCGCGCTGTACAAGGTGTTCACCAAGTATCCTGAAGTCATTGGTCATGCGATGGGCAGAGTGAGGGAACGATTGGAAGACCCTGATCCTGGTACGTCTAAACCATTTTGATGTTGGCAAGTGGAGTAATAATTCTCATAGGTGTGGTTGCCACCACCATTAATGTACTGTGCGAACTTGCGAGGCACAATGCGCATGACTATCTTCCCCTTGCACCTCAATTATTCCATCTCCTCACCACGTCTTCCAACAATTGGATGTTGATCAAGATTGTGAAGCTGGTGAGCTTGGCCAATGCGTTTGTGACTCTCATACTGACACGGTGGCAGTTTGGATACCTTACTCCTAATGAGCCTCGACTGGTGAAAAAGCTCCAGCCACCAATCACGGAGCTAATTTCGACTACGCCAGCTATCTCACTTTTGTACGAGTGCGTGAGGACTTGTATCATTGGAGGCATGCTTCAAGGCCTTGCCGGTAACTCTCTTGCCCGGACGTGTGTTACTAAACTGGCGACATTCTTGGAGGATGAGGACCAGAATTGTATGTCCCTTCTTCGAAAATGGCTATCGAGATTAAATAAGACTCTGCCCTTTAGTGAAGTATATTGCCTTGATGGCGATGGTTAGGATAGTGCCTTCACACCCTCATCTCGTCGCGGAATACCAGGACATGATACTTGCCAGCGTCGACGACCAGGATATCAGCATCCGCATGAGGGCACTTGATTTGGTAACTACCATGGTATGTGCCTCGGAATTACCCATTGAACGAGGCTGAAAAGATTTCGTTGCAGGCGAATAGTCACAATCTGCAACCCATTGTGCAGCAGCTGCTTTCCCACTTGGTCAAGAATGAGTCAAGTACCTTACCATCCGCAGTTCAATCATTGGCACAACACGGCACCCAAATTACCTCCAAATCAATTGTTTCACCCTCTCAGAGTCCGGCTTATCGCCTGACCCTGTCACAACGAATATTATCTCTATGCTCCCAGAATACATACGAGAACGTTGTGGATTTTGAGTGGTATCTCTCGGTCCTCGTTGACCTGGCTTACGTTGCCTCAGTGGACATCGGAGCACAGATACGCGATCAGCTGGTCGACGTCACCGCCCGTGTCAGAGGCGCACGGAGGTTTGCTGTTTCCCTTATGGTCAAGTTACTCTGCGACGACTCTTTCCTTAACAATGCCGGAGAACCAGGGAGCTGTTCCGAAGTGCTTTGGGCAGCAGCATGGATATGTGGAGAGTACTGCGGGTGCGTTCTCCCTTATTCACGCACGAGGCCAGTTTGTTAAACGTGACACCAGAGAGCTTGTTGAGCCGCACAAATTGCTAACCTATCTGCTTCAATCTCGGGTACTGAATTTAGATCCCGAGACTATCGCAGTGTATTTGCAAGCAGCTCTCAAGATATTTGGCGTCTGGACCGCGGAATTAGCTGATAGATGGGACAACGACGATCTCCCAAAAGTGAGGCAAATGGTAGACACCATTATCGATCGCATTAGCGACTTTGTGTCGAATCAAGACATTGAAGTCCAGGAGAGAGTGCGTGTCCCACAGGCATACCCTTTGTGATGGCTAACGTGTTCTTGTTTGACAGGCAGCCAATATGCTCCAATTGTTCACCTTCGTGCGTGCAGACCTGACGGCCTTCCGCCCTCACGTCAATAGCAGTTATCCCTTCGATGACGTCGCAGCGGATTCCTTCCAAGACGTAATCTCGGAGCCGCGATTCCCCAAGAGCCTATATCTCATCCGTCCGCTGTCAAGCACGTATGAACTTAATACAGTGGCAACGAACGCTCAAGCTCTGGTGCCGGTGCCAGAAGGCTTGGACCTCGATGCATGGATCGTTCCTCCTCCTCGGGATGAACTTGGCGCACTGAACGCTGAAGGCGGGGATGAAAAAGGACCGACTGTCAAAAAGGTCAAGAAGGGCAAGCGGAAAGAGACCGGTGGAGCTAAAGTGAAGACTAAGAAGAGAAGAGATTACCCCTCGTCCGGGGATATTGTACAATCGGCGCCTGAGGCTGAAACAGAGGAAGAGAGGGTTGCTCGGGAAAGAGTAAGTCCAACTACTCCATGATGGCCGGGTTTGTCCTTCTCATTTCATTTCCCAAGTTGAAAGCCGAACGTATGGAAAGGTTGAAGGACGATCCGTTCTATCTCGTTGATGATCGGCCTCCCAGGGCCATACCGCCAGACGTTGACTCAATACCCATAGTCAGATTGGATGACCTTCCTCCCTTGTCACAAGGTATAGTAGGATATTGGTTATGCTTAGTGGGTTCGTGACTAAAGCTTACGTTTTACGTAGCAGCGCCAGACTCTCGTCTTCTGAGTCTCAAGAACCCGAGCCCAGGAGGAAGCCGGCAGACATTTGTCATTGATAAGGTTGGAGAGATGCCTGAAGGTGCTACACCGAGTCCACCGATAGCGAGGGAATCATCACCATCGTTTGGGAATGGTGTCGCCACATCGACACCACTATCAAGTTTTCCGCCTTACGAAGTTGAAGACGAGATCTCAAGGACAGGTACACCGCCTCCAATAAAGGTTACCAGGGCAAAGAAGAAGACGAAAGCAGTCTCGAGCGGCGGAAAGAAGAAACGGACCGTTACAAGTGACATTGCTACCTAATGACACAATTCTATCAGTCTCGTTACTACTGGTATTATTTCGATAGCCGTATGGTATATGCAACGATAGGGAATGAACTGCTATGAAAAGAACAAGACAGAAAGATATGGTGATACATGCTACATCAGCTTTGGAGGGCGCACAGGACGCTAGAGGTACAAGTAGTGACTGGAGTGGGAATCAAGGCAAAGATAGTGATGGTAAGTCCGGACCAGAGAGGTAATCGTCAAGATGGTATATAAAGGCAATATAGCCAAGCATTGGAGAGAGGGAACAAAAAGAATCACCGGTCGTCTTCAACGTGTTCTACAGAGTCAACGATCTCATTGATAAGCTCCAAGGTCACACCGGGAATGATGCGTTCAGCATCAGTGAATGCACGTTGGAGAGCGCTGAGAGCCACACGAGCCTCTTGGGTGGCAACACGAGGAAATAACTGGCACGATCCAATTAGTTCCGCTAGACACCGGAAAGATGGAGAACATACTGAGGCAATCGCGGGAAGTACCACTGAATCTAGCATAGTAGTGTCCGGCAACTCATCGTCACCTGGGCCATGCTGGCCTCTTAGATCAGCAATTTGATCTTCATAGTCGTCGTCATACTCGTCTGATGGTTCCCTGGACAAGCCAACAGCACCGTGCCTTATCGTGGCTTGCTGATCGAACTTCTTCGGTGTCGCAGGGGCAGACGGAGGAAGAGGGGGAAGTTCTCCTTTAGCAGTGATGGAGCTGGAAACAGAGATGTCCTTTCGCGAATATCCTGACCCTGAGCTAGAGGAATTCCCAGACCGATTGGTACCGTTATTCTCCCATGTCAGTGGAGGTCCAGAGACTTGCACAGGGTTGTGTTGAGTGCGACCAACGGTAGCGGCATGGCGCACTGTGCCGAAGTCCCAAAGGTCCTCTGGATCTGCCGCAGCGCTGATGCAAGTATGAAGATTAAAAAGAACATTGAGCGGCGGTATAGATCCAATTGAATTACATACAGGTCCTCAACTTGCTGTCTTTCTTCTTCTTCCACCTTCTCTCCGCCTTCAGCCTTCCACCGCTCATGTCGCTCAATGAGCTCTGTCAGATAGTTGGTCTTCTTTGCCATTCTAACAAACTTATGCTTTAGAAGATCTTTCGCCGACGGGCGCTGGATACGGGCGCAATCTCAGCAAGGATCGTACGATACGAACATAGCTGACGTACGTCGCGGGGGTCACGCTGCAAGCAGTATGCGACAAAGTCACGAAAGGCCTTGGAGAAAGGCCCCTCCAAAGTAGGTGGTGGGTTCTTCGGGATGAGGAATAGGACCTGCATTCGAATATGTATTAGCATTCCTTACACGGAGCTTGATAACCTGCACCTGCCTTCATAGGATGTAACTCTGCGTACGGCGGTTCACCCTTCGCGAGTTCAATCGCGGTGATCCCAAGACTCCATATGTCAGCCTTGTGGTCATAACCACTCTGCTTGATGACTTCCGGCGACATCCAGTAGGGTGTACCAACGAACGTGTTCTTCTTCGCGGACAGAGTTCCAGACAACTGACCGGATACACCGAAATCCGCCAATTTCACATCCCCATTAGCGGATAGAAGAATGTTGGCCGCTGATAACGAACAACAATAACGAAGGCTGCGCAAGGACATAAATAAATAACGCACCTTTGATGTCCCGGTGTAGTTTCCCTTCAGAGTGAAGATATTCAAGACCTCTGAGTAACTCCCTGACGATGATAGCAATATATTCTTCTCGGAATACGCCAGGTTTCATCTAACATCGCCGGTCAGAATGTGATCCTGCGCGCACCAGCGGAAGAACATACTAAATCAGAGCATGAACCCCCCGAACAGTACCTAGAAACAGGTTAGTTTATCAGGCGATCCGTACAGGGAGAGATTGCAATGTACTCCATAACAATCCAAAGATGGGACCCTTTGAGGAAGGATCCATGGTATTTCGTGACATGAGGGGAGTCAAGTTGCGAAAGGATTTGAATCTCTTGTTGGATATCCTCAATTTCGTCTTCTGCGCTCTCCAGATCGATGATTTTGATAGCAACAGTCTTTTGAGTTCTCTTGTCGTAGCTGCAGGGTACGAGTTTAGATGATCAGCGAACGTCTAGCATACGCATTGATTTCGCGTCTGCTCGAATCCTACGCACCCTTTGTACACCTCTCCAAAGGACCCCTTCCCTGTATATGATGATGAATTGTGTTACCATAAGATCGTAGCTTCCATGCACATACCGATTCTGTCCTGCTTCACGTAGAGCTCCTCTGGATCTTGGTGGTGAGATTCCTGTGTGATGCGTTGAGTGGGATCTCCAATCCCTGTCCTTTATCTGCTCACCATGGACGTGGTCTAAGCTCGTTCAATAATGGTGTTATGATCGTGAAGAGTTCGTGAATACTGTCAATGGGATGCAGCCGTTGAGAAGATCGGTGGAAATCTGATCCGTAGTTCAACTTACCACTGCGAAAGGAAGTCGCTACCGCAAGAAGAAAGAAAGAGAAAGCAAGCAGATAGCAACGCAAGAGAAGAAAAGTATAGGATAAATGACCGCTACCAGAGTTATCTGACCAACCCCCGTCGCAGCGTCGAGAGTCAGCCGCTAGTTGCCCTTGTTTGCCATTTCCGTCGTCCATCCAGCCGCCTCCTTGTCTACTGACTCCCATCCTCTGGGACCCTAATACACTCTTTACTTCGCTTTGTGCTCCATATACTCTGCGTAGACTACACGATTCACTTTTGTAGACAAATTCCGCAACTATTATTCGAGCATGACGCGGAAGAGACGTCTTTCGGATTGCACAGGTCCTGAGAAGGCTGCTAAGCGCGTCCATCAAGCAGCAGACGAGGAAGAAGAGCCACTGGATTCAATACTAGCTCGCATACAAGAGCAAGAGCAGAGTGAACAGCTTGCGAGACAGCTACACCAGCAATGGAACGACTCAAGCAATGGGGAAGGTTCTGGATCATCAAGGCGAGACGTTATTTCGGTCGACGATTCATACGAAAGCGATGAGGCTCTGGCAAGACGTCTGGCGAGCGAATGGAATGAACAAGATGACGACATTATAGTCTTGGATGTACCAACTGCTTCCCCCAGTTCACTGCAAGACCAAGTAAAGTCAGGTTCCTCAATCGGAATAACCAGCGCAAGTCCATCTGGACGTGCTTCACAGGGTCCTCCAGAAGATGCTGTAGATTCTGCAGATGTAGAACTGGAGCAACATCGAGAGGTCTTTGTGCGGATTAGACAATGTACAAAATGCGGTAAAGACGTCGAGTCTCCTCGCGGACACGTACGTCTTTCGACGACCTCCACATCTCTATAGAACACCTCGATGTATTGAACTTAACCCTTACTCCGTACAGGTGACATATTCACCCCAAGTTCCGCCGCCCAGTTTACTTTTTCTCCTGCATGCCGTGTGCACATCGTGTAAAACAAATCATTGTCGTGGCTGCTTCTCTGCTATCTCCTGTTCACCTTCTTGCAAAGGGAAAGGAAAAGAAAAGGACTCTCATTGCCCTGCCATAACTTGTTGTGCGGAAATTCGCGCCGTTGCGCTTTTCGAAGCCCTCGGTGGCTTTGATCGTCTGTATCTCGGCGAACAAGCTACTGCAGAAGCACGCGCGAAGGAAGCAACAGCAAAGCGAAAGAAATCCTCGGGAACTGTTGGCCCCGGAGGCACTGGATACTCAATGGGCTCCCGTGGCTATAATTATGACAGCGGCCGTAAGGGTCGTGGAAAGTCTTCCAGCAGCCTAACTTCCCGCAATAATACAGACGCATTGGCAGCACATTGGGACGAATTGCTTGTGCGAGCACTGTCAACTGTGACCTTCTTCCTTCCGTCGCCGTACTCGGATTCTGAGAAAGAATATGACATACTTCCCCATCCGTCCATAGCGGCGCTGATATCCCTGTCGCAACTACCTGACCTTCTTGGCAGACTGCTGCGCAACGATTCTGTGACCGACTGGATAGCTCGTAGTGATCTGTACCAAAGCATGCTTGCATTGTTGAGGCGAATGGCTGATTACGAGTTGACTCTGCAGGTCTGTTTCTTCTCAGACGGAATCGTAGTCTCGTTAAAACATGATTATTTCTAGGCTCTTGTTAATACTAGATTCGAGATGAAGAAAAGCTGCGGGCTCGAAGAATGGATGTGGCAGGACGGCGACATCGTCTGGGAGAGGTCTGATGGACGTCTAATCAAGACGCCGCCACTCTACTCGCATTTTCAGAAACTCACAAAGCAATCCGAAACCTTCCTCACAGGCGCATCTCGTATGCTTGAGGACGGTGACCATGCCGAAGGCGAAGACACTGAAACTATGGTCAAAGCAACCTCGCTTTGTGGAGACATCATAACTGCACGCGACGGTATCGAACGCGCCATGAAAGTAATGGGCAAAGATCCATCAACTCTCCACAATGAGCGTATGTCATCCTCAGATCGCAAGGGCAAAGGTATCGACCCTATGATTGAGCTAGAGCGCAAATACGCCAAGGCCTGTGAACATCTAGCATTCAAGTATGTCTCGCTGCCGAACAGTCCAAGCTTCCCTGGTTTCCACTACGCGAGAGAACTCCAGCAGACCGCTAATGCTACTAGAAACCCCAAGAACCGTCTACACTTGATCAAAGAACTAGCCGTCATGGCCACCAGTCTACCTACCGGGATTTGGGTGCGACCGCATGAAGTTCGAAACGATGCAATGTATGTTCCAGCATCATCTGATTGACGAACTTGTTCCTCATTCGCGTTTACTTTGTTTTAGAAAGGTCATGATTGCAGGTCCAGAAGGGACACCTTACGCAGGTGGCCTGTTCGAGTTCGATTGCTTCATTCCACTCGAGTATCCGCATTCGCCGCCAAAGATGAATCTGTGTACAACTGGAGGCGGAAGGGTACGTTTTAACCCCAACCTTTATAACTGTGGCAAGGTGTGCTTGTCTTTGCTGGGGACATGGGCAGGTCGGCAAGTGTCACGCAATATTGTTTGCAATTGAGCATGGGCTTACTGATGTTTTGTTAAGACCGGAAGAGATGTGGTCGCCAAAGTCCACATTATTGCAAGTTCTAGTATCCATTCAAAGCATGATTCTCATCGAGTTACCTTTCTTCAACGAGTACGTTCGGTTTCTCCATATGAGTCAAGTTTCCTTTCATTGATCGTCTTCTATTGCAGACCTGGTTTTGGGCAGGCTAATGCAAGTGATCCTCGGAGCATTGCATACAACAAGGACATCACGTTTCATACCACACGATGGGCAATTGTGGAATGGCTCAAGGACGAACATGGAAACGGCATGTGGGCTGTAAGTGCAACGTGGTCTTCTGTCATATGCAGTTATTTCCAAACTTCAATTACTTCAATCCAGGATGTCATCGCGTCTCACTTCACCATCTGGCACTCCAAAATACGAAAGTGGTGTGTATCTCTTCTTGTCACGCATGGCAGATGCAGCTCACTAGGCATATCGTTCACAGCATTGAGGGATGGGCGAAGTCCGAACCGCGTATCCGTAACTGTGCTGCGTCTACTGCTGCCCCAAACATTTATGCCGGAGGACCCATGTACCCCTTACCGCAATACCCAAAGTTGCAAACCTCGCCTAGCCTTGATCTTCTTACGGAATATGACCAAGGGATCGAACGGATACGTCAATGGAAATTGGAAGATTGAAAGATATATCGTCAGGTCGTAAACTGCACTGCGCGATACGTTTTACATATTGTGATGGTAGATGGCGTGACTAGGGTATACTATGCTTATAGTAACTCTTCGTATAAGATAGTTTGAAAGGCAGCAGAACTTGAATGTTGCATGAAAGGTCTCGCGGTTGTTTTCGTTCTTCATTCCTCGTTATAGCATTGATTAGATGTACTTTCGATGTTCCTGTTTCATCAATCCACGAAATCATGTCGTGAGCAATGAGCAATGAACAACCCTTCATAAAGGAGTAACGTACGGGAACATGAGTCGTTTCGTGATCAACATGAACGAAGGCTCTGTCGACGTTGGGGAGAACCTCGATCTTGTCCTGTAGCTGTTGACTGATGTCGTGAGCTTTCCACAACGGCGTGCTGGCATCCATGACGATGTCCACTTCGACGAAGTAATCCTAAGAATGAAAGGTTGAATATCCGTAATCAAAAATCGGGGAATACGCATACGGGTCCACTCTATCGTAAAAAATATCATCAATATATGCATGCAAGTGGAAGAGCTATAAAACACTGACATGGTACGCTCGAACGGTGTCAACACCGCCGATCTCGTTGCTGAATGTTGTAGCGTTGTATATGATGAGTTGCAAGAACTCGTGCGGCGCAGACTTTCCAGCGAGGAGTTCGAACTGTTTGTAAACAGTTCGTGTCCAAGAAAGGATGACTCCCAGGGCGATCTTCGCAGCATGATATGTAAGGATATTTTCGAACTTGAGAGAGACTAGATTCAAAAGACTTACAATGATTGCTCCCATCGGATCCAGGTCTGTCCAATAACGTTAAGATCCCACACGAAAGATAATCAAGAGTTCAAGACGTACACCATCGTATTTTGCTACCACCTGCAGACATGAGAAGACCTGGACGGGCGTTAGGACAATTCATGCTCCCGCCGTTGATCTTGAACTCACCGAAGCCATTGATAAACAAGTCGTTTCGGTGGTCTTCCCAAAGCACTTGGACTTGACTGGAATGTTTTCGCAGAGTGTAAGAGTACAAGAACAACAAAAGTTTGACACCTAAATTTGTGTCAAGTTAAGAAGCGAGCATTGGGGTGTAATAGAACTTGCCGAGAGCGGCTCCGACGACTATCAGAGAGGGGACATGTAGTGCATTCACATCCTCGTCGCTCTCGCGCGTGATGAGGGTCCTCGCAGACTCGACTATGACGACGAGGTTGACGGAGCCCATGCTTCAAACGAACAAATTTAAGTCCGGGGCCTTTAGTCAAATAGTGGATACGTACAGAAAGCCTAGCGGTTCAATCGCGTTCAGAGTCAGTACGATAGTTGAGTGAACGTGTGACGTACCATAGACAATATTTCCAATAGTTTCGAGACGTGATCCGCCGACAGGCCATTTCTTCAAGTCAAGACGGGAGGCCTTTTTGTGCAGCCAAAATAACAGAATATTGCTTCCAATATCGAACACGGAATCGATGCCGGTAGCAAGCAAAGAGAGAGACAATGATGAGACGGCCGCGTAGACTGCAAGTTGTCAGCTATATTTCTGCATCATAAACCAAACTCCTACGTTGTAGAACACACAAAGCAAAATTAGCAATAAGACTGGTCCATACAGCAATTTTGACCTAAAGAACGCGAATGGTTTAGCTGGCAATTCAAGCAGCCGGTTGGGTTGAAACACGAACAGGTAGTCGGGAAGCCTCTGTTTCTACTTTGGCTTGCTCCGTATGTTCATCCATAGGTGTCAGGACGTATGATATGAGCTGTAATACGTTCTCATCAATAAGATATACCTGCTGACGGTGTCGATCGGGACTCACATTGTTCTGTCTGCGGTGGAAATTTTCTAGGTTCTTCCGACGTTGGCGTAGCTGGGACAATTCATCTTCAGTCTTCACTCCATTTCGTAAACTGAAGGGGTCAGGGGCTTCGGCAGACAGTGTAGTGGGCGAATAGGCTGTTGCTCGCTCGATGTCTGTCTGAGTAACATTGTGGACATGTACCGTTGCATCGGTTTTCTGTGAAGGAGTTAGAACGTGGAGCACATGGCGAGTGAGTTTCAACTCACTCCAGACGACGACATCGTGTTGCAAGGTGTTGAGCGCGATGCCAAGGTATGGTCTTCCGTTTCTTCAACGATGACCATGAGTTTAAGAAATTAATAGCCTGAGAACTAATGTATGTAGGAGGAGGCGCATCAATAAAGTACTGGAGTGAGAGATTTGTATGAAGGAGCCGAGGGAGTGGTAACCATACCTCGAGGAACCAGTTCCTTTGTTTTGGGTCTGCTTCCGCTGTGTTGGCTCCATCTCAGTTCAAATCTCAGTAAGTACAACGGCTGATCTTTTCCCTCACCTCTGAGAATACTGCCACCGACGCTGGACGATACCCTGCGATGTCGCACAGAAACAAGGTGGGGAGTCAAGCAACAGAGTTGGGGGGTGCAAACTGTGCTTCCCTGCGCCTAGCAGGTCCTGGCGGAGACTCAAATTCTCCAGTTATCACCTCATCATTCGGCCGTAGCCACAGTGCCAAGCCTTTGCAGGGCTTGGGACTACATCTCACTCTTTCAATGCATCTCTTCGCTGTGGTTCTCTCATTGTCGATGCTATTTTGAACAGCCAGTCAAAGCGACTCTGTAGGCGCAGATAGACCCAACGCTTTGGTGCCCGTCTGCGCTTAAAGCCGGCGGGCCAGATCGATCTCACGGGCCTGGTATATCTGATAAGATAGTGGTTCTCTCATACCCCGTATAAGGCCCTGAACTCCCTTCCAATCTCAACCACTTTGTCGTTAGACTCGCTCAAACGTTGTGATTGACGAGATCTTTGTGTCAGCTGTGAGGTCGTTCTCAAGGGAGTCCCAACACGGAACAACTCTATTTTGGGGTTCGAATGGAGAACAACGCGGTTAGGGATCTGTTCCCTCTTTTCGTCATCCTATCATTGCTTCTGTAAATAGTGTGTTCCAATCCTCCTGCAACTCCATGTTTCGTTAACCTTACCCCTTTTTTCTCAGGTTTGCGGCGTTAGGATGGTGTATCTTATCCTCGTGCATGGGCAGGTCTCTTCGCGAGTTTCTGTCTGACCTTTGGGACTCTCTTGTCCTCAGTGCGCAGTCAGGGAGCACGCCACAACAGCAATGGCGTCGTAGACGCAACTGGGACGATGTTGACTATGAGATGGAGTACAGAGGTCGTGGAAGAGCGGGATGAGTGACATATGTTCTCACTGAATCCCACATGGCATGCGGTTCAAAGAAGTGCTGCCGTGTGCATTTTGTTACTTTGGAATGAATGCACGATGACCCGCCTGATACCCAATGTATGCGATTACAATTGCGATTACACTAGTTTGTCTGCTTATGGCGTACGATTAACCCAGGCGATTGCGTTGTAGATGTTGTATCTCCTCGGATGTGGTTTTATCGTGGGATCGTTCATGAAAGATGTGGGCCCTTGATGGTACTCTGGTTGCCAGTTGAGTGTCGTGGAAGGTAATCAAGTCGGCACATAAGTGTTCTAAGTATAATGATTGGAAGGATACAGTGAGAGCCCTAGAGGATTTTACCAATAGAGATATCCAATATGACACCCCAAGCTCGCAAGAATACAATAATATACAAGAGTGACAGAGATCATAACCAGTGCGTCAAGTGTGCTTTGTGGTCGTCTTCGAAGTGCGATTAGACCACCTCTTGAGCCCATCCTTCACCAATAGCCAACCAAACTCCGACATCCCATGACCGATGAGCTCTTGTCTCAATATATCCCAATCATCGCACGATGTACTGATCATATCCAAGGCTTCAGCACTCTCAATCCCGCATTTCACTAGTACCTCAGAGTACTTTCCCAAGGGGTTCCGAAGTGTTTGTGAGAAGGTTTCTAACGCAGATGGGCGTGATCCGTCGCTGTTGTGTGACTGTTGCCAGGAAGTAAGAGGTGGGTCGACAGAGGCGAGGGATCGGGAAAGGACACCCATTCGACGAGCTAACATCGCTTTGCGGAGAGTCATCCATAAGACGGTCGGGACCTGAAGCTGACCATTCTTCAGGAGAAAATTCCTAAGGCTGATCCACTCATCACTAGGATCCAAGGAACACAAGATATCCATGTCATTAGTATCGTAGAGACCGAATAGGGACAATGCATTGTCGAGACATAGCCGTTGTGCCCAAGAAAAGCGAAATTTGCTAGTAATGGAGATGGGTGCAAGTGTGGACTTCGGAAGTGAGCTCTCAGCTGTTGGCGGTCCGAGGTGAGCCATGTGCGGGGGGTCATTGCTTGAGATTGAGGAATGTTCGGATGTAGCATAGACGCTATCGCGAGAGACGAATGGGCTCATCCGGGGTGGTTTCTGTAGAGGAATAGGCGGTTTTGCAGATGAAGGGCTGTCCCGGGTCAAACCAGAAGCCATCGTCGCTGAGGAAGGGTGCGCATGGCGACTATCGTCTTCATCAAGTTCATCTGAGTCAGGGTATACTAGTTCAAGACCATCAAGCGATTCCAGTTCATACGAGGGCCGCCCATCACGAGCAGGTATGAGCACTGGTGCAGATGACGAAGAAATAGGCTTCGGAGGTATTCCTGCATTCCCTTCGTCGTCATCCTCACCAGTCAGATCAATAACTTCCCGATGTGTAAAAGGGTCGACTTTACTGGTGGGCGGAGGAGGAATATATGATTGAATAACCGGTAAAGGCACAAAGCGAGATAGATCTGTTTCCGGAAGTTGTTGAAGGGGTTGGTACACTTGATCGTGTTGTACAACACTGTTCAAATCGTGGAGCCCGCCATTCAGAATGGCAAATGCATACAAGCAACCAATCAACACATACCTACGTGGTGCAGGACGTGGGGAGCCAGCTGCGATTGGTGCGTAAGGCTGATTCGAAGGGACATAAATAGTCATGGGTCGAGCCATGGTACACGTTAAAGTGTGACTCCGAATGGTGCTGGTGGATCTACGGGTCGAGCCACATCGTGGACAATGAAACTTGCCAGTAAACGCGTCTCTATAGATGGTTCGTTCAGAAACGTCTCCATGGAAGACTATAGTTGTTTGGAGATTGTGTAGATTTTTGTAGTGTGGCCTCAATGTGGTATAATTCTTGTTGCAGCATGGGCAGGCCCCGGGACCTGGTGTGATCTCAGCGATCTGTTCACTGTAAGGTGTTAAAGCTTGAGCAGTCCTATAGACATCCCTAGAAAGAGAACATACTCGGAAAGATGCCTGAACGGAGGGTTCGACATGATTGCAATACCCAGGCGCTACTTACTATCACCGTTCGTGATCGTGCTTGTTTGAGGGATTCGGCGTCTCACACCCCGAGTTGCATCTCAAGAGGTCGAGATGTGCAACTAGATATAGCACAGGTCGACGCAGACAGCTTGCATATGACTTGTCATAAGAAGGAGCTTCCAGAAGCGTGCCATCATGAAGATAGGCGAGTCCTGAAAAACATCCGTGGGATCAGCCAAACTTAATGAGTAGAACAATGGAGCGACATCGTACGATAGCTATGTACCGTACTGATAAACTGTGCACAAGTGTGTAATTTGGATCAGGGAGAGGGAGAGCGAGTGGAGAGCAAACGTGAGTCGAATTTCGAGGCTTGGTCTGAAAATGCAATTCGTTCCACGGCGCCAACGAGGAAGCCGCGAACGCGTGACGCAACGCGACTCGACGCGTCGCAGTGGAGGTTCGGTTCCTTCTCAACGCGTTTGCCGACGTCGTTCACTCTGCAAGCCACATCGCTAGTTTCTTCGGATGTAAGTTCGAACTTAATATTGTGTTGTAGCTTCGAAGGCGTGTTCTCAATGGTGGTATATGGAAAGACCCGGCGGGATGGGAATGAGTCCAGGCGTGACGGCTGGCAGCAAAGTCGCAGTCAACCTCTCGAGGCAGTCTCCGAAAAGAAGCACGTCCGACTTTCATAAAAGCCCGCCGCCTCCCGCTTCTCCAATCCCCACCTCTCTCCCCCCTACCACTACCATCTCGTTGTCTATTTGCTGTCTTTGCCCTTCTAATCCACATTACTACCACACATTATGAAACTTTCATCCAACTCCTCCCTTATCCTCGCAACGCTTGCCAGTTCTGGCTCGCTGTCGGTGTTGGCTGCTCCGGCCGACGGTAGCGGCGACTTTGGTGCCAGCGCTCTTACGTCCATCGCTGACCCGATCCTCGCTGCAGGTGACCTAGGAGGTCCATCCGGTAACTCTTCCCCACGCATTATGATACATGTCCTTAACATTCCTAACATTTATTTTTCTCAGCGGAACGCCGAGGAATTGACATTGATGCTACGATTAAGTCGATTCCAATTGTTGGACCCGCGGTTGAACCGATCGTCCTGGGTGTCCTCGATGCTCTCGGTCTCGCACCCAAGGGTGCTGCGACTGCAAAGTCCTCTTCTCTCAATGCCGACCAGCTCTCAGCGATCAAACAGGCAGTCAGCAAGGTGGCAGGCAGTCTCCCGCTTCCGCTTCCCCTCCCGCTACCTCTTCCGGGAGCTGGCGCCCCAGCTAATGCTCGCGCTGCTTTCGCATTGAACGACCGTGAGGCCACGACATCTACATCGTCCACGGAATCTGCAAATCCAAGCTCGTCCGATGTCCCTCACTACTCTCATCATGCCGACTACCCGGCGTCGTCATACGCTGCAGAAGCCGCAGAACCTACAGCGCCAGATGGACCTCCCTCAAGCCCCCCTTTGCCGACAGGTATCCTCGGAAGCCTTCCTTTGCCGACAGGTGTTCTTGGAGGCCTTCCTTTGCCATCAGGTGTCCTCGGAAGCCTTCCCTTGCCAACAGGTGTCCTCGGAGGCCTTCCTTTGCCAATAGGTATTTCCGGAGGCCGTTCAGTCCCAGCAGGTGCCAACCCTATATCTCCTCCTCTTCCGCCCAATCCCCCCAACACTCCTTCCTCAGGTACCCCCAGTGCCGATGCGCATGAACCTTCATCTTCAACGGCTTACAACAGCACTGCGCCTTACGCCTCTACCCACGGATCCTCCAACGCCGCTCCTTCCAGTTCGACCGACAGGGCGTGAGAGGTGATGTGCGGGACAACATGGCTTGCGACTTGACGATTCGGTTGTTTGTATTTCATATACCCTACATCTCTACTATACATATACCCACTTAAATACAATACTGTAACATCCTATATCCCATTCATTCTTCGCTTTCGTATATAACACACACATGCAGCTCTTATCATATTGGTATGTCTAAGAGTAATTATTGTTGGCACACTGCATAAGACGGCGAGGAAATGACTTGTCACACCAATGTGCAAAATGCGTTTGTACAACAAGAAACTACAGCCAGATTTCTCGCAGCCAACGGCGTTCTTAGAGCTGAATCCACTGTGTATTCGCCAGATTTCTTGCACATTTCTCCAACGCTTCTCTGACCAATAGGGAGTTGCAAGTTAAGCCAAGCTGCTTCTGGATGACGCAGCATCATCCTAGATGAAAGCGATGTTTTAGATGCAAGTTCTACACTGGCAGTACTTAGTGTATGTGCATGAGAATTGCACTACAGACTCACCTAAAGCCGCACTGAGTAGTTGGTGAGGCGATAGCGAGAGGATTGATGTAAGGTGAAGCATGCACTTCGAAACATCGAGAAATCACAACAGTATCGCATCAGGTTGCATGCCCGAAACGCGCCACTTCATATAAGTAATAGAACAAGATATCATGCTTCGCGAATCTAGACGCATGTAAATAAAGAAACTCAACTGATGGCAACTTGGGGAGATGAGGGTGAAAGTGATAGCTCCTGACTTACTTTACAACGGCCTTTATAAATGCAAAGTGGAATATTTACAATTAGCATCCTTCGTATCTTTCTAGTCCTTTGTCCGTTAACGAGAAGTCATAGCAGTACATAAGGGCTCTTCCCATGTTCGTCTTGCAAGAGTTGTCTTAATCAGTCTCCCGGCTTAGGTCCAGATCGATTGTGGTGCTTTCCCTAGCCTTTTCGCACGCGCTTCCAATCCCTCCTTCACAAGAGACCAATCCGATAGGTTACTCTTTGCCTGGATTTCGGCAGCAACCATAGGCCAGATGTCTGGTGTTAGGGAGAGCACATCGATGCGATGATCACTCTTGAAGCCCATACTCTCGAATACACCTAAGAGGTGTGGGAGTGGCTCGCTCAGGTTAGTGAGGAATGCATCAAGAGGTGCCGTAGACGGGGTTGCTGGGGAACGTGTGTCACACAGCGACCGGGAAGGTGAAGGTGTCGGCTGATCTGCTTCGCGAGCGGGTATTGAATAGGTAGTGGTAGGAATGACAGACGTTGGACTTCGAGCAACAGTATTCGACGATCCTACGGATCGATCTGCAAGAGTATCGTGGGTAACAACAGTCGAACGGCCAAAAGTTACATTTGGAGCATGCTCCAAGCTGAACATGTTCGGAGATAATTCATGGATTACGGTCGGTAGTGGTAACGGAGGGCCTTCAACATGTGAACCGCTGGGATTGACTGCATAGCCACTTGACGTTAGCGCACTTTCGAAAGCGAGTGCAAATGCTTGATCTATCGGAGAAGGACCATAGGGATGTATAGTGACACTGGTTGCAGGCGGTCTTCCAATATTTGCGCCAGCGAGCACAAGAGAATCATTGAGTATATCGGGGGACAAAGTGCGTTCATACTCCGCGAGAGACAAATGTAACGGAGAGAAGTCTCTCTGAGGGTCTGGAGAACCTGATGACTTGGGCAAATCATCCAACCGTGGCTGACGGGATGACGACCTCTCTGCGTCAGGCGAACGACTGGCAATGGATGGTGCAGGGCCAGAAAAGTTATCAATGGAAGATCCCGGAGATTGTGAATCTTCAAAAGAAGAATATGCGACTGGAAAGTTTATATTGAATGCGGTGTTAGCTAGCATGTCAAATCCAGGAGTGAGGACAGTGGTAAAGATATTCACCTGATTCGCATTCTTGATTGGGTTGCCTGATAACTGTCTGAGACTCGTCTACCATATCACTGACATCCTGCGAGGCGAGTTCAAGTTCTACGGCATTGGCTTCAATTTCGTCATCCGAGCCCTCCGAAAATGACACGTCAGGAAGCAGCTTTGCCTCACATTCTCCCTCTTGATTACCCACCGGCGAAGCAGGTAATCGTGTGCCCTCTGATGGTGGTGCATGAGCTGCCGAATTGTCACTCGTGTCGATATCAACATTCGACGAGCTGATCGAAGTTCGATTCGCTATCCTTCTCAGCGATAATTCTACACGCTTCCGTCGACGGCTCCGTGTCACTGAGGATACGATCCATGCTGGAAGCTCAAAGTCTTTTATTGCAGCAACTTCCACAGGAACACGACATCCAAAGGCTCCATGATGTCGCTCGGCCTTGCGTGCACATGGTTGTGTTGCATTCCTCAAAGAGACCTTGACTAGTGCACCTTGAGACCTGTTATTGAACGAAGTTCTCTCCGTCCATGTAGCGGACACAGTCCCATATGAGGATGTTTTGAATACAGATCGCAGTGCAGAGCTTGCCCGTCGCCTTACTGTTGAGACGTCAGCAGAAGGGACTTGAAGTACTGACGCAGATCGGGATGACAGTACTACAGAGGTAGTCCCATGACGGGCCACATTCTTGCGTGCAGGTATACGAATACGAAAAGAGGCATTGAAGGCTCTCAAGCGTTTGAGCCGATCATATGCAGCGCGGGTTGCATTTGTACGAATGCCAGCAGTGAAAGGCGGATTGGAGACATCGTCCATGCGCTTTGGCCTCTTAAGATCGTCCGGACTACGCAAAACCATTCTAAAGGAATGATGATCCATGATACAAGACCGTCGAGAGCTGAAAGAAGGCTCACTTAAAGCCATCCTCGACGGTATAGTCACATATCAAAGCCATCGGACGCTTAGATGGAGGCAGTTCGCTAATAAGTTCCTCGCATTTTCCTCGAGGGAGATGGCTGAAGAGGAGAACCTCATGGGAAGCAGAAGACGGGTCATGACGGCAGGTCGCATACACTCAACTTCGGTCCATATACAGTACCAACACTATTATTACCTCGCTTCCATCGCGTGCAATTGGCTGGATTAGGCAAGTTGTGGGCGCACATGTATTGTCGTTTCTTCATGACGAACAAAAACACTGAAACAAAGACACAGAGCACTTCGGAATGTGTAGGTACAGTACATGGGAAAGACCAGAGTTTTAAGGCAAAGATGCAATCCTGACAGTACGAAGTAAGAGGAAACACAACCTCGATATTGTTGAGCGTTCATCGCGAACAGCCGAAGAAGCACGATCACGTGCTACACGTCTTATAATACGCGTTCCCCCCGTAGATGCACCTCAGTCCGTTATACTGTACACACGGCTGAGGTGAGTAGTTTTCCCGCCAGCATAGTAGACCTAGCATCTGACTGTACTGTAGGCTCGGATATTCTAGGTAAACAATACAAGTCCGTTATACTGTACACACGGCTGAGGCTCGGATATTCTAGATTCAACAGATATATACGTGATGTATGGTGTCAAAGCTGAGACCATACAAAGCAAGGTCAAACCCGGGCTTCAACATGAAGCTCTCTTTTCCAAAGCATTCTTGATTAAAAGCCATTCAAAAGATTTCATGCCCAACCGCTTGAGTTCGTCACCAGCCTCAGCCCACAGATTTGGCATTGCCGCCAAAGCGTCTAGCGTTTCACCATTGACAACTCCAAATTCATGAAGAATGGGCAACAGGGCAGGCTGAAGAGGTTTTACACTCTGAAGGAAGGCAGCAACAGGGCATACTTGCACTTCTGGCTCAGACTGCGTAGTTAGACTAGGTGGGGAAGGCTGAGGCTGCCGTGGAGGGTTGGGAACGTGGGCTGGCTCATTGAATGTCGAGGATGAACTTCCGGACATGATGGGCTGAGGCGACGGAGAGAGCCTCTCTCGCTTCGCCTGCAACGTCATAGGAGTTTGGTCTGAGGTTTGCTATCAAACAAGTCAAAACCCAAATGAACAGAAGCGTTAGTCCAAAAACTCACAGCTTCTTGCTCAACATCCAGCTCCTCGGGCGAAATTTCCTCCTCGAAATCGGTAAGGGATGAAAGAGACGATGTGGTGCGTGAGCGAGCGATCTTGTGGCTTGGTGTCTGATTAAGAACCGTCTCTAGACCTAGAGATGTGTATGTAATGAGTAATTGGGAACGTCGATATGAGGGCTTACACAAACTCTCGACTTCCTCTTCTGACTCTGCCCTCCTGAAACGCACGTCGTCATTGTTTTCATGCTTACTTCTGACTTCCACTCCCGTCGATTCAACTTTCGGAAATGCAAGTATTTTTGTTTCATCGACATTGACAATATCTCCTACTTTCCCCTCCAGGTACAGGGGATCATTGGCGAGGTTGTCGCCATAATCATTCCTGACCGCGTATACATAACCTCTCTCTTCGCATCCCACGTAATTGACGATTTCTATGGGGCCCCACAGGCCTCGGCTATGATAATATCGGATTTGAGCCCTTTGTGTACGTGTTACATTTGGGATTTTGGGTCTGGATACGGTCAACTATCAGCAGACTTCCGGCGGGGTCAAACAAATTGACCACGAACTGCGGGGGTTCATGAGATCTCAAAATCGGCCCACTATACGGTGAAGCCCGAATGTCAACATCATTGGTATCCTCCTCAGTTAAATGCGACGAGTAACCTAAACAACTCTTCCGAGCATGCCTCTGATAAGATGAAATCAAAATCAGCAATGTTTCTAATGTAGTTGGAAATAACTGTAGGATGAACACACTCGTAAACTTCTTGGATCCTTGTAAGCTGCCACGCATCTCAAGCAATGAAATTGTTTGGTAACACGATCTCGCCGAACAGTGACAGTAAAATCCGGCTCAAAATCAGGATAGCTCAGAGTTGTCTGCTGTTGGTGAACCTCGCTACGGTGATGATTGAGACATGCGTGGTAATCCCCACAGCAATAGTTCGATGACACTTTCGAGGCTTTGGGCCTGTAAAGGAAGGTAAGACTAAATTCCAAAAAGTTGACAGTGAAGGTATGAGTCGTCTCACATTTCACCAGGAGCAACAGGGATACCTGAGCAATGAGATATCGATGAAAAAGAAGAGCTTGAGGGGAGTCGACAACCAGAGTCGTGAGAAGCTGCCTTAGACTTAACGAATTCCAAGACGTAATAAGCACCTGCACTCCCACTCTTCATTAGGCGTCACATGCCAAGTCGTTCAGCTTCAAGAGAGAAACTCAATACCCGGCTCCCTTTAGATCTGCCTGCGCAGTAAGTTTGATTGTTCAAAGCAATGAACGGAGACGCTAGTTATTATGACCATATCCGTCGTCAGTTGTGATATTTGCTGCTTCTTCGTATATTTAGAATCCACACTTGCAACTGTACATTGAACAATGCAGCATGGCCCCCCCCCCCCCCCCCCCCCCGATCGTACACGCGCTTCGGAATTTGAATATGTAGTCACGGGCATTTCCTTCACTCGTCAGCGATCTTGATAAGCAACTTGCCAGCAACCTTCCCTCCGCGAGTCGTTAGATCTGTTTGCGCTTGCCGAACACCCTCTGTGGAGAACGGATAAACGCCGTCGATCTTGACTTTGAGACGTCCACTCTCAAGCTCTTGGAACAGTTGTTGAGTGTAGTACTGTGACTCCTCCGGTGTCACAATGTAGTTGGCCATGCTGGAAGGGAGGTTCAGCATGGGTGATGAAAGTGTATGTATGCGGCTTACCTAGGTCGGACAAGCTTTAGGTTCTTGCCAGCCAACTTCAACGGTGGGATTGGTTCTACCGGTCCAGAGGCGTTGCCAACGTTGATAAGAGTGCCCTTTCGTCTCACCAGCTTGAAGTTGTCCATGAACCTAAGGAAGGAATAAGATGTTAGTGATGACAAGCATTTATGAGGAACTCACGTATCCTTCCCTACACCGTCATAGACGGCGTGTACACCCTCACCGTTTGTGATTTCCAGAACTCGCTCGACGGTATTCTCCACAGGGTAGAGTATAACATGATCAGCACCAAAAGATTTTGCGAGTTCTGCTTTCTCCTTCGACGAAGTGGTACCAATGACAGTCGCTCCCCTGGACTTCGCGTATTGCGTGAACAAGAGACCGAGGCCTCCGGCTACAGTATGGATGAGAATGATGTCTCCTTTCTGAACGTTGTATGCTTCGGTCATTTGTGTGATGGCAGTTAGGCCCTGTAGCGTGGCGGCGGCGGCAAGCTCGAGGGAAATGGAGTCGGGTAAAGGGAAGACCTTGTGCCATATAACAGAAGTATACTGCGCATGAGAACCCAAGGAATACTGCGAATACAACTGAGTTCAGAGATCATCAATTCGGACGATACGCTTCCATACGCACCACCGAGACTCTACTCCCAATCTTGAGGTTGCGCTCCTTGTAGCGAGGATCATTCAGGACCGAATCGTCTGTAGGGAGCGCCACGACGGTTCCAGAGGCTTCAACGCCTGATAACACCGGGAACTCCTTTACAGGATACAACCCCTTGCTGTGGGAGAAGATGAGCTACTAATTTGTACAATATTAGCAGGCTACACTGACCGGTAGTACGTATCAATAGTGTTCACGCCTCCCCAGTTGACCTGAATGATATATTGGAATGAATATATATAAGAAGGCAGGCAGCAATTCATGTTGCACACCTTTATGACGATGCTGTCGGGACTCTGTTTGGGGAAGGGAACAGTGATCTTCTCCATGACCTCCACTCCTCCTGTCCTGGAAAAGCTCAACGCCTCAATGGTACTCGGAAAAGACATCCTCCTCCTCGTTGTGCTGGAGAAGTGCGAAACGAGTTGGGAAATGCGTGAACGCGCTGCGAAAGCCGTTGTGCTCAACGTTGAATGAGCCAGACTTAAAGCGATATGTCTACAAGCCGAGGACGATTTAAATAACCTGGTGGCAGCGAATTGCATCATCTATAGCAACTGTGCGCAAAACCAGGATATTTTTGAGGTGATACATTTCGTTTACGGTCACATATTCTCAGACACACGGAAAGCGGGAGGGCGATGGTGGGGCATGTGCGCAAAGCCAGAGAAGAGGTCGTTCAGCGTAGCCGATGCTAGCCGAGCGTATGTACTGTACATATTCTTCAAATTCGGACATGGCGTGCTTAATGAGCAAAAACCTCAACTAAATATTGCACCAGCCCACAACCACAAGCCAATAGTATTCAAAGGACTCGCTCAACATCGCAGATAAGCAATACATCAATGTGTGCCTTTTGAAGACTGTCGTTGAGCTTTCTCTCCAGCAATAGCATCAATGAACGCCGTGATAAGTAAGTCGTATATAAGTGTGACTTGGTCAGGCCTTTGGACCATACCAGGTCTTTGCTCTCGTAAGGCATCAATCTCTTGCGCGACTAGGTCATCCGCGATCTCATCAGAGAGCGGCCCTAAGGGTGAAGGAAGTAGAGATGGCAGTCCAGTTGATGAGTCATGTAGTAGTGAAGCGGGTGGCGGAAGAAATCCGTACGTGCGAAGAAGGGAAGAGATGGCGATGAACGAACCCGTTCGACCAATCCCAGCAGAACAGTTCACCATGATTGGTGGGTCTGGGTCGAGATGCTCTGGTATCTCTGTAGGTTGATCGGATAGGTCACGGTTGACAGAATCGACGAGATACACAAAGTTGAGCAGTGCGTCTCGATCTTCATGCTTGGGTACGCCATGGTCCGGCCACGAGCCATAAAGCAAATGCCTGAATACGACGAGCTCCCCTTCGTCCTGATGTGTAGCTGACACTGGTTGAATAGAAACAAAGCTCTCTACGCAGTGAGCTTCGTCAATATTCCTGACTTTAAGAAGGGCGACCTTCACACTCGGGGCAGTGCATCCCTTCTCTGCTTCGATTATCCACGACTCTCCGACAATAGGTGGGAAGTAGACATGCGCCTTTCGCATCCCCTTTTCGAAGTTCTGTGTAAGCTGCACGACAGTACGAATGCGACACGTTTTGGTACCCGCGTGATCAGACAACGTAGGGTGCAGTTCAGGCGGCGGTCGCGATATCGGTTGAAGGAGAACGCTGAGATAGGCGTGTGTTGTATGTGGCAATGGTGCTTGGGTCGCGATCCACCACTTGCCGCCTGATAACTCCCGCACCCAGCTAGCGTTCAGATACCTGCCGGATGGTTCAGCCCCTCCATGTCCAACAACGACGCGAGTACGATCGTATGGTTCCACATCTGAGTACCGATTATAGTCCTTGTACTTTGGATGCCAAGCGATCGACACAGAATAGTGGTTCACGTTCTCGGGATCTTTTGTAAGCGTGGAGGGCAAATGCACCAGGCGATGGGTGCGCGAAGGATGAGATTGGTGTCGTGAGGCTGCTCGTGCATTTTCTCGAACATGCTCTCGAGAAGCAAGAGTCTCAAAAACAGTGGAGAGGTGCGTAGGCGAACTCTGGCAATGCTCCAGCCACAGTGGTATTTTTCTTTCCTCTGAACTTGCCGACATTGTGGAGGAACGGGTAGCAACGAGAGATATGAGTCGAATAAAGCGTGATATATGAGGGGCCCGCTTTCCGGGTGCTTTTAGCATTCCAGAATGCACAACTTGGTGATGGTTGGGGAGAAAGGTCTAAGAGAGCGACAACTAGCTTTAACTGATCGATGACGTTTGGTCAAGCGCCCGCCAGTGACCTCGACTGTAACCACTACAAGAATCGACTCCAGATATTGCACTTCAATAAGCAATGTCAACCGAGTTACAGTCCTTGCTCTCCGTGGATGCCACGATAAAGTTGGTGAAAATTGAATAGAAGGAGACCGAATGCTCACCAGTATTCACCAGAGTCAGCTCCACGCTCGATAAGAGTGTGGGCAAGAAATTCCTCACAGATGGAAGTCCCGAGACATGCTGGACATCCCAACAGGTACGAAGACCCGCAGTATGATGCAGGTGAATTGTACCTGACGAAAGACGCTAGGGAACACCGCAGTATATCCAGATCTCGTTTGACAAGCCAGTTGTCCCGAAACGCATCTCGATCACTTTTCAAGGTGGATTTGTTGGCACCCGGTGTTCGGTAGAGGTGCCCAGCAAGAGCGCGGATGGTGGCAAGGTAGAGTGGGAGCCATGGACAAGTATATACCCGGAGGATGTAAACCGAATGCAGACATTCGAGTTTTCCAATGAGGAACGCGTCAAAGACGGTATTCAAAGATTGAGACTAGTATTCCAGGAGAGTTCAGATTTCTTTGGCAGGATTACTGTGTATGACCTTCAGCTGTATGGGAACGTAGTGTGATTTGTTCTCAGGACTATAGCTGCCTAAACATGCAAGGATGAAAACGGGGCCAGTGTCAAGCTGGAGGGTAGCAGTCACGCAGTCACGAGTGTCCAACGCGACCTGTCACATTCGTTACTTGTTTTCAATTCAATTCCAAGCGCACCTCACGGTCTCACCGGCACCCTTCACGTTCTTCTAAGCTCACTTCTCAGTATCTAGGCGTAGGTGCGTCTATTAGTCTGGCTGGGTTTGGTACTGAATGAATACTCATATCTGTTCAATCCTACTTGTTCAATCATTAAGACGATGACCTCTCTCATAAATGAACGACTACCTGAAGAGCTTCTCGCCGACATTCTCCTCAGATGGTCATTTATCGATGAAGACGGAGCCTGGATGGCTTCAGCCGTCTGCAAACACTGGAGGCGCGTGATTCTCTCGTGCCCGCAAGCATGGGCCAAGGTCTCCCTCACCTTTAAGCCCGAGGTTGCCAAGGTTCCCGAGGAGTGGTGCATAGAGGAAGATGACCTTGATAGGGCTGCATCACCCAGGGAGAAGCAACGCCCACTGGCACGATGGCTCCAAAGGTCGGCTGGCGTGCCGCTGTTCTTACGTATCCATGTGGAGGTCCTAGCTCCAGGTCTCTATGACAAAATGGCTAACCTCCTACCCCACATAATGTCTCACCTTGACCGAGTCGTTGAACTGGAAATCAACTCGGATTCCTCGATTTTTACATCATCAATACTCGTACTTTTTTCAAGTCACCTTTTTCGTTTGCGTCGTATCAGTCTCCATTTTGTACGATCCAGGCGGTTGGTTATTCTATTGCCCGAAGGTGAAGACTTTGGGCTGCCGGACTTTTGGACTCTCTTCTCCGCCTGCCGCGAATTACATGCTATTACAGTTCGAGGCTGTGGTCTTCCCGTTCCGGCCAATCCTACGCCGATTCCACAACAACTAACATATCTCGACATCCAGCAAGTCGCGCCCGACCACCAGGGAATCATGTGCTTGCCTCTGCTGTGCAAGAATCTCACCGTTCTGCACATTCACTCGATCTCACCCTTCTGTTCTGATACACCGCCCAATATGCGTATATCACTCCCGAACCTGACAACGTTGTCGTTGCTCAACATGGGGACGAGTGATCTGGCTTACCTATTGCGAGACATAGATGCTCCTAGACTTTCTCGTCTCTCATTGTCGGGCTTCGGCGAGTCAGAATGGAGAGTCGAAATCGAGGAAGGAGCAAAGACATATGAACTTTTCGCGGGTATGGGTGAAGCGTTCGAAGCGTTCATCATGCGTTGCCCAGAAATACGTGAGCTACATATCTCCGACACACTCTTTCCTGATCGACATTTACTTGCCGTCTTGCAACATTTAAACAACCTGCGCGAACTTCATCTCCAACGAACTTTCGTCGGTGCACCCGCTTTAAGAGCACTCACCCGCGTACATCCCGCCGAAGAAGTTGCTGGGAAGAAAATCCTCTGCCCTCAACTCTGGCGTCTCAAGTTTGTTCATTGCGACTTTGTGTCTGCAGAATACCTGGCAAGACTCGTACAATCCAGGAATTCGATATCGAGCGCGACTTCTCCCATCAGAAAGCTGACTCTTAACTACTGCAGGAGCATCCTAGAGAAAGATGCACAGACGATCAGGAACGCGAGTTCATCGGCGATGAATATCAGGTTCAAGGCTGCTGCGATTGTCAATGTTGAAGAGGATGCGCATGAAGTGGAAATTGAGGAGGGTAATCAGGGACTGCCATTGCCTCCTCGTGTTACCTTCGCTAACTTTATAGAACAATTCATAGAGTGATCCGTCTCTCTATTCATCTCAGCTTTTAGTATCATGGCCATCCTGTGCAGATAATACAATTAGCTTGCGGGTGTAAGCTTTCTTATAGGTTTATCGGAATGCTCGCGAAATAGACATCTGGAGATAGATTGAAATTCGGATACGGCACCAATGACTTCAAAGCAGCAACAGAAATCCTGTAAATTCCTATACAACATAGATCGGATTCTGCGGCGTACACTAAAATACATTCGGACATCTGCATATGGACCAAGGCCTAAAAGTACAAGTATCGACGAGAGATATCAATCAGTCTGCAATGCTTATTCCTCAACCACCTCCACCTGCACTTCCTTCGTGACGACTACCCCAGTGATCGAATGCGCAAAAGCGAACAGCAACTTCTCTGTTCCCGGAATTTCCGCTCGGAATCGATAAGTGTGGGTCTTGTCGTCTTGGGAGAGGAAGACAACAATATCGTTAGCCCCGTTGAATACCCTGGAGCGATTAGAGTTCGAGACCTGACAAATGGACACGTCAGAGGTTGCATACGAAAAAGAGGAAATAGTCTTACGGAAGCGTAAGCACTGAATTCCTGGCCGACTTTGACCTTCTTCCGAATATTGATGCCATGGATCGTGGGTCGTTGCTGAATCAATTCTCCCCCACCTGAAGGCAACTTCGTCCCGGCAACAAAGACCTTATCAATTCCCTCCAGGATGTTATCGTTGAGAGTATGTATGTCTGCTGGACCGGCAACGCTCGCAAACACGTTGCCTCGAATCCATATCATCTCCGATTGCTTGTGAGTAATTGAAACAAAACAAACATCGCCTTTGGCGATGTCAGCGGGGGCGGGTTTGAAAATGTCATCCACTGGCTGGGAGTATCCGTTGAGATGGTGAGCAAGGTAGTTCTTGGCACCCTCGTTAGAATCACGTATAACAATGTCGACGGTGGTTGGACCACCCTCAGTGGCGAAGACCCAAGCGATGTGACTACCAGTAGGGCTTATATCGTGTGCGTGATAAAGAACGTCACCTCCCCTGTGGATCTTCTGAGAGAATAGCTCATGAATCCGACCGATGTCGAGGTTGGTGAACGAAATGGGACTTCCAACTCCTGTGGTGGCTGCTTTAGACATGACCGCCAAAGCAGCGCTAGAAGCGCTTGCACTGCCACTGGAGCTATCGAATTCGTCAATGGAGGTGATTCCGTGTCGATCGCCGGCGTTAGCAGCGGTGCCTGGCTGAGTACCGGTGGTGCTGTAAAGCGTAGTGTCCGATGTCTTCTGAATGCTCGCATCCACATATTGTGGGAGTGTCTCGGAAGCAAGGTGTGGACCGACAGTGGCATCGCCGACGTTGTTGGATTTCGAGGAGACAGTGATGAATGTGTGAGAACCGAATTGGGTGCGTTTGGAATCGTTATTGCCAATAACGGCAGGCGTGCCGTCGCGCTTGCAGAACGGATTGTTACATTCTCCAATGCCAATCAACTGCGTCTTCACCAAATAGCCGTAAGGCTCCATATACTTCCACTGAGTGGAACTGTTGAGCCCTAGACCAATTTCAATCTGAACAATACCGGCTTGGTCCCAGCAATTGACATAGGTCCCGGTATTGATCAAGCTCGTCCATCTCCTCAACTGGAAATTACCACCGCTCGAGGTTTCGGCGAAGGCTTTCTTTCCGTCGTAATACGAGAAACCGTACTTGCCGAACGCGGCCTTGATACAATACGTAACCCAGTCGGTCTCACCACTCGATCGAGCAGGCAAGACTATGGCACGAAGGACGCCGACCTTGATTTTGTTGGCGAAGAAGTTCGGCAGGGTTGGGGTAAGTGCGTAGAATTCTAGACGAGAGCTATTGAGCTGGCAGATTTGCTTCGTCGGACTAATCTCGAGTCTCCACACTACGGTGCCAACAAGTGCCCAAGGGAAGTCTGTCGTAGACCAGTCCGGTTTGACCTTCATCGAAATGGTGCGAGAACCGGTGGACTTGAAAAATTGAGGATCAGAATTGAAGACAACGTTCTCGTCTGTTCCAAGTTTGCCAGATAAATAGAAAGGAACGCCGACAAGTGCATTATCGATATCTACGATGGCGTTGAGATAGTTGTCCTGCCTAAGATCGAAAGACACAGGTCGGTATGACCCAGGAACGTTGGCGGTAGTATCGTCTTCGAACGAAGAGGGGTTGCTGTTATTCCAGACCTCCATGTTGTTGGACTTGTATAACTCGTTATTGGAGTTGTACACGTTAAGTTTCGGACTAGGTATCTTCACGGAAGTGATCACAGTTGTTGTCTTGACGTTGGTGTCAAAGTTGACAGTTCCGGTGACTACAAAAAAAAGGTCTTCTTCACAAACGGTCGATCAAGCCTGTTATGAATACTCACCATTGAGCGGATGATCCCTCTTCGGAAAATCCGTGTTGGTGAAACTGAAGATACTTGCTGCAGTATCAACCGACATGTAGAATTCATTGTCATTGTTGCCAGTCGGACAATTGAAAGATATGTAGAGGACGGGTTTATCAGAGTCGTCCTTGACGTCGTTGAGCCCAACTCGATATTTGACCCAGCCATCAGAGCCATAAGGACCTGTTGATTGGAATATGTTTGGTACACATAATCAACCGCTCAAATAAGACTTACCCCATTCGTCTTTCGTCCCAAACTTCGCGGTACTGTTTGCACTGATAATCGAGGGCGGGTTTGTAACCCAGTCGCCATGATCGTTTCCTTTGCTTAGGAAAGCCAAGTCGACGTTAAGTTTGTTCTCGATAGTGATATTGCAGGAGAAGTCAGGCATTGTGTTCAAGTTTGAAGGATGTGGATGAGAGGCCAGCAAGCCAGTATTTAACCATCGTCCGGAGACTTTGGACCCGTGCAGGCGTGTGTTTATTCCAATTTTCAAACCGTCCAAGGGTGAGGATAATAATCCCGATGCATGGAACGATATCTTGGAATATCAGCTGGTGCAGTTAGGACAACACGTTCATTCTCCATTACAGCACCTCTCACGGAAATTACTGGAGCATTCTTCATGGTAGGTCTCTGTCAAACACAAAATCGATATCAGTTCCAATCCTGGTACAATATCTCTTGCTTGATGCCGAGAACCACTACGTACCATCACATTAAGTATCCACCAGATCATTTATCTCCCCAGCAACATCAAGGTCCACCGTCCACCATTCAGGTAGTCGCGGCATGTCATTGAGAAATGCTAACTACCGTAACGGTTCACATGAAGCTTCAATCTGTGCAGACAGTCATTTGAAGACCCGGTGAATCCCTAGACCCGAGGTGATAACGTTAGTGTAGTCTCTCACAGGCGACGTAGATAGAAACGCAACCCTCCGAAGCCTCGCATTGTACTTCAGGATATCCATCCGAACTCAAGACTGTAACGTCGACCATAAACGGAGAAACTACTTTCAAACGGCATTTGCCGTCCGATAATAATAGAGCGCTTTCCTGACGTGTAAGACCGTAGCAAAGCCTCAGAAGCTAAGTATCATTCTTCTCTGCTTCAGGTAACATAACATGAGCTCCTTTTTGTTTATCGAATCGTTGCCATTCGAGTACATTGAAAGTGAGTCGTACGCACGTTCTCTCTACGTACGATGGTGTCCATTCTAGACGTGATTGCGCAAAGGGAGTTCCATTCACTATGTACCGCTACCTAATGGTTCCGTTGCTCATATGATGATAGATCCTGTGCTACGGGGTGCCTTGTTCACACATCTGGGAGCGCCAGGCTAGCCATAGCCTGGAATATGCAGGTGTTCTGACAGCGTGAAGGGTCTTCCAATGCTCCACTGAAGAAGAGACAGACGTAGAATGTCCAAGAGATCGAACTTGGGATCAACATCGCTCGGGAACCGGTGATCCTTCAACCTCGTACACCAATCAAGCCTAAGCGGAAAGCAGTGGCTGACTGACGTAGTTCAGAGCCTCTGCGAGTTCAATGCTCCGGCTGTCAACGCTGCACTAATGCAAACGCTCACGTTCAGGGTCACTTCCCTACATGCTTTGCTCCAGGCAATACCAGATGATATCAACGAATAGGTCATTTCAGGAACCAAGACTTCACGAGTGTGAACGTGAAAGTTTATACCATTGACCATGTCGTATGCACGTACAGGTGACCATCGCCTCAGTTCGACGTGCAATGGAAGCCGTGGTGTTCTATCCTGATCACACCGCATTCGGTGAAGCATTATCTCCAAGTTCAAGTTAGAGCATTTATATCGATAGTGTTCGCCTTTGCGCTCCTGCAAACCCATTTCGTTCTGTCGAAATGTGCACATCCTCAGCTTCAGAGTCTACGCACGATAAATCTAAAGACACAGTAGTGTTCTTCGAGTCAGGAGAGCATGTGAGTCTTAAGCCAGTCTTTTACGGAGCTTGCTGAATCTGCGCATTCATACAGGAAGCTATCGGGAATAAAGTAACGCTATACTACGACTCCGGAAACATACCTGGGGTAGAATTCAACTTTGCAATTGGATCTCAGTCTCTTTCGTATGGTCTCGTCGTTGCCTTAGCAGGAGACTTCTATGCCAACTGGAAGCTCGGTACGGGGGACGTCGAGCAAATCAGCGACTCTTGGGATACGAATCCGGAACACAGCATCGATCTCGCCATGAAGATCGTGAATACTTTATTGAATGACGACGGAGGATATCTTGCTTGTATACTGAAAGCTATGGCGGACCAGGAGAAGGAAGTCCTCGATGGCCTTGCATCCGGTCAAGACCCTGCACAGGTACGTTGCCTTCAACCCAAACCCACCCAACCAACCCCCATGCTACTGTCAATGACATTAATTATCTCGCTAGGTTTATAAATCTGTGGCTGATAAATATGACACCAAGTATGCTAAATGCACCAATCTCGGATACGTATGGATTGCCCTGATGAACTGGGACCATTTTGGGGTAGTGAGTATCTATTCATCCAAGCTTTGATTTGGTTTGCTTAGTGGAATACAGGATGCGATCAAGGCTTATTGCGCTGTTCATACTGCTGCTCTTCGCCAGGCAAAGAAAGCGCACGATGCTCAAAGTAATGATGCATACGGTGAACTGAAGAAGGCGTACTTCTTGGAAGCATTCGCTCAGCATTTCTTGACCGATCTCTTTTCTACGGGCCATCTGCGAGCGCCGCGTAGGATACTTCACTGGACATATTTCGGCAATGGCCCAGCGGACCCCAAGCAACCAAATGTCGATGTCTATCCAGCAGATCGTTGCGCGCAGAAGATGCATGACGAAGACTGCTCAAACGGCCTTTGGGTTTCTAACCAAGAGGGCGACTCCTGGGCTGCCTATGGGGACAAGCAGCTGTGGTCCGGAAAATCAGCGCGGAACTTCTTACAGGCGCTGAAGGCTGCACAATCCGGATTATTGGAAGTCTGGAATACGAAGCAAACAGGGACGATTCCCAAGGTGGCAGACTATAAGGCGCTGAAGCTCGTATGTTCATCCCTTTGTTGTATGGCGTCGGAAATTCATCGATATGACTGAACAGGTCCCAATCCTTTCTGATCTCTTTGGCCCTTCGAACTTCGTCCCTCTGTTCCAATGGGATGCCTCAAATCCCAGCATCCTTCAGTTCCGATCCAGCGTTGACGACCGTCAGGATGCTGCGAAGACTAGCAGTATCTCTTCCAAACCGTCATTTCTCGAATGGCAGAGGCTTTTGAACCAAATTACGTCCTCAGTGGAAAACAACAACATGTATCCTTACACTATGTCTTTCCTTTCCCACACCACCGTTTGGCATCTTCGGGAGGCGGACGACGAGAATATGTATGTCAACCGGTATGGCGCTGTCGATGCTAGCGACTATGGGCTGTACTGGAACATGGGTTCTCAGTCTCAAGTTTCTGTTCCCCATATTGTCGGCTCCATGGTCTGGGTCACGGCCACCTATGTACAAAATGACATCTACTCTCTCGTCGGTCGCCATACCCCTCCGAATTCTAGTACCATTTCTGCTCGTCATGTCGGGCTAAGGATTTCGAAAGACGACCAAACGGAAACCGTCACAGTCGAGGATGTCTGGACCTCTATAGTTGACGACGGAAACAGTTATTGGACCGAAGGTGACACGGTATACGGTAATTTCAGCAGCAACACGGCGGATACGGGTATGTTGAAATATTGGACAAATGGTCCACGTGGGGCATCGAAGATAGAGCTGTGGGTTATCAAATCGGACATGAATACTCCGCCGGCCAAGAAGAATTTGAAGTGGGAAATATCTCCCCTCAAGTAAGCACGAACTCCTTTCTCTCGCATACTAGAGTGCTGATGATTTTTTACAAGCTTCATGCTTTCATACCAGATTGAAACTAACGACCCATGCCTCACCTTCATAGGCTACGGCTTTGACCAGAAGGCGAAGAATACGAAGTGGTATTTCTCTTCTTGGTCTCAGAATTACGCCACCCAGAAGCAGAACATGGTCGAGGAGAACATCAATTTTCCCGCTCAAGTCCTTCTCTCCGGCAAATTTGGAACAGACGATGGCGGTAGCCGTATCATCCGTGTGTTCTATGGTTCTGAGTTTGGTTACTCCTCGCCGGAGTACATGCGCATTGACATGATCAACCCCACTCGCGATTTTTCCACTGGGAATATCAACCCACAAATCGTCCATTCCCAATCATTCCTGATCACTTGGTCGGCATTCTTCGCGAAAGATTACTTGACATGGTTCCTCGCCGACGTTAACGTCAACGACTACCTCGATCTTGTGGCGCTGGCTCGCAAACCTGACGGCACTCTCATCGTGGTCGTCTTTCCAGGACAGAGCGATTTTACATTCGGCGATCCCATCATTAGTCCTATCACCCTCGATCCGGGGCGTGGTTCCCTTTTTGATGCACCATTCATGACGCATGTAAAGGCTGGCCGTGCTCAGTCCACGTATCCTGCGATTAATGGACCCGCGACGACAACATACGCCGCCATCCTTGCGTTCTTTGACAACGTTGGCATCCTCGGATCCCGGATTATAGCCCCTGTCAAGGTTACGGGGACGTATTCTTACGAGCTGAAGGGACAGACTCCAGCGATTGCGGGTCAGGTATCGAGAGGATTAGGTTTGCATGATGACAAGTGGATGGGAAGGGGAGAGTTGCCTCAGACTGTCGGAATTATGTGGTAAACTGTGCACCGTGCATTCAGGTTTGGGTCTACTGCAATTGTTGTCAATGGGTGTAAGAACGGAAGATCGACGCTGCTGCCAGAATTACTCTACGTTGATTCATGTCTCATCTTGGTTAGCTTGGTAGTGCTGCTCACATAGCGGTTCAGCTCCCCATGTGACCACAACTTCAGTCTATCCTCGTATTGTAATAGTATACATCATGTCCATGACCAAAACGCAAAAACGTATGCAGGAGAAAGCAAATGACAGCAAAGCGAATATATACGTAATCTAGAAAAGATCAAAAGCTGCCCACTCCGGGCTAACCCGTCCCTTATTATCCAACTCTACCCAACGTTTGTGTTCATCATCAACGTCTCCCATGTAATGGTTTCCTCCGTCACCGAAACCAAAAGCACGATCAAAGCCGAGTCCAATGGCAATACTCTTGCATATGCTCGAGCTGCACGGAAGTTAGTACTGCGAATGATGGATAGATCGTGCAGGCACGTACGTCAATGTGCAGATAGTAGCACCTGGTACAACCTCTCCTTCCCAAGTCCAAAAGCCGCTGAGTAGCGCAAAGTCAACGATCATACCTCTCGTAAGCCTGATCCTCTCTTCTTCCGACTCCTCATTAAACTCCTTTTGAACATATTCATGCTGCGGCGCCAGCGAACGTAAGTCAGAGTTCGTACTGGTCTGCAAGGAGAACATTGCAGCTGATGATGGGAAGGCGTTCATGATTTCATCCACTGCAGTCGGTGAATCGGAAGCAATGTATGCTATAGGAGCGGATGGGAAATGCGTCGAGTCTGATGACGTCAACTTGTTGTCGAATAATCTTGACCAAGTCTCGTGTACTGCAGAGACAAAGTCATCTATTGGGATGTGTGAACCGCGATGTGGGAAATTGGAAGCCATCTTGTCCCCCTGTCGAATATGGACTGCGAGGTACGGATCGGGGTGGTGTCTCGTCAGAATGGTCTCCGGGTCTGCGTTGACTGGGTCTTCGTCTAATGGACGCTCATGCTCTGGGAGCGAAAGAACAGAAGCTATCTCTAACCGAGCAGCACGAATCAATGCGGCGTTGTGGGCATTTGGACGGATCGTTTTCTGGAAAGATTCCCGAGCTCGCTCAAGAATCGGTTTCATCCTGTTTAACTCATGACCATACCTACAACAATTAAGCATGATTGCGGAACAACATCAGTGAGACGACATACGGATCTTGGTACTCTTCCAAGAAAGGGTGGCCGAGATGAAATTTGGCCGTCCTAGAATTGATGACCTAGAGACTTATTGGCAAAGACTCCAAATGAGACATCTGGAATACTCACCCAATGCCTGGATACCTGTGTCAGTATCACATCAGACAAATATAAGTCGAAGAGGCTCACCTTGCTTGACGAGGACACGCGACCAATTCTACGAACAAGACACAGAAATTCAATACCATTCATAGAGACGGCGTGCTGATGAACAAACCTTCTGGGGGAGGTCCCCGACAACCGTCTTCTGGACCAGGTTGCCGTGCGCGAACATCCTGAAAATGGTCTATCCATCTATCAGGAAGTCAGACTACATTCTTGGGCCTGCAAAATGATCAACGTACTTTCCACGATTCCAGTACGTATCGTCTACGAAGAACGTCCGATTTTGCTGTATGCATGGAACTGAGGTCATCCGTTTGAAGCAACGTCATCATGTTGGCAAGCGTAAAACATACCTCTCGCGCCAACCCAGCTACCTGAGCCATAAGAGACAGATCAGCCAGCAGTCCGACATGACCATCGAGCTGATAAGTGATGGTCTTGCTGCAAACTCTGGTAGGTTCGTGCTCCGGAAGTTGATAGTCCGTAACGTCGTCATGATGAATAACATCCATGACGCCATGTTTGGGAGCGGACCAATAAGTTCCAGTGTGGTGCATGAATCCACTCATGAGCTTGTCACACTCGTCGCGGTATTGCGTACCAGTGAGTGGGAACGTGGTGTAATTCTCATAAGATATGAGATGACCTGGGGGCGGTACGGTCTCCACAATAGATGGCGACGGAGCAGGAGGAGACACTGCCTCCACAACCTCTTCTACGGGAGCATTATAGCCGACCACTCTATCCAGCGTATCCGGACGCTTTACAGAGAGCAGCACAAGCGCGAAAAGTAAAAGGGCAAGTAGTGATCCTATCAGTAGGGGTCCATTTTTCAGTGCACCCTTCACAGTTGGAAGCGGCTTGAACCATTGTTTCTTTGACCCTTCATCGTCACCACGGCTGCGGTAGGCAGGGGCGCCAAATGCAGAGCCAGTTGAAGATGCTAGAAGAGGCTCAGACTGTTGCTGCCGGTATGATAGGTATTCATGCTGGTCATCGTCGTGGAGTTGATCAAGCTCAACCTCGGTGAATCCTTCTTCTGCTCGTCCAGAGCGTGAATGCGGGGTACGCGGGGTTAATGTCTGGTAGCTGGACGTGTCAGGCCTGCCTGAAACAAAGATTTGTTTGAGCGGTTTGGATGGCATCCGTAGGCCACACAAATGTCTAGGAATTCCTAAGATGACCGACGTGAGAGTGAAGATGAAAGAATAGGACCATGCATGAGTTGGACGTGCTGTTTGGAAGGACAAAGCATCATTCACTGGCAGCTGTTGCCTCGCTACCTCCGAATAGCACTCGTGCGACCTGCATGCCTTTTACGAACTCTTCGATCACCCTGTGTCGTTCTTCTTTAGGAAAGTGACTATGATCACCGTGTGGCCATGAAGTTCATCGGATGTATGCTTGATGATAAATCTCATCCGCCGACTTCAAAGCTCAATTGGAAAACATAAGTAGTGCAAGCAATTTGATCGGTTCAAAAAATACAATAGAGATGTGGCCAATGATAAGCCAAAGGTAACAACGGAAAACTATGGATACAGTGGTGATAGATATGGGCACGGAGTGCAAGGTGAACGAAGTGGAGTATGTATCAAATGATGAATAAAGTGAATGCATGAATGATAGTGTTTGTCGTTGCGGTCCAAATTCCTCTATGCCAGTAATCCCAGAAACGCGTTGGTCTATATGTTATCTCCTCCAGTGTGAACTCCAAGTTCCACAGCCTCGCTCCAACTAGTCTCGTTCATTGCGCATCAAGCGCTGCCCTCAGCTTGTAACAGTCGTCATCCCCAATCATATCATCGAGATATCACTTCCTCGATACAAGCTTTTTGAACGGATTCCCACTGCTCTGACGCTTGGATTGAGATCCCGAGCGATTCGTTGGATTGCATGCCTGGCCTAGAGCGGCATACATGGCATGACCGTCGCGTGGTGATTGGTGAAAGGATGAGAATGCATGAGGTGATGACGGGCCAGTGGGGAAGAAGCCAGATACGGGTGATGAGGGTGGCGAGTAGTAAGAGGTCATGCTGATGATAGAGATCGAGTGGGAGCTTGTGAGCTTTACGAGCGAACGTAAGCACTAAGAGTGGCGTAAATTATCGTCCAAATGAACGACGGTGCTGCTGAGAGCGAATTAGGGTGGGCTGAGGAAGACGGAGTGAGTTGTCGGAGCGAGATTCGTCAAGTGAATGACGATGCGTTGAGAATAGTGGGTGTCTTCCGATGAGGAGTTGTTAAGGCTGTCTGTTGGACGAAGGCCTGATGCCCCTCGATGGCCATCCCCACGGATACTTATACTCTAGACAAACCATCATGACAGAAGCAGGAGTCCTGCTTTGACGATTGTAAAATACAAGGGCATGTCCCAAAATGGAGTGCCTTGTACCAACCCATCAGCGGTCTTACCTTTCTGGGTTCAAACGATCCTCTAAGAATGGCAAAGCGCGGAAGTCCAAGAAAGCCAATATCCGTGTAACGATGGTTCACGAGGACGAGATACTGGAATTCCGGTATGAAATCCCAGCGTACCCGTTGAAATTCCTGGCGAGGACCAAGGCTTGGAAGGCGTTCGCAGAATCACACTACAAGGGATAATCGACTGACTGTTGACGACGAATATTGCGTGTGAGAATTGAGATGCCAGCTACTACAAGATGCACAAATGCACAAGAGAGGAATGAGGAATATGTGTGAATGAAGACCACGATTAGCAGCGATTGAAAAAAAATGCAATCTAATAGGATACCATGCCATGATTGAGAGGAGGAGAATGGATGAGAAGAAACGACTATAGGACAGCAGAAAACCAACGAAAAAAACAATCCCCGAGAGTGAAGTGAAGAAAGCGGTATCATAGCAGCGCTTGCGTATGTTGACCGCTTGAGACGAGTCGAGTCCAATCTTGTCTCCATTGCTGCATACTCGAACGCAGCTTCTTGTCTGAAACTACCTTCTTTATCCACGATAGGAGCGCGTTTTCATCTTCAGGAACGAAGAACGATGATAGCAAGGATAAGACACTTTCAAAGTTTGCCGAATCCGATGTAATATGGTCTGAAAGTAAGAAACTCGATGAGCAATGTCATTTGACAGTAAAACATACAAAACCCACCTCTGTAGACCCATACAACAGCAACGGCCACAATGACAAAAATATCCGGACCTTCCAGCAGGAATGCATCCCACAACCTGAGCTGTGTTTGGAAGGGTACCGAGTTGGCGAATAGAGTAATGTACCATTTCGTAGCGTAAGACGTCGTCGAAATCATATGTTTCTTGAATGCGGCATACACCGCAGGCATCATTTGCTCCGTTATCCGTTCTTGCACGTATATCGCTTCAAGAAGGCCAGGGAACCCTGGACTGAAGATACTATGCATGGCGTAGGAGTCGTGTAATCGAACAAGACTGGCATATGCCTTCTCGGGTGAGAAATAACATAGTAGTGTCGCGGCAATGGGTCCCATTCCTTGGCAATACCCGCATTCTTCGCAGTGAAGAGAAAGGGAGTGAAGCACATGAAAGAGCGACCGTTGACTGAAGAAAGTCTTTATTGGTCAACTGAAAGGTTCACGAACTACGGTCGGCTCACCCTTGACCGTATCGAGTACGGAACATGATATGCCCAGTGATAGTCCTAGGCACGTCTAGGTCAATTTGCACATCGTACGTTGAAGGCTGATCCAGTGACGCCCGATATCGTGAAGCAAGTTGCATGAGTTGCTGCTTGCCCGCTCTTGAATAACGATTCATGAGCACTTCCCATGCTGCACTTCGCCAACAGTCCGGAATCCCTTTGAATGTCCGTGCTCTCAACTTGCGCAGTTTTGAAGGCTTGATTCCCCACTCGTCGATGTTTCCACCTTCGTCACGTGATGATACTTGGAGCATCCAATTCCATTTCGCTATCCTTGCTGTCTCCTTGACAAGAGGCTGCGCAGGTGGTAATTTGGCTATAGATGTAGCAGTGGGCGTACATCCTGGGACAGTATGTGTAACGCGAGACAACGGCTTGAGAAACGGAGACGACGGCAGCAGAATGAGTCGATCATGAGAGATTGTGACAAAGAAACCATAACTGCAAGTGACGAGAGTAGTTAGCAAGGACTTTTAAAACACAGTTCAAGGCTCTCCTACCGGTCAAGGTTTGCCAATGTCTCAATCTCTTTAGCTGTCAGATCACGAGTCTTTTCATTCTCATCAGCGAGTGCCTCTAAAGCTCTCAGCTCACTCGCCCGACTACCTCCTACTCGTGCACGTGTTCGCTCCACACCTTCAACATAACCATCACCCTTCACGCCCTGCTGATCTAGTTGTGCATAGGTACTCCGCACATGGAATGCATCTGGGTCTTCACCCTCTGACGGTCCAATTGATGAATTGCCAGACGAATTGGAACTGTGGTCTTGCGGAGACGATGGGGTTATAGGAGAAACAGGTACATGCAAAAGACTGGAGCCAGGACGTCCAGACAGAGGATTTGATGGTGATGGTAAATTAGAGGGAGGCAGGGTAGGTGGTGAAGCTGACGGCGATTGATCGGGAGGAGAAGATGGGGATGTCAGGAGGGACTTCGATGCAGACGAAGAGGAAGAGCCGGTGAGAGATGCCCGCCCATTCGGTGTACTGTAGTCCCTGTGCGAAGATGCAGGAGATTGGCAATAAGAAGTTGGTCTGCTTGATGATCTGCTTATTGGCGAGTTGTGTGCGTGAGGATCTGGAGACAGAGTATGGCTACGTCTTCCTGCATGAGTGTCCAGGGCGTCGTATCCACTATTGGGTCTGCTGTTCTGGAAAGACGACGAGCGTTGAGAAAGAGCATTGCTGCGCTGAGCATTGTGTTCTGGTGCTCCCGAGGCGCTTGTGAGGGTCGAGCTGCGGACATAACTGGATGATGGGCGACTATCAGTATATGCAAGTTGCACTGAAGCATCCGAGGCTACGGAATGCCGCATGAGTTCGAGCTTGTCAACGACACTCAGCCGTGTGTTGGACGTTCCGTACGTGGCATCGTAGAAGGCACTGTCCTCATCGGTAACGCCAATGAATCTTCCATTTGAGCCCGGTCGTAAGTATGAATCATGACGGTAGTCAGGTATACGAGCCACAGCAACAAGGTTCACATCCTTCGATGATTTATGTCGGTGTCCTACAACGGCGACCTCCTCAGATGCAGGCCAGCTGCGAATGTCGTCCTCCTCTTCTTCATACATCGAGTAGATGGTAACAATCGTGGTTTCAGAGGAGCTTCTCTCTCTGTCGGTGGTGGATGGTGTTAACTCGGGTATAGATGATTTAGAGGTTGGCGTCGGTGACGGATGCGGGGTGCGTGGAAGGTGGTCTCGAATCGGAGTTGGCGGAATGACAATCAAGGACGGTGAGTCCATAAAGGCAGACAGTGAGAGGTGGCCAAAGCAAGGAACGTCTGGGGATAAATAAAAGGAAAGGAGTGGGAGGAAGCCGTCCAGAAGGCGGAGGGAGTGAGAGAGGTCACAGGTACTGCCACCCTGCGGCGTCTCTGCCACAATAAACTCTTTCGTTCCTATCCCAGGATACTTCTCTCTTTGCTCTCTCTCCGCAGCTTTCTGTCCTCTTTGCTGTACTCGATGTATACACAGACTTCAGCCTCTGAGCAGTTGCTGGCTATTCCTCCCCATTAACGAGTATGAATCAATTTGGTGAAGCGGTACCTCCTCGTGCATTTGAAAACAGTAATCATATCGACATATTAATACATATTAGAGCTCCCAGCCGAATGATAGCCTCTGCAGAGGTGGTTGGTGCGAATATGTCATTCCACTGCACCAATGTGAATTTGACTATTCCTTGTAACAGTCCTTACAGTCTGTTGATGTCAGCGGTGCTCTGAACGACCGGAGGGGTAGCTGCCTACACGCAAATGCTATAAGGGATGTATGACAGGATGAAGCTGAATACCCATTCGTGGTTCGTTTCGGCTAGACATGTCACTAGTCTTAACAACATCAGCCTTCGGAGGGTCGTTTCTAGAAGACTCATAGCTGCCCGCGCAGTGTGACATTCTTCGGGACAATGAAGCATATGCATGAGAGCCATCTTTTGGCATTACGACGTACCAGTACTGTCTGCTCTTGGGTTCCGCAGTGTACGTTCATTGTGAAATGACTAGTGATATTAATGAACTTCTCACCGCAGTTATTCCAAATCTTCTCAATGCCTCCCTGACGGTTGAGACCATATATGTTGCTGTTTAGATAATCAAATGAGGCTTCGATGGAAGCCTAACTTGCAACTCCATACCTTCTGGATGATTTCGCCATTTCGACCGAGGCGCGTTTGTATGGGCCCGTAGGAAATTTTGATGATCATGATATACATAGACCCTTGATTCTGCCTTTCCAGCACCGTCGCTGGACAGCAGGCACCTTCGCAGGCCTACCTTCCTCGATAGTGCCGCATCCTCGTTTCTGGCGTCGACCAATGTGGTCCTTGAAGTTGACTTCCGTTTCATCCTTGAATGTGACTCTAAACTGTTGCGAGCAATTGCCCATTGTGATTCTTGCCCTGGCGTGAATTGTCTGTATTCCTGGTGATTGGTTCGAAAAAGGGGAAATAGATTCATTACGAGCGGTGAAGAATAATGCGTGACGTAGATCATATTCGCGAATTACAACCTGTCCTCATTAATCAATAGCCTTTTGCATATCCAGATGGTGATTTAGAGTGTCGTCTTCATAATTACGCAAAATTCATAATTACGCAGAAAGCACGTTGCTCGTCATGATACGGAGGTAATTGGTGTTTAGGGGAAGGGGGAGGGCAATGGAATAGAATGGTATAGATAATAATAGATTTCAATTTCTCCGCATTGACAATTCAAACACCGTAACACCTTCCTTCTTGAGCTCCTCGTCGATGATTTTACGCTCGTCTGGCATAGCTGGCAACATATCCAGTTTCATCATTGAATCAATACCACATCCGAGAAATGCGTCGATATGATGTCCCAACGGACAGCGCAAGGCCGCCAGGAAGGCACGCAGGACGGGATCGACAGCAGACAACGGGGCCGCTTGAGTTTGAGGCTCAACGTGGCGAGACCCGGAAGCAAAAAGCTTCGAGCCTTGATTTAGCTCGACAGCGGCGGGGCGCAATGAAGGCTGATGTACTTGGTCATTTGTTGCTGCCGCAGAATCGGTTTGATTGTGGTACTGATGCGGTTTGTCGGAAGGATATGTATCTAAAGACATGCATAAATCGCTGACTGATGTGACCAGTCACGGGTTCCTACCTGATGTACGGTTTCTACTCTTTTTCTTCCTGTGCGACTTTGGCTGTGAGTTGCGGACCCCCGGTAGGTATAGACCATCACCATCATCCTCGCTGCCAGGAGAACGCGCAGGATTCAGGGGCCTTTGACTGTGGGTAACGCCTGAGCAACTTTTCTCAATGTGGCCCTGTTGAACAAGTAAGCCAGCTGCATTAAATAAAAGGGAAAACCCTATTCTAGACCTACGTTGAGCGTCCGGCCGGTCTTCAGAGTGATGGAACAGAGAGGGCATTGAAAACGCCTGTTGGCGCCACGAGGAACAATGAGGTGTGTGCCATCCGGCAGTAGAACAACTGCAGTTGAACAATGAACCTCATCTTCATGGCGTTGCAGATATTTCTCGTCTTTAACTTTATCCCCGCATTTATCGCAGGCTACAGGTCCAGATGACATGTTGGGCTGGTACGTCTGAAGACCCTGGTTATGATCAGAGTACATAAGGGAGTAGAAAGACGACATACAGAACGTAACGGGTCACTAGGAGAAAATAAACCGCGGCGACGTTAAGAAAGCCCCTCACCGAGGGATGCGGGAGCGGAAGCAACGCGGCCGTATTTCTAGCTTGTAAGGCACCGATTTATTTCTCGGAGCAAAGCAAATAGGAGTCTATGCGTTATGACCATAAACAACACTTCAGACCTGTGCTCAGTCGCACTCACTGTTACGCTTGGACAACCTACTGTATCGATAAAGATCCTCCATTACACTTGTATTCAAGTAAATCAGATCTTAACAGAAAGTCCTAGAAAGCCATTTGGGCAATGAGATCTGGACATTCCCTTGTCTTGACCTTTTCCAAAGTTTTTGTGTTTGGGGCTGGTGACCTTCAACAATTTCCATATACAGTATGTACGGATGAGTTTGGAACCAGGCCATCAGCCGTGACAATGCCAATTCCACTGGAAGGAGCTTGCATATACTGAGAAATACGCAATTGGAGGGCTGATAGATTTATTAGATGTACGGCATGAGTTTGGCAATGGGATTGTGCTGAACTTACGATCGAAGAACAGGCAGTCACATACCAAGGAACTTGATCCAGAGCGCCAAGTAGTATGCTGTCAACTAAGTATAGTATCTTGGATGCGTGGCACGCCGTGTCTGCCTTCTAGGAAGAGTCTGCATGCAGACAGGACGACATTTTGGCACCGTGTCAACATATCCGACGACAGGTTTAAACTCTGCAGGGTGAGTTGACCAATGAGCGTCCAGAAACGTAAGCATCCATCAGATGTCTGTACAAACAGTAAGTCATGCCAGTGCCAAAATATTCGTCACTCTGCATTGTATCTGTAGATTCTGTACCAATCACAGAAGCATTTTGTGTCCTGTGTGGGCGCCCTCAGGCTGCTTATAGAGGAATATGGCATATATCCCTGTCCTCGTAAGGTCATCTCTGAAATCCTCGACTCTGGTTTTGGCTCCAGATATGCAAGTCGCTGTTCCCGTTACTCCGGAAGAGCCCGCCGAAAAGTCCATTGACATCTTGACCTATCTTCGTCAGCACTAGTAGTGCTGACGACAACAGGTCAAGAATCTCTGCTCTAGGCATTACGATCGAATGGGAGAAGAAAGATGGACCTGCTCTTCAGCGGCAACATCTTCGCGTACTAACATCCTGAGGATTCCGCGACCTCAAGGCATGAGCTAAAAAGCTGAGAGAATCTTAGTCGGTAACCGGCGTATGGACTATAGGACTCTTCCGCCCCCATCAAGCGGAGGCATCGTTATCCTGCCTTCAACCTTTATGCCTTTCCAGCTAGACGTCCTTAAAATGTACTTATGCTTATCGACACATGAATGCCCTTCTGGCACTATTCCTGTTGGAGGAAGCTCATAAGACAGATATGCCTTCTAATGAGTGGGAGTTCGATAATCCGTTTAAGGATATGATATGGGACTATGAATGGTGAGTTTTGCATTTTCCCGCCACATTCAAAACGATGGACCCCCGCGAAAAAATCAGGCTCAGCACCTGCTGATGCAACACTGATGTCGTGGGCTACTGGTCCTATGCCGAGGGAGGAAAGCACTGCTGGGCAATCATGCCGCCCTCGTCTGCCTCTAGGCTCTTCGTTAGCCAGGCGACCCTGATAGTAGCGACTCTAACCGACCTGGGTGTAATTTCTGATGAGGGGCCTATCATTTGAATATTGCAGTCACATTACATATGTTCCGTGTAAGCTGAGTTTTTTTTGTGTATAGTTTCAACTGCCTACGTACGAACTGGCCTCAAGATATTCTCGATGTCATGTTCGAGGAACACGAACTAGTCGAGTCTTCGTTCAATATTCCCTTCCTTGGATCGCCACTATTCAGCAAGGATAGAGGTTCCTCATGTCCGAATTTCTTCGGTCGCCGTCGTGCACAATCCATGAGTGGCAAGCCTTCGTTCAAGAGGGTGAAAGGTCCAGCCGACCTGCATTGCATCTGCACCGACCACAGTTATGTTATCGTGCGGACTTCCCCCGCTAGGAAACTTGCATCCCAATATCTGGTGCCCCGCTGTTTTATATTTCTCTTCCTTTTCCCCGCCCGTATTATTTTACTGAGACAACCACACAATCTCTTTACTATATTCTATATTTCCTCTTCGCTACCATCTAGACCAACACGTTCCTTCCCCCCTGCTCATTCACTCTTATATTTATTACCTGCTTGACGACACTACACGACACTCGTCCATGTTTCTTCATTTCCGCTTCATAGAAGCTATAAACATATACCTCATGTCTCTTAATGAACTTGCTCTCATGATATAGCCGCTGAACCCATGATATTTTGTGACACTATTAGATTCCAGAGTACAGGTATAGGTAGGTATCCAAGATGAAAGTCCCATCCAAGTTCAAACAAGAAGGGGTCCAGGCATCGCAAGCCTCCAGATCAATAGTCCAAATCCAGCCCAATCAGCCCAAATGTGTATCATACGGCGCGCGAGCTCGGTCGATCAACCTCCTCCCACTCGTCAATAGCCTCCGGCGTGGAGGGCACATAGAGACGTCTCGAGAGCTGTTCGCGCAGTCTGATCAAGAGATGGACGACAGTGAAGATGATTATCTGCGCGACAGCTATGCCGACGATGTATGCAGCGAGCTTTGCATGCTGTAAATGAGGGTCCAAGAAATCGTAGGCTATGAGGCATTTGTCTTTAGCATGACATCACACCCCGTTGGTATGATACAGGACGTACTATAGAATCCTTGCGTTGCGCGAGTGATATAGACCACGCCGAGGTAGCATGCCAGGAAAATCTCGGCAAAGAGGAGGTGTATCCAAGGTAACGGGCCTCCATGAGTGCAAAAGATCTCGAACAGGGCCATTCCAGAATTCATGGCATGGATGGATATGTTTTGCCAGGCTGTAACCCGAGTACCGAGCACGACGAACGCTTGTTAGCTATCTCTTCCATAGAAAGCAGCACAGCGACGTACAACGGAAGCGAGTAGCAAAGCTGCTCGAGGAAGAGAGGAGTGTCCAATACGCAATGGTAACAAGAATCGCTGAGGAAGCATGTCAATGGGCCCGTGGGTCGGGGGAACGATAATATGAAACTGACGGAAGGTCGTGATGGTAGAGTACAGCAGCGTGTGCAGGAACTGCAACGGTCGAGGCCATTTCTGTAGCAGGTAACGGCCTCGGACGGAATACACCAGGGTCTGCACCCCTGCAGCCCAGAAATACGCAAGTAGGCCTATGTATGAGAGCTCCGTGAAGAAGGAGAAGTACCTAATATCAGACAGGCTGCGTATGAAAAACAGATCAACAAACAGGGAAGGAAATAACATACGAGTCGGCATTTTTGAGTCTTACCGAGTCCCAGATGATAGCAAAAAGAACGACGAAGAGAGCGTAGGATGCAATGGTGAGGCGGAGTATAGCGAGAACAAAAGGAGAGAAAACGGGGGAAGTTACAAAGCTATAGTCCGGGTCAAATGGGTGGGAGACACCAAGGAAGGGGTATATACCGCCCTTGGACATGGGGGTGGAAAGCAAGGATGCTGAGTGGCCATGTTGGTGGAAAGTAGTGGCAGAGTACCGCAGCCCTCGTTGCTTGTTTTGGTGATACACTCATTTCACAAAATCAAATCAAGGTTACGCGCTGATCGTCTTTTGCCATCAGACCCTTTCTACTCGACGCCATCATGCACAACGACGACAGACTCCTTGGCGTCCTGCAACCATCGCAAAATTCACCGGCTAAAAGTCAGAAATACTGGCTTAACGATGGGACATTGATTGTGCAGGTCGATGAGAATGCCTACAAAGTACACGGTGGACTGCTCGATCGACTCTCTCCTCGATTCTCTGCATTGTCTCGAACACACAAGAACAACCATGAGACACCCTACGTAGTCATCCCGAACGACGTGGGTGTCACCGGTAATGATTTTGAAGCACTTCTAGAGCACCTTTATCACGACATGTGCGTCGCATTCCCGCATCCCGCATCTGTGAGATCGGACAGCTGCAGGCAGGTTATATGCATATGAACACAATTTATTTATAAAGACCCCTGGCTTCGGACCCCTCATTCACACGAGTTGCCTCAGTCCTTCGAGCCTCGTCTGAACTTGACTTCTCATCAATCAGTGCCCTGGCACGTCGAAAGCTCCTCGATATATTTCCCAAGAGATTAGAGGATCTGGTGCAGTATCCTGACGCACCTGACGATGCCCTCAGTCTGGCTGTACAATACGATGTCTTCCCAGTATGTGGATCTTGATTGAGTGTTTGTGTTTGAGCCTAAAGAGGATCCCCCAACAGATACAAAAGGCGCTATACTACAGGGTTGCAACACATCTTCACCTCGATGATGATGATCCCGACAGTAATCAGACAGCAACGTCGGCAAACGATGCATCAACAGTGTCGACTACTCCACCGTCAGACACCATCGCTCGTCTTTCGCCAGAGCTGATACGGAAATCCAAGAACCTCCTGGATGATCTCTTAGCACATTTCACGCCCGTACTATTCACTGTTGCAACAGCACATCACATGGCATGTACAGATGTGTTTGCGGAAACATGGATGCCATTGGTTATCCAACCCGCATTGGAAAACAATGGGTTGTGTAAACCGATCGAGACATTACAGACTATTATCGATCTAGATTGGAAAGCACATGGCCTTTGTGAAGATTGTGTAAGGGACAAGAGAGAAGAATGGAGGGGCGAGCAGGAGGATATTTGGAAGAAGATGAATACATGGCTTGGTTTGCAGAACGAAGCAGAATAGACGTCGAGATCAAACATAATATCCAATGTATAACAGTCTAAATGCAATAGAGTACCGGACACTCACGTCGACATCCGCATCGTTGAATAAGCCCGCGTTGGAACGATACAAGGAGATGAATGCCTTCATAATGAAGCGGGTGCGATGCCTATCTCATGCACGTTGTGCACAGTCAGTCCGAAGTCAAGTCATCAAAAAGGGTTGAACCGACATTCGCACAAAGACATCAAGTAACAACGGCTTGAGACAATGATACCGCGACATTGACAGATCCAACTCATTCGGCACTATACTTAGATGAGTAGGTAAACCACCGCGCGAGTCACCAACCTTGTTGTCTATTCTGTATAAGCTTGTAGTAAAGTAAAGAGGCACTGACCGTATACAACTATACACGTAGCGGAAACAACGGGGAAGCAACGATACACGAGAAGGGTGAAAAAAAAAAGAGGTAACAAAGGAAACGTTCCCGCACCAAGTCAATGATAGACAACCAGACCGCCCTGACATCGCATGTGAGAAGGGAATGATGAGCACGATGAACCTGAAAGACGAAAACAGGAGGCATGGATGGGACGGACTGATGATCCCTGTATCTCATTCCTCGATCCTTCGCCCCAATGTCGACACCATTACCACGAGATGGCAACCTGCTTTGCATACATTGAGATAAGCGGGGAAAGAAACCCACAAAACCTTTATTAATCCAGCTATAAAAAGTCCTCGGCTCTAGCCCGTTTCTTGCCTCGGGGCTCATCCCCAGGTGAAACAGTAGGGGGGCCATCTTGTCCCTGAGTTCCATGGGCGCTGAATTGAGACCGGGGAAGTTGCTGATTCGTAACGTCCTTCGGGTAGTAATACTTCGGGTGGTTCGCCCGCCTCTCATCCTGCAAATGTTGTCAGCAAAACATAGAAGCATCGACGTCGATGTGACTCACGGGAGAGAAGTTGGGATCACTCCACTTCAAATCAGTCGCCTTCTTGAAAGCAGGATTCGTCTGCGCCAAAGCAGGGTTCTGCATCTTCAGCTCAGCAGGAGCACCCACGTTAGCTGGTCTGGGAGGAGGAGTCATAATCGTCGGAGGAATACCGCCAAGGAAGCCTGCGGGTGGAGGTGGAGGAGACACGGATGCGGATGGTGGCACACCTAGGGGAGGTCGCATCATGCCAGGGCCTGCCGAGGGAGGAGGAGGCGTGAATCCTGGCGCCATGCCTGGGACGAAACTTGGAGGAGGGGGGAAAGGAGGGCGTACGCCGGGAGGGAAAGGTGGAGGTGGTAAGTGCATACCAGGTGGAGGAGAACCTGCAAACGGAGGCATGGGTGGATAACCCGGTCTGCAAGCAAGAATATACGCTGAGCAATTTATCCAACAATGTTTGCAACAGACTTACCCTGGATGTGGCATTCCTGGCATGAACGGAGGCGCACCGAAAGCGCCCGGTGGAGGCATCGCACCTGGAATAAACGGAGGAGGCGCACCTGGCATCATCGGAGGCATTCCATGAGGGGACATTGCAGGCGGAGAGATTGCTGCAGGAACTGGCGGAGCGGCATAAGCTTGTGGAGCACCATACACAGTGCCAGAACTGGCCTCTGCAGTAGGTGCAGCATGCGACTCCGCTGCACCCATCAAAGCCTTGTGGGCTGCAAGTTGAGCCCGCAGTTCCTCTTCAGAGAGAGGACGATTGTCAATCTTGGGTCGCTTGGCCTGAGGCTGTGTTATGGTTCCGGGGTTAAGACCTAACTCGATCTCCTTACGACGTTTATAATCAGCTACATCTGGGGCTGGGATTCCTTCCATTCCAAAGATTTCAACTTCGTAGCCATCACGGCCTGGCAATGCATTTTCTATGCGGGGAAGACTAAAGGGCAGGTAAGTAAAAGAACATATGACCAGAACAAAGACGTACTTTTCAGGTTCCAGTTTATGTACTTGTTGGATGTGAACTGCGAGACCTCCAGCAGTGTTGAGACGCCTAGGACACATATTGCACTTGAAGTGCTTTGCCTTCTGATGCTGCATTAACACTGGACACTTGTTGTCAATATCGGCGCCCTTGTATGAAGCCATAGTCAATGCTCACCCTTCTCATCTTCAAATTCTCGCTCACAGTACCAACACCATGGCCTGATAATCTAAAAGACAAGGTGAGCTCATTTCCAAGAGGTGATTAAGTAGTAGTAAACGCACTTGCTTATTCTTCTTTTTCGCCATTGTGCTCGCTTGCGGTCGTCGACGCGTGTGACGGTGTGGAAAGAGGAGGCCGGGAAGCTTGCGGCATGCCCACTGCCTCGGCGTCGGAGATCTAAATCCGGGCCCATATGGTGGTTCTGGGCCGATATGAGGCGGCGCCGGACGCATATTGTGACCACCCCACGACTTTGCAGGAATATCATGGGCATGCAGTCGGTGGAGAGTGAAGAACAGTCTTCTCCATACCTTTTACCGCATCCATCACCACGACTCTGACACAGTGCAGTTTGGAATTCGACGTTGAGACACTCCTAGCGGTCTTCTTTTCCGTCGGAAGCTACTCATGATTGGGCACTCTGTCCCAGAATACATATTCATTCGAATATGTATCACCGGGCTTCGTCTTATCGCTCCTCTGAGCATCTTGTACCTCATTGCATGCTTGTATACTAATACATGGATTCTATCTCCGTGGATAGCTGCCTATGCCTTCGTGGAGGCAGCCTTCTACCTGCTTGTGTACTTGCCGAGGAGTTGGTATTTGCAGAAGGTACGATAACCTCACGATGACTAGTCATGACCGGCGTAATACGAAGCATGCCTTTAAAGTCATCTTCCGGAGACATAGCGACCAATGCTAATATTAATATGCACCCTGACAGGCTGCAGTTCATCCTCCCCGCCTATCCGAGGAAGAACGCAAGGCGCTTTTTTCGAGGTGCTTTGCCCGAGTTCGTGATACAGACCAAGCTGCAGGCTGGTTTTTCGCTTCCCCGCCTCATGAAATATTCAGAGACAACATCGCCGAATGGCTCCTATGGGCCTTGTTTTCCAGTGATCGCAACGGTCGCGAGGAATGGGAAGATGAGATTGAGCAGTATATTCAAGCGATGGAAAAGCTCATGGGTCACAAATTCAAGACAGGCTGGAATGAATCCGTAGGATGCATGAAAGTTTCCATGGACCCCGTCGTATCGCTACATAGACCTTTCATTTGGTATCTTGTAAGTCGTTCTCTTCTTGCATGATTTGATATTACTCACGACGCCATAGATCATCTCCATTGTAGATACATACACAACCATTCTTCTTGCGTGCAACGGATTTATACCATACCTGCAACACGATTGGCATTTCCACTTCCCTCCACATGTGTTGGCTCATTGGGCTAGGAAGGCTCCGACTGATCGTCTCTCCTATTGGTACCGTCCACATCGCTCGAAGACCAAACATCCTATTCTCCTTCTGCACGGCATTGGTGTAAGTTACTTCCCCTTTTACCCTAGGGAATATATGTATGACTTATTGTATTATGTAGATTGGGCTGTGGACTTACGTGCCATTCCTTTTGGAAATCGTGAAGGAAGACCCAGAGGTTGGCATCATTGCTATCGAGAACCTCCCTATCAGTATGCGCATGTCACCACCGCCTCTCGATCGCTTTGCTATGTTAGACGCTATTACCAAGATACTGGATTATCATGAACTCCCGAACGTGGTGGTTGCGAGTCATTCATATGGTACGATCACTGCAGCCCATATGTTTAAGGACGCCAAATTGCAGAAGCGTATCGCAGCCTCGCTGTTCATAGATCCTATAACATTTCTACTCCACCTTCCGTCGGTCGCATTCAACTTCCTCTATCGAGAACCAAAAACTGCAAACGAATGGCAGCTATGGTACTTCGCAAGCCGCGATCCCGATATTGCACGGTGCTTATCGCGGCATTTCTTCTGGATTGAAAACGTCCTTTGGAAGGAGGAGTTGAAAGATAGACGAGTGGGTGTGGTGTTGAGCGGACGGGATCAGATTGTCGACTCGATTGAAGTCTGGCGATACTTGACTGGAGAGGCGGACAAGGATCCAGAGTTCCGTTGGGCGACGGACAATCTGGAGATCCTTTACTATCCAGATCTGGACCATTCCAAAGTCTTCGATACCGCGGAGCAACGGCGACCACTGGTCGAGATGATCGGTAGATTCGTTGAAACGAAGTCCACCTCTAATGGTAAAGTAGAAGATACAAGCGGGGGCGATGATATGCATGGCTCATCCACTATTTCTGAAAGACGCCAAGCTAACGAAACGACATCGCTCATCGGGTCCACTTCTTCAGCGATTTCCTACCGTTCCAATCTGAAGAATTGACGACCTCGTAGCATTTAGGACTTCACATACGTATACCTACTTGGTCACGTACCATAATAGAGGACTGCGGAGAAAATTTCTCTTGCTTCACATATCTGTCGCTCCTAGCAGCAATGACATTTATCTTTGAATTCCCATAGGACTCAGAATCGACAGAAACGTTCTTACTCACCTGCCATTTACAAATTTTGCAACCCGAACGGCCGGGCCCGCTTTGTCAGCATGACGCGTCCTACCTAACTCGAAGTAGGCAGCTGATTCAGAGCTACCGCGAGGCTGGGCTGTGTGTTCTTAGGGCATGCAGGACTTGTATGGACATGTTCCATTCACTCTTTCTCTCGCGTACAACCACATAGCTTTTCCTCTTATCATTTTCTCTTCTATCCATGCTAGATACCTTTGTCAAATCCTTCACACATCTGAAGGATCGACCCAAAGCTGATGAAGCGCTTCCGCTTCTCCAACGGCTTGCTTCACTCGTGAAGCCTATCATGCGGAAGCATGGTTGGGTGCTTCCAGTATTGGCAGAGTTCTTTCCAGAGAGCCCAAATCTACTAGGTGAGCCTTTGCTCGCAAAGAGGAGAAATAACTACGGTACTAACTCGTATACGTGTAGGTCTGAGTAAGTGACATCATTGATTCGCTTCGAAGGTAGAATCCTGATGTACTCACATGGTTCATTAGACATGAATTCTGGACAAAAGATCCTGATACGTCTCAGGCCAGCGTGGGCACCAGATACGTTCTACGACGAGGAGGATCTTGTCCATACCCTGCTGCATGAGGTAAATATGACTCTCCCAGCTGAAACCGCTCATCATAATACTCACTTATCATTTAGTTAACGCATAATGTGCACGGTCCCCATGATCAGCAGTTCTACAAATACTTAGCAGGTCTTGAAGAAGAATACGAAGTCCTCAAACGCTCAGGCTATTCCGGCGAAGGGTTCTTCTCAAAGGGTCAACGCCTAGGCCAGAACGTCTCTCACGACTTACTTCCTCACTTAGCCCGCGCCAAAGCGCTCGAGGCTGCGGAGAAGAGAAGAAAGGTAAGTCAGGTCCTAGGCGGCCCCCGACGACTTGGCGGCGGTATCACGAATGGAGGAAAGTCTCCCAGGGAACTCGCTGCAGAGGTTCGTATCAGTATTACTGACTGTAAACGTAGAGTTGATCATACTGACGTGCTCGATATAGGCTGCGGAACGACGAGCTCGTGACGAGAAAGCATGTGGTTCAGGGGAAGAAGCTCAACGTGAAGCCGACAAAGCAGCAAGGGAGAGCATCGAGGACAAAGTCATCGACCTTACCGGGGATTCGGACACAGAAGTTGAAGTTATCAAGATGCCAATACCGACTAAGCCACCTCAACCATCTCAGATTACGATAAGTCAGCCTACAGAGGGACGTAGGCCGCAGGCTTTTGCCACACCAATGCGAAGTTCGAATCGTTCCCGTTCTCGAGCTCCGCCACCACGTTCCTCTAAGAAGCTGATTACTCCTCCCCCTTCTCCAGATGTAGCTCTTGGTCCTATCAAGCATTCACATTCGCCTATACCCCCGGCGGAGCCCTGGACTTGTCCAAGGTGCACTCTAATAAACGAAGCGTTCGCGGTGGAGTGTGCCGTTTGTTTGCTGATCCGCCCTCAAACTCCTAAGCCTACCCCCGGTTGGGTTTGCCAGACTTGTGGCGAGAAGGGGAATCCTCACCAGTTTTGGACCTGCCGCTTCTGTGGCACGGTCAAGGCGGACAGTAGCACCAGTGTCAGTAGTATTTAACGTGGTGGTGCTATATCCGTGATACCCTTAGTTACCCAACGTACATACCATCGTTGCGGGGCGGGATTATATAGCGTACTTCGCTTTGTCATATTCAATAGGAGCGCATAGGATCTCAGTGTATTATTAATGGAGGCGCCATCCTTGCATGGGGATGACATTATTATAGTCACTATCGCACGTAGCATAGACGATATATCTTAACATTGTGAGATTTGTTTGCTTGTGGGATCCCGAAGAAGGCGCTTTTGTTATCAGCAACGTCGAGCTCTTCAACATGCAATTGTCGACCTACATACGGTAATAGTTAGGCGACGTTCATTGAGTTCGGAGAACAGACATACGAGCAGAATCTAAGAATAGTGCTATAGTATCAGGATTACGAATAGTCAAGGCAATTAAAGCTTCCCGGCTTTGGGGCCCTGACGTGGGTAGCTTTAATGTCATAGATAAGGTGGCTACAAGGGATGGGATGGCCGCTGGATCGAAGACCTATGCAAATACATATTAGTGGATCACCTGAGGGAGAACACTACCACGCAACGAACCACGTCTGCTCCCAGGATCAGGTCAGGGCTCATTGCCGTGAGTACCTGCTGGAGCTCATTTTGACCTGACGGATTTAGGGCGTCGCTCCAATCTAGAAGCCGAGTGGATATATTGGGGTGGCGTGAGGACCCATCTATCAGGGTATGAGTGATTTCTAAAGTTCCAAGAATAGAGGTAACTTACTGCATGGCAGATCGAGGTTACTTTGACATCGTTCAAGTACATCGATTCGAACATCCGTAAGGCAGATGGCGGATTGTGCGTCCTGTGGCTTTTCTGGTGAAGCGGGAATTTGTAATGTCGCTGCAATGACACCCAAAAGACCAATGCCGCATCCGAGCTCCAAGATGCGTTTATTCTGGATTACGTCTAAAACAGTCGGAAAATGAGATAAAGTGTCAAAAAAATTGTCGCAATCATACCAGAATGTGTAATCAGATAGTTCGCCAAGGTGAGACTAGCCGGCCATGTCTTCAGACCAGTGGTCCCACCTTCGATTGTTGTACGAGATTCCAGCAAGGTGGCACTATGGCTGACGCCATCAGATGTCGTCCAGAAGTATGTCACATACGATGGTGAAGGAGGGGCCGAGCCAACGGTCTGCGTTCTTCATAAGTCAGTTCACGTCCAGAAAAGCAAATTCATATAGATGTACGATGTCATAGACATGAGGTCCACATAGTGATCGTATATTTGTGAGTCAATTTCATCGTTCTTCAAAGTCAAAGAAATATCAGTCATCACCAAATTTCAGTGAAATATGCGTAACATGCATGCCTCAGAATCTGTTATGGCTTCCACATGTTCAACGGCCGATTTCCAGAATGATGTCTGATATTGCGAAGCTGGCGGGTACTGCTGGAAGTGCGAGTTGAGTAAGATAAATTTCAGGAGAAAGTTATGAATTTCGGCAAATGTAAGATCTTGCGGAAAGACAATATATTTTGTAGGCGTGAGTGACGCAAAGGCACCCAGAATATTGAGCAGTGACGGTGGAAGTGAAATGATCGATTCAAGCATGATCGTTTTGGGAAACACACTGTTGCAGACACTCTCAGCGGCATGGATCGGCCAACCTGCCCTAAATCCACACGTGATCTATCAGAGAAATTGCTTCAAATTTTTCGAAAGCGTTTTGCTGTAATGTTTGCTCTTCTGCGCAACCTGTCCCTGTTCCCCAGGGCCTCTACCTCATGTTCAATCATTCGCCATAGTCGGCGACATCTTACTTACACCCAAGCATGCAAAGCTGAGATTGTTGTCGAGCCTTCGTTTGAGGGCGCAGACATCTTTGAAGGCGAGGACGTGCCTGAAAACGCCGATGAACTTCTCAATGGTCGCGAGGAGCCTCAAGAAGATGACGAGAAGCGGTCTTCTCGTGACCCTCCTTACGAGCAGTGGCTCAACACCACCGGCAAGCAGTTCAAGGAACCTCACAGACCACGCAATTGGCTCGGTGGCCAAGTAGTTGAGTCCGTCTCGTAGATTGTTAAATGGGGTCGCATTGCTGACTGTTGTTCAGCCGTTTCCACTGAATCCAAGCTTTAAACCTCCGACGCCTGCGTCTGACGAGCTTCGGTCGCTCATCTATACTCAGTATATGGCGAACCCCGAGGGAAACTCGGTTAGGGCACTTGCTGAGCGGTTCGGTCTGAGTATCAAACGTGTCGACGCTATCCTGAGATTGAAAGGTCTTGAGGAACACTGGAAGAAGGTTCGTGTCTCATATTCTAATTTTGTTTTCACCATCCCATTTTTATGATGAACGTAAATCGATTAGTCTTTATGACTTAAACATGATTAGAACTATTTATGCATGCATGGCTTTCTGAACCTTCACACCCTCGCATCCTTCTGTGTTGTTTGAATTCCATACTGACCTAACTTCCACAGGTACATAGTATTTCCTCTCGTGTCATCAATAGAGTATACTAACCTCATCGCATTGATGTCGTCGTTGATAATAGGAGGTGAGTTGCAGGGCGTTCAATCTACAGCTGTGATGAGGCATTACTTCATTCGCGAATTGAAAGACTTCTGTGGTGCCTTACATCGCCCAGAATCAGGTTCAATTGTTTTCAACCCCATCTGACCATTTATTGGTCGTTTATATTATTTCACAATGTCCTAAATTTTTCGTTGTCAGGGCAAACAATTGCAGACCGGCTTCCAGGTTGGTATGGAAGAAATTCTTGGCGTCGCTCAAGATCGTCAGACGAGACGCAGTTTGACACGAGGTGCCGACGAACTTGGAGAGGACACCACCGCGGCCGACCTACAGCTCGAAGCTGAAGGTAGTGACTCTGCGCGTGACCGCTATCAACGTATGTTCTGGGAACCTGTGGCGGAAGGCAAGGTATGTCTAATAATCTCACTACGCCTAATTTCCACGGCTCTTATATACACTGTGTAGGACGCTATTGTTGCCGAAGCCCTTGATGCCGCTCGTGCCTATGCACAGAAGCACAGGCAGATGTCAGAGGAACAGAAGAACGATCCCGAGCTCCTTGGTCTTCGACCAAGTACTCTAGTCATTGATAAGGTCAAACTTGTCATTCGGGAGAATCGACCGACTATGAAGTTCGTTGATGTTGGAGGTCGATTCCTTGACGTTAATGACCGTGTGCGGAGGATAAAGGAGAGCGAGCGCAGGTCGAGGATCAAGGCAAAGAGGAGAGAGCCGAAGGCGCAGGAGGTTAAGACTACAGATGCTGACGCTGAGGTCTAAACTGCATTACCTGTCGGATGTTATTTCTACACTGCATAATCGAGTTTGGCTTTCGTGCTTTTCGGGAATTATCAATATGACATATTTGCTGAAACTCTGGACAACGAAGAGCTTGTATTTGCGCCTGTCGTCCAACGCCCTCGTGTCCTACCCATCTTAGCGTGCATGTCATCCCAAAGTCTAGACGTGATTTTATGACTCGATCGTATGACGAAATGAAGTTGAATTGCGATGGTGAAGACGAATACGGTATGGTCGTCTTGCACAATCGACCAGATCTCGCAAGTCTCGATGTAGGAATGCGTTTTCCAATTTAAAAAAAAATGCAGATAGGTACAGATACAATTTGCGAGCCTTAGCTAGTAAGGAGGGATCATTACGGCCGTGTCTATTCATTAGTAAGAGAACCTAAAGTTCAATCGCTGATTCCCTGTGTCCTTCGTGGTGTCTAAGTATTCTTGGCGTTCCTGAGGGACGGAGATGTGTTAGCTTAGTTCCAACTGACGAAGTGAATGAGTTCGTACCTTCGGCGTCATAGCGTTCCAGATTCTCTCCCTCCGCTGGTTAAGTGTGCGGTAGAACACCCACGTGAGGAAGTAGATGAAGATATTTGCAACGCAAATCCCAATCAAAATACGATTGCCGCGTTTGTCTAAGCATTGCAAGTCAGTTGAAGTCATTCGAAACATTATTCGGGGGACGCACATAGTGGCTTATCGTCTTTGCGGTAGATGTTCGAGGAGATGATACCACCAGTCTGGACGAACATGTTGTAGAGCGACGCAGAGACAGTTCTCGTGCCAACGCTGTACGAGTTTGTGGAAGCCCAAGCGACCTGCACTGGGTGTATGTATGGGAAACCGGTAACGAGTGTCACCACAGCGAAGTAAACCCATTGTGACGTGTCCTCAGTGAATGTGTACAGGGCAATGAGCAGTGGCAAAGCCCAGAATTGAAGCAGAACGGATGTTCCGACACGGCTGTCGATAACCTCGCTAAGGTAGCAGAAAATGAGGAGGGTGATGATACCCAGTACGGTGGAGGGTATACTGAGCAAGTTGGCCATCGTGGTATCGAATCCGAGATTTCGAAGGGACAATGTCAGATAGGTCTGTGGAGGGCTGACGGGAACTGGTGAAAGATTAGATTCATGAGGGGTTGAGTGTAATCGACGACGAACGTACTCATGTGAACGAGACCGAGGATGTAAATGGGCCATATCCTCCAGTCCCGAATAACCTGCCATATTTTCTTGATTTGCAAACCTTCACGATTGTGCATATCGGATTTGGAGGGGTCGTCACGCAGAACCCTGTTGACCATAATGGTCTCTTCCCTGTGATACACCTTCGTCAGGACTCCGAAGGAGGTAATCAAAAGCATGGAGCGCACCGCTCAGTAAACCACCCCTTGGGTCGATACCAAGCCTTCGTTTGAGTTGGACCAGGCGGCATTAGAACGAACGACAGCAGGCCAACCACCAGTGTCAGAACGCCTTCTATGAGGAACAGATACCTCCAGCCAGCGTGGCCTCCAACCCCTCGTAGACGAAGAATACCAGTTGCCATGAAGGCACCAACGATGTCTGACATGTAGTTGGATATCCAGAAATACGCAAGCCGAATGGGCACTATTTCCAATCACTAAGTATACAACTGTAGGCTCAGCTCAGACATAAACTCACATTCGTTCTTGGTATAGAAATAGGACAAGTATAAGATGACGTCGGGTATGAATCCACCTTGCATGAATCCTAGCAAACATCTATGCACGACATCAATATGTCGTGTCATCGTGCTAGAAGAACAAGCTGTACCTTGTGGCCAAGAAGGAACCTCTGCCTTTTAGCCAGAATTGACCAGCGGAAACGAAACTCCACAGAACCATCTAACAGCTGATAAGTATAGTGCAGCAGCACGAAAGCTATGAATAGTTACCTGACTGGGAATCCAGATGTCTGGACCGACCCTTTTGGAGACAAGTTGAGACGGAAGCTCAGCGGACAAGAAGCACAGCTGCATAAAGCAATTTAGCTGAAAAGTAATGCCATCAAGAAAAAGACGTACCTTAAAGAGAGTGTTCCCCAAGTTGAAGTCGTTAGTGGTGAGATTCAAATCCTCCAGGAAGTCATCGGTATTGGCTTGCGAGATGTTGGAACGGTCTAAATCCAAGCTGAAGAACATGATAAAGGCCCAAATCATGATACGCCAGTCTATTTTGCGGACGATACGCTATGAGGTGGATACTTAAGTACGGTACGGTTAGTCGCATTGTGAAGAAGCTTACCGCTTCTTCTCGCCATGTCCATCGCGCATTTGGGTCGAAGCGGTGAGAATTTTCGTACTCCTTGGGAGGACGGTATGCCTCAAGCGTGAGGGGATCGTCAAAAACCGAAGGTTGCGTTGCTATCGCGTCGAGATCCTTCTTGTCTCCCCAAGAGAATAATGACCGTTTGTACTCAACGGGAGCGCCTAAAGCAGGGATGTCTGCAGTGCTGGAAGCGGGACTGAAATCCTTCAGGTCCTTCTGGTCGAGATCAACGTCGTCCAAGGCAGTGCGCCCTTGAGGATCTATGCGCGTGAGAACGGTAGACATCAGTGCGTCCTAAAAGAAGCAAGAACACAAAGAGACCGAGTTCTGTCTGAACGACGGGGGAGGTGCAGGTAGCTGGTCCTTCGATCTTACTCGATTCTCATGGCGAGCTTCTTATACTGGTGACGAAAGACTAGATAGTGACCTGAAAGATCATCGGAACGGTATATCCACCTTCCAAGAGATGCAAAAATAATTCATAACCTCCACGCTTGGAGTCGCAAACAATGGCGACTATTGCGTGTTCACCCAGAGGATGGCGTTATAGCAGATTGAGCGCGAACATCTACGTGCCGATCACACGTGATCACGATCAAGCCTTGCAAAGTAAATAATTCGCATTAGCTACTTCTTTCATTCGAAATAAACGGTACTCTACGGTTCAGCCATGTACAACCATCAAACCATCACCGCCGTGGTAAACCTCGTCCCCGTCCTCTCATAGCCCGCGCAGCGGTACCGGGAGGTGCCCTGGGCCCGGCGTTTTGCTAAGATGAAGGAGCGATTGTTTCCGTGAGCATTGCAACATTTTTTAGAGGATGAGGAATTAGCGTACCTGTTCACTCTGAGGATTGCGGACGGTCTCGTCGACGCTAAGGATAAGGCACGCCGCTTCAGTGGCGCTAGAGATAGCGTTGACTTTCACCAAGCTAGGCTCCCAAACAAAGGCATCCATGTTATCCCGGACGCCTTCCGGTCCGTCAACATCTACGCCGAACCACCGGGCTCCGTTGGCGTGCTTCATACGCAACTTGTTCAAAATGTCGGTAGAGTCTATTCCAGCGTTATCGCAGATTTGTCGCGGAATGATCTCGAGAGACTTGGCAAACGCAATCATAACGAGCTGGAGTTTGCCAGGGATGGAAAGAGCGTGTTTGCGAATGTGTGCAGAAAGATCCATCTACGCGAATCATGACGCGTGTGTTTGTCAGAATCAGACAGGGACGAGAAGAAAGGAAGCAGATCTCGTACCTCGATCGCTCCTCCGCCTGCAACAACGTCGCCGTTCTTCACAGCCCGCTTCACGACCATGATGGCATCGTGAAGACTGCGTTCAACCTCCTCGATGAATTGCTCAGCACCGCCACGCAAGAGCAATGTGCACGTCCTGGCTTTTGGGCATTCCTCAAATACGTTGTATCGCTCGCCGCCAATCTGCCTCTCCTCGAACCTTCCACATGTGCCGAGATGTTCTCGCCTGATGTCGGAGCAGGTAGATTGAATGGAGCCGCCGACAGCTTGGACAACCCTCTGCAAATCACCGCTAGGGACACGACCAGCGCAGAAGATATCCCTGTCTGCAAACCACTGGGTGGCCAAATCACCGATCGGGAGCTTACTGAGCACCACCTTAGCACCGGTCTTCTCAATGGCCTGCAGTTTGCGGAAGATAATCTCCCACTCAGCGTCCACGATCGCCTGATAGTCTGCGACATGTTCCACTCGTACTTCCGCATTATCCTTCTCGGCCTTTAACTCGAGCTCGACATTCAAACTGAGGATGAGAGGGTCCTTGAAAGCTTTTGGCTGCTGCTCAGCACCTGCGTACGTGAAAGTCTTCTTGAACGCAACACCGCGGATGAGCTGAGAATCTTGCATTCCACCACCAGGGATTTTCTTGACACCAATAAGGTTTTCGTCAAGATCTTCCTGATCGAGACACATGACAGCATTGACAACCATGTTGGAGAAGAAAGGCTTCTCTGAATGGATTAATTTGGAAGACATTGAAGTCGAAGCACATTTCATGAGTAGTTCTCGGAATTGTCTAAGAAACACTGGTCAAGGGATAATGTTTTCCTAGGAAGGGGAATACACGTACTCAGCATTTGACTTGTCCACGGTAATCTGAATCTCTTCGATACGCTCGAGAGCCTGCATAAGCCAAGGTTAACGGAATCGTTCGAATGCATGCATCACTGTAGCGTACCAACTGAGCAGCCTTGCGGAAACCCTTCATAATAATGTGGGGGCTAACGCCCTCCTCAATATATCCTCGAACCTCCTTCAGCATCTGTGCCGCAAGCAAAACCACACTCGTTGTGCCATCTCCAACCTCGGCATCCTGCGCTCGGGCGATGTCAACAAGTGTACGAGCAGCAGGGTGAACAATATCCAAAAGCTTGAGGATCGTCGCGCCATCATTGGTGATCTGAGCTTCACCGCGTTCGTTGATAATCAACTTGTCCATTCCTCGCGGTCCAAGGGTGCTGGCAAGCGTCTCTGCGATCGCGAGACATGCGGAGATGTTGGATAGCAGTTGCGGTTTGCCTTGAGAGGTGTCGGTGCCCTCCTTTAGGAGGACAACTGTAGGTTGCTGTAAAATTCTTCAGTGTCTCATACTATCCAAACGGAAACTAAACGTACCATGGGTAGTCCGCGCTGCATTTTGGTTGTACTAGAGTAGCAAGAGTAAAGTCTACTCCAGGTTCAGCGACTTTGCTGAAATAGACCCTAGCCGATTACCGAATCAGTGTGTTTTATTTTGCCCTGTTTGGACCACGTACGCGTCGGTGGCTGGAGCGCTCATTGAATCATTGGACGCGTCTAGTAAGCAGTAGGTTGCTACTGACTTTACTGACTTGACATGGTTGAAGACCAGGTCAAACCTCTTTTCTTTCCGGACTCGGATGATGAGGGTGTGCAGGCACTACCCCGTACTTCGTCGCCTGAACCCAGCGCGTATTCATCTGACAGCGGTCCCGGGCTCTTTTTCGCGGATAGCGAGGACGATGAGCCACCTATTCAGGCTGAGAACTCGATCGCAAACAATGAGGAGATTCCTATGGAAGTAGATATCAAGACCAAAGAAACCGTCGACGGCCGTGCATCTAGTGTCTCTAGCTCATCCAAACTTCCCGGAAATTCGCGAGTACCATCATCGCGTTCCTCTCCTGCGTTGGGGACAGAGGGACCACCGGCGAAGAAACGAAAGCTATCTCCAGATAGTGCAGTAGACTCCAAGGAATCCAAGTCGGCATATCTCGGTTCTTTCCTTGTTGGCAACGCGTGGAGTACTGTTCGTGGCAAAGGCTATATCAAGTCTGGCGATGAAATCAGGGTCGTCCGAGACGGAAGACGGTCTTTGTCTTCGAAAGAAGATGATAGGAAGGCAAAAGTCAAGGATAATAAGACAAAAGGCGGCAAAAAGCAACTGTCCATAGCAACTATGCTCAAGCCTCAACCGGCGAAATCGACCAAGAAGTTAGAAAATACCGTTGTGCGATTGACTAAGAAGGCTGGATTCGGTGAGCATGGGCAAAGCATTACTTTATGGTATTCTCATTTGTTCTCTGTCAGAATTTGGCCGACTTCCTCAGGACATCGCATCTTGGGTATCTAAACTGCTTGATCTTGGTTGGTTTAGACTTCTCAAAGCAAATCACTCATCACTCTGACCTACGCATCCCAGACATTGTTGACTTCCGTGGAAGCACGGTCATTGACTGCCCAGACAACATGCGTTCCGGCACCGACATCATAGTCAACCTACGCGTATACATGAAGGAATCCGCTTTTCGCTCACTAGAGAAACCAAAGGAGGAAATACCTAAAACAATGTTTAACGAAGGTCAAGAGACAGGGGCAGAGCAAATGCTTCGTGAGCGCAAAGGTGCTTTGCTGAAGCTCTTCGACATTCTCAATCTCAAGCCGAGAAGGGGCGCAACTTCCACTAAACATCGGAACGGCCAACTGGATACAGAGGACCTGTCCCTATTAACCCAGCCATCGAGAGCGAATAAAGGAAAGAAAGTCGTCAAGACTGAAATCGTCGGGGATGGCGAAGAGATCGAAGTCGAAGTCGACGGAGAGGATTTGTCAGAGAACGAGCTGAACCTCATTTACAAGAAGTGAATTCTAATTCTCCTTGAGTATGTTTGTTCTTTCTTGCTGACTTTGTGAAGGGCACAAGAGAACGACAAGACGATGGGTGAAATGGAACCCGCAGAGACTTTCTCACTAACACTCCGACCATATCAAAAGCAGGCATTACTGTGAGTCTTAAATGCATCGATGTCGTGTCTACTTCGCTGAGGTTGATGTTAGATGGATGCATTCGCAAGAACTTGGCGAAGTCTCTGCGCGCGAAGCCATGTCCATGCATCCACTGTGGAAAGAGTGAGTGGCCATTCGCGTGACACACCAGCATTTGTGAATAGTTTGCATTGCTAGATATGTTATTCCACTCGAACCTACGGACGGCATAATTGACCTGACAGCTGACGAGAAGCCATTCTACTTCAATGAGTTCTCGGGGGAACTTAGTCTCGAATTCCCGAGAGCCGAGAGGGGATTCAAAGGCGGAATCCTTGCGTACGTGTTGTCTTTCGTCCGCGACGCCGTCCATGCTGACGATAGTGTAGTGACGGTAAATCCCTCACTATTATTCTGAATGCGTGTTTGACTTTGATTGATTGACTGCGACAAATGAATAGAGAGTATGTACACACCTTTCACTGCACTTTGCTCTACCTTTTCAACTTATCTGGCTCGTAGTGGGAATGGGCAAAACCATCATGTTGAGTGCCCTTATCCAAACCGCACGGGATCCTGAAGAACCCCTTCCATCCAAACCCTCACTCAAGCCTCGTCAACTCAAACTAAACAGCGCCTTTCGCGTTGCATCTAATTCCTCTCGTCCCTCGTCTACCAAAGGGCCTTCGGTTACTTTGATCGTAGCACCTACTTCTTTGCTCAACCAATGGTCAGAAGAACTGCACCGGTCGAGTAAGGATGGTACACTGAAGGTGCTTGTTTGGCATGGGCAGGGACGGTTGGATTTGGATGCTGCTGTGGAAGGGGATGATGCGGTTGACGTGGTGATTACGAGTTATGGGACGCTTGCGAGTGAGCATGCGAAGAGCGAAAAGGGATCATCGCCCGTGTTTGAGAGTAAGTAAATAGTTTATCTCAAACGTTGAGCAAGTTATCTAATTATGCCCCCACAGTTGAATGGTTGCGTGAGTCATACTTTTCTGCATCAGGTTTGAGTCGGTCTAACTGTTCTACGAGACAGGTGTTGTGCTTGACGAAGGTTCGGTATTATGTTTTCCCTGAAGCATCCTTCGAGCATTGACGTCGTCAAACGAACAGCTCATCATTGCAAGTCGCGTCAAAGTAAAACGGCAAAAGCGGTATATGCACTTCGTGCAAGGCGTCGATGGGCAGTCACCGGTAAGTCCCAGTCGTGCATGCGCCCCCTTCTATCCTCACGTGCCGTCTAGGTACACCAATTGTCAATCGCCTGGAGGACCTGTACTCGTTATTGTGAGCGTGAATTCACGGTTGCCTTGTCTCTTGTATTCGTTGACCCTTGTGACATTAGGAAATTCCTGAAGTTCGAGCCCTGGTCAAACTTCACATTCTTCCGATCGTACGTCACTCCTGCTCAACGAATGAAACTTACTAAAGCATCATGTAACAGGTTCATCACTCTTCCCTTCCTCGCTCGGGATCCGAAAGCTATCGAGGTGGTACAAATCATCCTCGAAAGTGTACTTCTTCGGCGGGAGAAAACCATGCGAGATAGCGATGGAAAGAGGATTGTCGAGTTGCCGCCAAAAGAGGTAGGAATGAAATCCCTCATTTCATTACAAGCATCGAGCTGATATCATCCTCTTTCTCAGATTATCGTGGAGAATTTAGAATTCTCACCTTCGGAGCGCAAGATTTATGATTCACTTTACAAAGATGCGAAGAGAAATTTCGACAGATTGAGCGAGAGAGGTCTCGTTAGCAAGAACTATACCCATATCCTGGCTATGCTCATGAGGTCAGTGTCAGGTGCCTTCTAATTAATGTCACTCGCATTCATCTACCATTTGACTAGGCTACGTCGTGCTGTCCTTCATCCTAACCTCGTTCTTTCTGCCACGGAGGATAAGAAGACTGGATCCTCCAAGGAGGAGCCTATCGATGTCGATGAGCTGATCAAGAAGTTCACCAGCGAAGAAGGCAATAACAACGGCAGTAGCTTTGCTGAGGATGTTCTGGCAAGCCTCGGTCAAGAAGACAGAGCAGAATGTCCGATATGTCTTGACGTGATGGATTCGCCGATGGTCATTCCGCAATGCATGCATCAATGGTCGGTTCTCATAGTTACAATATCTTCATTCCAGCCATGCTTACTAATGTACTGCTTGTAGTTGCAAGGATTGCATCGTCGCTTTCTTAGAGTGCTGTGAAGAGAAGGGCGAGGAAGGACGTTGTCCAACGTGTTCCATTCGTCCGGTCAAGGTACGTCTAAACAAGGGTGGTTGACAAGCTGACAACAATGCTGACGTGTGTCCGCTATAGGAGTCAGACCTGCTCGAAGTCGTTCGTACGAAGCCGAAGACGGAAGATGGAGAGACAGGTTCCACACAGACTGTGACCTTACGACGGAACGACTTCCGTTCGTCAACCAAGCTTGACGCGCTGGTGCAACATCTTAGTAAGTATATTGTACCATCCTAAGGAGATCCAATACTAATGTACCCAGGACGTTTGCGAGATCAAGATCCTTGCTTCCGCGCCGTCGTCTTCTCTCAGTTCACGTCTTTCCTGGATCTGATACGAACAGTGTTAGAACGAGAACGTCTCGCGTGGTATCGGTTTGACGGCTCGATGGATGTGAAGAAACGCAGTGCGGCCATATCTGAGTTCAGGTCGTCGTCGCGGGAAGCGAAGGTGCTCATAGTGAGCTTGAAAGCTGGAGGTGTTGGCTTGAATGTAGGTGTTCGTCCATTCATCAATAATTTCGTGCTAATTGCTCTGGGTAGCTGACGAATGCCAATCATGTATTCATGGTAAGAATTCCTTATTTTCACTAAACCGAACAGCTGACATAAAGACTTTTGTCTAGATGGATTGTTGGTGGAATGCTGCAACCGAAAATCAGGGTGAGCCAATGAACCCACAGCAGCACGTCAATTTTTTTTGACATGTCTTCCCCTCAGCTATCGATCGAGTTCATCGCATTGGACAGGAGCATACAGTATACGTGACGCATTTCATTGTGAGTCAGTTCTTTCTATAGTTGAAGGTCATCCGAAACACATACGTGATATTTCAGGTCTCCGATACCATCGAGGGCCGCATTCTACAGATTCAGAAGAGAAAGACTGCCATCGTGCAAGAGGCCTTCCATGGGGGCAAAGGCGAAAAGAACACTGATAGCATTGAAAACCTCAAGATCATGTTTGGCAAGGATGTTTGATGACAGGCTACATTTGATAAAGCCCGAAGCGCTTTCGCATTAGTCTCGATTCGTTGGAGTCCTTTGAAGTTCGAATTGCTGAAGATATCCCAAAACTCGACGAGAGATGGACGCCGGACTCATTTTGATTTTGAGCAGCTGCCGCAGCAGCGCCTGCCATTGACCATTGCTAATATTCTATTATTTCATAGATGTGTTAGACAGGCTGAACTTTGTATTTTCATATGTCGTTTACTGTGTCCATTGATTGTGAATAGGAATGTGCTTCATTGTACTTTGCAGCAGGGTGCGGGCCGACGGGCGCCTGTGGCAAGCGGAAGCAGAGACGGTTCTGAAGACGAGCTCAACTTAAGTGACCGCGATCATCTCCAAGCGCGAATGTCAGATCCTACCCCTACAAACCTCCATCTCCCTCTCAACCTCCCCTATCCCATTACCATCGTTGCCCATGCTGCCCAGCCCGCCGACAAGATTCAACGCGGAACCCGCCTGTTGAGCTACTCATTTACACATCTCTCACCCAACTCACTGCCTGAAGTCCGTTATGGAACGTGGGACTCCACCATCGAGGGCACACTTGACAAATGGAACTTCCAACCTGGTGATCACATATCCCGTCGGAAGGCACATGAGGTGCCTGCCGTCCTCGTTAGCGAGCCGTGCAAGCATGATATTCAAATGGCGGGGCTTTGCTGTCAATGCGGCAAGGATATGACAATGTATGTCACTCTTTTTACGCGTCGTAGCTCGTCCTGATGTCCTTGTGCTACTATCTAGTTATGATTACACTGGCTTCTCCGACGCTTCACGAGCGTCCATACAGATGACACATTTAGCCAATGGTCCTACCGTGTCACTAGAAGAAGCACAGCGGATCGAACGAGAGACGGCCCAGTATCTCCTGAAATCACGGAAGCTTTCCCTCATCGTTGATCTCGATCAAACTATAGTTCACGCCACAGTTGACCCTACGGTTGGCGAGTGGATCTCTGAGGGTGAAGCTTGGGAGGCACGCCAGGTGAAGAAATCTGCTGAGTCAACACAAAACGGAGATGCTTCGTCTGATGGGACCATATCGGATGAGGAAGACGAGGTGAATCCAAACTGGGAAGCTCTCAAGGACGTGAAGAAGTTCAGGCTAGGCCCTGAGGCCCTCGGCCAAGCCGACCCTCGAGGTCTGCGAAGAAGGGGGAAGGATAAATGCGTCGAACAGGATGGCTGCATGTATTACATCAAGCCCCGGTGAGTACAATGGTCTCAACTTCCTCAATTCTGTCTAATCTTTGATATAGTCCAGGTTGGCAGGAGTTTCTGACTAAGATGGCGGCCAAATACGAGATGCACGTCTATACGATGGGTACCCGCGCATATGCCGAAGAGGTTTGCACTGCAATTGACCCAGAAGGCAAAATCTTTGGTGGCCGGATTCTAAGTCGAGACGAAAGTGGCAGTACGTATGACGTGCCTTCATTTCATTTTGCCATTCTGACTTGCATGCCGTAAAGGTCTTACTCAGAAGAGTCTGCAGAGACTCTTTCCGTCTGATCAGTCTATGGTAGTTATCATCGACGATCGAGCCGATGTCTGGGAGTGGAGTCCGAACCTTGTCAAGGTTATACCCTGTGCGTGTTCCTTAGTGTTGTTGGTCTCACTGCCATTCCTGATAATATGATGCAGACGACTTCTTCGTTGGAATTGGTGATATTAACTCGGCTTTCCTACCCAAACTTGAACCTCTAACGCCCATGCTATCGCCACCTGAACCCATATCTCCCAGTCCGCCGGCGCCCATATCACCAGAAGATGCTGAAAGCCCCGAAGTCGCAGAGGATGTCGAGACCGACGTCATCTCGACCTCAGAGAACGTTGTCGTCGCTATCAACACACCCTCGGAACAGGAAGACGAGGAAGACGCAATTCGAAAGAGTGAAATTCTCATTCGGAACCACCAAGCACTCGACGCTCAGGTGGAAGAGCGGCCATTAGCCAAAAAACAGGAGGCTTTACTGGAAGAAGCTGCAGCAGCCACCTCACCTCCCTCTGGCCTGGGTATCAATGGGAATGGTTCTCATCCTCCTGTAAACGGTGAAGATTCGAATTTGCCGGCGGCGGCGGCGACCGCGGGTCCGAGTCCGAAGAAGGAGAAGGTTGTCAGGAAGGCCTTGTTGAAAAATGATGACACGGAACTTACTCGCGTGCAAGAGGTAAATAAACATCTCAGGCACTGCAAGGTACGATGCATTGACGATACTATTCACTTCAGATCCTCGAAGAAGTCCATAGGCAATTCTATGAATCGTACGATGCTCGGGAGGAAGAGCGGAAAACCTCGCAGAAGCACACGAAGCGTAAAGAACATGGTCATGTGCCATATGACGTTAGAGTCAGTTTCTGATCCTCGTCTCATATTGATGATATTCGATCATTGTTCGCTGACTTTTTCCTTTGTCTTTATGTAGACGATCATCCCTCAAATGCGTATGAGAACCTTCCAAGGTGTTCACATACTGTTCTCCAGTGTCATCCCTCTTGACACTCGTCCTGAATCGACCGAGATTTGGAGGACAGCCGAGGCTTTCGGAGCGACGTGCTATACCGAGTTGAATAAGCGAATAACACACGTCGTCGCCGCAAAGGTCAGCAACTTGTCGCTGCTATACATCTTTTTCATTGTGTACTGATTAATATCTTATATCTCTTCAGCGAGGCACAGTGAAAGTGGACGCAGCGCGCAGACAAGGCGGCATCAAAATCGTCTGGCTCGCCTGGTTTACGGACTCAATAGCATTCTGGCGCCGACAAGACGAGACGCCTTATCTCATGGACCCCGAACCCATCAACGTGACAGCAGGCCCCGCAAGTCCATACTCACCTCCAGATGCTCATCAAATATCTTCTGACCCTGAACCGGATGCTGACGATTGGGATGAAGATGGGCGGGCGGGGCCTGATAAAGAAGGATTGGCGTTGGATGAGGTTGATTGGGAGGATATCAATAATGAGGTTGAGGCTGCGATGAATGAGAGCGATGATGAGGGGATGAGTGAGCGGAGTGGGATTAGAAGTGCGAATGGGAGTGATGATGAGAGTATGACGGATGAGTCGAATAGTGTTGTCAGGTACGTCTCAAGTTCTCAAGCGTGAAGCCAGGTTGCTGACGGTTCTGTGGCGCATGTTCGTAGCAGTACAACGTCGACGCCAAGGAGGACCAGGAAACGATTACGGAGCATTACACCTTCGGATGGGGGATTACGCTCTGACGTCTTGCGATCACCTCTGGCTAAACGTAAGAAAGTGGCGGCGGAGAGGTCTGGGGCGTCAAGACTGAAAGAGACGTTTTCAGCAGGGGATCTTACTGTGGATGGACCTACCGACGAGGATAGGAAAACCAGTAGCAAGGTAACGACACCTCGTGATGACGCTATAGACGAATGTGGTGAAGAGGAAGGTGGCGAAGAGGAGGAAGAGGAAGAGGAAACTGACGGTGTTATTGATGACGATGACGATTTCTTAGCAAGAGAATTAGGACAAGACTGGGGATAGCGATTGGGGGTACATACTTATCCTGCACTCGTTCGCATTGGCTGGTCTTTTCGTTATTTGCTCTTGGGATTCATCACTCACATCCTATTCACTTGACTCGAGTTGACAATTGTCATCTTCTCTCTCGTCTCCTTTGTAGCTTGCTATCAATTGACCACTATCCTAGTGTAATGTAACTCACTTGATGTAGCAGTAGTGTATATTTTTCTGTCTATCTGCTTTGTTCGATGCTTCTCTTCCTTTGGTCACAGCATGGTGTATACAATAATCAAATAGAAATGGGTATAACTAGTCATGTCACAAAATCTCCTCGACTACGCATCAGGTATGCTGTTCTTCCGTTTTCTCCTCTACGGGCTTATTCCCCGGCACCTCAGGCCTCCCAACTACATCCCCGGGCCCCTGCAAATGCTCACAATACCTCTTCCACAGTTTCCCAACCTTCTTCCCCGTGTGTTCCTTGAAGATATAATCCTCATACGCCCGATCTCGCATAGTGAGATTCAGAGTCCTCACAATACCAAACCCGTATTTCCCCTCGAGCCAATCGAGGAAGTACGCAGTACAATCGTAGCCTGCATCCCATTTTTCCGCGGGTCGCATTTTCCAGTGAGGTGGGGCTTTGCCGGCACGCAGACGGACCCAATCTAGGAAAAAGGATATCAAATATACTGTACATGAGTCCAATTCATCATGTAGGCATCCTGGGGTCAAAAAGAGGGACCGACCTGCGACACCTTCAATGAAACCAGAGGGAGCTTGTCCTTGTCCGTTGTGTTGAAAACAATGAACAACCTCGTGCGTGATGACACCTTCGATTTCGTCCTTGGCTCTATCCGAACAGTTCACGATGTGGTCTAGTGAGAAGTGGATCTCCTTGTATATATCTGTGCCCGTTGTATGCGCCACACCCGGCATAGAGCGCAAAACGAGCTGTATCACCTCGACACTAACATACATGAGACGTTACGTTAAAGAAATGAACAGTGAGAGTATTTTATGACTACTCACTTCCGAGGAACGGTCTCTAGGGTATACAACCAAGTGAATGAAGCCATAACAGCTTTGCGCAGAGCCTCATTAGGGTTGATATGTTGGAAGAAAAGCTGGGCTCCTGGATGATTGAGATCGTCTACGCGGAGTCTCAGGGTGGGTATAGGCCATTCGTCGGGTCTTGGAGGGACTGTGGGTTTAGGAGGAAGGAAGTACTGGGTAGGGACAGCCTGATATGCTGGAGGAGCGTTGGTGAAGGTATTCCAGTGCATGGTTACAGTGTATTACAATTTCCTTGGATATCGGATGCAAGGTAATGATACAATGGAATGAGAGGGCTATAAAGAGACCATAAATTAAATGCGAATGCAAGTGCTGGGTGTATGCGGGTAAGAAGGGTGGGAGTGAGGAATGAGCGATGATGGGTGATCGAAAGCAAGCAAGCAAGGGTATTGTGGCAGAGCAAGACGGAATCAAAAGCATCAACAGGATCCTGTCCACCACCACCAATATCATGAGCGATGGATCCCTGCAGCTGTTTCCACCTTTGCGACTTCAGCAAGCAACGCATCCCTGCTTTCTTCAAGCCATTTCACATATTCCACCGCCCTAAAGAGAATCCCACTCTTGCCCTTGAAAGCAACACCCCCTTTCCCGTCGCCTCTGCCACCATTCCTACTACTGCTGCCTTTAGGACGACCGCGTGTGGGCATACCTGTTCCTGGAGGCGCCCCAGCGGGAGCAAGTAGTGTAGTGAGCTGGACGTATCCATCGCGAATGGCGTTACGGCGTTTCTGCTCGGACATGATATGATTAAGTCGTTTCTGAGGTGTTGAAAGGAGTGGTTTAGGTCGTTGAGCGGAAGATATAGGTTGTGCGGGTGGAGGTGTGGGTGATGTTTCACTGACAGATGGGGTTCCTCCTGAGGACGCTACTACTGCTAGCTGCGGACTGTTGGGAACGTTCATTGGACTTTGATTGCTCGAAGTCGATGGTTGTGCATTGTTTGATGAATTTGATGGTGCTACTTGTGGGGTACCGGACTGTGGACGATCCTGTGTTTCTGCTTCGACATCCCAACTGAAGTTCTCGAGAAAGCCGAGCAAGTCAGTTGTTTCTGAGGGTGAGAAGAGATCTGCTGAAGATGGCAAGGGCGGAGGAGACGGGAAGAGGTTGTGGAGAGCAGGATCGAAAGAGAAAGTAAAGTCGTCAAAGGGCACTGGAGGCTGGAGAGGGTCGCCCATGGTTCAGAGCAACAGCTTCAGAGCAACATCTGCAGAGTTAACGACGATCGTCGGCAGCGACGGGGCTAAGCCGGTTATCGCCTGCCGAGAAAGGGGCGTCGGGTCCCAATTCGGGGTGACCGGCAGGTACGGACGGGATGCAGGGCCGGGACCGAGGGCCGGCGGGCGCGTTCAGCAAGCTTCAGTGGGAGCAAACAGGGGCAAATAGAAGAAGACGGACGACCCGGTGGGAGAAGAGCGAAAGGATGCCCCGAGCTGGCGAGCGATATATATTTCTGGCCCGAGCCATGGTCGGACCTCCACCGCACCATCCGCCCATCACCTCCATGTCGGCACTCAACGAGGGCAACACCCCGGCACAGGACGGTGGCCCTCCGTCCATCGACACCCAACAACTCCACCTCGCAAACGACCTCCAGCAGCAGCAGAATGGTTCAGCAGGCGGCCAGGAGGGCTCCTCTCGCAAGCGTGAGTCTCCCGGCTTTTATTCTCTTTTACTGCCATTTACCGTATGTCTTCCGGCCTGATAGCCAAGGCCCCTTCCGTACGCCGAGCCTGTACCGCTTGTCATGCTGGAAAAACAAGATGCAGCGATGTTCTACCATGTCAAGTATGCATATATCCACCCAGCTTTACCCCTGCCCCCGCTGACGTACTGATCCAGAGTTGCTTGAAGCGTGGGCTCGGTAACACCTGCGCATATCCAGATCCCGAGGCCGACAACTCTGTCAACCAACCCCCTCGTATGTCTTCAATCTCTCCCTGCTTTGTTTCGCGTATGTTGATACGCTCTCCAGCGCAACCGACCTTTGCTGTCCCTGCGATGCCATACCCTCCGCCGATGCATCCACTCCAGCATCCACAATACTACGACTATAGCAACAGTTTTGGTAATCCCGTCAACAACACGATCCGTCCCACGAAACGACCACGTCCCCTCACAGAAGAGGAGACCGCTGCTATCACGCGCAACTTCACCCGCGGCGACTTCTTCGTCGGCTCAAGCGCACCTGTTCGTATCGACCCCCGCTTGCCTGTTCGCCTCACGCTCGCGGAAGGAGATCAAGTTCATTTTTCTATTGGTGAAGGATGTCTTATATGAGGTTTTCGGTCCATTGTTCCTTCTATCTGTTCTTGAGTTCTCGTTCTTAGGGTGCCTTCCATTTCATGTTCATTCGCTGTGGATATCTCTGTACTACTAGTATATATAATGTGTATAAAACTACGGACTTTGGGCCGATATATAGCAGTAAGCATGCATGCCTTTTCGATGTTGTGTATTACTTCTCGTTCAGTGAATCAAGTTACCGGAGGACGTTCTTGGCCAGACGTCACCGTGATCGTCTTGGCTGAGTTTCGGTATGTAGCCGAACATAAACGTTAAATGTTAACGGCGACGTTTTCCGGGAGTGGTTTCGACTCCGACATTGAGATACTTGACCCAAGCCGCCGTGCACTCATTCAGGCAACTCATTCAGGTTCACCGGCATATCACTTTCGTCCGGCTCCATTTGGTCCTCCTACGATCATAACAGTTCCCCAGGTTTCCTGAGCGATTGGGGGCCATCACACGCTTGTCTAGGCGTTCGGCCTTATAAGTCCCGGGAGATGTCAACTCAAATGAAGTTCCTACTTGCAAGTATCTGTCCCACGACGCCTTAGACTCGGTTTGGCAGCCTGCCATGTCGAAAGTCGTACTTGTAACTGGTTGCTCGAAGGGCGGCATTGGATATGCACTGTGTGTACATCTATCTTACCTTCACACGCTGTTCTGAGCAACTGACAAGAGGTGTAGATGTGAAGCTTATGCAGCGCAAGGATGCATCGTCTACGCAACCGCGCGCAGAATAGAATCCATGGCCGGGTTCACGCATCCTAACATTCATACCCTGAAGCTGGACGTCTTGGATGACGCGAATGTTCAGGAAGTCGTGAAAACGATTGTTGACAAAGAAGGCAGGGTTGATATTTTGGTGAACAATGCCGGTGCCATGGCTGCTGGTATGTTGCTTTTTTTTTTGGCTGCATGTATTTACTGTATCATGTTCACATACGATGCTCTGTAGGTGCTATGCTTGACCAGAGCATTGACGATGCTCGACGCGCGTTCGAGACCAACACGTTCTCCGTGTTGAGGCTGGCTAAAGCCGTTGCGCCTCATATGGCTCAACGCAAAAGTGGAACTATTGTAAACATTGGTTCCGTAGTCGGTGAAATGTACGTTCCTCACCTACCCCCGGCCATTTTCATGCATACATATATTGAGTCAAACTTCATCTTTTCATAGTCCCACACCCTGGAATGGCATGTACTCCGCAACCAAAGCCGCAACGCACATGATCTCTGATACCCTCTGGATGGAATGCAAACCCCTCGGTATCAACGTGACACTTGTAGTCCCCGGCGCTGTCAAATCCAACATCACAGCAAATCAACAAGCCATCTTCAAACTCCCCGAGGATTCGTTGTATCCTGCCTATATCTCTCAGATCATGCGCCGTATCAGTTCGAGCCAGGGTCCTGGGAGTATGCCTTCAGAGGAGTTTGCAAGGCAGGTTGTGAAGAAGACTGTCAGGAACAAGCCGCCGAGGTATTTGACGCTTGGAGGGAGAAGTAGGCTGTTCCAATTCTTGCAGTGGTTGCCGAGGACTTGGGCGTTGAGGTTTTTCTGGAGGGTGTTCTCCAAGCCTTAAGTGCATGCATGGTGTTTTCTGTTATACCCTTCTCCTTATGAACTTAGTTGACTGATTGTAATGAAGGTGATGTCTTTTTTGGGGTGATTGGGTTTGAGGTACGTCGTCTTGCCTCGGCCTTCTCCCGCTTCCGTCAACCTAATATTAGACCGTAGTCATTAAAAAAGAAAGTCTTGTACTCCCGCCCGAACTTATGATTGGCTCAATGTTCTTCGGCTGGACTTCTCCAAACATTTTCTGGAACCCGTTAACCAGCCGTCCCCATTCTACATTCCTGAATGCTGAATACTCTGCTGTAACTCAAAATTAGGAGGACAGACAGTTAATTTTGGAAGCGCGGAAACCCCATCTGTTCGGCGAACTTCCATGTGAGAGTCTACCTGTACTCACGCATCACTACAGCATGGTAAAGCCGTCCGAGGATACCACGCCTCGGCTACACACGCGTCATCGCCCGAGGCTTCCATTATACTATTTCATGGCAGTCGCCCGCCGGTAGGTAACCATACCTCCCAGCCCTTCGCTGACCGCTACGACAATCGACTCTCGGACGCATTGAGAAACTCGATTCACGTTGTTTCAGGCATCACCTTTCATAGTGAGCAAACATGTCTACCCAGAAGATCGTGCTCGTTACTGGTTGTTCCAAAGGTGGAATCGGATTCTCACTGTAAGTGACGAAGCTCGTGTCTGCGTATTCGCCATTCACGACTAAGGAGACACGTGCCTAAGGTGTGAGGCGTATGCTGCCCAAGGATGCGTTGTATATGCCACCGCTCGCAGACCAGAGGCTATGGAGGGGTTCAGAGACCCTAGTAAGATCCGTGCCCTGAAGCTGGACGTTCTCAGCGATGAGAACGTTCATGATGTCGTCAAGACTATCATCGATCGCGAGGGCAGGATTGATATTTTGGTCAACAATGCTGGTTCGGCTGCTCCTGGTGCGTCAAGCCTTAGCCTTTGGGGATGTTATCGCCTCGAATAACTCTTATTCAAAATATTGCTGTCTCTAGGTGCTATGCTCGACCTCACAATCGACGAAGCTAGAAGAGCGTTCGAGATCAATACATTTTCGGTCCTGACGGTTTCTAAAGCCGTTGCACCTTACATGGCACAACGAAAGAGCGGAACCATCGTGAACATTGGTTCTATTGCCGCCGAGTTGTACGTCCTTATTTCGTATACCGCTTTGACAGTAATATCCAAGATATTCTATTGCTTAGCCCGACCCCTTGGGCTGGTATATACTCCGCCACAAAGGCTGCTATGCATATGATCACCGATACCTTGTGGATGGAATGTCAACCCCTGGGCATCAACGTCACCCTCGTCGCACCCGGTGCTGTGATATCCAACATTTCCGTCAACGCACACCCCCTTCTGAAGATCCCAGAGAATACCCTCTACCGCGACTACATCCCACAGATCATGCGGCGTCTAAACGTCAGCCAAAATGCTGCTTCGAGTATGAATACGGACGAATTCGCGAGGAGGGTTGCGAAGGAGACTGTCAGGAAGAACCCACCTAGGTACTTGACGCTTGGAGGGGCTTCGACGTTGTTCAAGATCTTCGTTTGGTTGCCTAGAGTTTGGGTGCTCAAGTTGCTTTGGTGGAGATTCTCGAAGCCGTAGAAAGCTTGATATATCGGAGTGCTTATATACCAAGTGCGGATATGTCTTTGAAGATGAGAGTATCCAGGGAGGCGACATATCGTCTGAGGCTTAGGCCTATGCTCGTATGTACAACGTACATGATCTCTTGCATTCAAATTTTGCCTGCAGCTTGACCCTGAATACATGGTAAGTATTCTGCCTAATATCCAATTTCTAAGTTCTTCCTAGTAGACGTACCATTGTGCTTTCCGCCACTACTGTGTCCGCCGACAGCGGCCATTGGGGCGTATGACGATTCGGACGGAGGTGATGACCTTCCAAGGATTACCGGCCTGCGTGGCAAGATACTCAAAATCCCAGATCTGTCTACCAGTGTCATACTATGAGGGACTCAGCATCGCCTCTGGAGCCTCGGGAACATTGGGAAACAGATCTAGAATTTGATTTCTGCATCTTTTGGTACGGGCTGCAATCGCTATTACTTATTAGGTACCTTGAAGATACGGCGTCTACCCGAGTGCTTGAGTGACAGGTTTCCTAACCATGCTGATGTCGCCGCGTTCCTCCGAGTTCCTACGTTCTTTTCCCGACAAGTGAACTACTAACTATGCATTAGATAAAAGTTTGAATAGAGAGCTTACCCGTGGCCTTCGGACTCGGGCAGCTTCACACTGTCAAATCATTGTGAAACACTACTCAGTTAATCTTGGTAGTTCAATCACCGTCGTACCATTTCTGTTCACTATTTTACCTTTCTTTCAAACGCGCTATCTGGTGATACACTATCGAATGCTTCGCACGCCTGTCCCTTAGGATGGATTGAGAATGTTCCTTTATGCGTACACTGGGGTTCGAAGGAACTGATCTATAAAGGTGTAGGAAGAGATTTATCTGCACGACAGATCACTTCCCTGGTCCGTGTCCACACATTCGCTACAATGTCGCCTGCAGTCGTTCTAGGCTTGACGGTGGTCCTCTGTGCTTGGCTTATCCGTCGTCTCGGTCGTATTGGTAGTCGAGAACGTGGCCTTCCACCTGGACCTCCGACTCTGCCTCTGATTGGCAATCTTCATCAATTCCCCACTGCCTTCGCTCATGCTAAGTGAGCCGAACTTGTTGCTCTAACTTAGACCGATGATTTACTGTGACTATGATAGATTCACCGAATGGGCTAAACTCTACGGAGATATCGTTTCGGTGAATCTATGTTACAGCCTTCTCCTTGAAATTTGCCATTCCTGATTTCTATCAGGCCAAGCTTGGCCCTCGGACTGTTATTGTTCTATCCAGTCCAAGCCTAGTCCGTGAATGCATTGATTTGCGCAGTGCAACCACGTCAGATCGCCCGTCGCTTCACATACTCGAGCTATTGTATGACGACAATGAAGATCTGGTTCTTGCTCGATATGGTCAGTATACTATTGTCGAATGTGGACTATGTTATTGTACGGATGTCTTGCAGGTCCTACATGGAAGGCATTGCGTCGAGCAGCGCATGACATTCTGAGTCGCGAAGCATGTATGAAGCACTTGCCCATCCAACATGCCGAAGCTAGCCAATTGATGTATGACCTGCTGGAGCGTCCCGAGGTGAATCTCCATTGATCGTTTTGTCTTCAAATCTCAATGTCGATTTCTTGAGCAGGGGCTTTACACTCACATTTACAGATACTCTGCGTCTGTAATCCTCTCTGTTGTAGCCGGCATACGCTCTCCCCAATTTGAAGGCACCATTGTTGAAGATTTCGATCATTTGATACGTCGCGTGGAATACCTCCTGAGGCCTGGTGGCTCTCCGCCTGTCGATCTCTTCCCACCCTTGAAGTATATTCCTTCGAGGTTCGCGCCGTGGAAGACAGAGACCAAAGAACTTCGGGCCAAAGAGGAGAAGCTTTTCTTTGGTATACTTGACCACTGTGTCGATCGCATCAAACGTGACAGACGGAATGGCTGTTTCTTAGAATATGTTCTGGACCATCAAAGCTATTACGGCCTTGATTATAGGAAGATGGCGTAAGTGTCAGTATTGTTAATAGTTTGGGGCGAAATTGATCAAATGACAAGGTATCTTGGGGGCATACTGCTCATAGCTGGCGCCGATACAACCGCAGTTTTCTTACGATGGTTTGTGGCATGCATGCTCACACATCCCGACATCCAGAGGCGAGCTCAGCAGGAGATCGACGAAATCGTCGGTCTCGATAAGTCCCCCGAATTGAATGACATTGAGAAACTACCTTATTTGCAGGCAATCATTAAGGAGGTATGGATGATTCGTAAGTGCTATTATGCACAAGTTTAATATTGAAGCATGCAACAGGTTCATCGTTTTCGCCCTGTAACGCCAACTGCAATGCCTCACGTCACAACTGCAGATGAACGAGTTGGTGGCAACTTAACCTGCAATATTTGGTATATGAACTTATAGATGGGCTTAGGTCGGCGAGTTCCTGATTCCGAAGGGTGCAACGATCTTCATGAATGTCTGTGAGTAACACACCATACACGCATGCCATTGTCATTCCTTTATTTTTGTTCAGGGGCTATATATCACCATCTGGATTATTTCGACAACCCAGAGGTTTTCGATCCTGAACGGTACATGCGATCAGAGCTTGGTAATAAACCTGGAGTCGACACAACAGGACTTCGGAATGACCTTGGGTTTGGCGGTGGTCGAGTATGCTAACTGCATCCCTGATTTTTGTGCACTAATTGCGGCGGCGTCCTCTAGCGAATTTGTCCAGGATCGAACTTAGCTTCGAATTCCATTGTAGGTTTTCCCTATATTCAGTGTAAGGAATCTCGCTTCTGAAGTAGTGTCTCAAGTTCCTGAATACCATGAACCTTTTGTGGGCCTTCAACTTATTACCCGGGAAGGATGAGATCACAGGGGAGCCCGTTTCCATTGACCTAAATAGCTTCACCGGCGTAAGTTCATTCCTTCTCCAAACCTGAGGACTTTCTGACGTCGACCTTTTGCAGGGTTTGGTCGCCGTTCCGCCGCCCTTTCCATGTGAAATCATACCACGAAGCGAAGCAAAGGCTAGTATGATTCGCGAGCAATTCACCGCGGCAAGCCCTACGTTCGAGCTCTTTGAGCAACACATCTTTTCAAGAGAAGCCTGATACTGGGGCGTGAAGGTACCGTCCGGCCCTTGCTTCTTAAACCTGTCAATTGTGTTCTTGTTCTTATGGCGCGTTTTGTATCGCGGGGAATCGCTGATATTTGAATGGTGTTACCATTCTCTCGTAGTACTGTACGTAAGACTAGCTGACTGCCCCACAGCGTAGTACAACGTTGACACCAAATATGTATGAATAGTGCGATTATGAATGCCGCCTAGTACGTATGAACGTCATCGGAGAGAATACCAAAGTCGAAATGCGATCAAACCCTCATATCCGTGATGTCCCGGAGAAACATCGAGAGGGATGAATCCATGCTTCAGACCGAATTTCCGGGATATGAATACATGTCTGTACTCGTTCTTGAGGCATATACGGGCTGCTACGATACAATTATCAAAAGGGGTTTCTGCGAAACATAGAAGATCGTACCATTATTTACGGGACTAATGCAACTAATGACAGTCCATACGCCGAGAACGAGGACGTAGACGTGTTGATACTGATCACTGGAAGTTACGAGGAAGCCATAAGATTAACAATGAACGCGAGTGAGATAAGTGCTAGACATTGAAGCAATATACCTCTTCAACATCAAGTGGAGGGTGTATGCAAAATGGTATAAAACGGCGGAGCTGGATGAAGCACGGATATTGTCAACATGGTTTGGCGGGAGGCACGCGACGCCAACGCATTTCCGCTGGTATAAAGCAATTAACGACAGATCTCATAATGTAAAAAAACACTCGCTGGTACACAGCACGATACCGAAATGATACAGACGAAGATCATCAACTTGAAGGAGTGCACTGTGCATAAATCTGAGCGGCTCAAATTAGTGGTGATTGAAAGAAACTGACTGTACTTACGATCGCTGTACTTTGTGCAAGTGAACCTGGCCGGTAGAAGTGTTTGTGAAGATATATTGCACAAAGTGGGTGCCAACATACCTGCACAAGTTATGGACCTCGTCCCCCTAGTTCTGCCGCACTGCATAGAAATGGTCAACTACCCTCGCGAAGTAGGGCGACCAAGCATATAACAGATCTGTCCATACTCAACAAAAGTATTGGCATAGTAAAGTACCTTTGAAATCGTCGCACACGCGAGAACCTACTACAGTCTGAATAGCACTAGTAGTGGTACTTGCAGTCGTGCTGGGTGACGTAGGCATGGTTGGAGATAATGCTGCCGGTGAGGTTTGAAGCATTGCCACTTATGTAGGAATCACAGTTGTTCGCCGTGCACAGTCAAGGCTGGCAAAGAACCTGAAGTTAAAGTCATCATGCTCCTGCATATCAGAATTGTAATTTGGGGGATCGAAAACCTTGGCGGTGTATGATGAGACATAGTATGCGATCGATTGGAAACTGTTCAAGGTCTCCAGATCTAACCCATGGATCCATCTTGCCAGACGGTAAATACTACAACAGCGGTTCTGTATTCCCGGGCCGGCGAACAACCGGCGAATGCACTGCAATGTGGGCGTTTAGTGACGTTCCTGACATTCATCCGCAACGAAATAAAGGTCGGCTGACTTCAGGTCGACGCTATCTCTGGAGTTTATATCTCTTCTGGCCTTGTAACTGATGATCCGACGAGGCTGTATGTCTTGATACCTAACAACGCCTTTCCAGCTCTCTGAGAGCTTTCATGTCGCTGTATCTAGACCAACACCATCCATCGCTCTATTTTGAGGATGGAAACATCGTCTTCTCTGCTTTGACGAAGAATGACGAGGTTCGACACTACTTCCGAGTGCATAAGGCGATTTTGGCGCGATATTCGCCCGTTTTCAATGACATGTTTGCGATCCCTCCGTTGAGGGAGGGAGAGACGGACGAAGCGAAAGAGTCGTATGATGGAGTCGTTCATGTGCAGACGCCTGATACAGCTGAAGATGTGGCTAGCTTTTTAGGTGTATTGTACGATCCTCTGTAAGTCTAACCAGTCCATCCATTCTCTGAGTTAACCTTACCCTTTCGGTAGCGGAGCCGCATACAAGCGGTTTAACCCTAATACGCCCGTTCTCGTGGAGGGTGCTTTGAAGCTCTCCATAAAGTACGAGTGTGACACTCTCAGGGGACGCATCGTCGAGAATCTGGAAGCCGATTGGCCCCAGACCCTGGCACAATGGGATGCGCGTCGTTCAGAGACAATCATGGCACGATCGGAGCACGCTCAACAAGCGTCGGGCAAAGTGAATGGCCTGTTCCTCGATGACCGACTCCCGGAACCCGCGTCTGCCATACGCATTGCTTCTGACTATAACATTCCTAGCATCCTTCCGGCAGCATTCTACGACCTTGCGCTGTTGAACACCGATGCCGATTGGGATACCTATAGGGCTAATCCATCGGGAGAGGGGAAGCATCTGCGGTTCGGAGCAAGAACTGCGAGATGGCACCTTTTGGATAAGAGGGATCTTATGCGTCTTGTGCATGGTCAGAAACTGCTCGCCGCATACACTCGTGCTATTGGAACGGATGTCTTCGGCTCACGCTGTCCAAGGCTCACCAAAGGCTGTTCAAAGGCGAGGAGTGATTGTTGGAAATATTTTCAAGAGAACGCACCAATATCCATGGATGACCCTCTGGATGTTCTGAATGATTGTATGAAATTGGACAGCTTGTTTACCGAGTTGCCTTGTCCTACTTGTCTCTCAGATATCTCAACTATGGCGGAGAAGAAGAGAAGGGAACTTTGGCGCAGCCTCCCTGCTTTCTTCAATTTGAATTCCCGTTGATTGTACGTTGTATGTAAGTGACCTTCTACGAGTATTAATTGGAAGATTTTCCTAAGCTGAAGCTCCAAGTCAGACTAGAAATCCGGTTATTCACGTCTTGAGCCTTTCTATGTAAATTAGCGGAATACTTTGTGGTACCTATGGCACTCTGTCCGCGACGCCATTCCAATCCAAACTTTACATCATCCGTAGAGGAGCATGCTCACCCGTGCTATTCAATATCGGTGCGCTGGAGGACTTCAGAACTATTTCAGGCGCATTGATTAAGTGTAGAAAGCAAAGTGGGTCACTCCAATCGAGAAATATTGCTCGGCGCTGAAGATTTGTCCATGGCTACCGCTAATGTTCAAGGTATCCACGGTGAACCTCATCCATACACATATCTATGTGAATACTTCTGTAAGGTCGCTCGACATGTCATCGGAGACAGCCTTGTCTAAGGACCTGCAACGCTTTCTCCCTTGGATACACCGGCGGTGGTAGTTGTTGGACGTACCGCTGCAACGTGAGTACCAGTCTCACGTATGCGAATATGTCACTGAGTATTTATCCAGGTTGAAAACCTCCCAATTTGGTTATGCACTGGAAAGATAGTTTTCACCACTGACAAGTGAGGCCGACGCGGAAACTTGAAGGCAAACAGTTGTCAAAAAGGTCAAGTCAGAGAAGTCGAAATCATCATTGCTCTGCTGTTCTAGATCCGTTTAGCTATCTTCTAACAATGTGATATAGTTGAAAGTCGAACCCCTCTGGATCCTTGCCTTGCCATTCATAGAAGCATGCATATTGGAAGAGACTGTGATAATTGAGTCGATTTGCTGCACAGTATGCCCTGGTATCGTTGACATTATTAACTACCGAAGAAGCAGGGATATCATTCAACAATGACAACAAAGGGAATCGGTAGAACTATAGTTTATAAGCGAGCACCACACAAACATACGTGCCTTTCAAGGACTCAAGGACAGCATATATAAATTCTAGTAGGGAAAGTGCCTCATACAGGAAGAATCATAACCTCTCTCATTAGAGTCCCATCTTAGCATCCGCTTAGCTAGCCCAGCTAGTCCCCTCTCTTTACGCAGATGGCCATTTGTTTGTCCCTCAGCTCTTTTTACAAACTGGCACCCTTTGCCAGAAGCATCGCCAGTTTCCAGACTTCAGTTATGGCATTCTACGTCAACGCTATACCTGATTGCCGGGTCTGATAATGGTGGATTTCCAAAGCTATCAACTTAATTAATCAGGGTGGATTCAATGAGAGCGAACTTGAGCGATTTAAGTTACCCTGCCAGTGGCAGTGCATTGTATGCCATGACTGCATGTGACTGCATTCGATGCGGTCAACTTGAACTTTCATTCTCTTTTGCCTTGACGCGCCTTGACGTCCACTTTGCATCAGTCCATCCAGCATACGCGTACCCTCGACATGGCGGAACTCGAAAGATTTCCTTTCGTCGAACAAAAGATGTCCATGACCGTCAGCTTTCGAATCAACGGGGTGGAAGATCTTCTAACACATCCAACGCCGTCCAAACCAACGGCCTACTTTTATCCGGGCTATTATCTAGACGTGTTTTCCTCTTGTGACAAAGCCACTGGGAAGGGGACGATTTCCGTGTTCTTGAAACCTCAACCTGGCAATATAAGACTGCCAGTGAGGCTCGAACTGTCTGCTTGGTCTCTGGCTAGGACGACTCGATACCAGGAGAGGCATCTCAATCATCAGCGGTATATTCATGATACTCGCGGGTGGAGAAATTTTATTGCACAAGATGATTATGACAAACATGAGACCATGCGCCACGAAAACGCGATATTGTTGGAGGCCAAAATCACCTGCAATCTTACTCCTCGAAAGGCCCACAAGCCGAGCTTCGATGTCGTCTATGACCATGTAACTGAAAAAAAGCCCAAGCGTGAAGTGACGTACAAGGTATATTCGGGGAAAACACAAACGGGTCGCCTCTGTCGTCCTCGGACATTGTATTCCTCACTAGATATACTCGAGGCAAATGGTATCGATGTTTACAAGCGTGAGTAATGTATCCTCATGATACCTTGTTGTCACATCACTGAACATTGGTCTCACTTTCTTTAGTCGAGACAACGGGTTTAGCTCTGGTTGAAGACGGGACGAACAAACATAGACGACCGGTCCTGTCACCCGAAGGTTTTGCTGAGGACAGTGATTTCGAAGAGCGCTCCGAGGACAAAGATGTTCATGAAGACGTGGGAAACGACATTGCTCTTGCAGCAACTGGTTCAGCATCCAAGAGCCAAATGGTAACCCAATTTGCATCTTTCATTAGTTCAGGGTGTTATATGATACGACTTACTGCTATGTTCTTTGCGGAATGATTTCGCTGTTCAGGATGATGACGCGAGTACGAATGTAGCTCCCGTACCAGATGATAGTGAAATATTATCACCTCCGCAAGAAGTGCGTGAAGAGAATGTGACAATCACGGGTGCTGCAGCTGATACGTGCGTGTCGTTATTTTCGCCTTCCTCTCGGAGACTCGGATTAATCGGCCTTCTGGTTTCAGTTGGGAGGCTTTCTTATTCTGGTTATATACCGGCCATATCGTATTTGCGCCCATGAAGAATGGCGGCGCTCGGGCACGGAGACGTTCAATTGATATGCATAGGACTAGCCATCCTCGACGACCTGCACCATGCTCATGCAAATCGATATTATACATAGCCAGCAAAGTGAGTGATTGCATCCTGATTCTTCATTGTAGGTACTAAGTCCCTCTTGAAATGTCTAGCTCGATGTAGACCCTCTTAAACAGCTCGCTCTAAGACATTTAGAGAACGTGTTGACCGAGAAGACCATCTTGAAAGAACTCTTTACCCCATTCACCGCCAAGTCAGTGCCCACCCAGGTTTTGTAGCTCGACTTGTATTAATGAAATTTGGAAATAGACACGAGGAGGTCAAGACCATGGAAGTCGTAGCTGTCGTAAAACATTGGATTACAATTCGAGACTCTCAAGCTCTTAAGGACAAGATGGACGAGATCGCGGAGGGAAAACTACCCCATGCTGGAAGGATCATGGCAGATTTGCTAATTAGGGCTGCATTGACGGAGAAGCCTCAGTCCCCGACCTAACGATACGCAATCTTCCGATGCATTTTATCTTGACGTTGTGATGAGAAAGCTCTTCGAGAGGACATTCGCGTTTGGGTGGCTGTTCAAGACAGATCGCCTGACGTGGATTTTCTAATGTTTCGTTGCTGAGGGCTGAACTACATATGTCCTAGCTTAGATCGTTCAATCGTCATTAGGACATCTGGATTTTTCCGGTGTGTTGCGACGGCAGACTTCCACGGCAAATAATTTTGCACTGTGATTTCATCATTGTCGTTGCTCACATCCTCAAGCATCCCTCGAGTCGCTCTTTCTTGGGCTTTGCAGGATCCTCGTGCTATTGCAGGCCAATGGTTGATCCAAGTTGCAGTCCTAGGCCCACTTGAGAAGGGATCTCAATTGCTCGGTCTCCACGATCTGCAAACGTCTGGGCTGCGTAACGAACTTCTAGGGAGTTTGTGCATAGTGGGACAGACACATCGTTTACAGCTAGCCAGCCCATATGAAATTGTCGCCGCTTGCTTTCCTTGGGTCCACGGTTCCGAACTTCACGACGACGCTCCCGTCGGCGCGGAACGGTATTGGCAAGCTGTTTGCCTATTTGGTCTCTAAATCATGACGACAGTCACGCCCAGTGACCCGTCCGTCAACTTTGTAGCATGCAGGAATGATGAAGCACGCTATCGCTGAGGAGCTATGCCGCTTCATGCTTCTTGGTACACTTCATGCCTTCAATGGAGCACGACAAACAATTCTACATGAATTAGCTTGACATGCATCACCAGGTGCCCATGATACTGTCCTGGAATGGCCGTTCATTCACCGCCCGTGATACATGATGAACCAATTCACTAATCAGTGGGGTCGATGATTTGTGACAGCCAAGGAAAGACCTGAAGGGCCGCCAAAAGTGGTAGGTAGTGCTCATCTTTGCTATGGCACAATATGGCACCCTCATTCACCATCCTTTGTGACCAGCGATGTGAATGAATAGTCATTCTAGGACAAAAAGTACCGGTTGGAGGATCCTAATACTGATTAATTATGCAATAGGGCAAGATCATTTTTTAATTGCTCTCTCAGGATTCCGGTCGAACCGTCGATACGTTGCACATGGAAGCGACGATCATGTCATGCTGTATGCCACGCGTCGATCAAAATCGTACAGGACACAGGCAAGTGGTTCTTTGCATCCTACGGAGTCTCATCGAACTCATCTTTTTGAGGTGGGGACAGTCGTTGAGGTGGCGTCTCGTTCTTTTATCAGCCGCACACGGTAACAAGATCGTCTCCATTTTTCCCTAGACACATTTTTCTCTGAATCGACGACGAACTGCCCAAATGGCTCCAACGGGACGCGAGTACACATCCTCGGTGTCTGATCGCTTGCTTCTTTCTGTTCGTCTCCGCAAACGAGACATGACAGCGATAACTACGGTGCAACAGCGGCATCGCCTGCTATAAGCTTTGCCACCATCCGAGTAGCAATGAGATCCGGGGTCTATGTCATTACTCAACATTACATGCTTCCCTTCCACAATATAAAAGGATCTGCGGTGAGCTCTTCAGTGACCCGCTCATCCAGATCCAGCACTTTCTCTCCAGCACCTCTTCGTCATGTTTCCGGGCTCCTCCCTCATCGCGACCCTCACTCTTGCTATTGCAGCAGCAGCGGGTCCATTGATTCAGGTTCGCGACACACCCATCACCCTCTCAATCGCAAAGCGTTTCAACTTCACTGGCTCCGCTTCCCTGTTGGAGCGCGACCAGGCTCGCGTGAAGGGACTTCGGCGGTTGGCTCAAGCCAAGACCAGCGGGAAGTTGAACGAAGATGCGGTTATCTCTACCCCTGCGACTAACCAGGCTGTTGGCTATGTAGTCAATGTATGTTGATTTCCCTCATTTCAAGCGATTCATTATCTGATTATTCACCGACGCCTTCAGGTTGACGTTGGGTCACCAGCTACCACCTGTGGGTACATTGTTCCCTGTTTCTTTGCTTGCCTAACATATGTGTAGACGAGCTCTTGGTCGACACCGGTAGCTCGAATACCTGGGTTGGTGCTGGCAAGGTATACGTTCGCACTGGTACTTCCACCCAAACAAATGACCGTGTTGTAAGTGCTCAGGTGAACTTTGCGAACTAGTACTCACCGTCCATCTCAGTCTGTAACATACGGCTCAGGGTCTTTCTCTGGAACGGAGTTCACCGACACGGTGTCGCTTGGTAGTAGTCTGACAATCCAACGTCAATCTATCGGTGTTGCCTCCCGATCACAGGGTTTCAATGGCGTCGATGGTATCCTTGGGTAATTCGGACTGCATTTATTTGCCTGATCTATACTAACCTTTGATTGTAGTATTGGTCCTGTTGATCTGACCACCGGCACCCTTTCACCTGATACTAGCAGCACGGTCCCTACCGGTATGTGCCCCAATAGTCATTCTTGTTCCATCCCTGACCAAATTTTGTTCTAGTCACCGACAACCTGTTCTCTCAAGGTGTAATCACTTCGAACTTGGTGGCTGTATCGTTCGAGCCAACGACATCCCTCTCGTCTACAAATGGCGAGTTAACCTTCGGTGGTACCGATTCTTCGAAGTTCACTGGTTCTATCTCCTTCGCGTGAGTGACAAGTTGCATATTATACTCTAGCCTCTCATAAACTCACCCAAATATGCAGTCCAATCACCAACACATTCCCCGCTTCTGACTTCTGGGGTATCGACCAGACCATCCTCTATGGTGAATCTGAATATATCCTGAGCAGCAGCACCGGTATCGTTGATACTGGTACCACTCTCACTTTGCTCGCTTCTGGTTCGCACCTACATCTAAGTTAAACATGACGACAGATACTCACGGACAATTTCAGACGGATTCGAACGGTACCAAATCGCGACTGGAGCGGTCCTCGATGATGACGCCACCGGTTTGCTCCGTCTTACGCCCGCACAGTTCGCCAATCTTCAAAGCTTGTTCTTCACCGTCAATGGTGCAACTTTCGAGCTTACTGCCAATGCTCAGGCGTGGCCTGTACGTATATTTAGTCCATGCAGGGAATATTCTGAGGCTGAATGCATCTATCGGCAGCGTTCTCTCAATACTGCCATTGGCGGAGATTCCGACAGCATATATCTTATTGTTGGAGACCTTGGTACCAATTCGGGTGAAGGTCTCGACTTCGTCAACGGTTTGACCTTCCTCGAGCGCTTTTACTCCGTCTTCGATACCGCCAACCGCCGCGTTGGCCTTGCCACCACTTCTTTCACTCATGCAACCACGAACTGAGGGATCGACTGCCATGATGTGGAATCAAACGAGGCGATCTTGGTCTATTCTATTGCTGAGTTGTTGTGACGGATAGTGTTTTACTTTGCCATCTTCTGCTTGACTGAATATCCCACAATCATTACTGACACATTCGTTCTTTGCTATTACTGACACACTCCTTGCTGTTGAAATACTTACACATTTTTAATACACTTGACTCAGAGTCCCTCATTGGTGCTCAGCTTCAGATATCACTGTGTCTCAGATCACCGAAGCACCTGAAAGGCGGGCCGACCTTATTAGATACTTACTTCAAGTTAAGCTAGTTACCAGCCCAAACTTGCTAAAACTATTCGCCTTGTCTCAACTTGATAGATTACCGACGTGAAGCAGGCCCGGGTGAATTGAAGAAGGGACATGGCATGCTATGGCATGGCACCTTCTTCCGGTGTTTTGACCACTCCGGGTCTTTCTTCTCTGACTTATCTCTAAGCCCGAGGCTCGGAAAGTCATTTGACCAAGATGGAGTAAACAGGACTAAGATCCAAACTGCAGCGATGCACAAGGGAAACTGTAGTACCTCGATGGTGCCTATGCTGCTTTGGCGGAGGAAGTTCAGAGCGGGTTTTTACATAGTCGTCATAGGCTCATAGCAGATGACAAGTAATCGGGTTTACGGGGCCCTGGGTCCGGTTTGTGGAAAGTCCGAGCCTCTAGGCCTAGCTAGTATCAGGCCGTGTAAGATATGGGGATACGGGGATATGCATGCAGGTATTTCAATTGCGAGGTAAAAGATAGCTAGAGCTAGTTGTACATATCTGAATTGCCTCGACTCGATGACGTGCTGTCTCTGTTTCGCTTGAACGGCACGAACTGAATGGCAAGAATAAAGTTCTGATGCTCCTCTGATGGCGTGAGTTGATAAGACGATAAAGTATATATATACGTAGCATTCATCTTGCCGTTGTACACGCTCGTACACGATGCTCCCTCAAGGTTAGCCACGTACAGTACGTCGCGGCTTGCAGATACATAGTACTTACACGAAAGTGTGGGCTTGGAGTGGAGAAGATGTGGCAGATACTGTTGCGCTGCGTACCGGTTCCGCATGGTAGGATGCACGAGGCTGGGTCAGTCAAACGTAGTGAGCATTAGAGTTAACGTTGGTCAACGGCAGATGGGGCGCACACTCTTGGCGCACGGCAGACAAGCGTCCCGATCGCGTTTGGCGTGCGTGACCGTGAAAGATCTGAGATAGCCGAGGATTAATAACTGAATTAAAGCTCTAATTTAGTGTCTAGAACATTTAGCTTGACGTCAGGAACGAGTCGTACATGAACCAGCATGCAAACTGTTGCAAACTGTTTCCCAAATTGCTCTGAGTCTACTGGGCAGTCGAGCGGACCCCTCTCTCATGGCCTCCCTCGCTGTCGCCGACGTCGTGCAGCTCAGTACGCCGCCAGAGAAAAAGTCGCCGCTTGGAGTGGGGACGTACACTGTGGAGCTGCCCCTATCTGCATGGGAGATCAAAGAAGGGGAACAAATGCGGGCGCAGGAAAAGGTCGAACTGGTCAGGGACATGGCCCTTGATGGGCCTTTTCCTGAGCATTCCTCGTCATCGTCTTTAAATGACCACCAAAGTATGATTCGCGAATCTCAGGTTGCCCCACACGCACGTGCGTATCGAGCTTCTGCAGCTGGCTCAAGTACTCACAGACAGCTGCAGTCCATTCCTACGAAACAGGCTTATCCGAGGAGCTCGTAGACGGTTGTTCCACCAAGGCAGCCTCTCCGCCCTCGTTGCCGCACATGTTCGCTAGTCGGGAGCGCCCCATGTCAGTCCTTAGTGCTTCTTCACAGGACACACACCACTTCAACAGCACTTATCATTATTCTGCTTCTGAACCTGGCCACGGACACCGTCCTTCATTCTCTTCGGCTTTCTTTCCTCCCCGAACAGGGAAGTCTGTTTCCACACGTCGACCATACCATCACGACGAAAATCACATAGGGCACGAAGTCCCTTCTTTACGTATGTCGAGTATAAATGCTGGACATCGAACACCTTTATTCGCCGGCGCAGAATTGGCGTCTGATGTTGATCGTCGCTATTCGGATGCCATGATGACTTATCCTTCCCACTTCCCTTCATCAGTGTTATCAGCAAATGAACATGGTGCTCCCATGCCACAACATCAAGCCCCCATCCGCCCGCCCCGCAATAAACTCAGGAAACCCCCACCATCGGGGTATCGACCTCCCTCTGAGAACCCCTCTAGAAATATGTCCATCTCCTTGACTTCCAGACCCCAGAGTCCCTTCTCCAAAGACACGCTCATTGACTTGACGCATTCTCCTCCCGCCACCTTTAACGGCCGATCCCCACCTCCCGCGTTCCCGGGCACCAGTAGTGAAACCGCACAGTATTTTGCTCAAACCTCTTCTCCTTCGCTGACTAGGAGACCGACTAGCCCTCAATATGCTAGTGAAAGCACCAGCGCGAGCTGTGCAAGCCGGAGTGGGAGTGCCGAAGACTCGACATTCTCCGCGTCTTTGTACGCTTCCACTGCACCCACGAGTCCTTCTACGACCTCAGACGGCGCACACAAATATTTGCATTATTCCCACTCTCAGAGCTCTCACATTACCCCGACGTATTCGGCGTATCCCTCCGGACATGAAACTAATGGATCACCTTGCGCTGCTCCTGACGCATATGCCTATTCCTCTCCTATACCATCTCCTGAAGCCCCCTTCCTTTCCTATCAATCACCTGCAAATACCCCTAGTATCTCTCAGCCACCACAATCCAGCCGATCTCCGCACTCCCCTCGGAAATTGACGAAACGGAGACCATTCTCACCACCACCGTTACAATCGCAGTCGCCGTCATCGGGCAAGTTTGCAGGGGGGAGTTTACCGCCACCTGCAAGGAGTGCAAAAGAGGCTAGGTCGATCGAGAATGGACATGCTTATGCAGTCGATGGGTTTGGAGGGGTCGATGAGAATGTAGGGAGGAAGAGGAGCATACTCGGGCTCAAGATTGGGTTTAGCCATAGGGACAAGAATAAGGGGGCTAAAGGGAAGGGGAAGAATGTTGGGAGTTCACATAAGGCGGACGCAGAGGAACAAATGTACGTGACTGAACTGGGAGAGATGGCCATGGGATTGGGAATACAGAACGCGGGGTTGAGGTCATCAATGTGGTCTGTGCCAGAAGGCGAAAAGGTTCGGGTTCTCGTCGAGATTCTTTTCCGTTGCTTGCCTTAAAACTCATCTTATTGCCCTGCCCACTCGTTTCTTCATTCCTTTAGATGCCAGACACTTACACCTCCTCACCTTCTCTACCCACGTCTCCCACTTGTCCTCAAATTCCTACAAGCAACACTCGCCGAAGAAGCTCCACTATCTCCTCTAACTCTCATATCGACCGAACCTCACGCGCTCTTTCCGATCTTGCATTCACCGGAACGACTTCCGCGCTGTCAAGTAGTGCACTTGCTGCATTGACTGCGCGACTAAGCACATATGAAGGTTCGCCAGAATGGGTCGATGTTGCTTTGGAACCTATCTATCAGTATGATCCCTACCCGTACGATTCAAGGCTTGAGGTTAAAAGTGATGACGGGCATGGGCAGACTTCCAAGGCAAGTGTCGATATGGGAGTTGGAAGTGGAGGCAGGAGAAGAGGAATGTCTGAGATAGGACATGGGACGAAGAGTCCGCCTTCGAGGTCCAGTTCGATTTCGTTCTTGAATCAGGATCCGTATCCGAGTATCTATTCTCGTACTCAACGTTCATTCCCCCTTCCACGTGCTCGTTCTCATTCGTATTCTCGGCCCCATTCCCATCCGAGTCAAGTTCAACATCGAGACTTTGCTCAGAATTCAAGAGCTCACTCTCAAACACATGACGTTTCCGAGTCCCCCACAAAAGAAGCCGATCCTGTGGCGAGTATGAGGAGATGGACGTTGGCTATGACGGATGTTTCGGATGAGGTCCTTGTGCAGGAGTTGGAGAGGTTGAGAAAGGAAAGCGCGGCGGCTCTGAATGGGAGGGGAAGAGTCAAGAAGAAAGTATCGCTTTCTAACACTCATGTCTCTTCGTCTGAGAGTGGAGGCACTGGTGGTCATGGCGAACAGGGGACTGTGGAGGGGAAGGTGATAGTGATCGAGAAGAAGAATCGACGGGGCAGTGGATGTGATTTCGTTTATGGCGGACCTTCTGTTAACGGGGCGTCCCCGACGAGGGTGAGGAGTGGGAAGTTTCATGTCGGTGTTCATCAAGATGACAACCTTGACCACCTCTCTGATGGAGACGAATCTGAAGAGGAGGAACCTCTTTCCGATGAAGAAGAAGACGACTTTGATGATTCTTCTGACGACTCTGACTGGAAAATCGCCCGACGCGCACTCCTCTGCTGTCGTGAACTCGTCCTCACCGAACGGACTTATCAATCTCATCTCCGTACTCTCCTCTCAGGAGATATTTCACCTACATCTCAACATTCTCGCGTTCCCGCCCTCGTACTTTCTTATCTCCCAGCTTTACTCAACGCAAGTCAAGCATTCTTAGCTAGGGTGGAAGATGATCCTAGCGCGTGGGGCGTTAGTGCTGCCTGGTTAGGATGTGAAGAGGAGTTGGAGAGTGCGTTTGTAGGATGGTGTGGCGTTGTGGGTGAATTGTTCGTTGATAGGGAGGAGGGGAAGGATACCGGGAAGAAGTTGTTGAAAAGTGGGCCCCCTTCTGCTACTAGCCGTAGAGGGAGTATGTCAGTTCTGGCTGCTCATGAAAGGAGTAAGAACGGGACGCCCTCCCTCTCGATGACCGCTCTTACTTTACAGACTTCAAGGAAACACAGACCCATGTCCGACATGGACTTCCCCCCCTCTTCCTCCCGCTCTACTAGAGACGAGCCGATGTCCATCCCTCCGGTGATGACGAAGAGCTTTTCTCATGGCTCTGGATTGTTCACTGCTGCTTTAGGTACGGGACTTCCGTTTGGTCTTTCGACGTCACCACCAAAAAGGTCAACTGCTTCATCGAGTCCTGCTTTGGCTGGACCGATTGCTGTGAGGTCTGGGTCGGACAGTGGATTCTCGTTCTCTTCCTCGTCTTCGCCTAGGATGATGCCTCTTACCACTATCAACACCAATATCAATATCAACACAAATACAAAAGGACAGCAGCAGCAGGGTCAGAATGGTTCGGTCTCTTTGACTAGAAGCTTTACGGCTGCGTTGAGACGGAAGAGTTTTCTTGGGTCTAGTGTCAGTTTGCCTAGTGGGTTGTTGTCGACTGAGAAGAGGGAGAGGGAGAAGGAGAAGGTTAGGGAGAAGAAGATGTTGAAGAAGGGGAAGGGGAGGGAAGGGGAGAAGAAGGCGAGTGTGAGGGAGTTGGCTATTCAGCCTACTCAGAGGATTATGAGATATGTGTTGCAGTATCGCGGTATGTCTCTTTTCTCTGTGTTTGTTGAAGAGAAAGTTGATGATGCTGATAATTGGTTTGGGTTTGTAGATCTGTTGCAACATACTCCTGTCTCGAGCCCCTCGAGAGCACTCGTCGAACGCGCTTTGGAGAGTGCGGTGAGGATCGCACAGAAGTGTGATCGTGCGCAAGGGAATTCTGCTTTTTTGCGTAGATGAAAAAGAAACACGGCCTTTGGACTCGCAAGCTACAAAGGTTTTATGACTCATGAACGACAAACGACGAACGATACATATACCCACTCATTTCATTGGTTCTGTTCCAGATTATGTTTTAATCAATTCTGCACGTCCTCCCCCCCCTTTTTTAATGCATCTCTCGGTCTCAAATTATCAACTGTAACTCGTATCCCGTTCACCATCGACCCTCCCCATTGCATTTTATTTCACTTCATTTGACGTCCTTGCATTTCTTCTGCCTGCATTTTTCTTTTTACATCTACTTCTAGTCCCCGCATCCACACCCAATCTCTTATTTTCCATCATTAGACATCCGACAACTCACGTCCTTCATGATAATTCTCATCTCTCTCCCACACCCTCATTCCTAACTGTCTCATCTTATTCATCATGCATCCCTACCGAACCTTTCCCTTTACTCGGTCGATCGTCGACTGACCTGCCACGCGCTACTGTACCTGCTTTCAATGTCGTTGCACGCATCTCTATCACCTACCCTGCTGTACAACTTGTTATTTTACTGTTACTTGCATGTATGCCTTTACACACGAAGTCATCACCAGTTTTATTGTATTTCTCTATAAGGTTCTATATTTCACAGCAGACTTGAACATGTTGATGCATTTTACTGAATGCTGCTATTTCCTCACACCGAGTTCCTTCGTTTGTGGATGAAGTGGATGAGGTAGAAGACGCTTCTGTGCATTCGTGCAGTGTGGCCTTTTGAAAGCTAATGATGCGAATCTGTGAACCGTCATTTGACATCATGAAGTTACGAGGGTTCGCGAGATCACCATGTATGACACCTTTAGTGTGCAATCTGTGTATGGCTAGCAACTTGGCATCCCTACATGGAAGGAACGTCAAGTCAATAATGCGATTCAGTAAATTTGATTGGACGACGTACATGAGATGTTGATGGTCCTCAATATCAAGATCGAGGCAACCCTCAAGGACTAAACAAGAAAGCTTGATTCTTTCACCGTTATTCAACCACACCATCGAACGGAATAAACCATGACATATAGGTACAACTCTGCCTTGAAGATCTGCGAGATGCTTGTACATCTCATACTCTGATACGAGTCGTTTGTGGCCTTCGTCCCCTCGAGCCCATTTGAACGCCACCTCGCCTAGATAGTACGGACGAGAAGACATCAAGATGAGATGAGCGTTGAAGACACATGCGTTGGTGACTTCTCCGAAAATGGGATGTTCTGAGTCGTAAAAGTCACAAGCTTCGGGATCTCGTATGGTGGCCACCAAGCCAGGGAGTTCGTTGTAAAGAGGTGGGTCGATACTCTCGAACGCGTATTCCATGGACTTCGTGAAGACAATTCGGAGACGTTGGTGTTTTGATGATGGTGACATGGTGTTTTGACTGTCAGTAGAGTCGAAGAGAGTCGGCAGCTTGAGATCTTGGCGGAGTGGTATTGAGGGATCTAGAGACAGGTAGTTAAATTGAAGACGCCTTGCGTTGATGAGACATTTGAGAAATCCAGGCGGCGAGACAAAGGAAATATATGACCCGACATCCGGCCAAGTCCGAAACAGTGGCCCTTGCCTCATGACAAAGGCACGATGCCACAGGCTAACTGTTGTAACAAAGTCTGTCAGTCACACTCAGTCGATGGTTGACCCGACACTCCGACGCCCTTGGAATTACCTATGTGGCCACTACGTTGAAATTAAAATAGGGATCTATACATGAGGATAAGAAGAACAACGTGATTCACAGAAGCCAGTGAAATCACATATCGTGCCCGGCATGTAGTAGGAGCTTTCGAACTCGTCTAACTCTTGGCAAATCCTTCCTATCCTATCGACTGACTTTGATGGGATAGCGTTAGGGCACTTGTGCTCAGTAGCTTTGCCAAAACCGATAATGCGAATCTTTCCGTCACTCCCTACTCTGAAATTACGGCGATCCTGCAGCGCACCATGACAAATACCTCTGGCATGCAACTTGCGAACGGCCTCTAGCCTCGTCTGGCTAATAGTCAATAGTCAGCATAACTAGGTGCGCCGCACGATAGTCTATATTTAGCGTACCTAAGTCCATCATCGTAGATAGTCAAAAACGGTATACACCATTCAAGAACTAAACATGAGATCCGCACGTCGCCATATAGAGCTGTGAACAAGCCATGACAAATCGGTATAACGTCCCCTTGAAGGTCGGCCAGTTTCTTTTTATATATGCACCATTTTTTGAGAAGAGCATCGTGTTTATCTGGTCCGCGAGCCCACATCAAGGCAACAAGTATTGGATCTTTGTTTGGTTTGTTCTGAGGGGGGTTGAGTAGGCTTAGCCTAGCTCGGCTAACGGTAGGCATCATACACCCTATTGTATCAGAGATTTCTAGCTTTCTGGGGAACGGGAAGACAGCTAGCAGGTCTGGCTCTTTACTAGCGGAAATGTCGGTCAGCCGGTGGACCGTGTCGGATCTAAACTCGACTTGTAAGACGCGGTTTCGAGACATGACTGAGTGGCAAGTAGTGGTGAGTTTGGAAATTAGAAAGGACCCGAGATCGGGAAGTGGTGCAATGACTTGAGGGGATAAAGACCACAAATGCGGGGAAGACTTTATAGTGCGAGCACAAAGACCTGACAAGTCCGGCGGAACATGTCCAATATGCTAAGCGAAGAACCCAAGATTTAGGAACATGCTCAAGGAGTGGTCATCGTGTAGGTCAAACGGAGGTCAAAGGCTGTCAAAAGTAATGTCAATGAAACATAAGTAAAGCCAATTCCTGTTTCGAATCCACGAGCTCTACGCACAATGTTTTGAGGACATGGCGGCCTTGAGTACCTTACTGCAGCACCCTGCAGCATTGACCATGCCGCGAAAATCACCCAAGTTCAAGTTTAACCGTGACGTCAGTACAGCAGCTCTTGGCCTACGATCATTGTGACCTTGTGCAAAAGCTAATCTTCGGGACTTGTGAATCGCATTAGAGTAGCTCCCAAGAGGTCAGCCATAAGCAGCGAACGATTCCTGCGCCTCATAGTGGCATGACATCTTCGCCAAGAGTGAAGTTCAGATGTTGATGGTTGCAAAGAAAAACAAGATGGAGAGCGCTTATCGTGATTCTACAAGTTCCCGAATCGGTAGCTGTTGAACTTTGTGTCTTGTTTGTGTTTCTTCATAACTTCTACAAAAGTTAGTTGTCTCCAGGCGTGAACAAGGTATCTCTCTACTACTGATGCTCAAGTACTTACTTCGAGTGTCCTCTATAAAGAGGTGGTGATGTTCAAACTGAGTCGCTGTAAACTCTTCTTCGCCCTCTCCACCTCAAGTATTCTGGAGGCAAGGCTGCTCACGTCTGCCTACTCGTCCGTACTTCCAATATCTAGAACTCTTCCACCGGAATGTCCCTAATCCCTCTTGCGGACCATCTCATCCTAAAGTACTTCGATGAGAGTGGCGTATTTCGTCGGGGAAGTCTTGAAGCTTTGCCACACGATGTCCTTGTCAATGGGTTGTTTCCTCATCTGAATGTATACGATATATTGCGCCTCCGTCAAGTAAGTTCTACATTGAGACTTTTGACTCGGATGATGCTCAAATTGTTGCACTTCCAGGTCTCGCGAATACTCTATAATGCTACATTAGAAAAATCTCTCTGGATCCGACTGCTCAGAACTATGACTTGTCCTCTGCACCCGTTGCCTGCGAATTCTAGATACTCGCTCAACGGACTTACGCCTTTGGAACTAGAACGTCTTGTCACGCGATCATTATCACTCGAGAATCTGTGGAGAGACCAGAACCCGGACTCATTCAACTTGTACATCCGAGGCTTCAACTTGGCAAGAGAGATCCTTAATATGACTATTCTACCCGGAGGCAGATACCTTGTGGCGTCAATCCGTCAATTCGACAGATACTCCATAATGCTTCTGGTAATGGATCATGCAAGAGGCGTCATACCGCTTGCAGATACTGGGCGTCTGCCGTCGAAGGCTTTTCGCATTCAGGCGAAGTATGTCCCTGTCAATGGGCAGCATGGAATACTCATCTCCTACGTGTGCCGCGATTATAAGAATAAAAAAGACAAGGCTAGGTACCCTAGGTTCGTATCTCTCATCCAACCTTCAATGAATGTCAGCAAATGACGTCAATTTGAACAGGCTCAACATTTCGGCATATAGTGAAGATCACGACATCGATCCTGAAGTCCCTCTGATATACGAGTGCGGTGTCCTCCATGTATCTTTGGCCTCTGTTGAGGGGCTCAGTCACAATGAACCTGGGACACAGGAGTGGAGCAATTTTGCACTGTCCCAAGAGTCACCCTTTCGTATGCCCTGCAAAATACGCTCACGCGGTCAGTTGGGCATATCCGATGTAGCCGAAGTGTATGGCAAGCCTTACCTTGTGCTGGTCGTACAGCCAAACACTATTCAGTTCAAGGTGATCTCTATGAGTCATGTGGAAGTTAAACTGGAGTGTATGAAATATGCAGGGCTCGTACAATTCGTAAGTGACAGGTTTCCTCGATGCAAAAGATAATTGACTATTCGATCGCAGGAACACCGAATTCTGGCATTGCGCATCCTTCCTGAGCAGCATGAGATATTGGTTGTCCGTCGAATCGTCGTCCCAGGAAAGGATGTCTTTGTCATAGAACTTTATGACATCCCCGAATTCCTTCCTTCGGGAGAGCTGGCGATTCGCTTAGGCGACGTCCTCAAACACACCAGTTATAAAGCTATCGCTGGGTATGGTTTCTCGGCAGCCTGGATCACGGACCCTTTATGCCTAGTCCAAACTGATGAATCGATCCAGCCCGGGCTCATGAACGCATTCTCCCGACGTCCAATATGTATATACGGACGCACAGTCAACGAAGAAGTTATGGTCGGTGACCTAATTCGAAAGTTGGATGGATTCATGCGGCTGGTCATCTGGCCAGAGACCGCTCAGCGAACGCTACCCAATGGTCAGGTACAGGAATACTGCGAGTACAACTTGAACTCGATGTCCAAGATCATGTCCTTTGTGTCCAAAGGAGATGCCCAGTTTCGCATCCTCCCGGGATGTCGACGCTCTGTTCTATTCAGCAGTCCGCCCGATGATATCTCGGATGCACCGCCTATCTACAAAGCTTTCAGAATCGTGGACGATGAGTGTGACTTACCGAAAAACCATAATCTGCCGGCAGGGCAGATTTACGGGTACTTGGATATACCTTTCCAGTTTGGTGATAAGAAGTGGAAGGCTATGGCTTGGGACGATACGATTGGGAGGTTGTGTATTTCGCCGGAGGGTAGTTCCATAGTGACTGTGGTCGAGTTTGCGAAGGCACCCATAGCAGGTGAGTTATATGGATAGACCTACTTTTGACCAATCCGCTGATGATCGTCACGCAATATCCAGCAAATGTTGTTCCCATGGATCCGGAAGAGAGAATAGCGAGTCAGGAAAACGAAGGGCGCGTTCTCGTAGGCACTAATCACCTAATTCCTGAAGTTAACATAAGAGAAGGCGCAATTACTCACGATCACATTGCTTATGAGGAGAAAGGTGTGATCGAGAGGTTGCGCGAGTATGTTTCTCTTTCTGGTATCTTTGGCTCGGGTTCATCGGATGCCTCCAACATGGTATGAGATTGGACATTTCTTCTTTATTCATAGGCGATTTGTTGGGTATATGGACTTTTGAATATTTATAAATATTGACTATCAGCGTGAATGCAGCACGACGGTGCCCAAACGACAGCCTTCAACTCCGTTAGCGGTCATCACGATCTCACCATCGACAAGGTCGTCTTTGCGCAACTGCCCTTCCGCCGCTTCGATCCACTTTCCTTGTTCCAATAACAAGCGTCGCATGACTCCTGATAAGCATCCTGAGCTCTTTGCATTGGGAGTCAACCACTGGCCATCTCTCCGGATTGCGAGATTCCGTATAGAAGTTTCAGAAAGCTCGCCTGCTGGAGTGTGTAAAATTACGTCCGAATATCGTCCCGCAGGAGTGGTTAAAAGCGGTAGATTGGTGCGAGCTCGGGCAGCATCATAATGCCCACGCCGTGTGGTTTTGGTGGATGTGTACAAGGATGGTTCTGTTGGTTCAGTATCCAGACGGAAAACGTGTTCGGGAACACTGCTTGGCTCAAGTGGATCCGATGTAGGTAGCGGTTCAACAGGAAAAGCTGTCGCAGAAAGACGACCGGCACGAGATAGAGTTACTCGTACCTTTGAAAACCCAATAGCTTCAACAACTTGTGTGATCGGCGAGAGATGTTGACATACTCTAAATGGTTTTCCCGGATGTTCTTCAGATGCGGCTTCTACAGCAGCGTCACAGGCCTCCTGCAGAGCGTCCTCAGTGAGACCATCTAGACAATTCGTCCATCCATGCTGTTTTGCAGCATCACGGAGCCGATCTATGTGATAGGGCAGGAGCATATACGCAGAAGGAGTATCATCGTTCGCGACGGTGTTCCATTCCAGTCCTAAGAGTTGTAGGTCGTATCTGGTTGAGGTCAGAAGTTCATAGGGTTCTGTATCGGTGCTCATCGTCGCCGACATAATTAATGTCGACTCGGAGGGGAGCTCTTTACGGGCGGCTAAACCCTAATATGCGCGTGACCGTGGTGTCCAAAACCGGTGCGTATAAGTAGTAGTCGTCAGCGGGAGCCGGTCCAAGCGACTCACTTTCCTTCCACCCCAGAAGCACTGCAGTGGGCTCACCATGTTCTCCGTCAAAGCCACGTATCGTGGCGAAACTCGTAAATTTTGCTTTTCTTCTCCTTCCTTTCCTTCTTATCAGCAGTTGTACCATCAGGTATGTCCTTCATATCCTCCTCACTGCCTCACACGCTCCTAACACAATGACCTCCTATAGCTATACAGAGTTTTTCCTATTCATAAGCAATACTACCTATCCAGGTTGCTGTTCTCGCCAGATTCGAAGAATGGCCCGCAGCGTATCCTAATTGGCAAAGAGGCTCACTCTGCAGAAGAGTACGAGAACCACATTGCCCCGTATCAGGGACGTTCGTTCCCTGATCCCGTCCTGAAGTTCTCGGTCTTTGATGAGACGCCGCACAAAGTCCCTACCAACGTTTCAACTGAAGATGCGATCGTTGAGAACACCGTCGTCAATGACACAGCGTCCGCAGCAAGTGGCGCAACCAGCGCTACTGCGTCAGAGAACTCGTCCACCGTTATCGCCGACGAGTCTCTACTCGATAATGAGGCTCGAAGGAGGGACGCTCGTAGAAACATGGTTGCGCGCTTACGTGGTTCTACCGCTCGTTTTGCTCCATTCCCTGAGTCGTCATCGTCGTGTCTGGAGGCATCTCCGCTTTTGGTTGAGCAGGAGAACTCCGAACGTGCCACCAGGCCGCTTCCTTCCGTACCAAAGGTGTCGTTCAAAGAGTCCGAAGAGAACACCGACAATGATGAAGTCGATCACGATGAAGCTTCCAGCTTCAGATATGCAAGACCTTTGTACAGAAATATGGTTCAGACTGCCGGTGGACCACCTTCTCATACTCGCTTTCTCTCAGCAGTGCCACGACAACGTGATTCTTGCGATCTACGCAGGACAGATGGTCAAACCGACGCAAACAACAATGCACCTTTTGAGACAAACATTGGCCCGAGCAATTCCAAAGCATGGGATCGATGGAACATTCCTCCTCCGCCACTCTTCAATGGATTCGCGTCCGAAAGCTCATCAAGTTCGTTGAGTGGCAAGGTTCCTTCCAAGCCGTGGTCGTCCATCTGGGGACCCCAGCTTCCCACACCTCCACCTCCGATCCTGTACTCTACCATGCAGACACCCAATGGGATATGGCGTACGTCCTACGACCCTGACATCGAGATGAACTCGCCGAGCAGAGATCATGCCGCTTCTCATCACGAAGGCAACCCCTTGATGGCGCTCCAGGGGCCAACTCAAGCTCAGCCGCCGCAGTCCACTGACGCGTCCTCTACGCTTACTGCGGACGTTTTGGCTTCAACCAATAATGCTTTGAAAGATGAGCTGATTGGATCAATCAAGCAAGAGTTTGCAGACCTTAAAGGGGTGGTCCTTGAGATGCGTGATGACTTGAATGAAGTGGTGAAGAACTCGAAGCCGAAGGCACGAGAACCGACCACGCAGCAAGAGCCTGTGTACCGTCCCCCTTTTGAGACGTTTAATGCAGGAATGACACCTGGTCTAACATCATTCAATAGAGGGGCGTGGACGCCTCCTCCTTCGTGGGGTATACCGCCTCCCCCAGCCCCTCCGTTCTCGTCAAACCCATACATACCGATGACCCCTGCGCAATTCATTCCCGCTCCACCAGTGTGCCGAAATAATCCCTTCGTCCCTGGTAATTCAACAGCTTCCGACAACTGGACTGGTTTCCCCGTCGTCAACCCGACGGTCATTCATGCTGGAGTCAGATGCGATGTATGCAAGACGAAGCCACTCGAAGGCGTGAGGTTCAAGTGCCTTGATTGTCCCAGTCAGTTGCCTGAATTGTTTCTCTCTGGTCCGTGATTTAACATCTTCGCAGATTACGATCTCTGCCGTTCATGCGTAGCTGACCCAGAAGCTCGCAAACATCATGATCTGACGCACACGTTCTGGCCTATTCCAGAGCCCGACAACAAAGCTTCATTCTATGCAACGAAACATGAACGAAGGCTTCAGAAGTCTCCGCCTGTAGTTCACCATTATCACGTTACCTGTGATGGTTGTGAGACCTCCAACTTTGAGGGTGTCCGCTACAAGTGTGTTCAATGCGACGATTACGACTTGTGCCAGAAGTGCATCGCATCACCTTCGGCTCGTGTTCGTCACGATACTGGACATTCCTTCTGGCCTGTCACTACTCCTCATCATCTTGACGGAATCAATGGATACGCAGATGCCAAACGGGTTCTTCATACTGGGGAAGCCGCGAAACCAGTGCTGTTGACTCATGAAGGGGTGTATTGCAACGGCTGCGGACACATCAATATTCAAGGCGTTCGTTTCAAATGCCTGGAGTGTCAAGGTAACCAATCCATACGACATCGCTCTGGCTTGGTACTAATTCTTTTCCGATAGACTTTGATTTCTGTCGAGACTGTATTGGTGATCCATACATGCGTGGCCTTCATGAGTCGACGCATTCATTCTGGCCAATTTCTATTCCAAATGATCTCAGTATGTATCGTGGCTTGAAGGCCGAGCAGGAGAATAGCAAGCTGGAACATTCTAACGTCAGTTGCGATGGCTGCCAGAGAGGTATTTCGGGGTTACGCCACAAATGCCTTGACTGTGACAGTGAGTGCACTTTATCCATGACGAATGTAACGTTTCTTAATGTTCCTTACAGATATTGACTTCTGCACTGCTTGCATTTCTAAACCCGAGAAGGTGGGACGGCACAACTTGAATCATTCATTCTATCCCATCACCGTCCCCGGTGACTTCAACGCGTATAACTTCGCGAAGATATCGAAGTCGTCCACAGCGGCTACTGTCCCTCGTGCTACACAAGGAGCTATTTCTAACACTCACATTGGTGCTGGAGAGTTACCTAGGAATTCTGTCGAGCCAGTGATTCATGCAGGTATCGTCTGCGATCAATGCAACTGCCAAGTCATCGGAGTCCGCCACAAGTGTCTGGACTGCCCCGACTTTGACTTGTGTGAATCCTGCGTTGGTTTTGGCGGTAGGGTGGCGCATGATCCTAGTCATGAGTTCTTCGAGATCAGCGAGCCTGGTCATGTCTTCGTCCATACCGTGTTTAGCGGGGATGGTGAACGCGATCCATCTCTTCCCGCCCGCCCGCCTGCAACAGTTAACGTTCCATCTTCGGAAGAAGTTAACGGCTTTTCCCAGCCGGAGCCTGTCGTTCATAGTGCGACTTGCAACTTGTGTGATTCTAGAATCCGAGGGGATCGCTACGTCAGTAGTCTCGTTACTAGCTTATGAGGCTTTGCTTATCCTCGCTCTAGAAATGCCTTATTTGCCCTGACTACGATACATGCGGGTCTTGTTTCACGTATGTACTCGCTTGTCCTTTTTCACCGTTCTCATGCACTGACCGTCCATGTAGGATTACTCCTGAACAACACCCAAACCATGGCTTCGTGAAGATCAAAGACTCGAATGAACAGCTTATGGTATGTCATGTCCTCATTCATCGTCCACTCCTTGTTCTCAACTTTTATTCATAGATGCGCAATGGGCTTAGAGTACATGTTACTCATCCGGCTGCCTGCAACGTCTGCGGCTTGCCTATCCAAGGAACTAGGTACAAGTGCATGCATCTCGCGTGCGACAACTATGACTTGTGCCAGAATTGCGAGGCTTTACCTATCCCTGTACATGATGAGTCACATCCGTTACTAAAGATGAAGACACCCGGAACAGTCGTGCCTCAATTACATCTTCCTGTTGTTCAACACCGCTACGCTACTGTGGAAACTGACAATGAAGAAGTGGCAGACGAGTCTGTGCGACATTCCAGGAGCCCATCTCCACTCCTGTCGCACCAGTCTAGCTATGTTTCCCGTAGGTACCAGGAGGAGCCACACGCGAGCAAGACTTGGAGGTTGTGGCGTCCATCCTATCCTCACACCGTCCGGATTCCTTCCCCGTCAACTCGGGATTCACGCAGCGTCGACGAACGGTACGATACGCCGTCGCCACAGCCAATTGTTATAAGTCCGCCTTATCCGACTACTAGTTCAAACGTCTACTCTATTCGTAGTCAAACACCTGGAATCGAAGGCGATCAGTTTGATGAACAACGTCGCGCTTCTCCAAGTCCGACGCGTGATCTGTGCCACCCCCAGGATCATTTCAACTATCGTCTCAATGAATTCCGGGGTCGTAGTTCGTCACCTCGTGCCATGGCTTATCCCACATTTCATAGGACGTTCTCGCCCGTCACGGTTGAGCCTCTAAGCCCCCAGTTCAGTCGATCATATGAGACACCTTCCCCTCCTCTAGGTGTAGATACATCTCGCGTTGACTCTCCGGCACTCAGTTACGAGAGTCGGACGCTTCCAGCACCTCGCATTCCTGATCTTATCCCTGCTATCTGGTCACCTCCTGCTATCAGCGATCTTGAGTTTGAAAGTTGGCCCCAGCATTCAAATTCAAGGCAGGAGGATGTACCTCCGGTCGCACCTCAAGCACCCGAGACTCTTCCTAGCCTTGAGCAGCGCACTTTGGCAGGTTCAGATGAGTCTAAAGGCGGCGTCGGTCCTGGTGTGTATGAATCCGGTGGTTACCGTTATCCCGTCTACACTCATCCCGTAGAACGAGCTTTCGTGCCAACTGCTCCTTCATCCCCAGAATTAGTTGCACAATCAAACTTACCGGCGGAAGGTCACTTGGTAGACCTCAGTGATAGCACTCCTCCCCCTCCCCCTTCCAATGCAGTTGATCCTGTGCTTGGTGGCGCAGCAACTCCGTCTGAGATGCCCAAGTCGCGCGACGAGTCTGAAAGTTCACTTCCTCGTCTGGGACCCGTCAACACTCGAGAGTGGCTCGAACTTTGGCCCGAGCTCACCTCCATGTTCTCGCATCTTCTGCAACCGACAACTCTGCCTACCAGCGTCACGGCTTCATCTGGAATGCCCGGTGGTATCAATGCCGAAGAGCCAAAGGCTGAGGAGGCATCGTCCACTGAGCGAGAATTTGTCACCGCGGAGGACTCTCCTATCGGTGGAGAATCTCTTTTGTCCAAGCCGCCACAAGTCTCTTCTGCCACTGCCAATGAGACGCAAATGAGACATGAATTACGAGGACTATTCAGAAACATGGTCACACGTGTTCCTTCTCCCCCAGCTTTGGTGGCAACTCACGTCGCTGATGTTAACATTCCGGATGGTCAGTTCTTCCCTCCTGGTGCTGAGTTCGTCAAAACATGGCGTATGAAGAATGATGGCCAAGGAGCTTGGTCAGAGAATACTGAGATGGTTTATGTTGCTGGTGACCGAATGGCTCCGTATCCCGAGGCTGCATCCAAGTTCAAGGTTGGGGTTGTCCAGCCTGGCGAGGAAATCGAGATCACTGGTGGTGAGATGAAGGTAAGCAACACCATCCTGTGCTCGATGCCCTGGCACTCATGTCATCCGTAGGCTCCTGATGTACCAGGAAAATATGTTAGCTACTGGCGTCTGAGTGATGGAGAAGGCAATGTCTTCGGTCATAGTGTTTGGGTGGAGTGAGTCGAATCGTTTGTGAATGTTGAGCTTTTACTCAGACTTGGCTTTTTAGCATCACCGTTGCTGAGATGAATGCCACCAATGAGTCTTCAGGAGAAGAATCTCTGGCCGCATCCTCCGTGATCATGCCTCACGTTCTTCATGTCGAGCCTGTCTTCAACTCTGCTGGTCCTTCGGCTGCTGCTACTTCGTTCACAACGCCTTCCAGCCCCCCTTCAGATGATGGCTCTTTCGATTCCTCTGTCTCGTTGCTAGATGCTCCCTCGTCACCCTCAGATGATGAAGATGAAGCAATCTACCACGATAGCCGTTCTCGCATCCTGCCGACCCCTGCGGAGGTGCCGGTGACTGTTGACCATGACATCGAGTACGTGGTGCTCTACGATACATCCTCAGAAGAAGATTAGAATGGATAAGGGTTTCTGTGTCATGTTTCTGGACAATGTCTTTCCCATCCAATACTTGTACTCTTCCTGCTTGTTCTCACGGTTTCCCAATGACTTTCGTTTTCGGTTTAGGTACTATTTGATATTCCCTGCATCGATCACCTGAAATAACGTGTACAATACTTTATGTGGTCCAATGTAAACATTTGGACAAGAATTGGGCTAATCCACATATGTGTGTTCTGAGATTCTAATGTTACTGTAAGTGAAGAGGCGTTCGACAACCTGCCTCCGAGCGCCTATTCTGGGAGGTTCGGCTGTGCCCGACGCAGTTTAATGCTGAGCGCTTGAGCCTTCATTCGTGTCTCCATTGTGTCTTCACGCTTTCAAGTACATTCGGCCTTCTCCAGCTAGCTTTCTTACATTTTTATCGCTGTTGTCTCGCCTACAAGTCTTGCTGCAGCTACCATGTCGAACTACGACTCATTGCATAGGCAATGCCGGACCTTGGAATCCCTATTCGACTCTAAGCTGACCGCATATTCTCGTCTTGCATCAACAATCACTCGGAATCAAGACGACATTGAGGCTAGCGGGTCAGGAGAACGTTGGAAGGATATTGAAGCAGAAGTAGACGAGCTCTTGCAGAAGGTAGCGTCGGAATTGAATGCTGCTTGTATCCTCTAATAAGCTCATATATAGTTTGCAAGCTAGGAGAGATAAATGACCAATTGTCCGGACTTTCCAGTGATCCAGACCAGCCACCGTCGCAGTCTATGCTTCGTGCTGTTCAGCGACATAGAGATGTGTATCAGGATTATGTACGAGAACTTCGGAGGACGAAGGTACGTCATATGGGAAGATGGTCGGCCTCTCGGGACGCTGAATGCACTTATTATGCAGACGAATGTACAACATGCACTCGACCAGGCGAATCTTCTAAGCGGTGTACGGAATGACATTGAGTGTGTTTCTTGTCTGTTCTTATCCTGTTCCTTGTTGGCTCACCAGACATTGGTTTAGTGCGTATAAGTCATCAGCGGCCGATGCATTACTCTCGGAAAGAGGGCATATCGATAACTCTCATCAAATGACGGATGATATGCTTGCGTATGTGACCTGTGCTCTATTCATTCTTAACATGTTTGCTGATGGTACGCCCCGTACTCAGCCAAGCGTATGAGACTCGAGCAGAGTTCGGTCGTCAGAGGTCAACGATTTCTGGTATCAATTCTCGGATGGCTGGAGTACTGAGTAGGTCCCTCATTGCGTTGTCCCCATTCGTCTCGCTGATGTCGTCGGTAGATTCCATGCCTGGAATCAACAACCTGGTATCCATGATCAAATCCCGACGGCGAAGGGACTCGATCATCATTGGTGTTATTATCGGACTGTGTCTCATTCTACTTCTCACATACATATTCTAGCTTTGTTGTGTATCTGTGGGGCACTTCACATATTCTTATACGCACGGACTCTTAGGGCTTTATAGTATACCACCTTTCATATGTACTTCTTCAGAACTCTGAGTCGCTCTCGTCAGTATCCAACTCCAGTTGCCGTCGGTCTCGTTTCCTCTTCACTGGAATGTGATCCGCAATCTGGAACCGCTTCCAATTCTCTTCTAGCCGCTTCACCACACCCCATTGTTCCACATTAGTGTCCTGATCGGTGTATGTCCATTCGTCTTCTATCCTCCATTTCTTGACTTCGGCAATGGTGCGTACCATATCCCAAGTTTGCTGAGGCAGGTAGCGAATGGCATGGTAATCGCTTTCAGCGAGGATGCGATGAGGCGCGCATGCGGCTATGAGATCTCGATGAGCGGGCGAACGAGAATTGATCACCGTGGAGAGGGATAGATAGACATTAGCATGCTTCTTCTGTACGAGGATGTCATGTTAGTTTCGATCAACAGAGGCAGCGTTAAGTCATTATTGCGTACCTCGATCTCCAGCCATGATTGTGCGCTGAATCCGCAACTGTGCAAATCGATGCTAATAGCATTCCAGGCGCTCCCATGTTTTGTCTTCATCCTAGCCAACAGTTCTCCTGTAGCTTGTTGGCTCTTCACACTATGCACGCTTACATTCCGCTTCAGGTCGACGGCTAATTCAAGTTGAGCCTCAAAGATAGCCATTTGATGTGATTGGGGAATCGTGAACGGTGAAAGCTCTCGTTTGCCATCGTCTTCAACGTACGGAGGTGGAGAGGGGGGCATGAAAGGGATACGAGCTGCACGATCGATTCCTACTTCCCCTAACATGGCATTCGGGAAGTCGATAAGATTTTGGCGGACCTCGGAGAGAACTGACTGAAGGGATATTGGTTCCGGAAGACAAGTCAGTAGCTTGTCGAGCGCATCAATACTCTCTGGTTTTGGTGAACCGCCTAGAAAGAGAGATCTGTAGTGTTCTTCTTTGGATGTAGCGGGTTCAATGGCTATCCAGTGAGCAAACCATGGATGGTAGCCTGATATACGATAGTATTGAGTGAAACGTTCATCGCATAGTAGACGGTCTATATGTGAAAGCTTACCGACCAAAGCAAGGTGTCACTTTGTCTGGATTGGCCTTAGCTAAATCACGTACGAGACTCTGATCGCTGGCTCTTGTCCCCATAGCACATATACGGATCGGAAGAGAGTTTGCGTCTTCTTCAGAGATACGAGAGTCTGTTGGATGACAGTGAACATCGGTGACATGCTCTAGGACGGATAGAGGTGCTAGTGATGTCGGGGAGACTGGGTCTAGATGTCCACACATCGAAGTGGATAGTCTTCTAAAAATGCACTGTAGAAAATAAATGTTCGTTACAAGCTTTCTCGAATGGGGAAGTAGAACAGGGAGAGATCAGGCCAGGTCGTCGTTGAAGGGAAAGGTCGAGGGGTTGCGGGGAAAGGATGATCTTATCTCCCGTCGATCGTCATTTTCTTGAATCAATTGTTAGTCTGTTACCTTTTCATTTCACCTTATTTCTCCACACTGGGCGCGCATGCTAGCTTTGTTCTCTCGTTCTTTCCACAGTTCTTTACCACAGATAAAGCCAATACCTATATTTACAAGGCTCCAGCACTCACGAGCTAGAATCATGTCGCGCCGAGGCAACTTGGATGTTTCTCCTCCGATTCATCGAGGCATGAAGGATCGTTTGGATAAAGACTTGTTTAAGAAATCTATCCCTGTCCTTGGCGTAAAGGTTACACCAGAGAAGGTCCATAACATCATGAAGTCAGAGCCGTTACGAAGGTGTGCCATTTACATGTACTATCATTCATCGTAACAGAATGAAATGAGATTGCAGTCACGTACTTGACTTGCCAAAAGTCACAAAAGTACTCCATGCACCGGATGGTCAGCGCATCATTGTGCTGAGAGTCTCAAGTGAAAGTATGTCGCGTTGCCGTGTATTATAATATGACGAATGACTCATGTGTTGTGCAAGCAAGGTGAACTGTCGCCAGAAACCCAGGAGTTTCTTAGGTCAGAATCGGCAGAGCTTGTAAAACATACGGTGGACCTCGACTACGACTATTGGTCAGTAGGTACGCGCTCCTAACACACGGACTCCAATATAAATTCATCCTTTCTTCAGAGGAGATACTCGATGCAATTCTGCCTGAGGAACTCATAGCGGAAGCTCCTCGAGGATATGCAGGTTGCGGACATATTGCCCACATAAACCTCAACAAGGAATACCTACCTTACAAGCATATTATTGGTCAACTAATTTTAGATGTACGCATTTGCATTTCAAAAAGAGGTATTGATGCTTAGCTTTTCTATAGAAAATACCCACTATCAAAACCGTGGTCAACAAGACTGAAAATATTGGGAATCAGTTCCGCGTATTCCCCATGGAATTGCTCGCTGGCGAGCCAAACTACGAAGTCACTCATGTGAGCTTAGCCTCTACTCAGTACCGTCGCCAAACATGACTTACTGGCCTCCTTCATAGCATGAACAAGGATGTAAATTCGTCTTCGACTTTAGCAAAGTGTATTGGAACTCCCGTCTTGGTACCGAGCATGAACGTCTGGTGAATCTCTTCACACCAAACGATGTCGTTGCCGACGTGTTTGCTGGTGTTGGTCCATTTGCGATACCAGCATCTAAGCGAGGGAGTGCGGTCCTCGCGAACGATCTGAATCCAGAGTCCTTCAAGTATCTGCAACGCAATATTGAAGGAAACAAGGTAAGGTCACTTTGCGTCATATAGATTCAAAGACGGTGAAGTTGACCGCTTCAATAAGGTGTCACGTTATGCAAGAGCTTTCAACGAAGATGGTCGAGTGTTCATTCGAAAATCTGTTTCACTTGCTTATGATAGACCTTTCCCGTCCTATATACCACCCAAAAGCCAGTCTGAACGAAAGAAAGAGGCCAAGGTACAGAGACATGCTCGAGGAACCAATGTGCCCAAGCCGTCATCACCCGAAAACCGGGCCCCACCACGTCGTCGCATAACACAATATGTAATGAATTTGCCTGACTCTGCGATCACGTTCCTCGACGCGTTCCGAGGATTGCTTTCGCCGGAAAACGTTGGCAAGCGGGATTTGAGCGGAGTCTATGACAAAGCCTCGCTTCCCATGGTGCACTGTTATTGCTTCACGAAGGAGTTTGAAGAAGACAAGGCTGCCGCCGATATTCGTCAGGTATGCATCTCCTCTAGCTTGTCGATGGTCCCTTTTCTTACACAGTCCTGCGTTTACAGAGAGTCGAAGAGAAGTTGGGCGCTCCATTAGATGAGAAGGCATCCTTCCACCACGTCCGGTCGGTAGCGCCAAACAAAGAGATGTTTTGTGTTAGCTTTAGACTGTCGCCTGAAGTGGTCCTCGCTTCATAGCGTTATTTCTTGCTGTATCTTTCTCGGATAGAGAATTGTTTTCAATTTGGAGGAAAGAGTCGGAGCTTAGTCAGCGGCTTTAAACCCGCAATTGAGCGCTTCGGAGGAAAACGTCAGAGCGGTCCAGCAGGACAGTGTAAGACCAGTCACCACACACGCTTGCTCTGGGCAGCGACCCAACCTACGTTTCTTTTCTTCTATAGACTTACTCTACTCCCTCTTTTCGTAGAGTCTCTATCTAGACGACTATACCCTTGCTATACCCGTTAATTCTGCCTTGCGTCACAGTCTGAGACTCTACTCTCGGACTGCTACTCTGGCATAGACTTAGACGTTAGACTCTAGAGAGCGTCACGATGTTTCCCCTTCGGTTTCCACCTATTTTCTCGAGCGTACATTGCGACTCCGATGAAGGAACGACCGTTTCGCGTGCGGCTTCTGCCATCAAGACGGTAAAGAGTGCAATGTCCGTTCCGGAGAACGAGTTGAGACGATGGAGGCGACTGTTTGACTCGAACGCTCAGACAGTTGTGAATGGCGAAAAGTATGTCGCTCTCCCTAGCAATGTTGTTTATATCATGCCTAATATATCTGTGTCTCACGTAGATATCTGAACACAGACCAATTCGTCAATGCGATCGCGCCCAAGGGTGACTTGACCAAAATAGGTCGCTCTCAGTTCGCGACCTTATTTCGCGTTGCGGATTCATCCAAACGAGGGCTGGTCTCATGGGATGACTTTGTTGTGTTCGAGACTATCTTGAAAAGACCAGATGCAGACTACTGGATAGCCTTCCAATATTTCGACGTGTGGGTCTTAACTCCGTCTTGCATGTTCTGTTGTTAGGGTCCTGACGGATGACATCACAATTGTTACTTGCTTTTCTCAGAGATGATTCAGGTACTATTACTCATGACGAGTTCAAGAACGTCTTCAAAGCAAACATTGGGCCCGATGCCATTCCTTTTGATTTCGACTGGTGCGTAACTTCAATGCGATTCAGAATGCGCGATTTACTTTGGCTTCAGCGACTGGATCAAGTTGTACCTTGGAAAGAAGAAAGGAACACACGTTTTGGGTTGTACGTATTGCGTGTTACAGTCACCTTTGACCATGTAACTGAAATTGCCCCTGCAGATAATGAATTCACGCAGCTAATGAAGGGCCTACAAGGCGAACGTCTTCGTCAGGCTTTCAAATACTTTGACTCGGATCAGGATGGTTTCATTAAGCCAGACCAGTTCAAGCGGATCATTTTGGTAGGTCTTACTCATTGAGTAATTTTGTATTTACTAACATTGGTCTAGGAACTTGCAGGACACAAACTTTCACAAGCAGTTATTGACAGGCTACCAACGCTATGTACCTTGACACCTGGAGGTCGGATATCATACTCTGAGGTTATTGCCTTCCACAACGTGATCCGAGGTCAGTTGCCTCAGGTTTATCCCAATGAATATGCCTAACTTCTATAATAGAAATGGACATGGTGGAACGGTAGGTTCTAGGTTCACGTGTGAGTTGGCAAAGAATTGAGCACTGAATACCGTGTAGAATTATTCGGGAAGCCACTGCCAAGTCAAAAGATGGACGTATAGATCAATCGGACTTCATAAACCACTGTGTCTCCAGTACCCGATACTCTCTTTTCACGCCGATGGAAGCATCCATCATTTTCCACTTTGCTGGCCGTGGCAGTCCATCGCAGCGACTCGCCTTAATCGACTTTGCCCAACTCCTCGATCCTCGATGGCAAGCACCTGCGGAGCAGATCGCTGAGAAGACATCTACGTCTGTCTCAATATTGCATCACATCGCACATTCAGCATATAACTTCTGTCTCGGAGGTATGTATTGCGGTTTCGAGATGATAGTTGACACCGCTTATGTCCATTTAGGTGCTGCTGGCGCATTTGGAGCCACGATCGTTTACCCTATTGATCTTGGTAGGCTGTCAATCTCTCCTACCTTATGATTGATACTAATCAGGTTCAACAGTCAAGGTAATGTTCAACGCAGATTTAGGATCAAGATGTCTATAATTTCATTTGCAGACCCGTATGCAAAACCAAAGGAGTACAGTTGTTGGCCAGCTATTGTACAAGAATAGCTTTGACTGCATCCGCAAGGTCTTCCGTAATGAAGGCTTCATTGGTTTCTACCGAGGACTTGGACCTCAACTTATCGTAAGCTATTATGATTTTGCTTCTATATCATGATTCCCTGATATTGTGATGTCATCGTACAGGGTGTCGCTCCTGAGAAGGCCATCAAATTAACTGTTAACGATTTTGTGCGTTCTCGAACGATGGATCCCGAAACAGGTCGAATTAAGTTGTCCTGGGAATTAGTTGCAGGCGGTACAGCGGGAGGATGCCAAGTGGTGCGTACCCACATGCAGCTGCTTAGCGGACAGTTGGACAGCTGAGACAATCATTTTTGATAGATCTTCACCAATCCGCTTGAAATTGTGTACGAACGTTGTGTTCTCTTGGCCCATATGATATCCGGCTGATATATTTTCATTGGATCGGAACAGGAAAATTCGATTGCAGATGCAGGGTGAGGCAGCGAAGCTCGAGGGAGCTGTTCCTAAAGGCGCCGTTCACATCGTTCGCCAATTGGGTCTCTTCGGTCTTTACAAGGGTGCAAGTGCCTGTCTGTTGCGCGATATCCCCTTCTCAGCCATCTATTTTCCGGCATATTGGCATCTCAAGAGAGACATCTTCAATGAAGGGTATAATGGAAAGCAGCTATCATTCCTTGAGACCCTGGCAGCTGCTGCCATAGCGTACGTGATGGATCATGTCAACGTTTTGATTGGTCAAGTTGCTGATGTCCACTTTCGCAACGTGCTAGTGGTATGCCTGCCGCCTACTTCACGACACCGGCAGGTGAGCGGAATGATTTGATATGCGTTGCGGGTATCTCGTACTCATTGTTGTTCTATCCCCCTGCAACCAGATGTTGTCAAAACTCGTCTACAAACCGAAGCGAGAACTGGACAGACTCACTATAAAGGCATGGGAGATGCATTTGCGAAGATCTGTGAGTCAAAATTGAATATGTCTTGGGATGTGCTTCTTGAAGGGTGACATATAATGCCATTTCATACGTCACCAGATCGGGAGGAAGGTTTTAGAGCTTTTTTCAAGGGAGGCCCTGCTCGTATTGTTCGAAGCAGCCCGCAGTTTGGCTTCACGCTGGTCGCGTATGAATACCTACACAAGGTGAGTTTTCGAAATTGGTTACCTTCGTGCGAATGAACGCATGTGCTTACCGAGCGTTTATAGTTCTTGCCTGTGAGTAAAAAGAGTCTATGTGTTGCCCGCTTCGTTACTGATGAAAGGTCTCGGGTTCGATGCGTGCCGGCAGTACCCATTCCAGGACAAGCCCAGGGAAGTGGAAACGGCACTCACCTCGCAACCAGAAGATATGTCGAAGATACATGCCCGAAATGCCCTCAAGATCCTTCTGGATGTTCATGGAGATTTTGGGCGTCGGTCATAGTAATCTGGGGGTTCTTTGTAGCGTACGGATGGAATATTATTATCTATTATGCTCTGGATGGGTGAAATATACTGGGTTTGCTTGGGGCAGAGAAAATTATTTGCTTATGTCACGGGAGACATTGCCTCGCCGGCGATTTTGCACTGGCGAATAGGAGGAGATGATGAGAAGCAGCCAATGAGGGGATGTCTCTAAGGAGACGCGATCTTGTTGATGATGGATAGTGTCGTGAGGAACAGATCAATTCTCCGGACGCCATTCCCTCATAAGGCCAGACCCCCCCAGCCCACTGCACATCCCTCTCCTTTCCTCTTCGTTTTCCTTTGCGGTCTCTTTCTCCGCCCGTTCTTTCGTTTTGCGGTCGGTGGTCTCGACTGCCTCGCTAAAATGCCTCAGACTAACAGACTTCCTCACAGAGTGCTTGCTTTTGTCAAGCTTACCGCACCCACAATCTCTTGACTGCTAGACAGTGCCCCTGCTCAGCGTAGACCGCTTCCTTTCGTTTATCCTATACCTTCGCTTTCCTCGTTTAACGCACCAAACATCCTTTTCGGCTTTATCACTCTTTCAAGTTCAACATGAAGTTCATTCTTTTCGGTCTTACTCTCGCGAGCGTCGCTTCTGCTCAAATTCAAGTCAATGGCATTTCCATGGTCCCCGCGTCGATGGCGTCGGCGATGTCGGCTGCACCCATGGCTTCTGAAGCTGCAATGTCATCTGCAGCGCCCTCAGTGATGACTTCCTCAATGATGGCTGCTTCCTCTTCTGCTGCTCCTTATCAAGCGAGCTCAGCACCGCCTGCAATGTATACGGCTCCACCAGCGTACTCGCCCCCTCCCCCGATGCCTTATGAATCTTTCATGGGCGGTGGTTACAAGAGCATGGATTGCGGTTATGGATACCAGAAGGGCAGCGATGGTTCCTGCCAGCAGATGTCTTGGGTTTGTAAAATTATTATTTGGCGTTTTCTGTCACTGATCGGTCGGTCGATCATAGATGTCAACCCAGGGCTGCTACCAAAATAGGTATGTTTTGCAATTGAGTATGGCATTGGTTTTTGAATTAATTACCTCGATCGCATTGTAGTGGCTACAACCAGAACTGCATGGCATCAACGGTTACCAAGACCGAGGTCAAGACCATGACAGACACAATGACCGTGACCAAAACGATGACGGACACCATGGTAAGCTCATAGCATTCTCCCTCACGGATGTGTACTCGTCTGATGTGATACCTGCTTAGACGAAGACTGTGCCCACTACCATCACTCAGACCAACACAGTGACCAAGGTCATGACAGACATAATGTCCGTGACCAAGACTTTGGTGCAGACTTCTACCGCCCTCGTTCCCACCACTCGTGTGTGGGTTTCTACTGAGATTATTGATCGTACCAAGACCCAAGAGCACACTCTCACTGCGACTGAGACCCGCACTCAAGTCAACGTCTACACCAAGACCGCGACCGAAACCGACACCGCAACTGCTACTGTTAAGGAGACTCAGACCAACTTTGTCACACAGACCTACTTGAGCACCGTCGTCCAGCCCACGACTTCCACTAAGGTTTGGGTCAGCACTGAGATCATTGACAACGTATGTTCAGTCTATTTCTCTTACATTTGTTTGCGTCTTCTTACTCATGTATGTGCAGACGAAGACGGTTGAGAGGACTCAGACGGCCACTCTCACTGACAAGATGACTATCGTTCAGACTGCCACCAAGACTCAGGTCATGACCGACTTCATGACTGTCACTCAAATCAGTACCGTCGTTCAGCCCACTACCTTCACCTCGATCTGGGTCAGCACGAATGTGATCGATAAGGTACGTGATGTCATGTTCTTCGGTTCGGTTCCGAACTTAACGGAATTGTTTCAAATTCTAGACTAAGACTGTTGAGAACACTATCACATCTACCATGGTTCAGGATCACACTGTCCTCAAGACGCAGACTTACCTTTCCACTGCGACTGCTACCCAGACTCAGACACAGACGGCAACTCAGACCCAGACTGCCACTGTTACTGCTGACAACACTGCTCTCGCCACTTGCTTGAGCCAGGTACGTGATGTATGAAGTCGTTCTGCACTAGCGAGCTGACTGAATTGCGTTGATTATAGTGCAAGAGCTCTTGGAATTTGACGCCTGGAAACAGCAACAACATGAACACCTATGCGTCGATGCCCTCTTCCAGCTACGTTGTCTATGGTTCGTCGACGTCATGGTATGCTCAACCCATGGCAACCGCTGCCTCCAACTCGAATGGCAACTACAACCAGCAATACGGCTCTAGTCAGCAACAGTCTGGTGGCTATGGCTACAAGGCGTAAACAACGCGAAGCTTTTTCTCAGTGCCTTCAGCTCCCCTACCACACTAACGAGGGGTAGTTTATCACGATGCTGCCGATTTGTTTTCATGCATGGACCGTTCATAGTGGTATAAGCGTTGCACGCAATTCGACCTTTCATGTAGACTTTTCACGATGTATTTTTGGTGCGACTAATGAGCCAATGTGGAGTTTTGTAGTCATCTTATTCCTTTTTTTTTTTTTTTTTTGCTTCATTGCAGCCATCTTTTTTATTGACTCGGACTACTTCCACACATCACGTACTTGTACTGTACTACCTCATTCGGGGTACTTGTGCAATTGACAACCAGAAAGTGTTGCCAACATATCTCCTCGCCTCCGATTGTGAATCCGTGGTGTGATTCGTCGCAAGATTGTCGTAAAGTTACTAGAAGATCACAGACGCCGCGTCCTCTGTATACAAGGTCGGAACTGAGATATTTGCGCCGCAATTCTGCAGCTGCCTTTCTCGCTAGTACTTCCACTATGCCATTGCGCGCCACCCAAGACCCCGCTGACGTTGAGTCGGTCAAAGATGTCCCGGAAAAGTTCCTTGTGTTCTTCTCCTCCCGTGATGAAACTGGAAGACTTTGGTGCCCGGTACGTATGCTTCTCCTATTACTGACCTAGGAGCGATATCAGAAAAACTTACGGCAGGTCGCAACTATCGTAGGACTGTGTCGCTGTCGAGGATTTTATCCAGCGAACGTTTGAACCTTCTGATGCCCCCTCGGCTTTGATCGTGTATGTAGGTCAGAAGCCAGAGTACGCCATTTACCTATCTGACGTTCACTTCATGTCCTGACCATGTTTCTATGAGATGGAAATTGCCTTCCAGTCCTTTCAGAGGACCTCCGTTCAACGTCGGATCTATCCCTACAGTTATCAGGGTGGATGATGTGAGTGATACGTCGCGTCCTGCATGGAAGTTTCGAAGCGCTGATACACATCCCGTCCTTGCAGGGAGCGAGACTTGTAGATGGAGAGATCCAGCATGGTCTTGCTTCACTTCTCACCACAAAGGCATAGCAAGCATGTGGTACTTTCGTGACCATTTGACGTCAAATGCTATGTGCTACCATAGATATTTGAAAGGCTTCCACGAAACTTGAGCACTGCATTCACAATCTGGCGCCTCTACATCTAGTCGCCATCGTTGCAATAGACTCTGCGGGGCGCCTTTCAAACGAATACTTCGAACGGCTTCAACTGTCTCCGTCAGTACTACACGGCTCTTAAGAAGTGCCAATGTACTCATGACCTCAAGGCCATCCAATTGCTTAACGAGCGAAGTGTCCTAAGTCACAAAAACAGCGCTAGATGATACTGATAGAGGAGTTGAATCTGAATCAGCGCCGTCCAAAAATTCGAGAATTCCAATCCTCTGTCCTGCATAAGTAGCAGTACACTGCCCGCATTGCTCTTATCCATCCGATCTGACAAGTCCCTCTCTTCGCAGTCTCTGTGTTTGGAATGCCAGACGGAATCGTTCCAAGCACCCTTACACCCCCCCCTGCGATAATGACGGAATGTTCACAACCAGCTCTTTGGAAGAACATATCAGATCGCAAGGTTGCAGATCGGAAGGCCCTGTTGGATCAGTGGCCCGATTGGCACCTACAGGAAGTGACGCCAGAGTCGATCAAGGACATCTCGAAGATACCCATTTCACACTTAACTGCACGCGAGTACGAAATCGTCCATTTAGATGCCACCGGTCTGGTTGAAGCAATCCGTGATCGCCGGTATACATCTATTGAAGTCCTCTGGGCCTTCTGTCATGTTGCAACGATCGCGCAGGACCTCACCAATTGCCTGACGGAGGTATTCTTTGGCGAGGGCCTCAAGCGGGCAGCGGAGTTGGATAAGCATCTAGAGGAGACCGGTGAAGTCGTGGGCCCTTTACATGGATTACCCATTTCTATCAAGGACCACATCATGGTCAAGGGTCATGATACTGCTACAGGATACATAGCTTGGGCATATAAGACTGTGGCGTCGAAGGACGCTGTGGCCGTTGATATCCTGAAGAAAGCCGGGGCTGTTCTTTATGTCAAAACAGCCAATCCCCAGACTCTATTGGTAAGAGTTCTGGGGTGTTGTTATTTGATTCAGGCTGACGCCCTATAGGCTCTTGAAACTAACAATAACATCTATGGAAGAACGAGCAATCCTTTTAATCGGAGTACGTCACCGGGGTTTTTGGAATTAGGCTGCTGCTCACATCACTTGTGAATAGGTCTCACTCCCGGCGGAAGTAGTGGAGGTGAAAGTGCGTTGATAGCTCTGCACGGAAGCCCAATGGGTATTGGAACAGATATTGGGGGCTCGATCGTAGGTTGCCATCTCGAAAATAGATCGATTGCGTCCCACTAAGTTGCATCCCATTATGTAGCGTATTCCCGCGGCCCACTGCGGTCTTTATGGACTCAAGGGATCTGTTGCGCGTATGCCACACGCAGGCCTGATGGGTTCGCATGATGGTATGGATGCAATCATTGGGGCGCTCGGCCCCATAGCTACGTCTGCAAGAGACTTAGCATTGTTCTGTCGCGTCATGCTACAGTATCAACCGTGGTTGATAGAGCCTCCTTTGATTGAAATACCCTGGAAACAGGAAGTCGTTGATGGTCAAGGAATACCAAAGAGACTATCCATTGCAATCCTTTGGGATGATGGAGTTGTTAAACCACATCCTCCCGTCCTCGACGCGTTGAAGCGTACTAAGGACGCTTTGATTCGGGCCGGCCATGAAGTGATAGTCTGGGAATCTGTTGATCACCAAGAATCTTGGGACTTATTGGTGAGTATTTGTTTATAAGATTGCGCGCTCAAACCGACCACTAATAGGTGCGCCTGCCAGACAAAACTTTATTTTCTCGATGGAGGCGAAGAGTACAGAGAGGTCCTCAAACATGACCCTCCCGTCCCTCTAACCGAATGGATATTGTCCCAGGTCCCGAACGGTGGCAACCCGTTCACGGTTGCGGAGATCTTCAAGATCAATCTAGCTCGGGAGGCTTTCAGAGCAAAGATTACTGCACATTGGAATGCGACGGAGGCTCGTACGAGCACCGGTCGACAGGTGGACGCAGTGTTGAGCCCTGTGGCTCCAACTCTAGCACCCCCACATGACTCAACTAGTTGGTGGGGCTACACTTCATATTGGAACCTCATGGATTTTCCAGGCGCCGTATTCCCTGTCGATCGATTCTACGCACAGGACTACCGACCTCTGGATATCTCCTCTGATATCAAGCTTCCTTCCCAGGCTCGCAATGATACGGAGAAGATCATTCTGGATCAATGGGACCCTGCGATATACGATAACGCACCGGTTTGCCTGCAACTTGTTGGAAGACGGCTGAATGAGGAGAAAGTATTAGGAATGATGCAGGTCGTAGAATCAGCTATAGGTTCTGCCCGGTCAGGGTTCTGATTTCATTTCTACCTTGTAATCAACCAAGCAGGCATGAGCAGGTGCCTCCTTTTGTTGACTTGTCATTCACGTCTGACCGTCACACTTGATGAACTTGAAGTTTGACATAACATCAACAAAGACCGAACGTCTGCCGCGACGGATTACAAGGGCGGCACTGGTTGTACGCCGTCCATCCTGGAGCATCGTGTTCGTCGGAGATGATGCGGCGAGTCTGCAATGAGCTGAAGAACTGAAAGTCTGAAACGGATGCTTTATGGTGCAGAAATTACCCCGAAGCGCGTTAGGCGTTCATTCAGACGCTCGTACTAGATTAGGTGCGTCTGTCAACTTGTTGCAGTACTCGGGTTATCTCACTACCTACATTTTCCTAATCGTCTCTATCTATTCGGATCGCAAGGCACTATGTCTAAACGAGAGTCGAGTCAAAGGTTCTGTCTGTGGTAATGTCACTCAAGGATTTCCCCTGGGCGGTTCACATGAGGCGCCGGTCCAAGCGCATCAGTCCACTCGCATTATTGTCCATGGCCTGCACGTTTCACACAGGGCACTGAAGGTATCCGTATACCATTCATTGAGTCCGGTTCGTCCTTCTTGCCGCCTTACGACTGAAAACTGCCTCGTAGAAGGTACTACAGAACTGGCAATATGGTGCACGTGGTGGATCGGACCATTCAACTTGGTTACTTGCTTGCATTTCCATAGGTCGGCAATATGCTAAAGCCAGAGACAGGTGAATCTCATGAAATCTTTCCATCCAACGACACTCATTCTGACTGCACAGCTTTGACATTCTAGGTCTCGGGAAAGGAAGACGACGTCGCCTGCTGCACTCTCGTGTTTCACACAGCTGTCCTTTACCTAAACTGTCTCGAGAATGGACATAGCGTTCCAGTTTAACAACGTCGTCATCGTGGTCTTATTCTATCGCCGAAGTCATCTGCGAACCGCCTTCGGGAACTTGCTTTCGTCTAGAAAGCACGAAAATTTCCCGGCTCGATCAACCGTAGCACAACTATGATGTCCGTGGTTCCTAGCAGTCCGATGGTTTGGATCGGAGACGCTCGATTGCTTTGTCGTTCAGTATGGGGATGGTTATTCGAGGGACTCAGTGCGTCTAACTCCTGCGCTCCGGATTGCTTACGACCGAGTTGCGGTGAGCTGACAACCAAGACGTTTTCTATGTCTCTTAGGTGAACTCCGATCCTCTATCGCCCAATGCAGGACATACCCTTGACCATAAGCTATGCCCGTCCACTCTCTAGTTGGATATTTCTCTGGCGCACATGTATTCGTAAGTCACGATGGCTGTTCTGTCCAACTTAACTCACTATATAGCTCATACTCTTGGTCCTACAAAGCCAGTCCTTTCCTGCCCCTTCGTTTGAGCCTCCTAGCTTCTTGCACGTATAAGTAAGAGGCATCCCACCACTAAACAGACCTATTTTCACAATTCTCAATAGCCATTCACCATGCCTGGCCTCAACGCATCCTCTTTCCTCTCGTCCGACTTCGTTGTCATTCAGCATGACTCCCCTAGCGAGTTCCTCGCTGCAGCATACCCCACTCTTCGACGACATGAGGCATCTGCCAACATCGTACTTGCTCATGCACTTAAAAGGGTTACCACGGAAGCCGCTATGGCAGGCTTTCAGTTCATCTGCGATGCCGACGTCGAAGACATGTTGGCATGTGCGGATGAATATTCAACGACCCCACATAAAACCTCTTCCGCATTTTGGCTCACCTTATGGGGCCGTCCTACCCCTTCGTCTCCGCTGAGACTTGAGGTTGTTCTCTCATGTGTCGACTGGACATTAGGAGAATATCCTATTTTCTTGTGGACGCCTCATACAGACAAAGCTGCTTCGTCTGCGTGGTCAGAACCGAGGATGACTTGTATCACCCAACACCTGGAACATTGCGTTTCTCCAGAACGTGTATTCTCAGTATTCGGCTTCACACCTCTCGTCAAGACGTTCTCCAGGCAGTGGTCCAGTATGACCGGATACGCCATCGAACCCGAGCCGTTCTACGCGGCGTATTTCTCGTACTGCAACGTGGATACATTCAAGCAATCGAAAGCTTCGCTGCCGGAAGGGCACAGGCTCAGGCGAGCTACACTGGCGGACTTGAGTCAGGTCGCCCAATTATGCAAGGAATTTGCCGATGATACGGTATGTACTCAGAACGTATCCCCACTTTGATCTACATTCGCTGACATCGATTCATGTCTGATGTATAGATCTTCTTTCCCCTAACGCTCGACAGGGCGATGATCGAAGCCCGCGAGCTTATATTAAAACGACAAATCTGGGTCTATGACGCTCAGGGGGACATCTCCACTATCTGCGCGGTGACGAGAAACACTCATCGAGTGTCAGCCATCACAAAAGTCTACACCACTCCCCGTTGGCGGAGGAGAGGCTGCGCTGAACTGTTGGTCAGGGATGTAACGGCGAGGTATGTTGTTTCTGAAACCACATCTCCGCACGACTGCGCTCTGATACGTGATCGTAGGCTGTTGTTTGAATGCGGGAAGGACAATGTTGTGCTGTATGTCGGACACGAAAATAGCGCACAAAAGGTGTATGATCGGGTCGGATTTGTAGGTCTTTGCGGAAAAGACAAGCCCGTCGGTGTCGAAGACTCTTTGGAACTTGGGATCTGCGGAACAAAAAGAGGACATTGGTGACCTATCCCCATCCTCACTAATCGACTTTTCTATTTAAAACACATCCTAACCTATTGGACATTAATACTTATCTTAGCATGATTCTGTTGATAGTAGCATCACGCTAGTCTCAGAAGCGTACCAAGATTTGTAACAATGAGCTTAGTACACACTTCGATGTACAATAATCTTCATAATCAGTTACGAACGAAGTCCTCGCTCTTTCCTCCCTCCTTCCGTTGTACGACAATATCTCCTATTACCATCTCTCGCCCAGCTATAGCCTTAAGCATATCCCACACGGTCAAGAGACCGACGGAAACAGCCGTCAAAGCTTCCATTTCAACGCCTGTCTTTCCCTCGCATGAGACTGTTGCTTGACACACGATACTGAATGGAGGCCGGTCATTCAGTTCGGAGGCGTGCCTAACGTCAGGTCCGGACGTCGTGAACTCTTCCAGGCCACGCGATCGCTCTACGGACCGAGGACCGTCTAATGAGAGACTGACGGAGATATGCGATAGTGGCAGGGGATGACAGAGAGGAATGAGATCGGATGTCCGTTTACAACCCATGATTGCCGCCAATTGTGCTACAGTGAGCACATTCCCCTTCGACCGAGCTTTGTCTACCGCCTTTTGCGTGGCAGTCTTGGTGACGTTCGTGTCCGAGGTATCGGGCAGTGCCTCTGCGGAGGTGACAAGGTCGTACGCGCTCTTTGGTATGTAAATCCTTCCCAAAGCTGTCGCAGTGCGCTTGGTAACTTCCTTTGTCGAAACATTCACCATTGCTGGCCGGCCTGTGTCGTCAATATGTGTAAGACGGTCACGAGTGGCGTCTGATCTAGCTGTAGAACATGTTGAAAAAGGACGTGGTCCCGTCGTAGTGTTCCGATGCGGCTGATGTGGGCGAGAATTCAGATATGATAGGGATGAACGTTTCTTCTTGTTGAGTGACTTCATCGAAGCACCTAGAAACACAAAGTGATGAGATTTAGAGTCCCGTGCCGCAAAGAACAGAGGCAGAAATACAAAGAGACTCAACCGCCAATCAATATCATGGGGCGATTTGTCACTACGTCGATATCTTCCATCCCAGCATGCTTCTCATTCTTTCCCCGTACAGCATATCCAACAGTCTGTAAAAGCTCCTCGTCGCTTGCACCTTGCCTCATCTGATCCCGAAGAGATATCTCTTTCGCATCAAAAAGGCAGACCTATGGCAACCTTGGCATGAATGAAACAACTCAGTATGTTCGTGATTCATCCGCACCTTGATTTGTCCATCTGCAGTCAATCGCAGTCGATTGCATGAGCCACAAAAATGATCGGACATGCTGCTGATGAATCCGAAACTCCCATTGTAGCCCGGGATGAAGTAGTTTCGGGCTGTATCATTGAGTGCATCCGAAGCCCTAGTGACCTTAGGATGTCGAGATGCTATCCGTGAGAGCAACTCCGACGACGGTACCATTTTCGCTTTGTCCCATTTGTTACCTAAGTCAGAAGTTTATGTCAGTCCGACCCAGACACTTCGATGCTAAAATGAATCAACCTGTAAATGGCATAAACTCGATGAAGCGCACTGAAAGCCTTTTGTCTCTAGTCATATCAATGAAATCAAGAACCTCAGTATCGTTCAGACCCTTGACGACAACGATATTCAGTTTCAACGAGTGCAACTCCGGTATTGATAATGCCATCTCAATTGAGCGCAGAACGGCCTCATGACCTGGTCTGCGGGTCATTATCTCGAATTTGAATGGATCAAGGGTATCAATGCTGAATGTATTATGAGTTTGCGGGATCTGTAATATTGCGATGTAACCAACCTGATGTTTAGATGAGTCAATCCATTCGCTACCAATGAAGGAAGTCGACGACGGAGAGCTATGCCGTTCGTGGTCATGCCAATGGATCGTAGACCGAGTTGCCGTAGCTCATTCAATCGACCTAAAAGAGCCGTCAACACCACAGTAGGGCATCAAGCAAACTTTGTGGAGAGCGGATTCATACCTACGATGTCAACGATATTCTTCCGAACAGTGGGCTCGCCCCCAGTCAGACGTATTTTTGTCACGCCGTTTCTGACGAACAATGTAGCTAGTCGAATGACTTCCTCATCCGTCAGGATGTTCTCATTCGGAGACAATTCGACGCCCTCGCTCGGCATGCAGTAGAAACCTGATAGAGTTTGAGAAGCTTGCATATGAGGCAAATAGACGATCAAATGTTTCTTACATCTCAGATTACATCTCTCGGTCAACGATATTCGAAGATAATCGTGCCGGCGGGCAAAGGTGTCAATCAAGAATGGTGAAACAGGACGCTCTGTATCTATTTGGCTAATCCGATCCTACCAGATGAAGATTGAGTTACTTCGCTTCCCCGCAAGAAAAGAGTTGTAACACGAACTTTAGCTTGCTGTCGGACTGCCTCAACGGCTTGTGCCTGCATCGCTGTAGGCAGTGTCCTCAGCCCACGAGAAGATCGGACGAAGGTATTCATGCCGAAATTCTTGGTCACCATGTTTCTGAAACTGGTTTGTAGTCTTTCCGAGTAGTCAGGGACGATTCCAAGGCAGTACTGGACATGATGGCTTTGACAACAAACTCGTTGTTTTAAAGCCAATCAGCTACGGTGCCCCACGGTGATGATCGAAGTCACGATCAACATGAACAGACGCCCATGGAGGTGCTCGCGCAGGCACAGAACTTTTGCCCCAAGAACGTGGGATCGACTCTTGCTGAGGCAAAATGTGTCAGAGCATATTTCGACAAAAATATTACATTCAGATGTTGAGGATGCTGTCTGTTGGCTCAGTATACAGGAATAATAACAGTGCTTAATCCTTTAATGGGTCAGCTATCTCGTGGCGTATCCAAAGTTCGTAAATCTTCCACCTCAAAGTATTTCCCGCCCGGCCAGACCCCGTAAATGTCGTGCGGAATAATCGGCAGCCTGTCTGTCGCGTAGAGACCTCTGTAACATTGTAGAAACGTACGCTGCACTCAAAGACGTCTTCGTCTGTGAATTGCGCTATGGTTGTATAAACGTTCACGAGACGGCAGGTTGGCTTGGATGCCTCCGTATGCTACGGGAAATTGAATCAAAATGCGAAATAAATTGTACGAGAGCGATCTCACCCAATTAACACCGTCTAAAGATGAGCTAAATTCACTCTGGCGAAGAATTTGTACAGTGTGGGTGTCAACTAGCCATGCCATCTCTAGATGGCGCCGTTCTGGTGCTCTAACTTCCGCAAAGAAGTCCAGAGTGATTGTATCTCCGACACGTGCACCTGAGAAAAGGATCAAGGACCGTGTCATTACGATACTCAGACGTGAAGTTCTGAACACGCACCTCTGATACTATGAAAATATGTGCCGAAATCCCCATCCACGGCCATGGACAAGGGATGGTCAATGTACGACTTCTGCGCGTTAGGTCCTAGTATTTCGAGGTTACGTTTCTCAACGGATAATATCTCGCGTGCATCTTGTGCAGAGTGTGTCGTGCCGTTTGGGAGTAAGGGAATGTTAGTCTCGAGAACGCAAGATATCTGCCGGCATGCAGCTCGAAAGATCGGATCTGACATGTCACGGTTACCGAGGAAGACGTATGGAAGCTTCGAAATACTCTGCGAAGCTATCGACTCAACAATGCTTGTCAAATATTCAGCAGCGCGGAGCTACGCAGTACCAGTCAATATATGATATTAGGGAAAGAGAGGACTAACTATATGTTTATTATTTCGTTCATGTCCTTCGGAGCCAACGGTGAATGGCTCGCCGCCGCCCAGTTCGATGTCCTGATAGAACCAAACTTCCGGGACTCGGTTGCTGAGGATAGTGTAGTAATTGTCCGCCATCTTCATTTCCTCGTCTGACGCATTGAGATGATGCATGAGATCAAGAAAATCTAACGCTTCTGAGCGAGCGAGGATAGTTCCATATCCCAGCCAAGCGAATGAGGTATGAATTGAGGGATGGTAGTAGCTACCCTCCCTCCCGGGGACATGGATCTCACGTAGAGAGGTGGACAGGTGCTCATGAGAGGGTGAAAGATGAATTGTGTGGGGGTGATTGAACGAGGCAATTCGGCTAGCCAGACTGTGCATCACGCTGGAAGAAACAAGGTAATCGTCGTCCTGCCGAATTGGTCATACCGCTCTACGAGATATATGTGAAAGCTCACCTGTATAAAGCAGTATGGTGTAGTGGCTTCAGCACAAGCCATAAAACGGGCCTGAAAGTAGACATTGGTAGGAGAATTATAGATTCGCAATTGACTTCGCTCGCATTCAGTGCCTTCGAAATCCTAACAATTGCCTTTATGTATAGTATCTGATGGCAGAGGAGCGTTGAAGCTGCCTACTTCGTATGAAAGTTTCCTTGGACTGTTATTCCAGATGAGTACTTCTGAGATCACTGTATCTAGCCATGGTCCACATAGTGATGAGGAAATTGACCGGACGTTTGGGAAGCGAGACCAATTCAGAATAACAGCGGTCGTATCAGGGTGTCGATGAGTATTCACATATCCCGAAGCGACTGGGTGGTATGGCAAAACTTTGCGGTCAAAGTCATACATAACAGGAAGCTCATTCCCTGAGATCGCTTTGAGACGTTATAACTCGAGAAGTAGATTGGAACCTACTAGCCACCCTTCTAAACCATAACGCAGCTATAAAGGCAAGCGTAACAGATATAAAGCTCGTAAAGTATACCCCGCATTTGCCATTGACTGGCCCCATGGTGGCAGAAGGAGGGAAATTGTGTTTGCCCAGTGCAGGCCCGGATCCCGTCCGGTACCCCGCTTACGTCATACGCCAAGTGTCCAGGGCGGTTATTGAGCGGCCCACTGGCACTGTTGTGTGTTGCCTCCATCATCCAAGGCTACACCAACCACCTCAGAATCTATTGAACTTTGCTGTCGTCCGTTTTTGTGAACTTGTTTTCGCTATTTTCGCTCTTTCTAACACGTTTCGTTCATTTCGATCTACCAACATGCTCGCTCGTCTCAGTGCTTCAACCGTTATAAAGAAGTCAACAGCAGGCCTGGTATTCAATGAAGCCAGACGGGCCATATCTGTTCAGGTGAGGCCAACAGTGCAGCAAGGAACGAATAGCTTCGTCGTGCTAAATTCGACCTCAACTTGGTCTTTCATTGTGTTACATGGTGCGGATGCAAATGACAGTCGATACTCCATGGCTCCCCAGAAGCTAAGGAGGAGGGCGACGTCCAGGTTCAGCAGCATTCCAGAGTGGTCGCGCGGGGAAAGTATATCCATGGCTTTGAGAGTGAGTTCTTCACAATCGTGTCATTCAAGCTGTTGGACGCATGACGCGTGCTAATGCCTCCTTCAGTTCATCGAGTGAAACCTAGCGCGGTGGATGAGTACAAGAAAGCAGCGTATGTATTCCGTGGTGAAGTATGCTACTTTAACGCGATTGAATGGTGTCCCATGCAGTGAAGGCTACTATGCGTCTATTAAGGATGATCCTGAGCTTCACGTGAAGCTAACTGGCAGTTGGGAAACAGTCGTCGGAGAGCAAGATACTTTCTGTATGTCCTCCATGACGTTATTTGTTGAAAGCTTCCTGATTATAGCGTATGCAGTCCATATTCTCGAGTACGAGAATTACTCTGGATATGACAAAACGACTGCCAAGATTCGCACTTCCGAAGTAGGACAATCTGCTTGGTCATTGTGTTGAAACTGATTTATTCTCTGCAGTACTACAATGCGTACAAGAAGATGGCGCCTTATCTAAACTCACGATCGCTGCAACTCTCGCAGGAGTTCGCGTTCTTTCCTACGGCACCTCCTCATACCGAAGGTGGTATTTTCGAGCTGCGATGCTATCAGCTCAAGCCTGGAACATTACTGGAATGGGAGCAAACATGGTGAGCGCAAGTGCACTTCTGGCATCCCGTTAGGTCTTAGCTCGTCGCGTTTGCAGGCGGAGGGGTATTGAGGCGAGGCGGAAGTTTGTTGAACCTGTAGGTGCATGGTTCTCACAAGTTGGTCGATTGCACCAAGTATACCACCTTTGGCAATATCCGTTAGTGTCTCATTTAGACTTCTTGTGAGCTTCGGCTTAACTTTATCCGAAGGGATCTGAAAGCTCGGAAGGAAACTCGTGAGAAAGCATGGCAGTTGGATGGCTGGGCCGAGACTGTTGCAAAGGTACTTGGGTTCCGCATTCACGCATCATTTTCTGCATTGACTGATACTGGTATTGTAGACGGCCCACTTCTCGAAGTTCATGGATGCATATATCTTGCAGCCCTTACCGTACAGTCCTTTGAAGTGATTGCGGGTTTTGCTTGTCTACTCTTCTTCTACATCTTGCGTATTGTATTATATATTGGTTCTGGATGTATCTCGATCTTGTCCCATCTCGTGCTATCATTGCATCTGATAAACATGTCTCAGAATGTTTTTCCTTCGTCAGTTCTGTGAGAAAGTAAGGGATGTACGAAACTGCTGGTAATCAAACGAAGTAACAGAGGAAACCGGTGAAGAGAAAATCGATTGGACTAGAGCTGTCCTTCGGGACGCTGGCGGATTCAACTTTAACGTTTAGGGTCCAAAGTTGAACGTTGAAGGTTCATGCCCCTGACGGAAAGAGATAGCGGGAGCATTGTAAGTGCATGTTGTTGATTGTGGAGGACAATGGGTCGGAGTCTGAGATTGTTACCGCGCCCCGGAGCCGGTCGGAACGTGGGCGTTTGGGGGGTGTGGACCCACAGGGACAACGCCAGGGCCAAAGGATTTCCTTATCGACACCTCCCCCGCCCCCGCCTGAATGTCCTGTTCTTTTGGGTAGATGTCGAGTCTTAATGTTATCTTAAATCGAGATGAGGAACAGGACGAACACGACAGGTGTGTAGGCTCGTTTTCCCTACTAACTCTGATTTTTCTGGCCATTTTTCTGATTATTATCCACTCATGAAAGACATGATGTTATTGTCGAGTCTCCAAGAAGTCTATCCCCCTCTCCGGAAGAGCCAACACCTCCAAAAAAGTCGTCAGAGTCATACTATCAAAGCAGTATTACTATTCGGCCACATGAGCCACACGAACACTGTCCCGACACCCTCGACTGCCTACCGGATACGACTGGCAGGCCACAACATACGTTGCCTGTTATTCTGAGGTGTGCCATACTGGGGAGTCCGAAGAAAAAGTTGACGATTCGTGAGATATACGCAGCGATGGAGAGGAAGTACCCATATTACCTGTCTGCGGGGCCGGCGTGGAAGGTAAGCAATGCGTTCTTTGTGGCCCAAGCACATTTAGCTTAATATTCTTTGGTATCCCGCTACATCCAGCAATCCGTTCGGCACCATCTGTCTTTGAACAGATTGTTTGAAAGAGAACCCCGGCCTGCCACAGAGCCTGGCTTTGGTTCGTATTGGACGGTCAACCTCGAAGCACCTCCTGGGACGAAACGCCCGCGGAAGAGAGGGGTACGCAAAGAAGCCCCACCCCCTGAACCCATTACAGTGGAAAGAAGACGCGAGAGACATCGCAGATCAAGAGAGGCTCGGTCCTCACCATATGGATATGCGCCGCCCCTTGCTAGGCTACGTCCGGTCGACGCACATTCGTTCAGCACGCCTGCCGTCCGAAACGATTATGATGTTGATGACGAGGACGACGACAACATGTTGCCCGACGATAGTCCTGCTGACAGCGACGATGAGCAGGAAATAGAGGATAGCTATCGTCGCAATAAGGTCATCCATAAGGATGACTATGAGGGCGAGATCCGCCGCATTGAATCTCATAAGGATCCCTTCAAGTACGACCCGCGAATGAACATGGCCGCAAGTTCGAGTTCCTTGACCTTGGCGGAATTGACCCCATACCAAGCTCCTAAAGCCATGCTTCATGGCGCATTTGCTAGTCACACGTATCTATCTCATCAGCACCAACTCGACTACGAGTCCCCACATTCAATAGTGAAACGACTTTCCATGGAGATGGAGGTGCTGAAGCGACAGTCGAACGAGGCTCTTTCCATTTCATACCAGATGACCGAACAGCTCAAGGACGTGAAATCGGAATCTGCGAAGATCAAAGCCGCTCTGCGAGTCGCAGAGAGTCGCCTAGAGGATGAGAAGCGGAGGAGAGTAGAGGCTGAGATGGCCGCAGACGAAGAATCGCGCCGGAGGCAAGAAGCAGAAGATACTCTGCGTACCCTGCAGTCATTGCCGTTCACTCGCGCACCCAAGCAGCGATAACCGTACCCATTCCCTGATTTGACCTTCATATTCGACATATCTTCGACATCCGGATTCCGATTCATTTGACCGCCTCTCCAGAGATGTGCGTCTGTCATATTGTTTGCAGCATCCCATGACCTTTCCAGCATCAGCATTGTAACCTCGACATTTCGTTCCTGTGTACAACAGTACAACACGTTATTCAAGCGATTTTCGGAGACTTTTGAGCAGCGGCGCCTGCTCACATTTCGTGCTACGGCACCACCGACGGTTCAGGTGAAGTTCAATAGAGGACAGAGGTGAAAAAGAACTCACTCTGATGGGCATTCTTTCACGCCTCGCCCCGATTCGGATCCTATCCCTTCCCTACTTGCGACATCCCATGGCCTCTCCCTTCCCGACGTACAGGCAAGATACCGAATCGGAGGTCGCGCCTGATTCCTTTCCAAGTGTTCTGAGTTTATATTAGTGTATTAACAAGACTATTCCAGAGCAGTATCCCAATAATGGAACTATTTGGCGCGTATTCTGAAGCTCTGCGGAACAGTGTTGAAAGTCCTAGGCCAAGGAGACAGTGCCACATGCCCACTTGTACTGCTCGAGAAAGTGCGTAAGAGATGTAGGCAGCCCATGCAAATCAAGAGTTCAAGAGTTAGTAAGATATGTTGAGATCGTTGGGAGAAACGTCGGAGCGAGTGGTAGTTGTGTGAGCTGGTTAGGCGTTTCCTCACTAGACATTATTGTTCCCAATTTAGACCGAGCGCTAAAGGTGTCGCACAACATGCACAAGCACCTCAAAAAAAGTTGCCCGCTGCAGGGCTTCATTGGTTTAATCCATCTCAATGTCCGCTCCCGTAAGACCCAAGCTCAAAACTGCGTCCGTAATGTTACGTTTCATTTGATACCTTACACTGACTATGTACTAGCTTCAAAAAGGCGAGGGTCATCTCACCGCTTTATACTGGAGGACCTGTAGCAGCGACCCCAGATGGCCGCAGACTTGTAACCTGCGTGGGGGAAGAAGCCATCCTTACAAACGTTGAAGAGGGTAACGAGATATGCCGATTCATTGGAGTGCGTGTTACAATCATTCATTCCTTGTTTCTACGCTGATCTTGTTACAGGATACCGAGTCCATTACATCTCTATGCATTTCTCCGGCATCAACACATCTTCTTCTTTTCACCTCATCACTCTCGCTTAGGATTTACGAACTTCCAACTTCCCTAATCCCTCTTCAAAAGCCGATACATCCAGTCCGTGTCATTGCCCGAGCACACGATGCCCCTGTGCATGTCTGTAAAACCGACCCCACGTCGACATACCTCGCCTCAGGCTCAGCGGATGGAGTCGCGAAGGTGTGGGACATACAACGTGGATATGTCACACACGTCTTTAAAGGCCATGGCGGTGTTGTCAGCGCCCTTGCCTTCAACTATCCTTTCGATCCATCTTTCCTTGGACGGGAACAGAAGATGCAGCTCATAACGGCATCTGTGGATACTCGCATTCGTATCTTTGACTTGTCAGCTGCCGCTGCTCGCTCTGGCGCTTCTGCTAAGCCAGAGGCCGTTCTTGAGGGTCATGTTTCTGTCCCTCGAGGACTGGACGTCACTCGAGATGGAAAATGGCTGGTCAGCGGTGGTCGAGACTCAGTTGTTCTGATCTGGGACATCTCCCCGAAACCAAACCAAGATGGAAAATCTAAAAACAGCAAAGGGAAGGGCAAAGAAAAGGATGCTGCACCTGTTCTCGTGAAGACTCTCCCTGTCTTGGAACGTGTTGAAGCTGTGGGCTTACTTCCTCAAGATGATGGTCTGAACGGAACAAGTTCTGGTGCTGCCAAATTGCATATATATACCGGCGGGGAGAAGGGCGTGATCAAAGTCTGGGATGCTCGTGCGGGTACTGTCTTGTACACTCTCGGTCAGGAACAGGATGTTGTGTCAGATGATCAGGAAGAACAACGACAGATCGTCGATATCATGTGTGTATGATAACTTCTTCGCGTCCATCTCTACTCACAGTCATCGCTACAGCCATGTTCCCTCTACGTCTACCGTCATATCTGTTCACGCAGATCAAAATATTCTCTTCCATTCGCTGATCGCTCGCTCGCTGACACGTCAGTTGATTGGATACAACGATGAAATAGTCGATGCTACCTTTCTCTCACCTTTCCTTCCGCCACAAGCCCAATCTGGACCATCTACGTCGAAACTCGTAGACACGCATGTCGCTCTTGCCACGAATTCCTCCCTTATCCGAGTCTACTCCGCAAAATCACTTGATGCTCGCCTACTTTCAGGACATTCTGAGATCGTCTTGTGTCTAGATCACGGCGCACAAGGTCGTGTCCTTGCTAGCGGTAGCAAAGATCGCTCAGCTCGTATTTGGGCTCCCTCACATGCTGCGGTGTCCCTGCAGAACGACCTTTCCGCTCCTTCTGTCCCTGAGTGGAAATGCGTGGCAGTCTGTGAGGGCCACGCAGAAAGTGTAGGTGCCGTTGCGATGTCTAGACGTGCAATGGAAGATAACCAATCCATGCGCTTCATGTTTACCGGAAGTCAAGACCGTACTATCAAAATGTGGGATCTGTCGTCGGTCCCGATATCGGCGACTGACCTAGATGGTCAATCCATGAAAGTAAAAAGTCTAGCGACACACAAAGCGCACGATAAGGACATCAACTCTTTAGACGTCGCACCGAACGACAGGTTGCTCGTCTCGGGGTCTCAAGACAAGACCGCCAAGATCTGGGAAATCGAATACCATGGTTCTGGCAATGATTCCTCTCAGACAGTGCGAGGGGAAATTAAACTATTGGGTACCTGCAAAGGTCACAAACGAGGGGTTTGGAGCGTCCGTTTCGGAAAGGCCGAACGTGTTTTGGCTACTGGCAGTGGAGACAAGAGTGTGAAGCTCTGGAGTCTCGATGACTTTACCTGCATCAAAACGTTTGAGGGACACACGAACTCGGTGCTTAGAGTAGACTTCATTAACGCTGGCATGCAACTCGTAAGTGCAGCGAGCGATGGTCTGGTCAAGTTGTGGAACGTCCGAGAGGAAACATGCGTTACAACTATGGATAACCATGAAGATAAGGTCAATGATCCTCCAGAAACCCGTTGTCAGTCAGTTCGCTCATATGCTATGTTTCTTTCTTAGGTATGGGCGTTGGCAGTCAGCTCTGACGAACGTACCATAGTCTCTGGAGCAGCGGACTCGGTAGTCACCTTCTGGGAGGACTGCACCGAGGAGCAGGAACATGAAAAGGAGTCAAAGAGAGCAGAGACAGTTCTGAAGTGAGTCGATTTGATGCTTCCCCGCCACACGCACTCATATCGACTGTTTGTGCTTCAGAGAGCAAGATTTCATGAATTACCTTGCTCTGAACGACTACCGGAATGCCATATTATTAGCACTAGCAATGGAACAGCCTGGTCGTCTCCATACGCTCTTCAAGAACCTGCCTTCATCCGAGTCGTTCTCCCCGACCTCTATCACTGGTCATCCAGCTGTCGATGAAGTCCTGCGTACGTTGCCCGGTGCAGACCTTGCTCGCCTCCTCCGTTATGTCCGAGACTGGAACGCCAAAGCCAAGACTAGCCCAGTTGCCCAACGCGTTCTACACGCTGTTGTGAAGCTGCGTGCAGCAGAAGATATCATGAACGCTTTCACTCAAGATAACACTTTATCCGTACTCACCAATGATGAGATGGTTGTGACGACCGGGAAAGCTGGAGACAAGGGTGGCGCTACGGCTTTACGAGAGTTGATTGAGGCGTTGGTGCCATATACTGAGCGTCATCTCGCGAGAATGGAGAAGCTCGTACAGGAGAGTTACGTGGTGGACTACCTACTGGGAGAGATGGATGATGGTATGTTTGGAGTGGATGAAGACCTGGACGAAGAGGAGGTGGTGGATGTTATGGATGTCGATACAGCAATTGCCATCGGAGCATGAACATGTCATGCGTCTACTTCTTGCCTCATCAACATTATACATCTCCTGCTCATCGTCTTTTCAGATCTCTGGGTTGCAGGTCAGCCATCGTCTTTGCAGAATGCCTCACAATTCTCCACGTACAGAGATGTAAGTCTTTCTTTTCTACAGCTCTCTCCCTTTCTTCGCTACGACAGTCGATATATTAAGGTGCGTCTACGATTAGTCATTCTAGCTATTACCGCTGAATGTCCTACGACTGATTGTACAATAGCTCTAGACTCTTCGTGTGTTGTCTAAAGAAACTTGGTCTGCATGCAAGTGACGCTTCTATGATTCGGGTATATTTTCGATCGACTGTCCATCTCTCCAGACGATATCCAAACGAATCCAAATATGCCATGCATTAGGTGAATGTAACCGGTTCTCCAGGGCGTCCTTCTGAGAGGAGCACAATCGCCTACAGCAATTATCAGTTTCCGCGCTCAAGCAGACCGGAGAGGACGCTTACATATTTTCCGCTAATCTTCCACCCATCCTCTTCTTTATCCAACTTCTCACCAAGAGTATCTCCATCCTTACCAAGACCGATGACAACATCACTCTTGATGGTGCGCAAGCTGCACACTTTGGGCGCTCCACTAGCTGAAGCCATAGGGCCTATGGCAACATCGAAAGGCGTTGCATAGGGAGCAGCACAATCGTACGTCAGCTATACAAACGAGCTTGAATCAGCTTACTCGATGGAGGCTACAGTAGTTTCCCTGGCTTACCTTACGATGGTTCAAGTCACCCTTGAAGACAACTAGGTCTGACTTGGATAAATGCAGGAACAGATCCGGTGCTTCCTTGTGCAAATCCCAGAAGGTGTATCCGGTACACCAGAAAGGGTGTTGCTCATACACCCACTTGCCCTCGTTCTCGTATTGCTGCAATACCATTGTTAGGATGAAAAGGCGTACGTGTGTACGGAGACTCACTTTCCACCTCAAGCCCAGTCGTTTTAAGGTCTCCTTCTCTTGGTCGGTTGCCATTGGGAATAAGTGCCCATACACCATGCTATTCAACAACCAGCTCCAATCCTTCTTGGTGACGTCGGAGACGAACCACGGATAACGTTTACCATGGAAGCGGACTTGTTCAGCGTACCCGTTTTGCATCAGGAAGTCGGCTACCATAAGATATAATTATTTTCTCACATTCCCACGATTTTGGCGGTTGACACGCACCATAGACGCAATCACAATACAACTCGAACCCAGCATTATCCAAAATGAAGTCAATCCTTGCGCTAGGTTTGCCCTTTAGGTCTCGAACGACTTCCCACAATTTGGGGATGTGGTTCGCAAGAATGTTCTTCTCAGTCTCGGCAAGTGCTTCCCCTCCAGTTGACTGTAAGGCCTTGATTTGCTCCTCAGTCATGTTGATGAGGAGCGAGAGGTCGGTGGAGTTGCCCCAAAGACAGACTATCGCGGACCACCGTCAGTCGTACTTCGTCGTCGCATTGGATCGCATGAATGAAACTCACCCTGCGTTAACTCCATGAACATGAGACGCTCTGCGTCGAGCTTTTCGTTATCGGATAGGTGTTTCTTGTGCTGGAATGGCTCTGCAAAACGCGTGGACAGTTCGAAGACGGCGTCACTCGAACGCGAGAATGTATCACACTACATGGATGCATTTGTGAGTCAAGAGTGTGGTTAGATGCGGTTCATTTACTCACTTTTTGTCTGAAAAAGACATCATAGTCACCCCAGAATTTGCTGACGGTGAAACACTCGCGGAGGCGTCTGTATTTGTACGCCTCTGCGAAGAGCCATGGCGCGTTCATGAAGTCCTTGTCTACAAGTCACGTTCAACCTTCTATTCATCCAGAATACTGGGTATATGCGCCTACCTGCGAAATACTTTGTGATCTCCTTATTCCACAAAGCCACATCCGCCTCGCCATCGTCGATGATAGGCCGCAACTTGGCGTGCTGGTGCAACTCGTTCTTCAAGGTATCCATCCTCTGGATGCAACTCACCAGATCATGGATTTCCTCTTCGTCAGACAGGCCGTTAAGGGTTTCAATGACGTCTTCGATGGCTTTCCCGAGGATAGTGGGCAACCGGTGACCCATAGTCGCGTTGGCGAAGGAGTAAGTGTGGTAACCACGGAACGCTGGCCATGGCGGGTTGTTAGGATCGATCTGAGTGGGTATATGCGCGTCAACTTAGCCGGCGGGTTTATTTTCAACGGGCGTGAACTTACTGAGGAGGGCGTCCTCGGATAAGGGACCTTGAGATCCCGTCTGGAGGGTAAGTGAGATAGCTTGAGTTGTTTTCTATCCAAACCACCCATGACTGGAGTGGCTTGCTCGCCGGCGGCGCTACCATTGGCGTGCATGACGGTTGAGCACAAGAAAGAGAATGGTGGCCGTGCACACGTTCGACGCGAGGAATGCAGCAGCGGAGAATGAATTACCCATTGGAAGCATCGATGCCGAGGGAGATCTTGGTCCTTCCCTCTGTAAGCCAGTCAATTTGTCTTTGTCTGAGTGGTGCATAGATGTCAATGGCCGAGAGCACTAATCAACATTGACTCAACTCAAGCGGACCGTCTGTCAACCCCTAACACAGCTTAGTAACACAGCTGTATCATATGAACCTCAAGCTTCAAGCTTCAAGACTCCACTACATCACTTGACTGGGACTTCGTGACGGTCCAAAAGACAATATTCAACGCATGACCTTTTCCCCAGATAATAGAGCTGTACTTTTATAGCCCTCTCGACATCGAAGTGTACCTGTCTCTCATTGTCAAAGCAGGTGGTGAAAGGGGTCGGATCGTCAGATCTCTGAATAACAAGGAAGGTGGTGTTCCCATAAATGGCAAACCCCCTTCCACATAAGGAGCAGTGTACTCTTGTAGTCTACGGCCCGGATGTCTATGTAATCAACACAGAGTTCGCCTGACAAACTGCAACCAGTGCAGTCATAGGAAGAGTATCTAGTGGAACGACACATCGCATTTGGTCGAGGACGATGTGGCCACATTATCTTAATTGACTTCACAGATGAGATTGTAATACATATGTCATTGATGGAGCTTGCGACATCGACACTGGACATCACCTCCTCTGGGGCTCTGGTGGGCGGAAGTAGACGCCCAATTCACGAAACCGTGAGTGAGCACCCCGTGGGACAGTGAGCACCCCGTGAGAGAGTGGGCGCTTTGGGAGCGTGCGCGAGCACCCCGTGGGATAGTGGCGCTTTTGTCAGCGCTTGGGAGACGAGCATTGCGTGAGATACTAACACCAAGTTGGGCACCACCTGTTTGCTATGCTCAGAATGTCTGAGCACATATGTTCTTCAGCATACACTGTGTTGCTACTAAATTAGAATACACATAGACCTGCTTCAAATATATTTCCAGTATTTACTGTTCCCTATTCTGAAATGATTGTAATGTCGGAAAAATATAAAATAGATCATAAGGGGTTATAACTGTTCCCGACTCTCTAGTTAAAGAGTACTTAGATATTTTGCCGACATTTTAGCCTAGCCTTGCTTCAATTTTGCCCCAAAGTGCAACTACGCAGTGACATTCGCTTTGCGAATGTTGACCGCGAAGCGGTCCCTGGCCGAAGGCCAGCTCAAGCTCCATCTGTCCCTGGGGCGAAGCCCCATAAAATGACCTGGTTCAAAGTCAATCCTATTACTTACCACGAATAGCCTCTACTAATCTTACTCGAAGAACAGTGCTCCGCTACGAGGCGCCTGACCTACAAATTAGAAAGATATCTCAGAAGTGAAAGTCAGCTGAAAAGAACCAGGCCGCAGTTAAACAGCACTCCTAAAAAGCAAATCTATTCGTGAGCAAGGTCACAGAAGCAAACAGTGTGAAACCGACCTATATGACGGAGGGGCAGCATCGGAAACAATGGATTGATTGTCCGCAATGTCACGGCGCCGCTCGGGAGATAGTGCAGAGGTTAATCTTGCCAATGCGGCAGGAGACACTGCGCGCTCACTTGGGAAGGATGATGTAGAAGCGTCGACGGTAGGGTTAGGAAGAATGGGATAGGTAACCGGGCGGGGGGGCGCCTTTGGCCCTCGGCGTCTCTATCACTGTAGCAGCGCTGAATGGATAGACGGCGGGTAAAGATGGCATGGAGCGGTGACGAGCTACCTTCGATTAGACCTATCTACAGTCCATGAGGGTAAGTGAAGGAATGACTTACTATAATTGCGCTCGTATGGCTGCACAAATTCAAACTGCTTGGGTTCACGGTATCGTTTGTAGCAGAACACCGTCGCGAGGACTAACAAGGCAACCAAGGCGACACCACCAATTGTCCCTCCAGCTATTGCACTCTTCGATACACCATTGCCATTGGAAGAGATGGCGGTTGGGGCTACTAATGCGCTGACGGTTATTACTTGTGTGCCTCCGCTCGATGTCATGTTTCCAGGGGTATACACAAGATAGTTGAGACCAAAATAGGATTTCGTTGTATTTAGACAACTGATAGTCAGTGTATGTTCTCCTTGGGTTAGAGGAGGCGAGACATAGGTGAGAACTGAGAAGGGAGAGCCTTTGATTTGCGCAGAAGAGTTGAGATGATAAATGGCTGAAGCACCTCCATCGATGTTGTACAGTATGTCGGGAGGGAGCTCGATAGCTATTCCATTCATAAGAGATTCTGGAAAACCGTAAACCTCAATTCCGGTGCCTGTAAAAAGAATTGTCATTAACCAATGAATACCAGATAGAAGAGATAGTGTTTACCATTGAACACAAAGGTTGCCTCTTCTCCAACTTTCTGCACAACATGGTAGCTACTGTTGAAGTCCGACAATCCGGTGAATGTCTGGCTCCAGCCGGTAGTGTAAGCGATGCCGCTGTTAGTGTCATCAACGATCTGCGCGGTGGTGTTGTAAACTCTTTCAGCGTTCACAGACGATGACTCGGGTGCGTTTTGCACTGTAGAAGGCATGGCACACTGAATGTGATGGTCTACAGGTTGTAAAAATGACAACAGAGAAAATAAGATTTAGACGATCTAGCGGGCGGCAGCGGGAAAAGTACCATAACCTCGGGAATATGCGCCTGGTCACAATTTCGTTGGCCATGGGTTGTGATTCCATGTGCAAGTACGTTACAAATGAGGAGCGGAAACAGGACGAAGATATGAGAGCGCTCACATAAAACAATCAGCTTCGAAAGATTGACAGATGCCTCCAATGTACATGTCAGATCATAGATACGTTCAAGACCAGGGCGAAAAGGTATACTGTCCTATGTATATGCTCTTCTCATTAGATCCGCTTTACTCATGAGGACAAAACGCGACATACCCAAGTCATGAGGCATCATAGTGCCAGTGAGTGATAATCTTAGTCGAACTTCCCAGAGGCCAGTGCTTTGATACTCTTGTAAATGCAAGGATGCAAATAGTGCAGGAGAGTCACTCAACGGATCATTGATTGAGTCATTCGCGATTATACACTCTGAGTAGTTACCGTTCACAGCGTTTGTCGGTATGGAGACAAACAACACTAATGAAGAATGAACGTTTGGTTGTCAGAGACGACTTTGCGGAACATTTGATGAGATAAACGCAGAGCCCAAGTAGGTTGAACATGATGCACAATGCTTCGATGCTTCCCTAGGCCTGCATGCTTCATGTGAGGACACGATATTTAAGTCATAGAGGTCAGGCACTTGAAGGAATTAGTTCCAAGTTCAGATAGTGGCCGTTTCTGCATTGACGCTGACGCATTATCACGTACTTGATAAGCCGCTATCGTGATCCAAGTTCAGTTGTCGTTGACGTTCTTGACTCACAACTTGGGGCTTCAGAGAAGATGAGGTGCATACATACTGTAAGTACATGTACAATAGCGTTATCAAGACGGTTCATAAACGCTCATTCACGGTATTAATACTACACGAGACTTGAGTTTACCATCCCGCAGTTCTTCCAGAACCTTGAAACAATCCTCGAACGGTCTAGTCTCCAATTGCGGTTTAATCTTGCCTTGTGCGATGGCTTCTAATACTTCCGCTAGTTCTGATTTCGTTCCCCATACGCACGGCAGTATCTGGATCTCCTTCCCTATTGCAATGACTAAAGGCACCTGGAGGGTTTTGGCTCCGACACCAACCGAAACAATCCTTCCACCTCGTTTGACAATGTTGGCCGCCGTTTCAGTAGTGCTCGGTATACCAACGCAATCAAGGACGATATCGACAGAAAGATTGAGGCGTCGTACAAGGTTTTCGATGTTGTTAGGATAGGTTGTATGATCGGCTCCCCCCTCCTTGGCCACTTCCAGGCTCTGTTCACGCAGATCGCATGCGATAACGCAGCCAGCGCCCAAGCAATGCTTTGCGATCTGGACGGCGTTCTGTCCCAACCCTCCACATCCCAAGATCACAACCGTCTGTCCTGCTTGGACATTGCCAATGGTCTTCAGGGCGTGATATGTTGTAAGAGCGGCATCAGTAGCGACTGCTACTACCTCGGGAAGGATTTGCGTGTTTGGTGGGATGGGGACTACGGACGACGCTCGTAAGGCAACGTAGCCTGCCCATGCTCCGTCAATGCTCAGACCATACCATCCCCTTGCTCCGCATAGGTTACCCTTGTTTGCGAGGCACATCTCGCACGAATCTTCATTACAAGGATTTGGACCCAGCATGGCGATTTGAGTGCCCACTGCTAATTCAGGATACTTCTCTTCCACCTCACTTCCCAACTCTGTAATAGTCCCGGCAGCTTCATGCCCCATCGTCAAGGTATCTCCACCGGTGTGTACTTGCAATTGGACAGTTTCTGGGTGATACAACGCCGAGACGTCTGAGTGGCATACTCCCGACGCGGTGACCTTGACAAGAACCTCATCTGAGCGCGGTTTAGGTATAGGTATTTCCTCCCGCGAAAGATTCTGCGTCTTGGTGTTGAATCGGTATGCAAACATGGTTTGGTCCGTACTCGACATGATAGGAATGAGCAGATGCGTGTGGGTCGGGGATTTGACGTCGAGTTCATACGACTGATAGCTCACTTATATGTGATCTATCTGTGATCATCTAAAGACCATTTGACATCTGTGATCTTCCACGTAAGACAGATGTTCTCATGAGCCGATAGAGTGCAGATATCTAGGCCCTATGGGATCAAGAGACGCATGCGTTCATCACAGTGATGACCTCCGTAGGCTCGGCGCACCATCGATGTCAAATTTGGATGGTTGTGGCCTGATACACCGGAATATAGGTCTCCCTGAAATACTGACCATTATACTTAACGGTGCCAGAAGATATGCATAGAACGCAACACAAGAAGGATGTTTCTTAGTACAAAGGGACATTAAGCTTGCAGCAAAGTGGGGACCCGCTAGACTCGGCAATTATTTGGACGCTCATCATCTTGATCCGCAATGGATGTGCGACTTTCACTACTCTGCGCCAACACTGTTCTCGGGTTCGGTATGTGGAGAATTGCTCAAAATACTCGTGCTACCCCGCCCATCGTTCTAATACAATCGTAGTGCGACTCGTCCCCCGAGCTTCCCGTCTCTCAGTTCCTCTAACACCTGGTGACATTCCTCAAATGGACGAATCTCCACGTTCGGCCTGATCTTCCCTTCTGCAATGGCGTCTAAGACCTCTACCATTTCTGACTTCTTTCCCCAAAAGCACGTCAGCAGTTCAATTTCCTTCATTGCCGTGAGCAGCACTGGAACCTGTATGAACTCGGCGCCAATCCCGACTTGCACAATCTTTCCACCCCCTGATACAACGGCCGCGGCCATTTCAAAAGTGTCCTGATTGCCAACAAAGTCGAAGACGATATCGAGGGTGACATTGAGATCCTGCAGAAGCTGCCGGAGTCCGTCCGGATGCACTGCATGGTCGGCACCTGTGTCTCTCCCCAGCTGCAAACTCTGTTCCTTCAGATCAGTGACAATGATTACGCCTGCACCGAGGCAATTCTTTGCAATCTGCACGGCGTTCTGTCCAAGTCCCCCGCAACCTATTATCAGGACTGTCTGACCCGCTTGCACGTTTCCGAGGGTCTTTAGTGCATGATACGAGGTAAGCACGGCGTCGGTGGCCACCGCTGCGACCTCTGGAGGAATCGATTTTGCCACGGGGAAAACAGAAGATGCGGATACTGCGATGTACGATGCCCACATTCCGTCTGACCCCAAGCCGTGCAATGGTTGCATCTGGCACAGATTCTCCTTCCCTTGTAGGCACTCGCGGCATGTATGGCAGTTACTACGACAGTACACCGCGACGTACATGCCTGTAGTGATCTTCGGATACTTCTCCGCGACTGCGCTGCCTAACTCTGCGACAACCCCAGCACCCTCATGTCCCATCGTGAAGGAATCGCTTGTGAGAGCTTCTAGGTTGATCGCATCTCGATGGTATAAGGCAGAAACGTCGGAGTGACATATGCCCGCAGCGAGCACCTTTACTAGGACTTCGTCTGCCCTCGGTTTGGGAACTGGAATCTCTTCCAGTGTTAGCTGCAACGTTGTGGGATTGAAGCGATATGCAGGCATGGATAATGTTGTCTTTGTCATTTGGGAGAAGGAAGATAATTGCACGCTGAGATTGGTTTCCAAGGATCTGTCCATGTAATGTACACGAATGTTGTATTTATACATATAGCTCTATATAAGACTTCACGTCAGGAACACCTATGCTATCATTGGCCTTGCGATGATATGGTGAACCGGATAAGAATACGATAAAGATATGCCAACCGCAATAACTCCACAACCCGAAAAGTCTTTATTGCTCTCCTCCATAAATAGAGTGCTGGACTTGGCCTGTATCAAGACAAATGCAAATCGCAGGTTTGAATGGTGCACTACCGGTGTGACAGGTGCCGGAAGTCTGCATCAGCATACCTGCTTTTTTGACTAAGTTAGAACTCACTTACTCACACTAGGGAGGACATCAAGCCCACAGTGTTAGCTTCGTCAGCTCAACGGTGCCTAATTCCGTATGATTCGCAACGAAGAGAGAACCGAGTCTTTGAGCTGCAAAACAATCCTCGGTCGATTAAAAAATTTATGGCCGAACGAATGGAAGCACTGACCATCTTCAAGTCCGGAGGCTTTGCAAGGAGTGATAGTCAGACCGGCCGACTGGAGAGCACCGATAACTTGACCATACGTCCCACGATAGAACGAGCTCGGAGAGTGATGAGATTGCTTCTCGAATCTCTGTGACAGTCGGTGGATGACTTGACCCATAGGATCAGACACATCCGATGCCACAGGGGTGTCCATTCCGGCCGCAAGGACCGCGTTCGCGATTCGATGCTTCAAGCGAGCGAGGCGCGTCTCTGACAATGGTCGTGGTGCGTCCGTTTGACGTGAAGCGAACTGGATGTATAACCCTTCGCCATCACGCTCGTCCGAGTATACGAGAGTTTCGGAGGACGCAGTAGCTAGCGAAGCTTCAACGCTGACGTAGCCGCTGCTATTGCTGCTGCCACTACTCGCGCTACTGGAGGAGGAGCGGCTCCGACTAGGTCTCAGGTGAGCAGACCTACGCTTCAAGGCGGCGCGGAACTTGACGTTGGCAAATTCAACGAGATATGGGATCCCGAAGGACGTGAACTTGATCTCGGAAACCATGTCAGGGGCTGGGAGTTACGACCAATGCCAGATTGGAAGAGGAGAGAGGTGGAGGAGAAGTGCTTGCAGCAATGAATGCGGATCCTAAGCATGAAAGGTTCTTATGGTAAAGGGCAAGAGTTGAGCATGGTATCCACGTTGCAAGGGATGAATGTCGCAGGGCATTCATTCGAGAAACACGATAAACAGAGCCAAGTTCATTCATTGAGGTGCAAGCTGTAGAACTTGCAAATAAGCCCTGTCGAGAGACTTGAAACGAGGAGAAGCCAGTTTATCCGGTAATATCACTGCTCGTAGGGGAGAAGTCGAAGAAGTTGAGCTATCCCATGGCCAGGGTTCTTGATAGAGTGTAGCATTCCTTTGAAGAACCCAAGGGAGAGTGACTCAGTGCATGGACTACATATCCGACTCATACACGCGGATGAGAAACCCTTTGGATGAGTTAAGGAACGTCTCGTAGTCTGCCAGGGCTTCTGTAGACCACATGATAAGGAGCCTCGATTCTGCCTGGACGGTTGAAGATGCCAACATGCGATTGAGGGCCGGAGGGTGGAAACCAGCCGATAAGCCGAAAGTAATGCAAAGAGGCAGGCGCAAGACTGCAAGAAGCATAGCAGCGTGCTGAACCAGACACAAGGAGATGTCGCATTTCACCTGCTAACTGAGGCCTGAAGTACTGTGACTTGCTTAGCTAACAGTAGTTGTGGACTGTGAAGGCTCGTCAAGTGATCGGCGGTGATCGACCTCTCGATCATGCGACTTATCATCGAGTCACCAATGCGGCAATCCGTTCCCATTCCGTCTTTACTGCATATAAACCATCTGCTAGACTTGAGTAGAGCTGCAGGCCACAAACACGATGTCTAACACTCAAGACAAGAAGCATATCGTCATTATCGGGTCCGGGGTCATTGGACTCACTATAGCTCAGGTTGTCACAACGCGTTTCCCCGATAAATACAGGGTTACTATCGTCGCTCGCGATACGCCTGAAGACTTGACCTCACAAGCATTCTCTAGTCCATGGGCTGTGAGTGCTATTTCTCTTAGTATAGTTTGTAGTTTGCTGACCTTAAAGCTGAAGGGAGCAAATTGGTCACCGTTCTCTGTGGAGATGCCAGACCACAAGACTTTTCGGCGGGAACTGGAGACCTTGTATGTAGGAACAATTTCGCGTGTTGAGTTAGGTAATGCTAATTGATCCATAGTAACACTTTTTGGGACATGGAGCATACGGGCTTGACTTACGTATGGCATCCTGTCGTCCAATCGTGTCCCTGAATCTATGTTCATTAAACACCCAGAACGTACCTTACACCATCTACTTCCCCGAGGCACAAGGCCTTGAGAATGTGTGGTTCAAAGCGCTTGTCCGTGACGTGAGTGTTATATTTTATATAGTCGAAGAGGCTGTGCAGCGTTTATAGGCTTTGACCAGTTCCGGGTCCTCTCGCCCGAGGAACTGCCATCGGGCTTCACTGGTGGCGTAAAGTTCTCGACCATCACTGTGAATCCTATCAAGTATCTTCCATGGCTGAAGAATGAGCTTCTGAACCGGGGTGTGGTATTTGTTAAGAGACAGATACACACGATCGGGGAAGCAGCCGACATCGCGGGTCCTGAGGGGATCATTTTCAATGCTACAGGCCTGGGTACGTGATCCTGTCGCCTGTCCAGAGACAACAGACCTGACGTATGTTCTTTTGTAGGGGCCCGATCCCTCATCGGAGTTGAGGATAAACTCGTTTATCCGATCCGAGGACAGACGATTCTGGTTGAAGCACCTGCAGTGAAGGAGTGCGTTGCACTACCGATAGGTAAGTTTTGAACTTAACCCGATCGAGCGACCTAAATGCAGACTGAGTGTATAGGTACTGGTGAGAATCCTGACGGGAAAGCCACCTACATTATTCCTCGTCCATCCCAAGGGCACGTTATTATCGGAGGCACCTACCAGAAGAACAACTGGGACACTTCAGTCAACTTCGAAACAGCCCGCGAAATATGGGACCGTGCTGTAGAGTTCCTGCCTGCTTTGAAGAGTGATAAGTCACGTATCATCAGCCATAACGTTGGCTTGCGACCGGCGCGAGAGGGTGGTCCTCGCATTGAACTACAGAAAGTGAGATTGCCGTTCGTCAGCGATCTCATGCATGGGGTAAAGGGAACCATTTCGGAGGAAAGAGAGCTGCCTATTATCCACGCATATGGCTTTGGGTATGTCACATACATGCGTGCTTATTTCATTTTCATGTCAACTGACGTCGTCATCCTGCAGAGGTACGGGATACCAGGCTTCGTGGGGTTCCGCAGAGGAGGCTGTGAGTCTGCTGGAATCAATCTAGGGTTGTATGCTAGACAAGTTGTTAAATACGTTAAATATGTACGAACGATGAGGATAAACGATGTCCAAGAAGCAAACTCAAACAGACTCGAACTAGCGACGCGTAGTCACGCGGTCACGTGTAAGCGTGTTGTTTATGCATATTTGTCCATTGTCCGGCCGCTCCGTCGTTCGGTACGCATGTTTGAATTTCTTCGCAGACAACACAGACTGGCCTTTGGCCACCCTACCTTGCTTCGTTTATTTTACCGAGAGGACTGCACCTGGATACCCTATTTTACAACATATTTCTGAAGTACTGGTCTCTGGATAATTGTAGCCAACATGGATATCGACGGATCACGCGATGCAGGTGAATCTTATAGGGCCCAGTTCGCACGGCATAATACTAAACAAACTCCTCAGACGCAGAGGAGCTGAACGCGTCCATCGCGCAAGCACAACGCCTTACGACAAGGCTGAGAGGAGAAAGGGACGCTCTACAAAGAGACTACGACTTCCACAAGCTGGAGACTGCCTTTAAAGTGGAGAGTCTCGAGAAGCAGCTGCAAGAAGCGCAATCTCGTGCTGCGACCCTGGAGGAATCGCAGAGGACAGCAGTGCACGATCATATACCTACCGTATCGATGCACGCCTACGCCAAGTCCGAACAAGCTGTACTAGTATCTGCCCTGGTTGTTCAACATCTGCAGTTCGAATCCGACACTCAGAAGCTTCAGCTCGCCTCCGTGTTACAGTGTCTAGATGCTACGCAGCAACAGCTTGACCACGTTCAGGAACTCTTGAGGTCTAGAGATACCACTATCCACACACTACAACATGGTAATGTCCAACTCCAGGGACAGCTTGATGCATCCGAGGAACAGCTCTCTGCAACTAAGACTCAGGTGCGAGATCTTACTGCACGTATCGCAGTATTGGAACAAGATACCGAGAGGGAGAGAAGAGCTCACGAGGAGATGGGAAATGCTTTGGCACGAACAGAGGCGGAACTCGTGGACGTTTCCCGTACCCTTGCAGATGCAGAGTCCATACGTGACTCACATTCTCTCCGGATTACACACCTCGAGCAAGATCTCGGGACTGCTCACCGGGAGCTGGAAGAGGCGGAGAGTCGATATACAGAGCTCCAATCCCATCAGCTGTCCGCTATGTCCTCATCCGAGGCTACTCGTGCTCTTCGCAAACAAATCATGGACCTCGAAGCGCGAGTCATGCGGCGAACGGAACAAATTGGTGTTCATCAGCATGACATTAAGCGTCTGGAGACGAATCTAAAGCTTCAGGAAGATCGCCTGGCTGAGATGACTGCTGAGCTCGAGGTCGCAGAGACGGAGAAAGCTGCGATGGTGGAGGATTGCGAGACCACCAGGGAGGAAAGGGATCGGGCTTTGAAGAGATGTGAAGGATTAGAGGAGAGCATGGAAGTGATGGAGGACAAAATCACCCAGATCGACGGCCAGAGGGATGTCGAAATACAGTCCCTCGTGGAAATCATCTTGCGGGGCGTCTCCACGCGCAGAAACTCATCTCATGCGACACTTGCCTCATTGTCCCAGCATGCTGAAGCAGAGTGCCAGCTACGGGCCCGTCTCCTCGAGGTTGATCAATCAAAAGACCAGGTTTTCGCACAGATACAGCAACTCCAGGAGGCTCATCGAAGTACGCAGCAGCTTGTGGAAGAGAAGACTCATGCATTACAATCTCTCGAAGCTGAGCGAGATGCAGCACTCGCCGAGTCGCGAGCTGCAAGGGAGTCCTTGCAGACAGCTCACATCAACTCTCGCGAAACCACATCACGCTTCGACGAGCTCAGAAACGAGAATGCATCATTGCAAAAGGAACTGGAACAGCTACGACAAGATCTCAGAGCGAAGGTTGACGAGCTATTTGCCCGAAAGGAAGAATACGGCTCATGGCAAATCCAGAACATCGAGCGAACATCAGAAGACCGTTCCCGATTTGAAGCACGAATTGCACAGCTGGAGGACGAGTGTCAGTCCTTGCATGAGGCAAACGAGGATTTGACTCGCCACCATTCAGATGCCGAGGAAGAGCTCAAACGCACTAAGGAGGAGCTCCATCTGCACGCTTCCACCGGATCAGAACGAGAGCTTGTCGAGAAATCCCTCCGTGAGGATCTTGCAAAACTTCGCAACTCCCATGAAGAAGAGACAAAACGGCTTCGTGACGAGCTGGCTCTCGTTCACGCGAATCTCGAAGATGCCAAACAACAGCAGGTTGATCTTGAGACATTACATCAAGTGGCCCTCAATGAAGCATCTCGTGATAAGGACGAAATCGAGCGACAGTTGAAGGAAACCATCGCGAGACTGAACGCCACCGTTCAGGCCGAGAGCGATCTAAAGAACCTCCGAGCCGAGTATAATGAGCAAGTGAACGACTTAGAAGAGCGACTGCGACTGGCTTGTGCGGATCTCGACTCTGTTTCTGATGAACGTGAAAACCTACGGGACGACAACAGCCAGACTGCTCAGAAGCTCCGAGACACCGAATTCCAGCTCTCACAATTTCGTGCGCGATACGACACTGAAGTGGAGGATCTGCGCACTCGCCTTGCCCGGACTACCGAAGAATTGGAAGCTGCATCAAAGGGGCAAACAGAGCTCGAGGCCGCCCGTCAGTCTACCATCGAGCGACTACAGACGGAGGCTTCTGAATGGTCGCAGGTCAAGACTGCTCTGGAGGCTGAGTTGACAGGCCTTCGCGACCAGCACGCTGCATTGGAGACGCGTCTGACATCTGCATCGAGCGAGCGAGAGGCAACGTTACATACACTCGAGGAGCTCAAGTCCCGCCACGAGGCAGTATTGCAGGAGCTTACTAGCATCAAGGCCGACGGCGACGGCCGACTAGCACAACTGACAAACGAAGTTGAGCAAGTTAGGGAACAGTTGAAGGCCCAAGTCGATGAGTACGATCGCCTCCGACAGCAACACTCTCAGGCTTTGATCCGAAGTGAACAAGCTGAACAGGCCCAACGGGAACTAAGCCAGGACCTCGACAGCTTGACCACTCAACTGCAAGAGACGGATTGCCTCTTGGGACAGTTGAAGGACGAGAAGCAACAACTGCTGGAGCAAATGACAGACCTCGAAGCTCAAGTTCAGCGTTCTTTGTCCATGCAGCGGCATCAAGATAGTCAGATCAAGGAACGGTGAGTAATCATAGTTCCACTTATGGCTAGCCACTGAGTGTGTATTTTCGTTGCAGTGAACAAGAGATCGCGGCTCTGGCAGAGAAGCTCAATCTTGTGCAATCGAGCTTCCAACAATCCGAACAAGCAGCCAAGGCTACGGAAATCAAGCTCTCGTTCGAGATAGCCCAGGATGAGCAGACCATAGCTAGCCTTCGACGAGAAGTCGAATCCTTGCGAGGGAACGCGTCGTTACAAGAGACCATCGCTGACCTTCGGGAGAAGAACGAAGAGATGGAGCAGCTACTGCGAGCTAAGTGTCTCGAAATCGAGGAGAACGATGATCGATTCATCGAGTGAGTCACGTCCTGATTTCGTCCCTGTAGTATAAGACTGATTTCACACCGTGCTATAGACTCATCAAGGAGAAAAAGAAGCTTAATAACAAGATCGATTCCCTCGGCAGAAAGGTCGCTAATCTTCAAGCCAAATTAGCAGCAGCAACAGAGATCAACCCACTTGCACCGGTACCTGCAAAAAATCAACCACAAGCCTTAACTTCCACTTCTCGAGCCCCTGCAATCGTCGCGCCTCAGGCGTACCCAACGCCCAGCAGTTCACGTTCGAGAACGTTGTCTGGGCCATCTGTTCTTGCAAGACCCAAAACACCAGAGCATAGGGTTCCACCCCCACCTGTGTTCAGAGCGCGGACGCCGGAATCAAAACGTTTACCATCCATACCACCGTCTTCAAATTCGCCACCTCCATCAATGCCTATGTCATCCTCTTCATCTTCAATGATGTCGGCGGGAAAGAAACGGCGAGCGCCTGATGACTTCGAGGACGGTGAGGGTCTCCCTCCTCAAGTCTTCACCAGTGACAGTGTACCTAGCCAGGATCCAGATGCATTTACTCCGCGAATTCGCAGAGCGTTACATAGCGTTCGAACGGGCTTCACGCCTATCCGAAATAGCGCTACTCGCCCTCATCCAAATCAACTTTCACCACGAAGAGCAACTACTGGGGCACCGATCATAGCCGACGTCACGAATAGTCCGAGAGGCCATAAGCATGGGGACCCGGCAGATAAAGCGATGAAACGAGGCGGATGGCTGGGGAAGATGCGGGGAGGTCAGGCCCCGAGGTCAGCAACAATGCTGTCTCAACCGGTATTCGAAAGACCGCAGAGTCATGGAGGACCAAGTCGGTGATTGATTGATTTCTTTCCGATTCTCAGTTTCCTTCAATCTCGGACTGATCGTATCTACACGCATATGTATTTCTACGCATTTGATATGTTTAACATTATCGACTCCTTTCATTCCTAGTGTTCCGATACCTGTATACTTCGAACGTCAATAATGCAGAACATCTCGATTTTCCAACCATGGTCCCATTTTGGTACTTTGTGCCACTGGCACTCGCAAGCACTACCTCAGATGAATGTCAACACACTTAATGCTCACCAGGACAAATGTTGTCACCCATCGTATCAGAAATCCAAGGCAGGCTGACAATTGTATAGGTCAGTGCCCGTGTGCAGAAACAAGTGTTCAAATAAATGCCATATACTACAGTAAGTACAACCTACAGCCTTCGATAGCACTTAATGTTCACTTAGGGATAAAGCCTTTGGTAAACAGAGCCAAATAAACGCGTGCTAGAAGAACGTGTAACAGTGGCAGGATCAGATTTCTGACGAGTGCTTTTCCAATTATTCTCATCGCGCATGACTAGTTACATCCCCTGAAGCGTCAATGTTTCAACGTCGACACATTCGAACTCTGAAGCTCCTCTACGATCACATGCCTTGAACTGACCACCCGTTTTCCCTACGGACTCGGAGTGTGATGCATTGTCAATGTCTCAAATCTTACAATGGCGCGCACCTCAATCAACTTGGGATTCTCTGCTATCGATGAGGCTGTTCATCGTGCGTTCATTCATCAGCGAATTGTTGCCTGCAACCACGGTCCGGAATGGCGATCAGAGCTTGCCACACAGCCAAGCACTAGACGCGAGACGCACTCTTAAGTCCTGTGGCGGCGGTGATCCTTGTCAGTTTTCCTTCCCGACATTTGACTTCTGCTTCAAATCTGTTTGACTCTTTCAGCAACTCTAGCTGGTTTCTGACTCTCCGGCATCTGTTATTGTATTGGGCACGCAGCAGATGTCAAGTCATGGACATGTTGTGGTAAGATAATATCATTTCGAGCCAATTCTCTTGATTTAGATCTGCTGGTGTTTGCAGCCCGAGGAACTTGGCTCGCCAGCGTCGACCGGTAGTTCTCCAGATCGAACTTTAATCAGACCGAAGAACATGGGCAAACGTAGACGATTGTCTCGGAACTTCGGTGGTTCGGCTGAGCGTCTCCAAGAGACCTTCATGGAGAACCTCAAACGAGGTTCTCCTAGTCCTCCCTTGACAAATGGACCGGATTACAGTCCCGATGGGAAGGATCTACTTTCACGTCGCCTGACACTTCAACATCAGGATCTCGATGTAGGTAGTTTAGGACCTTTGTTCCGATAAACTGCATACTTGAACGTATTTATGTCATGTAGCCTGACATGATTGATAGACGGGGAGCCCCAGCTGTTCCTGAGACTTGCCCAAACAGCCGTGAGGGCTGGTCAAAAGTGTCGAAAGTTTTACACGATTATGATGATAATAAGATCAAGGTCGTGAAGGAAGATATAGACACTCTTCTCGTATTTGTGGGTGTTGCTCTGTATCTATATATTCACTCGGTTATTGATGTCGTCTGCGTGTCATAGGCCGGTCTGTTCTCAGCAGTCCTGACCGCATTTGTGATAGAGTCATACCAAAAACTGCAAGAAGACTCGAGCGATGTCTCTGCCCGCCTTCTTCTCCAAATATCACAGCAACTCGCCAGCTTCGCTGTGACATCGTCATTCATCAATTCCACTACAGTCGTGTACCCTCAGCCCATGTTCCAGGCTTCCGCCTCGATGGTTCGCATCAACGCTTTTTGGTTCTCTAGTTTGACCTGCAGTCTCGTCACGGCCTCATTAGGCATTCTCGTCAAGCAGTGGTTACATGAATACATGTCGGATGATAGCTTGTCCCCCCGAGCCCATATACGCATCCGCCAGTTCCGTTATGAAGGACTGGTACGATGGCGTGTATTCGAGCTTGCCGCTATGCTTCCGCTATTGGTGCAGCTCGCCCTCGTATTGTTTTTCGTCGGACTAAGCGAGTTCCTCAGGATCCTCAACCCCGTCATAGGATGGACGGTCACCGCTCTCATATTATTTTGGGCGGCTATCTTCGTCACTACAGCATTTGCATCTGTTTTCTCTTCGCAGTGTCCTTACAAAAGCCGTATCTTGAAAGGTATGCTGCAAAGAATACGACCCACGTTATTCGTGGCTCTAAATTGTATCTTGTACGGTCCGATTCGCATCTTCCAACCCCTTCGATTTGTCCTGCGCACCCTCCATCTACCGCGCAATTCACTTGGCAAGAACATATCTAGTTCCGGACGTTGCGTACGTTTGACGTTGGCTACATTCGCTACTTGCATTTCGAAGTGGTATGGTGCCTCGGTCGTCTATCATGTAGATGTCAGCCCTCCTCCCGAAGAGAAAGAGGTTCGCGGTGACACTGCTTTTGATATGCCATGCTTGGCTTCAGCGGACGCACTTTTCCTGGATGACGGCTTCTTGGAGCCAGTTAGAGAATGTTTGATGAGCGTCGAGTTGACGGACGCTCTTCCTTGTATCCGACAGATTGTCTCTTATCGTTGTGATCTTTCCCTCGAGACCTTGGAGGATTTGCCGCTACACTGGAGCACGATGGGCCAGATGACGAGAGCCGGAACTTTATGCCTGCAACGTACTGTGGTAGACCTAATCAACAAGGAAGTTGACCGTATCCTTTCATTTCATGGAGAATTCAAGGCTTCAGAGTGGTCAGCTGAGATTGCGGAAGCGGTGTTCTTTGTCGTAGCGGCGGACTTCTTGTTCATGGAACAGGAGAATGTGAGGGAGGTTTTTGGCCGGTTGCTTGGTCTCGATGTCATCACTGCTCGAGGTGTCATAGATGCTCTTTGCAAGCATCCGTCGTACAATCCTTCTCCTCAGGTACCTTGCACGGACTGTGCGTAACATCAAATTTTTCTATTGGCCTATGAATTAGCTCACATGCGAATGCCATAGTCCTCCCCAACATCCTAGCAGTCACTCATTATCTCCTAGATCGAAACTTGGTGGAGGAAAGTCCAGATTCCGACGCTGAAGCCGACGGCGAATCTGTGTTCTCCGCCCACCCGCTGCCCCCGGATGAATCCCTGGACCCTGTCAAACTGTGTATGATCATTTTCTCCTTCATCGACCAAGTCCCAGTATCCGACATCTTGTCTAACGCGGAATCTTTCATGTCTTTACAATCTAAATTCGCTGCTGTCATCCACAATTATTTGCAAGCAGGCAGGGCGGTGATTTGGGCTCCTCGGACTCCGACCTGGTCGATGAATATCCTGCGTTATCTGCAGCATCATATTCCGGAATACATTGTCGAGGACCTACTGGACGCTTTGGATGCTGCCGCGGGTAAAAGAGATTCGTGGCACAGTGATTCATCGAATTCTTCGACTCATGATGAAACCAGCGTGCCAGCTGTCTAAGCAAGATCACCTCAGAGACTCAGATGGTCACTTTTGCCAGTGGTGAACTCAACAACCGGATAATAAAAGAAATCAACAATAATATTGTTGGCTCCATGAAGGCTTCTCAGAAGAATACGCTTTTCCAGAGTGTTGGGGCAGCCACACGGGATAAAACAAGCACGGCTGCCGTCATCAGTTTCGAGGTTGCTAGGATCACTTCAATATGTGGTATTGCAGCTAGGTACATTTTTAACAAAGCGACGAAGCTTCCGGCACTGCCCTGCGGCGGAGGAGCAGAAAACCTTGGAAGACTTGCAGCTAAAGACAGAACGAGAACCTATTTACCAAACGTTTCTGTCTCTCTTAGCGGTGGTCAGCTGCCTCTCCGAAGGCGGTCTTCTGCATTGCCGCCCATGACCTCCTCTTTATTGCACAGCGAGAACCAACCACCAATTATAGTTTCTGTCTCTCTTAGTTAATTAGCGAACAATTCTGAAGCTTCAGTAGAAGTGGATTCTACCCTTTCTTCGTCGTCTGACTGTGCACTCTTGCCGCGGCTGGTTTGGCATTCACGAGACATAACAGACGTCGCTATCGTAAACTAATTCTTCAACAAGAGCACTATACATACCTACTTACTTTCGCATCTCCGGTACATAGAGATTAGGCGAGTGGGGATCGAGGACAAATGAAATGCACACGAGCATAAGTATTACATGTGGGAAAACATTTCCCCCTTTCACTTCGGCCGCCGCTCGGCGATTGCTGAGAGGACCCAGCGGATTGGATAGTGACTACCAACTGCGAGAAGAAGCCTTACACGCCGTCTAGCGTACTTTGTCGTCGTCTTGGATCCATGGGTTACCGACATGTCTCGCCGTTCGACACCCATGGCTCCGCCGACTAGCCAGGACGAGTTGACCACCACACTTTTCGGTGCGATTGAATCTTTATCGCAAGTCAGAAAAGCAAACTTCTTGCTGGAAAATGCTCTGTCGTTGATACAGGCCGGACAGTGGGTGTGAGAGTGTCATCTGTCATGGAGAGGACTGATTGCGTCTTGCAGGTATGGCGAGGAGGTCGAGAAATATCTCGACGTCTACTTGCGTACACCAGGCCTTGGAAATGAGGATGTAGCCAGGGCCTTACTTGCACGAGGCAATGCGAGGAAGTCTGCCGGTGAACGACTTCTTGCGAAGGCCCAGCAAGGTACGGTTTGTCTTTCGGTCCAAAGTTCGTACTGATGTTGTCGTTCAGACTTTCAAGCGGTTGCGAAGCTGGACCCTTCCAATCGTGAACTACAGGTCTATCTTCGAGGAGAGAACATGGTAAGCAAACAGTCATTCAAATTGGTTTAGTTCTTTGGTATCCAATCAGGTGTTGCAGATTCATTTCCAGTGCGAACCTGCTTCACAACGTGCTCCACCCGAAATATGGGAACGAATAGCGCGATTCATTCCCCGATATCATCTTCGCACCTGGTTCTTTGTCTCGGCCTTTCACAGGTAGGCAGAAGGGACAACGGTGTGACCACCGACTGAAGGTCCTCTACAGGAATATTGCCGTACGAATTATATTTCACACTCTCGACCTCTACTTTGGTGAAGACCAAGACAATGTCCGAGAGAACCTGAATCGAGGCCTTGACATATTCGATAGAGTCAAGGCTGACCCGGTGTTTGCGAGCCGTATCAGAATCCTTCGACTGCATTGGGCGTACGAGGAAGGTGATATGCTCGATCTCATGATCCGTATGTTATTCCTGCACACTTCTATCCGTCCAGTCTGGAAACTATCTATCGTAGGTATCTTCCGTAATGCCCTTCCCTTTTTCAAAAGCCTTCAGGAATTCGAGTGGATTGGATACCCGGAATTACGCGCAGATATGGTGAAAGCCATTCATGCCAGTCATCCTCACCTGCATTCACTTGGTGCCATTGGTTGGCATTTTGATGCTATTGGTGTAAGCAAGTTTGGTAACCTTCGCAAGTTCACTCTTCGAGCAGAAGACGATGATGGCATGGCGGACATGGGCGAAGTTCGTATGGTTTTGGATCAGAATGAACGTACTCTTCGACACCTTACCCTGGGAGCGTACCTACAACGTGATCATTCTTGGGACGGCGCTTTTCAGTCGGTCACTATTCGCAGCCTCACACATCTGGATCTAGTTGACACAAGAATATCGCATGTCGTGTTGGCAAGAATCGCACATGCGCACAGTCTACAGAGTCTCACGCTTCATGGAACATTCGAAGAGCCGACTTCAGCAAGCGTCGTCTTTGGAAGCGACCATATCATCGACGGGAAGCACACTTTCTTGCCTCATCTTGAGGCATTCAGGTTCGTTACCGTAGGCCACGATGACGATCTCGGCCTCTTCCAGAGTGTCACCCAGTTTCTTAGAGGTCGATCGAAATTGAGACGACTCGACCTCGGGAATTGTCCTTGGGAGTTGGTGTCGAGCGTGTTACCCGATCTCAAGAGTTTGCGAGTGCTCAGAGTACGGATCGCGAACCTCACCAATGCGGCGCTGAAGGCTTTATTAAAGAACATACCGAAAGAAATGGTCGCCGTTCATCTCACTGTCATGGTTTCTGACAAACCTCTCGTAAGTCCTACCTCTAAACCGTTCACTACACATGCTAAATCCACGATAGCATGAATATGCCCCAGGCTTTCGCATATTTCCTTCTCTCAGCATTCTCCACCTTCATGGCCAAAAAACATCTAGACCTCAACCGAACCTGCTCTCCGAAAAAGACTTCTTGACACAAACGGAACTCTGGATGTCCAGCGCTCGAAGTATTGCCGTCGGTCTGCCTTCATTAGACTTCATTGGATGGCATGGGGAGCATTATGTTGTGGTGAGAGGCGTAGGTGAGAAGGGGAAAGCGGTGGAGTTGAAAGAGCTTCCGGTGAGAAGGCGGCTGGATTGTGGGAAAGGGGTGGATCTTGGCGGAGAGGATGCGACTTGGTTGGAGAGAAAGGACGTACCGATGGATTATGAACGGTCTGGGCTAGAGACATAAAATAGTTGTGTGACGTGATTCTTCAATGATAGATGATGAGTATCTCGTATACTTCGGAGCTGCAAATAATCCGTTAGTCAAGGTCATCCTCCCTGAGTGTGGAGCTAGCTCCTACTACTAAGCACTACAATAGTGGTAGCCCTATCCGCTCACTATTTCAGTGCTCTACTTTATGAATGTACTATGGTCACGGATCGGACTACGAAACATTCTGATGCTGTATAAATAATCTAACGGCTATTTCTGTGACTTTTTACATGTTCACAAGCAAGGAGGAATAGCATTCTAAATATTTCGCTAAGAGGAAGTAAAGGCGCCCAGTCCTATCTGAGAACTCTTGGCCCGCAGTTTCGAGTTGGAGCACTGAATGCTACTGGATGATGTTATGATACCTCCATGATACCTAGTTGAACTTCGACCAGCTCATTCTCAACGGTCCAACTGTGTCGATCTACGCGTAATAAAGGCGAAGGACTAAATGTTCGCCAGACATGACAACAAGACCTTCAATGACCTTTCTGCTGAACTTAACGATGAACAAGATTGGCAGGCCGGCATCTTGAGGAGACTTAATCACTACTTGGATGTCTCCACGTTCGCTTACGAACCAGTATCGGGACTTCTTGCCATCGGTATGCTCATTTTGTGACTGCACTGTTCTGATTTAGCTTATTTATAGATTATAGGTACGGCTAGTGGCTTGATCCATATTTATGGCTCGCCAGGAGTGGAGGCTCGCCTTGAGATATCCAACCATTCGAGGATAAAGCTACTGCAGTTCTCATCGTCGACACTGAGGCTCCTTTGCGTAGGTTAGAGAAAGTATTCTTGTCACGCATACCCAGTCTTACAGGGAACTAGACGATCAACAACGTCTCCATATCTGGGATCTGACTGCTTCCAACAAACCAAGATTACAGAAAATCACCAACTATCGTCAATCCGTGAAGTAGCGCGACATTGTACTATATCGCCTTTATCATTCTGACTAGCCATCGTGTTTTTAGTGCCGTAGCTTTGTCCCCCTCTCACACACATGTGCGTAATGCTAATGTCGGTCCGTTCATTCGGAACGGTCTGATCAGTCATCTATAGGCGTTTGTTGCCCTTTCCAATGGAGAAGTGAAGACATACGATCTACTGTGTTCCTGGCACTCGCCATACACCATCATCAATCTTTGGGCTATGTATGAGAAGATATCTGCTAGCGGAATGCCTTATTCGATGGAACCTGGGTCGTAAGACAGTATTCAATTGGATATCTGAATAGACGTTGAGACCATGCCATAGACAGGTACCAATTGAAGTGGTGATACATCCTCGCGATTTGAATTTGTTGTTCATCGCGTATGGAGGTGAGTCATTACATTCTCCATCCATTTCAGTTCATGACAAGAATCAATAGGTGGCGTTGTCCTGTCCGATCTCGTAAGTTCCATAGTATCAAATATAAGAACATATGATTCATTTCACGCAAAACAGACCCAACGAAGCATGCAGCATGCATATGAAATGTTGCTACCACCCGGTGCACCTGGTGGCTTGGGCTATACTAGCTTGGTACGTAGAACGGGTTTTTACCAGGATGAGGTGTATGCTCATTTCATCACTAGGATCTGATGACACATCGACGACCATCGGTTACTGCTCTGGCTGTGCATCCCGCAGGTCATTTCTTTGCTGTAGGCCATGCCGATGGTTCCATCGCATTCTGGGCTGTTGAGGATGAAGACAAGCCGTTAATCGTACGGACCTTGGATGACATTGACGTAAACCTTGTTGATGCGACAAAATTGGACGAAATTCTCTCATCGAAGGAGAAACTTATTCCAGAGGAGCGAGAACCGATATTCAAGCTCGCCTGGAGTGGATTCTCTAATTCTTCGGATCCGCGTGGTGGCGACACAACCCTGACCGTGCTCGGGGGTCTGCGCGGTGATGAGGCTCCTGGTATCACTGTCATCTTATTTCCTGCCTTCAACCCTTCCGATGTCACCCCTCCCGACCCGCAAGCCGGTCTTCCTCAACAGATCAGGACTGCCATGCAAGAATCTTTGGAGCCCAAAGATGCCTATACGTATTATACCAAAGGCGTTCCTCAGGATTTTCTCTTACTTCCGAAAAACAATCCTCACTTCTCTGGTACCTTTGACCCGACTGCAATTTTGATTCTATATGACCACGTCGGAGACATAAGAGCTACAGAGGCTCATCAATTTCCACCTCCATCGTGTATACCTATGCCATCTCCAGAGCCTCAGGCTGTTGCAACCGCGACGGTGAAGGACGCAGAAGCGGCAGATGATGGCGAAGATCTTTTATCGCAGGAACTAGCATCTGCTCTGGCCTCAATGAAGTTAGATGACGATCCGAGACAGTTACAATTGCCCGCCTCTCTTTGGAATGGACCTAATAGTATACTTGGGGGTACGTTGTATGCGCTCGAGAAGAGCGTTTATGAAATATTAGTGGATGCTCGCGATTTTTTGGACCAATCGCTGCATTTACGAGGCGGGGTAGCATGGGTAGAAGATATCCAGGGAGAAATGAAACTTCTGAAGGTATCTTGGATTTCTGTGATTTAACGCGGACCTCGTATCTCACGCCATTCTCAGCTCCAACCAAATCGCATTCTTATAACCTATCACCGCAACTTGACCATTCGTTTCCAAGACCTCACCGCCAGGTTATTGCTCAGTTCTGATACTTCTCCTCTGACAAACGCATTCCCGAATCCGCTTCCCGCTCTGACCATCAACCTGACTACAATACTGGCGGACCCGGCTGTCGCTACTCGCGCAACTCCCAAGTTCCTCGAAGAAGCTCGTATTCAGTCCGTGCAATTTGCCTCCGAGTCGCGGGAATGTGGCATCATCCTTCAAACCGGCGAAATTGCACTCTATCGTCTGGCTCACGGAGAGACACCAACAGGTATAGCGACTATGTCAGAAGACAAGGAGCTGGTATCATTGCAACATTTACACCCTCAACCCGGTGATAAATTTCACCCAATATTCATGCTCATGGCTGGCAGGGGCGCAGTTGCTGCCGTTGGTCTATCTGACATTGGTTTCCTTGCGGCTTCGTATGCGGATGGCTCACTATTCGTCGTTGACATGCGTGGTCCAACTATCATTCTTCGCGATATGTCTGGCACTCGGGCGGGGAAGCAATCACTTCGTCATAGACGTGAGGAAGACCCAGTCGTTTCCTTGACATGGACTGTGACCGGAACAGCTTCAGGTACCTTCCCCCATTCTAGGTGTGTATGGAATCTCACAGTTATACCGCAGACCCAACCCCACGGATACTTCTCCTAATAATTCGTTCATCGGGTACCACGAACATACATACCATCACTCGTTCATCCACAGGCTCCTGGTCTGTCAAAGAGAACCCGGAGAAAACTGATGCAGCTTCTCATCCCCTTCCTGGTGGTTCCTTCGTCATCGATGCCAAGGGTAACGGAATGAAGGCTAGCCGTCATGCGCTCGCCACAGCTTTGGCGCCACCCTCTGATCCATCTCAGGTCAAACGGGGTATCTGGATTAATGCTGGAGCAAGAGGCGTGCGATGTACCGCAGACATCACCGGTGAGAAATTAGGCAGGGCTGAATGGGGGAGTAAAATTGGAAAGGTGGAACAAGTGGAGGTGGTGCATAAGAACTGTCAGTTTCTATTTTCTGTGCGTTGTGCGAATGTCAAATTGACCACAACCATGCAGCTGCAACGGTATTGGTCGCGTACACGGACCGAAGGCAAGCTGTGGTATATTCATTGCCCTTCTTGGAACATCTGCATACGGTGCAGATGGAGCAATCGTCCACAGAGTACGTTCATAACTCTCCGCAGTCGGTGGGTTCCCGCTAACCTCTGATGACAGACCGTTGTCGGCGGACGGGACAGGAGACTACATCGAATGGGTCCGACATAACCCATCCGGTCTTATTCGTTTGGCCAACTATGGAACACTTTTCGATATTCGACGTTCAGAACCATATGCTACACCCGATGTCCTTTTCGCAGACGAAACCCGCGTCGTACCGCCACAACCACAACCGGTGTCAGTTGGGCCAACATCGCTGTTGAGCTCCTGGATTGGATCCATCACCAGTCAAGCGATGACGGGAGAACAAATTGATACCTTGTGTGAGTTCCCGCACTGCCCATGCTGTATTGCAGGGAAGTACTAATTTACTGACACCGTCTGCATGATTTAATAGTGGCTGGACCCGATAGACCTATGCCTCAGCATTTTGAACGATCTAAACCTCATGCTCAAGAATTCCCATTGAGTGCGGGGACCTCTGTCGGTGCATCTTCGATCGGAACTATCAATGCCCGCGAGATCGCAAATTCTGCTTCTACGGCTGCCAATGATCTGTACAATCGACTCGGTTCTGCCTTGTCCGAGAGAGGGTACGTCGACTCGTCAAGTCCTTGCGAAGTGAATATATACTAACTTCTATACTGATGCTCATTTTAGTGAGATGCTTGGCCAATTACAGGAGTCCTTCGACTCGTTGGAACAAGGCAGCAGAAAGATGTTGGTCCAGGTATGTTCTCACATGGCTTCGTATTCGGGACGTTCACTGATGAACGAATGTAGTCGAAAACCCTCGCAGCTAAGCAAACGGCAAAAGGCTGGTTCGGATTCTGATTCAAAATTGACTGCTCATGCGCATTCAATCTATTCTGGCTCGTCTGCACATGGTTCTGTATTATACCATGATGCGTCATACATCTGTCACAATTAACAATCACGACCATCAGTTCTTTCCCGGATCTGAACTGACAAACATCGACGTGATTCCAGCCGTGAGTTTCTTCCTGTTCTCATTAAGCATGCCAAAGAAACCATCGCTACGATCAGTCTCGCGCTTGTGGTCCCATTCCTCTGTGTGACGAATGACTTGGTGGGAATCATTCGTTTCCACAGTAAGGAGCGAATTGACGGTCTGAATGATGACGCATATTAGCCAAATGGCACGCTCGATGGTAAGCACCGTGTATACCCACCTTGGTGGGAGAAGCAGCCTTAGGGTCCCGGAAGTAAGCAACATCCTGGTCGATGAGGATCGTACTCTTGGGAACCGAAGCTGGGTTCTCGAGGAGGCGGAACCGGGGAAGATCCGCGCGTGGAAACAACTGAACATTCTCGTAAGCCAAACAATAATACGCTCATCGAACTGACGTTTTGTCCTCACCTTGGCTAAACCATTGAACTGTGCTTTGATAGACTCTACGCCTTCGGCGATCCCAATAGGGTCGTGGAATGTAGCGGTCTTGGCATATATGCTGTATGCATTCTGAAGCGGTACAGCACAAAAATTATCAAATGGTCCAGCACATGGGCTTAACATGATATCATACCTCCGAAGGACTTGAAGTGTACAGCTAATGATATGTCAGTATAGCATATAGTCACAACATGAAGGTGTGGAAAACCTGTTTAATACCACTCAGGATAGCCTCTTCGTGGGCCTCAGGCTTTCGCTCCTTCAGGGACTGAGTTTCAGCAGGGGTCAATCCTGTAGCATTTTTGGCTTCCTGGTTGTTGGAAGGCATTGCACGGGTTGACGTTGACGATATATATCGCAGAGTTACTATCCGAAACTGAGAGGTAGCTAAGAGTCCGGCGGGCATTGCTGAACATCCCTGGGTCTCCAGCTACATATAGCTTTTCCGTCGCTCCACACATGGCGGCAGACCATGGTCATCGTCGCTGCTGCACTCGATGTCGAGCAGCCGAATGCCTCTCATCGGTTCACCATGCCGGTGCCGGCGATGACTTCTTAATGGGGAACACCTGATGTCCGGAAGACCGAAACACGATGAATTCGGAGTTCCTTTGCTCAAATACTGGTTGTCCTCTACAACATGCATGTCCACATGGATTGACTTTTTACATTAGGATCTTCGCCATTCTCATTGCACACGACCGCATGCATACCTCAGGCTATTCTTTCTTTAGATTATTAGGATCCCTGTGCTATTTTTGCTCATGCAGCAGGATGCTCCAAGTTCTAGTCCCAGGCTTTGCACATGGTCCCTATCACCTGCGAAGGGATCTCAAGAGCTCGGGTCAAACTATCTAGCTCTTTATGGTGCATGTGCCTTTGCGATCTGCAAACGTTAGGCAATGAATTCTTATGGAATCACAGAGATGGGATCGCTTACAGCTTGCGCCTGCTCTGCGGAACAGTATTGGTAAGTTGCATGTCTATCCGGTGTCGAAGTCTTCGTGACCGACAGCTTCACTGGTCTCATCGCACGTCAACCTCGTATGGCGCAAGACTCATGAAGCACGCTGTCTCTGAGGACTTCTTGTTGCGATCCACAACTTCAATTCTCAGTGAGCAGTCTTACGAAGGATGCAGCTGATCATCGCGCGTGTACGATATAGCTTGTCACTCACCGTGCAGCCTACTCAATTTTCGTCATGCATCATCATATCCCCAGTTCCAGGTTATTGAAGATTTTGCAGTGGGGTAGGAATGTTTTCGTTTTGCTTTCTGACTCTAAAACCAGACCGGCCTTTGACTCAGATGTATTGTGCGCATGGAAGGTGACGATCATGTCATTCTGTACGTGCGTTAGATCAGAATCGCACAAGAGGCAGGTAAGTTGATTCTCTCAGTCTGCATCGTCTAGAATTTCCTCATGATCTCGATTTTGTGAGATGGGAAAACAGTACTAGTTGCCGCGGCATCTGGTTCTCTCATCAGGTGCATGCGATAACAAGATCTGCTCCAACCCAAACTACAGACTTCTTTGTGTCCCAAATCGAAGGCGAACCATCGGGAATTGCTGCAGTAGCCAATGAAACGCTCTATTGTACTTCCGAAAATGGCAAGAGGGCATCCTAGAGTGAGAGGGGATCGGTATTATTTCCACACAGCAACCAGCGGAACTTGATAGTACACCTCCCCTGTCAAACCGCTTGCTTCTTTGAATTCGTCTTCGTAAATGAAGCGTGACGAAGCTGCCCACGCTGCACCAGCGGTGCCACCTGTTGTGAGCTTAGTCGCCATCTGAGAAGCAATGGGCATCAGGGGTCTATTTTTAATCTGCCAACTTTCCATGCTTCTCCGCATTATAAAAGGAGTTGCAGTGAGTTCATAGTGCTTCAGTGACCAGCTCACCCAGAATCAGCTCGCACTTCCTCACTATGTTCCCCGGCTCCTCCATCATCGCGACCCTCACCCTCGCTATTGCGGTAGCCGCGAACCCATTGGTTCAGGTTCGCGACACACCTATCACGCTCTCCGCCGCGAAGCGTTTCAATTTCACTGGCTCCGCTTCCCTGCTTGAGCGTGACCAGGCTCGCGTGAAAGGACTTCGCCAGTTGGCTGAAGCCAAGATCAGCGGAAAGTTGAACGAGGATGCGGTTATCTCTACCCCTGCGACCAACCAGGCTGTTGACTATGTAGTCAATGTTTGTTGATTTCCCTCATTCCAAACGATTCACCGTCTGATTATTCACCCACGCCTTCAGGTTGCCGTTGGGTCACCAGCTACCACTTGTGGGTACCATGTTCCCTGTTTCTGTGCCTGCCTAACATATGTCCAGATTCCCTCTTGGTCGACACGGGTAGCTCGAATACCTGGGTTGGTGCTGGCAAGGTATACGTTCGCACTGGTACTTCCACCCAAACAAATGACCGTGTTGTAAGTGCTCAGGTGAACTTTGCGAACTAGTACTCACCGTCCATCTCAGTCTGTAACATACGGCTCAGGGTCTTTCTCTGGAACGGAGTTCACCGACACGGTGTCGCTTGGTAGTAGTCTGACAATCCAACGTCAATCTATCGGTGTTGCCTCCCGATCACAGGGTTTCAATGGCGTCGATGGTATCCTTGGGTAATTCGGACTGCATTTATTTGCCTGATCTATACTAACCTTTGATTGTAGTATTGGTCCTGTTGATCTGACCACCGGCACCCTTTCACCTGATACTAGCAGCACGGTCCCTACCGGTATGTGCCCCAATAGTCATTCTTGTTCCATCCCTGACCAAATTTTGTTCTAGTCACCGACAACCTGTTCTCTCAAGGTGTAATCACTCAGAACTTGGTGGCTGTATCGTTCGAGCCAACGACGTCCCTCTCGTCTACAAATGGCGAGTTAACCTTCGGTGGTACCGATTCTTCGAAGTTCACTGGTTCTATCTCCTTCGCGTGAGTGACAAGTTGCATATTATACCCTAGCCTCTCATAAACTCACCCAAATATGCAGTCCAATTACGCGCACATCCCCCGCTTCTGAGTTCTGGGGTATCGACCAGACCATCCGCTATGGTGCATCTACCTCTATCCTGAGCAGCACCGCCGGTATCGTTGATACTGGTACCACTCTCACTTTGATCGCTTCCGGTTTGTACCCACATCCTTAAACATGACGACAGATACTAACAGACAAGTTTAGACGCACTCCGACGGTACCAAACTGCGACTGGAGCGGTCCTCGATAACAACACCGGTTTGCTCCGTCTTACGCCGGCACAGTTCGCCAATCTTCAAAGCTTGTTCTTCACCGTCAATGGTGCAACCTTCGAGCTTACTGCCAATGCTCAGGCCTGGCCTGTACGTATATTTAGTTCATGCAGGGAATATTCTGAGGCTGAATGCATCCATCGGCAGCGTTCTCTCAATACTGCTATTGGCGGAAACACCAACAGCGTGTATCTGATTGTCGCGGACCTTGGTTCTAATTCGGGTGAAGGTCTCGACTTCATCAACGGTTTGACCTTCCTCGAGCGCTTCTACTCCGTCTTCGATACCGCCAACCGCCGCGTTGGCCTTGCCACCACTTCTTTCACTCATGCAACCACGAACTGAGGGGCCGATGGCCATGATGTGGAATCCAATGAGGTGTTTCAGCGGTTGTGCAACTTCTGTATCTTTGAATTGCTGTGACGAACACGAGTGTTGTATTTTCTATGTATTCTGCTTGGCTGCACTTCTGCAATGTTTACTGAATCGTTTCTTCTTGAATGGGCTATACAATTGCCACTCAAACGCAGACGCCAATAAAGCATGAAATGTCCACAGGGAAGTTTCAGCTTTTAGAAGCACGTCAGTGATTACTCAAGTTGAGTGTCGTTGTCTTCCTGTTCAGCACTGAGTATGTAGTAAGGTCCAATTGATTCAGATCGTCAGGTTTGGCATGCGAGATGACGAGACATCCTGTACAGGACTACTGAGTTCAGTCGCATCATCGTTGCTGATATTTCACATTCACCTTTTACTGGGAGAGCGACACTGAGCGTGTGTCTGTGGCGCCATGATACGTTTGTTCGTATGCATTTGTCGCCTTCGACACTCACGTACATGTCGGAGGCTTTCGGGAAGTGAATTGCCTTTTGTTCGTTCCGGTACCTCCTACAACCATTCACTACAATTTCCATTTTGCAGATATTCCAAATGCCAGCGCTGACAAGTTTGATGTTCTCGCACAAGGATACCTTCACGACCGTCTGATGAATTGACTTGGTCAAGCATTTCCGGTGCACTTTCTCAGGCTCTGTGCCAACCATGCGTTCAGCAAGTCACGCACACACTTTGATTGACAGCGGTGATGGATGGGTTAAAAGCTAAGTTCATCTGCCAACCACCACTAACCTCTTGACAGGTACATCTGGGACTTCTATGATTGATCTTCTGTGTCCAGTTCCTTCGGCTTGCGAGGTTTCGGCTTTGGAGATGGGTAATCTCTGGTGCTCTCGACTGGAACCACAGGTAGTCATTCATTACAAACTGACGATCTATTTCTACTTTCGTTGCAAATCGTCATTGTGTGATGAAAGCGAGTTCACAGGAACTTGGAAAGTTGCGCAAGTCGTTGTATTCTCTTCGCGGAATGGGTCGGGTCAAATGACATTCCCGTGGGTGACATGCCATGTAATGTCGAATCTCGAATGCCCATTATGGTTGGCAAGACCTTCTGTGTTCAAGGTACGCGCTCAGAAGTTCTGACCGTTCGTTCTTATTGAAAGCCATACCCTAGGTTCCTGCCATGATGTGTCCCACAGGAGTCAAAAATATCGGACATCGGACTCTTGATGTCCACACGTTCCTCAACATAAATACCAAGCGAGGACCTTCCTAAAGTCATTCAGTGGCACACCTGCCTTACCCTTCCTTTAGCCTACAGTATGTTCCCTGTATCGTCTCTCCTTACAACCATCGTGCTGGCCCTTGCGGTGGTTGGCACCCCTCTTTTTGAGCGAGATGAGACCCTCCTTCGCCGTGTTACGGGCGGGACTATCACCCTCCAAGCTGCGAAGCGCATCAACTCCACCAATATTCGTGAAGTTGGATTGCTTCAGCGAGACCAGGCTCGCGCAAAAGTACTGAAGGCTCGTGCTACTGCAAAGGGGCCTTTTGACAACGCCCCCATCGTCGGAAGTATTCCTGCTACGAACCAGGCCGTAGATTATACTGTGACGGTAGGTGCACCATTAGAATATTGTTCGTTCTGAAGTTAGACCTAACTTTACACTCACAGCTCAACATCGGCAATCCGCCCACTGCCTGTGAGATTCAGTTATTTTCGTTCGGATTGCTTCCCAGATATTCATTCGACCTCAGATACCGTTTTGGTCGACACCGGCAGTTCGAACACTTGGGTCGGCGCAAGTAAACCCTACATCCAGACAAGTACGAGTATCCAATCTCGTGACCGTGTGGTACGCCTTTTCGCGATGTATCTCCGAGTGTCATGCCCTGACAGCGTGTATCTAAAAAGTCTGTCATCTATGGATCCGGAGATATGCAAGGTACGAACTAGTGCTCTTCGAAAACGCCTTACCTAACCAATATCATAGGGACTGAATTCAACGACAAGATCTCTTTGGGATCCACCTTGACTGTCTTTGGTCAGTCAATTGGAGTTGCAACAAGTCAGACTGGTTTTGATGATGTTGACGGTATTCTGGGGTTAGTCTGATTCATTTCGTTATTGTCGAATTTCGCCTGACTGAATGTCTCTGCCTAGCCTCGGTCCTAACGACCTGACACTCGGTATGTGAACTCAGATTTACATTGCTGGTCATAGCGACTCAGATATATTTGCACAGGAACCCTAAGTCCGGATACAACGACTCTGATTCCAACGGGTAAGTACCAGTGCAGGATGAACTTCTTGGAAAACTTGGGCTTACTGATATTGTCTAGTTACCGACAACCTCTTCTCCCAAGCTGTCATCAGCCAAAATTTGGTCTCGATTTCATTCGAGCCAACCACACAGCTGTCGGTCACCAATGGAGAGCTTACTTTCGGTGGCACGGACTCCAATAAATTCGTCGGCTCCATCAATTTTGCGTACGCTGTCTTCCTCTGTCCGTTAGCCATATTTTGCTGACATCTTTTATCCGCAGACCTATCACCAGGAAATCTCCTGCTTCGCGCTTCTGGGGTATCGACCAGGCCATTCGACTTGGTACTACCTCTATCTTATCTCAAACCGCAGGCATTGTCGACACCGGCACTACCCTCACCTTGATTGCGACTGGTCCGTATTTCTATAACGCATCATTAACGTGACAGGACAATGACATTTCATCTTTTTTTCCCAGATGCTTTCCAGCGCTACCAACAAGCCACTGGCGGTGTATTTGATGCTGCCACCACTTTGCTCAAGATCAGCCCTGCGCAATTTGCAAACCTGAAGAGCTTGTTCTTCACGATCAACAATGTTGACTACGAATTCACTGCGAACGCACAGATCTGGCCGGTATGTCTGCATTGTTTGCTTCTTCTCGGCATGCTCCTGATGAACATCTTTTCATTTTCCAGAGAGCCTTGAACACGGCTATCGGTGGAGATCCCAATGGCATTTTCCTCATCGTTGCAGATATTGGTTCTCCTTCAGGGCAAGGCTTTGACTTCATTAACGGCTTCACCTGGCTTGAGCGGTTCTACGCTGTGTTCGACACCGCAAACCAACGTGTCGGCCTGGCAAACACTCCCTTTACTCGCGCAACGACCAACTAAATATGTAGCGTGAAGTACATTCCTGGTTCTTGATCTTTTGTGGGTTTGGGGACTCTCTTGAGAAATTGGCTAGACAGTATCACACCCTGTAAAAATATAGGGACCTTATGGCAGAATGCGATCATACACTTCTGCTTGTGTTCGATGAGGGTATGAAGAAACGCGCGAATAAAAAGAGTCTATAGTAGCGAGAGCGGGAGTCCTAAAGAGATACAGATGATATAAAATACATCAGAATACAACAATGCCAAGATCAATGCACCGCCCAAGACTAGTCCACATCCTCTTCCCAACTTCCGGGGATACCACGCCTTGATTGCGAACTGCCAGAACTTGAATGTTGTGCGTTGTTATTCTGACCGGTGTTGCTGCTGTGGCCGTTGTTATTGCTGTAACCACTCACGAGGTTGAACAAGTTGGCGAATACACCCGGATTGTTGTTTTGGTTTTGGTTCTGACTGTTGTTGCTGCCCCCGGATGGATTATCAGGACCCTGAGAGTCATTGACGTTCGATCCACCCGGGTTATTGTTAGAACCATGTTGAGGCTGCGGCACAAGCTCGTATCTAATGACAAATGAAGTTCAGAATGGACGGCGAAGGCCTGTTAAGGAACGCTTTCAGTCACCTGCAGACAGGACATGTACCGCTGGATTTCAACCATGGTATGATGCATGGTTCGTGGAATGGATGTGAGCAGGGGAGGGTTACGACAACCTGTTCGGCAGGATCATCTGTGTTCAGTTGGAACTGGTCCTTACAGACTGCACAATCCCTCTCTAGTAGTGGTGCTGATGTACATCATTGTCAGCTCCAGGTATGGTATCAGAGCAGAAAAAGACCATCGTACATTCTTCCGTCAATACCTCCCTTGGCAGCTTCTGCATGATTTCCTCAGTTGCGGGAACAGGATGACTCTGGGAATTTTCCATGAGCTGAGTGATGATTTGATCCAATGCTGGGAGCAATATGTTCGTGTCAATGTTCGGTTCATGCGCCACCGGGGAAACAGAAACAATACCTTCTTGGTTGAAGACATAATCGCCCCATCTCCCACCTTCCGCACCAGGAGGGAACATCCCAGGCAGAACGCCGGGCGTCCCACCATTCCGACCTTGCGAGAGCATCGCTAGGAGATATTGAAACATCAGAGGACCGTTGATGGTCTCATGATCGGGTCCCCCTTGACCCCCTTGAGGGGCTCTCTGAATGAACCTAGGTGTGGTTAGTATGCAAAACAGTTTGCGAGTGGGACGTGGCGTACTCTGAAAGTAGAGGTATTCGAGCTGCGCCGTTACCACCGTTGTTATCACTTCTTGGAGCACCACCGGTAATAACGGTGCGTGCTGGACCATTGCCTGTCCTGTCTATACGTATTGTGAAGCCTCCGCCATTTCCGCCTGAACTTCGCGTAGCGTTCCCTCCACTGCCTCCTAACGTCTGTCCCTAGTATGCGTCAGCATACGTAGATCAGAGTAAACCAACGAGCATACCTGACCTGCACCAGCAGATGGACCTGATCGATTCTGCGATGGGGGGACGCCACCGGCATTTAGGAGACTTGAGAGTCCAACTGTACGAATATGATCAGTATACGAGCAAAAGAAGTATCCCTGCACGCACATATAAAGTCCGCGGGGCCAAACATATCCTCATCTCCCATGCCACCGCCGCGATACGCTCGCGGATCATCTGCTGGGTTCTCCAGCTAGACAGGAACTAATCAGTAGCGAACCATCGTAGGGACGGCTTAACATACCTTCTCTACGAAAGTTCCGTTACATGAGGCGCAATGTGGATCGGGGACCTGTAGCAAGGTGACTCAACCGAGCCCTGAAATATGGAGCTGAACTGACCATCAATGGCCGCATCTCTGCATGGCACTGTGTATATTCGGTACTCAGAGTGAATATTTTACAGATAAGAAAGATACACACCTCATGACAATACCACAAAGGTTCTCTAGTCGACATGACTCGGTGTGTGGGCGTCGTGCTGCTTACTGATCGTGGTGGTTTCTGGCTGAATTCAATGATGACATCCAGCCACACTAGCGCCTAAAGCGGCAGGAGAACAAACAAGTACACACAACGCGTACATCAACACGAACCATGCTTGAACATGCCTCAGCCTCATCCATTCTTGCTTTCCACGGGTTTTAATCCCGTTCATCGCAGCCATGGACTATGACCAGGATTACGATTATGACTACGACGACGAAGGCATGAGCTTCACATTCCCTCTTCTCATCTCCTTTGCTCTCGGCATATGGCTCGTCTATACCCGATACCACTCTGTGCGCAACAGAGCAATACCCTTCAAAATCCGTGCCCCGGAGGTACGGCTTTCTTCCATGACTGTGTCAAAAAATAGCTGATAAAGGCTGTTCAGGCTATCGGAAACGATTTTGAATCCACGAAGATAGAAGATCCTGGCTTGGACTCACACCTGCGAGATCCCAAGTTGTTGCCTGAGATACCTGCAGAAGGCCATGGATATATTACTAGTTTCGATCCAGCTACATCCTTGCATCTTGGAACGTTTATTGCGGATGATGGTGCAGACATACAATCCAAGATTGAACAGGCTAGGATAGCACAACTATCATGGCGACAAACGACTTTCTCGGAACGCAGGCGTGTTATCAGGAGTCTCAACAAGTGGCTTGTAGATAACCAGGAAACGTGTGCTAGGGTTGCGGCTCGGGATACTGGAAAGACCCGTCAGTATCTTCTATGTTGGTTTGTGATCGCTTGCTGAGACCGTTTGCAGTATTGGATGCCGCGCTTGGCGAGATTATCGTTACCTGCTCAAAGGCAGATTGGTTGATCAATCATGGAGAGCGGTATCTCAAGCCTGAATCAAGAAGCAATAACTTCCTGACTTTCTACAAGTCCGCTGAAGTTCACTTTGAACCGTTGGGTGTTGTCGCGGCTATTGTCTCGTGGAACTATCGTTTGTCATCTTTTGAATTGGCCTGTCAATACGAGTTTCACGGGGAGTTTCATAGCACTTCATAATGCCTGGTCCCCAATTATGGCCTCAATTTTCGCTGGTAATGGAGTTGTTCTCAAGTGCTCCGAACATGTCGTTTGGTCTACCCTATGGTTTGTTGAAGCTATCCGGACCTGTCTTGACGTTTGTGGATACGACAAGGAACTTGTTCAGGTGCTTCCACCCTTTGCATGATGGCTTGCCCAAGAACATGCTAACGACAACTTTGCCAGCTTGTCTGCTGCTATCCGGATAATGCTGAAGCACTCACGACTTCTCCAACTATTCGGCACATTACCTTCATTGGTTCAGAAGATGTGGGGCGCAAGGTATGCATTTTCAACATGACGCCGGATGAATCTACATGCTATTTCTTAGGTTGTTCAAGCTGCAACCACCCACCTTACTCCAGTAACTTTGGAGCTAGGCGGAAAGGATCCGGCCATTTTGCTGCCATCTACAGATATCGAGAAGTATTCTAGCATCCTTATGCGAGGTGTATTGTGAGTCTGTCTAGCGTTTCATTCGATATTTAATCATGACGGAGCGACCACACAGCCAAAATGCGGGTCAGAATTGCATAGGTATCGAGCGCATCATTGTGCATTCCTCTCAATACGAGCAGGTCTTGCAAATGTTCACTCAGCGTGCCGCTGAGATCCGTCTCGGGTCGGCTCTTCTCAAGCCTACAGACGGAGTTATACCCACAGTGGATTGCGGTTCTATGCTCTCCTCGAACAGGTTCCAACACATTGTTAGGGTTCTGGAAACTGCTCAAAACCACGGTGCTATAGTCGAACAGGGTGGTAGTCCGCACAAACACACTTTTTTGGATGGTGCGTACTTCGAACCCACGGTTGTCGGGAACGTCGATCCCCAGTCTGAAATCGCTCAATTCGAACGTGAGTGGTTCATTCTCGTGATTACATTGTTTGCGAGAATCTAACCTCTGATCGGAAGTGTTCGCTCCTGTCGCACTCATTCTGAAGTATGATACTATCGAGGAGGCTATTGACATCGCGAATGGAACGCGATACGGCTTGGGCGCAAGCGTCTTTGGACCCGACCAGGAGCAGTGCGTCAAGATAGCACAACAATTGCAGTGTGGGATGGTGTCCATAAACGATTTCGCTGTGTACTACGTGAGTAGAAGGTTCTTCTTGCTTTGAATAAACGACGCTGATTGGTATCTCCTTTCAGTTAAAGTAGGTATTGCTCAATGGCACTAATTGCGATAAAACTCACAGCTCTTTCCTTACAGTCAAGATCTTCCGTTCGGTGGCACCAAAATGAGCGGTTACGGTAGATTCGGTGCGCGGTTCAGTTCAACTGTCACATGAGCTCAAGGCGTTTACTTTTGACGATCACAGGCGGTCCAGAGGGTCTTCGAGCACTGACAAGCCCCAAGGTAATTGTCACTGACCGGTGGCCGTGGCTCATTCAGACTACTATCCCACGAGTCATCGATTACCCGGTGCCTTCAGTCACTCAGAGCTGGTGCGTTTCTTATCCTCGGAGCGACACTTCGGATTTCACTGACTACCGAGCTATGGACTTATAGGGATTTCATAAGCGGGCTCATCGGGTTCGTATACGGAGATGGGTGGAGGAAGAGAATACGGTACTTGAACCAGCTCATTAAGTCGACCGGTCAGCAACAGCCGACTGCTCCGCGAGCTTTCTCGCGTCGGTGAGAGGGGAAGCTCTGACCATATGCTACATCTATGAATATTTACTACAAAGTTTTGCTTTATGCGGTTGGGCCGGATCCATTTTTGCTTAGGTCTATTCATATGTGAAGATTTCACATAGACCCAGATGGTGGACGTACGTCCAACTGACGTCTGTTAAACTTTTTTTTAGCGGATCTGAATGCTTCCCGGTAGAGCGTTTTCACTGTGTAAGCTTTCAATTAACCAACTGGGCACAGATCGAATTGGAAGGGCGCCTGGCCCCAACCCAACACGAACGTTCACCGTACATCCATCCAATGAGCTGGTCAGCTTCCAAAACTCGTACCAACGTGAGGTGCCTGTCAGAAAATCGTGCAGGCACGTTGAGCATTTGGTATCCTCGTGAACGTTCTCCGCATGTAGGTGCCTGCATGCAAATGTATTCGGAGCCGCAAACTCTCTTCGGCTGATTGACGGCCGTTGCAGCTGCTCATGCGTCTCTTCTTGACACTCATGGCCTCTGGCACACGGAGCCAAGAACTTGCGGTGGCGACTCGCTCTAAAGATCTCCACAAGGCACAGCAGAGATTAAAGAAAGCAAAATGATATTGCGACCCAGCGGAAGGGCTTCTACGTGCCTTTCCAGATATGGGGCGGCGTCGCATGGTTCCGTTCGGTCGATCACTGAGCATGCAGAATGAAGCACACTGGGCTCTTATGATAAGCTTCTGCAGCGGCGTGACGATAGGGTAACCCATTCATCGCTTCGCCCTATATATATGTACCATGGAAGTACGTAGGGCAGACCCTCTATTCCTTGTTTCTCTGGGCTCGGGTAACCTCTTTGACTAGGACTTCATCGATCATCTACGTACCGCTACGGTTAGCTTGTACTATTCGCGAACATGCTCAGCGTCGCTTTGGTCATCGCCCTCGGCGGGGCTGCTATCGCCACTCCTCTGACTACCCCAGTCGGGCCTTTGGATCTCTTCAAGCGAGTCAGTTCCGGATGTTCCGCCAGCAGTTCCGTCTCTTGTTCAAGTTCAGCAGCAGGTTCGTGTTGCTTTGAAGCCCCCGGCGTACGTTGTTGCCCACTGTCTTTCTCTCAAGTGACATCACTCATGTGTCCTACTACCAATGTAGGGTCTCTTGCTTCAAACCCAGGTATATGCGCTGTACTTTGATTGCAACATAGCCAGCTAAAGTTTTCCACAAAGTTCTGGGACACAAACCCCTCGACTGGGCCTACCAATAGTTGGACAATTCATGGTGAGCATCAATGCACGCACCGTCTTTGAGGATCACTGAACCAAGTTTATTTCAGGTTTATGGCCTGACAAGTACGTGACATATGGCCGCATATATGCGCGAACACTGACCTTTATGCCACTCTTAGTTGTGATGGCACTTTCGAGCAGAATTGCGACTCTTCCCGAGCCTATACCGGCATTGCCAATGTAAGCCCTGCCCATGCCTTCTGATTCTACTGTAACCAACGACTTTCGCATCTCAGTTGCTCACTTCTCAAGGCGCGAGTGACACATTGTCGTTCATGCAAACGGTAAACCTATTCCTATGTATAGTGGCAGTGCAAAAGTACTTATACGTATGCATTTTTTTAAGCATTGGGTCGATATCAATGGACAGAATGAGCAGTTCTGGGAGGTGTGTTCCTGTCAACAGTGTCATTTCAGGAGATCGTGCTGCTGATAATTCGAGTACTCAGCACGAATGGAGTACGCACGGCACTTGCTACAGGTACAAATATTCCTTCTATTCTTGAAGGACACACCTAATTCATGGCATATAGCACGTTGGAGGTGTCTTGTGTGCCAAGTGGTAGCCCTCGAGGTGCAGAGGTAAGCTATCTGGTCCTATTTTTCCAGCTTGGACTGGATGTATGCGTTTCTCTAGGCAGTTGCCTTCTTCAACACCGTTGTGAAGCTGTTCAAGACCCTGCCCACGTATGACTGGCTTGCTCAAGCCGGCATTACGCCGTCGACTAGCAAGACGTTTACCCTTGCTGAAATCACGTCGGCTCTCAAAAGTGCATCCGGTTTCACCCCTGCTTTAGATTGCAGCGGGGGTGCTATCAACCAGATCAGTTGGTACTTCCATGTGAAGGGTTCCGTTATTGATGGTACATTTGTGCCTATTGGTCAGTTGCTTTTGTCAAGCCGCACTCTTAGTTGCTCTGACTGCTTTGGTAGATGCTCCAAAGAAGGGGTCGTGTGCATCGACCGGTCTTAAGTACCCTCCTAAGTCCGGCTCCCCTACTAGTACTACTACTGTCGGTACCTGAATTTACTCTATGACGATGCTCACTGACCTTTGTCACAGAGTGGTGGTTCCACGCCTACAGTATGTCCCTCTACACTATGAATGAACGATTTCCTGCTAACTGAGAGCTGCAGGGCGGTTCTCTTCCCTCCAAAGCACAGCTTGTGGCGAGCACCACTGGGGGTCTCCTAACCGCGGGTACTTGGTCTGTTCAGACTCTGGCAACTTACACTTTATCGGGGTCTGCGTCCAGCTTTACTATGTCAACTTCTAAAGGAAACTGTGGCGTTTCTAGTGGTCAGTTAACTTGCGGCAGCGGTGTCACTGCTTCTACTTTCTCAGCCGTGAGTCGCATATGGACAAAACACTACAATCATGGTTGACTGACTGGGTATCCTTACCCTTTCGACTGTAGGTATCCTCTGGCGGAAAGCTACTCTTGGTATTTTCAGGCTCTACTGCATTTACAAGTGACGGGACACCAAGTGGCACAGACCAGGAAACGGTATTCACCGGTAGCAGTCATGCTGCGGACTACACGCTCTCTATCGTTGCAAGCTGAGCGCTGAACATTTGGAAAACATCACGGACAGCTGTCATATGATACCCAGAGGGACATTGCAGGAAAACTGTAGGGATACTGTTGCAATGAGTTATAATCACGTATCTATGGGACTCATATGCAAGAAATTGATTGAGGTATATACGTACGAAATGCTAGCGAGGGAGCGCTATCCTTCTTAACATGCCTCCACCATCCGACCATGCCTCCTTCCGGCTTAGTCTTCTTGAAAAGCCTTTCTACGTGAAGCAGTTGCAGCCTCATGAGGACATTCCTGACTCATTTTTGGAGGAATTGAGAAACCAAACTGGGCATTTCGTATCAATAACCAGGACAGATGAGGAGGTTTCCATTGTAGGAGAAGCTCAACAAGACGACACAGAGGCAACTTGGCGATGCATCAAGATAGCAGGTCCAATGGACTTCGGTACGCCTATAGTGTATGTACCAAGGACTAAGTTTTGAAAGAAAACTGCTCTCCAGGGGTGACCGGTGTCATGGCAAATTTCACGGCACCTCTGAAGACGGCCAGTGTGCCAGTCTTCGCTGTCTCGACATGGTGAGCAAGTGGCCAGTGTCAAGAATTCGCTGTTGATTAGCTTGTAGGAATACCGACTATATTCTTTTACCCAGGGAGAAAGTTAAAGAGGCAGTAGAGGCCTTACAGCCCTTTGCATAATTCCGTGAAAGTCGCCATTTTTCTCTCTCTGTTTGACCGAGTTTGTTCTATACAAACAGCGTGACTTCATTGTAACATACCTAAGTGAGCAAAGCAATACAGACTCGGAAGCTCACCAAGTTGCTTACACTTCACCGCGACGACAACCAGACACTGCAGCGGTGAATGGACTGGTCACCGCTCAGAACACCCTGTGTCGAACAAGCACCTTTCTCCAGGGTATTTGTAATTCTGTCCTTCTAACTCTCACAAGCAAAGGGATTATTGCACCAGATATCTTTGAGGGCTCAGTCACGAAGGGATGGTTCTTATCATTCCTACGCGAAAACATGGTACCGACGTAGCTCGAGGTGAATTTGTCGAAGGTGGAATCTCGGCCTTCGGAGCTACATAGATTACAGAGTGACAGATGCATTAAGCTAGAACTTCGTAGTGCCCCCGTCGCTCTACAGGTTATACAACGAGAGTACATAGAGCGATATTCTTGAGGCTGCAAGCTGCACACCGTCTCAGGGATCGAATTTGAAGGAGTCACGGTTGAGCGAGTCGCGCGCCGCCACTGCCAACTGGGATGCGTTCGTTATACGGTGTCACTGTGTATAATATAGGTCACGCTATTTGGCGTGATCAAAGCTGGCCAAACAGAAGAAAAAAATCCGCGACTTTCACGGAATTATGCAAAGGGCTGTAGAGCGGGATGGTTGGAGCTTCAATAAGAGTTGAACAGTCATGGTGCGAAGTCGGGTGAATGAGGAGCATTGAAGCAATATTTGAGCGCTTATGAAGCCGCCGGCAGTCGCGTGTTTATATCGTACCGTATAAAGAGGAAAGTTAAAGACAAGCATTTCGGCCGAAGTCGCTGGTCATCTTGTTCGTCTTTTTGTCACCTAGAACTGCTGCTGTTCGATGTCTTCGACGGAGGGGAAGAGCCGTCCATTGAATACAGCGGAAGGCTTTATTCTCGGTGGCATCGCAGCATGCGTGGCGGTTCGTTGAACGGATGTGAGGACAATCGTACGCGTCTTGAAGCTCATCGACATCTTTTATACAGGTGACGTTCTCAAACCCTGCTGACGTCGCTAAGACGCGTCTTCAGTTGCAAGGTGAACTTGCGAAGAGTGGTGGTGAAAAGGTGTACAAGAACGTATTTGACGTGTTCATCAAGACATGGCGGCATGAAGGCTTGAGAGGCGTCCAGAGAGGCCTAGGACCGGCTGTAAGTGAGAATCATGTTGTTGAACGCTTCATTACTCAATAAAGCTATTCTCTAAGTATTGTTACCAAGTAAGGCATACTTTCCTCATACCGCGTGCCACTATGTTTCTGACGACCCCATGTAGGTATTGCTAAATGGATCCCGTCTGGGTATGTTTGTACATTGTCTCTGGCAATATAAGTTATGCTGACGCGCTCCATAGGCTTTTATGAGCCTTTCCGACACGCTCTAAATCGCGCGTTTGGGGTAAATCCCTCGACCCACGTGCCTGTTACCTCCCTAATGGCAGGCGCTGCAAGTGGAGCCATCGGCGGTTCGCTCAATACAGTCTCTCTCGTTACATGTGGTGGCTGATTTCTCTCCAGCGATTCTTGGAAACCCGCTTTTTATGGTCAAGGCACGAATACAGGTGCGTATTTCATAAACCCGTTTCCGCATACCCTAACGTCGTTGAGCGTCCGCAGGCGTTCTCCCCTGCATTACCCGTGGGCGCACAACATTATTACAAACATTCATGGGACGCGTTATCCACAATCTTCCGGCAGCAAGGATGGCGTGGCCTCGTGCGTGGTGTTGATGCTGCTGTATTACGAACGTCCATGGGGTCGTCGGTATGTAATGTAGTGATTCGTTTCCTTTGAGACGAGTTATTGACGCTAGCTTACGTAGGTTCAACTGCCGACGTACAACTGGACTAAGAATCAACTAATAGATCATGGTATATCTTCCCCAAACAGCATCTGGACCTATCTCGCAAGTAGCTCAGTTTCTGGTGTCTGTGTCGTATGTAAATCCACCAAAGCTATCCGACCTGCGCAATCTAACATTATATTCCAGCTCATAATGATGCAACCTGCTGATACCGTATGTCATAAAGCTATCAGTCGGTCCATAACTCACATCTCTTGTTTCCAGACATTAACTCGGATGTATAACCAACCTACAAGAGTTCTGCCGAACGGCAAACATGTCGGTGTTTTGTACAAGAATCCCATAGATTGTCTCTGGAAGACAGCCAAAGCTGAAGGAGTCACTGGATGGTACAAAGGTGCAAATCTAGGTCTTGTGAATATCTTATAGCATCTCAACATTGTATTTTCAGGCTCTACCGCTCATTTTTTGCGTATCGCCCCTCACACGTGCGTCTTGGATTGTTGCAACGCCAAAAATCATCTGACGCATTCTTTGCTTTAGGATCATTACGCTGACTGCTAATGACATTATCATCAACCTGTATAAGAAACTACGGGATGGTGACGATTCTTAATTTTGGTTTTCTTGGGAATATCATTGTGACCTAGACTAACTGTATACCAACCTAATGTTCTGTTAGATTCAAGTTCCATTTAAGTGGTACATGTACATAAGACTTGGGCTAGACTCAAACTGAGCATATACAATTAGCTTGAGGAACTCCCTCGCGACTGTCTAGAAACTGAAATTCTGCTACTGGGCGATAGGTCGAGCACTACATATGGAAGAGAAAAATTCGATGTCCATACTGTCCATTTGCCCCTCCTAATTCATGTTTCGTCTACATATAATGTTGTGAAGGTCGAATAGATGCCGTGAGCAAAATAGCTGGGACTCCAGGAAGAAACAGAAACATACATAGCTGACTGACTAAGGACTAAACCATATCAACAGGATCCCTCTTCTCCTTGACTTGTCGAACATTTGAAACTCCTTGAGTATGCGAATTCAAGGGTGTTTCGGGCTGGGAGTCGTGATTGGTTACAGTCGACCCCATTTCCTCGGCCTCATCTCCGACAGGTCCCAAAGTGTTTTCTTGTGTATTTGGGATTGTCGAGATAAGGCATGGGGTTCGACCAAAAGTAAGAATTCTCCCACCGGGTAAGGCTAACGGAGCGTCTTCCCGAATAGTAGCATCTTTCTGGATGTAGCCGAGCTTCAAGAGCCGAAATACCCTGCATGCCATTACATTTTGTAAGGCGATATTGGGCACGGTGAACATAGCTTCGGACGTTGGGGAAATCAATGACATCAGGAGGATTACCGTCAAAACGAGATTCACCCAGACTGTAACCCTGGTGGAATCGGAATGTCAGTTACTTTGTAAACATGCAAAAGAGTGTAATTACAAGTAATACAATTGTCCGGTCTGGAGCAGGGCTCTCGAAACCTTTCCCGTACACCGGCCGCTGAAAAACATTTTGAAACGTCCTCGCCACGTCTGTTCTATGCTGTTCGACAGCATTCGGAGAGAGATGCCCACGAACACCGAAGTATCGAATATCGCGACAGCGATATAACCAGCCGAAGTGAATTTGGCGACATCGGCAATGAGGCAGTATGGTGTTGGACCTATATGACCTGTCTTGAATCCGAAAGGTTCCACCAGGGCAGACAGAGTGGAGAGCCAAAGGACGAAAAAGCCGGCAACGATCCAGCGGTCGTGAAAAAATACGCCCCGCACCCGAAGGAAGAAGAGGAGGGAATTGGAGGGAATCGCGCAGGTCCCGAACCAAGCAAGAACATTAAAAGGGACAAGACAGTCTTGGTGGGCGGTCACTATGGTTTAGTCAGTACCACTGTCACTAAGTTCACTGCTCATGGGTGAAGGACTCACGCCCACACTCAAATATGAGAGACCCCAGGATGAAGCCGAAAGTAAAGATGCTGCATGTCTCATTTATTCAATAAAGTATCGTAATCACACGATTAATCACACTCACCGAGACAAGACATAGACGGCATAGTTGAACGCAGCTTCAAGCTTGCTGTTTCGAAACATTTGGATGTCATCACCCACAGCCGTTAACAAGTCCCACGTCCATGCCTAAAGTAGAAGGATATCAGATCCTATTGCAATGCGGAAGGAAACAACCCCTACTCCTAGTACAATCCAAAAGACGCCCTTTGCCACCTCGTATTGAAGAGCAAGATTGGGAGACAACCAAGCTGCAGGAGCGAGTGGGTTCGGAAGGGAGTTATATGTAATATTAGCGTCCGACATTACAAGGCCTGTTGTTTCTTGGAAGATGCAAGATCTGAGGGGGATGCAGAACCCTCATATACAACAGCATCGGACAATGCTGAATTCCCGAATGTTCATGAATTCTAATATCATCAAGAACGGCATTGCATATGCTATTCAGTAGATCAAGGCCGTGTAGGCAGATGGACTGGACGTAACGCACCCGTCTACTCGAATCTGTCAATCATGCATGGCAACATGTCACGATACTTATTGTTGTCAGACGAAGATATCCTGATGCACGAAAGTCGAACCTTTGTCTACACTGCCTGAAAGAGATAATACTAGTTATGTGCGGCAATGTCTTGAGGACCAGTGCAGCAGAACGGCCAAAAAGAACTTTGCTGAATGCTAAAACATGTCACTACGCCATTTGGACTTTGCTGTGGTTCCTTGGGTGCTTCCATGTCATCTTGAGTTTCTCTAGAAGGCTGCTTTCGAAGTGAGCACAACGAAACTCCGATAGCTATCGTTTATGATGGCGCCAATTCTATTAACGCCATCAACTGCGGACGGACGGTAATGTTGGGTGTTTACACAAGGAACGACTCGAAAGCGCACTGTGTTGCGGGACAAAACGAATCGAAATTTGTACAGATCCAACCCGTTTCATGTCCCCTGAGGACGAGAGCTAGAAGCAATGCCCAATTTTGAAAGCAGCGTAACGTCAAGCTGGATATTACGATGCGAGTACAGAGACATACCACGCTGCGTGACTGTATAACACAGAACTGCCCAGAACAAAATGGTGAAGTGTTGGGATGCTCTGTGGAACATTTTGAGCGAAAGCCCAAGGATGAAGCTGGGACCGACATTTTATGAGGGACCGTACCGGACAAAACTTTGAAATTGAGGTAGCATTTGAATTTTGTGTGAAGTCGTGAGAAAACGCCACAGCGTGTACAAATTGGTCTGCAATGTTTGAACATTCATTAGGCGCCTTACGGGCGTCATGCCAAGAGGGTATGAAAATAAGAAAAAATAATGCTATAAAGAGGGACTGAACCGGGAGGCTCAACCTCAGCCATAAAGATTGACACTGGATGGTCCATTCTTACAGCTAGACTACATGAGCTTGGAAGCGTAGCATTATGGTCAAACCATATACCAATTTTACAGCTCGCTAGGCAGCCCATCCTTCCTATTTCGGCTGTCCCTAGGCGCCTGGCAAGCTATCTCGGTTCCTCTCAGCCGGCATAAAACATTTCCAAAAATAGACAGTGCAGCTGAAAGTAGAGAGCTGTTATTCTACGACTGCCTGCAGACCTGTTTGAGCCCCGATGAGCCTCGGGTTGTGTACTTCAATGTCATGAGCCTCTGTTTATGGGGTGAGATGGCCAGATAAGGCAATGCAAGGTTGACTTCCACTCGGCAAGAAGCCTGCCGACCGTGACGCCCACCAAAAAGTTCATAGATGCCCTAAATTCAAAAGTTCCTTCAATTTGTATGCACTGACATGATTTCTCATGGCCCCAAACCACATTTCTGCACCCTCACCAAATTCATAATATTGTCCAGCCAGGCCCATCATACATGAGGTCTTAGTGATAACATTAGAAATTACAGCTAAATGTAGAATGATAGGCCCCTTCTCAATTTTTTTTGCACCTGTCGCTTTGTAGGCGAATGCAGCTGCAGAGAGCTGATTGTGTAGATGCCAGAGAACAATTGTAGTTCGATGTCACTCCCTTGTCACTCGCTATCCAATCGACAACATTACACCCTGTTCCCCCTCTCTTTTATGTCAAAACTATCAAGGATGCATCATTATATCCTGGGAAATTACTGTTAGTATGATTCTTGACCATGGGCACTCATACAAAATCATTCACTGATACATCAATATTGGCATGCATTCCCATTGAGTGACTCATGAAAGCATACTGCAGGTTATTCGTGTTCCCACTTATAAGGGACCGCCTTGTATTTTCAATAATATTCAAGCAGCTATAAGTACCATATCTCACTATCTACTCTCTGTATCTCAGCCATGCAATTCACCAATCACTGTGACATCATCAGTGAAGACTCTAGGTAGTGTTGCCAAGAGAGTGCAGTACCACTGCAGCTCAGGCTTTTTGTAGACATACTACTATAGTGCATATATTTTATGACAGACTACATACATACTGCACAGGAGCGAATAGGCGTGGTCACAGTGGGTCACAACTGCGGATGCAAACTGGCTACATTCGCGTACTAAGCGACAGGTGCAGAAAAAATTGAAGAGGGGCCTATTGTTCTGCATTTAGCTGTAATATTATCATCAAACCATATACCAAATTTACGGCTTTAGGCAGCCATCCTTCCTATTTCGGCTGTTCCTAGGCACCTGGCAAGCTATCTCAGTTCCTCTCGGCCGGCATAAAACATTTCCCAAAATAGACCATGCAGCTGAAAGCAGAGAGGTGTTATTCTGCGAGTGCTTGCAGACCTGTTTAAGCCTCGCTGAGACTGTGATTGTGCACGCCATGAGCCTTTGTTTACTGAGGTGAGACAGCCAGATAAGGCAATGCAAGATTGACTTCCGCTCGGCAAGTAGCCTGCCGACTGTGACGCCCGCCAAAAATTTGATAGACGCCCTAAATTCAAAAGTTCCCTCAATTTGTACGCACTGACACAACTTCTCACGACCCCAAACCACATTTCCACACCTTCAGTAAATTCATAATATTGTCCGGCCAGGCCCGTCATAGGTAGGGTCCTTATTCTCGGCAACAAACTTGGAAACTCCAGGCTTCCTATGCCTGCGGACTGATTTGACCTCCGAGTCCCACATTTCATTCCATTCTTACGAAATCTGAAAATGGCTCCGATGTTAGTGTCCTCCCTTTGCTATTCAATACCAGTAGCGATTGACCATTGCCGAAGTCAGACGCGACAAATTCACTATACATTCGAAGGCCATTGTATGTCAAGACGTTGAGCTGAAGGGAGACATCACGATCGGTGCAGGTTGGTCTCTTAAGTTCGCGTTTTATAATCTCCCCCACCAGAATGTGCGTAGGAACTATCGTTCATCCTAAGGCGACTATATTTGCCATTGCTGGACCCATTGTGATTGGGACAGGATGCATTATTGAAGAAGGCGCAATCATTGTAAATCGGTATGTTGGAGGTATCATTGCCGAATCATGTTCATGAGATGTTTTCAGGCGAAAGGAAGTCATGCGCATAGGCGATGACAACCTCTTTGAGATAGGTTGTCGTGAGTACGTCTCAGATACGATAAAGTCAGCCGTTAAACATCGAGACTAGGTGTCGAATCGCCAACCGTCGGCAACTTCAACACCATCTCAACTCGCGCTCGCGTCCACCACACTGTCAGGATATCATCTTACTGTGTCATTGGTGCCGGATGCCTTGTTGTACCGACCGAAGACGAAATTCTAGACGAATACACCGTTATCTATGGGCCTGCTGGAGAGAGACGTACGTGGAGTGGCAGAGGGAAGGTCCAAGAGGCTGACCTACGAAAGAAACACGCTGATTATCTGAAGGATATGTTGCCGAAGTTCAACAGGCTTCGACGCGGGGACGGAACGTAGTTCAATAGGATTTTTACATTATTGTACATTTTTTGGTCGTCTTCGTCAATATGGCTTGAATGGGCAGACGTCGCGCAGACGCGCGACGCGTCGATGCCCGTGCCGGGAAAAGGTTTCCATAATTGATTCAGTCCGTTCACAAACTCGATCATTGAGTTCGTCTTTCAGCTTTTAGACCACCATCCCTTGGACCCGCCCTTCATGATAGCCCCCCACAAATCCTTTCTTTCTGAATATGCTGCTTAGCTTGAGCAGGCAGGGCATATTGCTCCTGATTGCTATTGGCTTTGTACTACCAGGTGTCCTACATACACTCTCTTCACCAGTCATTCTCGTGCTACTGTTTCCGTTATTTCTGCTACTTCTTGTTCTCGCTTTCCTCTTGCTAAACGTTGCTCTCGGATACTTTTTAGACTCTACTAGGCCTCCAACACCGAATACTCTTCGTACCGCTGCCCGGCCTTTGGCATTCTCTACTCCCGCAGCATGGCAGGCGGTCCTCACTCGATCACAATGGTCTCACAAGTCACCACAGTCGCTATCGCCACTCCTTCCAGCTTCTCCAGTCATCTCTGCCGCACTGAATGACATTCTTATCATGATCGTTAGGGATTTCGTACTGACCTGGTACAAGGAGATTTCCAGCTCTCCTTCGTTTCCTACGGCTGTTTCGGTTACCATACATAGCTCGCTCCAGCGACTCATATCCCGCATTGAAAGTTTGGATCTTCCAGCGCTCATCGTGAAACGTATCCTGCCCAAGGTGACGGCTCACATAGAACAATTCCGACAGTCCGAGATGGCTTTACGAGGTGCTGGTTTGGAACGTCGGCTGACTCAGTCTGAGGAATTAGACCTCCTACTCGCTAGCCGGTATGCAAGTAGAGGAGGAGGGAAGTTACATTCAGCTGTGGACAACCTGTCCTCTACCTTCACGAAACAGACTGAGGAGGCGCATCTGCGAGAACTTATTGACAAGGCGTTGCCGCATATTCTTCCCGAGAAAGAAGCTGGAAGCAAAGCTCTAAAGATTGTGGTGCGCGAGATTATGGCGAGTTCTGTCCTGTATCCTGTAATGGATATGTTGTCCGATCCCGACTTTTGGAATAAGTCTATCGATCAAGTGGTATGTTTCTTCCCGAGCGTAGAGTCGATGCCTCACTAATGGTATGTAACTTAGGCTGGTGCTGCAATCCGTCAACAGTAGGTCAAACACGAGCTCTCATATGTGCAGACACTCATTTAGAACATAGACGGCTCATATCTAAAGTGCGAAATGTCCTGGAGGCACAAATACCCCTTCCTCAATCTCGCGTTGTGGGTGTGGCAGTGCCAACGAGCACAGACAATACCATAACAATTCGTACCGATCCTCGTCAATTCGAATCTTTCCTACGCAGCATCAATCGATGTTCTTCTTTACTCGATGCTCGCCGTCTGAAGAATGACATCATGGGCGAAATTCGCCGAACCAGGACACTACTTGGTTAGCATCTCAGTGTATACGATGTTTTGAGAGTTGCTTCTGAGGCTTGATGGTAGCTAGTCATGAGAACGAAGACTGGATCAACGGAGAGAAGACGGAAGACATTGTTGCATTCCTTGACCGTTTGTATACGGCCAAGCGTAAGGTGGAGAAGCGTATTGTTATCCTAGGCGGCGAGGAAGATGCTGTACGCCTTAATCTCGTCTTCTCTAGAGTTCTAACTCACAGGCCATTCAGCTTTCCTCGCCATCTTACAGTGAACCTACTGCTTCCACGCGCTTGACTTTACGCGATATCCTTACCAATCCGAGTTCTCTGTCATATTTCATGGAGTTCATGGACAGGCGCAATCGCTCGTTGCTCGTACAATTCTGGCTTACCGTTGAGAGCTTTAAAAATCCTCTCGAATCAGTTGATTCGGACAGCTCCGGAGACGATGACGATGCCCTTACGGATCCTTCATTGGCCGCTACTCTGAAGGAAGACATTTCAATGATGAATGAATTGTACTTTTCTGGTACCACTCCTGACCCAGCTTTATCAGCGGTTCCGCAAAAGCATGTCAACGTCATAAAGTCTTTTGGACAGGATAATAATTCTCCTACGCTTGCCGCGGAACGCAGGGTACGCCGCAGTGTCATGCTGGCCCAGAGACATGTGGAGAAGGATATGGAGAGTGATTTCGAGGACTTCAAACGCTCCGAGTTATGGTTCCGCGTCGTTAGGGATGTCGATCTACATCCTCGCAGGGCGAGTACGGAAAGTTGGGACCACGCACGTGAAGCGTCGTCACGTTTGTCTTCAGCACACCCATTTGATACGAGACCCTTTGCACACCGCTCAGAGTCATTCCCTATCCTCAGCTTCCCATCACACAAACGCGAACTGTCAACCAAGTCCGACATACAAGGCCCAGGCGTTGTCAGTTCGCCTCCTTCCCGTGCATCCCCTTCCAACTTAGAGTTACTCATGTCGCCCGCTGCTGACAATGCTTCTTCGTCATCTCGTGCTCCTCTATTTGATGATCCAAATGACCCCGCAATGAAGGCCCAATCTCAACGGATGGAAGCCATTCATGCAGCCCTTACAGACATTATTGCCTTGGACAATCAAGATACCGATTCACACGCTCGTAGTCTACGAGATGACATTTCAGCATCGACGACGTTGCCATCTGTGCGCGGTGATGTCGAAGAGGGCGGATCCGAAGATGAACGAGAAATACATGAGACTCAAGGCGGAGCACATAGTTCCTACCAACTGGCTGGTCCGGGTGATCTACAGCTCTCTTACGAGATCGCACGTCTCTCGGACAAGCTTGACAGCTTACAATCACAGGACCATATGCTGGATACTCTCATTAAGAAGGCTGAGCTTACTGGCGACGAGCAAGAGTTACGATTGCTGCGCAAGTCCAAGTCTTCCTTGACTCGGGAGATACGTGAGCTAAGGTTCCAGAAGACTCAATATGAACAACAAGAATCAGCCAACCGTTTAGTATCGGATCGAACGAAGATATCCATTGTGAACTCGACGACAGCGGAAGAGGATGGGAAGTCTGTCGTGCGATACCTGATCGAAGTCCAGCAACTCGCACCTGATGGGAGCTTCGCCACCGGATGGGTAATCGCACGTCGATATAACGAGTTCTTCAATATGCATAACAAACTCCGGGAAAAGTACGCTCTTGTACGGAGTCTGGATTTTCCGGGAAAGCGTCTTGTTACATCTCTCAACGCGAGCTTCGTCGATTCGCGTCGCGTAGCACTGGAGAAATATCTTCAGGTATGTAGCTATTATTGTTAGTAACCAGATCGCTCACATCTCTGTAACAGAGTCTCATTGCCATTCCGGCCGTATGCGAAAGTGAGGAACTCCGTACCTTCCTATCGAGGGATTCGCCCTTCAATGCGGCCGCCTCCGCTGCTAAGGGCACAACATCCGCATTCCCAGGAAAGGCACTCGTGCGGTCCGTCTATCAATCTCTGGCTGAAAGCATAGACGATATGTTCTTTGGACAATCCATGTTGGATGTCATAATCCAAAGGCTAACAACTCAAGCTGCGGAGTTGGCGGGGATTGTGGGTTCCGGTGTACATGACGAAGACCTCGTTGCTCAAGCACTACGAGCGTCAGGGAAGACAACTTCGGAAGATAGTTTGTTGCAATTGCCTGGCGATTTGAAACCCATCGATGGTGAAACTAGCACGTCGACCTTCTCATCGCCCATCTGTGACTTGATTCTGGCTGTGTTTGAGTTGGACAAGACAAATAACTGGCTCCGTCGGCAGGCTATTGTTATCATTCTCCAACAAGTGTTTGGCGAAACCATCGAGCGGTATGTATCACTGCAACTGCTTGCTATAAAAGGTACTGAATTGTAACCTAGAAAATTGAGGGAGACTGTGAAAGTTTTCACCGACGAGCCGCATCTCATGTCCTACATACAACTTTTCCGAGACAGCTTGTGGCCTGGCGGTCAACTTGTGTCTTCCAATGTGCCTCGCACTGCAGAAGAACGCCTCCGAACGCGCGATGATGCCAATCGCAAACTTTCAGCTCTGATTCCTGGTGAGTAGTAACGTTCTCCCTGGTTTTGGCTTGGCTCATCCTCTTTGTAGACCTTGCTGCCAATATGATTGGACGATCTAATGCCCGTCGTGGTGCACGACGGATATTCGCTGTCCTACAGAATCGACGGCTTAACCAACATTTGATCTATACTATAGTTGACGAGGTATGTTACTCAAATTACTCAACACTCACGTGAATTCCTTAACTCACGCTCATCCAGGTGTTCCTTGCACTGTTCCCTGAGGCAACGTCATGACCTGCTTACGACATTTTTACGACGACGATACCCCTTACCAGTACTTCATCATTCTACTATTTAACTTACCCCACGATACTACATTTATGACCGGAGCAATGCATTTCAGCAAGTTTTGCTGCACCAGGACACCAAAGATACTACTACATGAATGCTGAGCCTTAGCTGGGGGTATTACTTGGATCAACCTCCATCTGAATGGCTGCCGATTGCGCTGCAATATCTATTGCTGGCTCACGTTGCCCAGGCGTCTGTTCAGGAGCTGTACTAGATAGTCGCGACACTAGCTGCTCTGAACGAGCCTTCTTTGCACGTCGGTGTGTGTTAACCGAGGACGCTGATGGATCATCGTAACTGATGAAGCCATACACAATCAGTGACATACAGCGGGAAGATATTGCCAACACGTACACCTTGATGGTATGCAGAATGAATCCTCCTGAGCCTGAGGCGTTCATAAGAGGGTGAGTGCGACCAGGCAGAATCTACAGAACATTTACATCAACATGGGCACTATGACACTAAAGAATGGCATACCTGATACTGCCGTAGCCAGGCTTCAGATATCGCTGGTGCGAGATATGTGGGGATATCTCTCAGTTTTGCTTGCAAGTCCGAAACAATCTGTGTGAACAAATTTGAAGAAATGAGAGACAATCCTGATGTTTGATCCGTCACACAAAGATGTGTGATAACACTCACTTGAACGTAGGGACTATGTACTACTATCGACGCGGATCCAGCGAGGTATGGCATTAGCTTCTCAAGTATCGAGAATGGGTCGTATTGACTTGCAACAATCAGGCTACGGGCACAGGTCGTATGAGAGATAGAACGAAGCTCGATAAGGAAACTATACGAACCCATCGAATTCCCCAGCAAAGAGTTCTTCCCTCGTTTGTGTCAGAGCGCTAGCCATGCTCTTTCGCTTGTTCACGCGAGATCGTTGCGATTCCGATTTTGGAGTGTCAGCATTAGCATCTGCCATTGTTAATACTACATACATACGTGTCAGAAAGCTGAGCGAATGACCGTCAGACTGTTCATATGTACCTGGGGTGTATTCTTCATCTGCCGTGGCCCAATTTAGAGACGACATGATCGAAATGACCTCTTTGCTGAAGTTCATTTGGGTGAGCACAGGGTATGCTGGCGGTGACTCCACGTCGCAAATGGTGATCAAACGGCCTTGACCTATGTGGGATAATTTGAGTTGGGGTTGATAATGGGCAATCATCTCGGATGCTGACCTCCCAGACGTTCGAGCAAACCTGCGACGACAATACCAGATGCATCATCAACCGCTAGATACCTTCCTCCGGGCCGAATATTTGCCATGTTCAGGATTTGAGATAGCGTATCTGGACGGATGTCGCGCAGTCTACTCTGGTCTTTCTTGAACCAGTAGTCACAGACATTAAACAACGTTGGTTTGATCGTACTAAACGATTTCGAGTATCTGTCAAGGGGATAAACCAATGAGCCATAAGCCAGACACCGGGGGATATGGTACATACTTTGCCTCCTTTCGTTTCTTGTATTTCTCCTTGCTGTATTCGGTCTTGAGCTGGAAGTTCTTATGCTGGTCTATTTGCCTCTGAATGATTTCCTATGTGTAGAAGGTATTCAATGATCCAGTACGCTTTGGACCGCGAGGACTACGCACCGAGGCAGGGACACCTGACTTCTTCAACGCTTCGATTTCTTCTAGTGATAGAGGCTGAACCTGTCCATCGACAATCAATTCGTTTGTCGCATCCGTTTCCTCTGCAGTACCTGTCAGATGTGTACAATTACCAACGGATTATCTCCTACCTACTTCCTGGAAGGTACGCGGAGGAATAACTTCGAGCTTTTTGTCGGAAATATCATATGTCAAGCCAAATGGTTGGCCAATGAGCTCGTTGGAGTAGAAGGATCCGAATTTTCCAAGATTTATAGTTCTATAGAGATAGTCATACTAAATGTCGTGTGCAGTACTCAGAAGATAACCCATTACTCACCCTCCTTTTTCCAACTTTAAAGTTCGCACGTCCCCACTTGGAATTCTAAGCAAAATGGTATCTCCGGACTGTATCGTCCTAACAGGTTCTGTAGCGTTCTTTGAGGACCCCTCGCCGGCATCCATATCGCTTTCTACGTCCTGAAGGCACTCGAAGATTGTGAGAGTTTTTCAACGGCTTCCTCTCGAAAAGCGTTCGTAGAGGACAGTTTGACGCTCCGATCGAGATTCAAATCCTACCAAACGCCGCCACGTGGGAACAGCATATAACCATGTTGTCGACCGACCTTGAGGTTGACTTGGACACTATCCTTAAGAAATCTCAGGAAAAATCATGGAATACCCTCCTTCAGGACGAGCTCAATCTCCTCGTTACTGCATTTCTTCCTTCTCAACCTCTTACTATCCGATCCAAAGCATATATAGGCGTCTCTGCCTTTTGTCAGCGTCTTCGCGAGACCTCGGGGAAGCCTGACGAGGCCACAGATGCTATTGCTCGAGCACTAGGCCCTGCTATTATATCCAGACTAGCAGAAACAGATGAACAGAATGTCATCTCTGGCCTTACCTTCTTGACTGCGTTGTTCCAAGTTGACTGGCAGGCCGCCTCAGCCATCTTTACCCAAGATGGAGCCATAGAATCCGTCTTCGATGGCGCGGATCTCTTTCCCAAGTCTTCAGATATTTCAATTGCCCTTGCTCAACTACTGGGTCAGGCGGTGGGACATAAGACATGTCGTGTCGCCGTCCCTCCCCAATATATCGAATGGTTGGAGTCGAAGTCCCGTCAAAATGCAGATGCTGCGACGCGAGCCGCGGCGGCTGTCGCACTCATAAAGCTTTCTCGAGGGTCGGAATCAGATGCCTCTGAGATCGGCGGGTCGGAAGGCCCATCATCGTCGAGCAGTAGCGACGAACTCATGAAACTCATGAAGGGACTCGTCGTTGAGGGCCTGAATATCAGCTCATTATCGGATGCTGTCGAGGGACTTGCATATCTGAGCGTAGATCCGAAATTCAAGGAGCAGCTCTCATCTGATGTCACATTTCTTTCACGTCTGTTCAGTCTAATACCCCATAAGCCTTCCGCATCTACCGACACACCGGAGGCAGGGATGTCACCCATATATGGCACTGTCCTAATCATCTCAAATCTATGCGCCTATAGACCCAAGCTATCCCAAGAAGAAGCTCAAATTGCGAAGTTGAGACGCATGGCTAAAGTACCTGGGAAAGGCCAACCTGAAGAGGATCCTGAAGTCAGTAAACTGGAAGATGAGGAACATGTTCAGGAGCGAGGGCGACGGTTGATCGAAGCTGGAGTTCTGGGTGCATTATCGGCAGCGGTCAAAGCGACGGACAGTCGCGCAGTACGGTTGCTTGTTGGGAAGGCTCTCCTTAGTCTAGTGGAGGACAAGGAGAACCGAGGCAAAGTTCTGCAGTCGGGGGGAGCAAAGGCTTTAATGACCATCATACATGGAGTGCTCCCTTCGCCTACCAGCTCTACGCAACCGCACAATTTATCACCCTTGCATACTTTAGACCTCGAGCCGATACAAGCGCTGGCTAAACTTGCCATCACCGCCTCACCAGTGCAGGTCTTTGGTCCCAACGAGGGTGCTCTGTACGACGCGATCCGTCCGTTCGCTCTCATGCTGGTGCATCCGACATCCAATCTTCTGCAACAATTTGAGGCAATCATGGCGCTTACCAATCTGTCGTCCTCAAGTCCTGAAGCTGCTGATCGGATAGCCAAGGCAGAAGGATTAATGAACAAAGTGGAGCTTCTCATGCTGGAGAATCACACGCTCATCCGCAGGGCTTCCACGGAGCTTATATGTAATATCGTCGCTGGTAGTGAAGAGGTGTTCAACAGGTATGGAGGGGAGAGGAACGCGAGTGCAAAGTCTAAGCTACAAGTCTTGGTCGCGCTTTGCGATCTCGATGACTTACCAACACGGCTCGCTGCGTCCGGAGCCTTGGCGACTTTGACTGCAGCTCCAGAAGCATGCCAGTCCCTTTTGGAATTGCAGACCGAACGACATCACGTATTGCCAATTTTCGCGCAACTTGTAGACCCTACTATCGTGCCACTGCCAGATGAATCGGGCAACGAGGATGTTGTGGAAGAAATCAGAAGTCCTACTCAAGGTGATCCAGGACTTGTTCATCGAGGAGTTGTCTGTATACGAAACTTTGTTGTGGGAGTGGAAGATTCGGCTGCGCGAAAAGAGCTGGCTTTGGAAGCGCAGCGGCTGGGTTTGGTACAAGCCTTGGCGCGTGTGTTCAAGGATAACTCTGCGGACCGCAGTGCACCTGTGCTCAGATCAGCTGCCGAGGCTCTGAAGTGCATGATGGAGTGCGGTGTGTCCATAACAGCTTGACAAATTTAGACTAGGGGGATGATGGATTGGACGGCAGTAAGAAATATTCGAAATTTGCATATACTCACAACAGTGGCGAATGTTCGTATAGCTTAATGGTTGTAAAATGAATATAGAAGTATAACCCTGTATAATAATGTCTCATTTGACATTCGGTGTCCGTTGTCGAGAGGGTTTAGTATCATGATGCCAGTACGCGCCTGTGCTTGTCCCATGTCATACCGTAAGGCTTGGACGGTATCGCGTATTGCCCAAGCGTCATATCTCAGCTTTGACCTCTACCACGACCTTCCACTAACGCATCCATCCGATCTTGGTTCTGGCACACTAGGATCTCTCTAATACCAGTACCAAATCCATCTTGCCACATCACGGCCTCTAGATTATAGAAACAACCACGACCGCATTGTTACGGCCTTGAACCGCGCCGCAACCATTCATTCTACACACTGCAACCTGCAGTCTTTACACCTGGGATACGATAACTAGTGGGAAGGAGAAGTTTGTTTTGTCTTTGAACAATCATGGTCAGTAGAGTCGAAGCCTATGTCTTACTATATCTCCAACCTCCGTTTGGGCAGGCGGTGTCTAAGAAAGCAGGAAAGAAGGTGGCAGCTACGCCGAAGAAAGGCGGAGCAGGTGCTTCCAAGGTGGCAAAGGTACGTATATATACTGTTATTGATTGTCCAAAGCATCTGATCCCTCAACAATATCAACAGGCTGATTGGAAGGAAGGTTTCAAGAAGAAGTCGGTCGGAGTGACCGATATGACCTTGTTGACCACGATCACAAATGAAAGTGTCAATGAGAATCTGCAGAAGCGGTGGCTCAATGGAGACATCTACACTTGGATTGGTGGCGTGTTGATATCTGTGAATCCATTCCGAGGTGAGTTGCAACCAACACGCCCATAATGCCACCATATTGAATGCATTTGATAGACTTGGGCATCTATACCGAGGACGTTCTCCAACGATACAAGGGCAAGAATCGGCTGGAGGTCCCTCCTCACGTTTTCAGTATCGCAGAGTCGGCGTACTACAACATGAACGCGTATCACGAGAACCAGTGCGTTATAATCTCTGGCGAATCTGGTGCAGGCAAGACAGAAGCTGCAAAGCGGATTATGCAGTACATCGCTGCGGTCTCTGGTGGGCAGGACAGCAGTATCCAAGAAATCAAGGACATGGTACTCGCTACAAATCCTCTCCTTGAGAGTTTCGGTTGTGCCAAAACCCTACGGAACAACAACTCTAGTCGACATGTAAGGGTCTCATACGGCACTTGTATTGAGCATTAACCAACAATCGTTCTACAGGGTAAATACCTGGAGATCATGTTTAACCAGCAGGGGGAACCGATCGGTGCTCAGATTACGAACTATCTGTTGGAGAAAGGCCGAGTGGTAGGGCAGGTGGAAAATGAGCGTAATTTCCATATTTTCTATCAGTTCACGAAGGCCGCTCCTCAAGAAATGCGAGGTATTCATTTATGCAATTATTACACTGACGTTTGTTGACATCCTTTTAGAGGCCTACGGCATCCAGACCCCCGATGCCTATGCTTACACAAGCGTGAGCAACTGTCTCGAGGTATCTGGTATCGACGATAGTCAAGATTTCAATGAGACGATCGTGAGTGATGGGTTCAGTTGAGATCTCTTCATTTGCTCATGGTACACATGTTTCAGAAAGCCATGCAAGTCATCGGTCTTACTGACTACGAACAGAGTGAAATATTCCGCATGCTTGCTGCAGTTCTCTGGGTCGGAAACGTCCAATTCGTCGAGGACGATAGTGGGAACTCACAGATTTCGGATACGAGTGTCACGGACTTCGTGGGATACCTCATGGAGGTCGAGCCTGCCCTCGTTCAGAAAGCGCTCACAATACGCATCATGGAGACGCAACGAGGTGGGAGGCGTGGATCAATATATGACGTCCCTCAGAATCCCTCACAAGCTAGCTCCATCCGAGACGCATTGGCGAAGGCGATCTACAATAACTTGTTCGAGTGGATTGTCTCTAAGATCAACGTGTCGATGAAGCCCCGGTCTGCGACTGCCCAGCTGATTGGCATTCTCGTGCGTGATACTGTTTTTGTGAGATATCTCTGACCTCATTTCATTTCAGGATATCTTCGGCTTCGAAATCTTTGAGGTGCGCTGTTCTATGCCGTCGTTTATCACGTCAGAATCTAAGCGACACTTTGCAGGACAATTCCTTCGAACAACTTTGTATCAATTATGTCAACGAGAAGTTGCAGCAGATCTTCATTGAGCTCACATTGAAGACTGAGCAGGAGGAGTATGTCCGCGAACAGATCAAGTGGAATCCAATCAAGTACTTCAACAACAAGATTGTATGTGACCTGATCGAGGAACGTCGTCCTCCAGGCATCTTCGCCGCATTGAACGATGCATGTGCTACGGCTCATGCTGACCCGACCGCAGCCGATAACAGTTTCATTCAGCGGATGTCCTCCCTATCGTCGAACCCACATTTTGAGTCTCGTGGTACTCAATTCCTCGTAAGGCACTATGCTGGTGATGTCATGTACAATGTTTCTGGCATGACGGACAAGAACAAGGACATTCTCGCTAAAGATCTTCTGGATTTGATCGGCACAAGCTCCAATCAGTTCCTGCAAGGGCTGTTCCCCGATCGTCCAGACCCGAACAGTAAGAAGAGGCCACCAACCGCTGGTGACAAAATCAAGGCAAGTGGTGTGCATTCGACCTGTCGCTTGCCAGCTGAAACAGTTTGTAGGCATCTGCTCAAGCCCTGGTGGAGAACCTCATGAAAGCTCAGCCCTCATACATTCGCACCATCAAGCCGAACCAGAACCGAAGTGCTACAGAGTACGATACGAAGGCGGTCCTGCATCAGATCAAGTACCTGGGTCTTCAAGAGAACATTCGTGTTCGACGTGCGGGTTTCGCGTACCGAAATACCTTTGAGAAGATGGTTGAACGATTCTATTTGCTTTCTCCCTCCACGTCCTACGCGGGAGAATATACATGGCAAGGAGATACCAAGTCAGGATGTGAGAAGATCCTGACCGACACTGGCATATCTAAGGATGAATGGCAAATGGGCACCACGAAGGCTTTCATCAAGAATCCAGAAACCGTACGTTCCGTAATAATCTGACTGTTAAATGCGATGCTTAGTCCTTATACAGCTGTTCGCTTTGGAAACTATGCGAGATAAATACTGGCACAACATGGCTGGTCGAATTCAACGTGCTTGGCGTAACTACATGAGGTACAAACATGAATGTGCTCGCCGTATTCAACGGTTCTGGAAGAACAACAAGGAAGGTCTTGAATACGCCAAGATTCGTGACTATGGCCACCAGGTCCTTGCAGGCAGGAAGGAACGACGACGGTTCAGCTTGGTCAGTTACCGTCGCTTTATGGGTGATTACCTCGATATCAATGGCAAGAGTGCACTTGGCGAGGAACTGTCTTCTGCATGTGGAATCTGTGAGTGACGAAATCCTCCGATAAAAATACAATGACTCATGCCGCATTTGAAAGCCGAGCAAGTGACTTTCAGCTCAAGGATTCAAGTTCTTGTCTCGAAACTCGGTCGGGCGAGTAAACCAAGTCCACGTTACCTCGTCGTAGTATGTTTTGCTTTTATGGACCTTGCATCCAACTTGACAGTAACAAAACACATCTTCTTGCAGACTCAGAAGGCGCTCTTTATTGTTATCGCCCATGCAAAGGATGGGCAGACAATCTTTGCAGCAGAGCGGAAGATATCTCTGAGCGGTATCAAGAGCGTTTCATTGTCCAATTTACAAGATGACTGGCTGGTAGGTGTTTTCCTATCAAGTATTTGGCAACTCACGGTCCTCATTCCCTAACAGGCTTTGAACCTTGGGCCTACTGAAGAGGGCGATCCATTCATCAATTGCGTCTTCAAGACAGAGCTTGTCACTCACCTTCTGCAAGTGACACGTGCGAGCATCAACGTGCTTATAGGTCCTATGTAAGTGAATACCTGTTTCCCGCTTCTTTTCGTCTCTCACTATCATAAAGCGTGGAATATACAAAGAAGAAGGAGAAGAAGCAAACCGTCAAGTTCCTCAAGGACGAAACCGCGTCGAAAGAAGGGCACTATAAGAGTCACGCAGTTCATGTTCCTTCTGGCGAGCCCCCAAGTAGTCTTTCGCGACCTCCTGCAAAGCGAAAGGAGGGTGTCGTCAGGCCTATCACTCAAGGCAAACTGCTACGCAAGGGTGGTCCTTCTGACGTGAGTTATTCGTTCAATGTGTGCCCTTTCTCCTTTGACCACCAGTACCAGAAACCCGCGGCTTCGAGAGCTAGACCGAAGCCGGCCGCTCAGCCGTTACCTGGCAGATCTTCGATAGCCCAACCGGTCAAACCTGCGGCAGCAAGGACTTCCGTGTCATCAGCTGCACCCCGTGCTCCACCACCGCCTCCAGGTCGAACGGTCGCTCCTCCACCGCCACCTCCTCCCCCGGAAGAACCTGATGTTGAACGATACAAGGCCAAGTTTGCGTTCGATGGGCAGGAGGGTGAGATGACGCTGAAGAAAGATGATATCGTTGAGCTTGTCGAGAAGGATGACAATGGTTGGTGGCTAGTGAAGAAGAGTGGCGTCGAAGGGTGGGCTCCAAGCAACTATCTGGAGCTAGTACCCCATAAACCCAAGGCCGCTGCCGCTCCTCCGCCACCTCCTCCGCCACCGCCCGCTGCCCCTCGCTCGGTCCCTGCAGCACCACACGCACCAGCCGCGGCCAGGATTGTCCCCAAATCAGTGGCTGCCGACCCTTCTGCGATGCCTATGGCAGTCTTTCCGGGGATGGCGCCGTCCAATGGTTCTGCCGCGCCATGGAAGAAACTCCACGCGGCCACCCAAGATCATACGCCTGCGAGTTCAAGACCAAGCAGCTCTTTGGCGGGCAAACCTCCTCCGCCACCTGTTGCTTCTAAACCCAAACCTTCACCTCCCGTTGCAAGTAAGCCGGGGGCCCCGAGAGCACCGGGCAAGCCACATGTACCGACGGCCCCTAGGCCAGGCGTTGCGAAGCCACCAACGAAAGTGGGAGGCGCTCCAAAGCCTGCTGTCGGTGGACAATTGGACCTCGCGGCTGCGGTACGCACATTTCCATTTGTCATGTGTCAAGACTTACTGATATCTTCCTCCAGTTGGCGAGACGGGCGCAAAAGCTAGCTGAAAATGAATAACCTACTACAATGTCTCCTGGATGCTTCCCAAATGTGTATATGCATAGTTGGACTATCTCACGTGGAATAGAAGAATATTATACCTTGTTCTAGGAGCGCATATGGCTCATTTGGAACGGGCTTAGGAAGTGGAGGTTTCTCATTAATCACTTTTGGAAACTGTGTTTCCAAATGCGACCTCGCAGGACCAAATAAGGCAACGGCGGCGAATGATTTCTATCAGGGCTTCAAGCATGAACGTATGCGGCAACCCTGCGTCGCTCTCCATGATAGCGGCAAGCCGAGGGATAATTCCCATTGTGATCCTGAGGTATATGAGTGGAAAAAATATTGCATGGGTATGTATATACTGTATCAGAGTCTGTGATGTACAGTGAGGTATAACATATTGAGGATGCCACCGCTTCCGGAGTCGTGAGCATAATGATGTAAAGAGTCAAACAAATGCAACGAGATGTGGTGTGTGAATGAACATGAAGAATTATTGCCTCCTCTTCCTGAGTTCCTTGTTCTCCTCCCTAAAATTGTCGTATCCTGTATCATAGTTCTATGGGTGCGTAACCGTGATCGGGGGTATAGGTGCAGAAGGTATATCATCCGTGTCAGGTTCCAGTAACGTTGCTTCCACTTCGTCCTCACTGCCAAGCCCGTCGTCATCATCCGGTACGGCTATTCGTGACGGACTGAGCGGTCTTGATGTTAGCGATGCATGATCCACGTCGAGATGCGTCTGGTCATCCACATCGTCGCGTGATATGATAGAATGGGTTTCAGGATCGTCTCCACGCCATGTTCTTGCTTCCACTTCATGCAACACTTTGGCGCCGCCCTTCCCGCTAGCTGCTAAATCATCGGGCGTTGTCTCCAGGGCTCTTCTCCCCTGCTCTATAAGCCCTTCCAAAAGTGATCGGACCCGCCGATACGTTTCATCTGTCTTCCCTTCAATTACCGCCTGCTCTTCCTCGTCTTCCTCTTCTGCTTCCTCGGTTTCCACAGTGTCGTCCTCTACTATAGATGAGGTTACCGCTTTATATGCGGATGGAGGCAAAATAAGCCGAGATTCTCGTAGTTTGCGACGAAGGTCGCGTATCTCCTTGGCTTGCCGATGCTTGGTAGCTTCAAGGGATGAGTTGATAGCGAGAAGGGAACGGTTGGTGATTTCCAGGTCTGCAATCTACACCGGATGACAGGTGTGTCTAAGAGTTAACGCAATAAAACCGATAGCTATCTGCATACCTTCCGAATGGATTTGGCCTCCCGTTTTCTCTGCCGATCTGTGTCTGGCTCATCATCGAAGTCAGGTTCGTATGAACCATCTTTTCCATGTGCACTGTCACTGTCGAAGCTATCCATGCTTGGTGACAGGTCGCTACCGCCCTCCGACGTGGAGACTTCCAATCGTATGCCCAAACCGTTCATATTAGATCGGATTGGTGGCGAAGCCGCTAATCGATCGTGGGCATGTCCATTGCTCTTGCCATTCACCTTTGAATGAGGTACAGGCGCTGTGCTACTACTTCCCTCGGAGTTGCGAACCTCACTTCCATATGATACAGATGACTTCGACGCGGATGAGCGAGATGAAAATGACACAGAGGATGCTGGTGGCGACTGCGGGGGCAGAGGAATTGAAACAGGGTCGACCTTGGCATCGGTTGACTTATTCGAAGTATAAGACACAGTGTGGTCGTCATTAGAAGTAAATGCCTGGAATATATTAGCATGCCTCGGACTATGCACTTCGCGTGTACTCGAGAATCGATAATGCGCAGAAGTGGGTGATGAAGGGCTTGAAGCGGTCGCAGTCATGTTAGATGTTATTAGAGCAGGTGTAAATTTGATGTTGGATGTGGAGATCGGACGTGACGTCCGGTGTGCGAGTAGAGAAGGAGATGACGGAAGCGAGGCAGGTAAACCAGGTACATGGTCTGCTAACCTTGATACCTTGGACCTCACCCGCACGTTACTTCCTCCATTGGAGTCGTCATTCGGGGATGGCACGGGAAACTTGGAAGCGGATGGTGAAGAAAGATGACTGCGCGTGATAGGTGGAGCAGTGAGCGTTGAAGATACGCTACCTCGCCGCATTCGTGTAGGTCCGGTTGGTGGAGACAGACTTCCATTAGTGGTACTTGTGAGAGCTCGTGGTCGTGAATCGGGTGAATGACCCGATATAACGCTATGTGGGCGTGAAGCCGCTGATACCTTAGTCTTGAAGGTTGAAACAGACGGAGAGTTCGTCGCAGGTCGCGTATGCGCGGGTTTGAATGGTGACGGTGAGCGCGGAAGTGAGGAGCCCACATTGACTTTAGCAACCGAACCCGGTGCAGATATTGCACCAGGCTTCCGAGCTGCGATGTTTGCACTACTGTTGACCTTTGCCTTGGCTCTGATTATTGGAGGTGGTGACAACGAAATACCCTTCGCGGGAGATCCTGGACGCGACCTGCCAGAATAATCCAGCCTCGACGTAACCTGTCGCGTTCACTGAGCACCGTGTTTACCACGGAGTTAAAGGACTATTTACCTTTGCCCTGATCTGTGCATCCATTACATGTGTCTGTGAGTAAATGTCGCACCCTCCTGTTGTCGGTGAGTCGACGAAGGAGAGTCAAGAGCCTGTGTATGAATGCAGTGAGTTACTTGAAGGCAACATATGTAGCCGATCGCCAAACCAAAGGCCATACCGCCGTAAAGGGATCTCGGATATTCCCGGGGTTCTATATATGGTTCTACCTCTTTTTTAAACATATCCAAGAGTGATCTAATCACCTCCACCTGCCGTTGTCGTATTACTATGAGAGTTTTTCATTATGGACTACATACATGCACCAATACATTTTCACTGTTTCACGATACCCTTCTTGATGAGAACATCTTCAACGACCTTCTCGACCAAACTTCTTATGCCCCCTCCACCTCCACCACTCAATGCAGCTGCAACGCTCTTCTCCACAAACTTGCCTACCATATCCGCTTCAATATTTACTTTTGCGCCTATGGGCTTCCTTGCAAGCGTGATTTTCTCTTGTGTATGTGTGATGAGCATAATGCCGAACGTCCGATCACTATCATTCACAGAAGTGAGAGTAAGGGACGTCCCGTCAATAGCAACGTATCCTTTCGGAATGAGGTAGGGCAAAAGAGAGGGCCTTGAGGGTGTCGGTTCGGGAAATTGAAACAAGAGCCGCAGAGATTCGCCATCTGGTTCTTTGGATATCAAAGTTGCCGTTGCATCTACATGGCCCTAAGGATACGCAATCGATCAATGACATTGTTAAATGCCATTCAACAATTAGAAGCCTTGCCTGTACGAAATGACCTCCAAACCGGACGTGTGCACCCATAGCACGTTCAAGGTTCACTTGGTCCCCTTCTTTACGCTCACCTGGGCACGTACATTAGTTCCGTGAACGCAAACATGGGACAGACAGACGAAACTGAAGCTAAATGCAGGAACTCGATAAGTTTGCTACAGTAAAGCACTCACCTAAGTCAGTCCGATCGAGAGTTTCATTGGCTAACCAGACTTGAAACCAGCCTCCATTCTCCTCTTTATTAAAGGCAGTCACAGTCAAGCACGCGCCATTAACAGCAATAGAGTCGCCAACATGGCAATCATCCAAGATGGGTGCAGCATTGGATATAGTTAGTGTACATCCACCGGCATCACGCTGGATAGACGAAACAGTGCCAAGGTGTTCGATCTACGCAACAGATAATGGTGAGTCTTACATTGAGCGTAAGGTATGGAGGCATACCAGACCTGTGAACATTGTCAATGTACCGCAAGCCGGTCGTTGCGGTGGGAGTCAGAAGAGCCAGATTGAAATGGGCGCTTTGAGCGATCACAGCTTTCTTTCTTTCCCCATCATGGCTTCAAATCCGAAAGGTCCACTCTCGTCTACAGCAGCTAAACCTATCCGTCAAAGATCTCTTTGGGAGTCATATGCAGGTAGCTGTAAAGCCGTACATCTGAATGCACATCTACTTACAGTCTTTCAGTCCTTCCAGCGAAGACACGACTGAAGATTTCCCTCGCGATTACTGCTGTTGCACTGGGTGGGATTTATCTCTCAAACCGACTAGAAGAAACTATCCCTGCTCCCCCAGAAGACAAAGCACGGCTGCCAGGTGCAAAGACTGACAAGAGCCATTAAATTCCAACCCTACCATACAAAGCATCTTACCCTGACAATACAAACGAACGTGGGCTAGAAATACAAAACCACATGTTGTCCAATATATCCATACTCCTCCGAACATTCTTTTAGGAAGCAATACCTCCATATATACTCGCCATGCCAGGCGACTTGGGGTGGTCAATATGGCTCGTCCTTGTCGCCGCCAATAATCGATGTGAACGCGGTGTACTTCGTGTAGCTGTAGGCAGCTTAGGTGAAACGTATTGGTCGGCAATGACCTTCATAGTGGATGGGTGATAGGGTTGTGGATTCAATGGATAACTGGCTGGGAAATCCTTTGCCTTTTCGCGTACCCACTCCCTCTGTGACTTTGTACTAGCAGATCTACCAAGTGCCCCATCCTTCTTGACCTCCCCAGAAGAATTGCCGGGGGATGCAAATCCGAGTCCCTGCATCAAGGTCTCTGAAGGGAGACTGGCAAAACTAGGATACCGATGTCTATCACTTCCCAACCTTACATCCCAACTCGCCTTTTTCCAATCCGGAACCAATTCCTCAGAATCGTCTCTTCGTTTGCCTTTCCAGAACAGGTCCTTCACGAAACGTGTCCACTGGTCGAAGAAGACTGCCAAGAGGAGGATGGCTGCGACGCTGCTGAAGGCAATGACCGCTACGCCTATGATCTTCCATTCTTTGGACGTTCCAAACGAGGAAGTTGAGGAGGGAGACGGGGGCGTGCTGCTCTGAGTTTGTTGAGGAACGGTAGCAGTCTGATCGGTAGTTGCTGATTTGGGAGTGTATGAAGGCATTGGTGGTATTGTTCCGATGATCGAATACGTGGTTGGACTTGTGGCAGTAGGTATTGAGGCAGCTGAAGTATGAGTAGACGTTTCTTTTCCAGAAGAAGATCCTGAGCTGAGATGTTCCAATAATCCAAGTACGCTCGCGCTCGTATGTGTCCCGCTAGATGTCTGTGTTACTGATGTATGCGCCGTCCCGCTAGATTGTTCTGCCTTATGTTCTGCCTGTGGACTCTGTGCTGGATTCTTCGCCTCAAGTGAATCGAAAATATCAGGTAAGTCACGTCCATTGAAAGTTGGAGAAGCAAGACTTTGGGAGACAAGAAAACCAAGTATCAAGACCAGAATCTTCATGGCGGCCAGGTAGGGACAGATGTTTCTTGGCGAAGGATACCAGCTCCTCCGGATTCCAGACGGTCAGTCGTTTAAGTCTAGGTTGAACTTTGGAGACATGAAGCTTGGCCAGGAACTAGGCTCGCCGCCCACGACGAGTCAATCTCTTACATAACGATGGTTCGATTCCATCTCAAGACAATGCACGATGGGAGAACATACATAGTACATCGCGCCAGACGATTACGAACTGTTGCCTACCATACGATATGAATAGGATGGAAAGCGTATACTATGTCTACCCTAGCAACATCATAGGAATATTCTCAAGCAAAGTCAATAATCGCGGCTTCCTTTCGCTCTAACGCACTCACAACTTCCCACCCAAGCCCTCGGCGATGCCGAACTGCATCCGAGACCAGGAAAATGGGATGACTGTGCGTTATCTTTACATCTGGGCTACAGAAAATATTGTCCTCGGACGCATCACGAATGTTGTGCCTGAAAATAAGAAGCGGTTTGTCGTCATGTTCAAGGAAAGTAAACAGTACGTACTCCTCTTCCACGTGCTGGAGAGCCATCTCTGCGCTACCGATCTTTTTGAACGCAGGACAATGGCTGCAATACCAGTAGGGTTCTTGTTCCAGCACCTCGGCCAGGCGCGCATTCATCCTTGCTTCAAGCCTGAGAACTAGAGAGGCGTGTCGAGCAGGCATCCGGCCCCAGAACTCACTGGACGTATCACATCCATGATGATCCAAAAGTACATGAGATACCTAGAAATTCGAACCGTCTATACACAGGGAACGGCAAGGAGATCCACACTCACAGCTTCTCGCCAACTGAACACTTTCCGGACGTTCGGTTCCATACTGGAACACTTTTGACAGAACAATCTAATATCCAGCCGGTCCATTTCTTCGGGTGTGACTTTCGTACTTTCTTGCCCACATGCAGAGATAATGTCATGCAGATGCCCAACGCATGACTTGAGACACCGAGGAGTCCATTTAGTGTATGAGAGCATCTTGTCCATACCCGCTTCGTACAAGTCTTCATCGGGCTCATCCAGGTTTGGCGGTCGGGATGATAGGCATTCATGCACCAGCACTTGGGGAAACGGTATAGGGCGCTTGCTATAGCAGGGCATACAGTAGAAGTATGAGCAGACTGCCAAAGTCGTCAAATTCACGTATTGGGGCAGAGAAGACCACTGCTCTCTGATGAGCTGGTTCAATTGAAGCACGAGATCTTCCTTCCATTCGTCAACTATAGCAGGGAGGTGAGGACGCAAGCCTTCGACGGTGATCGCTATGTGCTCGGCCTCTACCATCTTTCGTCCTTGCGTAGTGGAGACGAAATCACGAAGCTTTGGGCATATCAGGCGATACTCTGTCCAGAATTGTGCAAGTGCATTATAGACCGCCTCGACGCGATGTCTGTAGTATTCACCCGCTTCATGGACTTCGAGTTGTCCCCGGTAGAAGTCCATGAGCTCGATGACGGTCTTGCGAATGCTTTGCCAACCTATCATTTAAGAGTCAGTGGCAAGGACATAAACCGTTGAATGACTCGGGAATAACACACTTCTTTCGGTAAGGGGCCCCGGACGACGAACTGCGGAAAGACCGAGCAAAGGATTTTCTTCAAAGATAGCAGGGTCGGACATATATGTGAGCTCCTCCGTGTATCCAAGCTCAATGAGCTTGTTTATGATGCTACATGGCATGTTATTTCATGATAAATAAAATGAGATAACTGAAGTCACTTACGCAACGACGCGTTTATTCTTAGCATCCTCCTTTTCCTGAGCACGAGACGCCTTCCATTGCTCTGTCCAAGCGTAACACAAGTTTGCGTGCTGGGAGAACGATTTGGAGCCGTAAATCGTGACAGCTCCAGCTCCACATAGTTTAAATCACTTGCCTGTACGATCTGCTCATTTTCGGCATCTTCTCTCTGAATTAGCGCGCCCTTTTGGTCAGACGGCAAACGATCAAACTCTTCATAAAAGGAATCGATATCAACTGAGTGCACTCTTCGGTTTACAGGATCATCCTCGTCCTCTGTAGGCCTCTTAAGTTGCTGGCTGATGAAATAACGCAAAGGATCTGGTTTACGTACTTGGGTTGATATTGAGATTCACGACGATGTGTAGTGGATCGAATGGATCGTCAAGATTGTTTTCTATTAGCGAATATTGAGGTGCGGTCCTGCACCACAACGGAAACTCAGACTTATGGGCACCAAACAGGAACCTTAGAGCCCACTCACATGAATTTCCTGCAATCACTGCAATAGCGTGTTCTAAACTCCCAAATTACGTTCTGTATATTAGTCTTCATGCAATTCTTCGCCATCATCTCAGTAAAACGACGCGTCGAACCATTCAAAAACTCACATGGCAATGCGCGTCAAAACATAAGTTAGCATAAGCAGGTTCATTGAGGTCCGGCGGGCAGTCAGGTAGCCCATCCACATTGCGACGAGCCGCCTTCCAAAACTGTGCAGAGGTGCGACTCATGAGTAAGTCACGAAAAGGACGATTGGTCCTAGCCAAGTTGAGCAAATCCATTGGTTGCATGTATGAAAACACCTAACATAAATAGAGGGTTCACTAAAGACACGTTTCAACAAGGGAGAAATGCGTAATCACCTCGAAGACGATGTCAAGCGGCATATGAGGAAGTTCCTGAAGACTTCCTCTCCGACCACGCAAGTTGGTGCGTCGATAGGGCATAGTAGAGGTACTCGGATGCTGGCGTCCGCTTCGCTATTAGATAAATCTAATGGTGGGTGAGCAGGCAGAACAAAGACTCGCATATAGCGAGGCCCAGTCAAATACGCGACGCGACGCGATCAAAGCACGTGGGGTGATCGGTCAAAGGACTTGAAAGTCAAACTGTCCAAGCTACTGGAAATTATTAAAGCCTCTCTGAGTCTCTACATAGCAGCAAGAGCAAACGAAAGTGTACGCCGGTAGATGACCCCTACTTCTACTAAGGTAGACAGGACCAGCCTCAACAACAGGCGGGTCAATCGAATGCTTTATAATTTGCGCTTGTTATGCAAAACCTTCCATTCGGATGCCATATGTGGGATTTTCGCCACCAACGCAACCACACGTAGAACTCGAATTCTGTTCAGTAAATAGAAAAAAGTATCAGGGTATGGTACAATGACAGTCACATAAAAATAGTGTGTAAGTAATGTAAGGAGAGTGGTGGTGGGTGTGCACCGGTTACGAAGTAGTACTGTGGGGTATCATCACGACACCGGAATATCATGTGGTATAGTTTACCCGCAAATGTTGGGGTATTGTCGATCAGTAGGGTTTTGAGGGATCCATCCACCAGCCAAACCAGCCTGGTATGACCAATCGTCTGCTTGTTCAGTCTTCCATGTCCACTGAATCCAACCTGCGCCCTTTTCGTAGGTTATTGTCTATCGCGGTAAGAGGTCAGACAAATTATGAGGGGTAACCTAAGACTAGACATGTATGTACCTGAGCTTCCCAGTACTGCCTCAAGAAGGTCTTGTAGCTGGCGCTGAAGGACGACGACTTGCCCGTGATCCCTGTGCAGCTGCCAACACGAGTTGAGCCGGCGAAGGTGCCATCATATCTCGCACCAACACCACGCCCGTTCAAGTACTTGGCGCAATCGGTAGCGGCGGGTGTCCATTCACCGACAATAGTCCAAAGATCGAAAGAGGACAAGTCAGATGCATGAGAACACGCAGAGGAGATGTGTTGTTGGTTTGTCCTGGACACCTCCTATGAACATGACAGAGTATCCGTGAATGTCAATGTGAATAGTCAAAACTCAGGCGTACAGCTTGAGAGAACATCTGATAGATGTGGGTGTCCATAGCTACACCTTGCCAATTGGGAGCAGTCTGGAAACCATTCCAGTAGCTAAAAACGGGTCAACGCCCATGACATGGTTAAAAAGCTACAGTAATACACTTACCTGAGTGGTTGGAAGGCATCGTGCAGCAGAACAATAGTATTACTTTGACGAGAACTTCCGTAAGGGAACCTGCAGGATGGTTAGACTGATGTTACTTGCATAAAGCCTGATAATACCCACCGAATATTACCATAGGAGTCATACCAGTATTGACGAACCGCGTTTAAAATGTCAGATCCATCGAATCCTGCAGGCCTATGACAGGTGTCAGTACGGCACCGAACAGAAGGACGAAATGGACGCCTTACTCGTTGAGAGGCGCGATCATAGTCACAACATCGCTCTGGTCAGCGAACATGGAAGCGAGTTTCTTGATGATGGCGTTAGTACGGTCAATATTCGATTGGGAAGATTGCCATTGAGGAAATGACACTTTGTGGCCCGAGTTGTCGAAGCTAACATGATGCAGGTACTGAATTCGTGATGCTTTTCATTCTGGTCGAAGGAACGTACCCGTTTTGACTGCCGGGTGCACCATGCAAGTCAACAATGACTTTGATGCCATGGTTTCTCGCCCAAGTGATGGCCTTCTGGAGGTAAGCCAGCTGACCTTGGATGTAAGGCTCGCCCCCTGAAACGTCGAATGCCCAAAACCCGATTGGAATGCGGACATGGTTCAGCCTGTCCAAATGAACGGAGAAACCTCGGTAAGAACGCATGCGGAAATGAAAAGTGTCACGGCCACGTGACGTACCCAGCAGCGGCGATCTGAGCAAAGTCAGACTCAGTAACCCAGGTGTTCCAGTGGTTGGTGAGCTTGGCGGTCGCGGTGCCGCGATCCTGAAGTTGACCGAAGGTCCACTCGTCGATGATGTCGGGGTTGCCGGTATTGTCGAAGAGACTTGGCGTGATCCAAGGCTATTTGATACAGACAACCCTCGATCAGGATAGAACACGCTTTGAAGCAAGTGTTCTTACCTCAAGTACGAGCCATCCACCCAGGTTGACACCGCGAACCTTCTGTGAGCCGATGGGAAACCCTGGACTGATAGGATTGTCGGCGGGCGCGGCCTGAGCGAGGAGGCCAAGGGCGAGGAGGGAGAGAGCAGCGACACGTCCGAAGGAGAAGGCCATGGTGGTGGAGGTTGGAATCCGGGGGAACGAGAGGCGAGAAGCAGAGGCGGGCCATCTTATATGGCTCCGAGGTCAAGGAAATAGATAAATTTAGAAGATTTAGTCAAAACGCCGCCAACGATGGCGAACGAAGAAGCATGGAAGCCCACGCGTCTGCCGTAGGCCGCGGAAACAAGCGACATGGAGCCATGGTGCGCGTCTTCACGTGGTAGACGGGCGTCGCGCTGTAGAGCGATGAGACTGCAGTCAAGGTCCGAGAACATCAGGAAAAACATTCGAGCGTTCACCCCACAATCCGGGGAAAGCGGGGTCCTTGCGGGGTATCCGTCAATCCAGGGCATGAAGCCGCGTGTTGAATAGACAACGGGGAAAGAGTTACTTGATTATTATGACCTGGTGATACTTTGGATGGCTTTGGCTCATGCTACGGTACCTAGAAGCCACACGGTTGCAGCTCTGCTATCGGAAGTTTATGCAAAGTCGAAAATCTGGCGAAGGAAACAATATTGTTCACCAGACCTTGAACTCGGCTAAGTCCACGATGGCAGGTGATCGGGTAGCCTTGAGCCAGCCAATCACAGCCTAGTGCCCCCTCGGGTCAATTTGTTGTAATCCCAAACTGAGGTCATACAACGATGCTGACATGTAGATCTGTTAAATACAAGTTATACAACGAGCTTGTCGACCGACCGTTTCCCATAAAAAGTGCAAAGAGGCGTCTAGGACGGCGATAGAAGTTCCAACAGGACCCAATGTCCCACAGGGAGCACAAGGCTTATCTCAGAAAGTTATCATCGGCCCTGGCATTCAGTTGTGGAAGTTAAGAATTCCACCGAGCAACAATGGTCCTAGCAAAGGTCATCGCAACATGGCGAGTGTGATCTGATAAGCATGGCCGGGATATGTCAGCGATAAATACATGTTCCAAGACGGCACTCACCATTTGTTTCTTGACTGTGATCAAACATCCGGGCCATGAATGCCAGCGACTCCGCATATCGTTAAAGGAGTAAACCACACGGTGTCTGGACGGCACGTATTTGTGCACTCAAGCTTGGTATGAACGTTCAAGACCGACGAGCCATTGTCCAAGCAAGGCGTGTATTCTTCACATTTAATCCATCATCCTATACAACCTGAATACACGAGCCAGAGGTAAGTTCCCAAAAAATGTCGTATCGCAGTGGCAGTCAGCCAGGCAATGTATGCACAGTCAAGATTAAACGCAATGGGAGCAACATGATGATGTTCGTGATCGTTCATCTTCCAAATGAGTGTATTTTGACGATGAAACGTGCAGGGCGATATGCGAGTGAAAAGTAGTCGCTATGGATGATGCACGTTCGGTGCAGAAAGCAGCGTCGAGCTGCGCAAAAGCTGTACTGCACATCCATGATCGGCTGTTTCCGAATACCCTATGCAATGAGTACAGTAGTGAAGCGACCTGCCATACGCATATAACCATCGAACAACGCACGATCTTGACACCACTTTCTTTTTGCCTCTCTCTGCCAAACAGTCACTTTAATATCTTTCGTTTCTACGATATCCATCGCCATGTCGTTCGATAATATTCGTCAACGTTACGAAGCAGCAGGTCAAGGTCACCTCCTCCACTTCTTGCCTCAACTCTCCGAGTCCGAACGCGCCTCCCTGCGCTCTCAACTCGAAGAACTCGATATTGAACGCGTCAACCGTATATACGGCAAGGCGATTTCGTCTGAGACGGAAGCTACCGAGAATACAGGCAAGGAAGCCATTGAACCTCTCCCTGAACACGCTGCAGACTCTGTCATCGGTGATCAGGCAAAGGAGAGGGAATGGCGGGCCGTTGGTCTGCAAGCTGTTGCACGAGGAGAAGTTGGCGTTCTTCTCATGGCGGGCGGGCAGGGAACGAGGTTGGGAAGCTCTGCGCCCAAAGGCTGTTATGATATCGGGCTGCCATCGCACAAATCTCTGTTCCAAATTCAAGCAGAGCGAATTGCACGTTTGCAAATCATTGCCGCGCAGGAGAACGGCAAAAACCTCGGTTCTGTGATTATTCCCTGGTATGTTATGACTAGCGGACCCACGAGACCCTCGACCGAAGCGTTCTTCAAGAAGAACTCGTTCTTTGGACTTGATCCCAAGAATGTCATTTTCTTCGAACAAGGTATGCGCTCAATCTTCTGATACATTGAATTTGTTCACTAAATATCGTCAATGTAGGTACTCTGCCTTGTCTCACCATGGAGGGCAAAGTCATTCTTGAAGCACCTTCGAAGGTGGCCGTCGCACCAGACGGCAACGGTGGCCTCTACGCCGCATTGCGTCGTCCCCTTTCTCCAGACGACAAATCTCACACGGTCCTCACGGACTTGGCCGCCAGGAATATCCGCTTCATTCACAGCTACTGTGTCGATAACTGTCTCGTGAAGATCGCAGACCCAGTCTTCCTGGGATACTGCATTTCCAAACAAGCTGATTGCGCTGCTAAGGTTGTCCCCAAAGCATACCCTACTGAGTCAGTCGGCGTCGTCGTTCGTCGAGGGGACAAGTTTAGCGTTGTGGAGTATTCCGAGATTTCGCAGGAACAGGCGGAGAGAAGAGACCCCAAGACTGGTGAACTGGCGTTCCGTGCTGCTAACATTGTGAACCACTTCTACACCACCGAGTTCCTCAACGAAGTTGAATCTTTCGAGGAGGAATTTGCGTTCCACATTGCTCGCAAGAAGATTCCTCATGTTGACATGTCCAGTGGCGAACTTGTCAAGCCAAGTAAGCCAAATGGCATGAAACTCGAGATGTTCGTGTTCGATGTATTCCCCTTCACAAAGCGCTTTGCCGTCCTTGAAGTCGCTCGTAACGAGGAGTTCAGCCCGCTCAAGAATGCACCCGGTACCGGTTCGGACGATCCTGAGACCAGTCGTCGCGATCTTCTTGCTCAGCAGAGACGATTCCTCGAGAACGCCGGTGCAAAGGTTGCGGATGGCGTTGAGATCGAGGTCTCCCCATTGGTTAGCTACGCTGGCGAGGGTCTTGAGTCTGTCAAGGGCAAGACTTTCACGAGGTCTGGTTTGGTGGAGAGTGTAGAGGAGCTTGATGCTCTTGTCTAAGAAGTTGAATCAAAGATTGCATGTACCTGGTTTAGACCGCCTTCCCGGACTCATTCACAAATCGCATAGACAGTCCTCTTCTGTATACCATAGATTCGTCGTAGTAGAGATCGTGCGTCTCGTTTTTCTTACAGCCTGGACACTTTCGTACTACCTCTGCGGACTGCAAATACCTTATATCAGGATGTTCCCAACGCATACTCGAGAGATCCCACCATTCAGAGATCTGGACAGAGAATTCGTCCTTTCATGCGATGCGACATTCCGATACATGGTAAACAGGATGAGTGCTAACCACCAACAGGCCCATCAGCCAACTTTGTACCTCGTCTCTCCAGCTCCTCTCGTAACGAGGCGAACAGTCGTTGTGTCCGCTCAGCGTTTGGCTGCAAACTAGAATCAGTATCTGCAAACACGTCAAAGCCTTGGAGACGGTTCACCTCTTTACAACATGCTATCAATTTATCGATGAGCATTGTTTGGCCATTCTGAGCATCCTCCAACTCCTTCCGAAGCTGTTGATTCTGCGGTAGACAGTGAGCATGACGAAACTAGGCATGGGCTCGATGCAACCAACCTCATCCTCCGCCTTCTCTGCTCGGGTTTTCTCCCCTTCTGCTAGCTGTTTCTGCTCAGCAGCTCGCGCACGCGAAAGGAGGACCTCGAGTTCCTTCGAGCGAATGACACATTCAAAATGTCGCTCTCGAAGTTCATACTGTCGAAGCACGTCTTTTAGACGTTCGCGTACCCTGTATTGGACATTGAGTACATTAATGCAACATTTGGCGTGAGATGACACTTACACTCCCTCGAAAATCTCCTCAACAGCCCTGCATGCCCTATACAGATGAATGGGTAAGTGACACAAGCACTGAAATTGAATGACGACATACTCTCGGGGGTTGTCTGCCCAGTTCTTGCGAATGATCTGGCGACGAGATTCATCCTGCAATTCCATGAGACCCTCCGAAGAAAATGAACTGGCATCAGTAAGCCTACGCACGATGGTCTCTGTTCCCGGACCCTCCGTGAGATCCATTAGCTCCACCGCCAGAATCTCGTCCCCGTCCTCCATGCCCGCATCCTCTGGTGTCTGCTCCGCTTCCAATGTCCGTCCTCCATGCGTAAACAAGAACTGCACTGAACTCTTGCTCGTTGGCCCCGATGATGCTACACTGCCTGCATCAGACTTCGCGGTCCCGTTCACTTGTGGTGCTCCAGTAGTACTGGATGTGGGAGACTTCGCATCGATCTTCTTGGTAGCAGAGGTGATACCAGACTCCATACGTTCCGTCCAAGCATTGAATAGTCGCGACAGTTTAGTCTTCCGAGAGATCTTGAAGAACAACTCCGCACGGTACTTGCAGACGACCTTCACGACTATATCGGGCATCTCACGATACTTCGCATCTTGTATCTTGGCTCGTTCTGCACGCTTGGCCATGTCATTCTTCATTTGCAGGATCTGTAAGACATCAGGATTAGGTTTCATCATCAACAAAGGAAAGCTTCAAACTCTATTTCACTGACCTCATCTTGTGCTTCTTCAACACAATGTGTCAGGCGTTTGCTGTCCTCCTATCGCTGGTATAAATATCCTAGCATGGTGCTTCAAGCAGTGATACCCACCCGTAGTCTTTTGTTATCCTGGCTAGATGTTAGCAAGAGATTGCAGCAGGACGATTTCATGAAATATACCTTCTGCAATTCCCTCGCTAGGTTCTCCATCTTGGTCTTTGTCTGGTTTGCTTTGGTTAACTGACCTTTCGCTTTGGACGAATGGGATCTCAGGGATATAACGGAGACGGGGATGACAAGAAGGATCACATACCTGCATCTTTGTCCTTCACCAATTTCTGCTTCTCTTTTGCATGATCTCGTTCCAGGCGTTTGAACTCTGCAAACTACAACAGTGTTAGTTTAAGCCGATGACTTCACGGCAGCATAGCAAGTGACTCACCAGTTCAATATACTTCGAATGTACCGCGTTATCCCCCATCCCGGCCACAGAGTTCTGGGCTTCTTCAGCTATACGTTGATCAACCTAAGAGACCGAGCGTGAAATACATTATAACATTTGTGGACGCACTGAACCGCCTCTCCTCCTCTTCCTCGTGTACCGCATCCTCCTCCAGTGCCGCAATCTTATTCTTTAACGTCTCATACATCTGTGAAGGGTCCACAGGCGGATCAGGATTCTTCTTCTTGCCAGCCTTCTGTTGCTGGTTATGTGACGGAGGTGGATGTGTGCCGTTCGTCGGACCATTCGCTTGACGGTTCCCGGCGGGCGGATGTGTATGGGGATGCGGGTGTGCATGATTATTCGGAGGTGCAGGAGGTGCAACTATAGGAGCTGGAGGAGTAGGCCCAGTCGGTGGAGGTTTGGCGTGTCTGGCGGTGGCAGTCTGCGGTGCGGCTCCATTCATGCTTGCAGCCGTTTCCTGAGAAGTGCGCGATGATGACCGAGAGACGGGGGCCTTAGTACTAGGTACACCGCAACAGAATAGATTAAGGAGGCGAATGGTTTAGCTAGGATTGAGAACAAGTGTCGAATGCAGAAAGTCGGGTTCTCAAACCGTAGGTTCGCCTAAGGAAAAGGCTTGCGTCTCCGCTCCAGGGTCAAAGGCTTTCAAAAATACAACGTGTGATTGGTGGTATTATTGTCAGTGACAAGTGAAAAGCAGCCTTTGAGGGGAAAGGGCAGTAAGCGGCAGAGCTATTGAGAGTGCCACTTTTACAACAGCAAACAAAGTCTTCCGCCTTGGACACAGAACCTCGATCGCTACAAACGGAAAGTCCTGTTTTCCAGCTTCTAGTCGCGTGCAACACATCTTACAAGTGTAGTTCTCATGGCATAAATGTGGTACTCTAACAATAAATTAACGTCTATCTAGTGTGCAATGTATGTGGCTTTCAATAGGAGTCGCCTGTATATAATGGGACGAAATATGCGATCATGATCCTAAGACTGGATTGTATGGTGGAAACTTCATTGGGAGACACAGAAATATAGGATTTCTCCCATGTGTACGCACTGTCAATCCGTCTGCGCAGCACTGTCAGACTGGTCGTCGACTACGCGTTGACTTTCCTGTTCAGCAAGCTGCCTCTCGATGTGCAATGTTTGATACCACAGCCGCCGAGCCATTGACATCACTTTCCGTTCGAGTGGATAGTCTGCTAACAAAGCTAGAGCGTCCTTCCAATCCAGCAGGTGTGAAACGTAATGCTGTTCATCCGGCATGCCTGTATTTTCCTCTCGCACCTTGAAGAACGCCGTCACATCTTCAACAGGAAACACATGCATACTACAGTACTTACCGCGTCATCGGCTATCTGACCAACGTACCAGAACGTGAAGTACTCTCCGCCTAGATCTCCAGGTCCATTTCTTGGAACTCGACGTGCTTTCCAGGTGAGCGAGCTGACATAAATTGGCTCCGTGTTGAAATATGAATATGACGCGTCAGGACTTGAGGGTTGATTCGTTGGAGAATACAACGGGAGGAATTCTGCACGATATCCGGTCTGCGTGTATCACTGAATGTCATTCACATCACGATCTCGAAGAAGGACACGTACCTCCTCATATGCTTCTCGTAATGCAGCATGTTCCAAAGTTTCTCCAACGTCTTTCCTTCCCTTGGGGAGAAACCAGTGTTCCCGTAGACTCTCGTACACCAAAACGACTTTGTCCGTAGATGGTTGTATGAGCACCATTCCAGCACCCAATAAGAAGTCATTACAATAGAAATGCGAGTTGGGAATGCTCGGAGACGAATGTTGGGAAAAGTGGATTGGCCTAGGTTGCCGAAAGAGAAGGGGAAAACGTTGTCGGAAAGCTAGATTGCTGCTGTCATTGGACGTACGAATAGTTTGTCGGTCGTGGCTACGCTGCTGAGGTTGGGACTGGGCGATGGAAGAAGAACCTGATGCAGAGGATGTATTACTACCTGTTGCGAGCGGAAGAGCCCGCCTATCTTGAGAGGGACCTCCTTCTGATTTTGTGGAGGGATTACGAGAAGAAGGTCGCGTCGGCCTGTCTGAACCATTCGGGGTCTGAGGCTCAGAAGTACTGAAAAGCGAAGGTAAGCAGCCGGAGACAGAGCTGGAAGTAAACCAAGGTTCTGACATGGACGTGTCACTCATATGGGCAAAGGTCAAGACGAAGACGAATGCAGACTTTGATTCCAGGTCGCCTTACATGCGATGGAAGTTATGCTGATCACAATGCCTTCGCCAAGCGACACTAAAAGTATTCGTTTGTCATGAATGGACACCTCGTGTCAACTCAATGAAAAAGAACCGTGAACTCACCAAGGCTGGGTGGAGGGTCTTTGCAACGCAGGAAGGGAGGAATTATATGGGGAACTTTGAGGGTCAAAGCATAAAGAGATTAGCATCAGCCACTTTGTTAGTAAATCATTGGTGTGGAGAGTTTCCCTGTCATCCTTTCCCGGGCACGGACATTGCACATAAAACACTATAAAGTTCCATCCATTTCGAAAGTGGCCACAACTCGACGATGGTAGCAGCAGGACGAGTTTGAATGATCCAAGCGAGACGTCAACCAATGTCCAACAATCTGCCCAGAAACAGGCTCGAACCGAAGAATGCAGCACGTGACAGACACGCTACACGTGATGGGAACGAGTAGGCGCGTCGCTGTGTTGCAGGAGCGCGCCTTTATTGAGCTTCTCTGAATCTTTCATACACCCTCACGCCCACAGACAGGCTGAATCGCACAAATGTCGTCGTTGGGCAGTGGTCTTTGATATTTTATAAATATTACCAGCTCTAACAGATCTATTATATCCAGGAACACCCAGGCATCGCAGGAAAAGACAGCGACTATCTTCACCGACGTACGATGAGCAAGTCTCTCTTAGCCAGGACGAAGTAGCTGCTTTTGATGACTTTGAAAGACAACGTACACAGTCCTTGGATGGGACCTCCCCTTTGAAGATGTCCCAAGCTAATACGAGTTACGATCGTCGAAAGAGGGACGAAGCCATCGCGCTTGCATTGGGATTGAAATCTGTTGTCGGAGATGACGAGGGTGATCAGAGCTCAGAAGGTGTGTATACAGTTAAATTGACTGTGCATGACTAATGTAGCTTAGAACGATCTCAATCACCATCACCGTCTCTACCTGCTGATAGGAAAGAGAATCGCAAGCCCTCAGGCAGTGATCACGCATATAGTCACTCGAGCTCTCGCACATCTCCAATTAACTCTCCACCCAACTCACCTCGATCGCTTTCTAAACATCAGGGTCTTTCTCCTAACAAAATGAACGGTTTCATGCCGGCGAGTTCACCAGGTAATCCATTCACCAGCAAGAGTTCACCGACATCACCTAGTAGAAAGCGTGTCAGTGGATTTACTTCCGCCCTCAGAACAGAGCATAGCGCTATGCGGAACGCCACACCGTCGGGCATTTCAAATCCAGTGACGAAGACTACTGGCTTTGGTTTCGCATCAGCTCTTGACATTGCATACAATAAGCCAGCGGGTAACTACCCATCCTCCTACCCCGATCCACCACCCGAGCAGGATCTTGCTGCCTGGTTCCAATCGACTGACGTTTCAGCTGAAGCTGTAAACTTCACGAGCGCCAGTGCCTTGCGATCCGCTGAAGACGACGTGGGATGGTTCCAGCGTAGCACTGTACCTCCTACTGCTACTGGGTTCCAGTCCGCTAAAGAATTAAAGATCGCTGGTAATACTACGTTGGCCCGAGGTATAGCGCCATCCAGGACACCTTCAGATGCAAACTCGCCGTTCGACGACAAGCCTGAATTATCCTTACGAGACAGCATACCCAATGGATCCGGATTTTTAGGCTTCACCACTGGAAGGACTCTTCTGGATCCTTCTGCAGCAAGTTCAAGTACATGGGTAGCTCCTTCTAAGGCCGCATTAGAGAAAGCCACAGAGATGATGAGTCGTTGGGAGAAAGAGATTGACCAGGAATGTATGCACACTGCTGAAGGAGAGGAAAACCTCCCGTCGATACAGCTGGGTCAGCATGACAGAATGATCCTTGGTTCAATGGATGATAACTTCCCGAGAAGTACACCCCTGAGCCCCAGTCCTGCAGGCCCTGACTTCGGGAAACCACTAGCTTTCGGTACCCCGGGAAGTATAGGCATTCGCAATAGCAAGAAACCCTTCAAGTCGCCACTTCTTGTACCACCCAATCCTAGTTCGCCGCTTGCCACTCGTCCGCCGCTCGCCAACCCCTCAAAGTCCATCCCAGTCGTTGCCTCTCCCCTCAATCCTAGCCGTACACCTTCATTTAAACCCGTCTCTTCCACCTTGGCTGCTTTTACAAATTCTACTTTCAGTACGCCCGAGATGCCTTCTACACCTTTACGCCCAGGTACAGGCTCGCCTCAGAAACGGGCACTCGGTATGTCTGCAAAGCGACCCGGCACCAACTCTACACCGGGGAGGAAGCCGTTTACTACACCGTTCAAGCCGGGTATGAGACCTGGTGAACCGGGCAGATTTTTGTTGGAACAGCAACGAGCCACACAAACTAGCGGTTTGAGTTCGCAGAATGCGCGTTCACCTGTGAAACTCGTTGGCTTCGGTGGCAACCCGATTGACAAAGGGAAGAGTAAGGACGTGTGCGCTACAGGTGTGTATCATAGCCAAGATCGTTTGCGCTATTTAACGTATTAATTCCATCAGCGAAAGATACTGATAAACTGACTCTTGCTTCATCTGGCCTCATTCCTCATTCCTATACTATCGACGAACTGGAAACAAAGGGATTGTAAGTATCCGAAGTCGTACGGGTGAACTCAATTACTGACTTCTGCTCCCAGAAACACAGCGGAACTCTTGCAAATCAACCCATCCACTGCTCTTTACTATTCATTCCACACTGCTTCTCCGTTTCCCATCACATCTTCCCAAATCCCTCTTACACAAGTTACGCTGGGATCTGCGGCTGCATACAAGGAACTCCAGGAGTCTGGATGCACATTGGCCACGCAAGAGTGGGTGGACAACCACTGGATTCTCATCCTCTGGAAACTTGCAGGCATGGCTGCCTTGGAACCCGATCGAGAACACGACGTTAGTCGGAAACGATGGTGTTGGCGAGAAGTCATGCGTCAACTACGGCATAGGTACGGATCCTGACACTAAAACATTTCACCATTTTTGAACCTCGTCTTAAAACACACGTTGCAGGTACAACCGAGAGCTTAACGGGACTTCCCGTCCTGCGCTACGCCTTATTACAACTCAAGACGCACCCGCATCCTGCCCTATGGTTCTCTGTGTTTCCAATATCATACAGCTCTCGACTGAAGGCGGCATCCCTGAGCTTGAAATCACTGACGGCTGGTATCGCCTGAGAGCCCAGATTGACGCACCTCTGGCACGTGCCATTCATAAAGGGATAGTTCGAATTGGCGGAAAGATAGCTGTCACTGGATGTCGTGTGAGTTCTGTTCGGTGTATGAATCCTATGAATCCCTCTCAAATAACTTGATCGTCAATGTAGCTCGAGACAGACCGCAAAGATCCTGCTGAGATTCTAGAAACATATGATTCAATTATGTTGAAGATCTATGGCAACTCCTCGTCTCTTGCACCATGGCATGCTAAATTAGGCTTCCAGAAAACGCCTTTTGTTTCTTCGTTACGAAGCCTGACATCAGATGGCGGACTAGTTGCCGTCATAGATGTTGTGGTTGAGAAGGTCAGTGCTTATTCATTTATGTATCGAAGACCCAGTCTGAATCAAAAACAGTCATATCCTATTGCCTTCCTAGAAACTATCGAGGATGAGGACGGTCAAAAACATTCGTTAGGACCCTGGAATGAGAAGGAGGAACACGTAGCATACGAGAAGTGGAGGGTAGGTTGCATAACCTCACGAGTGACAACCGTATGTTGACCCATCTTTGGTAGGCTCGACGTGAGGTGGAAGCGGGCAAGTTGCGCAATGACTTTGAAAAGGATGTTCAAAGATGGGAAGCCTACGCTGAACGCCTACAACGACAGGCAGCTCCGAAATTCCGTCCTGCACTTGAAGGTATGCTCCTTAACCTCCTCGCCGAGAACCAATTCTGAGACTTGGAATCTGGGATAAGAGTCGCCACCAGACCATATAGAGGATCTTATCGTTGAATTGGAGGACGCTCCGAATGCAAATGAGATCTTCAAGAGCCTCAATCCCATAGAAGCAGGTTGGCTCGCTCAAGCCCTGCAGCAAAAGGTCGATAAGGATAGAGAGCGGTTCTTTGAGTCGATAGACCAAGAACTCAATGTTCGTACCACGCTATATTTTCCAATGTCCGGAAACACTTACTTATATGTGTTACAGGCGGTCTGCCCTCCTCGACAAGTTCGCAACTTCCGAGTTATCCAGGTTCACGATGCTCAGTCGTTCAGACGGCCTGCTGTCCGCACTGCTCAAATTACTGTATGGAATGTCCTCGAACTTCACGTTAGTGAGGGTGCTGCAGCTGGGAGCTTTTCTCCCGGTCAGAGGTTCATGGTATGTGGCCATTATCTCAACACTTGAATGGCGGTCAGATACAGACTTTTCCCGTAGATCACCAATGTGATTCCATCCCAGAAAGGAGCTTGGGGGAAGGATCCTGACGAAGCGTCCATGATTTACCTTGTCACACGAAAGGATTCAAGGTTTACGAGGATCCGCTGAATTCCACGAACTCCGCAACTGTACCCTTAGGTCCCCATAGTCACATATTGCTCTAATTCTTACTCACCAGACGCACTGCTTGCATGAAGCATAAATTACTGTACTGATAGTGTAGCGTGTACATAGCCGGAAAGCGACAGACATATGATATGGTCAAGATACGTTATGCTCCTCCAACACCGTACTTCTTCAGCATACCACTCCAATCACCAACATCCTGTCTCCCCATGCAAACTACAGTTGCCTTCTTCGACCCAGGGCCGAAGATACGGGCTGAGACTCGAGCAACAGCCTTATGGTCAACCTCATCTATCCTGTCACACATCTCCGATACAGGTATTTTACGATTGTGGACAAGAATCTGAGTGAAAGAGCAAATAAGCAATATATACGGATTAAGACAAATGAAGATCGTACTTGTCGACCCAAGTCCTCCACTTCGACCGCCCTACTCTCAAGCGCCATCACCAAACTTGACTTGAGTTGGTTCTTCGCACGCTCCAGCTCCGTCTTGGGTATCGGAGAGTATAACAGTAACGATAGTTGGTGTACTAAGTGAGGCATTATTTGTGCCGGGGTATTGCCTTGGTTTCGGCCAGCGGCAGGTACGAAGCTGGCGTAAAGACCGAAGAGCGAGCTATCGGTATAGATGTGATGGAATGAAGCACAATGATCGACTTGAGGGTAATGGTTGAGAATGTGAGTATATAATCGGGAGTACATGCCCTTTCCAGGACCACCTGCAACCAGTGAACCATTAGTTAACGACGTAAGAAGATAAGAACCACGATACGTACCAGCTGAGAAACTTCCTCCGCCGCCTAATAATACTTGTATAGTGGCCAAAGTATAGACGTCGTCGTCGTGGATCCCAACACCCTCGAAAGCAAGATAGAGGTGATTAAACTCCGAGGTAGCATTACGAAGGAACTTATGACCTCCAGTGTAGGTTGCACGCAGGGGTATATTAGGCGTGACTAGGGGGACGGGATCTTGAGCAATAGGAGAGTTGGGATACAAGTAAGATGCCGCTCGGGTCAAAGTTTTATATAGTGACGGCGAAGAAGCTGATGAAGCAAAATGGAATTGAGAAGGTGTGGAACCATTAGACCGTGGCGCCGAGGGTTGTGGCGATGGCGCTGGGGCGTACTTGATAGACGAGAAGTGCTTGTCTGCCAATTCCACTAGTTCTTCATGCTGCATACCTGCTCCCGCGAGCACCATACGTTCAGGGAGATACCAATCTCTCATGAATCCACGCATGGTGGGCTCGTCCATGAGGTCTATTCGATCCTCGGGACATAGTAAGGGGTTTCCAAGGGTCTTGTTATCATAGGCGACTTCGTGTAATACCTCAGGAAGGTACATCTCGGGCTTGGACATGACCTCGCGAATTTCGTAGCGCGCAGCATCCCTTTGAGCTTCTATTTCCTCCTGAAGAAAGGCTGGATTTTGAACAGTATCGGAAATGAGATCCAAAGCAAGCGGCGTGCCCCTGTGAAAATGGGACGACTGATACATAATGGTTTCTCGAGAGGATGAGCAGAGGATCTGTCCACCAAGTTTGTCCATGGATTGAGCCATCTCAAGATCAGACCGAGTCTTCGTTGTCTGGAGTCCAATATTATTTAGTGCGAACACGTATGCCACAGTATTAGTTACATACTTTGAAGGCCATCCTATCTAGAAAATGGCTTACGCCAGACGTGGAAGGCGATTCATACCGCGAGCCTGCATCTACATAGAGACCCACAGATGAGAAATACCCCGGAGTCGACTCTGTAGCAACGCGTATTCTATTGGGCAACGTCGTTATCTGCACCGACGAAGCTGCATCTTTGGATGCAATGTCATGTAAGCGTCGTGAACGAAGGGTCCGACGGAGCAGAGTCGATGGTGGTTTCAGCATAACAGTCAAAGGTTGCACTAGCGCCCGCACTTGCGTCAGCGAAAAAGAGTCATTTATTGGATGGAGATAAAAAAGAGACCCTGCCGTGGTTCGAACACGGGACATCACGATTGTTGCCAAGAGAACTCTTGTTCCCCATTGCAATCGTACGCTCTACCACTGAGCTACAGAGTCTTTTCAAGGATTTCAATAATAAAAAATAGAATATGTAAAATTGTGGCATACTCTTCAACCCACCGCCCTTGATCGAACTGTTTCTTGCTGATTCTCTTGGTTAGAATAAACTTCCAAAGATAGAGACATTTGGGATTGCTCATGAACATTGTCGTTTGCACAGCTGGCTTCCTCACACTGAGCTTCCCATAAGCCTTTTGGTGACGGTGAGTCTGATCAATGATCCAAGTAAAAGCGAGAGTAGTAGCTGATAACGTCGTCTAATCAGCTGATGTCGCTTGTGGCATTACGGTGCCATTCTAGGCGGCCTACATTCATAGCATCCCCACAATAAATGACCACCCCGTACCCACTACGGCTTTATATCATATACCCAACACTGCAGATGTCCTTGATCCGACCTCAGCTCCTAATGCAATGCGGAGCGCCCTTCGGATGCAAATTCTGCAACCTCATCTGTCGTCGTGGTCTGCCAAACGAGTGCAATCTCCCGAATAACACGATACCGGTGTGTCCATCATGACTTTTGTTGCCTGTTCAATTTTGGCCATCTGATCCTGGAATCACTCTCCCTCATACTTCACTACTCACCTTCAGCCGAATTTCTTCGCTTTCCCCAATCTCTTCGCCAACTCTTCTTGACTAGGCACATCCACCTCGAACCCCTTCTCTCGCAAAGCTTTCAAACCTTCGATCACCCATGTCTGACAATTCCATCTCTCGTTCCCTCTTACGATCGGGATCTCCTTAAGCACACCCTCCAAGTGCGCTTGCATTGATGAGTCGATTGTCCCGACGTCCACTTTCCCCATAAACGTTGTCGCTTTGCGTGGCTCTACCACAGCGGGCTGTCTGAACTCATATGTTTGTGGTGATCCCACCACTTGGTACGCAGTTGCGCCACCTTGAGGATGTGAAAGGAGCAAAGACCAATGCGTACTCTGGTTCAGGATGGGATAGCCATAGTGCCCAACCGAGTAACTGAAGGCATTTTGTGGATGGTTGCGAAGCGTACAAGCGGGCGTGTGAGTGGCAGATCGTGAACGTACAACGCGGCCTTATATGTGTTGTCCCCATGACCATGTCCTTGTCCCTGCCGGCAATAGAGTTCTAATTGACTCGGTTGGGCGTCGGAACGACGTAAGTACATGTGAACAGCGGAACCTGCTGAACATGGATTTCGGTCGGAATGCCGAAAACGGAATTCTGCTCTATTTGAATTCACCGTTTGTGTGGCGCGACTTGCTTGTGGGAGTACCTTGGGGAGTAGTAATGCACTCTAAAGCCTGCGCTGCAAGTAAAAAATATCATGTGCGAGGGTGTTAAAACTTTGATGATATTTCTAGGACTACAACCTGATCTAGTGGATCTACATTGATGCGAACTTGGGAGCGTAAAGGTGCATAAATGATTATCGTCGTGTCATCGTTGCAAGAAGACTTGAGGACGCTATGAGCTCTTGGCTTTGGGTCGTACAAGTTTGGGAAGACCAAGGCGATACTCAAGCGCATACTTGGAGTGATCGTCCTTGATACACAGGGTGCTGTCAATATCACGGTTAGTATGAAATTTATTAACCGAAGCTGCATGCGTACAGATCTAGACAGAAGTAAGCGTATGACAAGACAAGCCAGTTTCGACGTGACTTACAAGTATTTCCCACAATCATCAAGTAAGTTCCAGTGGCCTATAGCGTGATGATGCATGTCAATGTGGGTGAGTTACGGGAAACAAATGGACTTACGGTAAATACATGCCACCACGAATGACCTTCCAAAAGAAACGCAGCGGGCCATCCAATGGCATGTTTCCAATGCGTAATTGTACTGCAGAAAATGTTGTCCAGGTTCCAGACGAAGAAGCCAAAAAAGAATATGGCTGCTCCTGAGCTGAATACACGAGCAATCGAGACCTTCTTTGCTTCAGGAATCCGAGAGCCAACTTCGGAAAACTTGAGGAGATACGCAGTGCGAAACGCATTGGTGAACATGACGATGGCGAAGAAGACCTGGTGGTAAACGGGGTTTCGGAAAACCGAACTATATACATGGATGTGAATTAGGCACTGGCATATCATGGACGAAACCACCACTTACTAGCTCCATGTGAAGAGAATGTTAAACAAGAAGTATGCTGATACCAAGAATAAGGTTCGCACATTGTCCGCACCCCAGCCGGGTTCCGTGTCGAAGAGTATTGCGGAGCAATATGTCGCGACATAGATCATTGGTAACTCGTCGGCAAGTTGTGCACTATACAGTAAAGTAGCATGAAATATCATACTGCCAAGCCCGATGAGCGCAAACCCCTGTAAAACTCGTTGATCGCTCCACCAATGCACATCACTGTGTAACTTAACGTACCGTGTAACCCGCCACATAGCGAAGAGGCAATTTGGCCTCCTGAACCTGTCGAGCCCCATATAATGCCAATCCAACCGTAACTATGTTAGACCAGGTGTTGGCAGTCTCTGCGATATACTTCGAGAACTGGTAGTTCGCCTGAATTGATTGGGGGCAAACACGTGATTCTTAGGTCACTTTACCTTCAGAGGGGGAACTCACTTCACACCAGTCAAGTGTAGCAGTAACAGGGCCCCAGAAATTCATCGCCCAAAGCGCTTCGATGGTCTCATTTACAGGCATGTTGGCCGATGTGAAGGAGACCATCGAAGAAGAGGGGTTGACAGAGGAAAGCGGGTAAGGAATGTTCGGCGTATCGCCGTCATCGACTTTTTGTACGGGCACAGCGCTGCCGCCGGGTTCGGAATTCGCTGCATGCGATCATTCCTGTGGTCAGCATGTGTTGCAAATTCTGGCCCTGGAGTAAGAAGGCTATTTCGGGAGTTTGTCCGTTTACGGCCGAGCCGACGTAGTGAATGGCGTAGTGGTGTCGTTCAAGATACCGTGCAGTTGCCGTGCAGAAAATACCCGACGAGAATTCGCCGACAATTACCGATGCGTCATAGAACCGTCCAGAGACCATCTCATGGCAAAACATACGCACCCTGTAAAAGGCAGATATAGCAAATAAGACAGGGGCACTCAACAGGCTATTGGGAGATAGGAGTGGGGTTGCAATTTATTGGCAGTAATTAGATAATGCATAGACCCGATGATGGAGGAGAGTAGATATTACTGAGCTAGTAAACAATACATTTGGGATGTCCTTGACAAGCCGCGTCTATGAGTCTGGAACGATGACATATTAGCCAGTATTTCACTGTGGGTATCGGAAACACTCACTCATCATTGTCTACGAGCGCGTGGCGCCCTCTAGATTACGCACATGATATCATACACTCGGAAGTAGTTGTTCACCTGGCTCTTTCGAAAGCACCGACACAACAGCGGCATTGTCGCTCTCCCCAACTGTCCACTTGGCAACAGCAGTTGGGATAACCGCCAGTGAAGGACCCGCAATAGTTAATTTGTGTGTTTTCGCCCATTGTTGCAAGAATTCAGCGACAGAGGCGCCGTTTGATGGAGAGTACATCATGAATGGCTGAGCAAGAAGAGCTGCGGCAAGTTGATCATCTGAGCCGCACCAAGAAGAAGGTTTGATTGACAAGGTGGGGAAACCAACCACCTGTCTGGCGAGAGCGTCCTCAATAGCGAAAAGTTCCTTCGAAAAATCGGGAGAGGAGAGCAATTGGTTCAACTTCTGGCTGGGTCCCGTAGAGCTTGTCAATAAAAGCGCACTGATGCGACCTTGACTGGCAAGGCGGATGGCACCATGCGAGTATGAGGACAAGTGGTACGCTGTACCAGCAAGTATCCTCTCTGAAGGAATGACAGCTGTCAACGCTCTGCGCAGATATATTTTCTCGCCGACCTTGCCAACTAACTCCTGCAGGGCCTCTGCTACAGTCTGCTTGGCCGGGCGTAATGGCTCAGAAGCGTCGGAAGACAATAGAGGCGCGTCTTGGAGGAGTTCAATGGAAAGTGGTTCAAAGGCATCCGACAGGTCCGAATGTTTCGACGTATTCTCCGATATGAATGCTGCCGTATGTGAGATATCCGCCAAGAGCTTTCCAAAGAGCTCGTTTCTTGCCACGAAATCCGTCTCGCAATTGAGTTCCACCATAGCACCTCTCACACCTCCCCGCACAGGACCCTCTCCAACCCCAGTGCCCCTCGAGAGAACGGACGTTCCAATCAGTCCTTCTCTCGCATCTCTTCCCTGCAACTTCGCAGCCTTCTTGGCACCAGAGACTGAGGCGTCCTTCTCAAGCCATTGCAAAGCGGCCCGAACGTCGTTGTTTGACGCGGCAAGGGCTTCACGAGCTTTGGCAAGTGAAACTTCAGTGAGCTTGCGAAGTTCTGCAACGAGCTTGATAGGTGTCTTCCCTGTTGGCTGGGTAGAGTAGCGGCGTAGGCTGGCAGAGCGGAAAGCAGCTTTTTGTTGCAAGCAGAATTTGAACATGGTCAGAAGGTCGATCAAAAGTTTTATAGGCGCCCATAATAGTCATCGAAATTCAGCTCCTCGATCTCTTAGCGTCCTTCATCATTCTCGCTTGACTTATTCTCCATTAATTGACAGACGAGTCTCGGATGGACTCTTTCAAGATACCCTCATCTGTCCCTCAGGATCTCCAACTCATTCATGAGATCATTGGAGAGATCTCAATACCTCCCGTCCAGAAAAGCGCAAGTCCACAGCCAACCTCGGTCGTTTTCGATGAAGATATCAATTCCAGCGATAGTGATATTGATAGCGAGAGGGAGGTAGAGGCTAACATTCTCGGTGGACCTGATGAGGAAGAGGACGAATCCCCTCCTATGTATGTATGATGTGCAAATCACTTTGAATACACATATGCTGACTGTTCATTTTTAGACCTACGCCTTCCGACTCTGCTAGCACGGAAGAAGATTCCTCAGACTCGGACTCTGATTCTGACTCTGATATTCCCGCTGCTAGGACAAACGTTAAGCCAGACTTGCCAGATTTCGATGAAGATGAAGACTCTGGACCTACCGTCAGCTCTGATAATCCGCTTCGTACCAAGAACGAGGTTCCGGAGGCCGACATTGTCGTCCCAGACATAGAGGAAGTGGACTCTTCTGAAGTTCTGGAGAAGGTCGGCGAAGTCTTCAATATTGTTGACCGCGTGGTAATTGTCATGGGCTCCGCGTCACATATTGCCAACAGGGCGTCCGAAAGGGCTCTTGACTCCGATACTTTGCTTGTCTTTGGTGACAGAAAAGTTCTTGGTTACGTAGGTAACAGAATTATTCCTCCCACAATGACATGCTTACCCTTTGGTTAGATATACGAGACATTTGGTCCGACACATCAACCTTTATACCAAGTCAAGTTCAACCAGAAGTTCCCATTGGATCCAGAGAAGGTTCATGTTGGCCGGGAGGTGTTCCACGTTGCAGCACGGAGTAACTTTGTCTTTTTGAATCAAATCAAGCACTTCAAAGGCAGTGACGCAAGCAATGCTTATGACGAAGAGCCGGGAGACGACGAAATGGAGTTTTCCGACGATGAGGAAGAGCAAGCACATAAGCGTGCTCTTCAACAGAAGTTTGTGATATGTTTCCCTTCGTGAGAAGAAGCTGACCTTTCACTTCACATTGTAGAAGAGCTGGTCGGTCAGGGAGTCTATCAAGACATACCACTCCAACGCCGTCTCAACTTCGAGACCAGGATATGGCAGAAGACCTATATTCGGCCAGCCCGTATGACCAAAGTTATAATGACATGGATTTCGGCGCGGGACCTTCTCGACCTAGTCCTATACCATACGATGATCCCTACTCGGACTCGTATGGTGTACCAGAGGAAAAGGAAAAGTTACCCTCCACATCGAAGAGGGGACAAAATGATGCTGTTGAGTTTATGTCTGATGGACATATGGGCGACAACGTTCGACGTCGAGGCAGAGGCCAAGGTCCGGTGCGTGATCCTGCAGGGCCGAGTCGTCACAACGACCGCGGCAGAGGCAGAGGTCGTGGTCATCAACGCGACCGTGGTGGAAGAGGTCGCGGGCGTGGAAGGGGTCGCGATAATCGTGTCTCCGGTGACGGTATGCAGCGGCAAGGGAGTTTCTCAGAAGATAAGCCCGCTGAGATCCCTCGCCCGTTGTCTCCTACCTCGCTTGCTATTGCGCGAGCTACAGGACAATATACCGATGGGACGATATATGCCATGGCAGCCAGCTCACAAGGTATGGCAGGTGCTCAAAATGGCTGGGAGTATCCTCCAACTCCACAGCAGCAGCCGAGTTTTGATTTTGGGTACCAACAGCCGTTTGTACAACCGCATATTAACCCACGGTTTGCATCGGCTTTTGGACTGAACTTTGGAACGTTCCCCCAACAAGGGATGGGTGGTGAAAACTATGGATATAGTGCCTATGGGTCAGATTATGGCGTGCCCACAAATGGCTCTGGTGGTGATTGGACACAATCAAATGATTCAAGGCATGACCAGGACCAGACGTAAATTATATCTAATGTATTTGCTTGCTGCTCTAGTATATCCGTAATCATTAATATATTGAGAAGCGATATCTCGACGAGGATGGTATCCGCCATGTGCGCAGAAGTAAAAGTAAACTTCAAACCCATACTTGGTCCCACGTGGCGAAGCTCAATCGACGCTATCCAAAAAAGGCAAACCCTTCTAGTAGGTTTTCGAACCGACGTCGGTCACCGTGTTTCAGTCCTTGCTCACTGCCGGCCACAGCGAGCTCGCGTCTTCTCCTTCTCTGTATTGAGCCCGAACTCCTTTCCGGCCTGTAACTTATCTCTCAAAAGAGTTGACCCCTATAGATACCAAAAATGCATGACTCAACATCCTCGGTCACAACCGTGTTACCGCCGTCTGCGAAAGCAGTTGGCAAACGTCCCGCAATCCCGGACATGCCCACTTCAGACACAAATGCTTTAGCACCAGTGTCATCAGCATCTACACCAAGTGCGGGTACCGTAAACGCGAATGCACAAACTCGTCCGAAAAGAATCCTCCCTTCACGTTCGAGGAGAGGTGGGTCAGGTGTGGGTGTGGGGAATTGTGACGTGGATATAATGATATTGGAGACACGAAGGAGACGATGTATGTCGTGTACCGTATCCACGTGTATATCTCATACTCAATATATGATGTTATATAGTAGAAAACGAACCCCTCATTCCGGCTCACACTCAATTCCTCCTTACAACAAACTCGGCTTTGGTGCCTCCAGCCGAGGATAATACTTCGTTCGAATTCGAACTCAACCAGCATGCTTATGGTCGATATTTTGACCGTCCGGAAGTGCAGAAGGCGTATAGGGAGCTGCAAACTATTCAGACTCCGGAGTACTCTCAATTGCCCGAGGATGCGTCCGTTGGAGGTCGTTTTCGACCAAGGGGCGGTGAGGAGGTACGTGCTAAGTTCCCTCGGGTGTATTCTATGACCAACCCCGATCATTTGCTACTTAGGAGTCCGTAGATACCTCGGACGCAGCATACGAGAAACGGCATCGAAAATACGAGACCTTCGAGAAACGACAAAGACTACGAGAGAAGGAGAAGTTGAAGCATGAACAGTACAAGCTAAAGGAGCGGATAGAACAGTTGCGAGCAATGGATACCTCTGCATTCCTTGCACTGCCGGCTTCAGCCTTCTCTGATACCACCGGGCCTGTCGATCTCGATGTCCATGATACGGATCCCGGCCTATCCGACCTACCAGGTGCTCATATCAACGGAGCGGCTGCGTATAACGAAGGGGAACGACGGAGGAAGGAGATGTTGGACGTGGCCATGACTCTTGAAGACCGGTACCGTGTCCTCCTTCCGCCTGACAGGAAGTGGATTGATAGGAAAGAACGATTGGCCAAACGCGAGAGTACGGCCCCCACCATCTCTCTAGAGCCGGAGACTGTACCAGAACCGTCACCACCTGCCTCCGAAGAAGAAGAGGAGAGCGAAGAGGAGCCGGAACCACCGAAACCACCGTCGCCCATAGTCTACACCAGACAGGACAGTGAGGGCGAGTCAGAAGTTGATTTCGAAGAGAGAGAAAGGCAGCGATCCAAACAACTGAAGTTGCGAATCAAGTTCCCGCCACGCAAGCCTGAGGTACTCGCACCCCCGCCGGGAAAACTAGCCAAGCCACTGTTGCCCTTCCAAGGCCCGCCACATCGAGGAGGAGGCAAGGTGTTTCCTCATCCATTGACTGTGCCTCCCCCTTTCTCCCCTGTGTCAGCTGTCAAGAGCCGGACAGTATTCCGTTCAAAAGATGGGAAATTCCTATCGAAGAAGAAACGTCACTTGCAGGATTCCGGTCAGATTGTATCTGCCCCAGCCCCATCGCGTAAACTACCACGAGCTGGTAGTTCTGCAAGCCAGCGTGCAGTGTCTCCGACAACGTCTGCGCCGAAACAACACGTTTCCTATGCCGGTGCTGCTGGTAAAACAGAGCGAACCACATGTGCTTTGCTTGTCTCTGCTTTGAGAAATGCTACCGCACCCTCGGCCAGGAAGACCCAAAGGCATATCACTGCCTTCGGAATCCGTGTACCGCCAGAAATCGAGGAGGTGAGGGATTACCAGATGCCAGAGTGGATTTCGTCATCCGTGGAGAGTCGTCATAGCGAGAGCGTGGACGACCGGAGTAGCGTCGGTTTGAATGGCTATGGACCGCCCTCAATATTTGGGGAGCAGGACGCCATGGAGTTCAAGGAGGAGGAGCTGGTCCCTTCCATCGCGACTCTGGAGTAATCCCAGATACTATCTTTATTTATGATCGTAATGTTTATAGCTTCCCTTACCTTCGTACAGTTTAATTTCGGGCGAACCAGTAATGTAGTTTTATGGTATTCGAGTATGTATGCGTATTATATGGGATATAATCCCGCACTTGACTCATAGAGTATATACCTCTAAACCTCAAGCCTGCGCAGCAACTTGAGTGTCGGCAACAACCTTCCCGGCCAGTTTCGAAACCACACCGATTGCAGTCTCCTTCGACTTCAGTCCAACCTCCGCTTTGCGACTTATAATTTGTTTGGCAAGGCCGACAGGTCCAAGGGTCTGCACCGAGTCGCCTCTAATGCGAACGATGTCTTGAGGATGATAGCGCGAATAATCGCCAGCTACACGTTCCAACACATGCTGCAAGCGGAAAGCAGATACGCGAACGGCGGTGTCCTCTGTGGATTTTGCAACGGCCTTCTTCTTCGAGGACTTACGGGGAGCGGGTACGAAGGAGGTGGGTGTAGAGGAGCCGAAGAGGGAGTCGAGGTCCGTGGAACTGTGGATTGCAAAGTTTTCAGCCGTGAGAGCAGTATTCATCTCTGGCTCCTCTGGAACCCGCTCGGGTTTGTTTCTGCGAGGTCTCCGATCCTCTGAACCTGACCTTTGGTTGTCTTTCCTCCTTCCATCAAAATTACCTCGAGGTTGAGGAGCTTTGTAGTCCATCTGATTACCTCCGGCCCTCTGAGTGCCCTGACTGAATTTCGCGCCCTTCCACTGAGGTGTTTGCTTCTTTTGCTGTCCTCCTAAATGGCTTTGAGTTTGCGTGACTTGAGCAAGCAAGGCTTCCCCAGCCTTCCCAGGTTGTCGGCGTGCCAGCCTAGCCGCTAAAGTATCAACTAACGGCTTGTCATTTAATGCCGCAGCTTGTCGTGCAGCAGCCCGTGGACCGCGACGGTCCGTCCTCGTATCAGCTAAAGAAAAACTCATGAATGTGACGGCAGAACTTGAGAAGAATGAATACATACGAATAATGAGATTTCCGAACCTCTGGGCTAATGGGATTGAACGCTTTATGGGGGTCTGGGTAGCCTCTCCACTTGGTGCCGTTCCTGCACTTGTTGAGCTCGCCCGTGACTGCAGACTACACGCAGCTCTTGCAGTATGTCCGAGCTGCCTTCGACAGCTATACGCCGTCGTCGATGACCTGCTGAGCATGATCGTGAAAGTGCAAGACTAGCCGTGTCACAGACGCCGATCGTGCCGTAGCACTGCGCAATGCACGTCTCAAACTTATACCCTTGCCTATACCACTCGCCACCCTTGTCAGGCTCACGTTCCTGCTTGGAATCCGAATGGGTCGTCTGACTGGGCGACTTTTCGTTGGATTCACGACATGTCTAATATGCTTCATCGCGTATTCCCCGCAGATATTCATCATATGGCCCTGGTATGGCCGTGAGCTCTCAGTAGAGCTACTTGCTTTACTATTACCGTTCAAGTAACTTCATTCCATTCTTTCTCGATGTCTTATGAAGTTGAATCCGTCTTTGCACAGTGCACTTGTTGGTATGCTTCTCTGGAACTACTACTTGTGTGCAGTGACGGATCCGGGTCGAGTACCCAAGGCATGGGTATGTCACCTACATACCGCCTTGGTTATTGCACTCTAACGCGTGATGCCCTTATCTAAAGCAACCAGATGCTCGGGACATGGATGGCATCGAAGTGAAGAAATTGACGAAGGGCCCGAGGTACTGTCGAACTTGTGAAAGCTACAAACCTCCCCGTGCCCACCATTGCAGGCAGTGTAAACGGTAGGTGTGAGTCGCGTCAGAATGTGCCACATCCTTACATTTATTATCCTAGCTGTGTTCTGAGGATGGGTAGGTGACCAGACCCATATAATACTTCAGTCTACTAATGGGGCGACTTCAGACCATCACTGTCCATGGGTTAACAACTGCGTCGGTCATTTCAACTACGGACACTTCATTCGTTTTCTATTCTATGTGGTTTTGGCGTGCATTTATCACTTTGCAATGGTGACGAGACGCGTGCTTTATTACACAAGCGGTCTTTTCTGGGTACGATCCAATACCTGTTCCATACGCGTCATGCTTATTACCCCAATATCCCCATTCAGGACGAACCTTCTGCGGAAGAACTTATATTTATCATCTTAAATTATGCTACCTGTATACCAGTGCTTTTGGCCGTTGGAGGTTTCAGGTATCGCGCTCCGTGACTACTTCATTACCAATGCAGTACTGATCAAAGGCACAGCATATACCACTTCTACTCCCTTATGGGAAATACCACTACTATAGAAGGATGGGAGAAGGACAAAGCAGCCACTCTCCTACGTAGAGGCAAAATTCGGGAGGTGCGTCAGATCATTCTCGTTCATTTCGAGCCGCCTTAACCACTTTTCATAGGTCAAATTTCCATATGTTCGTACTACTATATGCCAATTTCGGTCTGTCGCTTACCATTCTTTGTAGAATCTAGGTGTCCGTCGCAATATCGAGTCCATTCTTGGCAAGAATCCTTTGTTTTGGTGCTGGCCAACAGTACCACCAGGGACAGGATTGAAATACCCATTAGCTGAGGGACATAGTGAGTGGATTGAACTCTATAAGTCTGGGAGTGAAGGACCCGGAGATATGTACGCTCGAGCCGATCATTTCGACGAGCCATAATCTGCTATTCAAATGGCGGTCCAGAGTACTGCATTTTACCATTAAGCCACTTCTTGTAAGTCCTAGTTTCTCTTCTTACTGAACTTTACCAACTAAGCTCATCATAGTTTCTCATCTTTTTCCTTCTCACATGCCGTGTCATATACCAACTGAATCTTCCTTCACAGCATCTGACGACGAGTCCTGGCCGCCCAAAGACCCAAATGCCTACGTCTACCCCGACGCAGACCCCAACTACGTCTTCAAACTTCCCGAAAGTCCATGGACGTATGAGAATGGTTCCCTCAATCCCGCTTTACAACCGTCCAGCATCCGACAACGGCGGAACAAGCCCAAACCCAATGGTACTGTTGCGAACGTACCGCCATACCACTCCGACTATGTTCCACCAGGTGAAGAAGAAGATGACGACGACAATTATGCAGTTGAATCATCTTCTGAGGACGAAGATGAGGTGCTGGCGCCAGCGAGGCAGCTGGTTCGACGAGGCTCTGAAGGGTACGAGGTCAAAGCGATAGATCGGGAGCAGATGCTTCGACAGTTTATTGAGGAGAGGACGGAGGAGCCAGGGAGGTATCATCTGTATGTTCCCGAGCCGCCAAGCGAAAGCGAAAGCGAGGAAGAGGACGAAGATGTCCCGCTTGTGAGTAGGATAGCGGACGAGAAGGTTGGCGAGCTTACCTCGTAATCCATACGGTCGGACATTCGTTTGGACATTAACTTAAACATGGTACATGTAGTTTGCAAGCATTTGGATATGCAATACATAATACATCAATGTACAAACAGCGACGTGGCAATTGTGTAATCCCAAGGGGAAAGCAGACTATGCCATAATATACTAGAAAGCGAGACAACCGAAAGCAATAATACATTGGGCGAGTAACGATGGAGGACGTAATAGCGGATCCTTACGCAGACAGCGGTCTCTCAAGATACACCTTCCACATCGCACTACCTTTCTCACCCACCTCTACCAGGTTAGTACCAGCATGCAAATCCACAGTCCAAGCAGACTTCCTCCCCGACCCAACCCTTCCCTTCACTACAACACCATTCAACTTCACCTGCAGTTCCTCATGGCCCTTCGAGGTAGGTACGACTTTACCCTTCCCCTTCACATCTTCAACACCCTTACCACGCTTCTTCTTCCTCGGACGTCCCCTTGCACGCTTCACAGGCTTCTCAGGTTCCTCTTCTTCCTCTTCCTCTTCTTCCTCAACTACCATCTCTACATCGTGGTCTTTACGCTGTTCCTCATCCTCACTACCTTCTTCCTCTTCTTCCTGATCCATCAGGAATTTGACGTCACTGATGTAAACACTCGTATCACCATGAGCGAGTCTGAGAGCCCATATCCGTACACGATCTTTGTGACTCAGTTCTATCCGCCGACTTGACGGTTTGAATTGCAATGAGACAGAGCGCAGAGGTCGTTGGTTACCAGTTACGGTCGGTGTTGGAGTTCGAACGGATGTGACGGTAGCAAGATGCACAGCCGGTGCAATAGCGGGCGGAGGTGCCGGGGTAGGTGCAGGTGCAGGTGCCAGGGAAATTTGGGTCTGAAGATGAAGCGGTTTCAAGCTGGTTGCCTGAGGTTGAACCGCTGGTTTGACATAGCGGTGGATGTTGTTCGTGTTCGGTAATGAAGTAGCCATCACAGAAAGAGTAGGCTGTTTTTGATAGCCAGGATAATAACTAGGTTGAACAAACTTCGCCGGTTGGAGTCCTCCAATGGATGGAGCGCCAGCAATAGCCGGAGGTGTGTGTGCCGGAAGGGCGGGGGTTGCAGGTTTCGGTGACGGTGCAGCTTTCGTCAACACCTTTGGTGTAGGTGTAGCAGATGTTGAGCTTTGTCCTGGAACGCGCAGGAGGAGGGTGCCTGGTGTGGTGGTGTTTGCTATCGGAATCGCGGACGGACCTGCGGCGGGTTGGGAGGCGGGATGCATCTTGAGCTTGATCTTGGTTGAGTGGTCGGGTGAGGCATAAGCTGGGATGGTAAATGGTTGCGGGAGGTCCGACATTAGTTGGCGAAAGTAATCCTGCGGGAGAATGTGGTCAGATAATCGCGGGGAAGGCGGGGGGTGTTGAGGGACGTACTCGTAATGCAAGAGCATCCTCCCATACTTCACTATGCTCTTGGTTGAACTCGAGTGCATTGGAGAACACGAGTTCAACATCATTCGCGAAGTCGACAGCGGTGGGGTATTCCTTCCGCTTCAACTTTTTCTATGACATGCATACAATAAGAAAGTATCCCAGCAGAGGAAAGGGCTGCATATACTGACGAAGATATTCTCCAGACACTGCGGTTTCTTGATAGTCTTGTAATATATCGGCCATTTCTTCTTATTCGGCAACTCCATGAATTCTGTTGACCGCGATCGACCCCTGGGCAGACATCAGCGAAAAGATCAGTCAGGAGGCTCAATCACATACTGTTTGTCAGTAAAATTGACGAGCTTCTCCAAACGAGTCTTCAAAAGTCGATTCATATTGGGATGTTTCTTCTTCTTGTCGCCGATTTCCTCGACGTCCGACGATGCACCGGGTTGATCAGTGGGTTGGTCTTCTGCATCCTCTGCGTCGGCGGCAGGCGGTTCTATGCCAGAGAGACTAGCAGCCTCTTTGAGCACGAGTTTCTAGATTGTTTGACAAGGTGAGTATAAGAAAAGACGTTGAAGCAAAAGTGGCATACATGTAATTGCTTTGCGTCCTTCCAGATCTGCGAATCCTTCATGTTGTATCGTTTCGCATTGCGAAAGCATCGTTCGAGGTCCTGTTTGACCTCATCGAAGGAACTATAGGCCTTGGTTTCGAGTTTCTGCTTAATCTCGTCGAGGGATATAGGAGCCTTGATCTGCTGGTAATAATCCGGATACTGTCGTTTAGACGGAAGTCGCAGAAAGTCGTTTGAAAGTACGCGGTTTCTGCCATTATTCAAAGACAAATATTGAGCGCAAAAGAGAGGATGGAGAGAGTAGCAATGAGCGTTTGAGGTCAGAGAGGAAGTCGGAGCGTCACCAAAGAGCTGCAAAGTGAGAGACCAATTGTCACGCACTCCTTGTTCACCGCGTCCTTCACGGTTTGCCACAACCTCATTCCCTTCTCTTTCACCGCGTCCCTATCCTCGCTTTCACCCTCTTCTTTCTTCACACCCTCGCCATCCACTGCAGTCGCATCTTGACTCTGTTGGTGTCCCTTGCCTTTCCTTGGAGGACTTGCACTGGTGGCCACTGTCGCACTGGCCGGTTTGTGTCGCTTGGCGCGCGGGGCATCGACATCCACTCCCTGCGCTGCGAACATACTGGCCTCTCTCTTCAACATCGTGACTTGAGTGAAGCCGGAGCGGGGTATAATACTGCGGTGGTCTGGTTGTTTGTTTGCTAGGAATGACAGCGACACCTTGCGACATTTGCCTTCCTCCCGGCCCACTCAACGCGCTCACCAAGTAGCTTACCATTTTAGGAAATCTGTCACGTGAGGAGCATTGCTCGCGAGTCGCGTGAGACGCGTCGTTCTCAGTGCCGTCTAGTGCTGTTTGCCATCCTATGCAAGTCGTTGTACAGCTTGAATATTTACAGCTACTATTGCAAAGGTTGTATGTACAATGAATTCTACAACAAGAAAAGCCAGTTTGAAAGCCCATAGTGATACCAATCGTTCTTTAACATAATTTCATGCATTTCGTGATCCGATATAGTGCAGAGAGTCCCGTCTAGTTGGAATGCAACCTAGCCACAACCAATTCGCGCATGTGCCTCTTCGCAGCTCTAGTGTGTTTGTTAAGCCCTCCTTCGAAGGCCCATGTCGCTTTCTTCCACGTCTCGTCAGGTTCACCAGCTTCAGTCTTTGCCTGGGGCTTGACCGAGTATTTCCGAAGTATGGCTGCACCGCCGGGCTGCAAACAAACCCCAAGTCGGAAATGTACCACAAACGTGCAAGTAGAATCACTTACATGCTCGCCCAAGTATCCAGTAACGTCCACGATATAGCCCTTCACCACAATAACACACCTTCCCTTCTTCGCTTGCACATACTCATGCAACTTCGCCTCATCCCAGTTCTCATACAATGACCGAATGCTTTCTTGATCATCGCTGCTATACACATCATACTTCGGCGGCGGGAGATGCTGTCCCTTGGAATGCATATACACAATAGCGTCCATGACATCCGCATCACGAGCTGTGCGTAGTCCAGTTACAAGTCCGAACTTGTGAAGAGCAAGAATGATCCATTTGGTAGGATCCCAATCGGACATATCAGGTCCAGACCGGAAGTCATGTGGGAACGCATGCTGTGTGAAGGGTGAGTGACAGGAACATATGGCTAGAGAAGCAAATGTAGATCATACGTGCTGAAAGTGATGTGAGTAACCCGTCGTAGTCTATGGAAGTATTCGAAAACTCACAAAATTGTGATTGCCTTCGCCACATGTCAAGAGTGCCAGAATCTGCGGCCGATCAGTCAGTATATGCGGTACATACGCGTACACAAAATCTAGTCACCAGGTTGGTTCTAGATGTGTTCTCGTCGGAATATGGCTGAATACCATCCCAATGGGCAAGACTAGGAACGAGGAATGTCAATTTCCTGCTGGAGACGTTGACGTGCTAGAACGTACGAATTGATCAGGAATGTGCAATGCCATACTGGAAATCACGTAAACTGTCAAAAAAAGACGCAAAATGAAGGCTGCCACATACTCATGATCCTTGTAACTAGACTAGCGTAGATGAATGAACCCAAGGGGTCGCCCCATATCATTCCCAGAGCGACTGGGAACAGGAGACCTGTGGCAATCGCGAAAGGGACTGTGAAAAAGTAAGTTCAACATCCCTATATGCACGTCTCAAAAAGACTGCGCACCGTAGTACTCATGTTGAATCCAAACAACTAAGGCACAAAGTCAGTACGGGACGCCCGCGTGTGCGAACTTGTACTGTACATACCAGGATCATTGTCAAGGTCGTCGCGATCAATAAGACCCATCCTTTCATACTTTGGCTTGAAGAAGATCCAACCCATGTGCGACCATAGTAATCCACGCGTCGCGCAGTATCTAACACAATTTGTCAACAGAAGCCAAGCGTACGAGACCAAGTCTAGAAACGCACGGGTCGTGAACTGGGTCATCGGTGAAACGCTGAGCAAATGGAAGTCAGTATTTCATGGGCAGTATGAGGTGAAAGAAGCTTGGCATACGTGATGCAACCTATGTCGGAGACACCTGAAACAAACGGTTCGCTGAGCTACACTCCACAGTCAAAGTCAAGGAGACGTACATACCACCACTGGGGACAAGACGTGTCAAAGCGTGCTACTAACATATTTCGGACGTCTACGCACCTTGATAGAACCCTGAAAAGCGCTAGCTCCTAAGAATGCAAGCACAACACGAACAGGCAACGACGCGCGGAACGCTCTATGAGAATACATCCGATGATATCCAATAGTTATACTGCGGAGGGAAGCAAACGGGACATGAGCACGACGCGTCCAAGGCGTGTACGACAACGACTATGACGTACCCAAAACATGCAGACTGCCAGAGGAGGAAACAGAGAAAGAGACTGGCGCGGTGGACAGAATACCAAGGATGATAATACACGCCAACGAGGGCAGCTAAATGTACAGAGACGAAGAAGATGCCATTAGACCACCAGATCGTATTTTGAGGGTCCTGAGCTGTGGACAGTTGACTCATGGTCGTCGGCGGGAGAAAGAGAGAGGGACAAGAGTCGACGGAACGGAGTGGAGGAGGGGGTTATATAGAGTGCAAGGGGAGCGGACTTGGAAGCGGTGGCTAAGACAAGAAAGGAGAAGGCAGACCAGAGGAGTATGTAATCCAGGGGAGTGATAGGTATAGGGGATCGTGCCAGGGCTTCGTAATGGAACAGAACTCAGATGCCGGGTGTACACTGTCCATACCCGAGATGGGCACTGGACTGCAGCGCTCAGATCTATCGATCGAACGGAAACAATTTATACACTGATATCCATTGCTCGCGGGTTCAACACCTTTCCTTGTAAAGACCACCTCGAGGTGCGTTAACCTATTCTTCCTGCTAATCATTACATAACTTCACCCAGCCTAACATTTCTTGCCCACACAACGCTTTTCTACCATCGGAACACTCCTGCCTCGCGGTCGATCCCAATCATCCCATGTCATCATCCAAGCCTTTCATCATTGAAGTTTGCATTGACTCTGTGGAGTCCGCTATCGCGTTCGTACCGGCCCTCTGACTCCCGCCACCTCTGTCACCATCACCTCACCCTTGTCTGCTCATCGTCGCTTTTACTCATACAGAGCTGTAAACGGAGGAGCCAACCGACTCGAGCTATGCGCCAATATCGGCCTGGGAGGCGGGACTACGCCCAGTCTTGGTCTATTCACGGCAGTCCAAAGAGCAGTGCCTAGCGTACCCATCATGGTCAGTACCATAACTTTAGTACTGATGCAGAGAATTCCATCATACAACCTGCTCACACGCATGACGAACTTTTCTTTATTCCGACCACCTAATGTTCTGGCGACGATAAGATAATGATCCGTTCTCGCACTGGAGACTTCTTGTATACCGAGCACGAGCTGGACGTCATGATCGAAGACATACGCGTTTTCAAGGCAGCTGATGCTCATGGTGTTGTGCTCGGTGTACTAACAGCAGATGGGGACATAGATGTTCCTCACACCACCAGGTCATTGAATGTGCCAATTAACAGCAGGAAATAAACTGAAGCAAGGTAGACAGACTCGTCAATGAAGGCCTGCCCTTAGAAGGTAAGAGATAACCTCACCCGATAAGCTGACCAACAGGCCGATAGAGGACAGTCTGCTTTCATAGGGCATTTGACATGACGCGGGATACCATCTGTGACGACGAAGGAAACTACATATCCCCAAAGTCACTTGAACAGATAGCATCTATACCGGGAATAACGGGAATCTTGACGAGGCAAGTTCAACAAACTCGCGCATATTCATGACCTTCTTCAACCAAATGTTTAGTGGGCATCAAAAGACAGCTCCAGAAGCTAGCCTTGCCATCCGAGGGCTGTTACAGCATGCATCCACCTTGAACAGGGAACGAGAGATACCCCTCACAATCCTACCTGGGTCCGGTATAAACCCGACGACCGTCTGTCCGCTCTTGAAAGAACTGTTGCCTATTGGGTTGAGAGAGATCCATCTTAGTGCCGGAAATTGGGTGCCGACGGAAATGCGATATAGACGAAACGGCATGGGTATGGGCGTCGGGGGTGAAGGCGAATGGGGAATCTGGAAAACAAAAGAGGAGAAAGTGAGAGAGGTCAGAGCAATTGTTGACTCCGTCCTCCGTGAGGTTCAACCGCAGTCACACTGAACCATCTGAATCGGAAGAATAAAGCGATTTTATAGCAACCTGACATTAAGTGAGCTACGATAACGATAACCTGACATAAGGATACACGATACTGAATTTTCAATCAGCCCAGGTCGAAAGCAAACGAAAAGAAAGGAAGTAACGCACGAGGATAATACAAAGTCAGTGAATATGTCATGCAGAAGTGTTACGCCCACCACGACCACCGCCTGCTCGTCTTTTACCACCTCTCCCTGAACGTTTTGCAGTACGTTTACTTCGACACGAGTCGCAAATCCAATCACCGTCCGGTGCCTCTTTAAGCCCGACGCATCCAAGATGAAACTGAGGGAACAATAATTCAGTGATATAAAAGTGAGGCACGTCAATGCAGTACTCACCCATTCCCTTTCACACCCAGGATCTTCGCATGCAATCATAGCACCGTAGCTGACGCCCTGACAGAAGCAATACAGTGTCTGGTCGTCGCCGTCTGCATCGCCATCTTGACCACCAGCGAGTGATTCATGCTCGTCTTGTATGGCGCTGGCAGCAGCAGGTGTGAAGTTACGAGCCACTGGCATTCCTGGGCCTTCCAGTTGTCCAGTTGCCCATTCCGTCAGCCCATTGCTAACTGCCCTTCCATTGATAACTTCGTTCTTGCTCTGAGTACCATTGGCGTATGGCGTGGGTAGAGAAGGATGGCCGGCCGATGAAGAAGGTGGTGGTGCATTTATAAGGTCATTTCGGTGACCGTTGGCTTCTACATGTTGATTTGGATCTGGGGCGTGCGCTTGCTGTGTCTTTAAGCGCTTAATCGCGGACACGGTACTAGCTGCACGACCGGTGGTTGTCTGTCGAGCTTGTGACGCGCCGAGGTGTTGTTGTGCTGTGGAAGGGCCATTGGGAATATGTGAGGCTACAGAGAGGAGAGATTCCGCTGGTGAAGCTGCACGTTCCGGTCTAGATTTTCAACGCGTTTGAGCGGAGGACAGCATTGACGCATATATTGAACGTACTTTCTCGACCTGCCATTGTTTCGAGGTCGATGGCCATCAACAACTCTTTCTTTTCTTGGACTCTTTACAACAGCCAGTTCTCCATCCTCATCCCGTCCTACCGCCCGTTTCCGTTTGTGCGGCGTCGCATCAACGTTGTTCGCGAGCAAATGACCTGCGCCACCTCGTCTTGCTCGTCGACTGCCTTCACCAGAGTTATTGAATGAAACGAAGGATCTCTGTGAGACGTGAGGGAAAACTGTCTTTCTGTCCAACGTGCCCGCCATTTTCCCGAACTCAGTGTCCGGCATATGGTCGAGCAAAGTCGACATATGCGCTTTATGCGCTTTGACTGCGTCTGCGGATTGAGAAGCGACGCGAATCTTGTCGTCAGCTCCTGGTTTGAGTTTTCGAGCCTCATCAGCAATCTCGGCGAGCAACCACAACCGCTCGTCCTTTGTTGCAGCGCGGGACTCAATCATCTCGGTGAGTTGGACAACTTTGTGAGTGAGGATCGACATGGAAGATGAAAGGACTGCATCGAGTTCTCGGAGGTCACCATAGTTTCGTGAAAGGTCAAGGGGGAGCGAGTCGAGCGTGTGGGTGTACTCTGTGAGGACGGCAAGGTTGTGTGCAGTCTGGGTAGAGGACGAGGGTTCTGGTGGATGAGTTCGGGGAGCCATGGTCGTCGTCTGGGGTGGGTCGGGGTGGCGAAATGGTGGTTTTGGAGGAAGGTAGGACGCCAGGGACGGCGTACGGGGAGTGTAGGGTGGAGAGGGAATTGGCAGAGATGGCTTTGTGGTGCACGGGCCTGTTTTGCACCTCCCTCAAGTGCATATCCAGGCGTATCCCGGTCCGGCAACTGCCGCCAGCTGGCAATTTCGCGTCTTGCTTTTGCACCACCACCTCGACGGTCTCGATAACTTTGTTTCGCCGCCCTCTACAGCCCTGCAGATCCTAATATATGATATCCTCACTACTGAAACTTCTCTCTGAGAGACGAATGCTATCCCGAGTGCGACTGAAACCTGGGTCTTTGCGCGGATAATACACATGGTTTATCTGAACTCAGATCGGCACATGCAGCTCTGAAAACATCACCCTCACTAACTTTATGCCTATATATTGGTCGCACTCAGGTACACGAGGCAATGACTGAGTCGCGGTTCTTGAAGCAAGCGGTTGTATTAACCCCAAATATGGTAGGCACTCCTATGTTGAGTTCTTCACACCTAGCCTATGGTTTAGTTTTCTACTTCTAGATTCAGATCCAATCACTGCGCGTGTCTTATATGAGTGGCAGCTAGGCCACTGGTTCTTTCTCTTTCATACCCAAACCACTTCATACCTCTCAACGTCCAAGCAATACCCTTACGTCGCGACACCCATCCATTGTGAACGACATGCCTAGTAGTAAGTCCTTTCAGTCCCTCCGCTTCCTGTTCCCATCGGGCCTCACCGCTGTATATTCTTCAAGACAAACAAATATCCTATGTCAACTCTAGAAAACAAACTAAGTCAATCAAGTCCGTCTCAAAGAAACGTCGTCGAAAAGAGTCCACTTCTTCGGTTGAAAGCACGGTCAAAACTCCTGTAAGGGAGGGAAAGCAGACTACCGTTCGATCAGTTACTGGGACGCCGAGAGCCAAACGACCCAAATTTGCCGACGAGAACTCTCCTCCCTACCGTGCTTCTGTGCGAACCCAGGTTGCTTATCGCTCGTTTCCATTTGGACGTCCTCCTCGGAAGCCTTTGAAAGAGTCGGGGGCAGGACGTCCTGATTCGGATGCGAAGTTGGTCGTGGATTGTAGTGCGAAACAGAGGGAACAAGGCACTTCGGTGAAGACCAAGAGACGCAATTCGAGTACGGCCAAACCGGAGGAATCCAGCCCACTCTTCCTTCCTAGTCCTGATGGAGAACAGGAAGAAATAAACAGCGATGACCCCGCTCGTGTATCCCTCTTCTTTTTCATCGAAGAATTGGACGGAGGGTCGGATAAAGATCCTGACTTCGGGGGATTGTCTCGATTGACTGGACCGTCTTCGCAAGAGATATATGGGTGGCCGAAGTCTTCGCAGTCTCTCGCGCAAGATTCCGCGCCAGCTCACCCCGAAGGCCCTGCTGCTGTTGATGATTTGCTGAATTCACGCACATACGACTATGATGCGACTCATGATCCCAGGCCGAGACCAGCCACACTTTCTCCTTCCGTGGCGCTGGATGAGACCACTTCTCAGGCTACGTCAGACGTCATTTCTGAATCCCCAGGTCAGGTCCCTCCTCCCGATCCCGCTGTCAAAGAATCCGAGGCCAGGAATTCGAACCCAAAGGGCGCTGATGCTGCTAGTGTCGATTCCTCCAATTCTGCGGCTGCGAAACCTCCATCCGCCACTCCTATCGTGGACAAGCCTCAGGCTGCCGAGGCCGATCCAGCTGGTGATAGCTTCGTCCTCAATTCTGCAATTCTGCCTGATCCAGTATTGTATGATCGGCTGAAGACTAAGGGTCTTGAAAAACACTACCAGGAGCTACATGGGATATTTTACACCAAAAATCTGGTGGTTGCCGCTGCGAGGTGTCTTGGTTTGCTATAGTGAAGTAGGTGCAATTATGGTTCGCAAAACTGGAAAACCTAAGCTGAAGGAGGATGAATACAGAGGTCTCCAAGATGCAGATAGCCACTCATGACTGATCGGATTATGTTACGTCACGTCCTTATATGCCTTCTTCTATGCTGCTATGATATCCTTAGTATCTCGTATGTCAATATATATGTCTCTCTCTCCAGTTGTATGATCAATAGGCATCCTTCCTACCCCACCGCTATGAACTACAATAATATATGTACATGTTTGTATATTGCGTGCGGCGGAGGCGACAGTCACATAATTTGCGATCGGCAAGAACGAGCAGCCATAAGTGTCAAGCTCCTTCATAGCCTAGCCGGGGCCCACCTATCGTAACAACGAGTAGGCTGCGAGACTCCAGCATACGCTTTCACAACCTTCTGATCCAATTTCTCCCACGTAGGCAGCCTATCAATGCTCTTGACATCCAAGTCGATCACAGTGATCGAACTTCTTGCCGGAGTATTGCCCACGGCAGGATGTAAGCGGAGAATAATCGAGCAGTCTTTGAAGGTTGCAGAAAGGAGGTACGCGATACAGTAATAACGGAGGTCCGCGGTGTCAGGATGGTTATGGTCCATACTGGCGTGCTTCTCCAGATAGACATCAACGAAATTCTCTAATTCTTCAATCGTTGGTTGTGAGAGGCCTTTGCCTAGAGGTGGAACTGGAGCCGCCTCCAATGAGCCAGCAGGTTTGTGAGTCTCGCTCCACAATGAAGAGAGTCCTTCGATATCGAGCGCGTCGAGATTACGTTGATGGGTGGAAAGGATGCGCAGAACAGGGGTCTCGAGGAGAAGTGGTAACAGTGGAGAAATTACTTGATCGCGAAGCGTGTCCAGTGAAGGTTCAGCAGCGTTAGCAGAGAAAACTTGGTGAGCAATAGGGCCAAGTGAAGAAGGCTGAGAAAACACGTTAGATGGTTCAGACAGATATTTCTGAGATAAACCATTGACATACAAACGTCGTTGGTCGCAGCATATGGCCCTCCACGAATATTTTGAAATTGTTGACGCCGCCTGAACTACCAACCCAAGCATCCCACAAGACATCCAGAGCCTTTCGTACCCTTTTCTCCTCGCCAGAGTATAGGTCCAACGGACAATAACCAAGCGATGCATCCTCGCCCTCTGTAGTTTTCAAATGACTATGCATGCAGAATCGGCATGTCTGCGACTTAGTAACTTTGGTTGATGGAGAAAGGTGGGTTGGATTAGGGAGGAACCCCCACTTAGGCTATACAATGACGTTTCAAAAGACTACGCATGATCACCTCGATGAGTGCATACCTTGATCTCTACAGCCCAACCCGACCCTCCGACCAGGTCATTTGCAAGAACAGCCTTCCGTCTCCTCACATCGATCTTATCCTTGGCTCTACGCTCTAACGGCCTGTGCTCCTCAGCTAATCGAGCGAGTTCCTCCAACCAAGGACCTTCCACATCCACCGATTCCAGTCGAGGAAGATACTCAGAAGGTATCAGTCGTTGAATTACCTGACATTGGAATAGGATGGTTGGATCCTCTTGCTCTTCGATGTCCTCTGATACAATTGTCTCTGGAGAGATTGGATAGTGAGCAACCTTACGGAGTCTGAGCGCGGTTCCATCGAAATCTGGACTTGGTGCTCCTACATACGAGAACACAATGGAAGATCCCCCTTCGGAGACGTATTTCCAGTCGGAAGGAGACGTAGAAGTAACGTTTGCAGACATGAGCGTATGCTATGAGACGACTCAGTTGAGAACCATATCGTCTAGCGCCTCGAGTTGCATCATCGCAATTTGTATCAGGGTGAGTTTGTTCTAGTCAACACCCGATGGACTGGCAAGCAACAGAAAGACAGCTGGATACAGGAGATTATGGAACAGATGATTCAATCCATCGTGACAATGAGAAGCTCAGCTCGAGTCTGTGTGACTCAGAGGATGAGTGAAGTTGACAACATGTACTTGGCGCTCGCTCAAGTTCCTTGGCACGCAACCTGCATGTTCCTTCTTGCGCTCGTTGCCAAAGGCATACCATATACTGCATCTAAGGAGTGTATCAGCATCATACATTGGTTATCTCCCTATTCCGCCCACTCGGATTGACATCGTCGATAGCTTGATCCGAAATTCAAATTCAACCATATACGGTATATTTCATGAAACTTGTTCCCAAACACAGAACTTTTGAAAACACTAAGGAGCAAGGGACGTGTGTTAATCTCCACACCGAGATGGCTTTCTAGAGTCTTCCGCCGAGATCTGGCTCAACCGAATGCGTGTGTAATCGAAAGTTTGCACCGATACAGGCTAGGGTATGTGGGACCCGTAGCATGGATATGGTATGGCATGGCATGGTATGGTATGCGGGACGGTTGGAGCACAGGTACGCATGAAGTCATGTACAGTCACAACGCACAAATAAACCCCTATTTGCTTTGCTCCGCGAAATGGGTCGGTGCCTTATAAGCTGGCTAGAAATATGGTCGCATTCCATCTGCTCTCGCATCCTGAGAGGGTTTGTTGATTGACGTTGTCGCGGTTCATCTTCTCCCAGTTGTCCCCTGCATCTCGTATGTCTTCTTCTCGTTCCCATTGTGTACGCTGCTCACAATCAGGGTCTGTAGATAACAGCACGAAATGACATCTGGTCCTGTAGCCTGTGAGACTTGCGGGGAACAAGTCAAAGAGCCGCGTTATCTGCAGCGTCATCTGGATGAGGTTCACTGCCCAACTGCACATGTTCAATTGCCTGACGGTAGAGACTTCACTGTTTATCGCGGCGCAGACGGTCGGTTTCAGTGCCCTCTCTGTGTAGCCAGCAGTCTGAAGACCAGCCAGACGCTCATCGTAGGTCTAGGATAGGTCCATTTTTCCCTATGTCTGACATGGAATGCCTGTTCCATAGGGCCACATTGAGAAAAGTTGCCCATGTAATCCCCTCCGTCAAAGGCCGTTGCAACCCGATCGCTCTCCTGTCGGCAATGATGATGGCGGTCTATATCGACCAGGGAGCCCCACTTCGCAGTCTAACTCGCAGAGAAAAAAGAGGGGTAGACCCCGTAGATCAGGTAGGAATTTACGTCCGGTGATACCAGTTACCGATCTAACGCATCCCTTTAGATCCATATTCTTCCCACAAATCATATCAATTCCGCAATGAAACGGATTCTGCTGCAGCAACAAATGGGCAGATACAGCAGCCTTCATACGCGACACCGTCGCACCCTGCCGCTGTCAACATGAATCAAGGATCCAACTCTTTTGCTTCCGGGTCATGCCATGTTGAGTCTCAAGCAGCCCCCGCGCCTGCTGGCGATCCCGCCCTGCATGCCTTCCTCGCAGGCTTGCCCTCTCCCTTGGACCATCATCTCGACGCATTTAAGAAATGCGGCATTGATTCGATGAAGAAACTTGATATGTTGCCAGCTATGCCAAAGGAGCGAAAAAACATTGACGACGATCTCAAGAAGAGAGGTGTCACGGTTTTTGATTTGTCGATGCTCCATTCGACGTTGGAGGAGAGATCGGGTTCGAGAAATTGAAATTCATCATCCATCGTATTTCTTTTGTTACATTTCCCTCCCGGAACGCCTGGAACTTCTCTGTCATAAGCAATATAGCTTTTGTGTACTTTTAGAAAAGATACTGTACAGTAAATGACCATATATTTGAATGCGCAAAAGATTGGTGAATAATTTATGATTGCGTGGATAGGTTGTAAGCAAATAGGTACATGTTTATGGCTTCTATGAAGCGGAAATGAAGAAATGTCGTGTAGTGTCGTCAAGCAGGTAATAAATAGAAGAATGAATGAGCAGAGGGAACGTGCTGGTCTAAATAGTAGCGAAGATGAAATATTAAATATAATAAAGAGAGTGCGTGATTGTCTCTGTAAAACAATACGGATAGGGGAATGGAAGAGAAATATGACAGAGCAGAGCATCAGACATTCGCACCCTTGGCATGGACAGGCTTCCTAGCGGAGAATACCCGGAAAGTTCGCACGATAACATCGTCAGCTTGACCTTCCACCCTCTTGAACAAAGGCTCGCCGCTCATGGAATGTGCACGATGCCGACCGAAGAAATTCGGACGTGACGAACCGCTATCCTTGCTGAATAATGGCGATCCAAGGAAGGGAATATTGAACGAAGACTCGACTGGTTCGTCTTCCTCGAACATGACACCAGGAAGGTCTCGAGGCCAGTTCATACGTCGGCGTTTGAAACTGTACATCAAGAAACTCAGCTTACACGGAACATAGGTGTAGTGAAGTGCAAAACTCGCCTTTCATAGTCCGACATCATGTCCTTGAAGGTATCATCGAACATCGACTCGTCGAAAGACACATGTGTCTTATGAGCTTCATTCAACTTACGAGCTTCCTCCAACAGGAATGATCTGAGAGCATAGCTGCATGCCAGAAGGGTATTCATGTGCCGACAAGCATGCATTTCAAGAACATCCGGCTGGCAAGGGATGAAAGTTGATGGCAGAATAATGATGCCTTCAGCCTGATAGGGTGGGAGCTTCCTGTAGTCCATGCTCCGGTTGCCAACCAAGACCCTCTCAGCTTTTGAACTCATGCCTTGAGGTCGCGGGATTCTCGGGATGTTAGTGCGTGAAGACGTTGCCCGCTGAAGAGCAGGCCGATCCTTCTTGTCCCACTCGATCGTGATGCCTAAACCGAGGATTCTTGACCTATCATCGTCAGTGCTACGCCTGCCAGTGGGCTTTTCGGCGGGCTCTTCCGGAGCAACAGGAACAGCGACTTGCATGTCTAGTAACCTGTGGTAGTTGGTAGAGCCAAAGACAGAGTCGAAGATTTCAGAGATGACTTTGTGGGGACGAGGATATATGCCGTATTTTTCTACGAGCATGCGTTCGAATTGGGCTTCGAGATACTTAGCGTTGTCGACAGACTCCCTGAATTCAGCCACAGGAGCGGGAACCGGTTTCGATGAGGCTGAGGACAAGAGATCAGATGGGACACGAGTAGAGCCTGGCAGGAAATTGAGCTGTAAAGGATCTTCCATGACTCTTGCGTTCCGACGACTAGCCTTTCGAGGATCATCAATCCAATCAAAGGGGTACTGTATCTTTGGGAAGAACAGCTGATCGTCAATAAGTTCTATGCGGCCACCTGGTTTAAGGACGCGATGCACTTCTTGAATCAGAGGGTACCAAGCATGATGTGGAACAGCCAGATGAAGGTTGGCCATGCGTACGAGTTCGAAAGAGTTGTCCTTGAACGGGAGTTTGCGCAATAAACTGAAGGGGACAGAATAAAGACGTGAATAAAGGAAGCTATGAAGACAAGCTACTCACAAGTTTCCCCGCACCCAGTACATGTTCTCAGCTATTTCGGGGTCGAGTTGCTCACGTAAAGGGCGTCCAAGGTCGATAAGATCGAATGCTGTGACTTTCGTGCCGGCAAACTTCCAAGTTGTAGCAGCATCCACAGCCCAGTATCCCTTCCCAGAGCCCAGATCAAGAACCGTAGCCGGAGGTCTCGAGCCATAGTCCCAGAAGGTCGGTGACCCGGGTGGCGAGACTTTCTTCAACAACTCGAACGTGGCCTCGTCACTACAAAAAAAATTGCGATGGATAATCATCCAAATATGCGAATCAAATTCACCCACTTTGCGAACGCGGCTTCGGAGTATGCTTGCATATATGGGACAAAGTCTTGTCGGAATGGATGATGCGGAATAGTGCCTCCTCGTCGAACTACACAGTTCATATCATACCAGCTCCGTGTATCGCCGTCATCATCCTCGGATTCATCGAGTAAGTCGGGATGCCGAGGTAGCGGCGCTGGAAGATCAGGTAAGAGGTCAGGCGTGCCCAAGGGGGGTGTGGCGAGTGGCAAAGATGACACAGAGAGAGAAGGCGATAGGAATTCATCAGAGTTCGTTGCTGTTGCTCCAGGGATACTGAAGTCGAGCAGTCCAAGACCGAGAGAGCGTTTAGGTTTTCGTTTCGAAGTTTTGCGCCTCGTGGTACCAGGAGAGTTGCGAGGCGAGGTGTGTGCTGAAATGTTTGCAGAGCGCGAAGGGCTACCAGGCGGCGTCCAATCCTTTGGAGGTACTGGGGGAGGCGTCGAGCTGTCTAGCCGAGAGAAAATAGTGTCTTTGAGTCCCATATTAGGACAAGGAGGATTAGGTGGCGAGAGTTGCGAAGGACTGCTAGGAGAGGTGCATGTGCAAGTGTGATTGTGTATGGCAAGATCTTGCGGAAGAGAGGCGTATATGAGGGCATCGAGTGACGAAGAGGAAACGAGCACGGGATATCTAGGCGGGAAAGATCTGTCCATGGCCCAAAAGATACAAAGAGAAAAGCGAACAGATATCAAATCAGGAGTAAGCGAGATCAAGTGAAAAAGGGACCCTTTTGTCCGTGCCACACAAAGAAAGACTCCTCAGAGCAGAGAGCGGAAAGATGGAAATCGAACTAGGGCTGTCAGTATTACGATCTTGACCAAGGTCATCCGTACTATGGTCAGCCGGCCGCACGTCCAGAAACGAAATGATAGACTCAATGTGGACGTTCGCATCTTGGTGTGTACCACAGGTCAAATTGATCACTTTAGCTATAGGCATTCTTTGTCCCCACAATGGTGGCCACCACGTTCCCAAAGTTCATTTTCCTGATATCACATTCCTACTGTAGTGATTACGTAACTGGAGGACAATACAAAAATTGCAAGAGGCTCAAACTCACTAACACAGCTACTGAGTACGATAGGTGCACCATCGTCTTCGTCATATCTAAATCTGAGGAACCACGCCACTTAGTAGGATAATCGGACCAAGGAAGCTAAGGCCGAGCACTGAATGGGTGAGTGTCTCATAGCTCTTTGATCACTCGTCCTTAGGAGGGGGAGGGCCGCATGGTTGGAGCATGCGCTAGAGATAGGCAATTAGCATGAGTACTGCACAACAAGACTTTACACGTACCTCTGTCATCTCAAACTTAACCCTTCCAATCGCCTCACCGTCTGCAATAGCAAGATACGAAATTAAAGGCGGATGGCCTACAATGGAGGCAAGCGTATCACGATGCTGATGAGTCAACCATTCGCTGCATAACCCGTCAGTGAAGTATCTTGCACATAGCCTGGCTGAAGAGCTCTCACTATTTTGTCAAATCGGCATGTCCTGTAATAAACATCAGAGAAGAAGTATTACGAAAGCAAACAAAATGCTAACCAGTTCCAGTATAACGAGCATGCACTATCATTGCAAGTTTTAGTCAGGTCGACGCAACAGTTAAATGCTACTTACAATGCTCCAACTGAGTATTTGCTGTATATCTAAGCTCCGAGGACTGCACGGACGAGGATAAGTGAGTTCTTGAAGTACAGTAGGGATGATGGTGGACGTACCATTGCAAGAGCGTTGTTGTTCACTGTTGTTGTTCCCGGCGGTTGTTCAGGCAAGATCTCGATCGCGTTCAAGTCGATCCTCCTCTCTTGCAGCCTGAGCAATCTTTTCCCGTCCACCCTCTTCCAGCCGTTTCCCACATTTCGTGGTTTTCCCATAAAGCCTCTCGTTTTACGACTGCCATTATAGAAGAGGAATACAAGACCGTTGACATGACAGAGAATCCCAACAAGATTCGGGCAAGAGTTGCGGCTCTCAGTGGGTCGCTAGACGAGTTGGAAGCCAAGTTAGAACCTCTACTTGCTCAATCACTTCCCGAAACGCTTGTAGGCCTGGAAACCATCCAACAAGCGAAGCTGCAGGTTGCTATACCCTATCTAGTCTATGACCTTGTCTTCAGTAGGTACTTCCTTCTCTTGGCTTGTCAGAAGTTCTGATGAGACTATGCACGCCAGTTTATTTGAAAACGTGCGGGATTGACCCAAAGACGCATCCTGTCATCACTGAATTAGTATGATATCTTGCAGTTCTGTGTGTAGATGATGTGCTTATAGTGAAAATCCAGGATCGGATACGACAATACTTCGACAAGATCAAGAATGCGGAAGACCCAGATAAGAGTACGTTTTACTATAGTCATCTCTGAACACTGTGTCTTATACTATGTCTTCCAGGGCGCAATGCTCTAGATAAAGCGGCTGCGAACAGGTTTATCAAGCATGCTATTTCACAGTTCAAAGCTATGCGTCCTCCAGGCGACCAAGAAGCTGGTCCTTCCCATATTCGCTTCGACGACGAGGGAAATGAACAAATTCCTGTGAGGGTCACAAGTAAAATGATCGCGCGTGCAGAGTACGAGAAAGAGTTGAAAGAGCTGGGAAGCGAGGAAGAAGATGACCTTGAAGTCTTTGGAAATGACGAGGACGCGAAGATGGACAACGACTCGCCAGAAATAGCGTCATCGAGAAAAGGGAAAGGAAAGGAAAAAGCAGCTAAGGAGAACATGACGCAAGAAAATACCGGACAAAAACGTCGGAGGCCACCGATGGATCCGTTTGCAGGTAAGTATCTAGTTTCTCATGTTCCCGCCTTGCCCCTGATTGTGGTCGTCTTATTGTAGGGTATGGGGATGACCCGAAAGAGCCCGACCAAGCAAATACATCTCAACCTCACGGTAATTCTGTCAATGCCAAGCAGAACGATGAGACACAATCTAGCCGCAGCACACCGACATCCGTATCGGACTCGACGAGTCAACCTCAGACAAAGCGAGACAAGCACGCTGCGAAGAAAGCTCGTAAAAAGGCGAAACGTACGACATCTGCAGCTTAAACATGCACTGTTTAGTTCTGGAACATGTGGAATAGCTACATTGTATGTCTATTGCGTTAGTGTTGTGACGTCTCCTTTTCTTTCTTTCTAGGAATGTCTGCTTTGGCCGGCCGACAGACAACTGCCAAATGCAATGAACATGCGCCCGTGCGAAACACTACATCCTTGCCGAAGTTCAATTACTGGCGACTCGTCCTTTGGCCGTTCACACTTCATGTATAAACGAACCTTCGGGCGTGTAGTTTGGTTGTTCCTGACCGCTCTTGGACAGAGTCTGCGGCGTAGACACACCACTGCGAATGAGGTTGCAATGTCGAGCACTAGACAAGGTACATATTTCGTTATTGTGCAAGCTCGCTACTCCCTTCCCCAGGAGCGCCACAGAGGATGTCGCCTTTACTTTACCTCCAATAATACAACGGCCTCACTCAGCAGGCATAATCAGAGCAACCCTAAGCTATTTCCCTTGTTCCCTGAGGATCATCCTATATCACTCCCTTGTCGCCACTGGAAAACGCCGTGGCAAGGAGCTGCACCCAGGTATCTTACGCCTTCCTCTGAACCTGGCCCTGAACATATCTTCTCGAGATCCTCACGGCGTATAATCTTCGGCACTACGATTTCTTGATTCCGCGGCGTTGATTTTCCTCTCCTCAAAGACTCTGTTACCGAGCGTTAGTTCGAATTTGAGTGTGAATTTGAAGGGCATAAGCCCTAAGCGCCGATGGTTCCTTGTTTCGTGTTCTGTATATGCATGCGATGCAGGTAGACAGTACTTTTCATGTTTTAGACCTTGGAGATGCGTGTCAGCGTGTCGAGGCCGTAACATTCCACACTTATAATCGCTCCCCTGCATTGTGAGATCCTGTTATAACTTGCTGGAATACTAAATGCTCTTCATCAGCTAGCTAGTAATATTGCATAAGATGAGACCACATCCTCTGGCTTCAGATCTTCAATGCCGTCAAGGAAGTAAAATTTCACGTTAATTCCACTGAACGTGTATTCTCCGCCTTCAGAGTTGTGCTCCCCTCGGCAGGCTTCTAGGCTGAGAAGTCTGCTGGGATATGTATAAGAATAACTCTGAGAAGGAGGTCTTCGACTACGAGGAATCGTTCTCGAAACTGACGGTGACGGTGTATTGCGGGAAGAGTTGGACTAGCTTCCGCAATGACGAACTCTCTTGGCTATAGGGCCTGGTGCATTTTGGAACACCCGGAGCTTCGTATAATAATACATTAGGTAGAAAGTGAACTCACTAAAAATAGGGGGCAACTCGACGTATATATGACGCATTCTATACTGTAATTGTCAAATTGAACACGGGGTTAGAACCAATGTTAGTTGGATTAGCCGAGGCATTAGGATGCTGCAAGCAGAATCTAAGTGTGGGAAATTAGGGAATATAACGGAACTGACTCTCGGGAGCAAGCATGAGCAGCAGGACAAAGCTTGCTTGACTCGGCCATTCGAGGTCCTCTACAGCACTCCATGGTCTTTACTCCTGACCATGACCTTTCAAACCCCATAGCGTCCATAAGTCGACCTTTGCGACCTTCTGTTATTACCCACTCACCAGCATCTACCGCTCTTACTGTATCTCTTATCATATCTCGCTTGTGGTCCCTCATTTCTTAGATTCGCTTCCTCTCACCATGAGCTTCACGCACGACATCGATAACGATGAAGGACTTTTCCCATTTGATGCATATGAACCGCTTAAGGTCGTCTCTCTCCTCAAGGATACCTCAAGGGAGTCTCGGATCGACTCCGTATCCTCGTGTCGGGATCATATAACTGCTCTTCACCCCGACCCGAACCGTATGTCTGACTACTACCAGGACCACCCATCCTCTGGCTCTATGCAGGAGGTGGCCATTCCAGACCCGAAAGGCAAAGGTATTTCACATCCATCTGAACCAATGCCTATCATTACCAGAGCTGTGCTCGACAACGAGCTCGATTTGTTCGCAATGTCCTTTGGATCTGCCGGGTCTTCAAGCAGGGTGGTTGACCCCGCCCTTGCACTCAGTTTCTATACACCACAGATGGAGGATTTTCACTCCGAGATTGTCGAACTCGACGATAATGATGAACCCATGAGTAGTAGCTCTAGCAAAGGCAAAGCTCGTGAACTCCCTCCAAGCATACCGCCTCTTTCATTTACACCCACCGAGTTCAGCTATGGAAGCCCCGAATGGCCGTCCATTACAGGTTCTTCCTCATATGGTTCGAATTATTCCGGGGCCGCAGAGCCAGAGCCATCTTCGGCCATTTCATCATCTGATACCGGTGTTCTGGGGAGCCCACCTAGTTCACCTGTACAAGTAGAAGTCCCACATTGTAGTCTCCTGCGGGCTCATTCACTTTCCAACCTATCCACGCGATCACGTCGGTCTCTCTCCAATGTCTCAATTTCCAAAGTCAAACTGAAACTTGGAGGTACGAAGACTCCAAGCAACTTAGCACGCAAGCTCTTGCTCAAGAAACGTGACACAGCCAGTCCACCATCTAGTCCTCTTTCTACCTCACCCGATATTGATCATGATACTACCACAGAGGTCATACTCGCGAATTCACAGATGTTAGAACAGAGAGGCGGATTTTTGCGTTGGACAAAGGATCCCAGACCTCGCACACCTCTTGCATCCCCCGTCGTCGAAACGGACGCTGTCTGGGGCACTCTGCACACAGTACCACGTTCACCACGACCTAATGATCCCTACCCTCTTCGAACGAAAGGCCGAAGTTACTCCTCCCCTCTTCCTCTTCCCCCTTCAGTCTTCGACATAGTACCACTCGCTCCGGCGGATATCTTCGCGCCGCCGCCTATCATTACCCCTTGCTATTTTGACCATTGGCTCCCGCGTGAGCTCAAGTTGCAGGTGTTCAGAACGTTGGTGCAACTTCATGAAGCTGAACATGAGAAACGTCTCACGAATGGCAAATGGACTGCAATCAAGGCTGGGTCATCCAGGAACAGGTGGACAGGCAGAGAGAAAGGTCTACGAGAACTGTTCAAGATGAGCAGGGTTAGTGAACCAATTGTTCTCACTTAATTACAAGGTAATGACGACTTTGTCGTTCTCTTGCAGGTGTGCAGATCCTGGCAGATCCTCGTCTTTGATGGTCAGCTATGGGCGAAGCTTGATCTTCGTTCATTCCCCAATCTTTCTTCCACCTCTTTGTCTCGTATCTCCCGTATAGCGGGAGGATTCATCAAGGACCTCGATCTCAGCGGACATGCCGACCTTCTCCCTTCCACACTTTTGGAACTTACGGAGCAGCTTTGTGGCTCTCCTCCCACTCTGGGTATAAACCCTCACACCCAGCTGACGACGATCAACTTACAGGGTTGTTCACATTTGACGACCCGTTCTCTCCATAATATCCTCTTACGATCGCCTTTCTTGCAGAAGCTCTGCTTGAAAGGTCTTACGGCTGTCACGAATACGACATGCGACGTCCTCGCCATTTATTGTCCACACCTTGTTTCATTGAACATGAGCAGATGTCCGAACATGACAGGAGAAGGTGTTCTTTCTGTAGCGTCCGCTGCGGTCAGACGTGGCGAGCACATGCACTTGAAGGAACTCAGACTTGCAGGTCTGAAGCGAGTTACGGATGCCATGATGGCTGCCTTAGGACGAGCAGCTCCCTTACTGGAGGTCTTGGACCTGAGCGGCGCTCGTGATTTGCACAACTCTGCGATTGATGCCTTTGTTGCATGCACAGAGGCGGACTCAGCTCATTTACAATGCGTCCAGCTGACGTCTCGTGAAGCAGGTCGTGATCCCTCCGATTACACCTCTCGCTATTGGAGACGTGTAACCCATTTGCGTCATTTGAACCTCTCATCTTGTATTCTCCTCACAGACCACGCTTGTTCCCACCTTGCTCATGCGGTCCCGAAGCTCGAGTTCCTGGAGCTCGCCAGTATTGGTCCCGAGCTTCGTGATGATGGATTGATTCGTCTTTTGAATACGACACCATTTATTCGCAGAATCGACTTGGAAGATGCAACCGAGATTTCGGATGATTTATTGTTGGCCGTTACGCCTAGTCAGGTGCAAGTGTCCTCTTCTTCACCCCCTTTATCTTTATCCTCTCGCCCCTCTCCGCCGCCCGAACCTGGACATGCCCTGGAGCAACTTATAATTTCCTATGCCAATATCAACAATGAGGCCCTCATGGAACTTGTTCGGAATTGTACACATCTCCGTATTCTGGAAGCAGACAACACTCGTATGTCCGGACTCGTGTTAAGGGAATTTGTCGAGCTCGCACAAAGCCGCAAGATTGCAGACGCTCGGATTGTCGCCGTCGACTGTCGTGGGATTGGCGAGTACGCAGTCAAGGAGCTCACGGAGCGCACTCGTCCTCGATTGGGTTGGAGGTCATGGCATGCAGGGGAGCTGGCATATCTCGACGGAAGAGACGAAGAAGGGTTGAACGTAGGACAGGATGAATGCGATGAGAATAAGGTTGTTGTTAAGACGTTCTATTCGTGGCAGACGGTGGATGCCGTTCAAGCAGCCCGGAAGAAACGCAAGCCTGGGTCAAAACGTGGGATGAACAGTTCACGCAACGGCAGTGCATCATCAGATGCCCTGTCGTCCTCTGGGCGGGCGCGGTGGTGGTCTCCTAGTGGGCGTAGGTCATCTGGACCAAACACCCCAACTCTTCTGGATATGAATGGCGACCGAGATGGTTGTACAATTATGTAGGATATATTTTTGATTTTTTTTTTTTTGGTTCTGTATATCACTTCAAGAATCCATTGTATCCACTGACTCTATTTGTTGTAGACATTAGTTGTATATTCTGTACTTGTATGTCACGCATTTCTCTGGTATCGCTAGGACAGGGTAACACATGAATTGTATAGAACTAACGAATCGAATGAATCTGTGTATTACAATACAGCAACAGTTGTACAGCACGCGTGCACAGAAGAAGTAGCGTATAACCCGGGATAACGATATCGAAAACCGAAAGTGTTCGAAGAACGGTAGTGACGACAGCAAGAGCACGAGGAACGAAACAAATTAGCCAGGAACGGATTGTAACATTGAGAAAAACCGGGAATATGTCGGAGGTTGCCGCAGATAGTAAACAGAAGCACTGTCGGGGAAGTGGAGGCGGTCGCGCATGAGCGAGAGACATGGGTGTTTAACGTGTCGCGTTGTCTTTCTCCTTCTTCTTGTTCCAGTTGTCGACGACGAGTTTGAACCTGAAGTGAGGGACCAGGTCACGGATAACGACACGCCACCAGCTGTCAAGTACATACCGTTCTTTATGAGCCATGTTAGGGTCTTGCTCCTTGAGCCTTGCCATTTCAGTCTGCATGAACTTATTGAACTCTGTAAGCTTCTTCTTTCCGCCGCCTCTCTCTACGTGGTGGAGGAAATAATTTCAGTAGCTGTGCACACCGCGATGATAAGGTATACGCACTAGCTTTAGTCTTCTTAGGCGCGTCAGACGCGGTTTTCGTTGTAGTGACCATGTCTAGTACTCTGAGAGGGGGCGGAACGTGTGATTAGCATTTCTACCATCAAAGCAAGCCCAGAAACGACCAACCAAGATTTTTGTTTATTGCGGGGGCAGATTAGAGCGGGGCGGAGATGGCGGTAGGGGAGAAGAGAGGGTGACGCATAAATTCAGGCTTGAGGGGTCCTTATACGAGATGCAACTGCCCGGTTTAGCCCAATGAGGATCGCGCTTCGATCCCATTAGATCGCGTGTCGTTACCCAAGACCCCGTGGACCCCTCCCATAGCTTTTGGCGATGGCCAACTGCGCAAATTCCCTGCGTATTTGAAACGGCAGCAGAAAACAGAAACGCACAGATATCTGCAGCCTGGCTAGAAGCTAGTGAAAGAAGAAGTAATTAGAGCTATCTAGAAGATGTCGATGAAAACAGCCTGCGATTCCAGGTGCCAAGTGGGTCCGTCCGAAGGTTTGAGGCCCATATGACCTCTGCAAATGCGCCACCTATCCACAAAATGGACATGCTTTGAAACCTAGCACTAACCGCTGCAAGTGATGAATGCAGCCCTAGAAAGGATAGCACCCATGTCTATGATCGTTGCGAGAAACGAGGGTCGTTGGCGAGAAGATAACAGAAAACAATCAGCGCTCCTCTCGGGGTCCTGCATGAACCGTGCGCAGATATCCGCACAAATACTCCCAAACAACGCGTCGCGTGCGTTGCGTCGAACTAAGCATCCGCGTTCTAGACCATAGCCAGGTACCTCTCCACCGTGGGTTCAATCCCTTTACAGTGCAAGTGCGTTCAGCAACTTTTGGGAGTAGGACAAAAATGAGGTATATTTGCTTCAAGGAACGAACATCAACAATGACATAACGATCCTACGCTCTGGTTCATGGGAAGCTCCTGCTCACAACCCGGCGTCCCTTGAACCGGATGTCGTTCCACCGATTCCTGCAATGCTGTCGATCATACTAGAACCACTGATTATGCCTGTCGTGGCAATCAGGAACTTACGACCTGGACGACGGTCAGAAATTTACCACATAAATACCGGTAGAGACTTACCCTTGTTCTGCCTTCCCACCCATCGCAAAGCAGCGACCTCCGTGTATGTACAACCACCAAGGAAAAATACTGAGGTGGTGGAAGACTGTTCTCCTGGTAGCACTGAAACGAACATTTTCTCAGGAACGAATAATGGCATGAGTGGCGTATAAGCTTACGGAGGTTTGACACGGCAGGAACATGACTCTCCGAGCTGCCCGGAATCTTCTGCACAATATCCACAGTCTCTCCCGGAATACTCGCCACGACATCCTCAAAGCCCTTCCACCCCACGATGGGATGTGCCCGTACTTTGGCGTCAGCTACCCCCTTACCCTTTGCACCACCGCTTGTTTCAGTATCGGCAGGGATGTTGATCTTCTTGTCCTTGTCACCAGCTGGATTGCTCAACACCCCACCCTTCTGAGCTACACATTGGATTAATCGGACGCTGATAGGCGCATATCCGCTGTAGACGTAGGATATGTCGTTCTCGAGTTCTTCCATGGGGTCTGGATCCTCAATGAGAAGCCGTAAAGACTTCCGAAGCGATGTGTAGGGATATTTGGAGGCAGTGACGATGGAGGGTGGCGTCGATGCTGGCAGTGGGTTAGGGACAAGGGCCGATAAGGGTGGCGATGAAAGTGATAGCAGGAGGGGGAGGTAGTTGTATCCGTATGACTGTATCATTTTCAGCAACGAAGAGGCCGTCACTGCAACAAAACTTACCTGAAGAATCTCACGCTTGATGATGTCGAGGGTCTTTGTTTTTATACCTCCGGTGATGATGCTTGCCAGGCATAACAGTCGCAAGATGGTTTGCATATCGGCACCCTGGTTTATGAGGTCCTCGATGGCGGAAATTTGGCGGTTTACATCGTACGATGCTAAGAGGTCTATCGAAAAGGATGCGCATAAATAAGTCAAAACGCGTTTTAACAATGCTGCGAGACTCACTTTGTTGGATCTCAAGCGACTTGTTGAACTCTTCTGTCCGTGTCATGGGAACGATCATCTCAGAAAGACCGGTATCTGAGGCGAAGAATGAGTAGATGACTAGTCGCGTTCCTAGGAAAGCTCACGAAGCCGCAATGACTGATGCTCAGTCTGAAGTCCACCCAGTTTACCCACGAAGTCCCTCAACTGTGCAACGGTCTTCGCCTGATGTCTACCCTACATTCCCAATACATTCGTCATTCAATCCCAAATCATCCAAGAACTGAACAGTTACTTACCTTGTAATCCTCATCCAGTCGTCTCGCCACCTGGTTCAACTTCTTACCTACAGACGAGAAATTGAGATCTCGCAGCTCAGCAAAAAGTGGGTCAATGGTGGATGTCAAGTGATATTTCTTCTTTTTCTCTTTCATCAACGAAGAGGCGGGAGCAGTCGAGGTCGTAGGGTCGGTTGGAGGTCCACTCCCTGAAGGTGTTGCATTAGGAGCGGCAGGCGTTGCGAGCAGAGAGGCGGGAACTTCAACGTGGGCTAGGGATTATAGAATGTCAAATACCTAGGAAGTTTGAGGCGTAAGATGAGACACTCACAGTTCTTGATTCCGACGAGTTCGTCAATCAGGCCTTCATATGTCAATTGAGTAAGAAGCGGAGTGATCATATCCACTCGGCGATCAAGTATAATTAGAGAGTCAAACTTCTCGGAAGCTTGACCTAACAAGTTGTTCGACGAATTGTCTGATATGCTCGTCGATGTATGTCGTGTCAATAATGTTGCAAGTCGCTGAGAAACGGGATCGGAGTAAAGACTAATGCGTTAGGGAAATCAGGGAAGCAAAACGTACAGCAGCGTAATCGCCTTTGCCTACTATTCGAGGGAAGAGACCGAAAAGTTTCTCCAACGTGATGAGTGCTTGAGCAGAGTCGAAGATCACAGTTTCGTCTCCGTCCTGTACGAATGGGTTACGATGCCACAACTACAGAGAACGATGTTGAATTACGCACCACCCACAATTCCTTGAAGGCATTATCATTCTCTAACGATATAACGTCCTCTGCAATGGGTATAAACTGCAAGTTATACGCAGAGACGGTTACATCGCCCAGGACACCTTCCTCCTCTAGTATTCTCTTGACAAGAGTGGAAATACGAGGTACCAGAAGCAGAGTATATGTGTAGCTTTGACCCTCCCTTGCGTGTCGCTTAATCTGGTCTGAAACCGATGAGACATACTGTATTACTTCGGATGACGAGGAAACGTACCTGCAATAATCTTTATCCACTTAATCATAGGCCTGCAAAGATAGATAATGTTCGGCGAAGTCGCCGACAGAGGACCGGGTTCTAGCCAGAACATCTTGTCCACACCATGATGCTATATTGCGTCGGCTGCACATTCAGTACTGGAACCAACCCGCATACGAATGGACACGTACCTTGAGTAAAGTCACTTCCGTAACCAAGCTCAATGGCCCTGCTAACGAAGGGTCCAAGACGAGTGTCTTTGCACCATTCACCTAACCCAACTTCATCGTTACATTGGAACTGACGCGACTCAAATCCAAAGTCGGCTCACTGAATTTAGAGCGTCAACAAGGTCTTTCCTAGCGATATCCTTGAGCACGGATACGTCCAAGAGTTGTTCACCATCCTGGCTGGGCCTTGAAGCACTGTCGTCTAGAGTTGAGGTCGAGGTGGAAGGAGCAGCCGCCATGGTTCACTAACGCTCTCGCAGGGCGGACATATGTCGCCATCAATTCAGCCGATCATTTTCGATCAAACGGTAGAACATGACTGCGACGCGTGGCGTTCACTTTTCCTCTTACTGATTTGAATCACTCATGCAAAACATCGACCATTATTCCAGGTGTATAGATGCAACGACTGCAACTACATTTCGTATCGGGACTACCATCGCTTGACTACTTACTTCCAAACGGTCCAGATTTCGCAGATGACAAGAGTAGAACGGCTCAAGTTCATCTCACTAGATGAGAAAAAATATTCAGTATGGCTGCAGGTACATTGACGGGAGACGTACGCAATGTCCGCTAGCGGCCATGGCAGCGGCGGCATCCTCCATCGCCTCCTTTTTAGAATTGGCGATGCCCGTGTATTCGGTCAGGTGTTCGTCGTTCCCTGAGGCTGTTCAGGGCGATGTTCTAATGGTCAATATCCCGAAGCTGACTTACAGATGGGGTAGGCGGTGAATGATGGCCTGTGTGCTTCTCCCCCGGTGCGTACGACCTTCCATGTCAATGTGGCCCTCGTTTGTCGACCAGTTTCAATAACTGCAGCCTCTGCCCTCTCGATTGCCTTCTTCTTAGATGGGCCGACACAAATACAATCTTCCAATACTTCTCCATTGTCTGTTCTATGTCATCAATGAAGATCTACGTGAAGAAGGGGTCAACCTACAGATTGGCGTTGCCTTGAAATCCGGAACGTGATCTTGTCCCCCAATGCGCTCCACCTGAAATTGAACCATTGGACCGTTGGCCCATTCATTCAATTGCGGGAGGATGCCTCTTCCGGCCGTAGCTTCGTCAAAAGAAAATGTACCCTTCCGGTCTTTGAAACTCATTGTTCAACTAGCCGTATCGCTCAGGTTGGGGGTATCTCAAGGGTCTGATAAGTGATATCCCGTCCAGGATCGCGCCTTATATATCTGCGCGTCTCAGTTTTGACTTTGCAGCCTGGCGTGGGCCGACATCTTTCCGTTAGAATCACCTGGATGCCATGACTGCTGCAGAGAAGGTTCACGGAAGCACCGAAAGCGAAAGGACAGGCATCAGCTCCCCTACAACGGCAGACTGTTTCCTAGGATCTGCTGCGATAACGCTGCGGACTGGAAAACGATGATGTGGAAGATCGATAATGAGCTTTAAGTGTGCGACGCACCTACTGCCGACGGACCGTACGGCGAATTGTGTTCAAGTTCGTAACATTTCGAGTTTATGGTCATTTGCTGGTTGCAGTCCGGCGAACGGTGCATGAACCAGGCATGTTGTTTGGAGTGCCGGTCCGCAGATACTATATATGTTATATGTGGGTCCACATGACTACGCATATGAGAAAGAACACAATATCTGTTGGTAGCATTGCGGCACTGTGCCTTGAGATTGTTGATAGCAGATCCATCACTGTTATGCTTACCTTACATACAATACATGGCAATAAACCTCTTGAAGCTCAAGTGAAATCAAGCAGTATGTATGATAGTCACTGTGTATATATATAAGTTGTGAAATTATTGTAACATGGCTGGAAAGTGTAATGAGCTTCCTTTACTCAGGCTGCTCAATTTGATAATTACACTTCTACTCAAGGGCATGTGTGGTCTATAAGGCTATGTTTTTCTTCTGCAATTCAAGGATATGGCACATTTACAAATCAAACCTGCATTGAAAGAAATCATACAGAGTTACATAAGTGGGGTGGTGGATGGAAAAGGTAAGACCCTAATAGGGTCTTCATTCACTAAGTCATGGAGAATAGAGAAACAATATTTAGTGAACATCACAGGGTATCCTGGATGGTACACTCACACAGTGACCACTTAAGGCCATAGCTTTAGCTGCAGCCTCCTGAGCAGCCTTCTTTGAGTGTCCCTCATTGGCATAATCCATGAGAATATCTCCATTGACTAAACACATTCTTCAAAAAAAGCATTGAATGTCAGTGCTCAAATAGTGCTTACCTATAGGGATTGCACAGTATATGGGATGGGAATTTCCATTCTCCAATTCCTCTATTTGCCATCTGAGAGTCCATCTAATAGGCTGACCATCCTCAAGCATGGCTTCCTCAGATTTCTGTTTTGCTTTCTTTCTTGATGATCCTGTACATGCATACATGACCAAATACTCATTGTTATCTATAAAATGAAATTACAGGACAATCAGAGCATAGATAACAGAGAATAGAATTCAAGAAATACTTACATATTGGAGTTGCAGAGAATATGGGGGCATGCTGAGTTCCACCTATTTTCTCAATGCTCCAATGAAGCATTGGGCTCTTGGCCCAGTTATTGATCTGAGCAAGGTACCCCTTCACTGGGGTAGGGGGCATGAAGACGTATTGACCTTGGTGAGAAGTAAAGGACATATGAATAATGAAGGGTAGGCTTACAGAGTCAAGCTGTCAGCCTTGCAAGTTTCAGTGGAGGTTTTATATGTCGAGTATAGCTCACAGCTTCATACGGTGCACAGTAGCAATGCAAAAACAACTCGGAGCCTGTGGGAATAGTGCGAAGCGCATTGATGACGATCTGCCCAATACGGCGTGAAAGAAGCACAAAGTTGCTGCGAGGTTACTTCACCCATCATTCAAATACAGCGGATGATCGAGAAACTTTGACCAACCAAGGAGTGACCGCTGCCGTAATACAAGACGTAACTCAAATAGCGGAGAAGTTCAGGCCTGCTACGCAGTCAAGCCATCGTCGGCGAAGAGATCATGAGGCATCTCAACGAATGACTCAGTGTCCGCAATATTCAGGAACATTTTGCTGCGCCCCAAGATATTGCTACTCTGGTCGGTGCCTCACACGTAGTTTGATCATAACGACGAGTGAACAAAACCCAAACGCTGAGCAAGTCAGGTGACGATCGGTGGATTGTGGTTCGGATTTGGCAACTTCTATTCACTTTTTGTACATACAGTTGCAGATTTGCAACACATATAACCTGTGTCTGCCCATTTCCGTTGCGTTGAACGCTAGGCCGGGAATTTATAACCTTTACATGATCTACGTTCGACGTCAGTGAGAACATCTCAAGCAGCCAGTGAGACATGTTACGCAACTCACCGGAGAGTCGGAGTGAGTTCAATAAAATAACATATAGTACAGTAGCACCGTCCATCAAGATGATTTCACTGCAATGTTTTGTGAGCCAGAGGCACAGTAGCAGAGACACAATATGGTCATTTAACTTACACAATGGCCGCTCAAAGCAACAGCTGTCGCAGCTGCCTCCATTGCAGCTTTCTTAGTAGGACCATCACGGGCATACTCATGAAGCTCCTCGCCGTTCCCTAGCAACATGAAAATCCGTTGGGTTCAGAGTACGTTGTTGTTACGAGATCAACTTACAAACAGGTACGGCCCTGTAAACAGGCATATGGACCTCGCCACCCACAAAAAACGTCTTCCAGGTCATTTGACCGCGACTCCACTCGTTAACCTGAGCAAGATAACCCCATACGGCGGAAGGTGCTCTGAAGCTATGCGTTCCAACCCGCTCACTGAATGACATGATACAGATACAATGGTGTTTATATAGTCTAAGCACGTAGGAGGTTTCTCGCATGAAGACGACTACACATACCGTATCTTTATAGACCTCCACGAAATTCGTAAACATCTGGAGGGAAGCCGTCACCAGTATCAAAGATGCATTATCCAAAGCAAGTACGACCAGGCCTCGATAACAGAAGGACGCACCAACGTGATAGAACATGAGTTAGCAAAACCTTATACAGTGGAAGAGACGGCGAAGGGTGGATAGACTGGGACGGTTCTGAAAGGACTGTCAGGTCAGGACCTTTGACGTAGAGGTTCAATGGTATCGGTCCGATTAGTGATAATACAACAATATACTTAGATAGAATTACGACGTGCGCTTCTCCCCCTCGTTTTGGAGGGCAGGACGACCCTTTTATCACCAATGAATGCAGAAGGCAGCCGTCCATCCTCCTGGAACTTATGCAGAAAATCTAGTGCCGCAATGTATCCCTTGTTCTGAATCTCTTCAAACTTGCCGAATTGAAGAGTACCGTACTGAGGGAAGAGGTCAATAGGCAATACGGTGTGCGGATGTGACCTAACTCACTTCATGCACAGGTACCTGCATGTATAAGCAATCCGGGGCAACCTTTGCTTCTTCTAAAGTCGTCACGCTGGACACGCTAAAAAGGAAGGTCAGACCCAAACAGCGGCACTCGGTGGCAATGAGAACTGACTATGCAAGCCGACTCTGGAGCTCAGTGATAGCAGGAATACTTCGAGCATTCGAGAACGGATTCCAACGATTAACCAAGAGCCACCATCCGGACACCGAATCACCAAAGTTACGTGGAGAGTTGTCGTCAATCTAGACTTCGTCAGCCATGTTCCTACAGGCATTCAATCAATAAATCTTACAGAGCCGACATCCGATGCTATCACAGCACTTGCACCCATCGACATCATGGCAGATACCTGTGAGAAACGTCAGCTGATGAATCAGACAAAGCCTACAAGGCTACGGACAGGAAGATTATCAACTGTCACGATGTCAATGTTAGTATTCGGATTGGCGCAACGATAGGAGATCCTTACTATATCCACCGTCGACAAGCATGTTGCCATTATCGCAGAGAGGCGGTAGCAAACCAACCAGTGTCATTGATGCACCTGGGTATCAATTCTGAAGTTAGCCCGATGAGGGATCAATGGAGCAGAAGTACATACGAATAAATCTCCAAGCATATCCTGTCTCATGGATTTCCATAGTCGAGGTATTGATGTTAGTCGAATTGCAGAAATACGGCAGCCACATGTCCTCTATGTGGAGGTCATAGAAAGCCTAGGAACAGGACGCAATGAATCTTCGAACACTGCCATGCCTCGTTTTTGACGAACCTTGTAAATCGATCTATTGAACTCATGACCCTAGGAGAGGGTGAGAATTAACATGCTCCATGAATATCAAACATACTCACTGTTGTATAAGCAACTATAGGGTATGTGACGTCCGAAAGAGTTCTCCATATATTGCCCATACGACCGCTGAATTGCTTCGTACGACCGACAGCAGATAAAAGATCACCTTCCCGTGCATACAAGCCACCAATGAAAGCGCCGATGCTAGTGCCTATTGCTCATGTAGGAATTATGTTAACGTGTGTGAAGACTGCAAGGGCTCACCTCCTACATGATCAATCGGAATGCTATGTTCTTCCAATGCTCGAATCACACCCTGAAACGATTTAGTTCTAACTCAATGTCGCTACCTGCACAAACGTACCAGATGCGAGAGTCCACGGGCGCCGCCCCCGCCAAGGACCAGACCAATAGACTTGCCGCATATCCTTCGAGCCAGACGCGCGAAGTCATTCGTGTGAGGTCCACGCTGAGGACGGACATCCGTCGGACCGCCACGATATCGCTGAATACCACTTTGCACCCTGTCCTTGAGATTCTTCAGCGCAGCGACAGCAGCAGGATCCTGGGTCTGGGGTGCTCTTGGAACAGGGACCATCAAGCCCTTTACTCGGTATTAGTATTTCATACTGAAGTATACGAAATAGGACGCACAGGCAACTCGACATGTATGTGTTGATGCACCCATGACCGGTTCTAGAAGACATACTGTTAGTATTCTGAGAATCTCCTCAACATAGATGGCGCACCTTCAGCCATTCACGTGTAGAGCCTGGAACAACCGAACGATCCGGATGAAGTAGGACAAGCTCTTTCCTCGCCGTTGTTTTCATTGACAAGAGAAGCCGTTCGTATTCACCGATGGTAGGGTCGTCCGCCATGCCAATGACCATGACGCAGTCCGCCTTTGAGGGATTTGATTATCATATCGGGATGGTAAAAAGGAGTCTGCTCACCTGTCGAATGCACGTTTGGGTCCAGGAGCTGTTGACAGTGGAATCCGCAACATACAAGACAATGCGATACTTCTGTTCTTGCTCGGCAAGCCACCCCGCAGCCTTGAGTTTACCCATCCGAGTAAATGCGTGCCTTCCAAGATGATTCGCTACAGAAGATTGATTGAGATATGACGTTGGAGCGCCGATACTTTCCAAGGCCGCATGAAGTTTTCGAGCGAAAGCATCTACAGGAATGTTCCGAGTAGCTGGTAGGATCGCAACTGTCTTCAAGTTGATATTGCTGCGGGACACTTCCGAAAGTACGCCTCGCACTGATGACTTGGCCTCGTCCTTCACACGCGAAGCTATCATTCTCAGCAATCTGTCAGAACAGCTTCAGTCAGGAGTCACATTGACTTCAAGGCAACTTAAAATACATACTGGGCAGTGGTCTGTGGGTTTCTGTAGAAGATGAGTTGTTGAGCGAACGTACAACAACCTATTAGAACGGACACACCTTGAAGAAATGGCATTGAACAAAGTTTGGGGCATCCGAATGAGTTCAGTATCACGAATAGCGTGAAGAGTATTGCTCCTCGGTGAACTTGTGATTACGTCGAGTTCACCAACGGTATCACCCTGACCGTACTCAGCTTCAATGGTGATTCCACCAGCCTCCTTCTCATTTATAGCTCGAAGTCGACCGTTGATGACAATGTAGAAGCTGTCGCTGACATCGTCCGGTCTCCACAGAACCTGACCAGCATTCACTTGCACCCAGTCCAAGGACCCGTCAATGTGCAAAATGAGAGGTGAGAGAAGGGATATAAGACGCTTGGCAAGAGTCAAAAGAACAATGGGCCGCTTTTCCAGTAGTCGCTCCAACGCATGCGACGGGAGGAAACCCACGTAAGTATCTGTCTTTGCCTTGATATCAACGTAAGAGGCGGTATTGCATAGTGAAGCTGGGAAAATGAGTACAACGCCTATTTAAAGGGCGACGAAATAATTAGCTCACAGAGATATCCTGCAATTCCGCCGGTCTTGACAGTAAATAGAGGCTTAGATTCGTCCTTTGGTGGCCGATTTGAGGGGCGCTCTGCGAATGTGAGTGGGGGAGATTGACTATGCGCAGAAGATCTGGCACCGTAGGTCTCTGTAGCAATGTGTGCTTGGCGGTTGACCTTGGATTTGGTGCTCTGAGGGGCACTTTTCTCAGCGGGAAGCAGGATATCCAAGAAACCATCGATCACGTAGAAAAGGCCTAGCGTACCGTTGATCATTATGTCTGGACAGCAACAATCGAGGAATTCATACCTGTATTTGTTTCGCCGGCCTTGGCAAGGGTTGATCCAGCGGGGAAAAAGAGTATTTCGACTTCATTGTCAAGCCCACTCATATACCCATCGTTCATTGTTGAAGAAGTGGACCCAGTCATGCTCGAGGCATCATCACCATATTCGAGCATAGACAATGAACCGAAAGAAGACTTGAACATGCCGCTTTTTGAGCGACTTGCGTCACTTGCAGGAAACGCAGGTGAAGCTTCAACCGACTCTTCGCCGCTGAGAGGAGGCTGCAACAACCCGATCGACTTTGCTATGCAAGACATGACTTCATCTCTGAGGTCGAATTCATCGTTCATAAGCCAATGTGCGCCATCGTGATCCGAATCTTTCAATTCACTATCGCGTCGCGCATTCTTGGGAGTGTGGATAGAACTTAGCGTACGTCCAAGTGGATGGAAGATCTCACTAGGATGAGCGGTGGAGTGCAAATCACCAGCCTGTACCTGTTGATGGGAGATGGGGCCTGTATGTGGCGTCGGAGTCCTGTAAGGCAGCGGACTATCAACTAGTCGAGTAATAGTGTCGGCTTGGGACCCAACAACGTTCAGTGTGGTTGTAGAAGAATTCATAGAAGGTGAAGGCAATGTGAAGTAGTCACTGCTAGACTCTGGATCACTAACAGGAGCCACACCGTCGAAACGTTGACGCAAATGTTTCAAGCCGCCGCCCGCGTAGAATGAGGGGGGTAAAGGATGACATGCAATATCGTTGATGGCCTTTTCGGTGCGAAGGACCTCAGTAGTCAACCCCAAGTATTTATGAGCTGCATTGAATGTTACACGGGAAAAGCGCGTGAGAATCACTAGAAAACAGTCAGCGTCATCACATAGTGAACTCGACCCAGTCGAGATTACCTTGAACAATATGGGCAGTAGCCTTTGGGAACTTCTTCGTTAATCTTCGGAATGCCTCCGCAGGAATGACGGCCAAAGTACTGTCCTCCGCAGCTCGGGCAACAACGCCATAGTGGCGTGGTTGGTTGGTCTCTCCCGCATGTCTCCTTCTGCCTCGTGACCGTCCAGAAGACGAAGTGGAGACATTTGGTCCGACAGAGGCTGTTCGAGGTGGAGGAGACATGACATCTGAAGCGTGTACTGTTGATCCTGAGGAAGAGACGGAAGCACCACGACTACGAGAGTGTGAAGGGCTCTGGGAATTCAAGTCCAAGCTCAACTGGGAAACATCGGAATCGGATCGTCTTGGTCGATTACGCACGGGAGCCTTCTTTGGAACTGAGGTATGAGTTGACTGAGCTGCCTGAGATAGGCCCTCATCTGTAAGCTCTTCATCTTGCCAGCTAATCTTGACATTTTCTGTGAAAAGACTCAATATGGTGAATAAGCTTGACAGAGTTCCACCCGTCCCAACTTCATTCAGCAGCTGATACCCATTCATATCTTCTTCGTCCCAGGTACCTCTGCGGCCTTCATTCGGGGGTAGCCCTGTCTGCGCGTACAACTGAACCGTTCCATCAACGACGCAGTAAAAACTCTTGTCTTCGTCGAGCGAAAGGGTATCTCCCGCAACTAGCCGCCTCGTTTGTAGATGTCTAGCTAATTCGTGGAAGACCTGATATTAATGTAACGTTAGGTTGCACATGTCATACATGGGGAAGTGGGTCGGCATACAGGTTTCTCCAAGAAACCAAATACCCGCACGGCTTGAAGAAATTCATCCAAGTAATTGTGGAACACAGGAACAGGCTCCGGTGTATTGACATCTGGATGTAGTTCTTGCGCATCCGCTTTAAGTAGCGGTGGTTCTTTCAAGTCTTTGTATTTGTCCAGGTATCGCCATCGAATGAAGTAATTCAAAGCAACCAATGAGAGTACGAAAATGATGGCGAAGGACCAGAAGTTGAGCTATGGTAATTGTATTTAGCAGCGATTCGAGATGCAGCGATTGAAACCTACCGTCAAGGTCATGGAATATGAGAGCACAGCGTATATGAACTTGGGTATGGAGATGGTAGCAAAAGCTACAAGAGCCTTCGCCCATGACAGCAGCCACACTACGACCATTAACGTCAATAGAATACGACACTAAACACAAATGTCACGTACGAAATACCCAGAAGAATGCCGACAGTAACAAAATGAGCGGATGTCTCTCATCGCTCGCCATGAGCTCCGGACTTGGTTGAAGCGAAGTTGGATCGACCAGATCAGTCTCGAGAGCAGTCTCCATCTTTATGGATCTCCGACAGCGATTACTATCTCCGTCTTCAGCCCCTGATCAAGATGTCATACGTAAATCAGTCGTCGAGAGTGGTCCTTGAGAACGACTTAGGCAGCGTGAAAGGAGCGTTCGAGAACGTGCGCCGACTCTGCCAGGCGTCTGGCTGCGCGACGCGTCTGTTACACGTGAAGATTACTCATTTGGACCAGACAAGGGCTATTCGAAAATAAGCAAAAAATTGTATCTACCGGAAGAGCGCATCGTACGTAGAAGTATAATACATTTAAACTTCGAAAAGCGAGGGGTATCTGGAGGTGTACATCGAATAGAATTATTCATAGTAGTTTCTGCGATTCCCAATGAAAGGAGATAATCGAACCAGCGACACACGGACACAAAAGAGTGGATGATACAACGGTCACCTAAATTAACCCAGACCACAAAGCCGGAGGAGTAAGTAGAAAGTAGATCCGATGAAACGAACGGCTGAGAGGCCGGCCCTGCAATGTGCAATATTAGTGTGATGCAAGAGATAGCATGGAATGGACGTACATAGCATAGAAAAGGAAGGTCAGGTAAGGATTGAATGTACTGTCTTGGGTAACCTCGACATGTTGCTTCACCCAGTCGTTGAACCAAGTAGACGTAAAAATCAAGATCAAGATCCTATCAAACAGTTAATCATACACCCAACCACTAGAAGCAAGTAATACAAACATATTTGTACCGGTCCAAGCCAAGACGACGTTCGTCCTGCTGTTTCGGTCATGGTCGGCCTGTTTAGTAGCGGCATCACGATGTTCTTTCTCTTCAGGAGGCTTGATAGCAAGAGCAGCACGAGAAGCGTTCCATAGTTGATCGACGTCTTCTCGAGCGGTAGGCACTTCGACTTCAAGCCTTTCGTGGCCTTCCGAATCTTTGACCTTCTTGGCGCCTCCTAGGTCTTTGGCTGCGCCGTTGTCGCCCTTGGTACCCCTACAGACGCTCCCGTCAATGCACACTCAATGACAGCCGATAACAGTGCATACCAGGTGACATCGTGAAGGTTGCACATTGCGTACATCACTGGCATAAATATCAATATAGCTCACGGCCGTATCGTTACAGACAGACATACTCAGAATATTCACGTCTGTAATGTTATAATGTTAGACTATGTGCCGGATTGAATCGACAATACAACTTACAACTCGGCAATAAGAACATGTACTGGATGAACGAGGTGAACATGTGCCACGGCTCCAAGTGCAATAGCGAGCCAATGAGGTAGAGTCCATAGGTACCAGCAACGGAAATGACAATATCGCGGAACGTCTTGTTGGTCGAAATGAGGCTAAACCGAACCATCAGTACATTTTTGATCCCACAAGGAAGGACGCAATCGAGCAAGACACTTACTGAGGGAAGTCTTCCCAACCTGCAACTGTATGCGGAACGGCAAGGTAGACGGTCCATGCAGCACACCAGAGTGTGATGATGTTGCATATACCAAAGAGGATTATCGAGATTGAATACGTCCACTTTGAACCCTGTGGACGATTACCCAACGAACACACAAGAACGACGAACAGGACACCAATGTAGAGCTAGAAGAAGTAACTCGTGAGAAAACATTCCCAAAGGGCAAGAGCACAAAATGTACCTTCAAGATGACCTCAAATACCGCAGCACCAGCACCCGCCCTCAAGAAATTGAACGCATCGGTAGTAGGCGTCGCAGTTGCTGACGAGACCAACTATACCGACTCTTCAGCTTTGTTCATTCAAGGGTGAAATATTCGGGAAGTACTTACGAAGAAGAACGCCAGGTAGAAATTCGCCAATGAAATCCAGGTAAACAGTAACTGAACCGCGTTGTAAATGAACTCCAATTGCAGTATGATCTTTCTAAAGAAGTTTTGACCTGACGTCCAAATGCGGAAGAAGAACACTGTGGCATGGATAGAAGCGAACAAAGATCCGTTGAGCCAGCGACGACGTTGTGAAATGAATTCTGCAACCTGTGTGAGAGAACGGAGATAAGAAAGAGATGGAAGTGTGGGATGCGTGAGACGTACGGTAGTGGGAACATCTGTGGAAGCCTTCGCACTTTTCACATATCTCAGGCTAAAGAAAGAAGTTAATAGAACGATGGTTTCCGTAGTAGCGCATAATACATACACCCAAGCTTCTCGTTTCTTGGTCACGATCTCGAAGCAGAGAATACGATCCTCTGCCAGGTACATGTTCCGCTCTGTGAAACATAAATATTAATGATCAATTCAGAACCTGAACATTTCGAGTAAATTGTTCTACCGAATAAACCAGCAGAACTACTTCCGCCATGCATAGTCTCGCCCTTAAAGTACGACGCGAGTGGTCCCTTGCCATCTGGTCCGTTAAGGAGTGCCTTGTAGCGGTATGCGCTGAAAGCACCGGGAAGCACGCTGATGTACCCGAAGACGCTCTGTCGAAGTTTGGTCGATGAGCTATTCTTGGGTAAAGAAGCTGATAAACTTACCTCAAGTGGCTTGTCAAGGATGTTCGACATCTTGTACTGCAAATGATTCACTATAAGGACTGCACCTGTCTAGCTGTACGAAACCTTTACCTCGAAGTTCTGAGAGGCCGCGAGAGGACTGGTCAAAAGAAGAGAGCATCCTCTGCCAGTATCCACGCATATTCTGAAGAGGAAGAAACTGGTTGAGGAATGAATGAACGAACATCATACTTCCGAAACTTACTCTCCGCAAGCACCGCCGACGTTAGAATGTTTGTCGAAACACTTCCAAAGTTCGTAAATGGAAGTTCCGGTAGGCTTGGTGCCGACGTCAAGCAGGATACAGACTAACATTGTCGCATTAGTTCTGGATAACTGTGAGTACTGCCACAAATTACATACCATTCGGTCTGATCAGAGGACCGAACGCATTGAAAAACCACCGATGACTGTTCAGCTTCTTCTTATTCTGTTCTTTCAAGCAAAAGATAATCTGAACCGGACATGCGCCTTGGGAGACTTCGCCCTTATCGGTGACCATTACATGTGATGTATACCTGTGGTTCTCATCAGCAAATAAGCCCGTGTCATTGGACGACGGAACACGCACTCGAAGATATGAGCGGTCACGTCTTTCCCTGCAATCGAGTCCTTAGCGACGCCATCTTGGTAACAACCCATCTAATCATAAATATCAGCGTTGAGGTCAGTTCAAGCCGTGCGTGGATCATGTTGTACCAATGTGAGGACTTGCAGGGTTCTCTTATTGATCTTGCTGCGGCCGTCCGAAACCACGCATACAACGACCTTCTTCCAGCCTTCGGGACCCCATGTTTTTGATCGAGTACGACCGCAAAGATGGGCGACGTTCTTAAGGACGCTGTACAGGGCTTAAGCATTTTCAGTAATAAAAGAAAAGGCTATAACCAACGCACGCATTCATGGTTCGGGTGAAGAGGACCTCATCCTCATTATACATAGTCATCACGATGAACAGCTCAGTCTGACGTCCATAGAGGTAGGGCCTCAGGGTATACTTCGAGCGCATAAAGTCATCAGGATCACAAGTAGCGGCAGTGTATCGCAAGGTAGTCATCTCCTCCTTCGTCTCAATTCCCTTGGGAATAATGTGTGACGGAACTGGCATGTCCAGCACGAGATTACCCTGCTGCAGTTCGACCTGTCGAACGGACCTCCGCTTCAGAAACTTCTCGCGCGCAACAGAGTAGCCGGTACTCTGTTCTCTGTATACGCCTGGCCGCTGTTGCACGGGCGGGTAATTGGGCTGGTATGGCATGGTGGGGACTGGAGGAACATTCACCGGGCTCATGTCATATTGGGGGTTAAGGTGAACATGCGAGCCAGCGTAGCTGCTCTGATAGGACTTTGCATCCCAGTTAGATGATTGATCAAAGTCCCCGTGTTGAGCATAGTGCTGCTGTGGGTAATCGTTTGGATTGTGATAATCTTGATTATATTGTGGGGCAGGGGGGAGGTCGGGAACAACACCAGTGTTGTCGGGATATGGGGAGGGGTGTTGACCGTTGTAGTAAAGATCGTGGGGTTGCTGGCGATATGCCATGGGAGCTACGCGACAAGCTGGTGATCGGTAGCAAGCAAGGAGAGTGCTTTAAGAAACGAATGATAAGTGCCCGCTACTCAAAGGGAGTGGTATAGAGAGCAAGCGAGTTGCACAACGGAGAGAACGAAGGGAGGATGCCCGGAGGCAGAGATGGCAGAAGGAAGAAAGCCTAATATTCTTGTTGCAGCCCTCCTGCGAGAGCGACGCTTCGATCACTCGGAGTTTTTTCCCCATATCCGGCAACTTTCATGTTCAATATTGAACCGTCAACTAAGTACAAACTTTATCTTTTGCTCATCTACCTCGAGCTCTATGAGCCTTTATAGGCCTCTATCTGTTGAAACGTTCAGTGAAAATGGTCAACAATGTACCAAGTGTGTCATTTCGCTTGGAGTCTGAATGGATGGTCCTCTAATTTCTAACCTTCGACAATGCATATGCCTTGTATGTTCCTTCCTGTCAATGTTGCACATGTATTTCATATTGTCTATCAGTATCGCTCGATGGCCCATCAATATCTTGCTGATGGTGCTCTCGTTACTTCTATCGACAATCGTGCGACGCCGCCTGCCATGTCATTATGTGTACGATGGTGCTTCTGCCATACTGTACATAGGACTTGTCAGTCTGAGTGTTCTCTGGATCAATCAAACTCTACCTTGACTTCAACTCTGCCATGGATGTAGCTGATCATACTCAGAAGTACCAATTCTCAGCATATAATACAGTTTCAGAGAGGGAGATCTGCTTGAGTCTTCGTTTCTCCTCGTACTTTCGGCACTCTCTCTCAGCTGAAGATGCTTCCTTCCATCTTCCACGTACTCCCGGCAGAGCTTATCAAACAGATTCCCTTTTATCTCTCTGTACCTGAACTTGCTCGGCTGCTGCATGTCTCGAAGAGGTTCCATGCGTTCGCATTCAAGGCGACCGTCGAATATTTCAAACGGTGGGGAATTGCTCCACCATCCAAACGCGACTTTGATACATCCTGCTATGTCTTTGCGTTCGATGTAGGTCCTATAAGCCCTTGTATCCTACAAGGACTAACACACATTTCTATCATGTTAGTTGTTGCTCGTACTACCGCCAGACATGAATCTCTTTCACCTTGGTTCTTTCGGCGGGTTTAACCCTCAGCTCTGTGATTACTTCATGGATCAGTACACCAACACTATCATAGATACCGAGCATTGCGAGAACTACGATATCATGCGCCATGTAAGACCGGCCAACATGCCTCTTCCAACCAAGTCGTTCGCTTTCATCCTTGTGGATGCGTCGCCAGAGAGTCAGGAAGAGAGGGAACTCGGGTTCCCCAGTATTCCTGTGACCATGTTCATGATGTTTGGCTTCAGGGTGGAGGTGAGTAAACGAGGTTCTATCTGGTCCTCGCCCTGACATTGGACACGGCGTTAGTTGTTCGTAGAAGAATTACGATCCAAAGAGGACCGTACCAGATACACCTTGGGGGAAATCGACATGTTCCCTCCTGTGAAGTGGAAGAAGAAGGTAGTAGATCATGGCACCGAGATCAAACCGGTCAAGTTCTTCGCGGAGCAGGAATTCCGCCCATTGAACAAGAAAGGGAAACCCGTTGGAGCGTGAGTTGTTGCACTGATTTTATCTCGTTCAAGCATGCTCACTGAGAGAAAAACAGTAAGAACATGAGGTTCAAGATCGAAGCAAAGTAGTACCTTTCTCATGCTGTTGATGTAAATTTCTGACGGTAGCCATCTCCCAGCTTCTGGAAGGAAGGTGAACAGGTATTCTACCATCTCTTCCACACGGTGCTGGATTGGCGTTTCTCTATGCCATTTGCAATCGTGTAGCCATGTCTCCTGAGTGAGTGCACTTCGACCGTTGATATTTTCCTTTGGCCGTCCTCACGATACAATATATCTTGTTTAATTAGCTGTTCGTAATGATTTATTAATTGTACGCTGCGTATTTAGAGGGAGGTGGCTTAAACGTACTGTAAATGATATTTTATGGCAGCACAGGCACGCCACTGAGTGGCATTTGACACAACCAACACGCATTTGAAGTACACGTGGAGACGGTGATGATATTGCACGGAAGTAAAGAGAGGCGCCATATGCAACAAGGAACGGATGATTAAACAAATCCACATCGACCCTATCGGGGACCTTCTCAGAGCCCGAAGGGGAGTCGTCGCATTAGCAAAGTCCATAGCATCCACAAACGCCGTGTCACTGGCTTTGACATATGCTCGCCTACTCGCAGTATAGACACCAAACATTTTCACACTCTAGGGACTCGAGAACGCAGATGATTTCGCCCGATCCACGGCCTGAAACCAGAAGATCACGGAAGCAGTAGATAGAGAAGTATTGCAAATGCAGAGGGGACCCAGAATAGCAGTGAGAACATCTTCTCGGAGGTCTAACGAAGTGAGAAGTACGCAGAGCAAGGTCCGTGGAGAGCTAATTCTCCACTTGAGCATCAGTCTCGGTGGAAACTCGGCCGGAGTGGGCATGAAATGCGAACGTGGAGCTGACAGCAGGTCAATGGAACGTGCAGAAAGGTCCTGACAAATCTCGTTGCAACGCAGAAGCGTCTGAGCGGGAAGGCTTGGGAGTCCGTGACCTGGTAAACGCTACGAATAAGGGCTGGCGTTCCAGCCGATGTCAGTGATAGCAAGATAAAGTGGGCGACCAAGAGTAAAGTGACTGATCAGAACACGGTTGAAGACGCTGGTGGAAATGGAAGCTGGAAAACAATGCGGAGATTCCACCAAGGCCGATACTGTAATGGTCTCCAGACTGTCTGCGGGCAAGGCTACACGAAAGACCGAGCAAAAGGAGAACAAGACGGAGGCACTGCAACAATTGGCCGATGTATGGTGAGGCAAGCACTGGGTGGAACTCGAAGCCTGAAGAGGCTCCGAGTCGATACATAATACGGGCCTTATGTGGGTTTGGAACTCCGAAAGCACGCCTAAATCCCGTTCCCACGCTCAGCCTCCTCTTCCAGCGCACTCCCCTTTGTCGCCACCTACCCTTGTTCTTATACCTCCTGCTTCACTACCTCCTTTTACTCTCTAAATCTCTTCTCTTCCTGGTTTTCTCTTCTCTCCTCTTTCTATTCCCATTGGTGAGTGTTGTCCCCATCGATTATATCGCTGATTTCGCCCTACGGTTGTGCCTCGTGGTTGCCATACTTCATGACTCCCTTCACGGCATTGTGCCCTTGTCAGACGTAAAGATGACTCTTGTTGTCGACCTTTTGTCGTCTGGAGGAGCTATTGGGCGGTCTGTCTATGGGATTTGTTGCTGCGCTGGGAGCTGTGCCGTGGTTCCCAGGCGCCGATCAGCTAAAGCCATCCTCGCCCCACCTACCTTCTTATTCTCCTACCACCACCTCTCCGAATTTTCTCTCTTCTCTTTGCTCTTCTCACATCAACGGAGCTTATATTGACTCTTTTGCACCAACAGAAACGTATACACCCGTCAATCTCAACCTCAATATACACAGATGGCCGATGCTGCACATAAGTTGGACTTGAGGGTTGGTGGAAAGTACAGACTGGGCAAGAAGATTGGTTCCGGTTCTTTCGGTGCGTATGTAGTATTATGCAAGTCGCCCGTCAGCTAACGCTTTGCGCCACAGGTGACATCTACCTCGGAATCAACTTGATCTCCGGTGAAGAAGTCGCTATCAAGCTCGAATCTGTCAAGGCTAAGCACCCCCAACTCGAATACGAGTCCAAGGTCTACAAGACCCTCGCTGGTGGCGTCGGCGTCCCATTCGTCCGATGGTTCGGTACTGAATGCGACTACAATGCGATGGTCATCGATCTTCTCGGTCCTTCTCTTGAGGATTTGTTCAACTTTTGCAACAGGAAGTTCAGCCTCAAGACTGTCCTTCTCTTGGCCGACCAATTGGTAGGTCTTGCTTCATTGTCTCCCTTCATTTCACTCTGACGTCACGGCACGGCCAGATCTCCCGTATCGAGTACATTCACTCTCGCAACTTCATCCACCGTGATATCAAGCCTGACAACTTCCTCATGGGCATTGGCAAGCGCGGCAACCAAGTGAATGTCATCGATTTTGGTCTTGCCAAGAAGTACAGGGACCCGAAGACCCACCTCCATATCCCTTACAGAGAGAACAAGAACTTGACGGGCACGGCTCGTTACACCTCCATCAACACTCACTTGGGTGTTGAACAAGCTCGTCGCGATGATCTCGAGTCTCTCGCTTATGTCCTCATGTATTTCCTCCGGGGATCGTTGCCCTGGCAGGGTCTGAAGGCTGCCACCAAGAAGCAGAAGTATGATCGGATCATGGAGAAGAAGATGACCACTCCATCTGACCTCCTCTGCCGTGGCTTCCCCCACGAGTTCAGCATCTTCCTAAACTACACCCGTGCTCTGCGCTTTGATGACAAGCCTGACTACTCTTACCTCCGCAAGCTCTTCCGTGACCTCTTCGTTCGTGAGGGCTACCAGTACGACTACGTGTTCGACTGGAGTGTCCAGCGTGCTACCACTGAGGACAGCGGCGCAGGTAGTAGCGCCAAGGCCCCCGGAGGCAGACGCAAGGTCGTTCAAGAGGATGACGAGCATCGCGTTGGTGATAGAGTGTAGGTAACAGCTGTGTTCATTCGTACCCTCGTAGTTTCTGACCTCATGCCCTGTAGCCTGCGTTCCCACACTCGCCAGCAGCAGCAACAGGCTGGCATGCCTGGTGCCGTTGGTCAGCAGCGCATGGCTCGTGGTCGCGAGGGTGACATCTGGTAAATGGCTACTACTGTGAATTATGTCAAGATCGTCACGTTGGTAGCACGTCCGGAGTACGACCGAGCACTGGGGGCGGAGGGAAGGTGAAGAGAGTTTGCTCGGTCCGGTGGTCGTTGCTTGTGGTCGTGTGGAATATGCGTTGCGCGTCGGTTTATGCTATTGGTCCGGAAGAGGTCGCAACGTTGCAAGGTTTTCCGTAGGAGTCGGTCAGGAGCAGCAGGTCCGGAACTCGCTGCCTTGGAGGTGCTTTCGCTTTGCCTCATATCGTACCTGCTTCGCAGTAATCGATTTCCTCGTCATCCTCGTGCTCATCATATTCGCCACCTCTGGGATCGTCTCATATCGGTACTCCTAGACGCTCCTCGGATGAGCCTCTCCGGCCGCACTCAATCGCAGCAAGGTTTTGTATTTTTATTGCGTACGGACGCTTTTTCTCTTCACGTCCTTGCATCTTCTTGTCCGTTGTTTCCGACGATGGTCTGGAGATGTGAGGACCGCCTCGTCCTTTATCGTCGTATATGTGTTTGCCCCCTCGCGCCGTACATGATTCTTCTCATGAAGTTCTAATTCTCTCTCGTCTCCCCTTACATTCACCATCCACTCCCACGATGTTTTACTATATGTATACATCGACGCCTGACTCCCTCATTGTTTGATCGTTTCCTCTATAAACACGCTCCTTAGTGTAGTTCCATTTCTCCGTTTCTCGTCATTTTGCTACTAGGTTGATGTGTATATGTGTTCCTCTTTCCCTCCACCTCTTTGGCGACTTTTAATGGTCAACATCGAGGGCGAGCGGGCAAGAGAGGGCGTCAAGGATAGTTGTGCTGGTGCTCAGAATTGGAAGACGGATTACTGTGTAACCATTAGTTTATCCCCCCAAGAAATGCATTTGTCGTGTCTTCAATATTGGCGTATGAGGCCCTACATCTTGAGAACGGGTTATTTTTTGTCAGAAAGTTTGTGTATAGCTAAGCTTGTTATCTGAGTATGTGCTTGGCTTCATCGATTCGAAGCTCTATCTTCTAAAGCGGACCGCATAAGCACGCATTAGCAGCGTTCGCATTGGCAACACGTTTGGGATAAACCTAGTTGCATGCAGCCTCTGCGTATATTACGTCCTCCTCTTCAAGCTGAATCCAATACTAGTTGTCTAGCTTTTATAACCGAGATTCAATAATCGCAAAGCGAAACCTAACGAAACGCGACTTGAAGACCGTCCACGTGCTGGGAAAAGATGCTTGATTTGGCACTGCGCTTCATACGAGATGGTCCACGTCGAAGGCAACATCGCGCTATACTCCCGCACACAATGTCTCTGGCAACCAAAAAGGACGAAGAGAGCGGCCTCAGCACCTATTACAATAACAAGACAACCGTTATTCAAGAGGCCCGAGTCTTCAATGAATCTCCCATAAGCCCACGGAAATGTCGAGCACTTCTTACTCGGATCGTATACCTTCTCTATGTCGGCGAGACTTTCAGCACGCAGGAGGCTACGACGCTGTTCTTTGGTACTACGAAGTTGTTCCAACACAAGGATGTGAGTGGACCTTTACACGCCGTATTTGATCTTGCTTTGACCTAGGATGGTAGAGTGCCCTGCGGCAAATGGTCTACCTCGCGATCAAGGAACTTGCCACCACAGCGGAAGACGTTATCATGGTCACTAGCAGTATCATGAAGGATATGCAGCCCAACTCTGAGGTCATCTACCGGCCCAACGCCATCCGTGCATTGTGCCGAATCATCGACGTGCGTATTTCAACGGATTGTATTATTATTCCTCGGTCTCAAATGCAGATATAGCCTTCGATGGCACAAGGTGTTGAACGTTTCTTTAAAGCTGCCATTGTCGACAAGAACACTTCGATTTCATCTGCTGCTCTCGTCTCTGCGTATCACTTGTTCCCAGCAGCAAAGGACGTTGTGAAACGATGGGTGAACGAAGCGCAAGAAGCCGTACAGGGCAAATCCTCATCTTCGTTCTTCAACTCGTCTGGTGGCAGCTCATATCTTGGTTGGGGGAGCTCCTCGTCGAACACAACCTCTGGTTACCAGCCCATCCCATCGACTAGCTATATCACACAATATCATGCACTGGGTCTGCTCTACCTCATCCGACAACAAGACCGAATGGCCGTCACGAAGATGATTCAGCAGCTGGGAGGTGGAAAGACTGGTGCAGGCACTGTCTTGAAAAACCCTCTCGCTTTATGCATGCTTATTCGTTATGCGGCGAAGATCATGGAGGAGGACCCAAAGTACGGTTTTGCGTTTCGTTCATATATTTCTGTCGTTAACATCTCTGGATCAGCATGCAGCGCCAAATCTTGGAACTCATCGAGGGCTGGCTCCGGCATAAGAGTGACATGGTGAACCTCGAAGCGGCACGCGTCATTTGTGAAATTAAAGGTGTTACCGCTGCCCAACTCACTAAACCTATTGCTGGTAGGGCGCATTTATTCATTCTTCGCTTGGACGTGTCTGACTACCGTTTCTGAAGTTCTACAACTGTTCCTCTCATCGCCGAAGTCTTCTCTGCGCTTTGCCGCCACCCGCACCCTCGCGGCTCTCGCCCTGACACACCCTGCCAGCGTCGCTACCTGCAATGTTGACTTGGAGAACCTTATTTCGGATCAGAACCGTAGTGTCGCGACTTACGCGATCACTACGCTGCTCAAGGTATATCTGCATATATGCGGTGTCTCCTCACTGTCCCTTTACTAACGACATATTTTTTCATCTAGACTGGCAATGAGGCTTCCGTGGACCGACTCATGAAACAAATCTCTGGCTTCATGAGTGAGATCAGTGACGAGTTCAAGGTCATCATCGTCGACGCGATTCGTTCTCTTTGCCTCAAGTTCCCGGCCAAACATGCGTCGATGTTGTCCTTCCTTTCTGGTGTCCTCCGTGATGAAGGCGGTTACGATTTCAAGCGCGCTATTGTGGAAGCTATCTTCGACATGATCAAGTTTATTGGCGATTGCAAAGAACAAGCTCTATCACATCTTTGCGAATTCATCGAGGATTGCGAGTTCACCAAATTGTCTGTTCGGATTCTCCACTTGCTTGGCCTGGAGGGACCGAAATCGCCGCAACCTACGAAGTATATCCGGTACATCTACAACCGTGTGGTCCTCGAGAATGCTACCGTCCGTGCAGCTGCGGTCTCGAGTCTAGCGAAGTTCGGGCTGAATGCCGGAGAGGCGAAGTTGAGCAAGAGCGTCAACGTCTTATTGAACCGGTGAGCATAGTCAGGAAACTTAGAAGTTTTGCTCATTTATAAACTTTCTTTCGCAGTTGCTTGGATGACGTCGATGACGAGGTTCGTGACCGAGCAGCTATGTACCTCAAACTGTATGAGGAGCAACAGTTGGCAATGACTTACGTCAAAGAAGGTGAGTATTACAGTCATATGTCCTCCACTCAGGCTACTAATGATCTTCTAGAATCCGTCTACTCCCTGTCTGCTTTGGAGTCGAAGCTTGTATCATACCTCAGTGACCCAGACGCTGGGGAGAAGCCCTTCGACGCCTCCTCAATACCAAAGGTCAGCAGAGAGCAAGCCGCTAAGGAAGTCGCACGTATGTGATATTTGAATTTTTTTTCCACTTTCACATTTTGACACCCGTTTTTCGGACAGGCCCGAGTACCTTGGAGACCATCGGTGTGCCTAGCTCCTCGAAAGCGGCGACACCTCCACCACCTTCTGCGGCAGAGACACAGTCTCAATACGCCCAGCAGCTTGCCGAGATCCCCGAGTTTACTTCGTACGGACAGGTGCTTTACAGCAGTACGAAGGCCACACAGCTCACCGAGAGCGAGACGGAATACCAAGTATCGTGTGTCAAACATCTCTTCGAGGAACATATTGTTTTCCAGGTAAGCTTGACTTCTATGCTCTGCTTTTTATCAGGGTCTTATTTCAATTCGCGTCGTAGTTCAACGTATCAAATACTATCGCCGATACTGTCTTGGAGAATGTCGCCGTCATCATGGAACCACAAACCGACTCTGGTCTCTCGGACGACTTCACTATGCCTATAGCAAGCCTTGGGGCAAACTCGCCGGGAATTGGCTATGTGTCGTTCACTCGAGACGAGTCAACAGCATACCAAACCGCTTCCTTCCAGTGTATTCTCAAATTCGTTAGTAAGGAAGTCGACCCTTCGACAGGAGAACCAGAAGAAGAGGGTTACGAAGACGAATACTCGTTGGAAGACTTGGAACTTTCTGCGGCCGACTACATCCTTCCTACATATGTCACGTTCTCGTCTGAATGGGATAGACTGAGGGGAGGTGTTACCGTCACAGAGACGTTCGCACTACCGGCTATGGAATCACTGAAAGGTATGAAATCTCCTGAATAGTTGCTTCTCATGTGTTTCCATGCTTACATGCCGTTATATCTAGCTGCGTGTGACTCCATCATTGAAATCCTCAATATGCAAGCTCTTGGTGGGAGCGAAGAGCCTCAATCAACATCGATACACACGCTGCAATTGTCTGGATTGGTCGCCGGTGGAGGTGGAAAAGCTCTCGTACGGTGTCGTATGACATATTCCAAGGCACAAGGGGTGACACTAGAGTTGAGCGTGCGCACAGAGAAGCAAGAAGCCGCGAACCTGGTTATTGCTGCTATAGTATAGGTGGTAGCTGTCGTATACGGGTTACAGAACGGTCCAGGTGCGGCAAGATTCCTTGTGGCGGAACACGGTGTTCCTCACAATTTGCTGCACTTTGATTGGCTTTTGGCGCACCATAGTTCCTTTTTATACTCCTACATGTTATTTTTCGTATGTATTTGGCTTTCGGAATTTTTTTACACGATGGGAAAGGCATCCCGACGGAGCCCGGATGAGACGGCGACCGCACAAAGCTAGAGGCCTAAGCTTGGGCCTAAGCCAGGGACTTTGTGTCAGAAGAAATTGAGTTTTACGATCGGAGTGCTCACTCATTCGGTCCTAGTGCTGACAGGCCACAACAGTGTCTGAAACGATCACCGAACGCTCCCCAACAAAGCACGGCGAGCGGCTTGGTGCACTCGTACCACTTTCCCAACTCCTGCATAATCGAATGGTGGCAGCCGCATTACCTGCTGTGCTTCTCCATCTTGTCGATATTCTCGCATTTATGAACCCTCCGAACTAGCTGTCAACTATCTTATTATCTCACTATCTCTACGCATAACATACCCCCCGCAAGTTTTGTTCTTATGATGTCGATACCTTCTTTACCCTCGGCGAAAGCTATTCAAGTTGATACAAGGGGAGCGTTGATCCTGGAGGAAGAGTCTCCCGAGGTCGGTCCGCAATACTAGCACCAGGGTATGGCGAGTGCGGATCCTAATAACGCCGATGTTTGTAGACCAGAGACAGTAGAGGGATATACCTTCCAAATTATGTCGAACCGGTGTCGCATATTGCAGTGGATGTGAGTTATTCAAGCACGCCATTCTGGAACGATCACTTGAAATGATGGTTTTTCATAGATCGGAGGCTCGTTAGCCAAAGTCGTATATTTCACTCGCTCGCCAGACCATCCACGGTCTCCTTCAATAACTGCAACAAGAGGGTCGCCGAGTACGGTTAGCCTTAGCCATGTTTCGACACCGACATCGCTATCTCCTGAATCGCATGACATGCCGATCTCTTCTTCATCCCCGTCAAACCATGCTCGAAATGTTAACGGAGCCCTGACACCAGCCGTGCTGGATCAGAACGGCACCAACGGACATGTCATTAACAGGCCTCCATCACTGAGCGATACGACATTCCAAGATTCTCTCTTACGTCGAGTGTCTGTCCAACATCTTCCCGGCGGATCCCTTAACTTCGAACGCTTCGAAACGGAACACATCGATGAATGCATCGAGTTCATTGAAACACTCATTGAACGCTCAGCACAATTCAATCATGTTACCATCGATGAGATGCGCAAAAGCGTGAAGATTATGGCTACCGGTGGAGGTGCTCATAGGTTCTATGAGCGGTTTACCAACGAGCTTCATGTCCCAGTCCATAGGGAGGATGAAATGGAATGCCTAATCGAAGGTCTCAAGTTCCTCTCCCTCATTCCGGACGAAGTGTATTACTTTTCCGACGAGCTCATTGATAAGGTCTCTCATGGCAAGCCAGTGCTTAACGGTGTCAATGGTGTCTTCGAGCGACCAAGTCCCGATCCACCGAAATACGCCGTCTCTTTTGAATCACACCCAACACCGCAGCTTCCTTGTCTCCTGGTCAATATCGGCTCTGGTGTCTCAATTATCAAGGTGGATGAGGACGGTTCGTTTGAGCGTGTCAGCGGCACGAGTCTAGGTGGTGGTACACTTTGGGGCCTACTTACTCTCCTCACACCGGCTACGAATTTTGACGGTGAGTCCCTTGAACAGTCGTGCGACGATCTGTACTGACGTTACCGCAGAGATGCTCGCATTATCAGAAAAGGGCGATAATGCCACCGTAGACATGCTCGTAGGAGATATCTATGGTCAAGATTATGGCCGTCTAGGCCTGAAGTCGACGACGATCGCCAGTTCGTTCGGCAAGGTATTCAAAAAGGATGGCAAGAAAGTCAACTTCTCTGCGGAAGACATTAGCAAAAGTCTCCTATATGCTGTCTCAAACAACATTGGACAGATAGCGTATGTTTGTCTTATTGAACTCATTGATGGTTCGCTCAATAAAGTCCTTCCATAGCTACATGAACGCCGAAAAGTACAATCTAGACCGGATTTACTTTGGAGGATGCTTCATCAGAGGTGGGTCAATAGCGTCTATACGCCACTATCTTGAGCCTTCTACGAGTTGGTGCTGATCCTCTTGGTCCCTTGTAAGGTCACGCGGCAACCATCAGCACATTGTCCTACGCTATTAGGTTTTGGAGTAAAGGAACTAAACGGGCGCTGTTCCTTCGCCATGAGGGATTCCTGTACGTTCTTCCTGCATTCCTCTTGCGTGCTTATCATTCATGCTAAGCTCCATGTACAGTGGCGCTATAGGGGCTTGGATCAAGAACATTGGAGAAGCAGACGCTTCATAGCTAAGACAACCTAATATAGCCCTTTGGCCATGATCTTCTTGCATTTGTGAGCCACCTGGTGGACTCTGAGATCAAGTATACCGTTGTACACAGTATTTATTAAACTTGAGATTTTATATGCCGTGTATTGCATTTATGTAGAAGTACGGATCTACTAATACTTTGTTTGTCGTGATACAAAGGATGTCATGCTCGCTGTATGGCTTCCGTTTGTGCTCCGTTGCAGGCTTCCGTGTGTTCTCGGCCGAGCATGGGGGTTCCGGGGAATGTTGTCATACGTCCAGCTGAGACTCTCCGGTAGAACGCTAGCCGCAGAGGCTTACTGCGTTCGGCTGTACACATACTTGGATCGACTCCTGAGCATGGATTGAGTTCACATTCGGCGATATGCATGATGTGGGGGCGCTCGTCATAATCAAGATGTTTGAATGCATGGACTCAATCAGTGGTGACCCGGTTGCATAGCCACCAAACGTAAGTGGTGGGTATGTAAGCTACATTACCGAAAAGCAGTACATAAGACCCTATGAATTCCGATGCCGATCTGAGTGGCATATGTTCAAAACTGCAACAATCAAGGGGCGGCATAGCAGTTGACCATGGCCAGAAGCAACGGCAAGATGTGCTTGTGCAGGGAAGAGCGTTGTAATCAGGCCGGTTAGACAAGAGCAATGTATATTGTTGCGATCTAAAACCGCCGTCAAATGGACATCCTTGGAGTGGCTTAAAGTAATTAGACGCCCATAAATGATAACGAGGTCTGTACAAGGACAATGTCGGATATTCGATAATCTCGTGTGCGGGTGTCATTTATGAGTTCACAGGCACCGCGTTACCATATGTGTTCTGGCCCGGAGCAACTGGGAACATAGCAACCCTGCTTAGCTTGCCTATGGACGGCAGGCTTCTGGGATGGCGCATACTGACATTTTATGCACTGTATCGAACGAGGAAAGCTTCGGCAAAGATGCTTTGAAAGATCATGAAGGAGGCGTACGGATGCAGTGTTTATTTTGTCCAAGCGCGCCGAGGGACAGGCCGGAGTGATGCAAATTAGTAGCCGTCGACGCGTGAGATAATCAGTGTCCATTTTAGGCCTGCTACAGAGTATTGTACTTATAGACAAGCTGAAATTTCTGCTCCGAGCTTTACTGCTGTCAGCTTACTACGCCTGCCAACCCCCTGTCCTCTTCGTCCTCTCCCTCCATCCCCCATGGTTCCCTTCGACGACTGGTCTCAATCTCCACCGCCATCGAGTGAAAAGCATCCTGAGCAAGTCACGGACCAGAAAGACAAACCAAAGAAACCCCGTCACCGGCACTCTGCTTTTCAACTCGCCGCCCTCAACGAGCTCTACGAGCAAAATGACCATCCTCCTCTCCAGGCTCGTACTTCTTTGGCCGAACGTCTTGGGATGTGAGTACTGCCCCTATGCTTACGAGGCATTTTCTTTTACATGATATTGAGCGCTTATTTATGTTGTTCTTTCAATAGGGAGGTCAAAACTGTGAACGCTTGGTTCCAAAACAAACGGGCTTCGTCCAAGAAGCGAAGTACCAAAGCATCGCAGCTTCCGGCTACTCAATACGAGCTGCCACCTATATCTGCTTTAATCGCATCAGTTTCTTCGCCAGCTGCGCCTCCAGTGCCGCAAGATTTTGACGAGCTCTCAGAAGATGACCAATCGTCTCACTTCTCTGATAGAGATCTGTCAAGGATACCCTTTACGTCCGAGCACCGCCAACGTCAGACTGCCTTCTTTGCTGGGAACCCTCAGCATAGACATGCCATTGAATCAGATCAGTCAATTCCTCGCAAGGGGCGTTCGCGTCCCACGCAAGCGCAAACTGAGCAACTCAAAGCGTATTATGACCACACTTCCCATCCGACAAAGCCTCAGAGAGAGGCACTCGGCCAGCGCATTGGCATGTGAGTACATTCATGATCAACACATGGAGTAATGATCCATATGGTGTTCTGACTGATACGCTTTTACAGGCGCTACCAAAGCGTGACCAATTGGTTCCAGAATCAGCGCAGTATTGCCAAGAAGCGCAAAGAGGACGAAGACGCTCTGAATGAGGTTGTCAAGTCTACGGAATTGGACCACTCTGCATCAAGCTCCCGAACTTACTCCCCTTTCCCACCGTCCTCGAGTACGGTACATCCCTCACTTGCTGTGAATGTTCCACCTGCGACCGGACATCCTTCCCTTCCACCTCTCGCCAATCCTCCACGTTCCAGACGTGCTACAAGTACAGCTCCTGTCTCTGTAGCTTATGACAGCCGGTCTGCTTCCCCGCGTGTTTCACCGTATCGACTACCACTCAATGAGCGTGCGATTTCGGTGACTAGCGGGCGGTCACGGAGGACCCGGCCCGATCCTTATCAGCTTGAGGCCTTGAAGAAACTATTTCATCGCACGCCTACACCTTCCATTGAGGAGCGTGGTGCACTTGCGCTTGAAATTAACATGGATCCTTCTAAAGTCACCAACTGGTTCCGTAATGCGCGTCAGACCGCTAGGAAACGTTCACAGCGGAATCCCGAGGATGGCGACGAGTTTGACGATCTGGATGACATTAGTGTTGGAGCACATACTATCCACTCCAGGGATGCGTCTAGAGCCGGCTCTCCGTTCCCCTCGACCTCTGCCTCGTCAGAGTCTCCAACTTCCCAAGAGGACGGTGACGTACTAATGGACGACGTCCAGAGCCAGCGTTACCCGGAACCGAATGCGCTCAAGATTAAACTCGAGTTGGAGGAGAAGCATCACAAGATGTACTCACACGCGCCTTTATCTCGGTCACATTCCGATATGGGCAGTGAGGAGGATTACCAAGAAGCCGTTACTCCTCCTTCCGAGGCGTCTCCTTTACCTCCTTATGCTCGAACTGTGCCTCACGAGTCTAAACGCGAGATCGTCCATCATCCTTCCCCTCGCGAAATTTCACTCAGCGTGGATGCTCTCACTTACGCTGAAATGGAAAAAGCGACTGCGAAGTTCCAGACTGGCGTTCGAGTCGAAGATGCTCTTCTACTTCTCAGTTTCCACCACAACTTGGTCCGTTAATGTTACAGTATCAGTGAGTCACATTATTTCACATTCCGTTTCTAGGATGTGAACGTTTTACTGATTTCTCCGTGATCATCGCGTGTAGATTGCAATAATATCAAGCTTGCTGAGTCTTTGCGCTATATATTCTTCTATCCGCATACAAGCCATTCCGGACCTTATCCTCGTCGAATAATCTTTCATGATCCTACATATAGCACACCGCTTCTCGCCGCCGCTTCCCGCGCTTCGTGCTTCGAGCTTCAAGTTGTACGACTTCTAACCTGCCTGTGTCTCGTCACGCTTCTTATCGTTATTTTATTGTACCCATTCCCGCTCTCGTACCATCGTCATCTTTTCTTTTCTGCCTGTGTTGCTATACCACTTTTCCCGTCTGCCATCGTACATTTCCTCCTTGCTCGCAGTGCTCATTGTGTCATTCCCGTCCTTTGCTTCTCCTGTGTGTGAGAGGGTTATGTGTTACTGATTCGCTGTAGTCTTGCTCTGCGCCTTTGAGCCGTTGACTCGTCGGTTCTTGTCTTTCCATGCCTTCGGTTGTTTTACTTACGTTTCCTCCGACCCTACACAGCGTCCCGGAGACACTTAGAGCGTTCAACTGTCCATATTGTCGCTCAGTATATCACTGTAATTTCTTTACTGCAGTATTTTTATGAATGAATGAAGCTGTGCATCTGTACTTGTCTTTGTCTGGCCGCATTCATTCAATGTGTCAATGTCGTGTCAGGAAACATGCATCCATCTGGCCCTGATGCATGATAGGCCGATGCATGAACTTGGTAAGTCAAGGCTGTGCTCACATACATGGTTTGACTTTGACTGTGATGTCGGAACACAGATCACAGTGATCAACGCCCTTCACCTGCATGAGTGACTTATAGTAGGCTCATTGTCCGTTCTCATCGGGCTCACTTCCTCGCTGATGCATTGTAATTTTCAGCGGAATATTGATTCCACACTTGATAGCCACATGACAGGTCGTGATCTTCGAAATCGAATTTTGTAGGCGCACTGGGTCATCAGTCATGTTCCACCCACAACGCAATCCAAATAGCTCAGGCCTACATAACTGCTCGCGGCGTAGCCATAACTCTCATATCCTATAGTCGCCATAGGACATGAGAATCAAACATAGCATAAAAGTAAGTTTCCGAACTTGAACGCAAGCTCTGATGTTAGGAAGTGGGCGTCATATAATCCGTACAGCCTCTTTCTGACAGCGAGATATTCCCTTGAAAGTTCAAAGTCACTATCAGTCAGTGAAAGGACCCCGAGTCTCAAGATATTGCTTCTTCTAAGACGGCTAGCATGTCTTTAGGTGAGTAGGTTGGTTCATACCTTTCTAACAATGTATGCTCCATGTTCAACGTTCTCTCAGGTTCAGATGATGATGATTACGTCTTCTTCGAGTCACTCGACACCGTCGACATCAATATCCTCCCCGACAAAATTCTCGTCACTATATTCGAGTTCGGTAGTAGAATCACGCTGCAAAACTCTCGTTTGCCGTTTACCATCCTTGCCTCGCATGTTTGTCGGAGATGGAGGAATGTCACACACATGACGCCCTCTGTATGGCGTAGCATTTCGATCGTCGATCCACTTAATCTTACAGTGCCCAGGTTCTGCCTGGAGAAAGCTGGCGGGGAGGAGCTCGAGTTCTATTTACATGCGAGAGATAATCGAAACATCGATGCTCTCGATCTTCTGAAGGAGCATTCCAACAGATTATATTCCCTTTCCATACGTGCAGATACTCCACTCGCCCTATTCGTCACTTTTGCCCAATTGCGCATCGCCGTCAATGCGCCATGCCTGAAGCGGCTCGAGGTATATGTGAATGCGAACGTACGTCAATTACCGGATATATTCATGGATCGTCCTCCAGCACTGTCCCATGTCAGGCTGGAAGGAAGCACATTCGGCTTCGGCTCCGGTCTAATGAGAGGATTGACTTCCCTCATCCTGACTCGGCGGCCTTCTGGGTTGACCTTGCCATCTTATCAAGCCTTCAGCGAGATGCTCCTTGCATCTCCAGAGTTGACGCACCTGACCCTTGACGGAGTCCTTCCTGACATTCAACTTGATACAGAGTGCATTCAGATCGAACTGTTATCTTTGGTGTCTCTGGAACTCACAATCCCACCTCACTACGAGTCCATCGATGGAATCTTTGACATCATCACGGCGCCAAACCTTCGTAAACTCAAATATTCGAGTAACTGGGAACCTGCGTGGATGGCTCTTGACTTAGTCCTCCCTGTCCTAGCGGCGAAATTCTCAGGCCTGCAGGAGTTCCATGTCGCTATCACTTCAAGTGAAGCGTTCAAGGAGCATAGCTGGGTGGACTCATTGTTATTTCGAGCCTTTCCAGAACTTCGCGTCTTCATCCTGGATGCATTTGATGATTCCCATATTCGATATTTCCTCCAGGTTTGGGCTGAGTATGGGACTGAGGGCAATGCAGTGCTGGATTGGGAAGGGATATACTTTGAGATGTTGTGGCCGAAGTTGGAGCTCTTGGTCGTTCGCGCACCTTTTGATGATGACACAGACGAACCATCCTTGGACGGACTTATCGAGTTTCTAGGCTCAATGCGGACGTCGTTTGGGCTCCCGTTCGATGTTAAACAAGGGTATATCTTCGAAGGGCTTGGACGTGAGGAAGATGGGCAAGGTAGGGAAGAAGAGAGGAATATCATCACTACTCGCGATCGTTTGGCAGCACTGGCAGCTCGGGGTGAGAGACCGTTACCCCCGCCTCCACCTTACAGTACTGTGCAAGCAACGGGCTGGGAACGATTGCCTACTGGCATGAATGATCCAGTAGACACGTTGCAGGATGAATAGTTTTCTTCACAGACATCTTAACCATTATTCACATACGAAGTCATATATACAAACCCATAACATTCCTGACGTGTGCACGCTCACTCAAACTTATACAGTTGCTTTCGAGGTTCTTGGTCAATTTCTATTTTGAGCAAACTACTAATACTTATACACGAGACTCGTAAGCGCCTGCTGCTACCAGCCTCTCGACTGTATCCAGCGATCGCAAACTTGTTTCTCTACCTTTCTTGTCTTATTTTTGGAAATCTCGGAAGTGAATGAGTTCAGCTCTGCCCGGATTCAATGACGCTACCATGTGTAAGGATCAGGGTTTTTCTACCATTCAGCCATTAACTATTCCACTTTCAACAGCCGTCGATCACTTGCCAGATGAACTTTTGTCCCTCATCTTTGAGTATGCAGGACTAAATATGCTGCATAATGATGAGCCTTCATCTGTCTGGTTTTCGTCACAAGTTTCATTCAGGTGGAGTCACATTATCCATCATACCCCCTCTGTGTGGTGTTATGTGCCTATCTATAGACGGTCGAACTTGAATTTGCCCCAGCTTCACTTCGAAAAGTCCCGGCATTACCCCCTCTCTATATACCTAAACGTAAGAGCAAGAGGTGCCAATTTGGTGCACGCACTTCAATGCATGGTTGAACAGTCGGAACGCTGGTATACGTTGATTATACGTGTCCCTGACGCACCGACATTATCCACAATCATATCTCGTCTACGAAGAACGTGTGCACCTCGCTCGAAGCATTTCGAGCTATATGTTGATGCCCCTCAGCATACGATCGGCCAACTACCGGAAGTCTTTCAGGATGGTTTTGCGCAATTGACATCCCTAACATTACGAGGTAGAGCGTTCAATCTTCGTTCACCTCTCCTTTCCAGACTACGCTCTCTGACTCTATGCCACTTACCTCAACTTCAAGGACACCCTCCTCATCACACATTCCAAGAGCTCCTCGGTGCATCTCCGAAGCTAGAGTATTTAGCCCTTGACGGCGTCTTCCCGTATCTTAGCCTCGGTATCGAGTATGACGAGATCCTCGTTCCGGCCCTACAAGTGCTTGATATCAGGATGCAGTGCCAGGGTTGGCGGCAATTCATATCGATCCTGAAGCTCCCGTGCTTGAATCGCTTGACGTTCACGAGCAGCGAAACCAGCGTATGGCGCTCATTCGAGTCATCATTGTCAATCTTGGCCGCGAATGTGGGGCCCTTGCAAGAGCTACACCTTAATGTCCTCTCCAGGGAACCCCCCTTCGTGGACTGGAGTTAATCCTTTCCTCCAGACTTGAGTTGATCAGAATTTTTACGCTAGCTTCGCGTCTTTGCAGCTATTTAGCTTGGAAGTGAGCGACGTCATGGTCGCTGAATATTTCTTGAAGCCGTGGGCGTCCCTTGCGTTTGTTGATGAGTATTCTGGGTTTGCAGTGACAAACAACCCGTTCAGCATGGTTTGGCAAGACTTGGAGCTGTTTGTCCTACGTGCACCGGGGCTCAGAGACCTGGACCAAGACAGTAATTTCCTGCACGAGCTACACGAGCTCCTTGAGCTGCTACGCTCACTCCGCCTATCGCTGAATATGTCACTGGAAACTGTATGTCTGCCCACGACGCGTCTCTAAACGCGATCGGTCGCGCGTGACAGTCAGTATATGAGCCTGTGCGTTACATCACACCACTTCTGCCCGTCACCCATGATGTTTGTGGGCCTCCACACTCCTCTATCCTAGCACAAGAATCAACAAAATGGCTCCGTGCCACCCATCTCTCATACATTTCCCTCCGTTGTCTTCTTCCCCAGCTTGTTTCGCCGTCTGACGCTTGTACATCTGAACAACGTAGATTGCACATTACGCTTCGGGTTCATTTATTCGCTAGGTCCATGCACATGTAACTAACGTGACACCGCATAGGCTTAATTGCTAAGCCTTCCGCTCCGAGAGTCCCTCTAATTGTTTTGGCTCTTGCTGGAGCACTTCCTGACGCGGCTTTTCCTTACTGCAATTCATTGGGATTGAGAACTTTGACCAAGGACTTGCCAGACGTGGTTGTTTCCCGTACAGCAATGAATACTCTTACTGTCGTTCACTAATAGGAATGACGATTCTCGGTAATTTTCCCCGTCCCCTGTTTGCATCTTCGTCGGACTTCTGCTCACCAGCTTACGCGAGGCATTCTTTTTGCAGAGCGGTTGCTAAAGTTCCTGCAACGCCGAAGAACATGCTTGTCATTGTGGCCATGAGCGCAAGCCATTTCGTACTTGAGTGGCCTTCCCACTGTGAAGGTGAGTTCATCCTAACTTGTGTCCCTCGTATAATTCATGAAATTGAATAATGAACCTACATGTCTAGACGTGAAGATTACTCCTCATGACTCGAATCGGCTTGGTGCTGACCTCTTCAATTCCTCAAGCCTAACCTTCGTAGCGGAGATCATCATTTTCTTCGCCGACTTGTGGGTGCACACGACCTTCTCGCTATTGGCTAGTAAGGGCTATAAGAACAATCCAAATCTACTCAAGATCATCTGGGCAATTATGATCATTCAGCAGGTCCATTTTTGTTTCGGATCGTGAGTACCACATACAATTGCACAATACATCCAGCTAACGATTCTGTCCCGCTAGCGCACCTACTACTGAGACCCGTTGGATCCACGCATCCATCCTTTTATCCGAGATTCTGTCTAGTTCGTGGTTACTAGGAAAGCTAGATGGACAGTCGACCAGCGTTGCTGCACTCTGCCCGCTCCTAAGAAGTCACGTTGAAGTGGTACACGGCGTCAGTCTAGCGTGTACATGCGCTATGTACAGTCTCTTTATATTGGTTGTAATTGGTCAATCGTCCATACGTGCTGTTTTGGCACTCATCAGATGCCGGGAGAGTATATAAATGAACCACTACGTGATTTTTATTGTGTCCATGAAAAGATTCGGGCTTACAGTAGGTGGCCAAGTAAAACTAATGCTCACTGCTCAACCTCAGAAGCATAACGGTCATACACTCTGCATCGTTTCGATCACTAGGCTAACAGTACAAGGGAGGCACCCTCCATACCCTACTTGAAATCCAGTTACAGACGCTGACTTATTCACAATACAACCAATATCATTGTATATCCACCCTATTTGTAGACGAGGTAGATTGTTCAGACACAAGACTGATGAGACAAAGTGAGGTTAGCCTCGAAACTTTAGTGAGGACAAAAGATCTCACCCCAATGATGCTGTTGACTGTGATGGTTCCAGTAGATGCAGTAGTCGTAGTTCCTGGAGTGCAGACGCCACCTGGACCTCCAGGTAGAGCGCAGGTATCTCCAAATGGGACGGTCGGAAGGGGAATGCCAAGAAATGTGCCCGAAAGGGAGAAAGCCGTGCAACAACCCGTCGGGACAGTGCAAGTGTCTTGCCTTGCAAAAAGAGACGAAGCTGCTGTCGCCGTAACATAATTAGCGGCGAGCACGGCAGTGCAAATGGTGTTGAAGAGGTTGAATTGCATCTGAAGTATACAGAAGGGGTGGTTAGTCATGGACAATAGCAAGGGAGAGTGGAAGTCATACAATGGCGATTTCGAGTTCTGGTGTAGCTTACACTGGTGTGCTGCTGAGGCTCTACTTCAGACACCTCAGTTTTTATACCTTTGAATGGCGTCTCTGGTCGAGCTTGCCCACAAATCAGACAGGCTAATCTTACCTTGTAATGGAACGTGGCTGAGGTCTCACTGACTGGGCGTGGATACCAAACAGTTCATTTTATGGTTAGCATTGAGGTTATCGAACGTACCATGACAGCAAAGAACATGGGCGTCGTCGTAAGAAGCGGCGAACAAATTATTCGTGACCTGAATGTATACCTGGTGATTCAGAGTAATGGCTGCAGGTATGTACTAAGTTCGTTGTACAGCCGCATGGAATGAAATTCTAAGCGATGAAAATGGGTCAGCAGGGCTATAGCGGGTGAAAGCAAACCCGTAGAATTCTGAAGACGCACCCATAGACGTCGCAGTATCGTCTCTCATTGGTCCCCACTGACAACGAGCGATATCCGAGTCTGAATTCATTCCACAAATATAGAATGCACGTTGGTGCTCATGCTAAGTAACGACTTGTTAAAGCATAGTTTTATTTATGTACGCCGATACTCACTCACCTCATGTCAAGAACTTCGTGCATGACCGCTAGGAACATGATGGTCATGTTCGACATTTCTTGTTGTCCCGCTATTCCGCACTTCAATTCAACTTATCAAATTATACCCATAATTCTGCCATAGTAGTACAAGAGGTGCAGTGACCACCTCATTTTGGCCGTAATAATAGGCATAAGAATGCCTCTCGCCCTCCAAGAATGAGTGACACAACAATGCGATGACTCACGGAGTTCCCCATGCGTATCACTGATAGATTCGATCTGCTGCTTACTTGCGGGAATAAGAAGCCGCAATGCAGCGTCTCATGTCCGGCTACTGCCTCAGTTTTGCAAGCCAGTGCTTTTATGCGCTGTCTGCATTCTTGATGACCTTCCTACTTTCACTAGGAATATTAGCGCACATCCATTAAGCTCATCCAGGGGAGACTCTGACAAGCTCCAAAAACCAAAAATACTATAAGGATTCGGACTCAGATCACTCAGCTGATCACCTTGTCTCCACCAAACGCTCTACCTTGAAGTACGTACTTGGGAGTATTTGAATTTTGGATTGAGCTGCCTGCGATTAGGAACGGTCAGTTGAAAGGTATGATGCCTGAGTTTGGAGCTGATACCTGTTTAACCCCATTATAGCTGAGTAAGTTACATAAAAATAGGATAAGTGGAGGGAAGATTTCACTTCCAGATCAAGGTTCGGGACATCTGAGTCAGCATCGCTGAATGACGAACCTGACAATCAATTTGAAAACAGAGGTTTAGATGCATACCCACCATGTAGAAATGCAGGAACGGTAGTGAGGGTTTCCGCGCCGCCTTATCTTGTAGAAGGGACAGTGGAGCGTGTTCATACGGGAAGGCGGCCGCCGTGTCGCCGAGCAGTGTCGGTGATCCGCCTCAAATACGCTCATTGGTGTCTGCAAACATGGTTCAATTTCGTGTCATATTACATGAAACTATCATTTCTGTTGATGGCCCTCCACATAGTTCATCAAAGCACCGTACACCGCTAGGGCAGCGCGACATAAGTGAACTTCAACAACTTTTGGATGCCAGTACTTCGCGAGTGGTATCAAAGTCGTATAACGTCTTTTGACATATATCCTAATTTGGAAGGTCCTGTAGAACACAAAAAGTGCAACATTTTTGAAGGATCGATTAGTGACATTCGTCAGAATCGCGTCTCTGGCTGTGGATTAGAGAGAAACCTGATGTAGAGCGCTTTCTGCTTCTCAACGTGGTCGTACAACCATGAGCAGAATGAAAATGCCGTTACTCAGACTCAAGAAGATAACAAATCGAAGACAAGAAGCCATTGGCCCATCAAGCTTGCATCGAAAGGAGCACACGTCTTTGGGATATCAACCGAAAGTTGGATGAATATAGGTGATCGTGGAATAAAACGGTGCTCACTCCAACCCTGAAGCAGTCACGGTCCAAATTCACGAAACTGTCCCTAAAGATCTTGTTGGAATCACAGGAATCATTGTCGAAGTTGTCTTTCATGCAAGGAACGATGTGTTGGATGTTGACGATCCGCAGCATAGTTTGCTGAATGGACAATGAGCGGGATCGTTACACCGGCGGCGTTAGAGAGCTTGAACCGCAATCCTCCAGACAGTGTTTTGATTGTCAGCCGCAGTATGTGATCTTGTTTTAACGGGCCTAGTATTGCAAGACGTGAGACTCGCGGGGATAGTCAGATTATTACACAAAAGGTGACATCATTTATTATACTCATCTCGTATGCATTGCGTCGAACATGATACAGTGGGAGAAAAAAAAGCAGACCGTCAACCACTTCAGCATAAATGAGACTGTAAATGGCTTAAAGGAGCCTAGTAACCAGATCAAAGATGACAATAACATCGAGAGCTTCGCCAGAGAATGCATGGACCCTAGTTGTTTAGTAGTGCACACGTCCACGCAGATGTGCATATAGCCTTGTCTTGAGGGAGGTAGATGGGATGACAAGATTACCACCACCAGCTAGAGTGGGATGTTGAAGGCTGAGAAGTAGATATCCTAGATGAAGGCGGCGCACTAGAAATTGAGACAGCTCGACTTGGTCATTGAGCAAGAAGGACAGGGGTGTTTGCGAAATGAAAACCGGATGAGCAAGAGTGCAAGTTAATACGCACGTATACCCACACCAGTGGGTTATGTAGTTGGATCTTTGTTTTGTTGTTGACATACATGAAAAATGGCAATACTCGAGTAAGGTTGCGATACAATGTATGATCCAAAATCCTTCCGTTGGCTTGCAACATCAGAAAGAACGCCCTTGTCTCTATAGCCTTGGTTTACTTCTACTATCACCCAAGCGGAGCAGGAAAACCCATATTTATCAGAGCCACTTTCTCGTCCTGTCATGAGCTAGTTGCAAAGACCAAGACTTATCAACTTGAAGTGAGCTGAGTGAGTGTGAAAGAGGAGGCAGAAAACATGATCGAGATGATGCATGTGATCGTCGGGAGGTGAGAGCCGACTTGCGAGAGCATTCCGAACATCATGGCTACTCTCCAGTTCCGGACATCCAACTCGACTTATAAGCTGCCTTGTCGTCCACCTTTTTCAACGGCGACGACAGGATGTCCTCATTCCTACGTGGTGTGCGGCCAAACCTGCGCCTTCCCGTGTCCTACCACACTGTTCGGGCAATGAGCAACTCCACTAACATTACAACCATACCTGCACTACCTCTCCAGCCGCCCACTATTAAACAGGAAGATGACACGTTCAACGATCGTGTGGACGAAATGCAGGCTTTCTTCGACCTGCCTCGTTTCGCAGGTCTGAAGAGGCCATACTCTGCCGCTTCCGTTGCTTCGAAGCAAGGGTCACTGCCAGTGCTACCACTTCCGTCGACCTTGCTTGCGGACAAGCTGTATGCTTTATTTGATAAAGCAGGCAAGGAAGGAAAGCCTGTGCATACCATGGGTGCGATTGACCCTGTTCAAATGACACAAATGGCCCCCCATCAGGAGGTGGTCTATATAAGTGGTTGGGCTTGCTCGAGCCTGTTGACCACCTGCAACAACGAAGTTGGCCCGGATATCGGGTAGGCGTTGTTATACCTTAAAATATCATGTGGATGCGAGTTGATATCGATATTCTCAGAGATTACCCGTACACTACGGTCCCAAATCAAGTCCACCGTATCTTCCGAGCTCAACAACTACACGACAAGAAACACTATGATGAACGTATCTCTGCAACTGCTGAAGCTCGGGCGAAGATGCCGTATATTGACTACCTTCGCCCGATTATTGCTGACGCCGACATGGGGTGAGTATCGTGTTCTCCTAACGCACGAGTGACTATATACTATCCAATCCAGTATGAACTGACTTCTCAGACGCGTCTTAGACACGGCGGACTGTCAACTGTCATGAAACTGGCTAAATTGTTTGCTGAATCTGTGCGTTGTTCTCTAGACGCTATAGTTTATGCGGTTTACTAACTATTTTGTAGGGAGCAGCAGCTATTCACCTGGAAGATCAACTGGTTGGTGGTAAGAAGGTCAGCATCATCTTTACCCGTGCCGCCTAAACACCTCTCATGCTGCTGATGTACGCAATAGTGTGGACACCTCGCAGGAAAGGTTCTCGTCCCAGCTTCGGCCCACGTCTCCCGCCTCATCGCCGCCCGGTTCCAACTCGATCTGCTCAAATCCTCTATGCTCTTGATTGCACGTACTGATGCCGAGTCTGCCAAATTGCTCTCCTCTACTGTCGATGTTTTGGACCACGAATTTATCAAGGGCGTAACGAAACCTGGTAAACCACTGGCTGAGGTTATCTCTGAGGCAGAGATGGATGGCAAGACTGGACCTGAAATTGATACAATCGAGAAGGAATGGTTGGCCGCTCACCCTATGTGCACTTTCAATGAAGGTTTGGCCTGTTGTTCCATTCTGGGTTGATTTTTCTTGCTTACAATCCCCAATCTCTAGCTGTCAAGGTTGCTGTCGACAAGTCCTCGATTGCTGATAAGGAAACCGCATACAAGGAATACCTGAATGCAGTCGAAGGCAAATCTAACTCGGATGCTCGCAGCGTCGCAAAGGACATTCTTGGTGAACCTGTCTTTTGGTCATGGGAACGTCAGTATCTTAGCTTTCGTCTTTCTGACAACATATCTAACATCAACTATATAGTTCCGAAGACTCGTGAAGGTTACTATCACTACACCGGTGGTGTCGAGGTAACTTCAATTTCTTACCTTGTTTGCGCTACTGGTCACTCACAAGCCACCTCACTAGGCTGCTATCAAGCGTGAACTTGCCTTCGCTCCTTATGCTGACCTTATCTGGCTGGAGACAAAAACGCCCGATCTGGCTCAAGCTCGGTACTTCTCTCGCAAGATTAGAGATAAATACCCCGGGAAGTGAGTGAGCTCCCCTCCTATGTGTCTGCACCACGGTGACGAATTATCCTCATAGATGGTTCGTGTATAACCTGAGCCCGAGCTTCAACTGGTCTGCCCAGGGTTTCTCAGGTACGACTTCTGTTTATAAATGGCTGGAAGACGCAAGTGATGCCAAGATTTGATTCGTAGATTCGGATTTGAAGAGCTTCGTCTGGGATCTTGCAAAGGAAGGGTAAGTCAACTATGCATCACCTGAGAATATTGCAAGTAGCTGACGGAGGATTAGATTTGTCCTACAGCTGATCTCATTGGCTGGTCTTCATGTGGATGCGACTGCGACGGGTGAGTAATTAGCTGATTCGATATTTTCCGTATCTCTAACGTTCATTACGCTTAGCTGAACTCGCTGCTCGATATAAAACTGACGGCATGCTTGCCTATGTCGAACTTGTCCAGCGCAAGGAGAAGGAAATCGGCTGTGACGTCCTGACTCATCAGAAGTGGTAAGTCCGATGGGCTTGAAAAGTATAGCGATGATTGCTCATCAGCATTCGCAGGAGCGGTGCCAACTACATCGACCGCATCCTCACCACGGTATCCGCTGGATCGTCGAGCACCTCTGCAATTGGCAAAGACTCAACAGAGCACTCATTCTAAAAGTCACGCAGGGGAAACATTTCCGTCAGGGTGAGCGCGACGTCAGTCGCTTAGCACCGCAGTTTCTTGTATTACAAGCGAAGCCAGATCGCATGTACCATAAGTTGGATTTTACTAACGAAGCATAGGCTGAAGAATGCATAATTGCTGCTGTGCGTACCCTGAGAGATGTGAGATAGAGAAAAACGACGAATAAATGGAAAACGAAAAAAATATGAAAGCGTAAGAACAGGTAAGTGTAAAATAAGCACACCGAAAGCAAGATTCAGAATGGACAAATGGAGCTTATGGACAGAGAGATTGAAGAAAAACTAAATCGGCCAGCAAGTAGGTACGAAAACGATGAAAATTTAAAAGATCATCGCTCCTCATGACTCTTGAGATGTCATTGAGTGATCCAGCCCATGATAGGGATATGATAAGGTTGATTCCAGGAAGTGCGATTTTGGAGGAGAGACGATCTCGAACTGAGAAACATCGAAACTTGGTCGTTCTTCCCACGAGGCATCAGAAAGTCGGGAACCAACGCCATTTCGAGGTGGCGAAGTGCCTATGCCTGCGTTCAGCGGTGAGCGTATTCGTGAAGATGAAGCCGTGGTGGAAGTTGACGACACGCTGGGGCCTCGACGTGTGACAGACTCAGGACGTTTCTCTGCAGGAGCACCGTTAATAATGCCATTAAGCGTCATCTGAGACTGGCGACTAGAAGCACGGGAATTGGGAAGGGGAGCGTACTGATCCGGTAGCGCAGGGCTCGGTGGGATATCCGAGAATCCATTAGTCACAGAATTCCTCATGTTGGTTGCCAACTCTAATACACTCGGTCTCCTTCGACGACCCTCTGGAGCTTGTTCCGTACTCGATCGTGGCGTTGTTGTCGATGACGTAGGTTTAGAGCTACCCTTGGAGACAGAGAGACTGCCCGATGCGGATTTCCAAGACTTGAGTATGGACTTGCGAACACCGCTGTTCCTGTTCGACTCTGAGGGAGGTTGCGGAGACACCGACGGTGGTCGTTGTTTGGCCATGGACGGCGGCCTTTCAGGAGGCGGAGATGGTTGACGAGCCATACCCGCAGGAGGTACTGGGTGAGAATGAATTGGAATTAGAGGATATCGTGAATCACCATCAAGTTGTATGCCTCGATACGGAGTTTCACGCATAGCTTGGATCATTGGCGGAACAGGAAGGTTGCCTGAGGAATTAACGGGCGCTGGCGGTGGTAGCATTTGCTTCGAGAAAGACTTGGAGCGTGTTCGGCCGTTCATAGGTTGTCCATTCGATTGAGGAACGTTAGGTGATGTCCGACCAGACTCTGGTATAGTGTAAGTCGAATTACCGGATATAGACGCCTGCTTGTCGCTTCTTCTCCAAAGTCGTCGAATACTCTTCACGCTCATGAGCGGAGCAGACTTCTGCTGTTGCTGAGATTTGGTAGCGTCTTCTGACGTGACGGAATCAAAAGAGAACCTGCTAGACGGTGTGTGCGCAGCTGATCGGTCACCGCTTTCCCTAGCTTGAGCTAGAGTTAATGACGACGAGCGGTCTGGTGGACTGATGATGGGATCATGAGACTGCGCCGCTGTATCTTCCTGGAAGATCTGCGATTTCCGCTGTTCTTCCTCCATGTATACACTTTCGGCCTGCGAGGGGAATCGTCCGAATGGGTCTGGTGACAAGGGAATGATAGGCGACTCTGAATCAGTCCGGTCTCGAAGGAAGAGATTAGGAGCAGCCAAAGGCGGATAGAGTCCACGCTCTTCCTCGAGTTCACGCTTACGTGCCAAACTCTCATCGGACATGATACCTCCTGATGGACGCTTTGGCTGGAAAGACTTCGGAGGCTCTGTAGATATGCCATTGAAAGCAAACCGAGGAGGTGAAGGAGGTCGATCAGGATCATCACCTCCGTTACCATTCAGAGCAGAGAAAGGGACAGCCGGCCAAGATGGGGTCTCTCCAGGCGCACTCAAGCTCCTGTACGTATCCAACAACCATTGTCAGAGCCCATCTATGGGTCATCATCACAGTACATACTGGGGAGGAGATCGCGGCGGGCCTCCGTTACTACGAGGAGAGCCGGTGCTCCGAACCGAACTTGGTCGAGGAGACTCATCGAGAATCTCTGGCTTCAGTTGACGTGGTGAGAACTGGGCCAAAGTCTGTGAAGATCAGATACGTCAGCGTAAATCTAGATTTTATTGAGAGATGGTTCCACCTTCTCTATTTCGTCAAGCTGCGCGGCCATAATGTACTGACTCTTTCGCCGATCATTGGGGTCGCTATCATCAAACTGAAAATACCACGAAATCAGGATCTATGTATCGTAGCAATGAACGTCAAGGAAACAATTAAATATACCTCTGAACCGTCATCTGTCATGGAAGGGTCGAGTCCAAGATTCAGGTCATCAAAGACAGCACCACCTCGTTTCTCCTCCAGAGGACTTCGCACTTTCATTACCTCCTCATCAAAATCGTCATTGTCAGAATGTTCAGGTTGGCTATATGTGGACTCCAGTGGTGATGGCTGGTCGTTCAAATACGCCAAGTGAACGCTTCCACTACTACCTGGCATTGGGCTAGTTAGAGCAGGAACAGCCAATTCATCCGTAGAAGGAACCGAAGCGGCTAAGTTCAGAGGCGGAGGTATATGCCGTTTAATCGTGGCAGCAGTTGTTGCAGTATCGCTCGTCGAAGATTGGCCATTGTTGGGCGGGGAAGACGGTATCGACACAGAGAGCGTAGGCCTATTGAGGGTGTTTAGCAGTTCCGTGACTTCACCCGTCTCCGACCACTTGTCTGCCTCATCATCCGCTTCCAGGTCGTTCATAGCAGAAAGCGCAGCACCATCCAAAGCAAGCTCGACAATGTGAGAATTACTTTGCCGCTTGGATATCCCTCGTGATTCTGATCCTGCATGCAAGTCAGCCCAAGCCTCTTCATCTGTCCCAAAGACATCAGCTAAAGGATCACCATGTCTGTTCACTTGAACCATATCTTCCACCTCCTCGGCCTCGGCCTCCTCGTGCTCGCTGTCAGAATGCTCCAATTCAACGTGAACAGGAGATTCTGAGAGCTGCTGGTACCCAGAACTCAGGTCAACGTTCTCCTCATCTTCCTCGATTTCGCTACTGGCTCCCTTCGCGGATCCCTCTGTGGTTAAAAGGAAACTCGGAACAGGACTGCCCGTTTGCAGCCTTCCCACCAGCTCGAGATCAATCGGCGCCTTCTTCGTACCTGGTTCATCTGCTTCACCAGCATCTGATACAGTGTCCATCCTACTTCGCATGCCTAGCCGACTTTCCGCTCGCTTCGCATGATTGACTTTACGACTTCGTACCCAAGGTTCGTACCATCCGGCCTTCTTACGATCGATGTCGAACTCGACCTTAGCAAGAATCGGAATCAAAGAAGGCGAAGTAAGACCAGGAAGTGGGATTGCATTTACACCTCCATCTCCTGAGAGAGACACAGAGGAAGCGGATTCCGGAGTATCAAGGTCGGATTGGGATGAGTAGGCGGAATTTGAAGGTGTTGATGGCGACGGTGTTGGATAGGATGTAGATGAAGGCTGTGAGGTATCAAATCGTTTGGGGGATATCAAAGATCGCAGTGAAGCACTTGCTGCCACCTCCTGCATGAGGCTTGGGGAAGAACGGCCTGCAGTGTTGAAGCCTAGGCCTAAAGGCCTTGGTCCTGGAGTCAAGCCATCGTTCTGCTCGACTCTGAGCACTCGGGTCCATATATGCTTCCAAATCTCCTCCGATATTCGGGGACCAGGTTCTTCAGAAACCGCTACATCAGATGAAGGTAACGATGAGTTTGTAATAAGGTAAAGAACCATGCCAAGAGTGCTCGGAAGAGCATATTCTCGAGCAATAGCGCTGAGCTGAGACTGTAAAGTAGGATAAACAGGAACCATGATACCGCGACGGAATTGACCGTGGTATCCTGACGCGGTAGCTGGAAACGGCGTGAGTTCAAACTCGTCCGAGATATCATGAGGCAGATGTTGTGGGGGAATGACGTGAAGCAAATACTTGGAAGTAGAGGCTGTGGGAGTATGAGTGCTGCCAGAGGCCATAGAAGGTGTGGGGGAACGGCGAAAGTGGTCCGGAAATGATGATGATGTAGATGAATTAGGTTGCGACGGAGGCGAAAATGGAGGTAGACTATAAGAGTGAGTAATAGGTACTGGAGTGGAGACACCAAGTGCATTTGCGAGCTTTGCTAAACGGTGAGGTGGTAGAGGAGCGCGTGGAGGTCCCCACGTCGGACCCGGCCCCGTAACATTGGGCGAGAGCAACGACGAGTCGTCCGTCATGGTCGTGTCCGGCATAACGGTCATATAACGTAGTTTGCAAGTAGGCTTCGTTTCGCTGCTGCCTATGAGCTTGACATGAGTCTATACTACGAATTCAAAAGGTGAGTTACTTGGTATACCGTGGTAACCACAGACCCACAAAGCGATATCGTCCCTCAAGCTATGAAGAGGCCACGTAGAGACCGGTGTGAAGTAAAAACGAGAGACTAACAGGCCCGTTGTGTCTCGGAATGTCTCGGACGACACTGAAGGCCTAGATACCGACAAGGAGTGGTGTTGGTATGCTCAAGGCAGCAAGAGAACAACAATTGCTTTGCCAGTTCGAACCTCCACATTGGGTAGCCATGTTAGGAAAATAGTTCGCACGCATAATACTTCACCTCGAGGATACTTATCATCCGTACACTTGACCTTCAACAAACTTCCAAGGTTTCATCCTCTTCAAGCTGCATTTTCCAAATAATTTACTACTCTCCCTATACTTGGAAAGATCTCAAGCTGCACCTCCGGGAAAATGCTGCTTTAGTGCATCTCATACTTCTCACAATATTGGCAACGATGCTCTTACTGGTGGAACAAAATCTGATGCACTGTCCAACAACGTTGACAGAGTACACAGCCGTTGTGGAAACTCTTTTGATACGCCATTGCCTCGGACCCTACCGCGGATAGCTCTGACTTCCCTCATACTCGGCGAGTAAGCCTCCCGCGGAAAGGGCACCGACGCATACCGGTTTTTGGCCTTGTTCCGTTGTGGCAGTCTGGCGATGAACGCCTAAGGTCAACAATCTGCCATCCTCGTTTCTAGGCTTTTGACTTCGCATCCATATGATGAGCTCAGAAGTTCCAAGCCGTCACCAGACAGATTCATGCGCCTTCATTTGCTTGTGGCGGTTTTATGCCATCTCAGGGTCTCATCCTAAGTTGTGGATTTTCCTCCTTCGTGTTCGCCTCCCATTCAACCTGGCTGGTCTAGTCATCCATTTGTCTCTGCAGTCTCCTGCTGGACATGGATCTGCTGCGGACATGGTTGTTTACTCGACATGAGACGCAGGCCGCCAAGACCATGTATCCTCTACTAGGACCGGATCCGGTGACTCTCATCAACGTTTGCTTCATCTTCGTGACCCTTGGGGACGTTCTACTGCTCCTGCTTATTGGAACGCTGCTCTTCTCCAACCGAGTTCGCAGGCGGAATGCTTCGTTGATCAACCTCCTTGTAGTGACTATTTTGTGTAGTATACCCCCGGCCATGCTGTGAGTTCTTCGATTCGTCAGAGACATTTGTGTGTAGCTAATTGGACCTCGTCAGTTACTTTGGCCAGGAGATCATGAATCCACACCCGCCCATTGGGTTGTGTTTCACACAGGCGATTCTGAAGCATGGAACAGACCCAATGTGAGGCCGTCTCGATGGCTGACGCTTATTTTTCTTGCTCATATTTCCATTAGGTTTGTTATCGCTTCGTTAGCATTAGTCATTGAATTTCTTCAAGGAACTGGAGTCGTCATATTGAGGTTTATAACACTGCGCCAGTTGCGAGTACCTTTAGTCAGTATCATGCGGTGGGATCTGACCTGATACAGCGCACTGATCACTGCTTTACAGTTGGTGGCGTTGCCTTACATCACGTTCCTTGTGTTTTCGACTATTACTGCAGCAGTGAGCATAGCTCTTTGGGGGTTCTATCAGCTTTACGGCTAACTATGTGGGACAGCTTGGTGGTAGTAATCTCAAGAAGGTGAAACACAAGTCCAGCCAATTGTACTGCACCGTTGATTATGCTGCACTGTATGTCCTGTCGTTTTGATGTTGGTCATGATTAACATCGCAATTCCTAGTACTCATGGCGTCGAGTTCTTCTCTGTGGTTGTCGTTGTCGTCACTGTCGCACTTGAAAGTCAGTCTCGACGTACCGCATACTTCGCTTAGTACTGACAAGGTGTTTTGACATCATATCTAGTACTCACCATCTCCCGGCTCCGCAAAAGTTGGAAAGACGTTAAAAATCAGGCTAAAGAATTTGAAGGAACTGCCGATGCCCGCAAAAACAGGTTTAGACGTTCTCAGGCGTTTCGGGTTGCAGGGTTCACCATCTTGCAATTGAACTACATAATGTAGGTCATATTAGTGTTTCGCGAGTGTTGCCGCAAGGTTTTAATCTGAATCATGTTGGATGCATGCGATCTAGCCTATGTGGAATCGACTTTTATTTCAAATCCGTTGCGACGCACATCCTACCGATCGTGTACGAGGCTCTGAGTGAGTACCATCGTCTTTGACCCATTACCAACCTATTAATGACGGGTGTGGGGTGTTTGCAGTGCCTCTAGGGACGTTTCTCATCTTTGGCACAACGGCGGTGAGTAACATCACATTTTATAGCCAAACTTTATGCTGATGGTTTATTTTCAGGACTGTATGCGGCTTTGGATGTTCTGGAGACCTCGCGATGATGATCCTCAAACAGACGCACCTATCGCATTAGCGGACAACGCTCAAAGACTCACAGAGTCATTCCTGATCGCCACCCCAAGCGATCGTCGGTCGACGTCCCTCCCACCTCCACCTCCCCCCAAAGATCGTCTCCTGATTTATAGTCAGATTCCTCGCAGCGATGATGTTGGTGATAGTCCAATGTCGGAAAGCGGCGACCATTCCGTGACTGCTGTCCAACACGACACTATACAGGGCTCTGACGAAGACTTTCGCAAGTACCTGCATAAGAGCAAGGATGAAGACGAGGAAGAACACAGGCCTTCTTCGGCTAGGGCCGTTCGTTTTCTTGACCTCGATACACCCGTTCTTGATCTATACCTACCTCCGGAAGGTTTCTCCATTGATTGGGACAAGCATTGAGCTGCGCTCACCCTCACTATATATCACGTAGTTTGTCTCGAAAGCCATTCCTCCAACTCTCACATTCATTGTATTTACTCAGCCGGTAGAGCTCCAACATGCACCACCTGCACCATTAGATGTATTAGTAGGAACATTTCATATCCTATGATTTGGCCCGTTGCACGCCAATGAAGTATTGGAACAGTGGTACATTCCGGTCAAACGAAGAACGCAGTCTGCGAGGTATATGCGACTATCGAACGGTCCGGACAAAATACTAGCAGAGACAGACTATTCTGCGAGAAGATGTAGGTAAAGATCGTAAGAAAACAAGTTCATGTGCAAGTCCGTGAATGTCCATGAGAAAAGGGTGAGACTAAAAAGTGCTTAAGAGAAGACAATCATTTGTGCAAAAGAAACAAAGACAACATCCGACATGTCCGTGACAGCATGCGTTTTGCAAGAAAAGACGTTTTCAACTCCGTCCAATCGCTACCTGATGTCACATTCCCACCCCTTAGAGGACGGTCATGCATCCGAAGACGGTAGTGAGACCAACAACGGCCCAAGTGGCCATGTTGAAGTTCAACTGTGGGAGTGCACCGTTGCCATTGAAAGAGGTCGGAGAGGGCGAGGTACCAGCAGAGGTGCCTGAACCTGATACAGAACTTCCAGTAGTCTGAGCGCCGGAAGACGCACTGTTGGAGACAGTGACACCGAAAGGAGTGGAAGAGGTGGTCGCGGCACTAAAACACGACATCAGAGATCAGGTTGGAAATAATTACTACGATGAAAGGTGACATACGGGACGGTGCGAGTAGAGCCAGTGCCGGAAGAAGCGCTTGATAGGCCCGAGGATGTTGAAGAGGCAGATGACGAAGTAGAAATAGGGTCCAAGATAGAGAAAGGAGCGGATTCAGCAAAAATCTGGTTGATATTCCTACAGGTGAAGAATCGCAGAAAACTTCAGTGAAAAATCATCTGACAGTTGATGGTTGTGTACGCACGTCACGTTCACTGCCTGGAGAGTATATCCGGAGCTAACAAAAAAAAAAGAGTGAGCTGAATTATTAGGAGGAAATAGATAGGGCTGCTTACCTTGCAGGGACGACACCCAAGGCGAAAGATAAGGTCCCCGAGCTCGTGTCGACATTGTTCCCAAGAGCAAGAGCTTGATGGAACAAGTCAGGGTTGTTCAACTCAAGGGAGAAAGAAGTCGGGTCGGTAGACAGTGTTGTCCAGTTGGCGACAACTTGAGAACTGCTATGCCAGTCAGTGGGAGTAGAGAACGTGAAGGCTGAGACGAATGGGACGAGGACCGCGAGCGTGCTGTAGGGCCGTTTCAATTGTATGTTTATGTTAACGCAAAGACGATACGAACCTGACAAGGGCAAACATCCTGAGAGCCTGACAAGGAGTGAGAGGGAAAGAGGATAGCTTGGTGTCGTTAGGAGAGACGAGGTGCAGCGAGACCGCGAATGCGAACCTAGCCACCCGTCTTATGTATAGCTGCGCTCCCACGCTATTCCGAGAATGTTCTCGGGGTTGACCGGCAGATTAGTTTATTTCAGTCCGGAACGTTCAGTCTTAGAAGCTCACAGCTACCGTCTTGCAGGTGAACGTTGTGAACCGCCATGAGAACGCTCTCATGGCACATGTTCCCATCAAGAAAAGAAGCAAGTGAAATAAATTATCATGTTCTACTCTAGCCATGCATGTATTACATTCTAGTCTAATAGATCTATCATTCAAGCCAGGTCAGCACATTCATATTTACGGAGAACGTGAACATACCTCATCAAACGGTCTAGTATCATTGAAGCAGCTTTCCCATACTTCATTCACAGCTCGTTCGGCCGTGGCTTCATCCGGACATGCAGGGTTGGCACGCACAGACAGCACAGCGCGACGTCGGACACAGGCCTATAAGGAAAACATATCATTAGCAAGCATTCGCAATTGCGAAGCGCCACAAGACGTGCTCGGACATCTGGCACTTGCCTGATGCTGTTTGGCAAAAGACGGAAACCCTCTTCGCAATTCACGCATATATCTACAGTCACCGCTAAGGCTGTTCGCGCGAATCTAGGCAGCCAAATATTAATGCCATGACCATGTGCAACTGAAGGCAATTTGACAACATACCTCACTGCATGCGTGATGCCTCAGGTCGTTCCAGTCAACCTTGAACTTGCAATGGTCATACATGTGAATGAGCTCGTGTACCAACGTGTCTTCCATATGACGTTTATTGAAAAATTTGCCTTGGCAGACTATAATGGCGCCAGCTTGTGGACTGAATCCGCCCGAACGCGCAAAGTCACAGGGTACACAGACGATATGTTCGGGTGAAACAGGGCATCCGGAATGCTTAAGGTGTTTGAGCATGAAAACGACGGAAGGACCTGTCAAGCAAATAGGTCTAGCACAGTCAACGATAAGACAAAAAGGATGTCAACCCACTAATACTGACTGTAATGCATCAGTTCCTTCTTCCACTTCTCACATGTACGTCCATGGAATTTTTGCAGCTCGCCCAACCGTTCCTCTTCAGATACGCCGATTCCTGTCACCAGCGAAAATGTCCGACTCCATTTCTTGAATATGGAAGCATCAGAAGGTGTAGATTGAGATGAGGGCGAGCCACTGGTAGAGCTCTCGCCCATGCTCATTTCGTTCGAGCAGAAACTTGTTGCTGCGCTGAATTGAGCGCTAAAGCAATGTTATGATTAAGCGCTGCCACGTGGGTGAAGATCGTTCGTAGACCCTCCTTCAGGAAGCCAAGTTCAAGCCGACGGGGGCACTTCAGTTCACAAAGGGTATAAAAGATGATTCATTCCAGCGAGTAAATCCATACAGCAACAATGCAAAAAAGTTCAAAAGGGATCCAAACTGATGTACATGATCCAAATCAATTCTTACTTCACCTACAACTTCGCAGGATTCTTCCAAATAGGCTTCCGTCTCTTTATCACGTCATATCAGTTTCATTCGCCCTCAAAATAACCGGCAACGATTCTCACCTCCACAAAAGCAGTCAAACCCTCCTATAAACATAGTAACGGGCCGTACATAGCCCATAACCGATCAGCCTCATGGCTCGACAAGAACAAAGCTCAAGCATCTGACCTTCATGTTCTCACCACTCTGCGCTCGCCGGCTTTCCTTGGATGTTACATGCGCAGCAACAGCATCTTCGAGACTTGCTTTCTGATTTGCTAGTATCAGAGCTCGTTTAGTGCTTTGAACGGAGTCGGGGGAATTCTGGTTAATCTCTCTTGCCCACTCGAGTGCCGTTGCGAGGACTTGGTTCTTGGGTACCACTTTGTTCACGCTGGCAGAATGTGATGTCAACCGAGCAAAACCGGGTGAAAGATGGGAATACGCACAAGCCGAACCGGGTTGCCGCTTCTTGCGCTGAAATTGTGCGACCCAGCAGAAGCATCTCCGAAGCAAGCTGGACATCCAATAATCAGTCACGCTTTGCATATCACGGTCTGTCTCAATTGTACCTGATGTCCTGCTATTCTTGCAAGTCTCGGCATTCCTACCGTTGATCATAAACACCCAAAGGCAATCAAGAGCTGGTGACTATGACTAACCCCCTTGTAGAGCAGTAACACCCCTTTTGACTTCGGGCAATGCGAAGACAGCTTCCTCGCTGGCAATGACAATATCACAGTTGAGCACCATCTCCACGCCTCCTCCGTACGCGCTGCCATTGACAGCAGCGATTATAGGTTTCGGCGAAGATGATCGACGTGAGATAGAACCGAAACCATCAACACCTTTAAGTAGCTCCTCTTCGCTGTCTGCCTGCCCAGTGCTAGCGCGTTGGTTCCAACTAGAGTAGACGTATATAATTAGCACAGACGCTATTTTAGAATCGTTGGGGTTCACGAACGCAACAAGGTCTGCACCCGCACAGAATAAACGTCCCTGTCCAGTGAGAATGACAACCCTACAATGCGCAGCCTAAGCTGTCGTCAATTATAATAAGACTATGGATGTGGACTGACCAGAGACTCGGTTCCTCATCAAACCAGTCCAAGATCCTCTTGATGTCCTCAGTCATAGTAGGCGTCATAGCATTGAGAGACTTTGGCCTATTAAAAGCTAATATCATGACATGTTCACGAGGGAAGACGACCTGAATGTCGTCTGAGTGAGGTGGCGGGCTATAGTCCGCGAGTCTTCCAATCGGTGGTGGTAGGTAGAGCATAGTGTTGGGGTGTGAATGTAATGGAGAGGAGATGCATGTCGGGCGACTAGTGGTACGGTCTATATCATCCACTTGAATGCGAACGTGAGTGCCCCGCCGGCTAACCTGTTCCGGAACAGCTGAGAATATGGGCGGTTATACCGAGTGTAGCGGATGCTTTTAGAAAGTGGTGTACGTGCAAAGAAATATCGCGCTTGAATAGGAGGTATCGCAATGCTACGAGGCAAGTCCAAGGACTACGTTTGTCTGTTGCATGCGCCGTTGCGAACGCTGCTGCGGTGTTCTCAGATCCCCACTAGCAAGATTCCATTCATGCCAAGTCCCTTCGACCCCGCGGGGTAGTGATCGGTTACGATCACTCGTTTGAACAACATATCCGAAAGCTTTCATTGGCTTGTACATATCACGGACAATACTCTCTCTCCCTGCAGCTCCGCAAAGCTCTTAGATTTTAAGGCTCCTGACATATCTGACCAGGGGCAAAGTACGACCTCAATGCATATACAACACTCACAAACAGGAGTGCAGTGAAGATACAGGGTGCTAGTCTTTCAAACAGAATTGCCACATGCGATCTTCACCACCTACCCCTGTGGTTCCTTGACCATGCACTCGTTCACCTTTAGTCATTCGATGTTCATACCCCTTCCATACCTTCCGATCGAATACGAAGGATCTTAGCTGGATGTATCGAGGATTCGGAGGCTCATTTGCTTGTTTCGGAGGTGGCGGGCTTTTAGCAAGCTTGGGCAAATCCCTACATAGAGCGTCAGTCTTGTCGTCGAAATAAAGATGAATTCAAAAACGGACCATAATGTGTAAGGTGTGACGTTTCGTAAAGTGATGAGGATAGATCCCCTCGGTGCGACAGAATTTGAAGTACCAGCCTCCGATGCACTATCCTGGCCTTCATCTTCCGACTCGCCGCTCTTCGGCTTCTTTTTCTTAACGACAACTGGAACAGGTCCCGTAGTCAAGAAGCTTGCGGCGGAGCGTAGGAACCCCAGTAGTAGCAACTGGTTTGACAGAATATTTCTATCCTGATCGGTGATACCTTTGCCTATAAAGCAGTCAATCAAAGAACTGACTCGTTCAATAACAAACTTATTCGAGGTATATCAGAGATACTCACCAGCATGAGGGAAGTTCCAAACAATTTTGTCAAAATTTCGCCCTCGAAGGGCAGGGTACTTCTCTAGCTTAGTTGCGTCCACTCCAAAAATCACTTCTGCCCCTTTCTGCCGCAGAACGGTCACAATGGCATGTGCATCGGGATACTTTGCATAGCAGTCGTCTTCGGAATCGTATGCAGTTGCAGTGATATTTCTGGCAGGCAAGTATTCCAGAGCAGCCGGGGGCTCTACGGTCAAAGCTCGAGCAAATGAGAAGTTCCCTTCTCCAATGAGGAGAATTCTGTCGGTAGCAGTGAATGGTATTGTAGGAGCCCTAGGAACAGCCTTTCCCTTCCCCTTCGCTTGTGCGACTTTTGCATGTTTGCCCTGTTGCTCTGCGTGCTGAGCGGCATGAGCAGCGTCTTGTTTTTTCTTCAATCTCGATTGTTGTGATGATAGGGCAGCCTTTAGAGACGTCTTCCTTCCTTTTGCCATCGTTCCCGAGTGTGGACCCCAAATGAGGCACGGCGTAGTCTGTGAAATGAGTTTTCGCCGAGATAGAAAAAGCGATGATGGTCGTTAGCAGTCACAAGGTACTATCCGTCTGCGACGTGGAACCTTGTAACTCCTGACACGTCTCTTCCACAAACCACCACTGCATATAAGCACTTCCAGTCACTCCTTTACCCTTAACTCATACAATCCACAAAATGGTTCGGACCTTCGCTTTCTCTGCCTGATGCAAGTCGAATAACGCCTATGTCATTCATAGCCCACAGAATTCGAACTTCGTCAACGAAACGCCCAGTTCGCCAATAAGGCTCGTGCGGGCAAGAACCCGGTGAAGCCGTCTCGTCAGGAGAGGCTCGCAAAGCGAAGTCCTATTAGCCTATGGGCTTTGGGTGCTATTCTTTTCGTGGTTGTCGGAGGAGGTATGTTATGTCACACATCTCGTCTGCAGTGTACCTATCATGTTCATTCATATTATGTGCCAACAGTACTGTTTGAACTGTTGAGAATCATCTTCCTGTGACGATAGCAGGGTTTTAGTATATTGGTATCGGCAACGATTGCTGTACCTATGGCGATTGCCATTGGATTAGACTTTTTCTTGGGACGTGGACACTTTTGGTACATTTTCATTGTATAACAGCTATTCCTCATATCATTATTTCTCGGTTTGCTCAAGAAACATATGCATCATTCAGAAACTGAACATAAACATATAACACAGCAGGAATACAAAGATCATCCAACGATCTCCTCAGGTGGTTCTTCCAATGTCTTCTCTTGTTGCTCCGGTGCGTTTGGCACAATAGTTCCAGTCAAAACGAAACCAGCTGCTTCGGATATCAACTCCACATCGGGCTCCTCCGCAGGGCCTGTGACTTCGATGCCTTGCATTGGTTCAGGCTCCAGTTCTTTCTCGTCGATCTTGACTTCGTCTCCAGCCCAGATTCGCATTGTGGGTTGCCAGATCATCACAATATTGTCTTCGGAGGTGCTTGAAGCTGTCCAGTCTTCACCCTTTCCTGGCGCCCAGCAGAAGTCCGTTGGCCGAGCAGTGTGACCTGATACAGATAGCATCAATGAAACCATTGTACGCAAAGCATGGACATAACTTACCTCCGTGAACAAACAACAGCTCCGGAGGCCCATCTTCCTGATCATCCGGAGTCTGCTCTACACCGATCTGTGACAAATCCCAAATGTTGATTCTTCTGTCACTAGAAGCAGAAGCGAAGACAGTAGGGTTGTGTGGCGACCATGCGACATGAAGAACCTCGTCTTCATGGCCCTCAAATACGTGTAGACGCTTGTGTGGACTACGGATATCGTGAAGGATAATGGTCTATGGGATATCAACGGTTATGATTTGCATGATGGAAGCTGAAATAGATCACTAACCTTGTCTGCACTACCGGTGAGTAATAGGTGGTCTACAGCAGGGCTGTAGGCAACAGCGAGGATTTCTCTATCATGTGCTTGAATTCGAGACGTTGGCTCAGCAGGAGCTCGAGTATCCCAGCTATGAGAGTCCAATTAGCTTCCAAACACCAATAGAAAGCACGGAGACGGACATACATCATGAGCATCTTATCATCTCCGACGCTGGCAAGCACATTTTCGTGTCTAGGGTGCCAGTCGACATCCTAGGGCCACCTCAGATTTAATACGCGATCAGGTATGCAGAGATGCTACGTACCCCGACAACGGACGTGTGCCCTCGGAAGACAGTCGTGGGTTCTATTGATGTCTTGGCCTTGGTATACGATGAAATATCCCTGAGATTCGAAATTTAGAGCAGTGTCTTCCCAGTACGTTACTGCACCCTCACCAATGGCATACCGTCATGTCTTCCGACGCTCCGAGAATATGTCCTTGCTTGACAGGGTTCCACGACAAGCCAAACCTGACATATCACTCAGCTAATATCACCTGCGCAGTCACTTTGTAGACTCACCCTTCCTTGGTCTGTCCTACTAGTCGGATATTTGGTCTACATACGCCATCCCTATCTGGAGTATTCGAATGCTTTGTCCGATCGAAGATGAGGACTTCGCCAGAAACAGCCTTCGTAGCAATTAAATCGGGATTCTGGGGCATGTAACGCGCTCGGTTGACTTCCCCTTCATGGTTGATCTTTTGTGTGATCTGAATGCGAGGCTGAGTGGGAATGGTGTGGCCACCGAGTTCCCCACGTTCATCGTCATAGTCCGCTCGATCAAGTTTGTCTGCAGAGGGGCCGTCGTCGCGTTTTGGAAGTTGTACTGTTGCTATTTGGAGGTAGTCTTGGGCTTGTCCGGAGGTGTGGGTGCCGAGCAGAAGGCGGTGGACAGTGTAGGGTTTGTTGGGTGGTCTGCAGAGGATGAGCGAGGTATTGTGTGATGATATACCAAGGACACGCACGATTCTTTGTCTGGAAACCATTGGCAAGTCAAACTTGGCCAGTCCAGAGCATGTGTGATAACAACATCGTAGAGGTAAGGCGCGTTTTTCTTCCTATCATTGGACGATAGCTTCAGTTCCAGCGCATAAGGCTATGGAAGGCCTTGCTCACCATATTTTGTATTCCTACGCGTTGTAATAGAAATCCTAAGACACACGATTCCGTAGAGCATGGGATATTAGCATACCTCATTGATGAGCTTGTTCTCCTCCTCAGCAGCAAGGTCATCCTCCTCTTCGGGTGCTATAGGTCGCATTCTGATCAACAGGGTTTATTTCACGATATTGGGACTTCAGGTGTGAATGAAAGAGTAAGGGCTGGACTGGGAAGTTAACGTCCAATAAAATAGCCGGTGCAGAGATGATGAGAGTCAAAGGTAAAGTGGCCAAAGCTTCAGTCGCGTTCGGGCGCGCGATCATCCGTCACGCGTAACTTTATGTCCAAGTCGAATACAGAATAGCTGCCTGCAGGAACGTGTACTCTACGCTTCAAATGTGATACGCACATATATGTTGGACATTGAACAACAGTTCACGGATATTCTCTATGAACCTCTGACGGAGGTGAAGCGGAATGACTGATATACGGAGTTGGCATAACCCTCCTTAGTCTAAATTACGAAAGGCTGAACTCTGTCAGGCGAGACAGATCTACATATCATGAGTACTCCTTCTCCCATTTCGAGATAAGCTTCTCTATGTCGAAGCGTGGGTCTTCTGGGTCTGTGACAACTGTAGGAAGAATGTATTCAGTTACAAAAGCTCTCCGCCGCTTAAGAGAGGCACGCATATAAAATACTCACTGCTGTCTTTTGGAGCCTCCTGCTTCTGCTTCCATGCCTCCTTAGCCTGCTGGATCAAGTGCTCTCGCTCGTGAACAGCATGGTGCAACTTCTCCTCATCGTGAGCCTTCTGGAGTGATCGGCGGTGTGCAATGCCGTAGAAGACACCGGAAAGGAGGGCGGTATAGCGAACCACCTGGATACAGCAGTGACATGATTAACCTCGTAGACCATGAAGGCATGAAGTTAGAGAGCGTACATTCACCGTTGAGGAGGCCATTGTGGGAGGGGGTGTCCGACGGCAGAAAGACACGGGCTACAGACCTGACTAAAACTTCATCAACGCATGTTCCTGCTTATTCCAGATCTCAAAGACTGGTTCCTGAAAGTACTCACCGAAGTGGTGACTGAAGATTCGTTTTGTTGCACCGTCGTTTAGACAGAGTTGCTGGCGGAAGCGCTCCGGCAGTTTCCGGCTGCCTTCAGGGTTTCTGCATTTTGGTCCCTGTTCTTCACGCATTTCAGCATGCAAAACATACCTTGGATACAACGTAATTTCCATGGTCTGCTCGAGTCATTTGTCTGCCATGTTCTTGACAACTCAGCCTAATGGTATGTTCGCCATCTGTATGTCTTCCAGTAACAGACCCGACGAACGAATCATGGCGTCGACTAGGAAGATTCGATCAAGGAGGTCCGCTAGTACTGCTTGTGCATATAGTCCTCAGATGTTTTATTCAGCTTGTGGCGGAATCCATATACATGTAGCATATACGATGATCGTGTAAATAGTGTAGGCGCAAAATTGCCATTCTGAACAAAAAGAATGTCTCCCAAACGTGCCAGCGCTCGTAATCTTCCAAAATCATGAAACTTCTTTATCATCCGTGCCATATACTTAGCATGAACTTTGCAGCAACCAGCTCTTGAGTATGAACCACACCCCTCCAGCGTAGACGGTGAAGAAATGTTCCGCGCTTCTCCTTGGGTGTCATACGATCCCAACTCGGACGCAGCCACAGGAGGTCAAGGTTCTTCTCGCTCTTTTGCTCCCGCCATGACTAAGGACGTCGAAATGGACGCCCCCCAAATTTCTACACTGCGCGAAGATTCGCCAGAACCAGCCCCTACCCGTACATCAAAGTTTCGTGTGAAGCTCCTGGTGGGAGATGCTAAAGGTGCAGGGCCGAGCGCAACTCGCACCCAGGCTCCTCAGCCCGAAAGCGAAGATGAAGACGAGGAAGACGAAGATGAGGAGGAAGACCAGCTTATTGACGATGATGAAGAGCAGGAAATCAAAGTGACACCTTCACCTGCGATCTCCGTTACACCTAGTGCCCGTGGCTCTCCTTTTAAACGCGGAGTTGGTAGGGGAAGAGGTGGTGGCAGGAAGAGGGGAGCGAAAGCAGGTGAGCTTTCTACCTTGATATCCCGTGTATATGTTGTTGAGGCTCATTCGAACAGGCGCGACCGTTACGGTTCCTCCTTCTGATTCAATAAGTGCCAGTGGCTCAGTTACTAGTATCTCAGCCCCTCCTGCGGCTGCCAAAAAGCGAGGCGGCGCTACTAGAGGCCAAGGACGTGGAGGGCGAAAGAGGGGTGGCGGAAGGTATGATCTCTCGCATCTAAGGACTGGACGTCGAATTTACTTCTCACTACTTAGAGGGGCAAAAGCTCTTCCGTCTTTGCTCCGCGATGAGGTGGAAAGTGTTAGTGAAGGTATGTTCCACACCACATTGTGACCATTCAGCCTTATAAATCATACACCTCAGCATATGCAGGGACGGCAGCCTCTTCACCAATGCCGCATGATGAACACAGCCCGGAGCCCGAAATACCACCTCAGCCAATAATACCACCTCCTGCGCTCACCGATATCAACTTGGACATTGAGAATGTTCCAATTCCCGTTTACCCTCTACCATCGAAACCATTTCCAGTGCAACCTCCACCGAAGATCGGTTCTGGTTTCGCACCTGTAATCCCTCTAGACAAAAGCGGTAAACCAGTACGTCGTTGGCGACAAGCAAACCGCGAAATTCGAGGTATTGCGGGTGGTCGATGGTTCGTCAAGTCATGGCTAGGAGATAAGGAATCTGAATTTGCTTCTGCTTCGCAAACTGCTACGCATGGAGCAGCGGAGATGGCAGGGCCACCAAGTCTCATACTTCCCAAACTTTCTGGACCATCGATATCTGGAGCGGCATCAGGGAAAACTACGCCACGGGCAAGAGCACCGAAGGCTGATGCTGGGGGCTCAGTGACCGGTTTCTCATCTCGAGCTGCTTCGACTGCGCCAGCAGACTCCATCTCTGCTGCACTTCCAACCAAGAAACGCAACATAGGGCAGATTCTTCCTGTGCCAGAGTCAAAACCTGACACACCCGCTGCTCCTTCACCCGCAGGTACCTCTTGATTGTTGTAGGTTTTTACACCATTTGTCAGCTTTCAGTCCCATTGCTTACCTTTTGCGGATTGCTTTTCGCGACATCCATCCTTCGCTGTAATTGTAGTCATTTGCTCTCGATGTTGTATTTATTCTGCGTAGAATCAGGGCCATATCTGCTGTAATATCTAAATGACGAACTGAATAAGTTACTGAAGATGAACTTCAATTTCTGATCACACGTGTACAGTGTACACTGCCCAAGTTCTGCCCAGACAGCGCAAGCGCATGGGCGCCTACATTATATCATTCTTTCCATCCTCCCTGAAGTGGGAGCTGCTTTTGGTTGCAGGACACCTTAGTTCTGCCAGTCAAGATATGTCTGCGAGTAGTTCAGGACAGGCGGTTTCAAAAGCGAGGGAATATGGTACGCGGATGGACTTACCCTGACTTATGTTCATAGGGGGTTAAATGTTGAATGCTCTACAGTTACGACGAATATCCCGCCATCCTATGCCTCCGACCCGAAATTCAAGAAGTACACCCAACAGGTCGACAAGTGCTTAAATTCATTTGACAATGTTCAGGAATGGGCAGACTTCATATCGTTCCTGAAGCAACTACTGAAGGTAGCGATGACGTTCTGTTATGTGAATCGTTTAGGCTAAATTTGAATGCCGTCAGACCTTCCAAGCCTATATGCAGTTCAAAGAGATACCAAGAAAACTTATTGTTGCAAAGCGACTGTCGCAATGCCTTAATCCAGCGTTGCCTACCGGAGTACACCAGCGTGCATTAGACGTGTATGCACATGTATTGGCCGTACTTGGAGTACGTGTCCTTATCATTTGCCATCCGCTTTTAATGCTAATCTTCTTCGTAGTCAGAAGGTCTGCAACGCGACCTGGCATTATGGTCATCCGGTCTCTTCCCATTCTTCGAATACGCTGCGACATCTGTGAAGGTACGTGCGCAGTCCATTCGTCGTTGCATCTGGCTGATGAACATTTTCATGCAGCCAACTCTGCTGAACCTATTCGATACCCATTATCTTCCTCTTCAGGCTGGTCTTCGTCCCATCATGAAGTCATTCATTCTCGCATTACTCCCAGGACTGGAAGAAGAGACTGGCGAATTCTTCGAGAAGGTCCTAGGTTTGCTTGATCGCCTATCAGGGACTGTTGCCCCATCCTTCTTCCTCCAGAACATGTGGCTCATCATGCTAACGTCACCCTCGGCTCGTGGCACTTCTCTCAATTTTCTGTCAAGACAGTTACCGCGCCTCCACGCTAATGAAGGTGTGACGATATAATTTCATATGCTCTCCAGTAGTCTGAACTCATGTGGAGAATGTCAGACATCACAGCGATTGTTGGTCGAGATATTGGCCTGATGATTAGAGCATTTGCTGCTGCGCTCGAGGATGACGATTTGCTCGTGCGAAGATCCGCTCTGGACCTCCTGTTGCAGTCCCTTCGCATTGACAGCATTGCTATCAAGAAGGCATCCACAGAAGACCAAAACATACTGATGCGTGCGGCGACAAGCGTGGTCCTGCGACGTGATTTGTCTCTGAATCGGAGAATTTACTCATGGTTGCTTGGCCCAGACGAGCACAGTCAACAACAGGTTGCTTACCTCAAAACGCACGCCTTGGATTTGTTGGCTTCGACATTACGAGTCAGTTCACATGCACATTCATCAACGTTTCTATGCTGACTCTCACAAGGATGAGATGTTCCATCCATCAGCAGACTACTCACAGTCCCGGCCTTTCAAGATCTTCATTTCGTTGCTGGACAAATGGGAAATCGGCTCAGCTCTGACCGAAGTCCTTGTACTCGACGCCTTCAAGGCTATCAGGATTATGATTGATTCTGATGCCGATATCACAGAAGAGGTAAATACAACGTGACATTCTTTAAAAACCGGTCCTGACATCGATCTCATTATAGATGACTATGACTGCGAGTACTTTGTATGAAGCGGTTGAACCGCACGCATTATGGAAGCAGTTGTTGAAGACAATCATGACTGATGTTACATCCAATACTTCGTCATGCGATGTAAGAAGACGCCCTATACCTCGCGTTGCATCTGACTCGATTATCACACAGGGTATTAATATGGTGTATCATATCTTGTCAAGCTACCACAAACATGATGAGGAAATCGAGACTATTCATCTACCGATTGTATTCACTGCTTTGTTGGAAGCTGTAGATGTAAGGTTCCAATATGCTCATAGAACATTCTTTACTGACGCACAAGCTCCACAGCAATTAACTTTGGAGGATTCTGCCAGAATACCTTCTCCGGCAACACATGCAACTTTGCGGTTGCTGTTGCAAATGCTCAAGCTCATTCCTGCCTCCGCATTGAAACAACGTCCACAAATAAGCCGCGATGCTCAGGCGGAGTCCTTGATTCAGGGGCCATATGCCTTTGCGTCCACTTTCTTCGGTCTTGACGCAGCACCGCTTGTTAGACAGTCTGAACTGACCTCACCACTCGCTTCAGCATTTCTGGACGCGACTTCCCTGACCATTACCGTAGCGAAAGGTCTTTCTGGGCCACCTAAAGATATGTCTGGAAATCGGCAATCGCTCATCGACTCGTTGGGATTATTGAACGCCATTGTTGATCGCGTGCAACAAATCCGAGGAACGTCATTACCTATTTCCTGGCAACCGGAAGAATGGTTGTCTGCGATTCTTGACTGTGTACAATCCAAGGTATGTATTAGCAGAGTGGTACAACTGGTTTCACGACTGATCAAGGCAGACGGCAGCGTTTTCGGTCATCGACTGTGGGATCACCTCTATCACTCATTTGCAACAAAACGAAGGTTTGGAACCGACATACTCTATTGACAATAGAATAACCATGGCTGCAATGATCAATCCTGTAAGTTCAAACGCTTAAAGGTTGTTTACGTTCCTGGATGAGCTGATGATGTAATGTATAGCTATTGAAGTATCTTCGACCTCCATACGCTGCATTCCACGCGCGGGCGGTATCGTTGATTTGGCAACTTGAAAAGTCCACGAAATCCTCTCACTTAGAGTCTCTCATTGCGGAGTCTATCTCTTTGCCGCGGAAATCTGAGGAGGTCCAAGAAGCATGCGAGGCTTTTGGTGTTCTGTGGAGATTGACAGGTGCTAGAACACCCGCTCTCTCTATCCGCTATTTTCTAACCTTTTGCATAGATGATTCGTTGATGCCGGGATTCCGACTTCGGGTACCAATGATGCTGGTTCTAGATACTTTGAAGAGCGACAACCCGAACATACGTCGGGTTGGTGAAACATGGATGAGATGTAGCCTTAAGTCATATCCTAGGTAAGTACTTTCTGTTCGTCCACTTCTTCTTACAAACCCCGAGTTCCAGAGTTCTAGAGCCTCTTCTTTCTGAACTACATGATCCTTCGGTACGGCGGTCAAATATGATTGAAGAGTTCAACGGCCGGCAAATTCAAGGATTCTATTATGAACGACCTTTCGACCAACGATATATCGCTCATCTTCTAGAAACTTCGTTGTCCATCGTCAAGTTTGGAGGGCAAGGATTCAGCAAGACTGCTAGGGGTACCGCTCTTTCACGTTCTGGCAACGTTGATTTGATTGAAAGGCTGCAAATAGGTAGTTCCATGTACTGCAAAGCTCCGAGAAAGAAGCTAACCGTACACTAACAGCTGGCAATTTTCCTGATTCTTCATATATGGACATCATGATTCACTTGCTGCTTCGGTGTGTTCAAATCCAAATATTCCATCGTTTCTTTGACGTCAATTTTGATCTCAGGTTTCTGCAGTCCGAGCCCAAACCAGGACTATCTCTGACGTTACATCCTCTCAACATCGTTATTCAGTCTACTTCTCTGGATTTGCTTCAGGCACTCGTTGTACGTGGCGAAGTCGACGCGATCACCTTGCAGACTATCGAGTCCACCGTCGTCAGCAAACTCTATTTCTCTGTTCATACTCACAGGCTGGACCTGCAAAATAAGCTCCTGCATCTTTTGCACTCCATTATCACTGCTTTGAGTTCACTCGCTGCAGGCAGCAAACCCGACAAGACATTGGCAGTCGATCGCAGCCCGGAAATATCTCCCTCGTCTGCAGTATCCGCGTACAATATCAACTCTTTGCTCGTGCAGACCTTGATTGATGGTCTTTCAGCATCCTCCAATCGTTCCGGCTTACAACACTGGTTGGACTTTGTTCTGTCAACTGTTCCGCAGTTTCAAAACGTCTTGCACAATGCGATTTTCCCACTAAATGATTGCGTCTGCAAGCTGCTTCGCTCTGCGTTGGCTGATGTACTGCAAGCCTCATCCGGAGGTGCCGTTGACGACATTATCTCTTCCACGACGGATGCAGATTTCTTGATGCTCTTAAATGCGCTTGAGCGCCTGGTACTTCTGAGTTCATCCCACATATCTACTTCCACTCAGGATGAAGATGATACCTCATTGGCAGAGAAGCATGAGTCAAGTGGGCTGTTGGGATATGTATCAAACGTATTTGGGTCCGATGCTACAGTCGGCGCTGCTGACGACCAAGGCACGGTACGCTAGATCAGGAATGATAACAAACTGTATGGCTCATGCTCACACAGGTTAAATCATCTGATTATCGCACCCTTCACGACGCAGTTCGCGTGCTGTATTCGATATGGACAACCCTTGTTGTTACCAAAGGCCAATACTGGACGTCAGAATCAGAGTCCCTGTCTTTGATTTATGGGCGAACTCGGACACGGTGCAGACGAGTCTTGGAGCACCTGTTCCGCGTGCATTCTTCGGGAGTCCTCGAGTCTATTGTGGTTTGTTGGAGTGAGATCCCTTCGGTGCGTGCAGTCTATCTCGAGACTTTGTCAAAGTTCTCATACAGCTCGCAGATATCCAAGCCGGAGGATGAAGCTGCCACGTTTGAATTGGTTGATGTGTTGACTTCGAGTGCTCACAATGTCGTGCACATGTTGTGCGAGAGCATTACAATCCGCGTGCAGGCACCACAAGAAAGAACGAGACGGCAGCTTGCAAACTCTCAATTGTCCGTATAAATATGACCTCTTGTAGTGCCTCACTAATACCAGTTTCTTCAGGTCGGACTTGACTCTGTTTGACTTCCTAGAAGAATATTTCCGACGCCTTGAGGGACCCTTGGCAGCACAGGTCTGGGTCCGTTTCATTCAGCTTGCTAAAGATGTATCCCTTTCTTTTCGAGAGTACAAGCCACAAGTGTTTTCTACCCTTCAGTACGTGTAATACGATATGATGTCCGAGGCAAGTGACTAATGTCTTGCTACAGGTGCTTTACAGTTCTTGCGGATAAAGTCACACAGACGACCCTTGTCGAAGACAAACGTATTCGTAAGGAGCTACAGGTTTGTTTTTTTCATTCAGTCATTAAGGTAGACTTGAATGATGCCTCTGTCTTGCAGGAGACTTACATTAAACTCCTGGACATTTGTTTGCTCCTTGGTCGTGCGTCCGATACTAGCTGGATTCGACGCAGCGCTCTTGTCAACGGGCGGGATTCCCCCGTACCCAGAGGTATGTAGGTCGGGTATGTCATGGTGGGTACATCTGATTAATGTGTCATAGATGCCAAACTTGAGGAGAAGATGAACGCAAGTACCACCTCTTTATCAGATACACTAAAGTCCGAGACGCTGGACCCCCTGGACCGGGTATGCACCTCATTACCTTTACATTCATTTGCAAGGGACTGAAATCGTACAGATCAACGTCTACATTGCCTCAGATGTTATACCAAACCTGCGCAAGTTCCTGGTTGACGGTGACAAAATCTTGACAGCGTGTAGTAGCATAACATATGGTATCATCACACCTGCAATGAGAGGGCGGTCAAGGTTAGTCCAACCTTCCGTCAGCCTGCCTGCTATTCCTAACTTGGATGGTAGACCTCTGGATGTCGACGATCATGTACTTTCCATCTTGCGAGAGATGACAAGACTCGCAGTAGCGATAAAGGCCTGGCGTGGCCCGGTCGTGGATGTGCTGAACGACAACCGCTGCTTCAATTCAACACCCCAGGCTGGTCGGAAATGGCGACCCATGGTCAAAATGCTTTTTGATACCGATAAGACGGCTTTCACGGAACTTCTAGGTACGGGTCTTGTTATGCTTTGGAGTGCCATACTGACAGATTGCTCACAGGGAGAATCACCACCGCACCTTCTGCCAATATCTTCACCAATCGGGAATATGAGATGTTACTTCGATCGCTCAATCTGCGTAGACTATCCTACGTAATACTGACTGGCGATAAGAACCATTTCCTGACGCAACTACCATCTATTCAGGAGAAGCTAGTAGATACACTTCGGAATGTCTCCGCTCCCATTGTTCAGAGTGAAGTGTATCTCTGCGTTCGAGTGCTTCTCTGTCGCCTATCTCCACATAATTTGTCAAGTTTCTGGCCAGTCGTCCTTACTGAAATGGTTTGTCAGTTCTTGTTCGTGTCTTGACTGTTCGCTCATGATCTTCACAGTATCGCCTCTTCGAACAAATCCTGGTAACACTGCCAGCAGACGGGTCAGAGGATCTTGCCCTCATCCTCTCCGCCTCGAAATTGCTTGATTTGCTATTGGTCCTCCAGACCGAAGAGTTCCAAATGTAAGGAATTGAGACTACATTGACCTGGATACATAGCTGATAGTCATGTTAGACACCAATGGATATTCATCACAGACACCGTTGACGCTATCTACCGCCCTGACGATTGGTCACCGGCAGCCTTATTGGATCGATTGGCTGAAGTTGTAGGAGACCTCCCAGCTGCAGAGGTACCTAATTTTAGTTCTGCTTGGTCAATGGCTGAAGTTCTTTTCGCACCATCCAAGCAGGATTCTAAGGCTGTCGATCAAATACCAGCTCCAACACCTCTTGTTGAAAATCGACCGAGTCGACGGCCGATGTTGCAATCGGTCCGTCAGATCGACAGCATTCGTGATCTCGTGCATTTCTTCTCACATGCAAGCATTGCATCTTACGAGAGTGTATACCAGAGTGGAGGCAACGTGGATTGGGATGCCGTGGAGCAGACGTTGTTGGAGGACATGTTCGACGGTCGATGATGATCTTCGTCATAAGAGTCTTATTCTGGATGCGGAACATATGGTAACCTTCTTCTTATATAATCTTTGATCTTTGCTTGTAGCTTCATTGCTAGAGCGCATACCACTTTGAGCTTTTGGACTGGAAATAATTATTGATAAGACGGAGCGGGCGGTACGCATCGTGGGTAACCAAGGTATAAGAGATCCAATGAGAGGTTTACAGACGAGACTGGTAATAACGTCAATATATATAAGACCCCAAGCAGCCAAATGAGGGATGAAGCAAATAGATCAGAAGTCGCCCCAAGTTCGACGGAACTTATACTGTCGACGGCCCTGAATGTTAGCGTTCAATTTAGTTGGAATACAGGTGGTGGAGACGGTACCTTGTAGGGCAAATTCTTCCTCATACGATCCGAAGGATTCTTAGGTGGCTTGTATCCACCATCACCAGAACCCCACTCTTCAGCATTTCCACTGGCAGCCTTCGCAGCCTTCTGCAACTTCTCAACAGGGTCAACGGGAGACGTCCTCGTGAATTTTGGCGTTGGCGGCTCCACGACGGGACTCTCGCCGACATGTTGGTCATCATGAGGATGCTGAATAACTTGCTGTTCACCGTCGGCAGGGTGCTGAGCGGGAGCCTTAGGCTCGTCGTGCTCGTGTGGTTCGTGTTGAGCTAGAGCTTCATCGACAGTAATGCCTTGGAACTTGGCTTCACGCTCGGCTTCCACGCGCTCAATTGATTCATGATGGGCGAAGTGCTCAAGATCCTCGGGATGGTTGTATGATTCATCTGTCTGGGTCTCTGGTGTACCGTGGAACTGCTCTGAGGGAGTGTCAACCGGAGTTAAGCGATAGAAAGCAGTGTAATTCTTCACCTTCGTGATGGAGGAAGAACTCTGCAACGCAATGAATCAATTAGCAGAAAACCGAATCGAAAGAAATTGTCGTACCGCTCTCGATGTCGTAATGGTGTCCCTCAGCACCCAAGGACTCGAAGTTGGGCAAGCCATCAAGGCCAACCGCCTTCAGCTCTTCCAGCGTAATCTTGCCATTTCCATCCTTGTCGAGTGCAGCGAGAACGGTGTTGACAATGTGGTCGGCCTTCTTCTGGTGTTCAATTTCGTCCTATAAAAGTATATTAGCCTGAACGTACTTCATGCAAGTAACACTCAACGCACCTTAGACTTCTTTTGAGAGTAGACATGGTGCACACCATACACGGCCTCAATCTCTTCACGGTCCCAGACGCCATCTCTTTATTTATAAAATCTTGAGTTGAGAAATATTTTAGCTGCTATCTACTCACCGGTTTAGGTCGTGGAGTGCGAAGAAACTGCCGACATCGAATGCGTCGCTGAACATAGAATTTCAGTTCCTTGGCACAGCTTTTCATCGAAATGTCACAAGTATCTCACATATGATGCTCGGACGACATCTAAAGCACATAATTCTGTCAGTCAACGGAGCCTCAACACAATAATTACTAGCGTACGTGTCTTTGCGCATACTGCTGAATAGTCTCCCCCGCTGCCGGTCCTTCTCCATGGCCACCATGAGCGTCGACGATATCAAGTCCGAAGACAAGGAGAAGACTGAGTAGTATGTGCATCTTGATCCGTAGAGGATGTAATGGTGAAGGTAGCTGTAAACTCCAGACTCCAGAGGGCAGATAGACACCAGCGCCACGGAGTCGTAACAGTGATCGAGTATCGTTTACTTCGTCCGGCGGGGCTTGCCGACCGGCTGCATGGACCAATTTGAAAGGACCGCCTGCGAGGGCCATTCATACCATAGGCTCAAGACACGTTGTCTAAGGTTATTAGTTTGAGATTTTACAATACAGAACTGAGTATAAATCCTTCCGCGCAGTGTAAGCTACATATTCACTCCAAACATTTCGTTTACAAATATCTATGGTAAGTGAGTATTCCTATTCTGTGTACTGGTAGGACACTACGCCTCTCGACTACTTAGTGGTGTCGAAGTCCCCATTTATTTAATTCTTCATCAACGCCAACGCCAAACGTGTAGTCTATATAACCTATAGGGCTTTCCTTTTTGTAGAACAGGGATCGATCGTAAGGCGTAAGAGGTACGTTTGCCTTCAGTCGTAGAGGTAGATCGGGCTGTGAACGAAGGCAGAATACAAGAACCTAGATAACACACCACCAGAGGAATCAAAGAAAAAGGCACCCACGTTGGAGATATAGTATCGTCCGAAGGCGATGAGGTCGCCGGTCCTGTTAGCGGCTTCCAATGCAACGTCACGGTTGTATCCACCAGCACTAATGAACGGCCAAGGCCTCCAGATTTCCCGCAGGAAATCATTGGACTGTATAGGTAATCAACTTCTCGATTTTTCAGAACAACGAGGATCTGCCTGACATACCTCGCCCTTTTCAGCTTCGCGATCAGTGTTACTGCTCACTCGTGGTTCGACCACGTGAATATAGGCGAGTTCTGGATAGAGTTCCTTTATACGACTGACATAGTATTTGAACGTCGGGATTGGGTCCTTCATTCTCATGTCTAGATGTAAAATAGAATGTCGGTTTTATGTCTGCGGTGGGTTGCATGCAACGTTACCTCCGTATGTTCCCCAAGAACTGAGCCGAATACCAACTTTCTTCTGCCCAACGGCTTTCACGACAGCATCTATAACTTCCAGAGCAAAGCGTACTCGATTTTCTATCGAACCACCATACTCGTCTGTTCGGTTGTTGCTCACATCTTGTAGGAATTGATCAATCAAATATCCATTCGCGCCATGGATTTCAACACCGTCGAAACCAGCCCTGTCGACTGCATTCGCTGCGGCTGTGGCAAAGAACTGAACATATTCCCTGATTTCTAAAAATGAATGATAATGAGAATTTCATATGCAAAAATGGAAAGAGGAGAAGGTACATACCGGCAGAGGTGAGTGGACGAGGTTTTGGCTTATTGCCGAGTGGAATATCTGAGGCGGCCACATATGGAAAGCCTTCACTCTCTAGAATGTCCGGATTTGCTGCTCGCCCCGGTGCCCACAACTGCGAGAAAATATATGATTTCTTTTCATGAACGGCATATGTAACCTTGAGAAAGTCGAAGTCACATGTTAGATTCTAAATGTGCCGTCTAAAACCAAGCTGACTATCTCACCTTCTTCCATGCCGCCAATTGCTCTTCCGTCTCCAATGCTGCAACATTGGAGAAGCCGCCAGCTCTTGGATGAATCAACGTAGCTTCAGAGATCAACAGAGACCCGGGAACACTGGCCCGCTGGCTATAGTATACCGATGAGAGTTCGCTGATGGTAACATGTTTATCGTTCGCACGAAGACGAAGGAGAGGAGCCAGAACAACTCGGTGATTGAGCTTGAGATCGCCAACTTGAATAGGTTCGAAAAGCTTGCTTGTTCTGGCAGACATGGCTGATAGGGGATATGATACAACAACGAGCTGAATGGGAGTGAAATGTGCTGTAATACAGCATTCACACACATCCCAGTTCTTTTAAATACGTCCGCTCTCATTAAGGCCCCGGCAAAAGGGCCGTTACCAAAGGCATATGGCAATGACACCAATTCAGGAAAGTTGACACGGACTGCTCACTCCACAATCGTTTCCCTGGATTTCATCCAGAAGGTACTGTAATCAAGGAACTTGGTGTACTTTGATCAAGTTACTGGACATCTGGTAGTAGGTTGGAATTGTTTGCTCGGTCGATCGATGCGCCTCTTAGTGATCGAGTTCTCCCACGCTCCATATGGTTCGGCAAGTCCGAATTCACTGAATGGCACAACATCGGTCAGGACCCCGGTACCTCGCTACACAGTCTACCAGTGACATGCGAAGTCCGTGGATTTGATTTGATTGTAAGCCTGTAGTGGAATGAACAGTCTCCCATTATATAGTGGAATATTGCTCTGCCCACCTGCCATCTGAATTTTGCATGAAATTTATTCACCGAATAACATACGTAAGTACACGACTCAACAAAATGCCTGGCAATGCCGACCAGTGGGCTCTATGTATAGCTACTATTAATCAACCTCTCAGATCAAGGCTGACTACATAGTGTACTTCGCTACACGGGATATAATGCTTGGATTCAAAAAGAAAAAAATACATGAAGAGTGGCTGTCGACTTGCGTCAGGGGTGCCACCTGCAGTCCTCTAAAGCAGTTGCCACTTGTGGACCAAATCGCGCTTGGAGCTCGTGACATTTTATTGCCAGCTTCCACGAGAGCCATATTGTGTTCCGACAGGGAGTTCCCACTGTCGTCGTCAGAGAATCAACTTCAGTTCGCCGTTGCGCTCTTTTCCTCTTTACATTCGCACTCCAGAGAAATTTTCAGGCGTTCTCACAAAGTGAATGAACTAGCTGACATTTAGACATTTGGGGTCATGGTAGTGTCACAAAATGATATGTATATCCCTCGACCACGGCTCTATCTGTTGCCTGCAACATGGCCTCACACGTAAATGCCTGTGAATGTCCTCGTGAAAGTCGCCGGCATCCTCAAAGTCTAGTAGCGCCTGTCCGCAATCACATCAGGCCACTTCCTATAGCCAGTCTGAATAATTAGACGAGAGACTGTCCACTGGCTGAATTTCGACTGCGGTTCATTCAGTAATAATTTTGACCCATCCGTCCGGGACTAAAATCTGACCATTGCCTTGGAGGTTATGAGAACGATGAAGAAGGACTTGCGGCAATGGTCCGTTTATTGTCAGCTATACTGGCGGGAATTGATTTAGCTGATGATTCCTGTAAACGTGGTTGTCTGTCGCGATTTAGTGGAGAAAGAAGGGAGCTATATGGAACGTTGTCAGGTCTTGCACGGGCAGGAGCCGGACTTGAGGGTTGTGGGTACTACCTCGTAGCTGGATGAGTGTGCAGGCGAATGTGAGCTGAGTGAGGAGACGAGCGCGCACCAGACGCTACTTGAACTCCGAATCGGGATAAAACACATACAGTAGAAGATAAGACGCAATTTTATCTTTTCTACTCTACATGAGTGTGGCCTACTTCGGTGAAAAGTCAAAGTCAAATGGGACCATAGAGAAGGTGGGTGGATGCGAGGGTGGGTCATCCTAATGGAGAACCTTCGTCCTGTGGCAACGGAATGAATGGATGTAGAACCTCTAGAGGGCTAGGTTACCATTGGCGCGAGTAATCCTGTCGGAGAAGTTTCGTCCTGCGGTATCGGAAATCCTGGTCATATCGTACAGAAAGCCCGGACAATTATTGCCGATTGACCTCAAGAGAACCCAGGAACGATGAAGCACAGCTTAGTAGAGCATGTAGGCAGCGTGTATGGAGTTTGGACGCGGGAATAGAGTTGAGGAGAACGGTTGGAGTGTGTCTGACTCTTGTCACGGTTCCGAATTCTAGAATTCGCAAGCGACCATTTCACAAGGAACCGGACGGGAGTATAGGGGGCCTGATTACCTGCTGGACAGGACCTCGAAGACACTATTGGCCTTGTGAACTATAGGTTTGCTCTGAACGAAGGATGAGGTTCGGCAAACGCCCGAAAGGATAGGTAAGCACGATGCCCGGCATTGCGACGTCCATCACACAAAGGTGCTGGTGAACTTCAACCGTGCCATTGACCTGGATCGCGACGGAGCCACGCACGAACAAATCGACGCCGCCTAAAGGATGTCGATAACCTTGGCCATAATTTTTACTGATGTTACAACCCTTGATCTCACATCACCGAGGGTTAGGAGGCAGGCTGTAGACTCGATCGCCGTGAGCACAGAAGCTAGCAATATCTGCTTTGTAAGAACGTCGTGGCAAGAAGAGGGGAAGACCACGCAAGCTCGGCCCCCGCATGCGGTACCGAAGCCTAGAAGCATGACTCACCTTGGAGACCTGTAAATCGCCCCAGTGTGAATTATTGACTTCTCATGAACCGGGGAGTATGAACCAGTATTCCCTCTTAGATCCGTAGGAATTTGAGAAATGTAGGTGCTTGGGGGTTATCGTGGCAAGATCCTGCAAATCGATTGATTCATTCTATACACGAGGCTTGAGTCAACGTCGTGCTCGTGACTCATTGTATGAAAACGACTCACATCCTCAATACTCGGCGGTTGAGGTATTCACAGCCAACGCAGTGCCATGTTCCAACAGCAGTTCCTATTTCGTTACCGAGTTTGCCTAGCCCCTCCAACCCTAGTCAATTGCTCGTCGCGGAGCCGCCAAAGGAGGTGACGTCACTTCTAGATAATCATTATGCCCGGTCGTGAGTCTTAATGGGAATAGTCTAGGACATGAGTGAGATGGATTGAAGCGGGAAACCGATACGTCGGGTTGTCTTTGGGCGAATAGTCAGCTTGAGCGTAGAAGCATGCCTTCTTTGATACGCCATTTGATTTAGCTTTCAGTATTGGTTAACATGCAAAGTGGTACATGCTGTAGAAGGTCTCCGAATACAAAGAATACCCGTCCAATTACAGCACTCACTTACTGTATGTCCAAGTGACATTTTCCGGTATCACCTGTATAGCAACATGGGTTCAAAGAACGATAGTGAATGTATGATGGCGTGAAACTTGCTTATGCCTAGGCCCGAATATGCACATTCCTGCTTACGGCTCTCAGATAGCGGGGTGATCTGAAACATCAAGTTTATTCCATACGTAGTCTCGTCCTTCTACATTGTGATCGAATTCTGGGCGCAGTGTTGGAGAAAATACGAACGAACGTAGAGGAATATTGTTATGCCTGGAAAGTCAGCGAATATACTTCCTGAGGGCGTGTGAGAAGCGGTGCAATTCAATTGGCTAGAGCACAAGCGAAACCAAAGTTATGGACCGAAGATCGATCTTGATCTTCACTGTCCGGGGTCCTCTCCGCGAAATCGCATTGCCCACTTTACTCAAACAACCGAAAACGTTGCTCAAGAAAAGCGATTTTGGCCAAAGAAATGCTTGCACACCACAGCAAGTCTCTCGCATCGAGAAGTATCTTCATCTATGTTAGAATGTACCGGAAAGATGGAACCTGCGAGGGTCTCGGACGAGTCAGAATTTCCCGATAGGGCGGGCATTCCTCGACAAACTGAATCTTGCTAAGCACGATCTATTACAAACGCTCGGGCGGTTTTTCGCAGAAATCTCACCCCATATCATGCCTTCAGCGCGATTAGCAGCTTGTTCAAATGTATATAAAGGCATTCCTGTTAACTCAAGGGTGTTTCATTCCGCTTTCTGCGCTTTCCTGTCCCACCCGTCATGACAGATACGCCTGGCGATGAGCACACGCTCTACGACGTCGGGAACAACGACGTCGACCCACAGAACCATCATGTAAATGTTCAACAGGCGGAACGCACTTTCAATGAATTATCTCGAGCCCTTTCACGCCGTTCTGTCTCTGGTCAGCCTGAGGATCGTTCCAAGACCGAGCGTTCCTCTGCCTCGTCATATGTCGGCAAGGACATTGAGAAGGGTGCGGTCGAGGAGGCCTTTGATCTTCGCGAGTACCTATCATCTACCAATGACGCCAACCAGCAAGCGGGAATCAACCACAAGCGTGTTGGTGTCACTTGGGAGAAGCTGCAGGTTGACGTTGTCGGTGGCGCTGACTTCAAAGTGAGTTAGCACCCTCAGTTGGATAGGCTCAAGGTAACTAATTTATTCGCCTTAGATCTACGTCGAGACCTTCGGACGTATGTCATGCTGGCTTCTCCTTTTGTGTTTGCCTTACGCTGATTGTCATATGCAGAGGCCGCCCTTTACTTCTGGATCACCCCCTTCATGCTGTTATGGAATTTCATCTCTCCGCTCCTCCCGTCCAATAAAAACAACGTCCCTACCCGTACCATTCTCCATCCTTCTGATGGTCTCGTAAAACCTGGAGAAATGTGCCTCGTCCTTGGTTGCCCTGGTGCTGGTTGCACAACATTCCTGAAGACTGTTGCTAATGAACGTGGTGACTACGCGCGCGTCATCGGCGATGTTCGCTATGCAGGCATCGACGCGAAGGAAATGGCCAAGTACTACAAGGGCGAAGTACTCTACAACCAGGAGGGTTAGTGTTGTGATGGTGCAGCCGCTCCATGCCTCACTCTGATATACTTTTATCATAGATGATATTCACATTCCGACTCTTACTGTCGGTCAGACTCTGGACTTCGCGCTGTCAACAAAATCTCCCGGACCCAATGGCCGTCTCCCCGGTATCGCTCGTCGCGAGTTCATGGAGAGCGTCAAGACGATGCTCCTCAAAATGCTGAATATCTCCCACACCGTCAACACCTATGTTGGTGACGAGTTCGTTCGTGGAGTCTCCGGTGGCGAGCGCAAGCGAGTCAGTATTGGGGAAATGATGGCCTCTCGCGCGCACGTCCTGTGCTTTGATAACTCGACTCGTGGTTTGGACGCTAGTACCGCTTTGGACTTCATCAAGTCCATGCGGGCCATGACTGATATCCTCGGCCAAACAACTTTCGCCACTCTGTAGGTCTTACTGTCAGTAGTTGTTTTCGCGCCGGAGACTGACTTCGTATCCAGCTACCAAGCTGGTGAGGGTATCTATGAACTCTTCGACAAGGTGATGGTTCTCGACCAAGGTCGTCAAGTCTACTTCGGTCCGCCATCGGAGGCTCGTGCCTACTTCGAGTCACTTGGCTTCAAGCCCCTTCCCCGTCAGAGCACTGCCGACTACTTGACAGGATGTACTGACCCTAACGAACGTCAGTTTGCCCCCGGTCGCTCTGCTCGGGACGTGCCCACCAGTCCCGAGGCTTTGGAAGCTGTTTGGCTCTCGTCCCCGTTGTATAGGACTATGCAGGACCAATTGCTCAAGTACAAGCGTGCGCAGGAGTCTGAGAAGCATGACCAGGAAACCTTCCGCGCTGCTGTCCTCGCCGATAAGAAGCGGGGTGTGTCGAAGAAGAGCCCTTATACTGTCGGTTTCTTGGGCCAGGTCAAAGCTCTTGTCATTCGTCAATTCGTTATGAGGCTCCAGGATCGTTTCCAGCTTTACACTAGTTTTGGTTTATCCACGGTAAGCTAAGCTGTTCCCCTTTAGCCACTCACAATACTGACAGGCTAGTCGTAGATCCTTGCTATCGTCATTGGCGCAGCGTACTTGAATCAACCACTCACGGCAGCGGGTGCGTTCACAAGAGGTTCCGTCATATTCGTCGCCATGTTGTCCTGTGCACTCGATACATTCGGAGAGGTATGCACTTTTCGCCACTGCGTGCATGTCACATGAAGTTCTTATTTTTTGTGTAACATATAGCTTCCCGCCCAAATGCTAGGCCGACCTATCCTGAAGAAACAAATCAGCTATAGGTTCTATAGACCAGCCGCCGTCGCAATTGCCAACACAGTCGCCGACATCCCGTTCTCCGCTGTTCGGATATTATTATACAATATCATAATCTACTTCATGTCAAGGCTCGCTCGTAATGCCGGTGGATTCTTTACTTACCACCTCTTCGTACGTATCATGTCTTACTCGGCTGGATAACATGATCCATGATACTGATGAAACGCTTTGCGTATAGATTTACATGGCGTTCTTGACCATGCAAGGCTTCTTCAGGACCTTCGGATTAATGTGCACGAATTTCGACTTTGCATTCCGTCTCGCAACGTTCTTCATCCCCAACATGATACAATACGCTGGGTATATGATTCCTGTCTTCCAGATGAAGCGATGGTTGTTCTGGATTGTGAGTAAATGCTTTCGCTGCGGCGCACTACCTGTACTAACCAGTGCTACCATTGACAGTTCTACATCAACCCTATGTCATATGGTAAGCATACCCCGCTGAATCGGTGATCCGCATAACCGCTGAACGTTTTGGGGTCTTAGCTTTCTCCGGCTGTGTTGAGAACGAGTTCATGCGAATCGATCTAACGTGCGATGGCCAATACATTGTCCCACGTAACGGTCCCGGAGTTACGAAGTATCCGTACGTCACGAATCATCTCAAATCACTCAAAATGTGTGTTTTAATTGTCATTGCAGTGATAACCTTGGTCCCAACCAAGTTTGTACTCTTCCTGGTTCGATCGGTGGTGAGACTACCGTCTCAGGCCGCAATTATCTGCAAAGTGGTTTCGGTTTGAACGTCTCGGATTTGTGGCGTCGCAACTTCTTGGTCCTCATCGGCTTCTTCATCGTATTCCAGATCACTCAGGTCTTGCTGATTGAGTACTATCCAGTAGGTGTTTCATATTGACGTGCAAATCTATGCTTGACAGTTTGCTGACTGAGTGAAATAGCAATACGGTGGCGGTGGTTCTGTCCTCATCTATGCTAAGGAGAATGCGGATACTAAGAAGCGGAATGCTGCTCTTCGGGAGCGAAAAGCGCTCCGTGGCAAGTCGGACATCATCACTCAAACGGACAAAGAGGGTGCAGAAGAAAAATATGAGAGGTATGTACTTGATGCCCCAGTTCATTCGCGCACAGTCCTTACCACTGCTCCAGTGACGAAAAGGTCCACCGCAAGACATTCACTTGGGAACGTGTGAACTACACCGTCCCAGTTCCCGGTGGCCAACGACGCTTGCTTCATGACGTCTTCGGGTATGTTAAGCCTGGCACGCTCACCGCTCTCATGGGTGCCTCTGGTGCTGGTAAAACGACTTGCCTCGATGTTCTCGCCCAGAGGAAAAACATTGGTATTGTCACTGGTGACATCCTCGTTGACGGCCGGCTTCTTACCTCCGACTTTGCTCGTGGAACTGCTTATGGTATGTCCATGTCCTCGCGTCCTCGAATCCTTTCACTGATGGTCTTCTTGACATGCAGCCGAACAGATGGATGTCCATGAAGGGTCTGCGACCGTGCGAGAAGCCATGCGGTTCTCCGCTCATCTCCGTCAACCTAAAGAGGTTTCTGATGATGAGAAAGACGCTTACGTCGAGGAGATGATTGAACTGCTTGAATTACAGGACCTCGCTGACGCCATGGTCATGACCCTTGGGGTTGAGGCTCGCAAGCGCCTGACTATCGGTGTGGAGTTAGCTAGTAAGCCTGAACTACTCCTGTTCTTGGATGAGTAAGTATTCGCCTTGGCATTTGAATATCTTGGTCGCTAATTGGTGCGTGATAGGCCTACATCTGGTCTTGATGGTCAAAGTGCTTGGAACTTGGTTCGTTTCCTCAGGAAATTGGCTAGCAAGGGTCAAGCTATCCTTTGCACGATTCATCAGCCTTCTTCGCTCCTATTCGAGAGTTTCGACCGTCTGTTATTGCTCGAGCGAGGTGGTGAAACGGTCTACTTTGGTGACATCGGTGATGACTCTCAAATTCTCCGTGAATACTTCACACGCTATGGCGCTGTTTGCCCGCCCAATGTCAACCCTGCCGAGGTATGCCTCAGCTTGTCGATCATCGTCCGACTGATGGCCTGACTCTCTGCTGGTAGTTTATGCTTGACGCCATAGGTGCTGGACTCTCACCTCGCATTGGTGACCGTGACTGGAAGGATGTTTGGCTCGATTCCCCTGAGTACCAAGCTATGAGGGAGGAGATCGACCGTATCAAGAGTGACGCCTTGGCTCGTCCCGTCGAGAATAAGAAGACCACGTTCTGTAAGTCATCATGCACTACTGAAATTACGCTCTATTAACGCCTTTAATGACATGCAGACGCTGCTCCTTTCTGGCTTCAACTCAAGGAGGTCGTGCTGCGCAACAATCGTGCTTTGTGGCGTTCCCCGGCATACGTCTTCACTCGTCTGTTCGTGCATGCGTTCATCTCGCTCTTCGTCTCTCTGTCCTTCCTGCAATTAGGCAATGGTACTCGGGATCTCCAGTACCGTGTATTCGCAATGTGAGTGGCGACTCTTTCTCAGTCCCTCGAGCAGTCGTCGCTAACGTGGACCCGTCCAGTTTCTGGGTATCTGTTCTGCCTATGATCGTTATGTCCCAGATTGAACCCTTGTGGATCTTCAACAGGAGAGTTTTCATTCGTGAATCATCGAGTCGCATCTATTCCCCTTATGTGTTCGCTATCGGTCAATTGGTCGGCGAGATTCCGTACTCCATCCTTTGCGCTGTTGTCTACTGGGTTCTCATGGTCTGGCCGATTGGCTTCGGAAAGGGCGCTGCCGGTACCGCTGGCAACGGATTGCAATTGCTTGTCATCATCTTCGTCGAGCTCTTCGGTGGTATGTATTCATGTCTGGCTTAACGTGTCGTATTGTCGTCTCATTGCCTTTTCTAGTCACTCTTGGTCAGTTGATCGGTGCCATCTCGCCCAACGTCCAGACCGCCGCATTGTTCAATCCTTTCATCGGTTTGATCCTGACTACATTCTGCGGTGTCACCATTCCGTTCCCAACCATGGCCAAATTCTGGCGTGTCTGGTTGTATCAGCTCGTTCCTTACACGAGGACGCTGAGCGCCATGGTGTCCACTGAGCTGCATGGTCTTGTCATTACGTGCAAACCTGAGGAGTTCACCAGATTCGACCCTCCGTCCGGTCAAACTTGTGCTCAGTGGGCGAACGACTTCGTCACTGCCTATGGCGGATACTTGGACAATGGGGAAGATACCGCCGCTTGCCGATACTGCCAGTATAAGGTTGGAGATGAGTTCTTTACGCCACTGAACATCCAGTATGAGAACCGATGGAGAGATACATGGATATTGTTCTGCTACTTCAGTGCGTGTTCAGTGGCTGGTCTCTGCACTGTAATAGTGTCTAACTGCAGCTTTCTTACAGTTTTCAATGTCATTGCGACTATTAGTGAGTTTTCACCCTATCTCTGAGTGTCATCCAGAATTCTGACTTGTTCTCTTCCAGTTGCATCTCGTCTATTGCGTTATGCTAAGCGGTAAAGCAGCCGCTGTCGCTCACGTCCATTTGTATCGCATCGTTCTCCGTCTATCCGCACTCAGGAATCGCAAGCAACATCAATTGTAGCCTACATCATACCACGTTAGTTAGACATTCATCCATATATTCTCATAGAAATGTCACGCTGCTCAGGAATATTTTCAACTTCGCTATCATATTCTCACTTTCCTCGTGATTCTTTACGCACATGTTTACTATTTACTTATGTCCTTACGCGCCTTACGGCTCGCTCTTTTCGTACTTGAAGTAGTTAGGGTTCTTGTTAATGTTGATAATGACGCTCGTTGTTTGTCGTAGAGTCAGTGTTGCAATCGGGATTTTCCTAGATGCAAAGGATGTGTTGTGCGAGAGAACATCATTCTTGTCTGCACGTAGATTCACTGGACTTCCGATTCGAGGATAAGCCGTATGAGTCCTATGATAAATGCTCGTGCTCGTTGGAGAAAGAGGAAGGAAAACAAGCTTCGATCGGTATCAGGAGTCGCATTGCACCTGCGGTTGATGAAGATTCGTGGTTGAACTATAATGAACACTATGGTAGGGTCAACTAGTGGATACATCGGGAAAGTGGGTATCGATCCGTTTAACTATTGTTTGGGCCCATGTTGGAACTGTGACGGGCATCATACGCAGTCAGTATTAGCACGAGCGATGCCAAAATTGTGGACATACAATATCGCGAAGCTGGCCTTGCGCATCATTGAACTGTTTCTCAAGATACTTGGCCTAATAGTCGAGTTAAAACACAAACATAATGGGGTTAGCAGGAGAACCTCTTACTTTCTTCTGAAGCGTAGAGACATCGTCACTGAGTTCCTTCTCCTCTTCCTTCAATCCTTTCTGTAATTCTGGTCGTGGGACATTGATGAACCTGTATACTCCCGATCAATTCGTCCATACAACAACGGCGTCATAAAGGACGCACATTTTGCCAACGCCTTTGTAGAGGTTAACGTTGTCATCCAAAGAGTTTATTTCCTCGATGGTGAGCTGCAGAATCCGGCGTTCACGTTCTTTGGCTTGGATCTGTGTCCGCGAGAGATTCAAGTTTCGTTGTGACTGAACAGCAGTCTGCTGAATCTGCACAAGGATCTTGTGAGGTGATAGAACCATGATTAAGTCATGGAATCCCGAGGAGTAAGAAGAGAGAAGTTACCTTTCTAAGTGTATCATCTGAGAGGGTGGACATTTCTTAAGTCAAACGATTCTCGTAGTCAAAGCTGAACGCAGATGATTCCCTATTGACATCACAAACGCTCGAATAGATCGATCGCTAGGACTTATCGGCTTAGGTAAGACCTTTGTAAGAGACAATAATATTCCTAATCAAAATCCACGCTCGACCTCCATTCTGCTCTGGGTGTAAGCTTTGAAACTCGTTCCCCTCTGTCTAACATTCCCTGGTCTCCATCTTGGGCTATTCTGTACTTTACTAACTGGTGGTGTCTGACGCATTTTTAACTTTCTGGTATGGCGTCCTTCGAAGATTATGACGAGTTCGGAAACTACATTGGTGCAGAGCTCGAATCAGAGGAAGAGGAACACATTGAAGAGGATGTCTACCGACAAGGACAGCAGCCACAGGCTGCACCATTGGAGGGCTACGAGGAAGAACCGATGGAAGTAGAGGAGACTACTGCGTTAATGGAAATTGAAGGTATGTTCGTTTGTGGCTCTCCGCGCTTGAAAAACATTCAACGTGTTTTGGACTAGAACCCATACAGAACGCGGTTGTATTACATGAGGACAAGAAATACTATCCGTCGGCGTCGGAGGTATATGGCGAGGATGTCGAAACTTTGGTTCAGGAAGAGGACGCGCAACCGCTCACTGAACCTGTCATCGCACCCGTGAAAGTTCGAAGGTGGACGGTAGAGGAGAAGGATATGCCAGAAACGCGGTTTGACAAAGCGTGAGTCACAGCATATCGTAAATCTGTCTTTAAACTAATCGGTTTACCTAGTTTCTTGCTTAACATGACTGCTTTCCCCGAATTTGTGCGAAACGTTGCAGTTGTAGGACACCTGCATCACGGGAAAACTGCTCTCATGGACATGCTGGTTTTCGAGACGCATAAACTTATCTGGGACTCAGATCACGAGGTTCGTATTACAGACTTACAGATTGTACTCATTCAGTGAATAGTTGTTCATTCTAGACGCGATACACCGACACCCACATTCTCTCTCGCGAACGCGAAATTTCAATCAAATCCTCACCCATGTCCCTCGTCCTCTCCAATAGTGCCGGAAAGTCGCACCTCATTCATCTCATCGACACGCCAGGACACGTCAACTTTTTTGACGAAGTCGCCTCTTCCATTCGTTTAGTTGATGGTGTCATCCTTGTCGTGGATGTGGTAGAAGGTGTCATGGTCGGCACCGAACATATCATTCGACACGCACTTCAAGAGAACGTTAAGATCACCTTGGTAGTGAACAAGATCGACAGGCTCATTTTGGAGTTGCGTATCAAGCCCGCAGATGCATACTATAAAATCAAACACACCATCGAGGAAGTCAATGTGATCATCAGCAACATCAACCCTGATCCTGCTCTTCGTGTCAGCCCAGAAAAGGGTAACGTCGCGTTCGCAAGTACGGACATGTCATGGTGCTTCACTCTCCGATCCTTCGCTCAGATGTACGCCGATACCTATGGAAACCTCGACGTCTCCGCATTTGCAGATCGACTCTGGGGCGACATCTACTTCAACTCGGAGACTCGCAAATTCACCCGAAAACCCGCTGACCCCGGAACACCTCGATCTTTCGTGCATTTCGTGCTGGACCCATTGTATAAGCTGTACACACAGGTTCTGAGTGAGGAGACCGAATCGTTAAAGGATACTCTTCAAGGTCTTGGAATCAAGTTAAAGCCAGTGATGTACAAGATGGATGTAAGGCCGCTGTTAAAGGCTGTCTTAGCTCAATTCTTTGGGCCATCGGTTGGTTTGGTGGACATGATTGTGGAGCATATACCCTCTCCAATTGAAGGCGCAGCTACGAAGGTATGTATCCACACTCATCACCATCTTTCTTGCTCACTAATGAGCGTAGATTGAACAAATATACACCGGTCCCATGTCGTCCGAACATGCCGAAGCCATGAAAGCTTGCGACCCCGATGCGCCAGTGATGGTCCACATCAGCAAACTGTATCATACAACGGACGCGCAATCATTCAGAGCATTCGGTCGTGTATTCAGCGGTACCGTGAAGAAGGGTATGGAAGTCAGAGTCCTTGGTGAAGGCTACTCGCCTGAGGACGAAGAGGACATGGCCAAAGCGATTGTTGACGATGTCTGGATTAGCGAAGCTCGATACAACATCCCAGCTCAAGAAGTCCCCGCGGGCAACCTCGTCCTTCTTGGCGGTGTGGACGCCTCCATCTCTAAGAGCGCCACCATAGTAGATGACGAAATGCAAGAAGACCTCTACATTTTCCGTCCCGTTCGACACATGACGCAATCTGTACTCAAAATCGCTATCGAGCCTATAGCTCCGTCAGAGTTGCCCAAGATGCTGGCAGGTCTGAGGAGTATCAACAAGTCCTATCCGTTGGTATCGACCAAGGTGGAGGAAAGTGGTGAACATGTCGTGATTGGGACCGGGGAGCTCTATTTGGATTGTGTGATGCACGATTTGAGGAGATTATTTGCGGAGATTGAGATTAAGGTGTCTGATCCGGTGACGAAGTTCTGTGAGACGGTGTTGGAGACGAGTGCATTGAAGTGTTATGCAGATACACCGAATAAGAAGTCAGTTTCTTCCCTTTTCTTCCCCTACTCTTCATCTGTGCTGATTTTTTGATGTTGCCAGGAACAAGCTCACCATGATTGCCGAGCCTCTCGAGAGAGGTATCGCGGAGGATCTTGAGAACGGGCGTGTGACGATGCGCATGTCGCCAAAAGAGCGAGGTACATTCTTCCAGGAGAAGTACCAATGGGATTTGCTTGCCTCTCGTTCCATCTGGGCATTTGGTCCTGATGAGAATGGACCAAATATCTTGCTCGATGATACCTTACCTTCACAGGTTTGCCCGTCTGATATTGTCGATGACGCATCGGTGTTGATTGATTTTATCTCGTCCAGGTTGACAAAAAGTTGCTTGGGACAGTGAAGGAGCACATCAAACAAGGATTCCAGTGGGGTGCACGTGAAGGACCACTGTGTGATGAACGTTAGTTGTCTTTGTCACCTTGACTATACCCAAGGCTGAATATCGTTTCTAGCCATGCGCAACGTGAAGTTCCGACTACTCGACGCAAGCTTGGCACAAGAACCAATCTTCCGTGGAGGAGGACAAATTGTCCCAACAGCACGTCGTGTTTGCTATTCTTCCTTCCTGATGGTGAGCATGTCCTGACTTGCATCAAGTACCATCAAACGTCTAACGGATGTACATCGGACAGGCTACCCCTCGATTGATGGAGCCCGTCTACTTCGTCGAGGTTCAAGCACCAGCAGACTGCATTTCGGCGGTATACACCGTACTGGCACGGCGCCGAGGGCACGTTACGCAGGATATACCAAAAGCTGGTTCGCCGTTATATACGGTTAAAGCCCTCATCCCGGTTATTGACGCAAACGGGTTCGAGACTGACCTGCGGACCGCAACGCAAGGGCAAGCGTTCTGTTTGCAAGTGTTTGATCATTGGTCGATAGTGCCTGGTAGGCTTCGATTGTGTTTTGCCAAAATGAATAAGTACCGGATGCTAATGACGCTTGTTTCTAGGTGACCCTACCGACACGAGTATCAAGCTGCGACCACTAGAGCCTGCTTCAGGACAAGCACTTGCTAGAGACTTGGTGCTTAAAACTCGACGCCGCAAGGGTCTGGGCGACCAGATCGCAGTGTCGAAATATCTCGATGACGAGTTTGTGGTAAGCACACTTTCATCTGAATATGATGCAAGTATCAGGGAAATTGACTTTATGGTTGCAGCTTGCGTTATCTGCGTCGGGACATGCGGATTTGCTTGGGTAGAGTGGATGTTATTTTTGTATGTACTTAGTGCTGTGAATAAGTGTATTTTTTCCGAAGTCCCATGAGCGATGGCCATGCGAGAGAAGTTCGCTTGTGCTAAGTGTCGTGTCTGAGACCGTGGGAAGGTGGAAGGGTATGGAAAGGCTACGTGGCAGAGACGAATGAGCCGGGATTATTAGCTGGCGGCTACTGCAAGCAGCTCTCTCAAGCTCTTACATCTCTCTTCCCTTCATTTCTCTATCTTTTTATCCTCGTCACGGTCCTTCGTACACAATGCGAAGAGTAGCGCTCTCTGCTCTGCTCGTCGTCGCTGCTACCAGCGTTGCGGCGACAGAGGATCCCAAACCCGTCTTCAAGGTCAGTTGTGGCGAGCGCACCCGGCGTTTGGCGTGTGCATTATACTGACAGCACATACCCTCTAGCCAACTGAGATCAAGGCCCCCTTCCTTGAACAGTTCACTGACGACTGGTCAGACCGGTGGACACCTTCAGAAGCCACCAAGAAGACCCCCGTCGGTGGCGAGACCTTCAGTTATGTTGGCAAGTGGGAAGTCGAAGAACCCATCACCCCCGTCATCGAGGGCAAGAAGGGTCTGGTCGCAAAGACCAAGGCTGCTCACCATGCCATCTCTGCTCCTTTCGAGAAAACCATCGACTTTGGTGACAAGCCTTTAGTTGTCCAATATGAGGTCCAGTACCAGAAGGGCGGCAACTGCGGTGGTGGCTACCTTAAGTTGCTTGAAGATGGTTTCCAGACCGCAGGTAAGGAGTTTTCTGACAAGACTCCTTGGACCATCATGTTTGGTCCCGACTTGACTTGCCCCGGAACAAAGGTGTGTCTCACTTGTCCGTGCAATGTTCATATGATCATTCTGACATAGTGTTATCTCTAGATTCACTTCATCTTCCGTCACAAGAACCCAGTCACTGGCGAGTTTGAGGAGAAGCACCTTAAGCAACCACCCAGACCTTCCATTGAGAAGCTCACTAACTTGTATACTCTCGTTCTTCAGTGCGTATACTTGTCTTTCCCACGGTATCCTTGTTTTCCGAACTGACGTACGCCTTGTTGATAGCCCTAATAACACTTACGATGTTCTGTTCAACGGCGAGAGCCACAACCTCGGTAACCTGCTTGAGGATTTCGCCCCTTCTGTTAATCCCCCCAAAGAGATCGATGATCCCGATGACAAGAAGCCTGAGGACTGGGTTGACCAGAAGAAGATTGCTGACCCTGACGCCAAGAAGGTTTGTAGTCGTTCTAACTTCATTAATGTTCTGTACTCATACGTTGGTTTAGCCTGAGGACTGGGACGAGGATGCACCCTACGAGATCCCCGATGAGGAGGCCGTTAAACCCGAAGGCTGGCTCGATGACGAGCCTGAATTCATTCCTGACCCCGACGCTGAGAAGCCCGAAGAGTGGGATGACGAGGAAGACGGTGATTGGATCGCACCCACTATCCGCAACCCCAAGTGTGACGAGGCTCCTGGATGTGGCGAGTGGAAACGGTACAGTCTCACACAATAACAAATGTTTTACTCTGGTCTGACATATCATTTCTGTAGCCCATTCAAGCCCAATCCTGCTTACAAGGGCAAGTGGTATGCTCCTCTGATTGACAACCCCGCATACAAGGGCGAGTGGGCTCCCCGTAAGATCCCCAACCCTGAGTTCTTCCAGGACCTCACTCCCGTCAAGAGCCTCAAGCCCATTGTATGTTCATTTTCCATTTTCCCCACTAAACTCTGCTTCTGACTCACGTAATTACTCTTAGGGCGGTGTTGGCATCGAGCTCTGGACTATGACTGAGGACATCCTTTTCGACAACATCTACATTGGTCACTCTGTTGAGGACGCGAAGAAGCTCGCTGACGAGACCTTCCACGTTAAGCGTCCCCTCGAGGAGGCTGCTAACAAGGTTGCCAACAAGGTTGACGAGGAGGAGGGTGAGGAGGAAGTTTCCTTCAAGGATGACCCTGTTGCCTTTATCCGCGGCCGAGTCTTCAAGTTCGTTGACGCCGCTAAGGTTGATCCCATCACCGCTTTCAAGACTCAGCCCGAGACCGGTGCTGGCCTTGCTCTTGCTGTTGTCACTTTCTTCGGTATGATTGGTGCCCTCTTTGGCCTCGTTGGCGGACAACAGGCTCCTGTTACCAAGGTTAGTCTCTTCTACTCTTATGCACATTCACAACGCTGACTATACTGCTGTACAGTCCACAAAGAAGACTGATGCTCCTACTCCCGACGACAAGCAAAAGACCGAGACTGCTCCCGTGGCCCCCGCAGGTGGTGAGAAGGCCGATACCCCTGTCAAGAAGCGGAAGTAATCGCGAGGTTCTTAGGCAAAAGCAGACGAAGGAGGTTCATGTTGAGGTTCTTCCTATTTTTCCCAGCTTACTGCTCATCTGTATTGGTTTCGTACATATATAATCTTGGGCTCATGAGGATAAAATCCTTGCGTTCCGCCGTGTGATCTGTGCAATTATTACATGTTCTTGAGCTACAGGTGACAATGTTGCTGCGATGACACAGCAGATGTGCATATGTGAATCCATGTCTAGAAATACAGACTTGCTGCGAACACAACTGGAAGCCGATGTCAGTTCGGCGCGAGCGAAACAGCCCGAAATGAAGGTAAACGACGTACTGTCTCGCTTAATCTTGATTTGGGCCTCTTCCATTTTCTTGAACAGCTCGGCATCGCCAATGACACGGGCTGCGTCTCTGACCTCTCGACATGTTTCATCCAAGCGGGTGATTACTCGGACGATGGTACCTTCTGCAACATCAGTGAGGTCGGTAATTTGTTCGAATGGCTGTTTTGCAATCATTAACGAACAATTAAACGGTCTCAGTAGGTCATATCATGCTCACCATGCCCTTCGCCCACTCATACACTACCTCCACTAGCCCGAATTTCAGAGCACGGAACTCTTCGATCGGGACTTTGTTTTGCTCCTGGACACGCTCGACGCGTGAGGCGATAGCCGTAATGGCATCTCGGCCTTCCTGAAGCTTTGGGGGTATGACGGGTTCCACATCTGTCTTCTCCTGGAAAACGAAGCACGACAAGAGTGCGACTACCTCCTCGGGTTCGTAGGCTGCCAAGGTGTTCTCCAGAATAAGCTCGGTGAGGACAAGTTCATTCGCAGAATTTATCTAGAAAACCAGTGAGGTGAGTTGCAAAGCTCTTCAATGGTCCCAATTAGAGCAGTGATGCATACTTCGCAAGCAACCCGACCCTTCAGAAGTACAGTCGAATTGTCATCAATGAACTTGAGCTCCTTGAGAACCTCGATCCGCTGCTCGTAGTCCGGGATCAACTCTAGATTCTGATCCGAGATGGCCAACTTCAGTTGGGCGACATTCGCTCGCAGGACCTTTTCGCCGTTAAGCATTGCATACTGATTTAAAAAAGTAGATACGGTCAGAGTGCGAATAAGCCTGGAGCATTTGAGCAAGCGACTTACGTGTCGTTCGAAGTCGCTACAAAGTATGCATGCATAACGTGGCAATCTTGATACCAACTCGTTTCTAGCGCGGAGAGTCTCTTGGAATTCCAAAGAACGCATGCGACTGCTCCAATCAACCTCCGGTATTCTGTCGCCAGCGGTCTTCCATTCCTGTAAGATTTCCCGAAGCATCCGGATAGCCTTGTTCATATGGGATATGCGATGGCCGTGTACGATCATATTGATATCCAGCTGTGAATTCGGTCAGAACATTTGACAGTCCATCACAGATAGCAGAAGGTAGATTACCTTCAGGCTGCGGGTAGTCACCATCGCAATGCTGTTCGTGGAAACGCTGCGCAGATCATACACATCGCCAGTACCATCTATGTCGGAAGGTCGAGCAGGCCACCGGGGAGGCACGGCCTGTCCGTCGACATCTAACAATTTTGTGAGAACCATGATTAATGGAATATAAGAATTGCGACTGACCGTGCTTTCCGCTTTTGGTTTCTCGTGTAACCAGTGCAAGGACATCATACAGTTTGACCTTATCCCGGCCACCGATTTGACTGGAAGCAAATACAGACTGTTTGAGGAGAACGCCGATATTCCATTTGAAATGCTGAATGCCTGGTATCAGAACTGTATTACAATCCGAAGTGCATTGTACTCACCCCATCTCTAAGAATAATCACTCTTCCAGGTGAGAGGAGCTTGACCCCTTGAGGATGATTGGAGGCTAGAGTAATGAGTCGACTGTTGTGTTCCACGATCTCATACTCATCATCATAGAATTGGTCGATGTCAGGTGCGCAAATGTCACATTCCAGTTTAGGCAGTGTCGCAAGTATATTCTCTCCCTGACATATGTAAATTCATTGGCCAATCGCACATTTACGGGAGATGTGACGGCAGACATACCTCAATCACCTTCTTTTGTTGATCAGGTAGTAGCCGCTGAGATGCATTTTCAGAAAAGCTGCGTTTGATCATCTCTTCGACTCGCAAAGCCTCCACACGCAGTAGGTTCAGAATCATGTTGTATGTTAAGCGGAATTGTGACTGTAACTTTGACGGAGTACCGAGGATTATGTTATGAAGTGTGGTTTGCTACGTGCGATGCATGAGTCAACCATCGTACCTGTTAGATGCAAGAAAACCCACCTCCGGGAGGTCATCACTGGCGACAATGATGACTGTTCCTGTCGGATCCAGACCACGTCTCCCAGCGCGTCCGGCCATCTGCGTGTATTCTCCAGGAAGAATGTCCCGGAAGCCACGTCCATCATGTTTTCGGATATGCGAGAATACAACAGATTTTGCAGGCATATTCACTCCCTGGAAGTGTGTCAATGGCCATTTCGAAATTAGAATACTAACTTTGACATACCATGGCAAATGTCTCAGTAGCGAACAGAATCTTGACGAGTCCTCGGGCAAATAGGATCTCCACCACCTATGTAGAATGCGTGAGAAAAGACTCTCAGCAATGTACTTTAGATGCACCTCCTTAACAATCGGTAGTAAGCCACCATGATGGACCCCAATACCACGAGATAGGAGGTCTCGCATGCGGCGAATCTGCGGTAGTCGTCTATCGGCATCTAGCATGGACTTGGATCAATTCCAATCTTGGCAAAGGAAAATATCAACTACCTTTGAGGCGAGACAGTGCTTTCTCAATGGCAACATGAATCTCGCTCTTCTCCACCGAGGTACACAAATCCGCATTAGTCAATGTGCCTGCATTTTCTTCACAGCGTTTCTTTGAGAAGGTAAAGACGACCACAGGTAACAATGCCTTCTTGCGAAGATGCCCGAGAAGATGAACATAGAGATTCTTGTCGGGTTGATGAAATGTCCTTGACGAACCGCCACGCCCTGTGGGAGCTGACCCTCGGGAAGGCACACCACCCCTGCCACCTCCGCGCCCTGACTGACCCCCACGACCCGGCGGGCCTCCTCGTTGCCCACCTCGTTGAGGCGCAGCTGCGCGCGCACCCAATTTTTGCACAGGTGGAAGACCCGCAGCTTCCCGTTCCTTGTCTTGTTTCCGACGCAGTGCCTCTCCTGCCTCCTTGTAGCTAGGGACATAGTTGAACTAGCCATCAATGAAAGGCACATCTATGTCACATACCCTTTTGAGAGAAATTGTCTATTTGCATCCACGACCTTGTGCAAGTCACGTCCGGCATACAAATAGTGCTCCAGAGGTACCGGGCGCTTAGCCGTCGAAATAACATATATGTCCTTTTTCTTCGTTCGGCTGCAGGACTGTGTTAACACCGGATCTAGAAACTTTGGCGAAAAACATACCCAACCCAATCGGCGAACTCTTTGGTATTCGGTACCGTCGCAGATAGCAGGATGATGTTTACGTGGTCGGGAAGCATGATAATGACTTCTTCCCAGACCACTCCTCGCTGTAGGTGTCAGATGAAAATGAGAATTTGACAGGTAAGCGCATAACATATCACTCGCCTCTGCATCATTCACATAGTGAACCTCGTCGAAGATCACGAATTCCACGTCTCGAATGAGATCAGCGCCCTTATAGAGCATACTTCTCAGGATTTCTGTAGTCATTATCAAACAGTTTGCCTCGGGATTAATCTGCACATCGCCGGTCAAGATACCAACCGAAGCAGAACTAAACGTCTGCTTGAAGTCGCGATACTTTTGGTTGGACAGCGCCTTAATCGGAGATGTATAGATGGCGCTATAAGTTCACCGAGTGAGCAGTGAAGAGGAAGATACAGACGAATGATAATCACCGAGTCATATGTTTCGCAGCCAGCGCGATCGCATATTCTGCCACTACAGTCTTGCCTGCGGATGTATGAGCTGCAACAAACACGGAATCTCCCATTTCCAAGTGATACACAGCCTCCTTTTGGAAGGTATCTAGTTCGAACGGGTACTAAGCAATACCGTAAGCTTGCAGCACAGTCAATTGAGGTCGGATGACCAACCTTGTGAGCCATTTCAGGCACTAGTTCATGGAAATTTGTCATTGGTTTATTGATATCCACCACATGGACCCAGTCACGCTTTTGGATATTTGTTTTTCGGAAAGGACGTTGAGCAGAGGCTATGGGATTCAAACGCGCAGTCTTAAAATCATAGAATCAATGGCAGAACCAAGCGACATGCGAATTTACACACTGTTGTCGGTAGTAAACTGTCGATATCAAATGTGGCGTCCTCGACAGTGAGTGGGACCTCTGGTTCGATCCCCTCATCTGCAATCTCAGCCTCACCATTCTGTCAATCAGCTCAAGCGAAGAACAGATAATATAAAGTGTGTAAAAGCATACCACAATATAACCCTGTTGCTTTGTTGAGGGAAGCTTGAGTGTTGACAAAATGCTGTCCTCTAATTCATCGCCAGGAAGGCGCAGACCTCGGCTGAAGCCAGGAGGTATTGACTTCAAACCCTCAGAGGCTTCACTTAAATCGAGAACGGCGGCGGACTCCTTGGAGACATCTTCCATTCCTCCAGGCCAAAAAGGTACATATCCTGATTTACCTCTCACGAAGTTGTCACTGGGTCCAGGTGCGCGCTCAAGAGAGGTTGAAGTGAGACCTGTCCTCAATTTCGGATTGGATATCTGTCACATATTTAGATGTTTCCCAGGGACGATGTCCTAAAGTGCATACCTCGGTGTAACCAGTGACACGGCCATGCAATCCTGACCTGACGAACCCAAGAGTAGTCGGCGGAGGTGAAGGCTCGAATGTTATCAGTGACGGTATTGACAGATCGTGTTCCCAATGTCTACAATCAATGATTCAGATTCAGCAATCTGGAGTCTTTCCATGTCGTACATTTGATACGTTGGTAGCCAGTGTGACGGTAGACTTGACTTCGGTAGGAGAAGTTCAGTTTCTATCTCCGCGTGCACTTGCTCGCGAGACGGTAACGAAGCGAGACCAATTTCCGACAAAATGTTCTCAGCATTTTCAGGTCTCGGGTCTATGATAACATCTATTAGAGCATCTTTGTCAAGAGGATGCATTGAAGGAGATGAAGGTCGGAGGCAAGAAAGGAAGTCTAATCTTATCTGCGTTGTGTAATGTTGTTGACGGATCGCTTGTGCGTCTTTTTTCTGACAAGGCAAGTTGAAGCTTTCGCTCAGCCTGAGCCAAGCCTGAGCAACGCCATGAATGCGATCTGAAGATCCCAGGATTTGACTTTTCGCATTCTCACTCGCAGCGAACTTTCCGATCAATGGATTCAAGTTAGAATGGTGATGTGGTCGTTCTTGACAGTGCGACGGTCGAGCTTGATACTTTTTCTGCTGTGCAATCGCCAGTGATGCTGTATCATTGGGAGTGCTGACCGCAATTACTGAAACACTGAATATGCTTTGGCAGAATGCTGTCTATTTGACGGTCACACCATAGATTTAACCTGATTTCATGGTTCTCTATAGTGCGCGGCTATTTAGCGGGCAGTTTTCTCATGCACATCGGTTATAATCCAGAGGAGTGGCATTATCCCTGCGCTTTCTGCTGCGTAGTTATGGGTACCCCTTACAACTTCACCATTTCAGACACCAGTTCTATTCTGAGCTTCACACCCTATGGTCCGTTTGTTTCACCGTCCCGCAAGAGTACTTCTCACAGTTCGATTACGATGGGTAGGCGATGGCAATCTAACCAGTGGCTGGCAACAGTATTTCTCTGCATCTGGCGATGGTCTTCATCCAGCATGTGGGGATGCTGGTATCGGAGAATCAAAACACTATACGGCATATAATGGCGCGAGCATGGCGCTCGACTTTGTGGGTGAGTTTACTTTATCTCTTGTGTGTGGATAATTGTGTGACCCTGCCAAGGAACGGCTGTCTATGTGTACGGCAGTTCTAACAACACATATCAGGTCAGCTTGGATAGTGACCCAACGACCCACGTTCCCCCATCTTCCGATCTACTGTTTTTCCAAGAGAACCTTCCACGTGTCAAACATTCTCTCAATCTGACCGTGTTAGCCTCGGAGGGTCGGCAATTACATTTTGATGGAGCAATGATTACAGACGCTCCGCCGAAGGGGTGAGCCCAGCTCTCGTCACTTGTTCATATAAAGCTGATTATCGCTGGTAGAACAGGCGCTCCAAGCCCAACGGTTATTGACAATAGCAATACCACGGTGCTTAGCTACGCCGGGAGTTGGCAGAATACCACCGACAGAAATGTGCCAACAAGAGACAACCCACAACCATTTCATTACACCTTGTCGTCCGGATCATCTGTTTCCATAAACTTCACCGAATGTATGGCCATCTCTCTAAACGGCTCCAGAAATTGCGGTCATGGAAGGTACTCTGTGGTTTGTAATATCTCACTAGTCCTCAAATACGAAGGCTGACAGCCTGGTTAGAAACTGAGTGACTTCAATGACGGTTACGAATACAACTATGAGTATAACGCCAGCACGTTTTGGGTCATAGGTGATACTTTGAAGTTCTACCAAGCTGGTCTGGACCCAATGAGGCAGTACCAGTTGCAGATCACAAATCTGGACGATCTCAAATTTACTTTGAATTATGTCACACTATATCAACTTGGCAATGATACTGCTGCGTACGTGGTTCACTTTCAAGAGCATTTCGGGCACTTAATGGTGGTTAACAGCAGTGTACCTACGAGCACTCATATGCGTTCTAAAGGCAGTTTATGTATCGGTATCATCGTTGGTCCCGTAGTCGCAGTTGCTGTGATCATTCTGCTCTCCGTTTTTCTGTGGCTGAGGCGACGAAAATGTCGGTCTCGCCATCGGATATCTCTGGGCGGCGTTGTGCCATTTCCAACAACTCAAGTGCCCGGCGATGGAATGAGACAACCCTCCGGATTCGCCGGCATGACAGCTTCAGGAAGACAAGCTCACCAAAAGCATTTTATCGATGCGAACGCGATAGGCGAAGATCGCCACGCACCAGAAGATCCCCAGCCCGATGAACCCAGGCCTTCTCGTGAGGAGGACCTGACCCCACCAACCCGTTCAAATCTGGCTGATTGCCCTTTACCATCAATGTCTTCACCACCGGTGGACGTGAACCGGATCATAGAGCTCATCGCGCAACGTATCGACCGACCGCCGGACTCACACCCACTGCCTCCTCCTACTCTTTCCGTTCCTCCACCACGGTATCCAAAGTGGTGAACGATGACCATATAGAAGATCACTTTGATAGTGGCTATTATACCTTGCTCTGTCCATGGCGGGCAAATATCTACGATCATCATCCGAATTAAATTCGACTAGTGGAAGCGTCACTTCGTTGCAATCCTGGCGGCGGGAGAACAAAGTCTTCTTCGTATCGCACCGACCAGTCCTCTACTGATCACTGGAGCCAACCGTGCTTATGCACACGTGCAAGAGCTTTGTGCACCACTGAGCTGTGCTTACTTCAGAGGACTTCAGAGGACCTGTCATCGCTCAGCTTGCTTATTGAGATGTCTTTATGACATCTTTTCGTCCCTAATGAAGTTCAGAATAGGTGCATCAACTACGGTTGGATCAATGCTGCTTCTTGATGAATAACGTGTGAAATTTGAAGGTGCACTTTCGAGGCACCCAGGTGCTCGCCGTCACGGAGTCACCTCGGTACACTGCACTTCCTGATTCAATTATCTGGTAAGAGGTGGGTCAATGATAACTGCCATTCATACTGATTGTGCACAGCAGAGCTTTTTCACATGATGACATCATTGCTAGCAAGTATATGCACCAATCTTGCAGCGACATTTTAGCATCAACCGTCGGTTATGTAGTTTGTGTCTCACCCGAAACCTTCCCTCAACGGTCATAGCACGCGGTCGTTTCAGATGAGATACATCCTCAAAGTTTCGATGCAACATTCATATATGAAGCGACGTTCTCGAACGACTCGTTCGCGTACATCTCGGTCTTGTTGCGGACATGTCTGTCACTTACAACTCTGCCATCAAAGATACTAGCTCCATGTTATACGCTGTATGGTATGGTCCATCGATCATGTTGTTCTTCGTTCCGACATGCTGATCAAGCGATTCAAATGTTTCAGGAGATGGGCCTGTAAATGCAGGATGGCAGCAATTCTTTGCTGGTTCTGGATCAGATGGCACTCATGATTCTCAATGCGGGCAGCCCTCTATTGGGAGTTCGCTACACACGAGCAGTGCCTCCGGTGCGAGTATGGTTCTAAATTTCGTCGGTGAGCAGTAATATGTCTTCTAGATGACGTCTATGGACTCATGGTGAGGGGGAAGGCACTGCGATATATCTGTTCGGTACCTCAAATAGCTCATATCAGGTAACCTTGGACGACAAGTTAGGCTACATCGCATCTGTCAGCTTTGGACGACGTCTTAGTTGCGCATGACGGTCTCGAGCATCAAAATCATCGAGTGAATCTGACATTATCTCCGGCGACTGATCAACAACTAAGTTTTGATCGAGCAATTGTATCGGATACCACTCCATCAGGGTAAAGCCTTTTTCCCGCCTGTATTAACGAGTGTTTAACTTAAATCCATTCAGAATAGGCTCGCCATATCAAAATACTGATGACACTACATTCACGTATAGTCCAGGCTGGCAGATTAACAACGACTTTCGAATCCCAATTACAGCGAGACCTGCGGCATTCCACGAGACGTCCACTCAAGGCGCATCCGTGTCAATAAATTTCACCAGCAGCGTCGGCATATCTGTGAATGGTAGTAGAAGTTGTGGCCATGGCTTGTATACAGCTGTATGTCTCATCTTTTCCCTCCTGACGTTTCTCTTCACACTCGGATTGATATACAGGCATTGACCAGCGATAAGCTTGGTTCGGGTTTACAGGAAACATACAACGCAAGCACGCATTGGTTCATCAGTGACTCTCTGCTATGTTACCGCGGTGATCTGGATCCCGCTGCACAGTATCAATTCCTGCTCTCCGATGCGAGCGCTGCCCCATTGGCCTTGTCATATGCGAAGTTTTGCAAAGTCAACATAACTGAAAGCACCACACTGTAAGTTACTATTCATTGAAACTCGCGTCGGACGGGTCATAGATGCATCTTTTGACAGTGTCTCTGCGGACCTAACCCTTGCGTCCAAACCAGAACTGGATATAGGGTTAACAGTCGGCCCAGTCCTAGCTGTGGTCATTATTGTTTTATTCCTCCTGTTCCTCTTCTTCCGGAGATCCCACCGACAACTCAGCGAAGACGCAGAGAGTACTTTCGGAGATATTTCTCCATACATCCTGGACGTTGTTGCAGCCAATGTGCATATGAGCAGCAACACGACTCTCACAGCCAGCATCGACACCAACACCGGCAACGGAGGCAACGGGCATCGAATTGAGGCAATAACACCCGCGAGCGTGAATGTTCCGAATCAAACGGATTCATCGACAAGCAGCAATCCATTACCTGCTACACAGCCAAACACACAAGTTCCGATGCCTACTCGGCCTTCCTGACTCCATCTAGACCTAGATCGTGTAACCGAGCTAGTAGCTCAGAGAATCGGCAGACTCCACTGGTCTTCTCCAAGTCCCTCTACGTCGGCTCCGCTTCCAGAGTACTCTAGAGGATGAGGCTCTGGGTTCACGAGAATGACAGGATATCAGACGACGAAAGAGCGAAGTTGTCGATGAGCGAACGGGACCACGGAGGCGAAGTGGGACGAGGCAGCAATAAGGTATTCGTTTGTTCCCTGATTGTCTGGATGTGGGAGTTTGAGTCTATTTCATACCTATATGAAATGGAGAGGAGGATTCGAGGAAGACATGGGAGAACAGGCATACAGAGCACCTCACAATTCGTCGGCTTCTTGAAGTACTGGGGATCTTGCAACCAATAGGAGCTGTGGAATGGGAATGGCAATCACCGAGCATCCCCAATATGGGAAGTGCTTTGCTTCGAAGTTAAGGTGGAGTTCGTCGGGCATAGCGAGGTGGTTCCATCTTTAAACGGATATTCGGCACCATAGTAAGCTTGGTATAAACAGCATCAACGAGTCAAGTATATTTACATTTTTCCCTAGAAAAAACGGCTATCATACAAAGATCTTTGGACTTGGGAGGGTATCGCATCATATAAATGGGACCAGAAAGAGTAACACAAACCTCAGAGCCAAGCAGTTGGAAAAAAAAAAGAAAAGAACAAACGCAAGTCTAGTCTAATTATTGCGTCGGATGGCGTAAATGTTTTCGATCAGGATGTACAACGGCGTTCTTGCCTCATTCAGCTCAGCGCGAGCGCGCTCTTCAATGATGTTCACGATATCCTCGGGAATGCCTGCTCCTAGAAGCAGTGGTCGACCTGACTTCAAGAATTCCTAGAGAATAAGATAGGGATACTCAACGCGTAGTGCTGATACGAATCCGTGAGATACGCACCAGCATATCTTCCCTCATGGTCGTCGCGATCTCATTCTGTCGACGAGATTCCGCGTCGTTGTGGCGGTTCCAAGGAGACGCTTGGTACCAGAACTGTCTATGGACGACATCCTGGAATGCACCATGGTGGGAAACCCACATATAGAGATGGTCCGCAGCATCAACTTCTCCACCTCGGTGTCGAATCGCGCGCTGCGCAAGTTTCATCCATCGAGGTAACCATGGTCCCCGCATGTTGAGTACATCGTCGTCGGTGATGACGATAGGTTTTCTGTTTGCGTCATGAATAATGAAGTTGTACTCTGTTAGGTCGAGGAGTCCTCCAGGGCGGAGCGCTAGCGCCATGTGGTTGACAAGCCCAGCATAATCTTTAATCTGAGATGGAGAAAATAAAAGTAGGAAGAAAGGTAGATCAGGCACGGAGATCATAGATCAGATCCGGGTTCATAAGAGCGGCGGGATAAAAGTTCAAATCCGACAACGCGAAGGGAGCACGCCAAAAGTGAGGTTAAGAGAGACTTACTCCCGTGCAAATGAGACGTGCATGGACAACGTCAAAAGTCGAGAGATAGTGATCTAAGCCGAGATTGATGTCGTCAACTTCGCTCCTGGAACATGCCAACGGGAGAAGAATCAGTGTGCTGCGATTGTTGTACCCTGTCTCACGTACCTGCAGTTGGGTGGCATATCCCTGAAGAAGTTACGAAGAGTGTGTGAGAATAATCTGCCGGAGAAGTCGATGTACTCACAGGTTCTGCATTGGCACCAAATCTATGGCGACGCAGCTGCAATGCGGGAAGTCGCGAGCAACATCCAGGATCCTGTTGATGTCAACAAAGATGAGATACATAATGACGTGAAGTAACACACCAGCTCCCACTGCCACAGCCTAGATCGACGGCCAACTTCTGGATGCCAGGTTGCTCGGCGAGGATAACAGGTAGCGGGGGAGGGTATTTTCCCATGGTCGCCTTGAACATCTCATGTTGATGGTCTGTGCAGGACTTAAGACCGACCGGCAGGCCGGAAAGACAATGGTCTACTGACCTAGTCGCTGCAGCTCTTGGTCGTCGGCTGGCAAGGAGTAGACGTCAGAGTAGCTATTGACATTGCGACCGTGCAGTTCACGATAAGCAGCTTCTCGCATCGAAGTAGTCATTGAATAGACCGAAGGCTCTGGTGAAGGTGTCCGCATCTCCCAGTCTGAGGTAGCAGAGCTTGCATTGCTTGGTGGAAAGCGTGATAAAGTCGAGCCCGACATTATCGAGCAAGTATCACTGTTATCGTCTAACGTGTCGCGCATGGACTGAGCAAGCATGATGCCACAACAGGAAGACAGCATGGGTGAGGAGATGGGACTTACGGGAAAGCGGAAGGAGGAGTTATATAGCCTGCCTCGGGTCCTGGTCGTGCGTAATGAATTCCTGTCTCTTCACTCCTCCTTGCCGGCGGAGAACCACAAATCCCATTCCCGCCACGTGCATATGCCCAATTGGGCAACTTTACCCATAGGCGGTCACATATATCATCGCCGGCCAGATGTATCTTTCCTTCGTATTAAAGGGGCTGCAAGGACACAATGCACCCTGATACTCCTGAACCGTATCTTTTGATCCCACACGACCGGGGAGGACACCCAAGACATGTATCGATTCTACTCGTTCCGCCGACCCCGTTATACCGGTTTTCTCGGAGTCAATGCTTGGCACTCTCCAACATGTGCATCTTCGCGAGAAATAGCCTTCTATACCTTCAGCCCAATACGTATTTACTAACGAGAAAGGTAATGCCATACCCTCATCCAGATATCGTTCACATCCTGGGACTCCCACCTCTGGAGGGGGGTCGATCATTGCAATCAAAAGATCGTTGCTTTTCAACCTTGTGAACGACCCTCGTGCGTATCACATCTCACTTCATGGCGACTTCCCGGCCACTCCTTGTATCGTTTGCTTATGCATGAATTGTACAGCTGCCGTTTTCCATAATTGTATCGGAAGTGCAATGCACTTCATGGCTCGCGACGTACGCATGTCCTCGTCGTCGTCTTCTACGCAGGAGCTGGCTTATTCTTAACCATATACAGTACCTCCAAATACTCATTCAGACATCAGATCGTTTCCCCTCGTAACGGCACCGATGATCGCTACTTTTTCGTCGGCGGCTCATCTATCGTCTCCGAAAGTACGTACTCCCTTTTTCAATGCTTCATTCTTGTGTGCATTCATGCCCTATATCTTTGCGTCATGGTGGTGCATTCCGGGCATACCTTGCACCCATTGGCTCATGTTCTTCCGGACTTGGTCCTACTGTCGCCTCTGGATCGTATGTTATGTCACGATCTTTCCCATGGTGGCGCATTTCGAGTTGTCTCCGCCGGCGAGGTTCAGGTCCAATGGCAACCTGGAACTCAATCTTGCAACGCGCATTGTCGGATCTATTGAAGATCTGCCTGCACCCGTCCTTCAATCTTACAGGCATTCCACTGACACATATCGGCCCCGACCGTGACCAATACTCTCGTATTTGCTCCTTCTGGCGACGACGCGATCGTCGCCGCGTTTTTATAGGACGTGTTGCAACTGTTCCCTACCGCCGGCCATATATATGAAGGAGCAAAGTCCGCCGCTGACACGCCTCGACCGACAAGAGCCTCAGGTTAAACATTCATCTTCAGGACGGTCCCTCGTGCCGTGCCTATCATTCTACGTATGCCTTGTGCCATTACAATCGGCCAGGGGATATATACAAGCGTCCCGCCCACATACTTGCGCGAGTTTCGCACTCTGTTTAATTGCCTATTTCGCTGACGCCCCCTCATTTTTTGCTGGCGATGACCTTGGGAGCGTGCTTATGTCGTGTACGGACTCTATGGTGACAGCCCATCCACTATTATCTTCGCCAGAACGTGTCGGTATGGCCAGTCGCAGACGAATCTATTGCAATGTTTTCGGATACTTAACTAGATGTTCCCTTCTTCTTTCAGTAGTCAAACGTACACGTCCTTCCCTAGGCTTTCCGACTTACTCTATAGCCGTAGCTCTCCGGGTTGTACGTCTTAATGACCATTTCGTCGGTCTAGATCGTCCAATGGCTGAACCCTCTGCCATATTTTGCTCTAGGTGTCTGCAAATCCTATAGTAACCTCTGTATCTACACCTCGTGTATCACACTATACCAGAAATATGCAAAATAGTTTCTTCTTGGACGAAGAAGTACATGGTGTGTGGTAAGTATTTTGACCGCTCCGCGTGAGGTCTGCCAATCGGCAATAAGGTCTTGGGATCCCAAGACCACACAGATGCAGACATAGTCGATTATAGAAGACATAGAAGACATCAGAAAGAGATGTTCCAATAAGGAACAGAAACACGCTGCACACTGTATGGTCGTTGTGATTCGCTCTGATTCGCCACAGTGCTTCTTCAGGGTCCGTGTGTCCCACACCTTATTTTGCAAGCCTCACCCTCACGGCGGAGTCTACTGAAGAAGTCCGAGATGTACCTATTGGCTCGTGGCTGATTGGCTTCTAATGGGCAGACTAGAGGCAGGTGATTCTTCGTAATTATGGACGGACATTGCTTACTCGTTCGTCCATAGTTAGGTCCTCACGGGCGAGAACTGCGAGAACTATTGGGCCAATCGCATTGGTCAGCGTTGCATGTTATAATTAAGAGCATACTCCGAGGAAATCGTGGTATCGTAGTATGCCCATGCAGCACCGTGCGCCGCCGGTTGATTTGGCGTAAGTTCGGGAAATGTCATTTCTGTCTTTGATCACGGTGCCTTCATAACTCCAAGAGTGAGGGTGAGGCTTTGGACAAGTGGCCGCCGTTGCAATTTGAATATAATCGTATCTATGAACTTCTTACCAGAAACTGATACGTATACGCACAATCGACCCTGCAAGAGCATCCAAGGACCTGGGCAGCAGATCATAGGCGAATCAGTCAATGGATGCGCCTCGAGCAATTCATTAATTGTCAACAAACTTAGATTCTTTTACGCGACACGGCGGGCGTGTGAGCATTGGAAGGTGGGGGTAAGGCATTCTAGCGACGTGCTGACGAGCCGAGGTCGCCCGCCCATGTGTGTGTTGAGCTAAGCGTGGAGAGTGTTCTCACACCCTCGGGTTGCTGCAACTTCGCATGTCAACATATCTGACTAGATTTGCTTTGGCCATTGGAGTGGCGAGAATGTGAGGCGAATAGAATCAGTAGGGAGTGCTCGTAAAGCGGATGATCACCCAACGTCCCAGCGGGCCTGTTGTTGTCTGTTGAGGAAGAGATAATGGTAATGATACATTCTTCGAATTGTTTCTCCTACAATACACTAAGATCGGAGAACATGTGAGGTCAGGATACACGAGTTTGAACGAAGAAACGACATACTTATAATACAACGAACAACTCAGGTAGGTCATACATCCCCATCATCGTCTTAATCCCCACTTCCCATTCGCTATCGTCTCTTCAACGCCTCAAATCGTTTCGCCAATGCTTCAAAGTCGTCCTCGGGTGGCGAAGGCTGAGACTTGGAAGCTTTTGCATCTGACGCAATCGTGGCACCCGCAGCGGCAGAAGAAGGCCTAGACGATTCAACTGTTGGCGGCACATCTGGCAGCTTGGGCGTTCGAATCCCAGCACTGCGCGCCTCTGCAGAGATGACATCCGCTTTGACTGGTACGCTGGTTTCTAAGGACTTCTTCTCAGGCTCCTGTTTTCGTAACAAAGAAAAGATTGTCAAGTTTTCAATGAGGGGTTGGGGGGAAGCGAAAGGGTTGAGGAGATAGGTCAGACTTACCTTCACGCCTCCCTCTCCATCGTCATCATCCTGCAGTTCGTCAACTTCGTATTTGGGTGGTTCTGGAACGCGCGGAGTCCAGTCGATTCCATAGCCTTTGGCTATCTCAGAGAGATACGCGTCGACCAATTCGGAAGATGGCATGAGGACAGTCAGTTTCCTGGTGATCTATGAACATGACCATAATGACGGCATAGGCCCAGTGAAAGACGGGGGTGATAACGAGCCGAGACAAATGTGGGGTAGACGGAGGAAAGGGTAAAGGATAAAATTAGCGACGGTGATGAAGGGGAGAATGAGGAAATAATTTGCCGTACACGTTCACTAACGCACCCATCCCGATTTTCCATTACCGCTGCAGAGAATTCACGGCCAAACTTATGCATGAGGAGGTCGCGGAGTACATGGAGTTCTGAGCAAAGGAATGGTCAGTTGACGTGCCGTTATTGGAGATTGTATGCCGGATAAACGGGTCTACCTTTCAGCTCTGTCCGAGGTGCTGCGTATATAATCGCGTATACGCCTTCTGCGACTCCGGGGTCCGGCTCTCGTGTTCTATATTATGCTTTCTGTCAGTGCAATGCACGAGTCAGCTGAAGGATCGAGGGCTTACGGCTGGTCTAGGAGACCAAATCGAGCGATGAGAAGCTCACAGTAGAGCTCGAGTAATTCCAATAGTTCAACATAGATGTCTTCGTTGATTACTATCATATGGTCAAACGTGACGATCGCGACATTGGTCAATATGAGACTGTATCGGCCGGATGTGCACATACTGTTCTCTACCTTGATTCTTGCGGTTTCAAGCCGACCTTTCTCGAGTAGCGAAGCGATGTCGCGCCTGGAGGCCTTAGCCTGTGCACCTTTCTTCTCCTGTAGAGTACGCAAGCGTTGGACGCCTAATCTATGGTCGAGCGATGAGTATCAGCACTGACCAGGACTTATGAATGGAAAGCACCGAAGTTGAACCTAAAGACCATGCGCGCCATAAGTTCACGTCGGACAACACCTCAATATGAGCAATTACCTTCGCTTTAGCTGCATTCCATGGAACCATTTCGTAGGATGATATCTCGACGCGTTTTGTAGATGAATGTGTTCAGTACATACATGGGTTTGGACTTCTACGTAGTTGTACAGATCGTAATCTCGGCTGTGCACCGATCGTGATCCGGGCTGCCGGTACTTCAAATTTCCCTTTCGGGAAGCATAAAAATGAACCCGACTTTGAGTCGGAACACACTCCAGGATCCAACATATTAAGCCCCTTGTCGACCATCGGCGTGAACTCGCATTACTGTAATGCTCATCTTGTTTTATGTCTGATTGCCGCAACTTTCTGCATCGCTATTCTGGGCTCTGCTGCTCTCATACTATGTTGCACAGCATATGACTCCGACATGTCACAATTGTAGGCTTCATCCTGAACCTTGAGCCTGCTGTGGCTGGACACGCAGTATATCAGACAGAAACCAAATACATATGTCTTGTCAACTGCGACACGCAACATAATTTACTGTGGCAATCCGTTATTGTGGCTTGTGATGGATTTTCGTGTCTCCGTGAATCTCCTTCCGTCTCTAGTTCTGTGCCCAAAACCACCTTGTATTTCAACTCACTTTGGTTTTACCAGCTTTAATTACCATTCTGACTTGTTTTGGCGTTTCTATCGGCCTCACCAGTCAAGGAGAGGCTGATGATCAGGTTGATGCGGTCGCTATAGCGGGGCCGGGCAAGATCTTGACATGAACGCTCACAGCAACAAGGGCCGTTCTCAGACCTGCAGTGGACACTATGTGCCCTAATTGGTAACATAAGGGCGTACAAATACCTGTTCTCTTCTCTCCTTATCTCCCTTCTCCTTCGCGCCTTGTCTGATCCTGTTGTAACTCTCGATCTGCTACCAATTTGACCGCATCGCTATCTCGAGGCATGGGTACTGGCATCCGAACCGTGGAGATGGCGAGGAAGCAGCTGCCCCGTCTTTCTATAGACTCATCATGTTCTTATCGCGACGACTACGAAGCTTCACCGACTTCAAGTGTCTCCTCAGCTCGTGCTAGCATCGCAACCTCGTTTGATACTCCTTCAAGCGCGGGGATCTTCCATGTGCTTTGCCTATATGATTTCAAGGCGGGGGACGTAGACCAGCTATCGTTCAAGAAGAACGAGGTGCTAGACATAGTGAAGCAGGAGGACTCGGTGCGCTCGAAGTTATCTGCATGTTTGTATATACACTGATCGCCTCGATCACGCTCGATTACCCTCTACAGGGCTGGTGGGCTGCTCTTCGAGAGAATGATCACACCGTAGGTTGGATACCCAGCGCTTATGTGGAACCCATTTCCGAGCAAACAGCAGAGCGTTTGCGTCGAAAGACTGTTGCCAAGGAGGATGTTCGAGTACAAGACATTACCGAACGAGCATACACAACCGGGGCTCTTGGTACAGAGTACGAATATGTTTCGCCTGGGGATGCTATGCGAGCCTTCGACTGGATGCCTGTCGGCGAACACAAGGTTTGCTTCATTTGTTCGGGGCGCTGGCGTCTTGACTGATGTACCCAGCCTTCACCAGTGTTTGTCACAAGAAATGATCTCAGCCCTGGCGGCGGATTCCCTTCAGATGTGATATCGCCAGTGTTCAGCCCATTGATTCTGGACAGGGATTCGGACAGCATCTTAACTGCGGAGCCAGAGGATGATCTTGGTCAAACCATTGAAGTCCATACGAAACCTGTTCCATACCCACCCTCACCTGTAACGCCGATGCCGAAACCACCCATCAAGTCAAAGCTACCGATACATAAACGTCCGATACGTTCCATGTCGACGCCTTTACCTTCAACTGGACATTCGCCGGTCAAAGCTCGCTCAGAGCCCAGTAACACTTCGATTGTGCTAAACCGCAATCTCCGGAGAAGAAGGCCGGTCCTTATTGACGATAGCAATTCTCTTAGCCGGCTCTCAACTTTGTTTGAGTCGAGCAACGTTGACGAAGTAGACTTTCTTGCGAGCAGTCCGGTGGTTGCGGGGTCTATTGAGGCATATTCTCCCAATCGCATGGCACGTTCACATACACCGAGGTTGGATAAGGTTAAACAGATTACCGGAGAAGACGAGGCACAGGCCTTGTATGACGCATGGGCGACGCATGATGCTGTTCCATGGTTTCTTCGGTCAGACTCTGGTTCTGATGAGTTAAAGCTGGAGTTCGACGGAAGTGTCACTGCTGGCACAGTGGCAGCACTGGTAGAGCGATTGACCTCGGAGCCTCTCAGTAAGTCCATATTCTTCATTGACATATATTATGGCGTTAAGAGAAGGGATCAATTATAGAGCCTGAGCAAGGACCTCAGTTTCGACACGCTTTCCTAATGACATTCAAAACATTTGCTACTCCGGATGAAGTGCTCGACCTACTTCTCAAACGATACGATATGAAGACACCTCTAGGCCTCTCTGATGCAGAGCTCGACCTGTGGAGAACGAAGAAGTTATTACCAACGCAAAAGCGAGTGTTAGGCGTCTTTGCCGTCTGGATGGAACACCACAGGTTGGTCCAGGACGATCCGCCAGTAGCGAGACGGCTGCAGGAATTCTTGTCAGGAATTGTGGAACCCGCTCCAAATAGAGTACTTGCTAAGCAGGTGATGAGTGTATTGGAGCGCAAGGTGAGCATATTTACCGGAGTCTATATTTATTGTAATAACCGCTAGTTGCATCTTAGACCTTTGACATTCCCTCATCACCGAAGTCCGCTGTCTCTCCCACAAAGAAGGGGAAGAAAAGCAAGTCTCCGAAGGGTGACCTGTTCAAGATGGATCCATCAGCCGTGGCTGAGCATCTCTGCTTGTATGACCATAGGCTCTATTCTAGGATACAACCCAAGGACTGTTTTGACTACGTGAAGAAACAATCCCGCCAAGGTGATGCTAGTAGTCTAGCAAGTTTCTGTGCCACACACGATCGTGTAGCTGCATGGGTCAAGTCATCTATTTTGGAGACCGAGAAGGTGACTAAACGAGCGGATGTGGTCGACTTTTGGGTAAAGGTTGCCGAGGTATGTGTGTGTACTCCAATTTGACATAAGCGAATCTCTGACAAAACCTGATTTGTAATAGAAATGCCGTACCATGAACAATTTCGCTTCTCTCAGTGCAATTGTGACCGCACTTTCCAGTGTTGTCATCACAAGGTTGAGCTTGACGTGGGCCTACGTTGGGCGAGCTTCGCATCTAGACTCGCTCACCAAATGCAACGATCCATCGGGGAACTTCTCTGCATACCGAATCCTCCAACAAGCCGTCGACGGGGCATGCGTCCCTTTCGTGGGCATGTACTTGACGGACATCATACATATCAACGACCAACACCTTGACAACACTTTCATCACTGCCAACAATAGCACGACTCTCGTTAACTTTGTAAAGAGGCAGAAATGGTCCGATGTTGTCAGTGCTATGCTTCAACATCAGGGGAAACAGTATCCTTTCGTGGAGGTCCCGGCGACTATGGTTTTTATTGAGTCGAATCTCACACAGGCAGAAGAGATCGACACGGATGCGTTTTGGAGTAAAAGCCAGGAGGTCCAACAGTCTGAAATCGAATGCGCAGATATTCGAAAGGGCTTGGAAATGGCTGGATTTTGATCTAAGCTCGTCTTGGGATTTATGAGATATCTACACACAAACCGGTTTGGGATTTGGATGCCTTTCATCGCTGGCGAGGGAAAGGAAAGGGATCATCTTGCTGTATTTCTATCCTTCAACTGTATCCGTTAGATAATTGTAATCACACATTCAGAATCACAACTAGACGTTGAAACGTTGAACATTTCCGAACAACGCCGTGAATAGTTCGCTCCGTATGTGAGGTGGTGATAAGAAGGAAAGTCCAAGTGAACAGAATAACGACTAGAATAGACTACAAGGTGTGCCGAGAAAGCCATAAAAATGCGAAAGAATGCCATGAAGGGGAATGCCAGAGGAGAAAGAAGGTGCACTGGAGAGTGTAGAGGGAATGAGAACGGAGGAACGTCGCTCAGCAATTGCATGGCTCGTTCTGTCCGCCCTGAGTGTTCGCTTGCTTGTTGAGATCGACCCCTGTCTTGGCAGGACCAGCTCTCGCCCCTCCAGCTCTGGCAGATGGCGGTGCAGTCAAAGGGAGTTTCTTCGCTGTGATCCAATAATCAGAATAGGATCGTGATATCGACATCCGGGACTCACCGATAGCGGTAAAGATATCCGCAACACCTTCACCGGTCTTAGCAGAAGTCTCCCCCCACATAAGACCTTCCTCTTCTGCGTACTTCTGTGCTTCTTCCTGAGTGACTTGACGTCGGGCAGCAAGATCTGCCTTGTTGCCACAAAGTGCAATTACAATGGAGGGGTCGGCTTGACGTTGCAGTTCTCGTATCCATGATTTCGCCTTCTCCAGTGATGCGGTTTGGGTGATGTCGTACACAACTACGGCGCAGTTTGCATTGCGATAGTACATAGGAGCCTGGAAAAGAATATGAATTGGAGAATAATTCACGGCGTACGATGATTCGCACCAATGACTGTGGGACATGGTCAATGAGGGATCCGTGATGTGGCTTGGGAGACTCACCTTATATCGTTCTTGACCGGCGGTATCCCTGTCTCTGGTGAGGTTTATACATATAACAAACAGACATCAAGCGCACCAAATTTCGAACTTTACGGACGTTCCATCATCGAGAGTAACTGTCTGCGTCAGGAAGGCAGCTGCAGTCCTGATAAGCAGCTGAATACATTATCTATGCATAGAATGATGCACCTCCAATTGTACTCTCCCTGTAGTCATCGAACTGATCCTTCACAAAGCGCAAGACCAAGCTAGTAGGACGACGTCTGACTGCACTGGCTTGTCTGAAACGAGATTGATTCATACCTTGACTTGCCCACCGCGGACTCTCCTGAAAGCTAGGATTCAGCGCACTGCATCCAGACATCAACAACATACTAACCTAAGAGCACAAGTTTGAACTGGAACTGTTTCGACATGGTGGTGAGCAGGACGGCCTCGATGTGGAGAGCCTCGTGCGGGCAGCGCAGCTTGGGCAGAGAGGGGCACGTGATATGTTCCCACGCTCTGATCTGAGTGAGCTGGACATGCGAAAATTGATCCTCATCTTGACTCTCAACGCCAACCACCATCTCTGCGTTTTCGCTATCTGGGTTCCCTCAGCTTCTGTATTGCCTGAGTTGAGCTTTCAACTGTAAAAGACTAGAATTGTCGACATTCTTGCGTATCGTGCAAAACATCTTCGTCGCCAGAACACGTCAATCACTGAGCGGTTACCTCAACTGAAAAAGCACTTGGAAGCGTCCACGTAAACATGAATCGTCACCATCCCTATGGCGGGGGATACGATCACAGTCGCAGAGGTGGCCCCGGGCAAGGGGGCTTTGGTCCTGACAGATCACATCGCTTCTCAGATAGGGGAGGCCCTTCTCGGGGGAGAGGTGGCTATCGTGGTGGTCGCGGGGGTACACCCAGCTATGGAGGCTACGACGGAAGCTTAGCATATGATCAAGGCCCGCCCCAGGGCGACATGGGAGGTTACACTAGCTACGACTCAGGCGCACAAGACACCTACTATCAAAATGGCAGTTACAATGCTGGAATGCCTGGTCAGTATGGCTCTACAACAGACGCCTCTGGTGCATATGATCAGAATTACGGGAGTTATGAAGGTGCGCTTGAAAGTTACGTTGCGATATGAGAGCATGAAAGGCAGGGTTCAGACTTGAGGCACAACCGAGAGTTCGCGTCAAACTTCTCAATCTGAGCGTCGGTTGCTAAGCCTGGAGTTGTCAATGAGCGAGCATGTCAGTGTGAGCTCGACCGGCGCGTATGTCCTCGCTGGTGTTCGCCGACCTTTGTTGCTGGAAACTGTTCGGGCTACTTCGTTATATCATGCAAAGGGGATGGATTTCAGTTACGGGCAATATTTACACGTTGTTCGTGCATGGCTGGTTGTGACTGCTGCATTTTGGCCGCTCTCCTCGGTATTCTATAATGCCATGACATGACCCCGCTCACATGATTGCAATTCTTTTCATCAGACGGCTCAAGCCAAGGTTACGGTCAAGGTGGATATGGACAGCGTGGTGGTTTCAAACGTGGCGGCGCTCCAAGACGTGAGAGGGATGATAAAGTCCACGATTCTATCATTGAGGAGAGAATACAACGCGAACGCCCATGTCGTACCCTGTTCATTCGCAACATTAAGGCGAGTCGAGTTCATGAAATTTGAGAAACCGTAAGTCGTCAGCGTCTTCGGGCAACCATGGCGACTTATCGTTTCCCACCATTGAGTCGTCCAGTAAGCTAACACATGCTTTATACAGTATGAAACAGATAGTAGTGATGTACGTCGCCTTTTCGAAGAACATGGCGAAATCAAGACCTTCTTCGACCTGATCGCAAACCGGGGAATGGTTTTCGTTACTTACGTGAGTATACCGCGAAGCCAATGCCGGATGATTGTGTACTCAATGAACACCACACATACAGTATGATCTTCGAGCAGCTGAAAGAGCAAGGGAAAGACTGCAGGGTTCAGAGATCAGCGGCCGACCGGTAGGTCCGAATTCGTAGGCCGTCGTATTGGCGCTGAAAGACGTCATGTATAGATCGATGTCCATTATTCTCTCCCTCGAGATGATCGCAATGGAGGCGACAAGGAGAGAAGTCAGGTATGTGAAACAGCTTCATTATGCTGGACACATTCCGTTAAATCCACGTTAGCAGCTGCAAGGTACATTATTGGTTACTCTGAAGAACTCCACATCCAATCAACCTATCGACGACAATGAGGTTCGACGCAAATTCCAACAATTCGGTGATGTGAAATCTGTCAGGCCCTCAGGAGATCGGACTGAGTATGTTATTTTTATGACCACTTCATTGGATGTCGCCCAACGTTATTTACTTCACAGCCAACGGTTTGTCGAGTTCTTTGATACCAGAGTAAGTTGGCGTTGTTATGTACTTTATACGATGGACTTACCAATCTTCAGGCGGCCGATGAGGCGTACGACAGACTACGCCACCAAGGCCTTCAGGATGGCGTGATGGAGATTGTTCTCGCTGCCGAACCTGAGGGCCCTCGTGGAGGAGCAGGTTCACCTCGGTCAGTTCACAGTCTGGCTATATGTGTGGTTATTGTAATTACTGACTGTACTGCAGTCGCGACGATCGGGGTGCATACGGCGGTCGTGACTGGGATTACAAACCTCGTGGTGGTCGAGGAGGTCGCGGTCGCGGCCGTGGATGGGGTGGCGATAGCTGGGGGGACCGTCGAGATTTCCCTCGCGATAGTCATCGAGGTGGACGAGAATATGACGACTTCGGACGTGACGCCCGTGGATACGATACTCGCTTTGATGGACGTGCCGGTGCACCAGGGCCTTATCCTGCACCTCCAGCTGGTCCAGTCGGCGGTCCCGCTCCCTATGGAGGTGCGCCGCCACCTCCAGGCTCATATCCTCCACCGCCAGCCGCTGTTCCCGTGAGTATCAAATGTTCATTCTTAGTGTTCTGGTGTTGATCAGTTATCCAGCCTCCTGATGAACGACTGGAGCAAGCAAAACAAGTACAACAGGTACGTTCCACCTTCGTCTCCTTGCAGAGTCAATCTGACACAGCATTGTCCAGCTCCTGGCCGCATTGAAGCAACCGCAGGCTGGTGGAGTGCTTCCCACTCAGCCTGCTGCGCCCCCGCCAGCGGTCCCTTCTATGCCGCCGCAATCAGCTCAGGGCGCATACTACCCTCCTCATATGCAGCCGTCATATCCGGCTCCGCCCTCAGCACCTTCTGCCATGCCTCCATATCCGCCACAGCCAATGCAGCAGTCTTCAAGTTCTGGTTCACAGCCTGGAGGTCCCGCTCCGGGGACACCTTCGTTGGCTGGCTTACCACCCAACATTCTAGCTATGCTGCAACAAACAGCGCAGTCACAGTCGCAGCAGTCAACGCCGCCTCCAACAACCCAAGCACCTCCGTATAACATGCCTCCACCTCATGTGCCAGGTGTTGCTTCTATGCCACCAAGCAGTCAAAGCTATCAGCAATTGATGGCATACTTGGTACGTTTATAGTTAGCTGAGTTGGCATTGATTGTCTAACATACTATTAGTCCCAGAAACGTCCTCAATAGCTTGCCAAGCATCTTACTCCGTTGTGTTTTCGTGTCTCATTCTCTTGCATGAACCCCACTTGACATCATGCAATATGACGGCTTTTTACTACGCTTTTCTCTTCATGTCTGTGGTAAAGTATTGTTCATAATATTATTGAAATTTTATGATGCTATAGTTTCATTGCTGAAAGTCGCGCTTGGGAAGACTACCTTGGTCCTGAATCATAAACCTAGTAAAGCTGCCGGCAAACGCCATTAAGCCTATCCGCAGGATACTGGTGCTTGTTCTTGGATCACAGACTCATGATCTGCAAAGAGCTGTTAATGAATTGCCTAGTCATAGGGCTTAGATAGAGAATAGTGTTGAAGGTTGAACGTCTGTACTAGGTGAAGAAATGCATGTCAATGACTAGAAGTCGTCCTACGAACATTCCACAAGGGAAAGTGCCCTATTTGGTTGGGCATGTTTGATAGTTCCATGTAACTACATTTTGATCGTACAAAAGAGCTCTGGAGTGTTCATTGTTCATTCTGATCGCCTCCAAACGATCTAGAGTCATGCAAAGCCTTTCACCGTGGATAAGTGTCCCATCAAGGAAACAAGGCAGCGTTCCAGGACTGATGCTGGGGGATCAGACTCGGCGTCGGTTAAACTTTTGCAGGCATGATGAAATGCCGCCGGCAAGGAGGGGCAACATCTTAAGGAGCAGCTCCAGCCATTACCGCGCCTGTGTCGTCCGATGCAAACTCGGGAAGCTCCATGTCGGGAGTGAAAACGATACGAGGATCACGTTTCCTACAGTCACAAAGGTGGTTAAGTTTAATACCGAGTGGTGAGCGGACTACTGACGCTGCACCCATATTCAAACCCGCTGCATCTTCTAGTGAGGCTACGATACCGGCCATCCCAAGTGCACCACTGCACAAATTGTGGAGATCGATACCTAGGCTTTGTCTGGAAAATTTAAGAGATACTCACCTAGGAGAGCTGGGAGTGTCGACTCCGAGGTTACCCTTTTTGCTATCAAATCTGGTATTGAGTAAAAGTCGGATATAAGGTAGGTATAGAGCACTCACGGGACAGGAGCTGCGCCTGAGGACCTTGCAAAAAGAATGAGGCCAACAATTACGGCAATAAAGAAACGCATTATAGGCGAAAAGTGAAGAAAGGTGAAGGGTGTTGAAGTAGGGTAGGAAATGAAGAATAATCACAAATGGGGAAAGAAGGAAGGTGGGAGGCTAAGGGGAAGACATGGATGAGTATCCGGTCAGGAAGCGGAGGAATGAAGTACTCACTACTCAGTACCTTGAAAAAGAGTGAAGGAAAAAATGAAGAGAAAAAAGTGAATGATGAGTATCAAACGCAAAGAGTATGGTTATATACTACCGCGTCAAAGTATTCTGATCTTGTTACAACGGAAGTACATCTCACATGTGCAATGCAGAATGTGTCAAGAGCATAGTAACTGCGGATAGCGTGGGCACCATCTCGAGATGCTCGGGATGTGCATCAACTATCTGTCAATGCCAACAGGAGGCGCAGGATCGAAGACAAGAAGACAATGAAATAATGTCGATCCGAGCCCTTTCCACGCCTTCTCATGATCAATGGAGTTCATTATATCTTGAACTCAAGGGATAGTCAGGATGACCGAAGATGCGGATGCCTGAAATGTGATCAACGCATCAGAAAGAAACACATAGAGTGCGAATTCCATCATGAGTAGTATAGCCTTCAAAGCAGCATGATGAATAAAGATAGTCTTATGAAATCTCGGAGCCATAACACTCACGGGAACGACCAGTTGATACAGCTAAGAAGTATAACGCGATGAGATCGCTTGTGAAGGAAAATAATCAGCATCTTGATATCTCTCGAGGTTCGTGTGCCCGAACACATAAGCAGTGTTGGAACTCGTCCTGTCCAATCTTACCGTCGGGAATGTGTGGGAAGGCAAACCAAACAAAAGCCAGCTCTGTCTATAGTCGATCTAGCGGCAAGTGATAATGGGTCACCTCGTGCAAGAACGTGGTTTTAACCATAGGGAATCTCTAGTTACGAGCGAAAAAAGCGTCTGAGAGTTATATTGCTGCCCAGCGCTTTGTGTAGAGTACTTGATGGAACAAGTCCAAGATCATCTTCCTGGACATTCTCAAAACGGCATAAGTTGCACCTTGAAGTAAGCGCTGGTCGTCCTAATGGGTTGACCGCTACCATCAAGGTGAAAGACCATACCATAACTCTTCTTCTACCGAATACAATACGTGAAGGCATCGTACTAGAACTCCTTGCAACGTATTTTTATCCGGAGAAATAACATCCAATCCTCACTATGCTCGATCTGCCCAACCTCCGAACTGTCCTCTCGCAGATTCTTTCACCTTCGTCTCTCCATACAGCAGCTCTCTTCACAACGACCGGTCAACTCGTGTCCTTCATATCGGACCCCCCAAGATCTAAAGATGAAGTCCGAGTGCTCGTAGGTTTGGGTAGTGAAGTATGGCAGGAGACTAAAGAGCAGGGTTTTGGGACGGTTGACAGTGAGGTATTCTAATTTGTCTCAGGAAGTCCTTGCTTGGCTGAGTTTTCTACGCTGTATGCCTAGCTTGGACGCGTCCTTGTCACGTCGGTCGATAAGGTTCCCCCTCCGAGTCAGCAAGATCCCGCTAAAGAGCGAAAGGAAGAGCCTCTGCTTCTCCTGGCTTTGAATTCCGAAAAGACTGTCCCATGGTCAGAGCTTACAGCGAAAGTTAGCCCGTTGTTATGTGTATCGCAATTGCACTAGTGCTAATGTCAGTCTATCTTCAGGCACAAGAGCTTATTGACTATATGGAGGAGCCTGTGTCGAAACTTCGAGCCAAGCTCGCAGTCGCACCTACATCGCCAATTCTTCGTCCAGAACGGCAGCACCGTTGAAACTTGCTCTCCGGCATGATACCCCTTACATTCATGTGAGAAACACAGAATCAGAAACAAAGCAGCGGTTTGCGAGGCATACCTGTCACCTCGTACCATCGAGGATGATGCGAGGTTGAATGTATTGTGAACCCTACCGAACAGTCCAGGTCATTGTAGTTATAGTTTTATACAACATTTGTTCTGGTATATAGCTAGCTCATCGAAAGTAATATCAGTAAGCTGCGCAGACCTTTGTGAGAGAACGTTTTGGGAGTTTACGTTGCCTGACCGGAGGGCGGGAAAATGCGTAGCGTTGAAGGGAACGACGTCAAGATTTTGACCAGTCCGGGCTCGCTACTTACGGAACCTCTCCTGACCACTCTCTCCTGGACGGCCGTCCTCCTCCCTCTCTGCTTCGTTTCTTGGACGTTTGTTCGACGACTAGAAACGTCCTTGCTGGTCATGCGACGATGGTCTGTCGCCAGAGTGCGTGCACTTCGGCAAGACACCACCCCAACTGCTTCAGTTGCACGAATTCCTTCCACTGGTGCGGTCACGCGAACTCATTGTCATCGTAATTGCTACAGTGTGTTAGCAACTCAAGCAAAAACACAGCCTGTCAGAGCAGCGGCACAGTCACAGAATGTGTCATGTTCGTCTGTTCATAGCAAACCCGCCCTGTCTGCAGTAAAATCTCCACGACCGCGTCCGGATCCGTATACTATGCTTGCCCCGCAGTTGGATACCCTACGAGAAACTCTCCTGACCCTCCTAGGCTCATCACATCCTTCACTTACGGAGATTGCGCAGTACTACTTTTTGCATCCATCAAAACAATTACGACCACTCCTGGTACTCCTATTCTCGCAAGCTACGAATGGGCTGGGACGTGGATGGCACGCGAAGAAATGGGCAGCGGAATGCGAAGGTGCTGGAGGACGTGCTGAAGAATTGGATAGCCCATTGACGCGTCCAGACGTGTTGAATGACTGGAACCCCAATATGTCAGATCATACCGCGTCTTTCACCTCGACATTTCCTCTGCAGAATCCTCGTCCAATACATGAACCGCCAATACCACCCCCATTCGTCACGGACCCTAATCCAACACTGGCGTCGCTACCTGCTTTCCTTCCGACCCAAATACGTCTGGCACAGATTGTCGAAATGATTCATGTCGCGTCCTTGTTGCATGACGATGTCATTGACAAGTCTCCGTTACGGCGCGGCGCACCTTCCGCGCCTGCAGCATTTGGAAACAAACTTACAGTACTCGCCGGCGATTTCCTGCTTGGACGAACTTCCGCCGCTCTCTCAAGACTGGGAGAAAGCGAAGTGGTCGAACTCATAGCTAGCGTGATCGCAAACCTAGTCGAAGGGGAGATCCTGCAATTGAAGGCTGTTCATGGCGAGGAACTCGGCCTCGATAGTGCACAGACACCGAGCGTGGGGAGAGAAAATTGGAACATTTACCTGCAAAAGACGTACCTGAAGACGGCTAGTCTGATGGCGAAAGGTGCCCGGGCAGCAGTAGTGCTTGGTGGATGCAAAGAGGGTGAAATCTGGAAGGAGATTGCATATGCCTATGGCCGCAACCTCGGTATTGCTTTCCAGGTATGATCCCCAAAATAGCGTAACTCGGTCATCAATTAAACATGGTTTGACGCAGCTTGTGGATGATATATTGGATTATGAGGCTGGCGAGAGTACCTTAGGCAAGCCTGGAGGTGCAGACCTTCGTCTCGGTCTTGCAACGGGTCCTGCTCTCTTCGCTTGGGAGGAACATCCCGAGATGGGTCCCCTCATAGAGCGGAAGTTCAAACAGGAAGGGGATGTCGAGCTTGTATGTGTCGATTTATTCCATTCCGTCTGCCATGATTTCATGTTTCTTTGCGTCTAGGCTCGAGATCTTGTACGACGGTCATCTGGCGTGGACCGTACTCGCGACCTTGCTCGGGCACATGCAGACAAGGCAAAAGAGGTCCTAGGACCGTTACCAGACAGCGATGCTAAGACAGCATTGGAGGTCTTGACAGAGCGAGTGGTCAAACGGACGTGGTGACCGAATGCTACTCTATCTAGAGGCTATACATGCGCCCTAAATGGACACGTTGGTGCTGGTACTATATTGCTATTCTACCACGATTCAATCCTAATCTTGTACTCGAACCCTGGTCAGTGGTCTTGTGGGTTTCCTTGGAAGCTCAGATGTTCTGAGATATAGATATTTGGCTGAGGGTGTCAGAGGTCCCCGGCAGACTCCGACCACCAGGTCTATACGCGCAATTCGTTACGAACTTTACTCCAGCTCTTGACCACGTCTTGTTGAACTGTGTCTAATTGTCGCTCTCCTTTGTTTTACTGAACCTTTTAGTTGATTAGATCTTGCCAATATGACGAAAAATACCCAAGTAGAAGTTAAAGATCGTCCTACGGATCGCAAGCGTTCTCGTTCGGATGCCAGGGACTCAGAGAAGAACCCCCCTCAAGCACCGAGAACTAGCAGGTCTGCCTCCGCAGTCTCTTCGTCTCTTCTATATGAACCGCCATCGGATGTGATTCCAGTCGCACCTTTACGCCGACGCGTCAATCCAGCAAGTCTTGCTCACCGTCTCGGACCAGAACTCGTCGCGGAACTGGAATCCTTGATCAAGCCTGGGTGTACTGAAATGCCTTCCTTTGCTGCCCGCCAGGCAGTCCAGAAGCGTTATATGGTTGATCGAAGACATATATACGATTGGTATCATACAAAAGGCTTGAGGGTCTCGAGCAAATCAGAGAAGAGATCTGCAGTCATGCACATTGAACAGGAGGAGACTCGTTCTTTGAGACCTCGTTTCCAGGTAATGCATGTATATATGCGTGCATGCAAGCTGTATTCTGACGTTGAACACGGTTGTATGCGTGATTTTGTAGAAGAAGCTAAGATCTGTACCAGATGGCGCGCAGGTGGAGGTTGCCTCTGGTTTTTCAGACAGTACGTCTTCTACACCCGTGTCCACGCCTGTCGCATCGTGCACGCCCTCGGATCTCTCGGCTTCAAACCCACCTTTGCACTACGACTATAGCGGGATGCATCTCTTACCATTTCCAATTCATTGCTTCTTTGAGTCACCTTCAGATCCTGCGCTGCACACCAGCATCCAGGCGCAAGGTAGCAAGCCTCTTTATACCGAGGATTTGGAACCTTCTGGACGTCGTGTCCACAACTGGTCTGCCCCTTCGCACCTAGATCGTACCACTCACTGGGTGGCCGAAAATCAAAATCAAGGCCGGCGCTTCCACTATGAGTCAAACAATAGTCTTCCCTTCCTGCAACATGAGCACTACTTCGACGAGAACCTGAATCCTTTCCTTCCCGTGACCCAGGAACAGTCGCTTCCGAAAATACAACGTGAAGCTTGTTACCAATACCTGTCTGAAGCCGTCGGACCTGCCCATGGAGTTCAAGAGTCTGTTGGAACCTATCGTGCTTACATGACCCAGCAAGTCAGCACGTACTACGATCGAATCCTTCCTGATCAACGTGACTCCGGTCATCAAGTTCACTCAAATCAACGCATGAACCCTGTTCCTGTTCCCGTCCCGGCCACGCCTACCGGTTTGCCTGTGTCTACATCGGTAATTCCCCCATCTACTCTTTACTCTGGATCCATTGCCCGACCTGTTACATACCAAACCCTGCATCGCTGCGCGTCTGAATCTCTACAAACTCCTCAAGGCAAGCCTTCTACTCCCAATCTCGAATACAGCAACTGGCTTCTTCACAACTCGCAAATTCAGCAATTCGCTGCTACCGCTTCTGCGCCCCTTACTCCTACCGTATCGTCTTCTGTGTTCTCTACTCCTTCCAATGCCAACTCTTCGATTAACTGGTTATGGAACACATCGCAAAACACAAGCGCAGGCGACTCCTCTGGAATTTCTCTTGAGATAAGCGACATTTTGGAGAGTCCTGTACTTCGCACGAGGCAAAACACGCGCAACGATGTCGGTTCTCCTTGCTCTATCGCAGCCACAAGTCTAGCTAAAATCTCGGAGCTGATGGATCAAATACCGACTGCCCCACCGTCCTCTCTTGTCAATTCGCCTACGCTTACGGAGGCTAGAAACCCGATTGTAGACGGTTTCAACGATGAAATGATGCTTCTGGCAGAACCATTCGATCCCACTATTCGACGCGCTGCTAGCTTTTCTATGAGCCTCCGCGCTGTCAAGACCGTCGACAACGCCATGGCGGCATACGAGTGAAAAAAAAACTGACTCTTACTAGACACTGATGGTCTGTACGAGTGCGCTTTTCTACATTAACTTGACAACGCCTTTCTCCGAATTCGTAGTGTATTCGCTTCTAATGGAGGCGTGTCGCCTAATCCATACCCGACGCCAGCACCTTATTCCCATCGCTATCCACCTTTCTCTAGTTGTATGATACGGGCTTTCCCCTTCCTTTGTGATGTCTCCCCTTTGTATTGTTCGCTCAACTTGTCTGGTGTTCTGGTCTTTTTTTGATAAATTGACCTTGTAAATAGCGCCATATACTCTATCGAGACTGCATACAGCGTCCGTTCAAGGTTCACGGCTCCGCCTTGGCGGAATTTAGGCTTTCTTCTCTTGCTCCTCGATTGCGCTCTATCCGATAACCACTGTAAGCCCTCACCTTTCTCCCCACCACGCATTGTCTCGACTTCCTATATTCCGACTTCAGGCCCTGTTTTTGTGTTTAAGGGCACCGGGCACAAGACGGGATTATTGTTGACTAGTCAGAACTCGTGCTATGTCCGAGTCGAGGAAGCTAGTCATCAAAATCCAGATGATCTTCAGGATGCCAATGCTGAACCAACGTACCGGCGATGCTGGTGAGGGTTGAGAATCAACGTGATTGATCTTCCTTTCTGAAACGCTGGTCGTCGTAAGGGGTTGCTGCGTAACTTTCGACTGAGATCGTATTGCAAGAAGGCGCAAACCAAGAATCGTCCTCTTTCACATTTATCGGTACCCTATCTGCGAAGACAGGTGGGAAGCAAACACTTCAGATCGGGGGTACAGATTGTAGTTCACCGCCGTCGCTTGGTGACAGCAGTGTAAGGAAACCATACTCCAAAGCACCATACTAGACGCGGAGCAAGGTGAGCAAGGACGATGACGGTGTCATCGAGACCCGTTTAGTGAACCAGATGACCAGATTGTGAGAGGTATGTGGGGCGCCACAGAGGTCAAATGAAGCCTTGGACTTCGGAGAAGCGTTCGAGACCACCTATGCATGATCGAAGCGCTTCTATTCGACGTTCAGTATTCAGTCGGTCATGGAGTCGAGCCTCACCAATCTCGGACAGAAATATCCTTTTGCACAACGTGTTTGGCAGTATCGCGGGAAGGGTTGGACGTGATAATTTTTTGACAAGCCAAGCGACTTGAGTGTGAGAGATTGAATACCTCTTCAGTTGGAGGAGACACTCACATGACTGCAGACTCGAACTGGGTCACTGCGCATCGTGCAAAAGAAGGTCCAGAGTGGACGCCACTGACGAATGCATCATCAGATGAGAGACGATTTTTGTGAAGAGCAAATAGGCGAGCAACCAATCTTTGAAGCTCCATACACAATGCAACACGACCGATGGGACATGACGTATTCGTTTGCTATTCGTCCTGCAAAGTGCTAACAAGGACGAACTGCTGATGCGTACAAACTCGTACGTATTCGTCTATAAAGCCGATGTCATGAACTTCGGTTGTAAGCTCCGAAAGGAGAAGGATAGGCCGATTACGTACCGATCTGAAGCGTCCTGTTCAACTACAACCCCAACGAGTCTTCGATAATCGCAATGGCGCAACATGCCTAGTCCGGGGCAGCTTCGGAGATGATGATTATCCCATGAACGAGTAATAGATAACTTGTTCAATGAGATGCTCGCTCCGGTATCGGGTGCAATCAATGCCCTTCCCAATCAACTCAACAGGATACGAATTGCGAGTCTCGAGACCACCTGAAAGCGCATACGTAGATGTAAATATTCATACGTCATAGACACTAAGCATCACAAGCGGTTCAGATCCTATTGAATTGGATCGTATGTACCTTGGGATCAAATTTGCGCCTGGTGGTCTGTTGGGTAAGGATGACTATATCGGTCTCATGCAGTCCTCGAAGGACCCGTTCAACAGTTCATCCGACCTCGATGTCGTCCGAAGCGCGTCGTGCATTGCGTATCATACATATCTTGCCTCATGTTGATGAACGAGCATGCTAGATGATGTTGCAAGAGATGAGATGGTGGATGTGCAGAGACGGGTGGAAAGCGATTACACGGGGTGCTGCTGTTTCGATAGAACGAGAAGGTTTACACGTGTAGGTGTCATGTAACCTGAGAGAAACCGAATGGGGCGTTGCCTTTGAAGGAAAGAGCTGAACCTCAAGGCTCAGGATAGTAGATGGGCTTGGACTGACTTCGCCCTAGGATTGATTCTGTAACACTGGGTATATCTCCCAGATGACATGTTGCATTGGGTGCAGAGATAATGCAAGTTGATTTCGTAAGCATATGCACAAGCTTCTTATCTGTACAGCCATGTTCAACTAGTTCCTTCGGTGTACGTGATTCCTAGGATAGAGAATTCTTGATAGGCAAAGCTTCCGGACAACCTGAACAAGCTCTCGACGGCACATAACACCGGGAAAGACTTGCTTTGATCGTGCAGAGAACACAGGATATTGACGCGACTGATCATCGATATGAACGTCAAATCCTTGCTACTGGAAAGTTCAGTCATCAGTACTCAGTCCTCGCAAATGTAAGACTTGAGAAACGAGGCACATAGTGTATCACAAAGGAACACACGTTTTCTGCATAAGTCGAGGTCCAAGAGAGAACAAACGCATCCATATATGCGGAGATGTTATATGCGAAAGGAACCAATAAACAAAAAACATCGTCATGCTTATACCAACAATGTTCAAGGTACATTCTCACCTAGAACGAACGTTCGGGAGTCCATCTAAGCAGAGTCCAGTATATATCCAGACCCACAACGGAACTCACCATTCGTTAGTACTAGAACAACTACCGGTCCCGGAAAGCATTGACGATTATATTGTTTCGGCGCGTCCTTCGACGATATGAAGATATCAATAGACTATAGCCCCTCGTACAAACGCCATCCAATCTCCAAAAGGCCAGCCTTGAGCTCCCGAAGACCAGTAGATATGTAGCTCGCAATAAGCAGAATGTAGGCGCAGCCCGACTCGCCATAGGAGGCCGAAAGCCCACAGTTTCGTCCCGATGCTCCCAAACAGGTCATGATTATCTTGCTTCCTTTGGGTTCTTTGATTCCAGAGCGATTCCAGAGATGAACAGACATGCATCGACGAGTATCGAACGCAAGATTGCGATATTAGATAAGGCCCTGGATGTTATTGAACTGGCACAGGCCGCCAACGTTGATATAGATAGATAGAGCTGACCATCGAAACATGGACGGCGTGCATGCCAATAGGCATGCGCACGTTGTATGATGAAGCTTGAAAACTTGACATATTAGACAGCTAAAACACGAACACCAGGCAACCCAGACACAGCCAACATAGATCAGTCCTAGTCAACGTTTCAACGCAGCATGGTAAAAGAATCACTGTGAGGCACTGAGGCGGTTAACTGCAGGGTCACTTCAGAGTTAAGGTTTTTCAACAGAGAAGAACAAGACCCGGTGAAGAAGTCATGATAACCCAAGATAACACGAACCCTAAGTTGGACGCGAGCGCTGCCTGTTATAAGCTCTTGACGCCGAATTTGAAGGCGTTCACAGACTGCTGGTGAGAGGGTATACGTAGTATACTGTTCCGTCTGTTGTCCTTGTCTGCAGCTGTTGTCTTTGGTAAGAAAAGCATCTCGACCTGCTGAGCACGTCATCGTCCCAAATTCCAGTTCCAGTCCTGAGTTCTAGGTCCAAATTGGAGTATCGACGCCCCCTTGAATATGCTGAATTCTAGTTCAAACAGGAGAGAACGTATGAATGCCTGGATGCCTTGAATTTGATAAGTGGTAGCATACGAACAGAGAAAGATACTCTGGCCAGGAAGTAAGAACGGCTAGGTTTCATTTCCCAGCAAGCGATAACCATCCATCCATCCATCCATCTTGTTCTTGTCAAAAGTTTGTTCCAACCTTGCGCGCTCCCGAGCTTTTTGAATTTGCCAATCAGAGGCCTAAGGCATGAGAAGACAAGCCCAAAGATGGTATTACAACGGCGGCCCTGAGGGCGAAAGAATACGAGAATACGAGAAGGCTACGAAGTTCGAACCGGAAGGCGGGAAGAGAGAAGATGGAAGCAGTGGCACCTGGGTGTGAAACGGATCCGAAGGGCAGGAGCGCGAAAGGAGAGAGGACTATTGGAGGTTGAGCGGCGCCGAGGCGTCCATGTAATGAACGGAACCGTGAAAGGTTTTGATAACGACGATGCTAGCTGTCATCCATCCATCTAATGCGCCAGATGTCAGCTTACAGTAAGATCAAATCGAATCAAAATCTTTGATGTTGATTTCGAACTGTCGTCGTCGGGAGGAGGGAGGGCCCGGACGCGTAACTCTTGGATTTGTATTGGCCTCCTCGGATATTATCGTCCTATGAAATTACTTACTTATCTTGCGTCGTAAGTGCTACAGTAGTAGCCTATAGTCCAATAGTCCAATTGAGCAACCGAACGAAAGGGCCTCCACGGCTTCTAGCCCTACACTTTCGTAACGATGAATTCTTCTCGTCCCAGTCATCCCGGTCATCCAGTCTTCTAGCCTATAGCTACAGCCACATAGCCAAGTTAGTTAGTGCTGTAACAGAAAGAGGAAAACCGCAGATCTATGTATGCATCAGCCACAAATCCCATGGTGGGATAAACGGTTTTCGCCCGATAGGTTCAATTGGGGCCTTTAAGCTTTTGGTACCGGATATCCACGGTGTAGGGTTCCACTGTCCCGCCGCTTGCCTCTTTATGTCTTCCCATCTCCCATCCCTCACTTCCCGCATAAGACTAAGACTAAGCCTTATGCTTTAGAGGTGGAAAGCGGAGAGTGGAATTTGAGATGAATGATAACGGAGCTTCGTTGCAAGGCAGCACTTGTGAGAAGATCGTCCCGCGAAAAACGCGGAATGTATCCGTGTCTGTTTGTGTGTGTTCATCTCGGGGAAATTGGAATCAAAAATCAAGATCCTGACCCGGGATTAGAAAGACACTATAATCAGTCAACGCGCATACGGATGATTAAGTATGTAGTTGGAGTGGAGTTGGAATGGATGCATTAGAAGTGAGAATACGAGAATGTTAATGTAAGCATGCGAACACGAAGACGAGGGAAGAAGGGAAGGAGAATTGGATATATAGATAGATAGGCAGCGGGGGAAGCGGGTAGGACGGGATCCATACAGTCGATGATCAGGAACGGACGTACGAATTCGGAGAGCTCAGGCGGAGGTTTACCGGGATGGTGTGTAGGTTTCAAAGCTTCAAAGCTTCACAAGCCGGGTATATCCATAAAGTTTTGGGTTTTGTAAGGCTAGATTGGACTGGGGGAGTCCCAAGATGAAGCAGCGGTGAGTGCGGTTGTTAAGGTACGATGAGTGGGATGATGATGATGATGGCAGCTAGGGAGCGATAAAGAGGGATTTGTGATTGGGCGGAATGGGAATACAATGGATGCTTTGTTGGGCGTGTTGGACAAATGAAAGGACAAGTGAGGAGCAAATTGAGCGGATATGACGAGAGTGCGTGTGTCTGAAGAGATAGCGTATGTCGGTATTGAAACGCCCTAGTACGCAGGAAGACTATCAATGTTTCAAATTTGAGCACATTCTTTGCTGGAATATACAGAGTGGCGTAGAAGGCAGTGAAGATAAAGGCCGCTTGATAACCGACTAACACGAGACAAGAGGCTATAGGATTAGAAACAGTACTGTACGGGGCGTTACTCGGGTCAGACAAAGATGAATCGGAGGACAAACGAGAAGAGGCTTGTTGGATAATAAGACGTGAGACCCTATTGAAGGAATGATGCTAGTGTGAGAATTGAATGGAAGAAAGAGAGGGGTAAGGATGCTTGAATGGAGACGCAATGGGAGATATTGGAGAGAGTTGGGAAGGCTCTGGGAACACGCCGCAGGATGGAATGCAGCGATCAGTGCGGGTGTTAGATACGCGCTGCAACATGGACTGTGGGCGGGTGATGGGCGAGTGCAGCCTGCAAGCAGAGAGGAATATCGTTGTCATTAGAGGAGGGCCGTTTATGGTATATGGCCGGCCGGTGATAGTCCGGGGAGAGGAATGACAGGGACGGAAGGAGGAGAGAGGAATGTTCTGCTGCAACTCCTGCCGGTGTGAGCAGAAAGACAGGGATGGGGATCTTGTTCAGATCTCGGTTGGTGGCAGCGTGTCGCCTCGAGGCCAGGAGCGAAAGATCCTCGTGCACTGGACTGTTCCCCAGCGATTCCCACCCTCTCTCTTATCGCAGATGCTATAAACACCCCCGGCTGCCATTTCGTCACCCCCTTTCCCCATTCAGCTTCCGTTCTACTCTCCTTCACCTGGTACGTCCATCTAATCTCTCTCTCTCGCTGCAAAGTCTGACATCAATGTCTAGTGACCCCCAATGTCAACATGGATTCCAGAGGCCGTTCTCGCGATATCTCTCCCGCTGCCTTTACTCGCAAGCAGCTGCATACCCCGCTCGTCACACCATCCATTCACGCTGACTTTGTCATCCCAGTAAGCTCACGTTCACGCACTCCCCGTCGACGCCCCGACACAGATCGTGGCCAGCAATACCATTCATCCGTCTCTGTTTTTGCCTCTGCCATGTGGCAACAACCGCCGTCCCCCGAGCCCATCCCCGTGCCTTCCAGTTCCCGCTTAATGTTACCGCCTGCAACTGCCTCTCCTTCCCCACCTTTTACATATCCTCACCTCGCCTGCCACTCCCCATCTCGCTCTCCAACGCCCTCTCTCCCACCGTCTCCGACCGATAGTTTCATGCTGCGTACAAACTCGTCTAGCACTCTCTCCGTCTCGCCTGAGGCCACGCCTTCTGGCCCACTTACTCCTCCGGATTCTGTGTACGCGTATTCCGACCGTGACTATTACGACTCGTCACCTTTGCCACCGCGGACGTTGCAAGACCAGATGCAGGACGCCTACGCGTTGGACAATATGCACCTCGCCAAGATCCTTCTTCTCAAACTTCGTGGTATTGAAGTCACCTCTGACGACGACCCACGTATAGCTCAGGTCAAGGATGCCGACTTTTCTACCGTTTTTGTCCCGCCCGGTGGTCTCAAGCTCTCTCCAGAGGACGAGAAACGCTACCAGGAGGGCGTCCGACGCGAGAACGAACGTCGACGTCGCGCACAACGCGAAGCTCGTCTCCGCATTTGCGAGAAGATCTGGGAGAACAGCGTGCGGTGTTTACGCGAGCAGAAGACCAAACTGGCAAGACGGAAAGAAGACGAGTTGAGAGAGAGGCGCAAGCTTGAAATAGAAGCCCGTGGGAGGGAACGGGAGGCTAGGGAGAGGGATTCCGATAGGGAGTGTGATATCTTGGCCAGATATACTCGTCAACTCAAGGTATCTACTTGCTCTAACCAACGCTCAAGGCTCTCTTACGGTTCCTTGCCCGCCTCCTCCTCTCGGTCTGTTGTTCTCAACTCTCCTTCACTGCCAATGCCTACCTTTGAGTACACGTTGATGCCGCCTGTACACACTCTCAGTACTTCCCGACATTCTCCTCCTTCCTCTTTGGCTTCTTCCCCACCCAAGAACAAGTCCCCATTGAGCTCACCTCATCGTGCGTTCAAGGAACTCTCTGCGCTCAGTGCCCAGAACATCCCTTTCTCCACTGTTGTCACTCGCATGCACGGACCTCTATTCCCGGAGGACAACGAAGATGAAGATGATACAGCAAGTACAAGTAGCGTGCGCAGGTTAAGGATCCAACGCAGGACTGTAGCCCAAGTTCACCTGTTCGACGAGTTATTGAAGAGGGATGTCAGTCAGTGGCAGGAACGGGCAGATGGTAGACCTAGGGTAGGTTCTTCCCTTATCAGACGGAGAACCCAAGGATGTCCTGCTTGCTCGCAATCACTCTCCTCTATGGCTTCCACTCTGGTGTCATCGTCTGGTCCGTCTACCTCCGCTACTTCAACCTCATCGTCTACGCGAACCATATCCACCCGCTCAAACTCGTGGTTCTCATCCTTCTCGAGTATCCTCACGCCTTCCCTCACATCTTCGTCTTCTCTCTCCTCCTCGACGTCCGATGCGTTACCCTCTACAACCTCTACCACTGCTGGATCGGTTATACCCGTGTCCATATCTGTTATACCCTCGTCGAAGGAGGCCGAGATCATACATCATCATACCCTACATACATGCTCACAGTCTAAACTTATACCCCTCGCTCCCGAGGATCCACACCCACTCTCTGTTCCTCTCACCTCCTCTTCCTCTCGTACACCGTTTTCTTCCGTTTCCGTCCCCTCTCGCGGTCGTGCACTCGTTCGTCCTATTACCACGACATCATCACTGACAAGTCTCCGACTTTCTCCAACTCCTACTGAAGGTGAGAGAGAAGGTGAGGGTCTAGTGTGGAAGATGACGAGAAGATTCACTCGGTTCATCGATATGGCGTCTCAGTTCCAGAAAGCGTATGTTAGGGCGACTATGTTTTCTACTGGGTCGGATTTGTATGGACGTGGATCCAGTTTGTCCTCGTCGGCTGAGAGGAGCTATTCTAGGGAACGTGATAGACTGGGAAGAACCGTTTATGGAAGTGAGGGGACGGTTTGGGATAGGAGGGGACGTGCTAGGGAGAGAGGCCGGGGAGTTAGTGCAAATATGGGTGCGAGTGCGAAGAAGATGGATTTGAAACCGCGTGGTTATCGAGTCTCTCCCTGTGACCTTCAAATCTTCACCTCCGCCGATCTCAACTCTCCAGAATCGAACCCCACTCGACCTTTTCTTCCTCTCCACACACTTTCCCCACCCACCTCCCCTTCCTCCCCCTCATACCCACTAAGGTTCCCTCAACCCCCACCGATCCCAAGGTCCCCCTTCCGTTCCCCGTACCCACCTCAAACACTCACATCACGACTAAGACCCATTGCCAACCCATTACTCCTGAGAATGCGGGCGTTGCAGAATCGGTGTATGGGTGTGGGTGCTGATAATTATTTGGAAGATGGACATGTGGTTGGGTTGATTGCGGGGAATGGGGGTGTTATGGAGGTTAGGGAGAAAGTTGTGGGCGTTGCTTGGGATGGGATTGGGAGGAGTGGGTTGGGGTGTGAAGTTTGTGTGCGTTGATTGGTTGTGTGGCCGTCTGTTAGATGGTAGATGGTAGATGGTAGATGGTGTTTTTTTTTCTCCTCTTGTTGCTTTCGAGTTGCTTTTTACTATGTCGCATATCGCTTTTTTCTTCTTCTTGTCATCCCCCTCCCCATTGCCATCCTCTTTCCTTCATTTGTACAACTAACTACTACTACCCTCTCATCCCCCCTTTTTCTTTTACTTATTTGCTCCTGGGTTTTAGGCGGTTGCTACTGCTACTGCTACTGCTACTCCGACTTGCTGCTTTTTGGTGGCGGCGGATCAGTGCACTACTAGGATGCTTTCTGTTTTCTGTTTTCTGTTGTTGTATAGTTGTGCGTGGACGTTCACGTTTTGTTGTAGTTGTTCTATAGTACCGTTACATGGGTATCTTACCTCCTCCATCCCTTTCTTCACGACTTCCCCCCCACCTCTTTCTCTCCGTTCTTGTTCTTTTTAGGTAGTATGTTCGAATGCTGCGTTGGCTTGATCATACCTCACGGTAATTGGTAATACCCCCTCCTCATGTTGAGTTGAGTACATAGTCTACTTGCTTTCCGTTTTTGCTCGTCGAATTACAGTATATATTATATTGCTTTGCTCGTAGTTTCGTTTCCAGTGAGTTCTGGTCACGTATCGGTAGTACTTATGAAGAGGTATCAGGTGCGAAAGTTCCTTTCTTCGGTCCCGCTCCTTCAATAATTGGATTCACATAAGATGACTATCAAGCTCGTAGGAAATCACAAGTCCCATTTGTCTGCATATTCTGAACAACCGATCGATGTGTCTACGATGTGGCAAGCTTCATTTACTCTTCCGAGCTCCTAGTGTACTGCTAGTGAAAGTTGATATGAAATGTTTAGGTCTCCCTCAGGGTTGTTTGAAAAACAACCTACATTGCCGTGCAGCCTGGTCTAACCAATGTACCTTCCTGACCAGTCAATGAGCGTGCGGCGCATTATTTCAGCTTCACGGCCAGAAAGAGTGTCAATCAGTCTATCTCGAGTGGGCATTTCCTTGTGAAGGACCGTTTGACGTGCATCTATGATAGAAGTCGTGTATTTGAGTCCGGTGGTCCTACTACTATCAGTGGTTCTATAATGATAAATCTTGACGGTTTGGCTCGTTCGCCCTTCAGTTCTATACGTAATTCTTCCGGGTTTGCTCTTCGGGATAGCGTTCTCTCTCGCGTAGTAGCAAGCCCTGTTATCAATTCTGGAACGAGTGAGAACTGAGTTAAATGTGAGCTTGTTTTTCTGACATGTAGAGCAATCATGATTCTCTGAACGGGACGAGGTGACGCCGAGTCTTTCTTTTTGATCATGATGTACGCCATCTGAGAATACAGTACTTTCATGTACTTCGGTGAAGACTTGGAACTCGAATTGTTGACAGAATGGTCGGAGGCCCATAGTACTATACAAGTTCGTGCAGATCATAGCGGTACAATTTCAAATCTTGGCAAACGTAAAGAATCCCGAACAGACGAAAGCCTTATCATGAGTCTGTCCACCCCACTGGCATGAATTGGAATTGGTAATGGCCATGGTTCCGTCTCTACTCAGCAGCTTGAAGAAGAACCTCTCCGATGACCCATAATTGGTTTCTTGGCAAGGGCTTCGTAGTGTCCACTTTGCGGACCTGGATCTGGGATGCAACAATAGCATCATTATACATGAGCTTATTTAAATTGCAAGTCTACCACAAACCTGTTGGCCAGGCTCGGCTCCTTCGTAAGTCCATGCTTGTTCACCATCATGTGTCAAGATCCTACGCAACTACGCAATAATCGATATTAGCGACCAATATAATGGTGAAGCGAAATCTCGAAGCTGAATGTAGTAGAGTACATACGAATAAAGACCCTCTGGACTGCCTTCAAAGACTTGCTGCTGGACAATCCACGTTTCACCCGGGTTCTGTCCGGGGAAGCTAAAGACGGCAAGCTTGAGTTGGTCTCCCCGAAGTCCACCAGCAGGCTTGGTGGGATCCCAACCTGGAGGTAACCTAAGACCTTGAGCTAGCAATTGATAACGGTCCCTAGTCCCTATTTCCTCAATCGCGCGCCACTGAAAAGAGAGGACCATTGTCAGAGTTAGGTCTGAGAGGAGATGTGAGGAATTTCTGCATACAACAATGCCGATGGCATGTGGGCCGGGTATTAAATCGATGGGTATACCCAAACCGTGATCATGTGGGCCACCAGATGCCGATGGCTCCTGGAGTTGAACTCCCTCGGACGTTAAAATGCGCCGCTCGCCTGCAAATGCGCCAGGGTCTGCAAAGGACTGGATATTGAATTGGCGAGGCAGGGGTTGTGTCATGATAATAGTCTCTGAAGGAAGAGAAGAAAAGCGCGAGTGAGGGTAGACCGAATCTTTGTTCAGTCTGAGGATGCCTGACAGCCATGTAGGCCTTCTTTTACACCACCAGCATGCCTTCTCCCATCACACGATGGCGTCAAGGGTTGAGCATGCTCCGAGATGCATATGGTTGGGACCATTCAAGAAGGCTACATGAGGCAGTAGAGTTTGACGTTGGAGGGGAAGAAATGAAAACCTATTCCTTTGGTCCTGTACGCTTGGTCAATAAGCCACTATTTCGTTCACCTTCTGCCGTTCGGATGATGTGGGTCAAGGGCGGATGTGAGGTTGGAGACGTTTGGACAAACACAATGCATATGGTTCTGACATCGTGAAAGAATGGGCTTGGACCGCAACCCAATATAGGTGTACAACTTTGTTATTGCGTGAGAGGTGGACTCGGTGCTTCAACCCGAACAAGCTTAGCAAGTAATTAACTAGAACAGTGGATAAAAAGGATTCGGGGGCTGAACTTACCACCGACTGTGGGGTTGCCTTCCCGTTCACGGTGCTAAGCTCCTGCGAATCCACGTAAATTAAGGCCTGTCCGGAGGAGTCTACATTTACCACCATGATATTGGAATCAAGCGAATAACGCGATGACGAATCTAGTCGTCCTATGTGATGGAAAGTTCAGCAGTGTCCACAGCTGAAAGAAGAAACCGGACTTTATTCATCGACCCTTATCACGCGCATCGACGTCCGATTGAGCGGTCAGAACTGTAGAGAGGATGTATGGAACGCTTGTCTAGTCGCTGGCCCGCGTATGTGCCCTTGAACTTAGTCCTTGGCGGTAGAAGGAAAGTTCAATGAACTCCACGGTGAGTACACCGTTCTGTCACATGGACGGTGTAGATTGGCTTCTTCTGCCTGAGCTGGACTCGACAATTCAATGCGAACGGGGAATATTAACCATTCCCAATAACAAGAAAGTTGAGTACCGGGGTTCTGACGATCCATCCAACGTGACTAAAGCACGCTGATCTCTCAAGGAGAAGTGATCAGTGTAATTCAGCAATGTCGACAAGGATAAACTCACACATTCGAGAAGCGCTTCAAGCTTAGGACATGAAACCGGATACTCTGATGAAAGAAAGGTCCACATGATGTTCGAACAACTTGTCGGGTCCCCACCATGAACCAGGAGTAAGCGCCGAAGACGGGTACCGCTGTCACCATATAAAAGCAAATAACCCAGGCTTCCCAAAGAATAACTTTACCGACTACAGGCGTGTTTGTGAACGCCTTAAGCGTACCTATATCGACCAACTGAGTGCCAGCGACTCGGATAGCGCCCCAGCGAAGAGCAATACAGGGGCGCGAAGATCGTAGTCAAGCTTCAATATTGTTTTCGTAATAGAACTTAGGCGGAACCTACTGCGACCATGGAATTGAGTTCCTAATGACCCTTGATTCCTGAGGTTTAACACCTGAATAACGAATGCAAGATCATAGATGAGAAATCGCATCAGGCGTTCCAAGATAAAGACGCAAACAACTACTCACCTTAATGAATGGAGAGCATACCACGCTGCATGCCGACCCGCAAAAGCTTGCACGACGAGGATTTGTGCCTGAGAATCAACGGAGGACCCGTGGCTCTTAGGTATGAATGACGTGCAAAATCAGAGAGATGATGCTAAACTAAAGGGTTCTGAAATAGAAAGCGGCAACAGAAACCGAGGCTGCCTGGTAAGGGTCTGCCCTACTCTAAACCCCGAAGGTGGAGGTAAGCACAAAGTTTGCAGAAGTTTGGAAGCGTCCACTGTTCATATGCTCTATTCGGACTGGGTTTAGCGTCTTCCGTGCAATGGCTAAGTTCAGTCATTGGGACATTGACCTCAAACTTTAGCAGTCTGCAAGTGGAGACCCACGATAGCGTCTGTTAATATCCGAGGAAGAAAAACGAGAATGGAACCATAAAGCCAGGAGGGCGAGTGAATGAGGGTACCTTGTCTGACGTTTCGCTCGATTAGAGAGGAGAGAGGAGCAAACATGTATCCGAATCCGCTTGCTTCGAGTGTACATGCAGATGAGTGGGATGTCTGGTATTGTCATTAGAAACCAGCAGGCAAAAGTGATGGTACGGGAATGAGGTACATACTGATACTGTTATGGCGAAGGAGCATAATCAGGATTTAGAGCGGCCTATCACGGTCCCCTATAAGAATTGAGGTCAGCGTCCAACATTTCTATAGCCTGAGGCAATAGTCTTGAATAAAGTATTATGCGATTTCCGGGAGTAAAGGATAGATATTGAAGACCTGCGACGAGATAAAACAGTAATAATACGATAAAATACAACTTCCTTGCTCGCTTCATCCCAACATTAGGTGACGCTCAACTCAGATCAAGTCCAGCTTGAGCTTGCCAACTCCTTTCCGTGAACGGAGGTGGAGGAGGCCCTCTCTGCGGCATGCCCGCCTCCATCTCAGCATACTCCCTCTGAAACTGCAACGCTGAACCTCGTCCACGGTTCGCAATGTTGCCACCGCCGAACATCGCCGTTCGCCTTCCTTGAGATCCTCGCCCGCCAGGCAAAGATGAGTCTCCACCGTTCCCATTTCCCTGGGAGGATACGCCCAGTGCGGTGTGAATTAGGTTTCCTGTAGTAGACGTCGCATTGGGTGAGATCGACACTTGGACCTGGGGGTCCAAGAGATGTTGAACGAAGGGAGGTATCCTCAGGCGAGAACCAAGTCGCACAGGTACTGGCGCCGGAGGATCGTCATCTTCCAATCCATCAAACGGAGACCTCAATGGTGGTTGTTCCCTCGGCCCCATATTCATATTCGACATCATGCTCAATCCAGGGCTGTCTGACCTCTGACTCCCTCCGTTACTATCCCGCGAAGTCGTACCGTCACCTTGATCTTTGGAAGTCTTTGGTATAGGTTCGTATCGAGAGATGGTATCGAGTTCGTAGGCTTCTGTCAGTGTCCATCCTCGTTCCTCTGCGTGGGCTTGATTGATACCAAGTAGACTGCGGAGGTGCTCATTCTCGGCTTCGAGACGCGCGATTTCAGCTTCACGTTCGAGCGCCCAGTCAGATTGAGAGGAAAGAAGGGAGAGTAGGGATTCGTCTTCTTGCGTGAGTCCATCAGAAGATGAAGAAGCTCTGATGTCCGAGGGGGTGGGTTGATCTGTATGTGCTTGGGTTTCAGGGTATGGATGTGGTGGGTATGTTGATGGTGAACAATCTTTTTGAGGGTCAGGTACTTGAAGCGATGGTTGCTGCAGTGTTTGTGCTTGATGTGAGGAGGATGATTCGGGGTCTTCTCCAGCCATGGAACGCATGAGATTTCGGAGGTTCTGAGCAAGCCGTTGTAAAGAACTGGATATTGACGCATTCGATCTGAGGTCCGCTTGTACAGATGATGTTTCACGTGCCAGAAGGAGATTTTCGTAGTGCCGTGTCAACGTGACTTCGTGTTGGTGCGCAGCGTGCTGTATTAAGATATCTGATGCGTCATCGACCTATGCAGAAGAGAGGGTGTAAAGAACATACGGCGTGACTTCGGAATCGTGACATTATGGTATCCATAGTTTGTTCGTATTCCCTTAGAAGGGAACTGAGCTGGCGGTTCTCGTGAAGCAGGGTATGGTTCTCAATAATGATTTGCGCGTTGGTACGTTCCAGTTCAGACTCGAAGACCTCTGTAGGTGTTCAACAAGATGTCACACACACGGAAGGGTAAGACGTACCTTTGGAAATATCTGTATTGATCCTCCGTAGCGTGAAGCCACTCGAAACTTCCTCAGCCTTTGTCTACACAAACTCACTTGAATTAATATTATAATCATGATATGACATCCAACAGAATCTCTGACGCACCTTCAATCCTGCAGCAATATTATTCAAACCCGCCGCAACCTTCTGATTGTGAGCATTCAGATCGCTGAGGTCCAGAAGGAGTTGCCAGGCCCTGATGAGATCGTTCTCCATGTCGTAATACATGGCGACTGAATGTACCCAAAAGGAATCAGAACGGAGACAATTAGTTTTATTATACGGAAACACGATACATACATCGAACCATATGCGTTCTTGGGGACGTTGACTGGTGAGGGCTCAAGCGTAAGCCATAAGCTGGCTCTTGAGAGGTAAGGGCGTCTATGACCATAATCGGCAAGCTCCTCTATTCCTTTTATGGAAGGTCACGTGGATCGACTCCAACAAGCTGTACTGAAGAAGCATTTCGACGGATACAAGCAAACATCATTAAAGCCTAGTGCCTAAAGTCAAGTTCACCTTGTTCAAAAAGGATTATATTTCGGCAGAAAAACATTTATGTCTTCGTCACAAGTAATGATTTCGTATGCATGCTGAAATACTCAACACCTGCCACCTGTTCATGTAGACGCAGACTTATGTATACATACAAGAAGCAATATCTCAGTGGTATTGTAGTGATTTATTGCTGTCGCAGAACAGCGGCAGATACCCGCCACACAGCATCCATGGTTATACAGCCAATGTGGCCTTGAGGAACTCTGCTCAGGTCTCAACTCCTGAAGCTGAAGTTGTTCGTACTCCGAACACAAGCGGTAGACATTCGTGCTAGATCAAATTGATGGACAAGATAGACTACTGCAGATATTTCATGCGCAAATTAGACGCAATTCCGGTTGCTTCGTGGATGTTCTTCGCGAACCTGATTTTCCAAATTAGGACGGGGAGTGAAGTTTAGGGCAGGCGTGCGCGGACTGGAAGGGGATGGATTACGCGAGGCGCCTTAGCCACCGCCAGCGACTTGATTTCGGTCTTCCACTTGCGCTTTGCAACTCTAGTGTCTAACGTATATATCCTTTCCCTGCTGTACAACACCAACACTCGCTTTTCTTCCTTGTCATAAAGCCCGGCCCTCCCCTCTGTTACATATACTTGCCCATTTAACTTCACCCCTGACAACCCTCATACGCTTGCCCCAGGAGGCTCGTGCATTCCACCCGAATCCCGCACTTCAAAGCTTTCTTTCAACCTTTACGATACCATGGCTGCAGCCCTTTCCCAACTCTCTGCATGCGTCACTCGCATTCTTTCCCTGACCGGCTTCCCGAAGGAGCTCAAAACCAGAGACATCCAAACTGCTTTCTCGGAGTGGGAGAACGTGAATGGAGGTTTCAAGATCAAGTGGATAGATGATACTAGCTTGTTGATTGTCTTCAACGATGCTACCGTTGGTGAGTATCCTTATCCTTCGCGCAATTTTCTCCATCGTCCGCGGGGGAGCCATTTACCAATTAGCCGAGCGCATGCCTCCGACCACGCCTTTTTCACTCTTTGATGTATCTGCGACATGGCTGAATGATGACATCTCTGCTCTCGACAGCAAAACGGGCTTACCTCCAAACGCTGGCCTTCCCGCCCACCGTCTTCTCATCTCCCAACTCGACGCAAACTGCGATTATCAAACCTTATGATGGACCTGATGCCCAGTCCGTCATTCAGACGGTGAATGCACGACAACATAGCAGTAATGGTCGTGGACACAATGTTCGCAATTCCGTATCTCATGGTCGAGGCATCTCTGTCAGCACGTCGTTCCGGAACAACCGCGACAGCAGCGCTGCTGCTAGTCCCGTCGTAAACGGAAACGCCAGTATCACTGAACCTAATCAGCGTATATCCCCTCGCGACCGCGATCAGCCTTCACCTACACTCCCTGACATTCCTTCTCATCCCACACTCAACTCCCTTATTTCGTCCTCTCTTGGTGTTGACCCAACTGCTTCTGATCCCGCGGTCCTCGCTGCGCAGCCAGAGCACGGTGCGCCTCGTATTGGTGACCCAGGCAAGAGAATGGTGGGCGCTGCGCTAGGCATCCGACACCCCGGACTTCCACCTCGTGTAATCAATGGTCCCTCCACCCATGGAATTGGAGATGTAACGAGGGCTATGAGCGGGTTGGTCGTTGCAGAGTAAACACCCTCGCGAGGTGTACCACTTCGGACGTATGCAGGGCTATGTTCGAGGTGTTCGTTTAACAGTTGATTAGGATACATCTGGATGAGGTGGTGGATAGTCATTGTAAGTTCGGTTCGTTCGCGGTGTACAGGCGTACTATTTTGGAGGATAGTCTAGGATTATCCTCTTCTTTGTGCAAGAGCAGCAATATTGATGGAATGGTTTAACACCTCTCTCTCCCTTTCGTTCTCACTCATTGGTTGTATCCACGGGCCGCTGGCTTCAAACGCAAGGGGCAAGTGTTGTTTGTTTAGGAGCATATTGTCTAGTAGTTCTATTTCCAGGATCATAATCAATCCTTCGTCTTCTGTGGGCGTCCGGGTGACCTCTCTAAGATGCAAAGTCAAAGCTTGAAGGTAAATTTCCGTCGTGCTCCAACATTGAGGATGGCATGAATACATCGCAGGATCTTTATCGTTTGTATTTCTCCGCGCATATAATGAGCGACGACGTACCCTCGTTTTGCTTGCTTTGAACATTGCAGGTGCGATTCACACGTTACGTGAGGTGGGCCGGCTCAGTTCACAGCACTTGAAATATGATCCTCCGATCACCCACGATCATAAGCTGAAGGGCCCGACCCCCTTGTACGCTGCTGGAAGGCGCAATATCAGCTCTGACGAGCTTTCAGTCTCTCCTGAAGCTGAGACTTTCATTCCAATCACCATGTCAAATCTAGACGACACTAAAACCAGTGTGGAGAAACTGAAGGCTGAAGGGAACGCTTTCCATACTCAAGGACATCTGGAGGATGCAATCCTCAAGTATACGGAAGCCATTCAACTTGACCAGGGTAACGCCATCTTGTACGCAAACCGTTCGGCGAGCCATCTATCCATGAAAAAGTGAGCTTCGGCTCGTTGGATCTCATAGGATTTAGAGGTCAATGACCACTATGCTATCAGTTATCTCGATGCAGCTTGTGATGCCCGCCAGGCAAGTGATTCGATCCAACAATGACTAGATTACTGATGTACGAATGGTTGAAGGCTGTGGTGATTGACCCAAGCTATACAAAAGCTTGGGCTCGTCTTGCGAAGGCCACGCATGTCAGTGGAGGTCGCTTGAAGGCGCTTTGGATGTTAATCCTGTAACAGGCGTTGTGGCAATATGATCAAAGTATCAAGGCCTGGAAGCGAGCGTTGGAGACACTTCCTGTAATCTCAGTTTCTCAGTTGTCACCTACAGATGCACATTTCAAGCAACAATTCGAAGAAGGTCTGAAAGCTGCTGAAGATGCTCACGCACGACAGGTCTCCGGCGAGTCATCCAACCCGCACCTTGTTAGCATGAATGATCCCAGCAAAATGCCGTGGAATAGGGCAATGGCCCTCATGCCTGAGCTGGAGAGAACTCAGACTGCCGACTCGAGCGTGAGTTACTGACGTATTATTCCTCATGTCAGTGTTCCCCATGATGAACTTTTCTTCAGGCTTGGGTTATTGTTCCAGCATACAGGGTCGGAAGAACTCCTGTCCAGGATAACATCTTGCTCATTCTTCGATTTATGTAGGAGTTTAATGAAGGTGTGCAAGCAATGAAAGCGCTTCGACTTCTTCCAAATAGATCCGCATATGGACATTATGGGGTAGGGTGCCATACTCTGACCCTCTGAGGCAGTCACGCTCATTCCTATAGGCCCTGGCTGATATCACTAATGGTATCTTGCGAGACCGTAGGGTGTTCCATATGGATGGTGCGAATTGGTTAGATCAATATAGGAACCAACGTGAATGTGATTTTCAGCAAGGTGGCGCTGGAAGGTTTCTCACTCTCTTTTTCCATAGTTGCATTTGAGATTACACAAAGTGGAGCCTGGGTAGATGGCGGTGTGGAACATGCCAAGCGCCAGGCGGAGAATACCCTACGAGAGAAGGGCTGGGACACAGCTCGCAAAGCTCTGGCGATCACTGTGAGGTACGTGTCATACATTTCCGGTTACCTAGTGATTGATCTAAGTCGCATGTGTAGGTCCTGGTTCATGCGGGCTTTCCTCGAGGAAGGAGCTCGCCGTAATGCCCGAGTGGCGACACAATTCTATGGCAGCGCTCTGACGTTACTAGAATGGGGGCAAACGAAGTGGAGAGACGTCTCGAGGGATGATCGGGGCGCAATCTTTGAGAACACTTTCGTGAGAGGCGTTCGTAGGTATTATCTGAGTGCATATCTTATGGTGAGTCTTGACTGTTCGCTTCAGACATTTCCAATGTCGTCGTTATACTGTTTTTCTTTTCATTGAATCCGATTCACAGGGCGTAAAGGACCATGGAGACGGTAGCGTGTATACTCTCGACAGGGCAGAAGCTCTGGCTCTCGCGATGGTCAAGGAGGTCAGTGACAACTGGCCTCGTGGCAACGAAGAGTATGTCCAAGACAGGGGTTTCTACTACTCCTTTGTTGTCTACCCGAGAGCAGAAGCATATTCGTAAGTTACGTTACCTCTTTTAATTAGCATGGTGACAGACAGCCTTGAAGTACCCTAGGCTTCGTAAACATGGAAAGAGCTCACGCATGCCGTGGAACGGATCCGGAAACTGCTATGCGATACTACTCGGCGGCAGCGGAATGGTACCTGAAGGCAGCCGAGAGTTATCCTGAAGATGACGAATTCCATTTTTGTCAGTTGGTCATGCATCTATTGTTCCGAGCACAGAAATCCTGACATACTGCATTAGACTTTCTGAAGATTGCCTTTGAAGCTTGCTGGCACCGGGCTGATCCAATTCGAGATATTCTTCCTCTTTGTCAGCCCATGCAAGAGGCTCTTCAAAAAATGCGGGCCATCTGGGAATTCTCCTCGAACAAGGGTACGATGAATGAACATGTCCAACAACTGATCTATTTCAATGAAGGTGTTTTCACCGGTCTGATTTCAAAATTGTATACCTTGGATACTCCATCGGTGCGTCCCACTTTCTGTCATTACATATGTTCATCAATCCGCAGAACTGACAACTTACGTAGTCGCTGGTTGCGCTCCACAAACCAGAATGAACGTAGTTACTTTGACGACGTACCTGAAGAACAGCAGCTTTTGTCCTAATTCTTGCGAGTTGCGAACACTAAGTTGAAACGAAGAAGTCAATTATACATCGCTTCATTGCTGCTTCCATTCTATGATACAATAGGGACTGTACGGGTTTCGGTATGCAGGCCGGACAATCTCCCATTTGCAGGCACCATGCCTACAATAGTGCGATATCGTGATGTCCAGGGTGATGGTGATCAACTATCTATTGTGTAACATATCCGTGAGTGGCATGCACACTAATACGGCGCCGGATGGAAGATTCCCGTCTGTCACTGCGACTCGGCGTTGCCACAAATTGATTCACTCAGGGTGGGGCTCAAACAATTCGCATCCACGATTAGCATCGACTGTAACAGCGATGAACAGCGTCCCGTGTCACTGCAGTGTTCATCTGAATCATGTCAACTAATCGTTTGACGCCGCAGCTCAGGGCTTTGACTTATATCACCGCGTACCTTCTGCCAAATGACTCCCCAAATATCTCAGAAGGCCCGCCATGACTTGTACTTGGCTTGCCACTCCCACCAAGCGAACACGTTCACAATTTGATACCATTGCTCTAGCCACAAAGAATGAGCCACCGACAAAGCGCACAAAACGCAGCGTGTCGCTAGAAGCATCAAGATTCACATCGGAAGGGCCAGTAGGACATGAGGAAGGTTATATCGATGTTCCTTACGCTGGCCTGAGAGATGAGAACAAAGGGCGGAAGTGGTCTCGTGGCCACGAGTTTACCGTGCGTGTTTGTTTCTTCTGAATCATCTCCGACCCATCATCCCCTTTTATGTCGCTTCTTGTGCATCCGTCGCACAGTCGCGGACTTGTTCGGATGAAGGTTACCAACCCTTCGATAGCACTTCCTTTGTGTAAACCTATTGTGAACCCTTCCAACTGTGCCACCGGTCATCCAAACTCCATCTACAATGGGCTGATCTCACCTGATATATCCACAGGCGCTCAACTTTACCTGCGATCGGAAGGGTTATCCACACTGCGCGTTCGGCAGGCGATATCTGGATTCTCAAGGACGCAGTGCATCTGGATCCGCGGTTTCAATTGCTTTGGCCACGAATAGGGCCCACATTCGCAACGAGGCCATTCGCCGTCGCCAATCCGTCAATTATGATGGTATTTATACCGAGGGTTCGAATCAACCTTCGTCTTTCAACCTTCGCCGCCAAACTGCATCCCCTCATCCCTCCACGAAGATGACACAAACCTACCCTCCATTCTACAATGAAACTTACACACAGTACGTGCCTACGATGGGCGTACCTATGACGGCGCCTTCGTACTCTACCTCCTCAGTCACAGATTCGCAGTGGCACACCGAAGTTCAATCTTGCACAATGTCCAGCTCTGAGTATGCTGGACATTTTGCTTCACCTACTTCGGCGTCGTCTTCCAATATGATGACGCAATGGCCCTTAGACCTAACGACGAATGACTTTGAATCATGGGACGGCGTACCTCAGAACTCTCCATCGACGTCCAGCTACTACTCGTTCTCGCCACAAGTGCCTCCATCACTGTCTCGAGGCTCTTCAAGCTGCTCGTCATCTTTCCCGGACCCTGCATATCTTCCTGAATCATATCAGGTCCAACCTGATGCTTGTGGTTCGAACTTCCAACAGATCCCTGCATATGATCCGTATACAGGGTTCAGCGATGGCTACAACAACTTCCATTGTAGCACTGATCAGAACAATTCGCAGTTGTCAGGCTCCTTGGGAATGCTATCACCTGAGGTGGCAACTTTTTCTTGGTCGCAAATGGCGTCCCTGGATGAGCTCCATCAGTATCTTTCTTTGTATGAAAAAGATCCAGCAGAGGCGCAGAGGTTCGTCCAGACACTACAGCAGCCGGCTTCTCAGAATGCACTAGGTGCATTCTCAGAAACTCATTCATTACCGCCACTTCCTTCCGTCCAACCAGCACCCATGCTTCATGCTCCGCGTCCGCATCGGCCATACATACCTCGATGGCAGTGCGATCCAACTATCGACTTGGACCAATACATCACGCCGAAGAACCCAAATAACACACCCTGTCAATCTGACTCCGCCCACCACCGCCGGTTGGATATTGTTATGGAGGAAGAGGAAGTTGATGACCTAACCGAAGAAGACGGGGAATACGAAGATGATCACGGGGACTGCTTTTCTGAGAGTGGCGATATGGCGGAAGATAGTGATTACTGTGGTTGGCTTGGGTCGGCGTCAGGGAAGGGATGCGGGACGCTAGATTCCAGCTCTCTCCTGTTCCAGCCGGTGTCGGATTCAGTCAAGCTCGCAGCTTGCTCAGCATAGCTATTACTTCCTTCCCATCATCATTTCGGTCGTTTGGTCGTCCTTACGTTCACCATGCGCGAATATTTTATCTCGCTCTTCTTGCCTATTCGTCATTTCTCACCTGACTCGAGGCCTAGGCCATTCCCTCATTCATGCATGCATTTCATCTAACTTATCTGCAATTCATCTTTCCTCATACCTGCATGTATATTACGTGGCACACTCGTTCTGTACTTTCTTGCAATTTCAACACGTTTCTGGTCTTTGGGCATGTCGCGGAAGTAAATGGGAAAGAAATACTACCTAATACTGCTAGCTAACTTGAAGAGATCGTACCCCACATTAACCCCACGATCTCGATCACTCGGCCCCGGCTAATTTCAGAGCCGGAGTCATTCGGGAGGGGATTATTGGGGTCGTTGCCGTCTTGGACGAAGGCGAACTCTTCTCTCCCTTTCATGCTCACCGTGGTTCAACCGCTTCCAATCCGCCTTTGCTGGCCTGTATGAACTATTTCATACCCTTTTTAGCCTAACTAAAGGAAGTTTGGAGAGCCCCTCATGTTGTCGTTCTTGAGGAATGCATTGGACTCCGGAAGCTCAGGTTCGACAGCTAGTTATAGCATCAAACAGACAGAACCTATAATCGTGAGATCTTTACAATGATTCCGCTAAACCTTCTATATACTCATGTGCGTTTACAGTACTTTAATGTTGATGGTATCCGAGACTCCATACCAGCCATTCATTGGGCGCAGGTCGCACATACTTGCGCGCGGACTGTTTCACCCCTCTGCACCGCTGTACGGAAGACTCTGCATGATGATGTAGAACATCTCGTTCAGCTTTTTTCTGAACTGGAAGCAGCCTATGCTACTGAATTACAAGCCAATGACGAGGTACGGCTACTGCCGAAGTGACCGAGTCCTTTCTGACGTGAATGGCAGGACTGTTCAATGAGCGTACGGACTACAAGGTCGCAACAACATGAGGCAGGCGACATCTTTGAGATGTTCCGTCATGAGGAGCTGCAGTGGGTAAGTACATCAATGAGGAAGTGCTGCGCGCCACCAGTATGAACGGCTTGCCCGAACGTTACTTAAAACTATTGACAGGATCCCAACGAACCATTCACAATACGCAGTCTCAATCCTGAGTTGCCTACAATTGTGATCACTCCATGTTCCACCCAAGAACAGGACCGCTCGTGTTGGGTGCCATACCAAGACGCGGCATTTGGTAATCGGCTTTCAGTACCTATGCACCCAGCTGTCAACGACGTGTTTCCACCACTGATGGCCAAACCATTGCCGTTTGTCGAGCACTGGAGTTTCGTGAATGGACATTGGAAAGCGTTGCTCCCAACCCCAGAAGAGCAGATGCAAAAGGGTATGTTCTCGAGACCTCTCCTGGCTAGGAGACGGAAGGGGTGTTGGGATGCAAGGCCTCGGCACGCATCAAATACCCGGAGAACAACCTCTCAGCGTCAGGCTTTTAAAAGGCCTTAAAGCTGGCGATGCGGTTTGTTGGCTGCATTGAAGTTGGGTTCATTGCCGGTTGTTCAACTTTCATTTGTTGCGGTCCACCATATATTCTTATATGTAGATATTTGTATCATGTATTGTACGTTTTTGCATGCTCGTGTATGTACTCACATCCAACGCCGAGTCGCTACGGTACAGGTTGGTAACATTGGCAAATATTATTCAACCATTTACAAATATTCCCCCCTTAGAAACGGGGACTCGTCCTTGCATAGTCGGAACAAATGTGATCCAGAGTTGTAGTTCCAAACCCCTTTCGAGATGTACCGAAGCGAGCTTCAATTGAAGAAATAATGAAATCGAAGTCGCTTGAACGGGAACATGGGGTAGCGCCCGAGATACACGTGGTAGAACTCCTCTACGCGCCGATCATGGAGGAAACCGTCTGCTTGTCATGAACCCCAATCCAGTCTCTTTCACCTAACATACACCAGGTTGGCTCAAGGCCGACACTCATCCACTCGCCACCATCATCTTCGCCGTTCTTTCCCCCTTGACGACTTTCGCAACCGTATATGTGCTTCAAAGCTTTAATATACGCATATGTTCTTGGAGGTATCACTCTCATACCACTTGTGATTCTAGGGATCATTTTCTACACCCTCTACACTGCTGTCCCAATTGGTGATCTCGATGTCTCCAAAGCCAGAAGAGGGGAGCTAGAAAGACAGTCGCAGGAGGAGGATCAGTCGTCACAAGGCACACCTCTCACTTCGAACGCCACTCCAGATACGAACGATTTACCGAAGCCACGCAAGGGCTGGCTTACTGTTCGTAGGACCTTCGAGGAGGTTCCGACAGATGCATCTTACGTTGGACTTGTACGTGGATTCTTGGACGCAAGGTCGAAAGATCCGAAACGTTCGAGACCAAAGGGTATGTGGTATGTGGTGCTCAAGGGCAAGATACTCTATCTCTACGAGGATGAAACTATGACGGAATGCGAAGCCGCTATTGAACTTGGTGGACATGACGTTGTCATATACCCTGAAGGTCTCCCGGACGGTGAACTCTTCGCCAAGCGGAATGCTATCTGTCTGAAGCCCAAGATTCCGCCTCCGGATAACGAGATGCCAAGTGTCACGAGGGAGATGAAGTTTACTGAGGACGAAGAACTTACTGTTGACGAATCTGGGAGCGAGAAACACAAGGCGAAGGAACGGGTTAGGCTAGAAGAACTTGAGGCGGAACGCGAGGAAGCTCGGGAACAAGCCCTCGAAATCTCGACGCCATGGTTCATCTTCGTTCGGTCAAACGTTGAGATGGAGGATTGGTATCATACGTTGGTACACGCGTCGGACCATCCAGCTAACATTCCCACTTTAGCCCCTCTTTCGCCTGTCTTCCAACCTGCGGATATGAATCATCTAGTGAACACCCTAGATGAACAGCCTGATGTGATTCCAATGCGGTGGCTCAATGCCATCCTTGGACGGTTGTTCTTTAGTTTCTATCGCACACAGACCCTGGAGTCGTACATCATAGGACGTTTGATGAAGAAACTATCAAAGATTAAACGACCTGGATTCCTAACGCATATCGTAGTACGCGAAGTATCCGTAGGGGACAAGGCGCCGACTCTCAGTAAACCTATGCTGAAAGAATTGACGAAGGAGGGGGATGCATCAATGGAGGTACACCTGCACTACAAAGGCGAAATTCGGATAACGGTGGAGGCTATTGCTACCATTAATTTGGGTGCAAGGTTCAAGACTTACGCTGTCAAGCTTGTGCTTGCTGCAGTTCTGCGCGAGTTGGAAGGGAACCTATTGGTCAAGGTGAAGCGCCCTCCGAGTAATCGTCTCTGGTACGCGTTCACGACAATGCCGAGAATGGTTCTCGACGTGGAACCTGTTGTGAGTGATCGACAGATCACTTGGAGCATGATCCTCAGTACAATCGAGTCTCGGCTAAAGGAAGTGGTGAGTAACAAATCTTTTCCGTTGCACCACGTATCACAGCTTATAGAACTTATGCAGATCCAAGAGTCCGTAGTCCTGCCAAATATGGACGACATCGCGTTCTTCGAGAGCTTACAATATTCTCGTCGTGGGGGCATATATGCGGAGGCATCTCGTTCTGAGAAGGCGCCATCGCTGTTTCCTGAGCCACATGAGGAAGAACGTGTACCTGCGTCTGAACCGTTGACCGAATCAACAACACCTCTGCGATCTCCTAGTCCTGAGCCGAAACTGCCTCTCCATCGTTCACACTCAGCAGAGGAAGCGCAATCGGAATCGCTGAAGATCGTGGAACCTGCATCTCTTCCACGTCCTGTGACCTTTAATGCTACCGGCATAGCGATGAAGAACTCTTCGTCTTCGTCGTCTTCGACATCCACGAAGCGACGGTCATGGTTGACTGCTGTGCGGGAACCCAGTAGCGACGATCCTTTCAGCGATACTTATGAAGAACCACATTCTCGAGGCAGGCAGAACGGTGTAGACAACACTCATCGGACTCCTTCACTGCATGATAGGAACGGCGCAGGACCCTCTGCTTCTCAGCCGCATAATCAAGAGGGCGAAAGCATTAGCCAACTCAAGCCAATTCCTATTCGACGTACTTCTTCGCGACGGTCACAGTCATCATCCACACATGGTGCCGCCTCAGAACCTTCCTCCGTGGAGGACGCTTCTACACACATGAATTCAGACTCTTTGCTGTCCGCATTTCATTCTAGGAGCCCTTCAGGTTCTGCCCCGAAGAAAGAGGGACCCCTGGGCAGTTCAACTTTCTTTCAAACGCTCAAGTCTCGTGACAAGCAGGCTATTAGCAATACTGCCAAAGAGGCAATGCGCAAATGGGGTGTCAACTGGGGTGGACTTAAGAAAGACAATGCGCCGACCATCACTTCATCAGGTGACGAAGGACAAGAGGCAGAACATCGACATGCAGATGAACCTGGAGCACAGAAACATAGGCCTAGTTACGCGGAAGTTCGGGCAGCTGTGGAGCAGCGGAAGGAAAGGGAAAGAACCCATGGAGACCATTTTGGACCATCAGATTCTGAAGCTACTTTGCAAGGAGTACATACGAGGTCTAGGCCGGGTAGCAGCGGCGTATCGTCAGATGGTCACAGGTCCCCTTCCCCTACGTACCTCAGTGGCGCATCACTGTCACCCTCAACATCACCGCGACCTCCTGTTGAGGATGTGCATGCAGATACTTCACTACCTATCTCTCCTCGGCCCAGGACGACTTCTCGTCTTTCTAATACACGCCCCGAAGGGGACTCAGGCACAACCGGCAGTTTGCCTGACGAAGTTGAGCATCCATCTGATATCCCGATACACACACGGCCTCCCCAACCGAAAACCATGACAATCCCTGGTATCCACGCAAGTCACCGCGGTGAGGTGATGTCCATGGGGTATGCACCACCACCCGTTCCGAGTGAACCGAAGAAGGCACCAGCCATTCAAAGCGTCTACCGTCTGTGGAAGAATAACACTGCACCTGGACAGCAAGGACCACAGTCGCCGCCTCAGGTTCAAACAGGTTTTGCAGGAAATGATCAAGACGCTCTACCTGCGCCTTCGACGTCATCTGGTCCTTCCTCTCAACCAGAAGTAGCACCACGGCCAATTCCACCTCCCTTACCACCTCGGTCGAATACTGCCCATGCTCTTCAGACCAAAGCTGAATCATCTCGTGCAGTGGAATCGGAACCAGGGACATCGCCTGCATCAGCGGCGCTGCAGTCAATTGTGTCGAAGGACAGGAACAAGCGAGAATCGATTGGTCCGATGACGAGTAGTAGTATTCCTCCATCTCCCGGCCGTCGTGAAGAGGCTACGGATCATGTAGTGTCTTCCAGTATTGATGGCGTTTCGACAGCAGCCTCCACGTTTATTCCTGGTTCTACTCCCACTGCGTCTGCTTCCACGCCTGCTCTTTCTACCGTGGAGGCCGGTGCGAATGTCTCGCCGAAGCCACCGGCATTACCTCCTAGGAGAGTACAAGCATCTGCATAACATTGCATTCCACTTTCATTCTTGATAACTTAGTTCCGGTTGACTCTTTTGTCGCATAGTGTACTTCTATCATTTGCAGGTCGTCATTCATTTCTCGTTATTTACATACATCGCGGTTCTTCATGTCCATAGTTTGCTTTGAATGTCCATCACGGTCACGATATCATTGTGGGATACCATAGTTCATCTATCATATGGTGGCTTAAACACGCTGCTTCGGCTACAGTCAAGCTGTCATTATTGCGATCTCATCGATACGAATTCGAGTGCTCTGCTGGAACGGTCCCCGTTGCTATCAACCTAGTGTTAATTTAGTTTTACATAAAGCAGCTCAAAGTGCTATTACCGTGTCCTGCTTCATGCTTGCATTTCCAAACGACGGATGTGTACGATTGAGATCGATTGTTAAACGCTCTGCAGCTTCAAGTTGGAACGGCGGAACTAAATAAATGTCCATAGTCGGTAAAAAGGGATCGGAATTGATCCCGCGAAGCAATCGAGTAATCGAACATAATTGACTTGGTTACGCGAGGCATGGAAGTGCCAAGCTTGGCACGCTCAAACGCCTAGTCGCCTTTCTTCTCTGCACTGGAATAGGATATCCTGCACCGTATTGGTGAGTCTGTAAGCCAGAAAAGAAGATTCCTATGGAGGCCGAACGATGACGGTGAGCAACAGCGGGCCTCGAGGATGAGAAAAATGAAATCCCATCATTTTCCGCTGGGCGCGGCGCGCCTCTCCGTTGTTACGCAAAGCTATATACTGAAGCTTTCCCTCACATCTCCCTCCTCCTTCGCCCTGTGCTGAAGGAGTCTCACTTGCTTCCTCCTTCATGATCGGGCCTGTTTCGATTACTCCGCGTCGGTTGCTGGATTGAAACTGTTTGCTTATATCGAGCTGTGTCCTCATCACCTGCATTTTACTGACAACGATCACGCAAGTGCGCCCACGCTAGGACAGTAGTTGAGAGGACGAATCGTTAGAGCTGTGTCCCGACGAGTAAGGTTTCATATTACTTCTATTGTAATTGGATGCGATGCTATTCAACCTGTCTCTTTTTTATCTTCCTAGTCGGCTTAACCACATCTCACTTACATAGGCTCTTTCTTCCCCCCCCCCCCCCCCCCCCCCGCACGTTGGGAGGAAGTCGTAAAATCTCTAAGCTTTGTTACAGTCTCAGCACAGCCTATACACGCGAGCAGTCAGACATGACGATGATGCACACTACGAACGGAGAAGCGACTTCTCCACTTCACGACAATCACGACCCTACTACTGACCAGCGCGGACGGAACATTGTGAACTTCCAAGCACTCATGGACCAATTGGAAGAAGAAGAAGCTTTGGCTTCTCCATTATCCGGAAGCTTTAGTGCGGGTCTGCCGCCTCCTCCTCGAGCAAATAATAGGCTTCCCAAACTGCCATCAACAACACCGAAACAGCCTCTTCCGGCGATTTCAGCTAACGCCTTCAGGGAGATGTCTGCCGGACCATCGTCTTGGAATCCTTTTATCACGTCTAGCTTTCTCCATCATCGCACAAGTTATTCGGACCCTGACATTCTATCCTATTCACAACCCGCCACTGTTCCTTCCAGCCCTGCTCCTTCCCTTTCTCATTCTAGCGATTCTTCGCATACAACCAACGACAAAAGTGTGGCGAGCTTACCTCCCTCACCTGAAGTACTTCCACCACCTTCCACTGCGCCTGCAGCTGGATTCAAAAAACATCACCGCTATTTCGCTTCGTTTTCCAAGGTTGAGAAAATCCTTGGCAGAGGTCGTTTGAACCCATTAAAGCGTTCTGATTCTACACCCGCGACCCCCGCGAGTTCTACCTACCGACCAAGCAACAATATATCACATAAATATCCCGAGATGCAACAGGTGGACAGCCCGACACAACTGGTGTCCACGAGCTCATCTGACCGTAGTGCGTTATGATATTTTCTGTCCAGCTGGAAGCCAGACATTTGACATTGTACCGTGTGTAAAGCGTCGTCCGAGTCGCGACGGGACGAGACCCGAGTCCGATCAGTGGGCGCCTCTGCCGTCGCGACGGCGACAGGCCGATCTGTGACCGAGAGGCCGTCAGGGGCGTCACGACCGCTGTCACATCGGCAGCAACAAATTGATTCTGCTGGAATCCAGTCCGCCGCCATGTCGACGAGGAGGAGGTCGAGCGAATACGCCAGTACTCGGGCCACGTCTGAATCTAGTCACGAACCACCATCTACGCCCTCGGAAGGACGGATTTCAATCTCGAGCACCATATACCCCGGCTCGTCCTCCTACACACATTCTATCAACGACAATCATTACTATCACTCCTCTTCAACACATTTTCAAGGCAGGTCCTCCATGAGCGGCGATCGTGATTCCTTTATCGACATGGCCTCGCCAACCTCCCCTCGTTCCCCAGAGTATGATCCACTTCATGATTCAATGAATGATCCCTACTTTACTAGTTTTGCCTCTAATTACTCTGCACCGCACAATATGCAAACTCACGATGTTACGAAAGTCAAGTCTCATACCTCTCCTCTGCCGGCCAGCAAGCCTCCGATTCCTACCTCCCCGAAGCCCTCCTTCAGACGTTCACAGTCTGTGCAACCGTCCTCTCATCGCCCGGCACCGCTTGAGATCCCTCCAAACGCCGCACGGACGAGGAAGGACCTGCCGCCGACGACCAACATCTTGAAGCCCAAGGAGCGCGCAGAGCTTGTGCGTAAGACGCAGAAGCTAACGCAGGTGTTTGGACAGACACCCGGACCGATGGCGTTTTCTCAAAACTCGTATGAAGCGAACTCCTCGGGTAGCTTCCTGTCCCCGACGGGTGCATTTGGGTCGCACGTCATGGCAAAGAAGAAGCACCTTCATCAACGAGGGGCTGTTTCAGTGTCTGGTGAATCTGTGGCATCAACGGGAATTGGATTGTCAAAGCAGGCAAACTGGCCCCCACAGGAAGGTACACTGTATCTCTCATTCGGCAGTAGGCGGCACTCTAGTCCGTTGAGCCCTCGCGAGTTCTCCTTCACCGAGGAGGTAGAACATGCCTACACGGGCGATGTCCGAGACAGCACGGATCGTATCCACGTCGGATCTGAGGAAGGCGTTGCGAACAGCGACAGAGACAGCGAGCATGCAGGGCGCGTGTCGGCGGACGTCGGCCGGCGCGCTGCTCGTTCAGGGATTGGATCACCTCCGCGTACCGGGTCTCCGACGTCGTTCATGGACCTGTCAGATGAAGAAGTCGTGCACGATGGAGCCTCGTCGATCATCACCGTTGAGACGCCGAAAGCGAATAGAACATATACTGCTTTCTCGCCTTCAACTCCTTCACTTCTCTCGCCAGAGGAACAACTCGAGGAGGACCGTCGTCGCAAACGCGAAAAGTTAGCCAAGCTTCACCGCTTCCTTGGCTCACGCGTTCCCCAAGACCTGGTTCTCGCCCAGATTGACACTGCCGTACCTCGTCCTCCAGTAGCGTCTGTCTCTGCTATAAATCCTCCAGCAACTAAGCCCGACATGGATACGCGCAAGACCAAGATGAGACGCAGGAGGAGCTCTTCTGCTGCGGAATTCCCTGCGATATGGTCAGACGACATTGATCGACTAAGAGAAGATCTCAATGATAGGGAGAAGGCCATCAACGTCAGACGGGCTGTCAAGATGCAGCAGGTATGTGCGCCACCGCATCTGATGAACTGACATTCTTATCCACCTTCCCTGCGCACCCTAGATGTTCGGCGTCGCTCCTCCTCAGACCCTATATCACACCCGTCCCCATACAGCCTCGCCAACTGCAGCAAATGTTCCTTCACCCCCAGCAGCGCCGGCGTCTTCCTCGAGACAGGTGACACCACCTCAGAGCCCTATCACTTCTGCTTTGCGTAATTTGAATAACTCATCTTATAACAAGAGCAAAGCGAAGAAGAGCCGTCGACCGGGTACAGCAGATTCAGCGACACCGCTTATTTCCACGCCCGCCTTCGAGGATACGCCTATTGCGCATGCTTTGTCCGACGTCTATTTGCACTATCGTCATTCACTCAACTCTCTGAATGATATCATTGACAGGGTTAGTTGAGAATAACATTTACCGACGTTGCAACTCAACTGACAAGTTTGATTGCTTTACAGGATGACAAGGAGTCACTTGTAGACCTACATGATTACCTTCATGGCAGCACCTCTTCTCAACCTCTGCAGACGTTTTCTCGTCAGGATGGTCCTAATCCTGTCACTTCGCCCTCAATCAAGGCGGAACGTCGTCGCTCTCTTCCTTCTCGAACCTCTATGACGTCCATCAGTTCAGAGTTTAGTTTGATGTCCATAACACCTACACCATCTCCCGAAATCTCAGACTTCCAAGCTCGGCGTCGGAGGGCTGCTAAGCTCACGCAATTCTTTGGGGTAGATTATCGTGAGCTCATGAGCGAGATCCTTGAGAGTATTGAGAAAGGCTTGGAAGAAGAAAGTGGCCGAGGAAATTTGGAACCTGACGAAGTCCAAGTATGTCCTCTTGTTCTTGCCCTTCCACGGTGTATCTAACACTTTTTCTTTTTTCTTTTTTCTTTAGGACTTGCTGATGAAACTACGAAAGCTTAAGGTGAAACGCAACACCTTCATCTAGGCGGCACTGTTGCCTTTCCTCATATCCCTCAATCTTTGTTTTATGTACTGTCCTTTAGGACAATAGGGCACATTTATAACACTCTAGAGCTTTCGTAATATCTGTGGGTTTTATCGTTGTGCTGGACGCAAGCGATGGGTTGCTTCTTTCTTCACGCTCTCTTACATTGTAATAGTACTGTACACCATAGTTCCATCCAGGAGACATCCACATTAACATGCATTTCCATAACGCATTCCGAAATAGAGAGAACCTAGAATACAGAGAAGAGTGCTAGAGAACCACAAGGTCGCCATGACACGAGCTACACCAGAACACATGCGCCTCATCAAGAAAATGAGTATGTACCCGCCGAGGCAGCTGAGACTCTAGTGGCGGACTGCCAGGCTGTGAGGGCGGCTCAACGATAGACGGTAAACTGACAGGCTTCTGAGATGGCGATGAAGTTCTCGAGTTTGCCTGGACTTTCGCGCCTACTTCACTGTCAATCCGCGCCTTCAGCATGCTTAAGCTGACTTTCCGCTTGTGCCGAGTTTCGGGTGAGAGCCCGTCGATGGCGGGGGTGACTGCGAGATGCTGAGCAGTCTGGCCGACTCGGTGTGAACTGAATGAAGCACGACGGAGATCGTCCGAATGCTCCAGCGGTACACCACGACTGCTCGTACGTACTGGAAGACCAGGCCGTTGAGACGCTCTGGAAGATGAACGCTGGAAACTGGCCAGTTGTTCCTCCATGAATGACTGTTGTCGTTGCAGTGCGTGATACTTGGCCTCAGCTTGGAACACGCTTGTCTCCAGTGCACGAATTTGAGATTGCGCAGTCGACAGCTCAAGGGCATGCTGTTGCTTGAGTGCGCTCAGCATCTCTTGATTCAGAGAGCTCGAAGAAGCATTACGTGGGCCGTTTGAGGGCATTGGTGAAGAAGGAGAAATGACTTGTTCCTTCAGACGTTCGATCTCCTCGTCCTTCGCGGCTAGCTCCGCCCTCAAGGACTCCATATCCGAGCGAGCCCTCTCCAGGAAATCTTCTGCTTCCTCCCGTGCATGAGTACGTTCTTCTACCTCAGTCCTCAGCACGGTTAGTTGCTCCGAGTGAGATTGGAGGGAAGAGGTGAGACGGTCGTATTCTTCTGCATGACGATTGGACGCTTCACGGTACGCTAAGCGTTCCCCATCGAATTTTTCGAGGTTCGTACGAGCAGCCTTGAGTTCCTCTTGAAGCTCCTCGTATGCCTTCTGGAGCTCGCTTGAGTTCTCATGTGAAGATGTACGTTCTCGTTCTAAAGCAGCGGAAGTATGTTGTTGCTGTTTGTCCGCCTCTGCCTTCTGCTCCCGAACTTCGTCCAAGGAAGCCTCCAGCTGAGCAATAACGGCATCGCGAGCTTTGAGACCCTTCTCCAATGACTCAGCTTTCTCGCCGAGATCCAATTTCGTGTCGGTGAGCTCGACGATCTTGGGACGCATCTCATCCAATGAGCGCATAAGCCCAATACCCTCCGCCTGGAGATCCTTCTGGATTTTCTCCGCCTCCTCCGCGCGTCTGTTGGCATTCCGTAGTTCAGCCTGGGTTTGCTGTAACGTACGGACACTTGTGTTAAGCTCTGTGACTGTAGAAGCTAACTTTTGCTGCAGTTCAGTAAGGGAAATTCGGCTGTCTTCAATCTGCCGTTGCAAATCGGTCTTGCCATGCAGGAGCTGATCCCTCTCAGACGTAAGAGAAGATAATCGTTGTTGAGCATCCTCATGCAACTTCATGGTTTCAGCATGTCGACCTTCCAGATCTGCTTCGTTCTGTTTCTGTACTTGCAATTGCTTTTCTAGTTCGTCATGGTCAGACTTGAGGGAAGATTGAGCCTAAGTTAGAGGTAATTTCTACCATCAGCCAAATGAATGACTTCTTCAATTAATAATTACTGGACCTGTTTAAGTTTGGACACTTGCAATTCCAACTCGGCCGCACGGTCTTGCGTGTGTTGCAATGTAGCTTCTAAACGCTCCGCCCGGTCGTCGCTCTCGATCTGCTCTTCGAGTTCACGAATCCGACGTTGCAACTGTTCGGATTCAGCACGGATATCATCTGACGAAGCAGTCAGTAGTTGTATTTCCCGCTCCTGTACAGCCGGCAGACTTCATAAATCAATGGCCGGTATAAAGAAGACCAGTTATCGTACCTGATCGTGACATTTGCTTGCAAGCCCCTTCTCCCGTGTCGCGAGCTCTTCGAACTTGTGGGTCCAATCGCGTTCTTCCTCTTCGAGGCGACGGACAGTGGTTTGCAAATCTGCAGCCCTGGTCCGTTCCTTCTCCAGTTGATTCGCTGTCTCTTGGAGTTCTATGAAAGTATAATTATGATGCAAACGTGCGCGAAAAGACATGATACATACGGGTATCTGCATCCTGCAGTCGTTCGAGCGATGCAGTAAGGGAAGTCTTCTCGGAGACAATCAGGGAGATGGTTTGCTGTTGTTGCTCAACACGGTTGTTGACTTCGTCTAGGGCTTGTTCGAGCTCCTGCACGCGGTCTTGTAGTTGCTGAGAAGTAGTCCGTTCTTCTTGCAAAGTCCGGTCAAGTTCCTGAGCCTCTGTGAAATGCCTCGTCATCAGAAGATTAGTCAAAGGGCATACACTGTATACACACTGGACTCGGCAGACTCAAGGCGTCGAACTTTGGCAATCAAGGAGGCTTTCTCAGATTCCAGGGAAGAAATTTGCGAATGCTGATCCCGTGCTTGCTGTGATGCTTTAGAAAGCTCCGATTGGATTTGCGTATTCGCCGCTTGCAACTGTTCGCTTTGAGCTTGCGCCCGTTGGTACAGAGTAGCCAACTGTTCCAACTCTATTGATAGCATACACCAAGTTAAGATTTGCTCCATTGCACCATAGAACTGAGACGAGCACATACGTGACACCTGGGCTTGAAGAGTTTTGAATTGGTCGGAAACCTTGGATTTCTCTGCATTCAGCGTGGTAATTGTGCTGCTTTGTGCTGAATAGTCCCGCTGGAGCTGAAGCAGTTCTGCATGTTCACGCGCCACAAGGCTTCGCATTCCTTCACTCCTCGCTCGTTCATCTTCCAACTGTTTCAATGTATCCTGAAGTTCTACATCTCATCGTTAGCCGGATGATATTCTGACATATCCACAATATTGTGCAATGATACTGACTCGAGTCCGCAATTTTGTGCTGATCCAAAGACTTGGAAAGAGATCTCTTCTCCGCCTCTAGCGAAGATATCTTCCTCGCCTGTTGTTGTACTAAGTCTCGCTCATATGAGCTTGAGGTTGGGGCAGCTGGAGGACTCGTTGGTGGAGTCTGTGAGGCTGCCAATGGCGACGTTACCGAGGGCGGCGGTTGTGACGTTGCAGGAGTAGGCAGTGAAGGACCATCTACGCGGTCCAACGATGATAGCCAATGTGACTCTGCTGTGCCGTTGCCATTAGCATCTTTAGAGAAGCTGCGAAATATCGTCGGAACCAAACGTTAAGCAATGTAGGGTAAGGCATGTACCTACAGGTCTCCTAAATTTCGTCCGTTTGTACTACTATCCGCTGTATGTACAGGTGAGTGAACTTCAACTGGTGCCGGTGTGAAGGATCGAGACGGCGGAGGACTCGGTGAAGCAACACTTCGATCCGTAGCTGGAGAAGCACCACCAACTTTCTGTTGTTGTCTTTTCTTCAACTACATGAATCGTACACGTGTGATATTAGTACAAGTATGTTGACAGAATGCAAGCTGTTGACGCACCAATGCACGCGCTCGGGCTGCTTTTGCTGCACGATCATCTTCCGACATATTGACTAGATGTCCTCCAGGAACACTTCGTGGGATGTCCTAAGTTTCCTATATCCCTGACGACCCGCGAATGGTTGTGAATTAAGAGAGAATAGCAAAGTAGATGGAATGAGAGACACTGATACCGCAGCAGTGTAAGTAGGCCGAACAAGCGCGTGTGAGTAGTACTGTACTCATCACATCCACGTTGCTTGTCCTCGTCATGATCGCAAGTGGAACAAGCGTCCACTTGGGAATCGCATAAAACGTACCGAGAATAAGACAATCCAAGAATGCATTTCGAGCCGCTACTGTATAAACATAGGTTATGGATCTCCTAGCTACGAGTTACGTTGATATCAAGAAGCAGAATAGCGAGCAGAGACGTGAAACGTGAAAGAGAGGTAAGAAGACGAGAAATATAAACACCACCGAGAAAGAGAAAGGAGCCGCCTCCGACCATAACTTGAGAGGACGAGAAAGGAGACATAAACGAGTAAACAAGTGGATGCTTGTAAGGACTGACTAGAAACGCGTCCGAAAAAAAGGAGGACGGCAACATGATATACCCTAGGTCAAAGAAAGCGGAGAGAGGGGGACAGCGCGTAGAGGGAATGAATGATGAAGGGTATTATGGTAACATAGCGGGATATCTATAAGTATCAGGATCATGCCCAGACCTACGAAAAGTCGTTCATCAGCCCATTTGACCTGAAACCGTTACAGTGAAACTCACCCTGAGAGTGCTATCCCAGCTACCAGTGCAGAGCGCCATTCCATCTGCACTGACACCCAAGCAACTGACACGGTTCTCGTGACCAGTAAGAACACCAACACGTTCACCCTTGAGGGTATCCCATACATTGCACGTCCAATCGTCGTAACCACCAAAGAGGACACGACCTGAAATTGAAAAGGCAACAGAGGTGATACCACAAAGGATATTATCATGTGTGAAGGAATTCAGTTCGCGGTCAGCCCGGATATCAAATAGACGGCAGGACGCGTCATCAGAACCAGTCGCGAACGCGTCGCCGTTAGGGAAGAAACTGGAAAATTGGATGATAAATCTTCACAACCTGCTTAGAAAACGAGATGCTTACGAGACGGCGTTGATATCCGACTCATGACCGGTGAAGGTTTGCGTCGCCTTTCCACTTCGGATATCCCAAAGCTTAGCAGTAGCATCGCAAGCGCCAGAGACGAAAACGTTCTGGTTTGGCCCAAGCGACAAACTAATCATGACCGTTCAGTGGACTGCAGGTGTCAAAGCACGAATGGGTGCTTACCTCATCACATCACCAGTGTGGTCACTGAATTCCACTACTCGTACACCAGCTTCGATATCCCATAGCATGCAAGTCATGTCACCGGAGCTGGTGACGATTTGTCTATCGTTTATGAAGCGGCAGCAGCTGAGATAACCAGAATGTGCGCTCAGCTCGCGAGCACCCTTGACGTTCATGCCCTCTTTTGAATGGAGGTTGTACACAGAACAAATATTATCCAGACCACCGCAAGCGACATAATTGCCCGATGGTGAGTAGGCACATGTCATCACCCAGCTGGATCGGAGTGGAATCGCGTGAACCTTGTTCGTAGTGTAAGCGTCCCAAACGATCAGTTTTCCATCCTGCGAAGCTGAAACAAGGTGTCTACGGTCAGTTGCCCAGTGCATGGCGTAGATTTTCGCCAAGTGACCTCGGAGTGCTCGACGAGGTCGCATGACAATCCGAGGAAGAGAATCAACCTCTGCAGCCATTGCTCGCACTGAAAACGAGGGATTGGAATTCAGCGTAAGCTAGACGTGGAAACACAATTGTGAGGCAGGCAGCACATACAACTGGTATCAGCAGATGATTCCCTCTTCGCACGAATCCGCTCCTTCAAGCTCTCCGCCTCTCGTCTCGCGGCGGCGATGCGCTCTTGAATATCTCCTTGTGGTGCTTGCGACATGTTTTCGTGTCGTCTAAAAGGGCAATAAAAACACTGACAGACGGGATGACTGTCGAGAGAGTTGGCTAAGAAAGGGATTGTAAGCTTAGAAATCTCCTGCTTTCCGCAGCAACAAACTGACTGTAGTAAGACGAGGTAAAGGAAGGTTAAGAGGAAAGGAAGTCCAAATTGATGGAAGCAAGTGCGTGAGAATGCAACCGGTAAGCCCTGAACTATCGACGTTGGTGGACAGTGAGGAAATGTGCGCCAGGGACGAGCACGACGGGCGTGAAGGGGTGGAGGAGGCTGCCCAGGACAGCGAGGACGATGGTGGGAGGAGGAGAGAGGATGGACTGATTGTCACTGTCACCTCCAGGGCACCGCTGATGATTTCCACCAGCGAATGCGGTCCCCTCCGTCCCCGGCGAGACGGTCTCCGCCATCACGCTTCAGGTCCGGCATATTTCAATCTCAGCAGGCCGTGCGCTCCGGGCAAACAATCACGCCGCCACAAGCGTCGCAACCAACCCTCCACTGCCAGCTTGACAGACGTTCGACCTCAACAGCTAATTGTTCCCAGCATTACTGGGGCTGTTCTGTATCAGTGCGTTGCCGACTTGCGGAGTTGGTCGGTTCTGGTTTGATTTCTTGGTTGAATAGGCATTTTTTTTACGAACCTCCGTTGCTGTGCTTCAATGCCGGAGCAAGTGTGCGAAGTCCTCTTCTTCCGCGTACTTCTCAGATAGAGTACTCAAATATGGTGCAGCTCGGGCATGACGTAGACAGGTGCCTGTAACCATTTGCGCCCGTCGTAAAATGTCCATTGACATGTCTGCTTGTTAGTATGTCATACCTATACATTTTGCACCGAAGGCGTCTGTGCTTCCTTGCAGTGCTCACAGGTTACGAAGTCCAACATTTTTCTCGCTGATATTTTCTGCCACAGTGGTCAGTGGACTACTAACTAATCATGGCGTATTCGCAGGACAGCCGGACTGTTACGGATGACTGGAGTATTCGGCCAATTTCCAGTAATGAAATGGAAGACTGCCATCTTGACATTTCCGACTGCCCTGGAGAAATTCACACCGCGGCGACCGTCACCAGTATTGGCGAATGCAACATTGTTATGCTCGCAATGGATTATACGCCATCCACGCCACACCGCGAAATATGTGCATGCTGTGTTCACGTAGATCCTGGTCCGGTGAATATCCTAATAGTAAGTGGTTGATAGCCTGAGCTTTTCTCCGTCAGCAGCTGCTCGGACGTTAGTAACACCGCAACTGTCAAACTGATTGTTCTTAAAGACCTGCCTCTTTGGGGTGATGCTATCAAAGCAAGCTCGGATAGGTGCGCCTGATCAACTTACAGCCTCGAGGTCACTGAACAGCGCCAGACTATGTTCTCCAACAGATCTTCTTTGTATACGCTCGTACAGGAAGGATAAGTCATATATTTCTCAGCGACAACATCTTCAAATTCCGAGCGTCCCAGCGAAATAGACTCATTCCTTTTACCATCTAACCGCACAGAGCTGTGATCCTAGGAACTCGATTACGCTTTGAACTTCTTGAACGATCATGTTCAATACGTGCCAGAAACATATCGGCTGTTGGCAAGACTACGATGCTTCTTACACCGTTTACGATCGCCTTCGGCTATTAATCCGACAGATTCTGGTTCGGCTTTTAGAACCGTTCAAATACAATGCCCAAATACACGCTCTGCTGGCCATGTCGTGAACGCTCGAACTGGCGGCTATCGAAAACTCATTTATGATCTGACAATTATCGGTCGCTGCTGGCTCCGCTCTCTTCACTCGACCTCCGACACAAATATACTTGTCGGAGCGCGTGTTGTCATTGTTGCGACCGTCCATCGACTCGCAGGAGGTAGGCCATAACCGACCATCACCTCACTCCATTGAAGCGCTCCCTCGAGGACCTACAGCTGCGCCGTCAGACGTAGCTGAAACATCTGGTGTCTGATTCTGGAGATTCATGTGTGTTCCCCCATCGATGGTCATGATTTTGAGGTTACAGTTCCCTGGACTCCTGTGATGTGTTATGGCACTACTTCACTTGGGATCCGAACTCTGCGGCGCTGCAGACTATGTGTCGCTGAGCTATCTCATCGATTCAATGGACATCGGCTAGCGTTCCCGTCAGCCCGGACGGTAGGCTCCCTTTCCTAGGCCCACTATAGCCATCCTGAGTCATGAAGACTCATATCCGCGTCCTGGTATGGTAGACATCTCCTCAACAGCGGTCCTCAAGGCCAACGCCACAAAGAAGCTTCGTCAATAACAGATCCGTCCATCCATATCCTATGACGCACGAGCTGGATTGGGTATTCTCCTCAGCCTCTCAGTCGCTAACAATCGCCACGCTCGGTGACTCGTCATGAAAATTTTCCAAGGACTGTCTTCCGTTTCGTAAGATTTTGCGATGCTTTCCTAGGTTGCATTCTGGATATCGCGGAGAACAGGCTCTGATACAGAGTTACGCCTCATAGTTCCAAGTCTTATGCTCCTAGGATGCTCGGGACTTAGGATCATCTCAGTATGCTCAGTGATACTTAAGAGCGATGGTTCTACCTATGGCATTCATCAATTCAAAGCACACCTTCGAGCATTCGCTTCAATACCCACAAGCTCAATCTGTGTTCTATATTACACTTATATTCGTCTTCACAATGACTGATCGTGAGTCAATGATCCTCGCGCTGCCCTTGGATGGGCTCTAACGGTCGTATTAATACATTCGCTTAGACTGGAGGCGCCAACTGAACAACTTACTCCAGAGATCTTATGGAGTCCAAGCGCTTCAGTGGGTCCAGCAGCAACATGGATCACAGCACCAAGGCCTGTGGGAAGCCAGAGCCCTCAGTGCGGCCTTTTCTCTATCGCCTGAACGTTCCGTTGCTAACATCCGTGTAGTACAACAGATAGAATATGGTCGTGGTATGGGCCAGACTTGCAATGAAGCAAAGGAGGAGGCTGCATATCGAGCCTATACCGCCCTTTCACGTCATTTGGGCATTTAGGTCAATATTGTAGCGCTTTCACGTATGTTGCATTCGACACTGACATCTAATCAGATGAACAGACTCTGCTTTGTGTTTCAACCACTTCTTCCATCATCTCACACATTGGACATTCATACGATCATCCCCCTCTGTAGCCTTATTATGCATGACGTTCTCCTCATTCTGACATGCCTCTTTAATGTATTATGTACGCTTTAATGCAGATCTTGATCGTCGCCGTTTTGAGCATCGCGGGAGCATTCTGAGTCTAGATTTATCAGGAGAACCATCCAAAGCAAACGCCACAACGCCCGGCGATCGCCGTTGTGATTCTTGTTTGCCTAAACGAGACGTTTGTCTCTCTCCATTCACCTTCCCCGCATTGGCTTGATGCCTTCAAAAAACTATGAAGGCCTCGGCTACCACTTACGTCCTTTCTTTGCTGATGGCTCTCAAGTTTGCTTGCAGGCAACGGCAAGTCGGCTACATAATTTCTCTCATCCTGAAGGCCTGTCCTTCTGACCCCACGCTACTTCCATGCATAGGGCATGGAAGACCTGCGTCTTGCTTCGCGGGAGAATGTCCTGCACCTTTATGGCAGTTTTATACGACCTGCGAGGAAACCTCGGACTCCACATCCGTAGTCGTTGGCGTTTACTGTGGCAAATCACGATGTTGCGCAAGCTTTGCAACGACCAACCAATCTTCAGGGGTTCACATTCTGCGCTACACACTTGTGCTTATGCTTAAGTTGGATCGACAAGGAACATCACTCGATCAGTTGCAAGCTCATTCGGGCAATTGACTCGGCCGTCTGAACCGAAATAGCCTGTCCAGGGATCATTTATCGCCGCGTATTTTGTGCCACTTCCGACATACAGTCCCGACGGTCTATTGCCTTGCGGCATGGCTTCATTCACTCACGCCTAGCAACATACTGGAACGCGTGGCAGCACTTACTGCCGGACAGTGAGCCATGTCATCTCTCACTGTTTCGTCAAAGAGCGAATATGTCGGCTGGTTGATGTTTGTTATGTTCCCCGCCGCGGACTGGTATGAATTGAAAATTCACTCTCACCCTCGATCGGAATGACGCGCCGTTGCAACTCCTCTAGAACTTCGACGATTACCCACATCCTTTGGTGGATGAAGAGAACATTAGATGTGGCTTCTCGACATGCAGCAAGCTGAATGGGAGAGTGTCCATGGTGGGTTGCGGGCTTCCTGCTGTCTCTTTATAAACCCACTGAGAAGTGGATCATGACCACAGTCCAGAAATGCCAAGTAACGGTACGTACATTGTATCAGTCGCCGCCGTTACTCTCATTGACCATTTTATGCATTGCAGACGGAACTGTTGCGTTGAACAATTGTAGTTATTCAACCGGTCTTCGTATTTCGCTATTTACTGAACGCTGCGTAAGACCTTCAGTCCCAGAACGAACTCCAACTGCTCGTCTGTCAGGAGGTCTCTTCTGGGCCGTCCCACTCTCCGGAATGGACCGTGACGTACAAGAGTTCGTCTTCTACTGTTTCGATCCGGTTCCCCGTCCTTCTAACCCTCTCCAGTGCATGATCAAGTGCTCGGAGTTGGCACTGGTGCGACGAAAGCGCTGGCCAAAGATGCTGCAGCCAAGGCTGCACTGCAGACCCTTCGTCCCTCCGGGGCCTGATCGACCGCCCGCACCCTTGTTTGACGTTTCCAGATGCTGGTCTTTCCTTTTCTTCACCCTTTTTTGGTTCCCTGGCGGCGAGATTGTTTTTCCTGTTCATTCGGCTTGACTGAACTTCAGTTGGTGTTCCCATGACCGATTTGGCTTGTTTTGTAAATTATCTTTGCGCCATCTGTGCGCTTTCTGCTTATCGAGTTTATTGCTTCAAACGTGCCTTGCTGCGACTAGACTCCACTTCGTAGTCTCGACGGCACCCTTGTCTTTCAAAGGACAGCGCACTGTCAACGCAGTCAAGCCGTAAGCGCTTTTGTCATGTTCCTGATCATGGCTCATGGGTTATATTTGCTTATTCGGGACTTGGGGGGTTGAGCTGCAGGGGTGCGGGCGGCCACCACTCCAATTCTTATTAACACTTGTGTTGGTCGCCATGTGGTCTGGGTGTCTAACCTCGGGCATATCGTTGTAAAGCTTCAGCGCCGATAGTGTGTATCTTTGGCTCTTTTGTTTTCTTTTCAGGATTGAGCGGTGACGCTAGGAACCAGGCAAGACTTAGTCCTTCGTCATCAGCACGACGCGCTATCGATCTTCGTTGGCACAAAAGGGATTGCAACGAGCGCCCGTAATTTTGTCGCTTTATCCCCAGACCTCGATGATGTCGGGTTTTCACCAGACGTAGCACAATCGGATGCCGGTGCGAGATCACAACATACACCCACGGATCCAGAGAGCTCTCCTAATTGTTTAAACAAATTCGGAGATAGAGTTGAGTGGATACCATCTACACATGCTACTGATGTCTTCGGGGGGAAACTTCTCCGTGGTATGCACTAGAATCTGTGTCGATTCTCAAGGTTTTCATTTACCACCGCGCCAAATTTGCATTTTGACTAGCATCTGTCATCATGAACTATATCACGGGAGATTGACATACCCCCGTAGATCTCAGCCCCGTTGGTTTATCATTCAAACTCGAGGGCGCGTGCCAAGGCCGTCTTTTGTTGCCCTCCTTTTCTCCAACGCAACTATCTTGCGCCGCTCAACAAAACAATATGTGGCACACCGGTTGTTGGTCATAGACCTCAAGCTCATCCGCGAATACACGTGTCCATCAGTGTTTGAGGCTCCCGGAGTTCTTTTTGCCTTGATCTATCGGTGAATCAACATTTTTCTGGGGGATCCCATGTGCTAAATTCGATTTGGGGCTCCGCACCTTGTCCCCGTCTTGACATCTGAATTGTCTTGACTGTGCCTCGAAATTCATCTGTGTTATCCGACCTCGAGCTTTATGTGACCGATCGGATCGTGCGCTTTGTTGTCTTCTCACGACAATCAGCTTTGCAGGTGATGACGAATTACTTATGCACCATCTTGATGACGTTTCCGAGCCCCAACGGGAACACAAACTTGCACTCCGTCTCCAAAAGGCTAACTAAACCAAGTTCGAGGCAACATATTTCCTTATCAATACGCGACAAGAAATACAACTTTCGTTGCAACGAGCCATGGGAAACGTTATACTCCCTCTGCTCAGCGACGCACAAGACCATTCCGGATCTCGGCAGGCCCATTCTCTCCTTCGTGCACCGGAGACAGCTCTCACCACCAGGAACTATCGGGAGATTATCTGGATACCAATTACCCAAGATTGGTGTAACAAAGATCCGCCAGTCAGGTATATTCCTAAGACCAAACAAAAAAAGAAACCCCCACCGGAAAACCGTTTTACAGGTAGTCACTATGTTTGCCGTTGCGCCTAGTTGGCGACCGGTGCTTCTGGTATAAATTCACGATGAGTTGCGCCAAAACTCCCCAACAACTCAGCCTCTCCTCTCCATTGCTTATCCTCACCTTCTCAGACATTGCAACGCACCAGTTACCAAGATACTGAATCGCCCCTTATGTCTGACCAACGTGAGTCAGCCAAACATCCAGAGATCTTCAACCTACTCACCTTTCGATACTAGCCTACACAGTCCAGTTAAATAATTGCGAGTCACACACCCCGTCATGTATGTCGGAAGCTACTTGAACGTTTTATTGCAGACCTCCAGGGCCTCAACAACAACGACATTGTCGATTGGGGAGAAGAGCGTGTCAGAGGCCTTTGGGTTATGACTTGCAAGGGTGAGTACCCAAGTCTAAGTGATGCTAAACTATTGACTTGGTGTGAGCTAGTCAATGGTGTGCCCAAAGGCCAATACACCGATAAGCACAAGGCAGTCGCGAAAGAGGCAGCTGCACACCAAGCTCTACAGGCCGTGAGACAGGGTCGCTAGTTGCGACTTAACCCCATCTTTTTTTGAATCTCGGGGGGAGCGTAATTGGCTTCCGAATGATCCTAGTGTGCTTGTAGGATATCTTGAACATCCGTCTCAACGTAATATGCAATGTATTTCAGACTTGAATCTGTACTGTGATATCGCCGCCATATGATCCTTTTGGCATTGTTGCCAGACTCGGATTATGCTTATGTAACAAATATGGGTTCTTCTTGACTGCGTTCCGCTCCGTTACGGTCATGCATCGGATTAAATCACTTTCTGGTAAGGAGGTATAATTCTTGAAGTCTGGCCAACGACTAGAGATTAGGCACGAGGGGTGCTCACGTCACTTCAAGCTAGAACTTCAAGCTAGAACTTCAAATCAACCGCCCAATCATGTCACAGCTTCGCCGTGCGGTTCCATATATCGTGGCAGGCGTCACAGGTGAGGTGGCTCACCTACGCAAAGACTAGATGGTTAACGTTACCCCATATCTAGGCGTCCTGTCAGGCGTGTATATTTTCAAGCCGCTTTTAGAGCAGAGTAGCCAGCAACGACAACAACGGTGGGTACAACCGGTGGCTTTAAGATGATATCGCCTCATGCTAAATCCATAACGGTCGTCGGTGACACAACTGACTTGGATTAACAGGCCAGAGCAGCCGAATACAGACGTTCAACAGTCACAGTCAACTCCCGTGGACAAGTCAGACGCTACCTGATCATCTGCAAAGCCTCTAGCGTCTTAGAAGTAATTGTTATTGAAGACTCCGTTGGTTCGATTTAGTTTGTTCACAGTATGCGGAGGTCGGTTGGTCAAACTACGGCGACAGTCCTGCTATTTCTCGACGACGCAGAACATGCAGAGGTTGCTCCCCCTTCAACATTTTAAAATCGGGATACGAAAATGATAATAATACGCAATTCTCATGTATCTACAGCCATCTGGAATCGTGCTCCGCCATCCGACTTCGAGTCGAAGGCGCGTCTGCCCTACGTTCCCATATCTGTATTACATATTGTCAGCAAGTCTTCCCGTCAGACACTTCTCCGAACACGTCACTCACCTGTAACACAGTCTCCCCGAGAAAGATCATTTCTTTCCGAATCTCCTCGACAATAAGATCTTGAATCTGGAACCATTTTTCATTGTCTCCGCCGCCTGCTCCAGCTCGTACGTGGACTTTCCAAATTATACTGTCCTTATCCCGTGTCGTTCCTGTTGCTGACTCGTGAGTGACGTTGGCGATGAGATCGTACACTGCGGGTGGATGGGATTGAGGTGCATCTAAATCTACATTGACGCGCATCCATCGGATCAGAAATGGGGGAATGAAAGCAATTCGCAGTCCGCTTACAATCACTGAAGTCAAGCCCTCTCAGAGGGAAATTAACAATTGTCGGATTTTTCTCCTCCACGAATATATTTTTGGTAAAGCGCTTGAAGTGCAAAATGATATATGGTGGCAGCCGCTGGCACTTGAATCGGCGAAGCTGCCCCGCTGATTCCTGATTTTATATCAACATCAGAGGACGGGAGTGTTTGAGATGATAAACAGTCTCACTTGTGTTGTTTTCCCGTCATACTTCGCCAGAACAGACTGGATGCTGACTTGTGGAATGATATTCTTCTCTACGGCATCTTGGAACAGAGGCGGCGGAGGGAGGTCAACGGCCAAAAAAAGGAACGGAGATGTTGTAGACTTTATCTCTAAGAGTGCGGTCAGCGATTCACCAGACGCGACGACTCTTCCAACAGACATACCACGATCGATGTCAAACCGCGGCTTCTCGTCACCATAGACAGTGGAGCGCACGACGACTTGTTGGGTTTCCATTCGCACCTCGCCCTGGAATGTGGAGAAGATAACACCTGACACACGTCCGGTTAGCTCCAATTGATCTACGAAGATTGTTGGCATACTAGAATTTTTCTTCTTTGTGCCGCCCATATCTTTATGTAGACGATTCAACAGCCATCCAAGAAATTCCACCGGATCGCCTTGCCTTTCTAGGCTGAATTTCCCTCCACTCGCTCGGCCAACCTCTTGCAAAAACTCGTGTGGACTGACTTGGCTCTTGAATAATCTAGGGTTCCACACTTTCTTTGCCAAACCGGCGAAGCGCTTTAGTAACTCCGACTCTTTGCCACGATAGTTGGATAACAGTAGGTGGTCCCGAAGTGGTGCAACGTGAAGCAAAGAGTGGATTACAACATTCATGTAGTCATTTCGCTTGATATTGTTCAAACCGATATACCCAGGAATGTAAGGTTTCGATGACAAGTCATACGAAGGCTTCGTCAGATGAGCGGGAGTAGAGAGATGGGCGATAGATGATTTGGTAAATGTCGGCGCGAGTACAAACGCGATGTCTTCGAGTGACGGATCTGACACAGGATATCCATCCGGCAATACAAACACCTGCATGAATGTCATGGATAGGCTGCAAGTTGATGAGAGAAGGAGGTCTGGCGTACCTTTGTAGTTTCTAGGTTGATAAACACATGGTGATCGTCATGTATCGAGTGCGCATATGCATACGACTTTCGTCCGCGGCCCTGGAAGTATTTACCACAGACCAAACAGCCGTATATGTTGATGTTGGACAACGAGACAGAGCAGACTTTCTCGAAGTCGAAGTCAAGGACTGCCCTGTTTATCTATTTCCGTCGAACATTAATTCGATACGCGCCAGGCAAAGAAAGCTACTTACAGTATCTAGGTATAGGTCAGAAGCTCGTGCAGGCTCCGGAACGCCCTCTATCTCTTCGTCCTCATTCCAGTCGTCCTCCAATGTATCGATCTGTAGCTGCGTATTTTGCGACGGAGTGCTTTCTCCTGCACTTGCATCCACAGGCCCGTTCTGATCTTCCACTCGCGGACGCTTTGTCGGTCTTTCGGAGACTGACTCCAATTCTCGTTCCACCCCCGCTTTTCCAGTCTTCTGATCCATGTTGTCGTAATAACTCTTACGAGCAAATGCGTGGCTAACCCAGAATTTGAACTCGAGAATAATGGATGTGACGAGAGTGGCTGCTGCTAGGATAAAAGCGCCCAAAGTGATCGAAATATATTGTTCAGCGCTTGCCAAATGTACGCCTCTTGCCGGCCGTTCTCTGCAGCTCTGCAGCTCTTTCGTCATCTCATTCTTTCCTAGTCTCAAGAACACATCCAGGTTGTTGGATCAAGCGCTACAAAAGTGTTCTGGCTGTCATGCTCCGTCCTTTCTCCACTCGGTCCGCGCGTATACTTTCCCGACATGTACATGTGTGCAATTTGTCGTCTTCATCGAGTGCCTCATCTTCACACCAACCCAATTCACCCGTGGAACTGGACCCTTCTTTCCAAGCCCTTTTGAACGATGTAGATTTATCGGTGTTAAAGCACCGAGCGCGCCACGGCCCTGCCAGTACTTCCGGTTCAAACTCTCCCCGGGAACTTGAAGTCATACCAGTCGAGCATGTCCCTGATACGGATTATTTGACGTCCGAGGACCTTGATTCTATGGAAGATCGGGATGAAAAGGATCGCCGGAAATCGCCTGCTGCACTATTTGGTAGTCAGCGTATTGGTGCAGTGGTCATACCATTTGAGCTCCAGCAGACCATTAACCGGTTAATATCTGGTTCGTCTCATGCCTAATAAATCATTTGGTTGAATGCAGTTGATAATTTGTCGCTCGTAGAATCTGACAAGCCTATGCTACACGCTGACGCGGAAAGGCTGTTCCTGGATGAAAATGGCGAATCTGCTGAGTGGAACGTTTCATTTGACAAGAAATACAAGTCGCGCCGTCAGGCCTATCTGCAGGCAGAGCGTGACGGTACTGCCTTCGCTTCGGTCGCTCTGCCGGCGCATTATTCCGTGTTGTGCTCAGTGATTGATCATATCAAGCAAAGGCTGGGTTCGGAGTGGAAAGTCAACCATGTTATTGATTGGGGTTCAGGCACCGGAAGTGGACTTTGGTTTGTTTATTCTCTATCCATGGCGCTATTTGTCTATCAGATGCATCGCTGACATGTCATGGCTCAAGGGCGTCCACACACTCGTTCCAGAAATCATCAAGTTTCAGTTCCTCGGAAACGTTGGTGGAAACGCAATTATCGCAATCCGCCGTCCTATCTTACCTGGGAATTGATAAACGTGATGGGTTGGTCAACATTGGGAAGCGATTGCTGAAAGGTAGTCCGACATTTGTCATCTATCATTATACTTTCCCGACTGATAATGTTGTCCATAGATATCAATACGGGCGACACCAACGTTACGTGGAAACGCTCCTTCCAGGGAAGTGAGCCGATAGTAAGATCTGAGAATGGTGAAATCCTCGCCCTGTCAGCATTCTTGCTTTCGACTTTACCGTCTCCGGTGGCACGGAAAACACTGTTGAAGGAGATTTGGGAGAGTGGTGCAGATATCATTGTGAGTGCTCGTTCGATGCCCTCAATTTCTTTCCCCATTTGCTCATCATTTCTCGTAGGTTCTAATAGACCATAGCTCCAAGGCTGGGTTCGAGGCCATTTCCGAGGCGCGAGAATTTTTGCTTCGCAAAGGCCGACAACAGCTAGATGATCCTACTCTGTCAGATTTGGTTCTGAAGGGCTCTCACGTCGTCGCTCCGGTGCAGTGTTATCTAAAATTGTCGGAATTTGAACATCGTTGACATGTGTGTTCTCTAGTGTCCACATGATGGCGCCTGTCCTTTATACCAAGCTGGATCTAGCAAGCTGATCTGCGGCTTCTCACAGAGGCTCCAAAGACCCGACTTTGTGCGAAAGACCAAACATTCTGGCATCGGCCATGAGGATACGGGATACTCGTATGTTGTCATTCGACGAGGCGTCAGACCGACTCGCGTACACACCAAGGTTGGACGAATTGGTGAGGTCGGGCGACGAGAACTTGAGAAGCCTAGCCGCGTCCAAGCGCCCATCTCTGAGTTGAACCCTGATGGAGAACAGCCCCACTCGATCCAAGAAGCATCGATTGTTGGCGCTGATTCAGGCGACATTCCGACCCCTGCAAATGAAGAGATTACTGCGGCCCTTAGAGCAGAGGCGTATAGTTGGCCTCGTCTAGTATTCCCTCCACTTAAGAAGAGCGGTCACATCATTATGGACGGGTGCACCCACGAAGGTACGATCAATCCTGTCAATGATCTGACACTCCACCTAACTTCGCTGTTCCCCTCACCATCAGGTAAGATCATGCGGATGACCATCCCTCGGTCACAAGGTAAACAACCGTTCTACGATGCTCGCAAGTCGAGTTGGGGAGATATATTCCCTCATGAGCCCAAGAACCGCCCACAAGAGCGCTATGTGCCTCAGGGTGGCAAGCGTCAAGACGGCATACCGCTCAAGGGTGCTGACATAGGCAAGAGGGGAAACAAGGATCTGCGACAACCGAAAAGAGACATAAGAGCGTTGGAAGACGCGAGACATGAACGAAGGAGATTGCAAAAAGAAGATCGAAAATCCAAAGACGCTTACTACGGCGACTGAGATATGCCGGCCACTCTGACTCTTCCCGCTTCTGGATTATGATGAATTGTAGATTATGTAGCTATAGCACTACCTCCACTCTGTATACTTATGCATCGGATATCTGTATGCCGGGGCCTTGGGCGGAGCTCAGGATGACCTTCGTAATAGCAGTCGCTGTGACAACATTGGTGAGCGCCGAAGGAGCAGTCAAATTCAAATTCTTACATGGCTTGTTGGCGTTCTCTTTCTTGCCTTTCTCTTTACCATCTTGTAAGTTTCCGGTGGCGCGCTTGACAACGTTCATGAAGTATCGGACGTTTTTAACCACATCATCCACTGGGTAGTGTAGCTAAAAAAGCCGCTGTGAGAAGAGGACATGTTAAGACACCGAGCACATACTTTGGCAATTGGTGTGCGAATAACTCCGGATTTGTCACCCCTCCATTCACTACTGCCTTTGAGACGACGAATGTAGGTCGCGACATCATCGGTCACAGTCCCTCGGCGCTCTGAGGGCATCAAACCCTTAGGACCGAGGTAACGTCCAAGCTTTGGCGTGATTGCACGGAGTAAACTGGGTATACAGAGGAACACGGTGGCCCGATGCCGACCTGCAATTATCTGCAACAAAGTTCTGTTGGCATCGTGGCATCGGGCTAGATAGGAATACTCACACCATCGCAAAGCTCAGGACCACCCACGATGTCCGCACCAGCCTTCTTTGCTTCTTCCAGATGTCGACCCTCGGCGAAAACAAGGATACGGTCTTTGGACATGGCTTTAGGTTCCCTAGGTAATGACATACGACCTCTTGGAATAGCGGTGCCCTTCTTCATATCAGTCTTAACAACCAGCTCGTAGGTAGAGTTCGGTGATGCGACCTCCACAGCCTGTACGAAGTGTCAGCCTGATAACACACGGATAATGTCCTATGTTACACACGCGTAAGACTGAGACGGCATCCGCCAAAGTCATCTTTTCAGAGTCATATATACTCTTCTTCGTCTTAGATTTCCTCCTAGCCTTCGCTGCTAACATCTTCTTCGACGGAGTAGCAACTTTCTTGGTTTGACGAGCCAGAAGAATCTGCCCGGTATGAAATGAACGAGCCAAAGGATTCTATGGCTGAACTGAGTTTATTTAGTGAAAATAATGTCATCGAAACATACGAATATTCCCAAAGGACCGCGACATTGTCCACATCGCAGGGCTACGTTGAGCAGAGACATGGGTGCTGGTGTACACTGCACTGAAGCGGAAATGCAATCAACTTTCTTGGGCGCTTTACGCCACAATGGCTTTCGGCGTTCTCCGAGCTCCGGTTAGTCGGCGTCCTTGAAAGCGAGGAAATGGTCTCGACACGACGACATCTAACTGTAGCCCTCCGGAGCTTCTTAGATGCACGAATATTATCGAAGATGTACATTACATTTAGCACGAGGCCTTCATGGTATTCAAATACAGATATCCCGGCAGCAATTTATTCCCATTCATAGAAGACTTCCCCATGCATCGAACACATCCCGTAAACCGCTGGGCGTAAAGATACTTTAAATGGAGTCGTATGCATTCCCTGCAACTCCGATAAGTGTATCCATGTTGGACGCAAGAATCGGACAAGCCGCTAGTCACCGACACGGTGGACAGCTCAGGAACGTGTAAAGGGTCGAATGGCAGCACCATGCCGTAAAACTGACATCTTCTCCGCTACGTTGGGAACTGCATCTGACATGTGAGGTAGGAAACAAGTGGCACCATGCACAGAGAAAACGACTGGTCCAGGAAAGGATTGACTCAAGTCATGCCAGTGGGAGACTGATCGGAGGAACTTGCGCCATGGTGCACTTGATTAAAGCAAAATCACCCCAGCCCGACAAAAGATTTAGAGAGAATGCGCACGTCCAGGAAATTAAGTAGCGTGAGATGGTAGTCGCCGCAATGCCTCGGAGTGGAAGGTTCCAGACAGCATGTGAGAGCTCTCAGGAGGGCATGACGCGTGGGTAAAGGGCAGGCAGAGGTTCGGAGGTAAAAGCCTACGTTTCGACTTCGGTCGGATAGATAGAACGCCAGTGCGTAGTTCTGATTGTGTGGGGGGTTGAGAAGGTTCCGGCCATGAGGCAGAGCGGCTTGGTCAGAAGTCATATGTCAAAGATTGGGGATTGACGTTACCCAACTCTAGTATCACTAAAGTCCGTTATTGAGGCCGATCCGAATGGCAGCCCGGCTGTCCGTAATCGACCTTTCAGGGCACACCTGAGTGCTGACAGTAATACTTGGTATCCAGGGGAAGAATTGGAACTGTATCAGATCAACAACGAGCAGGTTCTATGTCAGGAGCACATATAGGTCCGATGGTGATCGCGCAATCCAGCGTGGAGGAACAGGGTCGGTTTGGACGCCAAAGAAGAGGGGACCATCAACCGAATTCGGCGGAAATGAATTCCTAGGAGAAAGGCTCCCTGTTTCTCCATGATATCTGGTATAGCGCGCTTGTTCGAAGTAAACACCATACGCTTTGCGCGTCAGTTGGCGTGAAGCACCGTCGATTGGTCTAGGAGAGACCATGCCTTAACAGCGAGCGGGAAGAAAGACAGATCTTCCCTGAACGAAACGATGCGTACCAAATAGTCGGGAAAAGTACCTCTCTGAAGTCGTATCATGACGGCGGAACTGTCTGTCTTTATAGTCACCTAAATTGTGATGAGTTTGTTCCGCCGACAAGCTCAATGCTCACCGAGATGTGAACGCGCCTGCGCAGTACAGTGTACCGTGGTATTTACATTCACAATGTGACAGCGACGTGGAGATGCCTTGACTATTGCATCTGAGATGAGAGGCAGGAATATTTGTGACACTTCGGATCCGGAGCTGCTTTCCGAAGAATAACTGGGTCGCGTTGAAGTTCTGAAAGGGCATCACCCGAAATCCTCCCATGACCATTGGTCGCCCTGCTAGCTACTGATTGAGACGGTTGAAATTTTGCAAAAGGGAAGCCTGGGAAGAGGATAGCGGCCAGGTAAATACTCACCAGCATAATGTCACAAGAAACAGCGCACTGTGGCCATTTGAGCGATTTCGTTGGAGAAGGCATTGGTGAGGTTGGTGAGAGGGTGTGCTGAAGCGGCGGCCCGGCCGCTGAGTTTCAAAACTTATTTGGGAAAAACCCACCTCGCTTGATTGTCCAGTGTTGTACGTTCAAGTACTGCGACCATGGCCTCCACATTCCTTTCTTTGCGTAAAACACGTCTACCATTCCGTGTTGGCCAGACTCCTGTTCGTCATGCAGGTGGCCAGGAAATCAACACCTCCGACCCGAGAAAAGATCTCATTCGTCGCGTACTCTATCCCACCAATATCCGTAACCGCGCTTCGCCAACTGGCACATGGTTGCCCGACGTAGGTCGCAGGCTACAACGCGCCATACCCTCTGTTCAGGCGCACGAAACGATTGAGCGAGCTTGGTTCTTGCACCAGCGACATGCACGAAGGCGGAGGCAAGCAGAGGCAGAGAAGAAGTTCCAGTGCATGTGGAATGCGATGGAGAAGCTTCGCGAGCTGAGCCCGAGACTATATGAGGAGGCTAACAAGGGGGAGGATCCTAGGGCGAGGAGTCCAGCAGAGACCGAGATCTGGAAGTCATTGAAGAAGTCGGAGAGGAGGGCATTCGATTCCAGGATACGCGGATTATTCCCTAGGGAGTTGCGGCCACCGACGGATACACCTCCCACCGGTGGCTGGAATTACGACTACCAGCCAACACTGCGATCCAGCAGCTGAGGTAAGCCTCGTAGTTTTCGTTGGTCTAAATAATCTCTTGAAGCCTATCCTTTAGGTATCGGCCTCGTCTCCCTCCATCTCTCCCAATGGGCATGTTCACAGGAAAACTGTTGTGTATATGGGCCCCATCTTTGCTTTCATCTTTGCCATCTCGTATACATCTAATTTTCTAATGCATGGAGAGAACACTAGTGAACAATTGCAATAAGACAGACATGCGGGATGAGCATTGATACAACGAGAGACACAACTATAGAAAGAATCGACTCCAAATCACCTAGTAAACATCATATCTTCCAAAGTCTCTTAGACTACCAAAGGCTTCAGGAGGATATCCGTAAGGTACATCTCCGCCGCCACTACGTCCTCCACTCATTGGACTCTTTCCTACGACCGCTGCATGAACGGATTCTAGCGCGACCGTCCACTTCTCCAACGCATTGTACCGCTTCTTCTCCAAGACTTGTCTGCAAAGGGAAAGGGTCTGATTAGACTTTAGAAGTCGGTTTACAAGACAACAACTTACTTGCGGTCGAGTTCTAGCCGCATGGCAACTTGGTCGATGCGTCCCTCTACCTTGCCTTCCAGGATCAAGCCGATCAACAGCTCTTCCACTTCGTCTCTCTCAACATTCAGTTGCTGAAGGAGCTAGCGTGAACATCGTCACCATGTAACACGATATCGGGTGGCGTACCTTAGCCAGGAATGTCAGTTCAAGTCGTGTATATGGCCTTATGAGGTCAATAAGGTATTGCGTCCGGAGACTTCGTAGAAGATCGCCAATGTAAGATCGGATGAACGGGTCGTCCATGATTGTTGCCCGGTTGTCTGAGAGGATGTCAGTTAACGTTGTATCCGATAGCACGACACACACACCCCGCAAAATCTTCTCCGCCACATGAACTTCACGACGTTGATATGCGTCTACAAGGTCTGTCATAGCCTTGATCTGAGGGTCATTCTTGTATCTGGATTTTGCACATATACATCGTATGGAAATAACGTTATAAACAATGTTATGAACAGACGACTCACGGCTTTGTCTCTTGACTGTCGAAAGGATTGACTTCGCTTCCTGTCAGCATGTTGGCGAGAACGAGGTACTTAAGAACTTGTATTCGTTGAGGTGAGCCTGCCTCATCATAGTTGCGGAAAGATTCGAAGAAATCTTCGCCTGCTCGCCGCCATTGGCCTGTGAATCTATTTATGAATTATCCTGATCACCTGAATCAGAGATACTACTAACGTTCGCCCATCCACATCTTGCCGCCACATTCTTTGATGACACCCATGATTCGAGGGTGAGGAATTGCGGACCTGACAGAGTTAGAGGCGTTGTAGATTTCCTGCAGAGGGAATGAGATACTGAGATTCGAAACTAGGAGTACTATGATCTGTACTCGCCTTTAGCTTCTTATAGTTCTTGGTCTCGTTGTACATCTGGATTTCGAGAGCGTATATCTCAAGAAGCTGAGTACCTTTCTGGGCAACATCTTCACCATCTGCGCCGACGGTTGATGCATGCAAATCGCGGATGAGCTATTGCATATCTCATCAGTTTCAAGGCATATTATCGCTTGCGAGGGCGAGACGGACCTTTGATAGTCTGCCATACTCCTTGCGATCAAGCCATAGCTTCGCTAGCTTGAGATTAGTCTTGACCGATAGCCTCTACAACATCATGAATATAAAGCATACTCCACATCACGAGATGATGTTTCTAACCTCGTTCTTCGCCTCTTGAAGCGCAGATTTCGTCGCCTGATAGAATCTCTCCAGAGTATTGACATCTACGGGACCAGATTTACCGCCACCGACATAGTCTAGGATGCCATTGATAGTCTTCTCGGAGTAGTTTCGTGTTACAGCTGACTTTGTGTACGATAATAGTTCAATATACGTCTGGAGTGCCTCGGTAGGCCTATGAAGAGTTAGGAAGAGGAGCTTCGTCATTTGCTTCAGAGCTTTGAATCCCCTGTTAACCAATGAAATTCAGATATGTTATTGATTGTGGAATCGTACAACACACCAGTCTCCTTTCTCCTCCTCTTGGTCCACTATCGCGCGGAATTCCTTTACGGCTTGTTCTGGGTTGTCCTCTTTCTTTGCTGTTGCGATCCTGAGATACTATCCTGTCACCAAAATCAAGCTCAAACGTACATTTCGCAGTATAGTACATATTCTCGACATCCGCGCTGCCGGCCTGGTTGGCATCGTCGTCGTCGTCCGAGTAGTCGAAACCGTAGTCCTATCCTGTTGTGAGCCAGACGATAAACTCCTAGACTCATATGCAGCATACCTCATCGTCACTTCCTTGCATGTACTCGGCATCATCTTCGTCCATTCTGGTGAGCGCACTAGAGGTGAAAGTGGCTCAGTAGATCTGATGATTATCTATTTGTTTCAGTATCTTCAGAGGTTATAATTGCTATACTATAAACCTACAATATATGCTCCTAAGACGAGCTTCTAGTCTGCGATATGACCGTCGAAAGCAAGTACCAAGAAAGTGGCGGCTGCAGTCCAAATACAGTGACCCAGATACGCGTGGCGCTTAGCGCTCATGCCTCAGGAAGAGCTTGTCAAGCGGTGCGCGGGGGCGTTCAGTTCACTCAACACTACTGGCAAGCCTTAGTCCACTCTTTCACTGCCAATATCTCATTTCAACTTCTATCACTTTGTGTCGACGTTGAATGCTATTTTTTTTTCTCTGTTTTGTTATCAGGATTGAGTTCCAACTAACATCCATCTTTACATATTCGGTAGATTCGAGATCCAACTTTATTGCTGTGTCATAGACGAGCATAGACGCCGGAGCCCTCGGATACTGCTTTAAGGTATGTTTTGTCACCGATTTGGGTGAAAGGGCAAACCAAAGCTTGACGACATACTTCTTCAACTGTCCATTATCTTCCATGTACGACATTTATCACGACCTTTGACGACCTTGCATCCAGCTCATGGAGGCTCCACAAACTGCCTCTCCAAATCCGCCACCGTTCACGAGTTCGTCTTCTTCAAGGTCGCGTAGCAGCACCAAGTTGGACGATGTAACTAGCCTGACATCCTTCAACCCATTTGCCGAAGAAGATGAGAATGATCAGTCATCATATGCCCTAGTAGCCTCTCTGTTCTCTAGGGTGAAGAACTCTCTTGCAGCACCGTTGTCTTCAACGGTATCAAGCAACCTTCCTCAACATAGTGCTCCGCAGGCGCCCAATACTGCGTATGCTTCTGAGCCGAGACGACCGTCTTTACAAACATCTGTGTCCGGCAGTTCTAATAAATCTAATGGTGAACGCCCAACGTCTTTGAGACTGAACTCCGTCAATCCTGCCCCTCCCTTGGTCTCACTAACACCTGTGAGCGGGAAGGAGCTTACTTACACCGATTTCGAACGCACACCCTCAAAAAATGGATTGTTCTATTCGCCTGACAATCCAGACGGCAGTTATGGCACAGCCATACCAGGCTTTCCTATCCAGGACGATGCCCGTAGTATTCGGACCACCGCCAGTGTTAGTATTCATCGGTCTGCTTCTGCATCGAAAGCAATCCGTCGACTACATGGTGAGGGTAAGTGAGAATGACTCAGTTACTGTATTTTAGGGCTGAATTCCGGGTATAGGTTTGTCCCGCGAGTACTGGATGGACGATGCATTATGCAATGAATGTTACATGTGCAAGTCGGTGTTCACAGCGTGGCGGCGAAAACATCATTGCAGGATATGTGGTAAGCTATTCATACGTTTGCCAGTATTATGATTCGTATTTATGTTCTGGAAGGTCAAGTGTTCTGCTCTAGATGTGCTTCGATGATCATCCCGGGAACACGTTATGGCCAAGATGGAAGGATACGAGTCTGTAATCTTTGCAAATCCAAGATGCTTGACCCTGATGATGAGGATGGCGAAGATGACCGTCGATCCATCATCTCCAGCGTCACCTCCCCTTTCGCTGCACATCAATTTGGGTCTGAGCCTCGACCACTGACCCGAACCCACCTTCCACAATCACCATTTGCAGCATCCCAATTGTTTGGACAGAGTGATTCCTACAGCCTTTTCTCTATCGCAGAAATGAGACGACCTTATTCCGGTTCTGACGAGAGTGGCTTTGTATCCAGACCGCTGACTCCAGCCGACAATGGACCTGACAGTCAATACGGTTTCCCTGTACCGTTTCGTCGTGCCATTTCGGACGACGACCCTGTTTCCTTGGCTGACCGGTTCAGACACGATCATTCGCCAGCAAACGGCTCCAAGACACCAGTAGAGTTCCCTCTTACCGTTCCTGTCGAGACGGAGGGGCAAAGCACCATTGCGTTTCCCCTTAGCTCGTCAGAACAGGCCTTTGACTCTGAAACACCTGGGATGCCAAGGTCGAGGTATAACTCTTATGCTGACTTTGACGGGGCTGGTGGCTCTCGAAGCCGTGTTCAAAGTCGACTGGATAATTTCGGTGAACCTGGCTGGCGTGTAAGGCGAGAGAGCACTGCGTAAGCCTTCCTACGGTGCATCATCTGATTTCCTTGGAATTAACTATTATGTTCAGTTATGCTCAGGAACTTAACACAATATCCATGTTCCATCTACGCATCATGCTCCGGCAGCTACTCACTTCACAGAACATTCCAAATGTTAAAGAGTGGGAGGAGATACTGCTTAAACTCGCTCTTCGCATCGCACGAGAATTAACTTTCACTGCTCATCCTAACCGACAAGGTGCAGATATGGATGTCAGACGCTATGTCAAGATCAAAAAGATTCCCGGAGGATCTCCTTCTGATTCAGAATACGTTGATGGTGCGGTTATCACAAAGAACATCGCGCACAAGAAAATGGATCGAGCTGTCGGCAATCCTCGGGTCATGCTCGTTACCTTTCCACTGGAGTTCCATCGCATCGAAGGGCAGTATATGCATTTTCAGCAGCTACTGTTGCAGGAGAAGGAGTACCTTGGCAATCTTGCTAGTCGTATTGCCGCTCTGCGCCCTACTATCGTCTTGGTCGAGAAACCAGTGTCGAGGATAGCACTCGAAGCTCTCACTGCCCGCAAAATAGTCGTGGCCAGGTCCGTGAAGCGGTCCGCTATCCAATGTGTTGCTAGGATGACACAAGGTGATATTCTCAATTCGATAGACAAGTTGGCCATGGAACCACATCTTGGTCGCTGTGCTCGAGTGCGTGTACAGACATTTGATCATCCACTTATCCCTGGGCGAAGGAAGACCTATATGCGGTTCGAAGGATGCAATAGGGAAATGGGTTGCACGATCGTTCTCAGAGGCGGGGATTTGAACGTGCTGAAGCGCATCAAGAAAGTCACTCGCTTTCTGGCATTCACCGTTCGTAATCTTCGTTTGGAGACACATTTATGGAAAGATCTCGTCATTTCCCTACCCAGTCTTTCCAAGTCAGCTACCCCGGCGCTAGTAGATTCTTCAGACTTGTCCGAACATGAGAAGACCAACAAAGACATCCCATCATCTACTACATCTGTTACGCAGCTTGCGGACTCTCCAAGCGCCGAAGCGAAGGACATCTTTGCGGAGAAGTCTCAGTCTTATACGGCCATTGACGACTTGCCTGACGAGGATGCAGAGCAGCTGCGGTTATCTCACCGTATCCGTGAGTCAATCGAGCCTTATGAGAAGACTTTCATTTCTGTCTCGGCTACTCTCCGGTTCCCCCCTCCATATCCCATCAGGCGCATGAAGGAATTGGATGATGAATTGAAGCGAGCGAAGCAGGAGTACGAGGACGATCTCGTTCGCCGCGGGGAGAAAGCCGAGAGTCAGTCCGAAGAGGAGGTGCAGACTCCTGCTCCTTTGATCCAAGCCGAGACGAATGAAGACGTTGCAGCCCAGATTGAGTCCCTGCCTATGGTCGAGCCACCTGCGACTCCCACTCCGGGTGGTACTTCGACCAATCAGGATCCACCGAGTTACTTCGATGTTCCTCAACCGATTTGCTCCCAAGTGCTGGATGGAACTGTTGTTGCATCCCCCTACCCTCGAAGTCCACGCCCGCCACCTGAGGTTCCAATCGAGGTTACTCAAGACAAGGATATCCGGCTTCAGAGCCGTCTGGATTATATTAAATGGCTTCACACAGAACAACGGCGTATCTGGGAGTGGTACCTGAGGAAGAATGGAGATGATTTTGACGTCGAAAAGTACCAGTGCATCAGCCTTTGGGAGTTCACTTTGCCCATCGAGGAGTTCGGCCTACATCGTGCCTGTTTCCCTCCACGGCTCCGATATATCACATTCTATGGCGAGAACGATTGTACGCTTGGCCAATTCATCGAAAAGTCCGTTATGGATACCTTGCGCCAATTCCTGGATCCAAGGGCCATCTGTGATGGGAAAGGATGTGGTCAACCCATTGCTCGACATTGCAAGGTTTTCGTACATAACGAGACTAGATTATTCGTCGCTGTCGAGCAGTGGGACGGTCAGATCACCGATAACGCTCATCTCATGACCTCTCCGGACACTATCGTTACCTGGAGTGCATGTCGTATCTGCGGAAATGCCACACCATTCATCCCTATTTCGGAGGAGATGCAAAGATACTCATTCGCGAAGTTCCTCGAATTGCACTTCTATCCCGCAGACGTCCAATTGGTCCCAGGCGCGGGTTGCGAACATAACATCTATAAACACCACATTCGGTTCTTCGCTGTAAAGGGTATGACGGTGCGTTTTCAAGCGGATCCCATTGTCATGCACGAGATTGTATATCCACCCATGAAAATTCGCGTCAAGCCTGAAAGCCAACTTCACATCAAGAACGACGACTTCTTCCAACTGCACAAGAGGAACCAGACGTGGTATGCGGCACTCATAGACGACCTCAAGCTAATCTCTATCGACGCAGCGACAGGCGATGAAGAGGCGGACAAAAAGTTGACTTTCCTCATCAACTCCTTGATCCAGAGAGCTCAGCGCGAGATAGTGGAACTTGGGGTGACCATCAACCGGATTTATCAAAGCACATCGCACACGGAAACCTTAGCTCTTAATCAAGTGCGAGCTCAACGGCAAGATATGATTGTTGCTTGGCAGCAGGACTTCGACAGATTACCAAAGCCCAAGCAGCTTGACAAGAACTCTCGAAAGCCTTCTGCATTTGGATCGGTGCGCTCGATATGGCCGAGGAAGTACGACTCCGTTTACGATCAACACGTTTCTTCGACCAGCATCACAGAGGTGGATGATCATGGGATTGTAATGAGGAGAGTGACGGGCGACTCGTTCACCTCTACCTCGTCTGCGTCCGACGCTGAAGCTTCAGAGAGCGAACAGTATCTTGCCCATGTGTTGGACATCGCACTTGGTGTTGATCCGAACATAATCCTTAACAGGCCACCGCCTCCGCGTCCCAAAGTTCCTGAAGATACCTCTTCCAAGTCAGACCCAGAGAGTGACTCAACCATTGGTGCTCCTCGTGGTACGATCACCGACATAACGAAAGATACACCAGAAGAAGAAGAGGTATGTTGTTGCTCAATGGTCTCAGATAGACTGCTAAGATTTTGCGTTATTGTATCAGGCGCAAACAAGTACGGCTGTGCCGTCTGGTCAACTAACAGATGTTCAAGAAGGCGATCTCGAACAGACTCTGAAACCTGCTTCGAGGTTGCGTCGCCCTGCGCAATATCCGAGCGTCGCAGAGATGGTGAAGAAATACCAAGATTTCATCCCCGCTCGCGGAGTCGAGGAGTTGACTAAGACAGCATTAGCTCCAGGTGTCCCTGTATCAGAGAGCGAACAGGAAAGTACTCAGACCGTTTCAGGAAAACCACGGAACCGGCAAAAGAATCCAAGACAGACACTCAGCAAGAGATCATCCGTGTCCGACTTCGAGCAGAGCTACGCCGCCAACATTGCTCCCCGGTACATCGTCCATCCTCCCACGAGGCGTTGGGGAGCATATGGGACTGGTAGTCGTATTCCCTGTCCCGTTGGTGCCTCCTCTGTTGAGTCGCATCCTCCTTCACGCCGAAGTTCGCCTGACAAGCGACCCTCGTTTGGGCGAACCGAATCAACACCCAGAACGGGTCGCCATTCTCCACCAAGCGGAAAAACTCAGCCGGCGGGCCCCTTCGTACCCAAAGTGCACCGGTTACAGCAGCCTCAGCGCGCGGTAGGCAGAGAGCGAACAAAGAATATACGTCAGAGCTATCCAGGCAATGCTAGTGTTCCAGGAAACAAAGCCACTGTTAAGAGGAGTTCTGGAGGCACTGCCAACAAAGTTTCTAATATTACGAAACACTTCGAGCGGATTAACAAGGACAATGAACGGGCCAGTCGTCGGTACTCCGTGATTCGTGGAAGACGAGCACGACCGGTTGCCACGGCACGTGCTAAAGTCGAGATCCTGGAAAGCATCAAGGACGCTATCAATGACGAAGAGGATTCGGAAGGCTCAGATTCTAGCGAGGCAGACGATGAGGGAGGTGATGAGGAAGAAGCCTCGCAACCACCTAAGCAAGCAAGTCCAGAACGTACATCGGCTTCCTCTGAGCATGTGCCAAACGGTGAAACAAAGGTCGATGTGAAAGATACGGTTTCTCATCCAGCACTGCAGCAGGAGAGTGCAACACCTCCGGAAACCAAAGATATTTCACGCCTTCAGCCGCCAACGCCAGCAGAAGCAGTAATCCCGTCATCTGCGCCACCCTCGGTACCAGCTTCACCAGCCATGGCACCGATCGAGGGTATAACATCATCTATCTCACCACCTCCAGAGATTGACATAGGACCCTCGGGCAACGAACGGAGTTCTAGTCTACTCAAGGCGCTCTCTGGCTTCTGGCCTAATCAACCTCCTCGCCATGAACAGGACGATATTATGGCAGATCCGGAACATATCTTCCGCGACTCTTCCATGGTCGTGCGCACGGACGAACCTACTTCTATTATTGCCTTAGCATTGAAGTAAGCACTACTGAAGTTGGCTTGGAGAAGTGCTCACGATTTCACAGTTCCCCACAATACCGCGACTTGCTGGCCAAATCTCGTGCAGAGAAACGTCTGGCAAGGGAGGCAAAGATTACAGAGGGTGGCGAAGCGTTCATGCCTGATGATAGATCAGTAGCAGAATCTACATCTACATGGGGTGTTGTCAACGTTGATTCGAATGATGGTGCGGACCCTACGGAAGAGTTACGCGTGCCCTCGTCAAAGCTTCCGTGGGCAATTTGTGAGTGAGCTCCTTCTGTGTACCTAATAATGATACTAATAGGGTCATATGTCAGCATTCGAGAGTGGAGGTCTTACCATCAGTTGTACAGTGCTCTATCCGGAGCAGTTCGATGCGTTACGCCGAACCTACGACTGTGAGCGCAGCATGGTTGAGTCCCTTGCGCGATGTATCAAGTGGGATGCGAGTGGTGGAAAGTCAGGTTCGGCCTTCTTGAAGACGCTGGGTTCGTAAAGTGACTATGCTGGATGAATATTGAACTCACCAATGGCACAGATGACCGATTCATCGCGAAGGAACTCTCGAAAGCAGAGCTTCAAGCCATGGAGACCTTCGCCCCGTCATACTTCGACTACATGTCATCTGCCGTCTCTGCTAACGTAAGTATGGAACTATTGAACGTTGAATTTGGGGGTTGATGTCAATGTATAAGCGTCCTACTCTTTTGGCCAAGATCTTTGGTTGCTTCAAGATCACCTTCAGGAAGACTCACAAGGACAAGAGCAGTAAGACCAAGCTGACCCAGATGAACTTGCTGGTCATGGAGAACCTTTTCTATGACCGAACATTCTCCAAGGTACTTGATATTCTTGTATTTGCCCCCTGTTCAGTTGATTTAATCTGACGCAATCCAGATCTATGACTTGAAGGGCTCAACACGAAATCGACATGTCCAATCGACTGGGAGGCTAAATGAGGTTCTTTTGGACGAGAATCTCGTGCAAAGTAAGCTTCAGTGTTGCTCTCAATATACTCTGTCTGATAATTGTTCGCATAGCTGCCCATCTAGCGCCCTTCTACCTTCGAGAGCATTCAAAGCGCATTCTTCGCGGCGCACTCTATAATGACAGTCGGTTCTTGGAAGAACTCAATGTCATGGACTACTCCCTAGTCGTTGGTGTGGATAGTGAAAAGAATGAATTGGTCGTTGGCATTGTTGGTACGTCACTGGTCGGATCGTTTCTGTGAGCATACCAAGCTCATTCCCGTTTCAGATTACATCAGGACATATACATGGGACAAGAAGCTGGAGAGTTGGGTTAAAGACTCCGCATTCTTAGGTGGTGCCAACAAAGGCGAACCTACGATCATAGGCCCTAAGCAGTACAGGCAGCGATTTTTAAGTGCCATGGAGCGCTACTTCCCCATTGTATGTGCAATGTCATTGCAAGTACATGCTGTCATTGACGGTCTCGCTACAGGTTCCTGATAGATGGATGAAACAACACGATGCACCTGAAGAAGAGGGCAATGTTTTACTCGACCTCTGGCCCGACTGGTAACCCCGTGCATCCTTTTCTCCCCAGTGATTTCTTTCATAGATGGTTATTCGCACTCGCTCGCAATTATTTTTTGGCACCTTGGATCACTCATCATCGAACACTTTCTGTGCAGTTGTACTATATTGCCTCCCATGCTTGGAGATACCCCAAGCACCTAATGATACCACCTGTACAACAGTCCTCTGGATGTAACAATAGTCTAGACAGTCTCTAATGTAACAGACCGATATTGCTATCTCTTTAACGTCTAGAGTTTTCGCAGCTTATTCTTCTCCTTGCTAGAGAGCGTTCTGATCTGGTTCTTCACTTCGGAAGAGAATTGCTCCTTCGTAGCTTTCTTGTCTGCTCGTCGGAGTTGGCGATCGGCTTTGACTGCCTGTTTGCGCATTTTCTTTTCCTCTTTTGCTTCGTTCTTCGGTCGAGTGATTGTCGTGCATGGTGCTTTCGAAGATATCAGAGGAGACCGTCCGCGGTAGGGTATGAGAGATACTTACATGATGAATCTTCATCCTCATCGTCCGAGATGACTGGCTTCTTCTGCATGGATCTCCGGTGAATAGGCTCATCCTCGACGAAAGGAAGGCCTGTCTTGCGATCCAATCGAATCTTTGGTACTGCTCTCTCTTCGCGAGCACGAATCAATCGTGGATGATTTTCCAGATTGCTATATGTCGCTGTTGTGGACATGCCGCGTCAGCACAAGCTATGATGGAGACGAAACAATTTCAACACGCACTCAAAATGGTTTCGCAGTCCCACCTGTCCTTCTTGTCATCCACATCCAGCGGCATCAGAATGTTATCGTCATCCTCTTCATCACTCTCCTCTTGATAAATCTTCACTTCACCGAGTGCTTTGCGAACCGTATCCAATTTCTCTGCTGCAGTGTCGCCGGCCAGGACAGGACGCATCTTGCCTCCGAGGATTTCGTAATTGTCGAGGAACTCGTTCATCATCGCGTCGAAGTCTTCTCGAGAGGTTATAAGTTCTGGTGCAGAGGCCATGTCCGAGAGACCTTCGTCCCTTTCGTCTCCGTCCTCGTCTGAATCGTATTCTTTTTGAATCTAGTATAGAGATTAACAGAAGGGTATAGCCTATGCAACTGGAGATAGAAAGTACCTGCTCAAATCGTTCGTCGATCAAAGTCAGACCTTCGTTTCTGAACATCGACGAACTGCTCATGCTGTAACCTGAAGCGTCCGAAGCACCTTTCCGCCTTGTCTTACCACCAATGACAGACACCTGTGGTAGGTCTCCGATGGTGTCCCCACCCTCGGAGTAAAGGTCCAAATCCGAGCCGTCAGTAGGAGGACCCGCTTGTTTTTGCGCCTTCTTGAATTTCGCGAACCTGGCTTCCCAATTTGCCTCCTCATCCGAGTCTTCTGATGGTAATGCTCTAACTTCTGCGGCATCCTTTGATATTCCTTCTTCTTGAAACTCGAACTCAAGCGGCTCGTCAGCTCCACGTTCTCCGTTGGCCACGAGTTCACCAAAGAAATCGTCCTCAAGGTCATCATCCACAAACGCATCGTCCTCCAATGCTTCCAGAGCTTGACGCAGATGAGGATCCATGTCAGGCTGAAAGCCAGCTATTGATGAAGGGACAGCTTCTTGCGACTCATAATTTCTAGGTACCTCCGAGGTCGAGGGCAAAGCTTCTGCAGGGAGGTCGATCAGAGTGACTGGGTCTTTCGCCTTTCCTTTGCCTTTTGACTTTGTCGGGGCCTCAATAAGCATGCTTTCAACACCATCTTCCTGTGCGCCAACAGGTTTAAGATGTTGCAGGTAATCGTATTCTGTATCATCGTAGTAAATGCCATAGCCAGCTGCTTCGCCTACGTTAGGGCGGACTGCGAGCTCTGCAGGAGAGATTGAGCTCTCAAGGTCAGCCCTTGATTTGCCCTACACCACTTCTATTTAGCCTTCAAGGTGATCGAGATGAGCTCATGATATTCATCACACCTTCTTCGCGTTGCCTCGCTCGAATTCCTTCAACACATGTTTACTGGCCTCGAGATCGTGGATGAGAGGGTCCCTCTGCGATCGGTGCACAAGTTGGAAGTGTTTTGCTCCTGGCTGTCTGAATATTGATTTAGGAGGCATCGTGAAGACCTATGAAACTAGCGAGTGAGGGGAGGAAGGCAAGCATAAAATTGAAGTACGGAAGTATTCCCCGATTGGGCAACATTGTTCAGGATTACGTAATAGCACGGGGCGAACGCAGAGTTGAGCAGCGTTCCTCGCAGCGGTCATCGAGCACGGCGACCACGACACTAACCTTTCTTCCCTCTCGCTCTCTACTCACTTGCTAACTTCGTGCTCACTACTCGTACTGCCTCTCTAATTGTGCCCTCGGATATATCTCTCGGCGTTGCTCGCGTTGACAATGGAGAGGTCGAAACAACCGACAAACACTGAGATTATTCATGCACGTCGTGGCTTCACAATATACGTGTTTTCCATTACTTTTCGATGCTGATGTATACTGACACGCTCTGTCGTATATACTGGTCATCAAAAGGTCGTTCTAGAGATTGACTTCTCTGGCAGCATCTGGGTATGCACATACCCTCTGGACAGGGACAACGGTTGCTTATGTGGGCATCGTTTCCTAGGGCTACACAGATATTACGCTTTATCCTACCACCAAAGACTTAAGAACTATTCATTTAAACTCTCGTCAATGCCGTAAGTCTATGCTCGATTTGACTGGCAATCCTTCCTCTCCCAGCCCCTCACGCCCCTTCTAGATATCCATTCCGTCACCGTTGACACGCATCGAGCCGAATTTGTGCACCATGATGCATTATCCCACCTCAGCATATCCAATCCTCAAGATTGCCACAACCACCCGGAACTTAAACGAAAGATCTACTCAGCGTTGGCGGAAGATGAGGAAGGAGAACTCTCTATTGCAATCCCCCCAGAAGTCACTATTCGGCAGGCGCAATGGCCTGTCCAGGATCTTACCAGTGCAGGTATTTTGCATATCGCCTCATGAATGGTTGATCACGTACTGACAACGTGAAGCTGCCACCCCTGAGCCACAGACCGCTGGGCCAACCTTGAGTTCAAAGGAGAAAGATTACACTACTAAATACGTTGCAATGACTGTGCATATCGTGTACAGTCTCCGCAAGTCGTCCGATGGCGTCCAATTTGTGCTCCCAAGCGACACATATCCATTCGTAAGTGAGACGCCTCTTCCTTGAGCATCATGCTGTAACATGGTTGCAGCGTATACCTCACGTATTTACTACCCCGGCTGCACCTGATTCAGCCAGGTGTTGGGTTCCCTGTGTTGACTATCTGTGGGAGAAATGCCCGTGGGATTTCGAGTTCATCGTTCCTCGTTCACTCGAACAGCATGACCCTGTTTCCAGCGACGAGGATGAACAGCCGGATGTTGAGTATCCAACAGTTGTGGTATGTAGTGGGAGATTCGAGGAACAGGTATGTAGAGGTTTCTGTGGCGTCAGAATGTGCCGTCGCTAATGGTTATGCCAGATCGCACATCCCCATAACTCCGCAAAGACAATATTCCAGTTCTCGTTACCGCAGGCTACTTCGGTGCAACATGTCGCTTTCGCTGCAGGTCCCTTCCACGTATACCCCGTACCCGGTGACGAAGAGACTGCAATCCAGGTGGGAATCACTGCGTTCTGTCTTCCGGGCCATGAGTCCATGCTTGCAAACTCAGTCTCTACCCTACGCTCGGCCATGAGCTTCTACTCTCGGGCGTATACTGGTGCTTTCCCCTTCGATTCCTTCAAACTGGTTTTCGTGGATGAGATGCCTTCGCAACGCTTCGACAGTGCTTCTCTGTCTGTCATCACGGCTGATCTATTGCACGGCGACGACACCATTGATCAGGTGTATGAAACCCGCCATTCGTTGAGTCATGCGCTCGCATGTCAATGGATTGGCATCGACATGTACCAGAAGTATTGGCCGGATACTTGGCTAATCAATGGACTGTCGCTGTACGTCACCGGTCAGTTCATGCGCAAGGTGTTTGGGAACAACGAGTATCGATATCGACTGAAGAAGGATATGGAGCGTGTGCTAGAGATGGACAACGGTAGTATGCCTCCTATATGCCAACCACATACGCCAGATCCACCAGATGCCAACCTTCTGCCTTTCGTGAACCTCAAGGCTCCTTTGGTTTTACACATACTCGATCGCCGGTTGTGCAAGTCCGGTACTTCGGTTTCCCTCATCCGTATTCTTCCCAAGATTTTCCTGGCTGTCCTGTCAGCGGAACATTATGAAGGGAAGGGTTTGTCGACGCACAATTTTTTGCGTATGTGTCGGAAGGTCAGTGGGATTGATCCTAGATCGTTTGCAGAGCAGTGGATCTACGGAAGTGGGTGCCCGAGATTTGGGTTCTCCGCCTCGTTCAATCGAAAGAAGATGGCCGTGGAGATCTCGATGAGGCAGGAATCTCCAGCTTATCAAGTTCACGAGAATAACGAGATCTCGAAGACACTGATGAAGCCCGTTCCGTTCTTCGAGGTAAACAGCTAAGGTGCTAGTAATCTAGTAATTAAACGCTTAACTTCTCTCAATCTAGGGTCAAATGACAATCCGAATTCACGAAGCAGACGGTACACCCTACGAGCACGTTCTTGACATTCGAAATCCGTACAAACGCTATGAAGTCCCATTCAATACGAAGTACAAACGTGTCCGTCGAAATACCAAACGATACCTTGCGCGTCAGCAAGCCGCTCAAGCCGCCGCGGAGGGTGATGCTGACGCAGTAGAGGCCATGAACATGATCGACATGGGCTTTGGCTTGGAGATTTGGGAGAAGGAGCAAGAGCGTGAGAATTGGAAAGTGGCAGACTGGACAGAGGAAGATGAACAGAATATGTCCGGTCAGACGTATGAATGGATCAGAATCGACGCTGATTTGGAATGGATTGCCGCCATTGCATTCGACCAGAAGGATTATATGTGGGTGTCTCAATTGCAGAGGGATCGGGATGTGGTTGCGCAATACGAGGTATGTAACTGTCGTTCGTCGAATTCCATGGATCAAGAGTGTTAATACGGTCATTTACAGGCCATTTCTGTGCTCTCTAAGACCCCGAACCCAATCATCTCAAGCACATTCACGAAGACAGTTCTGGTCACAAACTATTTCTATCGGATCCGGTGTGAGGCAGCAATGGCCCTGGTTACAGTGAGTCTCACTGTATTCTTTCCGAACGCCATGATCCTAACGTTCTCTTCAGTGCGCGATTCAACGTTTGGATTGGCTAGGTCTATTTCATTTGTTCAAGCTCTTCCTTCGGTACTGTTACGAGCCGGAAGACCCTAATCAAGACCTTTTCAATCATTCGTACGTCCCTCGGCCTAATGACTTCAGCGACTTCGCGGAATATTTTGTTCGCAAGGTAAGCTTGCTCTTGTCCCCAACGCCTTCTCGTATTAATGCTGCCTGAACTACTGCAGAGCCTCGTTAGAGCTGTTTCCCAAGTTCGGTTCGAGAATGGCAAGACACCACCGATCGTCCGACAGTTCCTCATCGACCAACTGCGCTATAATGACAATACTTCGAATCCTGTAAGTTCCTTTACGTTTTATTGAGTGTCCCATACTAATAGTGCCTAGTATTCCGATGCTCTTTATATCTGCACCGTCATTTCGGCTCTTACGTGCGCCACTGTCTCCGCTGTCCCTCCTGAACGCGGCGAGTTTGTCAATGCCGATACAACCCCAGTCATAGATCAGACTGATCGTGACTTGTTGAAGCAGGCTTTGACAGAAATTGATAGGTACAGGAGTATGGACAGACTTATACCTTCTTTTCACAACGTAGTCACTATTGCTACACTTGAGGTATGATTTCAATAAGCCTATCACATTATTTCCTTACTAATTCGTTATATGTTCAGTTTCATCTCACCCTCAGCATGGCCAATCTGATACCCCACGAACCACGAATATTTTTACCCTTGACTCGGTGCGTGATAATATTGTCGACCGTTCATTATTGTTGCTTAATGTACAATTTAGTGAGGGCAACTACACTCAAGTACGCATGGCCGCATTCGATGCTCTTTTCCTAAGCAAGTGGTATGCGCCCAAGATTATGCAATATTTCCTCTCTGTCATGGCCAATGATTCCTCGCGCGTCATTCGACGGCATGTTGCTCGAAATGCGTGTCAAAGTCTTGCCCTACTGGTCACCATGGGCGAGCTCAAGTCTTCTGCGAAGGATTCCGAGACGGTCCTCATTGAGGAAGACGGCAATGGACAAGAGAAGGCAAAGGAGAGCAGGAAAAGCGACATCGATATTCTTATCAAGGCACTGCGGAAGGACCGCGAGGCCGGAAAGAATGAAGCTGTTCGAGAGTTCCTCATTCCTATCGCTTTGTGAGCCATTTTTCATGCTTTTTTGAGAAGTGACCTAATGGTTTTAATTAGGTCTCCTGAGGCCGACTTCGAAGTTCGTTGGTGCTTACTCAAGCTGGCCGACTTGCTCATTCGTGGTGCCGAAGAAGTCCCTCCAAAGGTCACGATACACCTACCACCCACTCCTGTCGTCGAGGCAGCTCCCCCATTACCAACTCTCAAAGTACCTCTCAAAACCCAGAAGTTGCTCAAGCCTACCGCCGCTCCTGCCAAGGGTCCTGTCCCCCCCTTCACCGTGCCCAGTAAACTCAAGCTCCCCGTCAATGGAGTCCATGCACACGTTACGCGTGCGCCAAGTACTCCGACTCCATCAGCAGAACCGAGAAAGGCCGTCGTCTTTCCCGTACCTAGACCTCCAAAGAAAGTGTTGGAGAAGCCAGGCAAGCCTCAGCCCAAGCATGTGCCCAAGGCGCAGTCTGGTGGCATGAGCGTGTACGATCTGAGGGCTTGTCAGAGTGCCCTCAAAAAGCTTCAAACTCACAAACGTGCAGCTATTTTCTTGCAGCCTGTTGATCCCGTTCGGGATAGGGCTCCCAAGTGAGTGTTCTTTGACTCCAACGAAATGGGTACAGTAGGCTCATAAATTCAACCCAGCTACTTCGACGTCATCAAGAATCCTATGGATCTCAGCACGGTGAACGCCAAGCTCGAATCGGGCAAGTACAAGGACCGATTCGATTTCGAAGCTGACTTCCGCTTGATGATCTCGAATGCGAAGACGTATAATGCAGCCGGAAGTTACGCCCACGGTGAAGCTGTCGCTCTGGAGGCATTCTTTGATAAACGTTCGTTACTCTCTAACAGTGTAACAGTCCTCTCTTACTTACAACTCTCTAGAATGGACTCGTATCAACAAGACTTTGGAAGCTGCCGACAAGGCTCATACACGGGCGGTTCCGTTACCGGCCAGACCGTCTGTCCCTCCTACACCTGTTGTCAAGATCGCGCCGCCTGCTGCGCCTGAAACCCCTACGAGAGCTACTCCTACCCCATCTACATCTACCCGTCCAACGATTAAGCTCAGGGTTGGTTCTACCCCTTCTGCTCCACCAAACGGAACTCCAATAACCGAGACTTCGAAGCCAACGCCTAAACCCAGAGTCCGAAGGGCAAAGGAGCCTAAACATACAGAAGTCCCGCCGCCCGAACCATACAACCTGCCTCCGGCGGAAGAGCCCTCAAGTGTTGTTCCTTATGTTGAGGACGACGGGTCTGCAGACCTCTTGGAGGAAGTCATTGCGATTGAACAGGCCAAGAACAAGGAGAAAGAGGAGAAACGTGATCGCGAAAGAGAGAGAGCGCGGGAGCGAGAGCGTGAACGTGAAAAGGTGCGAGAGAGGGAGGAACGTGTAAAGGAGGAGAAGGCGAAAGAGCGTCAGACGGGGCCGAAACTTATTATTGGCAAGCGCAAGAAACCATTAACCCCAGAAGAACCTGAGTCAGAGGAAGAAGAGTTGTTGGCTCTCGCGGCACCTGCTAAGAAGAGCAAGTCTACCTCTGTTACTCCGCCAATCTCTGCGCCGTCTGCTGTGGCTGGTCCATCGATTGAAAAGCCAGTGGCGCCTGCACCTGTCAAGAATGGTATAGCTGGTCGCAATGGCAAGGAGAAAGCAGTGAAGGCACCTTCGACTGCAGCTACTGCAGAAGTCTCGAGGAAGGGCAAGGAGAAGGCTGTCTCGACTCCTGGAATCTCCACCCCGGCAAGAACGAGGTCTCCTCAGCAGACGCCTATCAACGAGAAGAAGTGCAAGGAAGTCTTGAGGGCGATCACCAGACTTCCCGATGCTGGCATTTTCCTCCAACCTGTGGACCCAGTACGCGATGGTTGTCCAACGTATGTCAACCTGTTTTTCCAATGTTTGACTGAGGCTAACCATGCCATAGGTACTACGATGAAATCAAGCATCCGATGGACTTCGGTACTATGTCCGCAAAACTCAATGAGCACAAATACCTTACGATGGAGGAATTTGCCAAGGATGTTGAGTTGGTCTTTGCCAACTGTCGGCAGTTCAATCCACCCACGACCTACCCAGTCAACTGCGCGGATGCTGTCGAACGAGCATTTAAGAAGGAATGGGCGAAAGCGACAGAGAAGAAACTTGCATACAACGAGAAGCGAAGTCTCCTGGGAATAGTAAACAAGCTTCTCACTGACCCTGTGTAAGATTTACTCGTCGTAGCTCCGCGTCTGCTTATGTCTGATCTTTGACCGTCTTTTTAGTGCCTGGGTGTTCCGAGAGCCCGTTGATCCTGTGAAATTGGGCATCCCGATGTACTTTGACATCATCCCTCGCAGAGACGCACGAGACCTCAGCACTATCAAGCAGAAACTGGAGGTCGACAAGTACGATTCAGTGGAGGCATTCGAGGCGGATCTGGATTTGATGATCGATAACGCTATCCGCTTCAATGGGCCAGATTCTGACGTGGGCAGGATTTCGTATGCCGTGAGGGACAAGTGCAAGGATATGCTTTCCTCGGTGCGTACGACTGTGAGTACGAAGAGGAAGGGTGGAGAAAAGGGGACTCCTCAGCCGAATAAGAAGGTGAGGATGGGATGAGATTCTGTGCGGTGCTTTTCTATTTCTTTGGGCATCCTTAGTCGATGCATTGTATTCTGTGGGGTATTGTAGTGCTATAGTAAGATGAGCATGTTCAAGTTGCTCATAATTCACCCTCTCGTTGCTACGCCTTGATCGTCGAAATTTCACATGGAGCCATGCCAAGAACTTTCTATGGTGACATCACTATCAAGATGGACCCTACTTCCAATCCTTTTGTGTTCCATATAACTACCGCGTTTGGGCCCTTGACAACTTAGCAACGTACCACCATGAACAACTTCACGACTACCCTACTGATACTTACAGTTCTGGTCGTTCTCCTTCCCACTGAAACATATGCATTTGGTGCAGGAGATATTCCTGACTTCGCGTACCTGAACGGTGAGCACCATTGCAATCGCTCCAGACTCCGTGAAACTTATGAATTGTTGGGTTCCCTAGGCAAAGCATTCCGTCATGGAGACATCGAGGGCATTCTAAGCGAGCTCGCGAAGACAGCCGGGCATGCAGCGGGTGGGGGAGGACTTCTTGGTTTTGCGCAGTCGATGATCAGCGCCGCATCTGGCGGGGCTAAGTTCTCTAAGGAAGATGTGAAGAAAGTCTACTTTGTAAGTGTGTTCGGTCTAATATTTTTATGCTTCAATCTCAAAATTACTTAGGGCAACTGGTTAAGAGACTATTCGCAGGTATAGTCTGCCAATGTGTTCATTAGCTGGATGTTAAACATTGGTTTCAGGCGATGGATATCGCAGGGCTTTCCAAACTTACTGCAGATACCCTTGTCCTTATCGTAGGCGTGTTAGGCTTCTTGGTTAGTTTGTGCTCGTACGTGAATGCCCATGGAACTCACATATCTGTGTAGACCTTCGGTTACGCGACGGATGAGTACCAGATAACCGCAGATCGCCTTGGTGTATATCTCCCGGTTGAACACATAGACAATCCGAAGTTCGTCGAATGAATTACGGCACATTATCGCGACATCTAATACTTTCTTTTAGAGGATATGCTGAGAAGGAGGGCGATGCCCGTCAAATCCACCCCAGGCTTCGACCTCCCGTCAATCCAGAAGAGCTGGAGATTGATCCAAACACTGGAATGAAGGTAAGCTACATGATGTTTCAGCCTTTTTTGGGAGTCTTAAATCTGCATATCTAGAATTACATGGCTACCGAGAACCGAGGCTGGGATACCTCCACCGCACACATTAGACGTACACTTGAGGCTTGTATCGACCATGGCCGCCGTGCCCGTGGTCAAGAGGGCGCAGATCTCTGGGAGGCGTACCGTCTGCTGGGTTCAGGTCTTCATACCCTTGAGGATCTCCTCGCACATAGTAACTGGTGTGAGATTGCACTTAGGAAGATGGGCCATGAAGATGTTTTTTGCCATGTTGGCGATAACGGTGGGGCATCTACTCTGCTAGTATCCATTCTGGAGAGGGCTGATCTTTTATCAACTGAAGTAATTGTTGATACACCCAATGGACCCGCGCCTCCCTTAGTGACTGGAACATTCGGCAGTGCGGACTTCATCCATTCATTGATGGGCGAAGCAACCGAGTAAGCCCCTGTCTCCTGAATACTTGGTCCCATTTTGAGACATAATTTCCCTAGCCATTTGAGTCAAGCTAGCGTAGTCGATCTGTCCAAACGCATGAACGCCGTGAGTACCTTACCACTGCCTTTAGGGTCTAATGCGCTCATGTGTTCTGTAGGCTTCGCAAGGCGACGATAGCTCCTTCAGCAACCTCAAAGACATTCTACACAAGCTTCCTATTGGCGGCGAAGGCGATGAGGATTCCAAGATGAATGAAGCTGACCAGATGAAGGCCCAATCTAAGGCGTACGAATTCAACCCTGATAACATCGCTCCTCCCGAAGTGCAGGAACAGCTACTGAACCTCCTGAAATGGAGAGACGACGTTTACAGGCAGGTTTTGAAGGTGTGAACTCAGCACAGTGCATGCAGTCGACCATCTCTGACGTCGTTTCTAGAAAATCGAGATGATTCCTGGCCTGGAAGATCTGATTGATGCCTTGACCAATGCTCTGAACGCATGTTAGTAGACTGCACCCGCGCTGTGGGATGGACACCCTCTAAACCCCAATACTGACCATACCATGTAGATGTCTATACCATCTTAGCTCCGTACCTGACTGTCAGTTTTACCGTTCACCTACCATGCTTACACTTTTCTCACCCGTTCCTTGCTAGCCTCTTCTACAACAAGTCACCACCGTGCTTGGCGAGGGAAGTAAAGCGGTCATCGACTCCGATGACCAGTTTGAGGTACGAAGAAGATGCGCCGCATGTCTAAAATGAAAGGAAGCACTGACTGACATTTATTTCGATTAGGTCTTCAACAATCCTAATGCTTCCGACCCGTCACACAGTCTGTTGTCGAAGGTAAGTCTGTTTCCGTCTTTATGCCCTCTACGCCCGTGCTGAGTGCGTTCCGGTCTGTTAGGATCACTTCGCTTTAATTCTGAATGAGCCTGCTGGGAAAATCGCGCAGGCAGTGGTCCAGTATTCCGTCCAACTCCTTGTTGAGGTACGCTTGCTTGCTTGCTACTGATGACATACGAATCGCTGATTGTGTGTTAAATCAGTCATGGTTTGACGATAATGTTGACCCCAACCAAGTCATCGACCAGGTAAGCTTTAACGACCGACTTTCTGTACTCCTGCGACCTCAGCGGGACTCATCTAGATCTTGGAAGCCTTCCATCACCCATATCATGCCACCGGCCAGTCTCGCATCCAACAACAAATGTTCGAAGAGATGGAGAAGTGGATCGGTGCGCTCGGTCCAGAGGAGGCTGAACGAACTCTGCAGGCTCTTACCAAGGTCAGTCATGCCCTCATCGACCCTGCTGTTTTTTTTTGCGCTTGTCACATCATGCAACCCATTATCATGAAAGACATGGCGTTGATAGCACCCGACATCTGAAGGAGCACATGCTGAGCTTGATTCCTTTTGTCGTATTTTAGGAAAGCGTGAGAGAGGGGCAGAACAAACGCCAAGGCTCTGACGATGACTTGACTCAATCTGATCAAGTCTATGGAGGCGGCCTCACTAGCACTCAAGGCGGCTATCGTACCTCTGTAAACCAAAGTTATGGAGGTTCGCAGATCCAAGGTCAAGGTTCATATGGATCGTCAGGACAGGGCTACAATACCTCAGGAGGCCAGGGATCTTCCCAGGCGGAGTATAATAGTGGTCAGTTATATGCGCGTACTATCGCCGTTTCCGATGACTTGACTGAATACTTTGATTGACGTTCATTTAAGGATCAGGCGGTGGGTACGGACAAAGTCAAGAGTCCTCTTATGGCCGACAGCCTTCTCAATCATATGGCGACTCTGGCGGCTATGGGTCTCGTAGGGACGACGGACGTTCCTCTCGCAGACAAGAACCTAGCTATGGCTCTGGAGGGACCGAGGGTTATGGCTCAGGCGATAGAATCAGAGTCGAGGACACTCCAGTAATCGCAAATTATGGTACTCCTGCCGGCTATAGGCCTTCTGAAACCCAGGGAAGAGCCGGAACCGAAGGCTATAGCTCCGGAGGTTATGGAGCCGGCAGGACTGAGCGTTACTCCGGCTCAGATGCAACAGAAGAACATCACCATGGACGCAAGCATTATGAAGAAAGCGAGACCCGTGGTGATTCTTACGGCTCCAGTGGTGGTTATGGTGGTAGCACCCATGGTTCCAGCGATACCTACGGCTCTCGCCGTCGTGAAGAGGGTGGATACGATGCCCCCTCTCAGCTATCTGGTGGCTATGGATCGACTACATCCGAGTTCGCTCGCTCGGGCGGTGACGACGAGTACGGTTCAGGTAGGCATCGCACACAGGACCCGTATAGTAACTCTGGGTTTGGTCAAGAGGATAGACAGAGGGAAAGCGCGCCTAGCGTCTCTTACAACCGTGATGACTCTTCTGGTTACGGCGGGCAGGAACGCGAGCGTGGCAGCGTCAGCGGTCAAACGTATGGCTCTTCGGGTTATGGTCGACCGGAGGAGACTTCAACCTATGGTGAAGGCCGCCGACAGCAGGGGTATGGCGATGAGAGCTCTGGCCGAGGAGCATACGGGTCCTCTGGCTATGGAGGAGGATATGGAGGAACCGCTCGCAGCTCCGAGTACGGGTCGTCTGAGCCTCACCAGGGCCGTCATCGTGGCAGAGATGACGCGGGAGGCTCTGATGTTCAGTCTGGATACGGAAACGAAGATCATGGACGCAGAGGCGGATTCGGGGGAGGATACGGTGAACGCGGTGAAACTTTCGGTGCCGAGAAACTCAAATTGGATTCAGACTCTGACGATGAAGGTCGACATGGAAAGCACAAGAAACATCACCGTAAAGACTCTGATTAAGCTCAATGAAATACGATGTGTCGTAAATGTGTACATTATGGACTGTAGAGGCTGTAGACGTATCAATGAACTTAGTGACCGGGATGGTGAGCATGCTCTTGGTATGACCTTCCAAACCGGTCCAGCGCTTTCGCTGAACGGCGTTGTGGCGTCCGTGATGGGGCTTCTGCGTCTTCTTGTTCGTCGTATAGTACTTATCAGTGACTCGCAGGTGTTCATTAACAATGTCGTATTCATATCGTACGTCCTCCTTTTACGATTCAATGGAGTGATTACACGCTTCCTATAGCCTATTGCATGCGTTGTCGATCGCAGTGATCAGTGAAGCATACTCCGAGTGCATGGACGCCACCTCCCAGGTCAAACGTCAATAAGCCATCTATCATGGAAGATTTTCTACAGGGATAATATCTTCTCAATCCTTGTGCGCCTCAGCCCCTCAAACTGAGCCTGCCGATGGCAATCTATCAGGTCCTCATCTTTCCGCATTGTCCCCCCTGCCGTTCTGCCGTAGTGACTTGCATAACCTCGTTGCTACTGCTGCCACACGAGCCATATTCTTCTGGAGGACAAATCAACCATCCATGGTAATTATGTTGCTGGATTCATTTGCACCCCTCCTCATTGGATCAATCCTGATTGGCTGTAATTCTGTGACCTACATGCCAGCATGACTGCTCCCCTTCTCTACCTGGACCGTGCTGGGCCAATCCACAATGATGCTCAAGATTTTTTGCTGTCATCTTTGCCGACTATCGTCACCGTCAATTGATTCCAAGCGCACGCCTGGCAGACATCTGTCTTCTCCGCCTCTAGACCGAGCCAGTCATAACTCGGTATATTGGATCGGAAAAAAACACCTGAGACATGTCTTTGACCAGGAATGGAATCTTGATATGTTCCCCTGAATGATCATGCCATTTCCCTCTGGACTATAAATTGACTGCTTCATACCACCAACGTTCCCCGTGCTTTCGTTAGGCCCACTCCTTGCATACGCCACAATTCGAGATGCGCTTCTCTTTCCCTTTGCTCTTTGCTTTTGGTGCTCTCGTTTCGCAGGTTACGGCTCGCGCCTTACAACCTGCCAAGCGTACCACCTCTGATGTTTGTGCGGAGGTCAGCGCTGGGTTGACCATTCCTGGCCTGTTGGGACTTCCGCCCATCACCATCGGCATTTTGAGTACGCGTCTCGCTATCATCCTGTTCAATATTCTAATGATCATTTGCAGACATTTGCTTGTGCTTGTCCGGCATTCCTGACCTTCTTCACACCAATGCTTTGGTCATCGCCCTTGTCGATATAGTCGGGGTCGTTCAAGCCACAGCGCAAATTACTGACATGGTAAATATATCCCCGTTTACCGTCAACACCGATATTGACGATGACTTCTACTCCACTAGGTGAACAAGGCATCCAAGGGCAGCAAGTGCACCTTCCCCGACCATTCCTTTTCTGTTTGCTCCGCAAGGTAATCACAATTGGATCGATGTCCACGAAGCAGATTTCTGAGCGCTGATTGGTCAATTCCTCCAGCGACCATTGCGGCTTCCAATGCAAGGATGGTTTCACTCCTTCTCCCGCCAAAAAGCCAACCGACTGTGTCTGCCTCCCGCCCAAAGTGGTCTGCAATGGCGTTTGCGGCGTTTTCAAGGCTTGCCCAAGTGGTCATCCCAAGAGAGAGCTCGAGATTCAGAAGCGTTCCGCTTCCTGCGACCGGGGCTTGACTGCGTGTGGTATCTACGGTTGGTCTGGACTCCCGGCCTCTCAGGCCTGGGAATGTATTGACACCCAGAGGGATCTTGAGAGCTGTAAGTCCGCTTTGTCCTTCGCTTCTTTTAATTTACATCTTCAAATATCTGATCAACGGCTTTTCTCTCCGCAACCTTCAGGTGGCGGATGTGCTATCCCGCTTACTCTCGGTACTCCCCGTGGTATTGATTGCACCTCTATCCCCGGCGTCGCAGATGTTTCTTGCAGTGTCGGGTCTTGTGTCGTTCATCGTTGCTTGCCTGGTTTCGTCGTCTCCCTCGATAAGACCTTCTGTGTCCGTAAGGGCGGCGTGAAGTTCAACGGAGAGCTGCCGGCTGCTGCTGCTTACGGGTTGGAGCATCTGCCGCTCAAGAGGGAGTGAACGTTTAGATGGTGCCTGGAAGACGAATTGAATGAACATGAACGTATTGGGTCCGAAGGAAAGAATGCTTCACTGTCTCCACTCTATCATTACCGTATCAGTGGTGAAGGGATTACTTGTTGTAGTAGCTTTCGTAGTATGTGCCTGATGATAGCTTCCTGCTTCTTTATCGGAAATGGGAGTGCGAGCGTCCGGCTGCCTGCTCATGCATCATGAGTAAGGGTGAACACAAGTCACCGTTGCACAACCAGGTTTTAGTCCAGAAACATTCATATTAAACAACCGAGGAGTATTCTTTTGGAATCTAAGGGCGGATTTTAAGCGATGAACAGACTGCACAATTGGAAACAACTCGTCGTCGCAGTTAAGTAGCACACAGGATGGATACATGTACGTTCTATGAAGTAAGAACACAGGTTCGGAGTCTATAACTTAGGGAGGACAGACTGCGAAGGAAGAAGCGGACAAACAAGGCAACGCATACCGTTCGGAATTACTGCATTTCATCGGTCTCTCTGCATCCACTTCCGTAGCCTAGGTACTGAAGTATCAAATCTCAGGCCAGAGGTACCGGCACTCGATCCACTGAGCCAACTAGAGACAAGAGGTCGTTATGAGAAAAGGACATATCAAGTGTTTCCAGAGATTCGTGCACTATTGGTCAGAATAGATGGCTGACTAGAGTACATGGTTGTGGAGTTGCCCTCTGTCCGAATTCTCGCGACGCTCGAGGCCATTCGGGTAGAGCTTCGGATATTTGTCTTGACGATCCACCATCTTTGTTAGGATTAGAACAAGCTGCCGAGGGGTGACCCTAGTATATGGTGCAGATGCAAAACAACGCTGTATAACTATCCAGAGACTGTCAGTGAAGGGAGTAATGCATTCCTGGGGGGTCGGTTTCCTAAACACGAGTTGACCTTCTTGAATACGCGCCTTGATCTCGAAGTCCGAGAGGTTCGGAAATGGTATATTATTGGTGTATAGCTGGTGGAAGAAATATGATTAGCATGGTATCCGCTGCTCATGGGGAAGATGCGTCACTTCTATACAAACACAACCGAACGAGAACACATCGGCTAAACACGATGATCCTACACCTGGCCCGTATGCACAAACTTCAGGTGCCCACCATCGCTGACGAGCACGGAATGGCCAATGTCCGACAGCAGACTCGTCTTCCACCCAATCAAACATGTCATAGTCGGATAGTTGAGGGGTCCCATCCGGCCCCATCAGAACATTTGACTATGTATGAACACTGTCAGTACCTTTAAACCATAAAGGTGGCACCTTAGTGTACTCACCGCACGAAGTGCTCCATGTACGACTCCCGAATCATGGAGATATAACAGACCGGAGGCAATGCCCAGTAGCTGTCAATAAGATAAGATAAGGTCGAAAATGTGAAGAGCAGGGGACGAACCCATTTATTCAGCTGGAGGATTGTGGGCTTAGGATTCATCCTATATATGAGTATCTCGATGTTCTCCAACCACGACATTACCAGCCTAGGAGAAGTAGGTTGACTGTTTATGTCTAATCCCATGATTCGTAGCACATTGACATGGCTGAGTTTCTGCCATTTCGCCACGCGATCTGTTATCATCTAAGTAACACGAAGAACTTTCAAGTTAACTTGGGTGACAAGGGAAAAGAAAACCTGACGCACTTGATACAGAGTTTGGGTGTTGGTTACGTTGAGAGTTCCAACTGACCGGAGTCGTTTGACACAAACTACGTGACTGTTGAAAATGCCAGAGAAGATGACAGAACATCTCGCCGAGGAGACTTGAGAGATACATAAGCCCGCAGGAACAATAAAGACAGACAATGGAAATGGGTCACGCCCGGCGGTTGCGCAGATGCCTCCCTGGAGTATCCTTAGTCCAAACCATTCGCTCCAAGATATTCCGCCAATGAAGCGTTCCGCAGATGAGTAATTGTAGGTCAGCTAGAGAGATTTTTATCAGAGTTCCGTAGTAAGGATATTGAAGACATACTTCATGTATAAGATTTAGACTTTCCTCTGAATGAGCAAGTAAAGCCCCATAGCACGGGCTGGCGGACATCGCGCTTACGCCACAATGGACGATAGTGCTGATGCACTGTAGTAGTTGTTCTCGCAACTCGTGACTGACATCACATGTAATGCCTGTTCCAATGATTCAGTAAGACCACAAATAGTTGCAAATCACAGAAGGGCGAACTGTAGTGAGAGTTGTCCAACGTCGCACCTGATGCATTGTTAAAAGGAGGAAGTTGGCTCGAATGTGAAAAGGGCATCCTAGGTCTCAAATGGATCACTGGCAACAGTGTAGGAGGTGGGGGTGAAAGAGTGTAGAGGTGATGGTTTGGACGTGGGCTTCTGAGGCTACTTTTATGGCCAGCCCTATTGCATTATGGAGCTGTGCAGTTTCGCCACATCCATTTCTGGACATTCTACAAGTGTAAGGGTTGTGGTTGGAGACAGTTCTACCATAAACAGCGTAGCAACCACCTCGAAAAGGTGACATGACCCAAAAAGGACTGCCAATGTCTGATGAAGCCATTTCTAGCACTAGTAGACTTACAGTGCCTTCATCATGTATAGAGCGTTAGACAGCCTCTTTATCGAAATAGTAGCCGGGGCAAAGCATGATGGATTCATTTTGAGCCAAAGAGTTACAAGCCAGAGTAGAAGATAGCTGAAAGAAACATGCGAGCACGCCCAGGAACCGCGAGTGCAGTCCAGAAGAAAAGTCAAATACAAGAGCAGCCATCCATGCGTAGCCATAACCGAGTCCAGCAGCGGCAAGCAAGACGGGAAGAATGAGAGCACGAGAAAAAACATGATATCAGGTTATCAAGTTGAAGTTCCAACTTAAAACACCAGGCAGATCGGTGAACCCTTCGTTCTTAGGCAGACAGCTCCCCTTGAGTAATGGACGTAAATTGATGGATGACTTTCTTCGTCTTCGGCCTATTCTCCCGTTTGCGAGCCAGACATTGCTGAACCAGGTTCCAGAAATCATCTTGCATAGCTATAGCACCGTCGATGCTAGCATTGAGCAGAGGTCTTCCCGGGCGAGCGCCATGTTCCATTCCATTTCGGGAACTATAATCATCGAGTGACAGGAAAGGGTCTTTGTCCGTATGAAGCTACAACGCGGAAAAAAAGATACTGCGTCAGCTAGGGCTGGCCAATGACGTCTGTAGGACGTGTAACCACAAACAGCAGTACAGTCACAGCCAAGAGCATAAATATCAGTTCCCGTAGTGTAAATGGGTATTATCAGGAGTTCCGGAACATACCATTGCTTACGTTCCCAAGGGTCTCGAGTGGACACGTCATCAATGTAGATAGATAGAGCTCGTGATTCACAGGTCGAGGGGAGTCTCGTTCCCGGATAATCTAAACCCGTACGCTATATTTTCAGCGCGAACAATATCAAACTCATGGAGATGGCGTAGCCCCGTAATAATTTCAAGGAGCTGGGGAAATTAGCAGCGTAAACAGTTAGGACCTATTCGTGAGGCATCATTTTGTGAGGGGTCGCGTCTGATATTAATCCCGAGTGGATATACTACGCCACAGGGAGTAGCATCCCACCCTTTGAGAGGAAGCATATTCAGATATGCTGAGAGGTCTTGCCAAACATGAATTGATTCATGATGACCTGTATCATGGAAGCAGTTGACCGCGCCTCAGATAATGCGGAATTCTGCAAACTCACCTGCACGCCTCCGAGGCTCCGCATCGTGCCCTCTCCAAAAAAGCGGAGACGCCTGACTGCGACTTGAAGGACGCTGTGTAAATGTCAGATCATGGCCCAATAGAATAAGGTACGATGCTGTATTTCTTTAGTTTGATTATTTTCGCTGGAATGATGGTCATAAGTGCGAGGTCAATCCTTTGAAGGCATGACAGAATCCGGGTTACGCACCACTGGTCTTTCAATCATCATGTATAGGAACTTCAGTTCTGTTGAACTTGAACAGCGAACTGAATATCTGAGGGAGATGCATGGTAATAATGGTGTTTGCTCGGATGAGAGGGTACATCGCAATTAGTGGCGGGCACATCTATGCTCTCCAGAGAACGACCATGGCCCGCTTTCTCACGGCAGCAAATTAATGGGCCCAAGGTCAAAACACGACCAATTTAGTTCATTGCGAAAGTCTATTCAGATATTTCATTACGGCAAATGCGTTCTAGACATACCCCGTTGTAGATAAAAGTGGCTCAAGGACTTCTCGACGGTGAAGTACTCAGCTTTGTATGCCCTAGATGATGTCGAAGAGGCGTACTACTTACCTGAACTGACACAGAGCTAACCTATTCAGATCGGGATGCCATTGAACCCAGGAGACGATGCATATAGACAGATAAGACCAGAGAAGGCAGAAAGGCAGACATAAAATGTATCATAAGCTACACAAGAAATAGGAGACTCCATCGACATGTTATGGACGAGAATCTGTACCAATGAACACAATAAGGCAAGAATTTTAACGAGAGTGAGGTCTATCTGGAGGCTGAGGCCAGACAAAGGAATCCATTGGTGATAATGTATTTGGACCGCAGGAACAGCTCCTGGTACAAGGGCAAGTGCTGGCCTTAGACGCTGAGATATTGGCTGTAGTCGAGTGTAAGCTTTGTCCACATGATGGTCGACCCGCGATATCCAACGTTCCAGGCGTATCAGAGGACTCGTGTTGTAAACAAGATCGTGACGCTGAAGTCTTGTCCCTTGTGACGATGTTGACAACGGTGTAATCCTGGATAATCCTTTCCAAGCGTTTATGTAGCTCAGAGCTAGTCGGCCGCTTCGTTGGCGTAAAGTCCAGGCATATGTTGACTAGGTCCCACATGGCTGGCGCCATTTGCACGCAGAAAGTAGCAACAGTCGAATGATTCGGACGACGACCCTCATGAGTAACGTATTGCCACACCTCTTGATTGGTAGAAGAAGGAAATGGGATGTCGTTGGTGTATAACTTCACAGAATTCGGTGAGCGTGCAATGCAGCGAGTAGCTTTGAATTGATACGGACCTCGACACATACACATGCAAATGAATATACATCGCTTTTTGCGCTCGTACTGAGTTGCGACTTATCGAGGCCGAGGTGGAGTCTGAGCAGCTCTGGCGCCCTCCAGCGGTTATAATTGTCCAGTGCTCTGAATTGCGGAAACAACTTGACATTACGAAAGCTATCGAAATCAAAGTCGGTGAGCTGAGGAACCCCTTTGTCGCTCATCATGATGTTGTTCTGGATTTGCAAGGTCAACACTGAAAACGTAAGAACGTTAAAATCATGTTGAAGGTTCAACGCACCCCACAAAGACGCTGGTGATGTATGGAGTTTTCATGTAGATAACGGAGTCCAGAACAAACACCTAAAAGCTAACCAGAGATCAGAACGAAACAGTGTCAGAAGAAAAAAAAGTGACCATTACCCATTTATCCAATACCGCAGCTTCTGGGTACGAAGAAGGCCACCGCCTAGCGACAAACTGCCTGATGTTAATGGAACATGGCATGACCAAAATGGGGTAAACAGGATCAGTGAGGTCCAAGCCCAACATTGGAAATACGTTAGGATGCTCTAAAGCCCTCCATTTCTGGTACTGGGTCAAGAAACGCTGAGAGAAGTCAATGCAAAATCTCTGAAGAAGGAAAAAAAGTCCAAGAACTCACCCTGAACTTGGTTGGCGAAGTAGCTAAGAAGGGAAATGCTCGAATTCGTTTACCGACTACGACTTGGCCTGCGTAATTAGATTTGAAGACGCGAGAGCTCCAGTTTCCAGTCTCGTTTTGAGACTTATCATCCACTCCGCTGAGCTCGATAAACAGGTGTGCAGGAAGCCGTAATTCAGAAACCACGGAGGTAAACCAGCACCAAAGCTCGCGGCGTCGAAATACATTATCATCGCGGGTGTCCTGAACCGTGCGATGGCGATGTTGAAATTTTGACATTGATATCCGGATGTAAGCGATGACCAGAGTAATGGTCGCTGATACAAATAGAATGAAACGGAGGCCAGGTGTGAGTGAGAGAACAGCTCCGTACTTTATATATGTTCAAGGGCTGCGCACGTGGCCCTTGTTCCATGCCGTGGTCATACGTTGCTCACCCACAGATAGGGTCAAAGTTGTGGTTATTACTGTAGAAGCCCCACCATCGTCATAATCCAGACAAACCACACAAATTAGCAGTCCCGCTCTTGTGGATTTTGTCTTAGGGGTTGGAACGACCATACAAATTAAAGGCAGCATAACGAGGGGCACCCAGGCCTGCCTAGCGACAAAATAGCATTGTAGCGTCGTCACGGAAGAGTACACAGCCTGGATAGAGTGGCAGCAAAGCCCGAGCAGGATGTGGAAAGAAATGACTCGACCAGAAGACGCAATGCTAGGATTCCAGCAGTCCAGTCAATTAGCAAGCCCTTGACTGAAAGCGAATTAGCACATAATGTATAAAAATGCTTTCTTTTCTTTGAACGTTGTCTTCAGATCCCGAACAATTTGACGCGTTGTTGGCCTTTCCGACGGCACACGACTCAAGCACTGTTGGACTAGATCCCATATACAGTATCATCTCCATGGACATAATAGTCATTCCTCGAGGTGTTCTTGGGAGGTCCGGAGGAGTGCCCATCACATGTATGAGCCATACCAAATTTGAAGGAAATACAATTCTGGAAAAGGTTTTCTGTCGGTGCAGATCTGAGGCGCACAAGGGTATGCACACGGTGCGAGTTATGCACTTCAATGCAAACTTGTCCGATTGATGGGATGGATATCGTTTTCTCGGGGGCAGGCGGTTTCGATTCTTTCGAATAAGTACGCTCTAGAGGACGGTCGACGGTCGTGCCAAGTTCAATTGAACAGAGACCTTCAAAAATAATTCTATGATCGGACCGATCGTTCCGGATACAGAGGTTTCATTTGTGTGACAGGACACACGTCCTCGATCTATTATCTCTCATTCCAATTCATCCACTCAACGTATATGCCAACCATGCCAGAACCGCAGACTAGGCAGTCCCCTGAACAACCAGACCCCACCGAGATCGACCCAATATGGATGTCAAGTCGTACCGCTAGGCAAATATACGCTCTCGGAGAAGTCGAGAAGGTGACTAACTATTCGCACTTCAATCCATAGTGCTATTGCTAAGAATTGTATTATTGCAGGACATAGGACGATTGTTATCCTTAGCAGCTTCGTCGATATCGCTGCTAACTTTGCCTCAAACGGATGAACCGGAAGATGGGTTGCCACAAGGAGGTGAGAGGTCCGAGCAATTCGTATTGGAAGCGAGCGAGTTCTTCGAACGACTAGATGTATGTGTCAGTCCACAATTCAAATGTTTTACTTCTAACTTATCGGGTTACAACTTCTAGTCTATCCATATTGCTATTCGTTCATCCCTCGCACACATCCGACAGTCCCGTATCGCTCCCTCAGCAATCAATGCCCCACCGCCCAACTTCATACCTCCTCCCCTCGGTGTGGGCCTTCCTTCAAACCCAAGTGGTCCCACAGAAAAAGGCAATCGAGGTCTACAAGAAGACCGTATTGAAAGAGATGCATGGAAAGGTATCTTGAATGCGCTTACAAGGTTGAAAGACGCGAAAGAACGCGAAAGAACTGAGCTACTGTCAACTCAGTCTGAGGGTTAAATGAATAAGACGCGGGTATCGTGGTATATACAGGTACAGTCGGGTTCAGTTGGATTGGAGCCTATACGCTGACTTCTTCTAGCACCTCCTTTGCTTTCAGCACCTCTTCATCTGAAGCTAACTCTGGGTCCTTCTCCGTGCCGACCTGAGACAATCGAGATCACATCAATTCACCTATACGACGGTTGTGAGAGAAGAATGCAACTTACGAGAAGCTCTCTCAAGTCCTGGACAGCACCACCAAGACGTTTTGAAGTGTCCTTGACCAGCTTATTGGATTCCTCCATCATATTCCTCTATACGAGACATCAGGAATACGTTCACGAGTTGGAAAAATGAATCAATATTGTAGGGCGACGTACGGTGTTCTTGATATCCCAGTCTTCCGCACCATCAGCGATGAACTTGTCCAATTTGCGTTTCAATTGCTCTTCCTCTTTCTGATACGACAAGTGTTCCTTGAAGAGCCTACATAGTGATACGTACATTAGTGGAACAGTTTAGCATTCGACGTCATAGCTTTCCACCATTCCAGATTAGGATCATACGAACCGTTTCGCTGTCCCAGTCTTGATTCTGAGTTGACGATGAATAGTAGTTTTGTCGCTCATCTTGGTATTATGTTCTTGTTATGTCGATGTAGAGGCTGTAAGAAAGGTATTTCCTTGGCTTCGATTTTGTTATGATTTGTACGTTTCAACTTTTTATTCCGCCGGCGATCGAATTGAGACTCTCCACCAATGACGAAGATCCCTTATCGCATCGATAAGCACCAGTATTAGCTCCGACGAGTTATAGTTGGTAGTGCTACAACGGTATTCCTTATTCACTAGAGAGCTTCCCGTCGTCGAAACGTCGACGTCGGGTGTACAAGCAAAGTCGTCGCAAATAGCACATGAAAACCTTACATCTTCATTTAACCTCATTCAACGTCTGAGTTCTGAACCTTGTTTTGCCATTGACAAGCCTAGACACGAGCCGCACCTCCACCTCATGTTTTATCTTCCCAAGTTCCTTGGACAGCGGTGACTAAGGCGATCAACGAAGCAGTGAAAAGCCTCACACATACCACGACTCAATTTACTCACTCATCGAAGAGGCCTCAACACAAAAACATGCAGGAAAACGCGTGCCATTGAAACGGGTGTCTACAGCAAAGCAACCGAATGAACGACTAGTAAGCCTGTAAACCAACGGACAATAGCATCCTCCGTGCAAACCGTGTAGAAAGGTAATGTGAATAGTATGTACCAGAAGGGTCCAGATCCGAACCACTAGGCAACGTGAAGTAGAAGTGCAATGCGTGCGTGTGGTGAGTGACGATGAACGTATAACACAACATGAAAAACCAAGTGAAAAGTAAAGAAAAAAAAATGGAACAACAACAATACAGTAAGAGCACAGCGAAGGTCGACAGCGCGGACGACGATGAGGGGTAGCACGACACTGAACTTGAGCAGTGAAGAAAGGGAGAAAGAGAGACGTATCCTGGGCATATGGTGTTTAGCATAAGGGGGTAAGGTATCCATCAAACGGCATCCAACAAGAACGAAGTGGGAGGGAAAGACATCCATCTGAACTGGGAAAACCGTCCAACATCCAACGTATCCCTGCACACCAACTCGCTCGCTCAAGCGAAAGCCACAACCCAACCACAAGTCAAACAAGTCCCATCCCAACGCGCAACTAGAGCACACACCACCACAAGGACACGAAAAGAAACGCACAAATACAAGCTGAAGGCGAGAAAGCACCAAAGGCCGCAACACTTCCAGGGTTGGGGCATGGAACTAGCCACGCACGCGCGGTTCTGGGAGGTTTTGAACCAAAGGGTTTCTACAAGCACAACAGCTCACGTCTGGCATTTCCTTCACATCCGAGCAGCGGCATACACCACAACCACGGTCAGAACAGAACTTACTCTCCTTCGGCAGGCAGGGACGCGAGGTGCAGAGTTGGGCCGAGAGACTGAAGAATGAAAGAGGTGGGAAAGATGGAAGTCTAACTTCGTAAGAATGAACAATATCGGACAGGGAAGGCGTCGTTGATGGAATCCTTGAGGACTGGGCCCCGAAAACACCTTCCTGTAGCCTTGTCTTCTTTATCTTGAGTAAATCCCCGGAAAAGCTACCTGCACCCGAACAGCGCATCGTCGTCGAAGACGATGGAACGCAGCTGTTGACCCCTTCGCGAGGGTAGAAATACAGAACAATAGTACAACAGCGGTCAGGAGTCAGAAGTGGAAAATAAAACCTCGCGAAGAACACTCGTCGGGAGTATTGAAGCCAGGTTTAGCCAGGGCAAGGATGAAGGCGGGAGGAAGGAATATCGAGGGTAGGATCGCGTACGCGAATCCGAAACGAGGAAGTAAGGAAATTTGGCATAGAGGTGTGGCATAGAGATGATGGGTGAGAACGGTAGGTCGATCGTGTCGTAGTCGTGTCAATATCTGAGCGTGCGGGACGAAAATGATGCAAACCGGAGGAAAACAACCAGACCACCAAAAACGTATAACTCGGAGAACGATCGCCAGTGTATCGGCGCGCTCCATGACGAAAAGCGAGGGTACGAAATGATATCGTACACGCCTCAAGCTTGACATCGAAGCGAGTAGGCGGGACTATGTTGGCACTTGATCCAAACGGGAGCGGACAAACGAAGCGGCTGAGGGTTCCAGAAAGCAGGCGGGGATGGGGAAGAATTGTCGACACCGGGTTTCGCTGAGCCATCAATGGCCAGACGAGAAGTATGAAAGGAGTGGTGGGCAAGAAGGCGCCGACGAGAAGGAAGTATCACGAGGGAGGTACCGGAAGGGTCGGAAGATGGAAGGCGAGTACGTCAGTTAAGTCGTCCTCAAGCCAAGTGCCACCTCCACGATTACCCAACTGCACACTCAAACCTCGGCTTCACAGTTCTCGCGGTCTTGCGTCAGGTGTCGTCCCTGATCCCGGACAGTTCTAGAAGAAGTCCTCGAAGTGCTCGGTCGGCTCGATGAAATCAGAGGTGAAAGCAGCCAACTTGTCGTTCCAATGAGTGGGAAGACGTTTGGTGGGAATGATGGCGGAAGTCAGAGGGTGTGGTTTCTCTGCTGGACGGTTCGGATCGTCGACGAGCTATGCGTCGAGCGGTTTGAACCTTGGGGTGCGGCTCGGCCGCGTAGGTTGGTTGTCCTCGGTATATGCGGGTTCTTCGTGAAAGTGCACGTTGACGACGATAGACAATGGACGTGCGATCGCAGACGCAGCGAGCCCAACGAGACCATCCGATTCTCCCTCCGACGAGAGGCGAGGTGAGGAGAATAGAAGGGGAAACGTGAGGGAAAATTGAGAACCAAGAAAAAAGTCGTTGAACGTGAATGTGAACGTGAAAGAGGCGGATCAGATGGTGAGGGAGATCGTCGGTAAGTGTGGATGGATAAAAGTGTGTCGTCGTGAAGAACGTATAAACAGAATAAACAGGGTGCGTGATGTGAGATGTATGTGTGCTAAAGTCCATTGTAATGTGAAGATGCAAAGCATCCTGCTATCCAGGCAGGCGATTAAGTGAGGGTTCCATCTCGAGTCGTGAAATGTGGTCGTGGCAGCAATAACGTAAGTCCATCATGATAACAATAGTTGTAGTTTTTTTAATGAATGCTCTTCAACAGGCGTCCGGCGTGCACGAGCTTTTTGTCGACCTAAAGGCCTTCCCCGACGGAGAAGACGCTTTAGAAAGCAGGGCCTTGTTGGGCGGCCATGACAGCAGAGGCAGCTGCGGCGTGACGCTGTTCAGCTGTGCCGAGCATGAGAGCCTCGTTGACACTACGAAATGATGCGATTTATCAGCACGAGTTTAAGGTGGCTATGTGTAAAGGAAAAGGGTACTTACTGCCTAAGCCGGGCGGTCTCTGCCTCGGCCTGAGCCAGTCTCGTCTGCAGTTGTTGTTGAGTCATCTCAAGACACCTGATGTGGGTGGTAGCTGTTGAAAAAAAAAATATGAGTGATCCGCAAAGTAAGCAAGAACGCGAATGGGACAACTTACCACGATCCAACAAGGAAACCTTGCTTGACTTCTGGTTCGAAACCGGAAGAGCTTCCTTAAGTCGGCGGTAACCATCCCGAAGTTCGTCACGTCTCCTTTGCTCGGACTCGATGCGTTGACGACGAATCTCCTCCCGGCGCTGCTCATTGTTCGCAGCGGGGATCATGGCATTGTATTCTTCGTCGTTGTCGCTGTCGAATTCGTCCGAACCACCCTTGGCACGTTTCTTCTGCTGTCTCGTCGATGAGCGAGTGACGGGAGCGGCGATGGGGTTGAAGCGATGAGACCTTGGCACAGAGGCCAGAGATCCGGGTGGGACGGCGGGACCGGGCGAGTGAGCACCGCTGCCTCGACGACTCCTACCTGAGGCGACGCTATCGGCGGAGGAGAGGTCGCCGGTGCTGAGGTTAGAGAGAGCACCTGGGTAGATGCCGGTAGGAGTGAAGGGCCGAGGACCGGGGCTGTTGGAAAACGTGGTGCTAGGACCGTAGGTGTATTCGCTCATACCTGTAGAAAGGTTGAGCGAGTTGAAGCCAAGACGGGGAGAGGATGTCTGTGGGACTAGAGTACGAATACATTTCAGATAAGAGCGCATATACGGTGTGAAGTTGGGGAGACTTACGACCCATGTCAACACCAAAGGGTGAGTGAGGATACGAAAGGTAATCCAGAGTGTTGAGGCCGTAGAACCCGCTAGGAGCGGACTCCATAAAGCCAGCAGGACGGGCGTGGTCGAGGACGTTCTCCATATGGGCGGTCTCCATTGCGGTGAGATGATTATGCAGGACGAGGGCTAAGCAGAGAGTAAGGGAGGTGGAAGAGGGAGCAAGTATCACAGATAGTCGTTCGGTCGAGGGTGTCTGCTAATAAATGAGATGGAAGTATAAAAGCCTGTGTGGCTACAACAAAGACAATTGTAGGTTAAACGAGAGTTGTTCGGATACGTATATAAGGTAGTCAACGCACGATAAAAGCAACGGTGAGCGGGGGTTGCTAGCGAACGCTAAGCAATACAATGGACAATAGGACCGCCTGGGAGAGGGCGGGGAACGGAAGCGGGTGGGCGGAGGAGGGAAGGGTTGGGAAAGAGAAGACGGCGCATGGACGGTAGATATACGTACGGGGAAATTACGCGTCTGGGAGAAACGCTGAGAGAATCCAGGCTGGAGGAGAGGAAGATCGCTCAAAGAGTCCGGTGATGGCTGATGCCTCGTGTTCGTCCTCGACTGCCTCTTCTGTTCCCCTTTCACACCTTTCCTCCTCCGTTTTCCACAGAACGTCTCTTCAATCATCTTCATTTCCTCGTTCTTCCCTTTTGGGTCGTACTCTTCGGGCACCCTAGCCTCCTTTTCTCCGGACGCGCGTGCCACAACAGTATCCTCCTAGTCATCCTGTCATGACGTGAATGAAGCCTATCACTCGCCCCCACTGCCCTGGCCTTCTTCCGATGCAAGGGGGCTTCTCCAGTCTTTGTTTCAGCTTGGCCTACTATTGACTGCGATCTCACTGTACTTGTCACTTGGTCTGCTTACTACCCTTGAAATGCACAGGAATTGCACCATTTTCGTACGGTGTATCTGTCTGGATCTCCGAGTTCACGTATCGTATCCACTGATTCTGGTAACCGACAAATACAATAACATCATAGACACGCCCGCGCGCACCTTATTTTACGTCTTAAACTTGCCATTTTAACGTCTGTCCATCAAACCAAGATAACTCAAAGGCCTAAACTTTTCTCGCATTTTCTCTCACCCAGCATCCAAAGTCCTCTCCAAGGTATCCGTAATCTCTCATTGCTCAAGGAAGGAATTCCGGTCCTGGTCCACCGATGACTATGAAACTCATTCACGCGGGTCCGACCGATATATGGTGACGGGTTCCCAGGACTTGTCCCATCTCATAGACTGCAGTTGGTTTCGCAAGTTGCCTATCATTACTTACCATCTACCGCTCGCTATTCCTTCTTGGGCGACTTCACCTGGTCATCCGGGCACATCTCCTTTACCAAGCAATTCCGACCCTCCAGGGCATATTTTCTTTCCCTTCAGTACAGCTTTACAGGTTGATTTACACATCGGATTCCTAGGACGCCCCACGCGCTACCCCTGTGGCGAGGAAGGGTATGTAACAAAATAATTCATCTTCCCTCGCCTCATCGTCAAACGCGCGGTGGCGAAATCACCAGCTCTCATTGTCAAGCATGTCCCGGCATCTTTGCTTCGCCTCATTTCACTTCGCTTTGCTTCAATTTGCGACACTTTATGGTCTGTTTGTTTCTTGATGTATCTGCACAAGAGAAAATTGACTCGGCGGAGAGTGGAAAGACAGCCTCATGTTCCTTCCCTTCAGGCTCCAATGGACTAATCCGCTTTCCACACACGACCGTGCAGTTTTCATTTCATCCTGTTTTGTATTTGCGTTGCCCAGCCTCGCGTTAATGCCTTTCATATCCCCTCTTTCCTGACCTTGCTTCCATCCCTTCTCGTCATTTGCTCATTCCCTCGCTCATTCCGAGGTCTCTGGAGTTCTGTACCCCTCACTGCACCTTGGAGTTCTGAGACCCCGGGTGCTTTTCATGTGTTACATATCCCTTTCTACCTTTCGTTTCTTCAGTATCCCAAAGGGAAGACCCTGCTTTCTTTCCGGTGTGCCAGTGTTCTGAGTCTCTCACGCAAAGAAAGGATAGCCCGATCATATTCACCTTCATTAGTCGGAACACAATCCCAGCTTGAAAGATTTCATTTCGCTCTTCGTATCATGACAGTACCTAGCTCCATTTGACCTGCCAGGGCTTTCGCAGACCTGACGATCTAGAATGTCCAGGCGTCCAGGAGGAAGGATACACCAATTCTCACATCCGGATCCGGCCATTCTGAATCACCCGCCTGCACGTCCCTAAGCCTCTGACTTCACACTCCTTCGCTTCCCCTTCGTGGCGTCAAGGTTAGCGTTCGAATTTCCTGGTCTTCTGACCGGCTTTCTTTTCCTCTTCTGGCCTTCCCTCCTTCCCTCCATCCGTCTTCTTCCGTCAGACCAGCGTTCCCAGCTCCCACTTAGACTTTCCAACTTCCCTAGAGACCTGAGAGTCGGTGCTAGTGCGAGAGTCGGGTAGTACGGGGAGACATGGATACGTCGACAAGGGAGACGGTATACTTATTACAATTAGCAAGGCAAGCGGGGGAAAAATGGTGTTCATCTCGGTTCGGAGCTTTCCCCGAGGCTTATCCCGTCAAAGCCATGGAGCAAACAAGTTCATTTCGCAATTGTGGTCTATGGTTGTTTGTTTCTGGGAATACTGGAATATGCTGGAATCCTACCGCCTAACGACTGTATTCAATCGACTTTGATTCTTGACTTAGAACCAGAATCATTGAGTATTGGAATTGACTGGCATCCTTTCATTTATCACGCGTAGTAGATGGATTGGAACTGTGCAACGTTTCTATCGATGTGTATGTATGGTATACCCAAATTTCCTTACTACGTAGTATACGTACGTATCCCGAGAAAGATAGTGGATAATGCGGCTGTGATCTGAGCTCAAAGGGCTCACTAAGACTTTATTCCCAGCGTTCTCAGGGAACGCCCTTTCCAAAAACAACTCCGGATTGAATAGAAAGAACCCAAGCTGTACAGATCCTTTCTCACCACACGGTAGTTTCCTTGTTGTCCGCCACACGAACTCCGCGTCACTTGACTTGTCCACTGGTACTACAATCTCAGGACCCTGCAGGACGCTCATGAGCTCAACCAAACAGTGAACGTAATTTCTCCTTTGGCGAGGCGCGATAGATGGCTTAACGTACAATGTAGTCGCTTGGACAGACTGACGCGTAAGAGGTGAAAGAAATGCTTCCGCGAGCGTTTGGAACTTTGCTCAGAACGCTAGCGCGCATACATATGGGTCCAACTCCGTCACGGTCAGTTGAGGCGAGGCAACTTGACTATGGTCAGACGGACAGGAAGTCCAAGCTGAATGCATACGTTTGAAGACCACAAGACCTTCATGAGTAGATTCGAGACCGAGGCTTTCAGGACGGGAATTTGCAATCAGTGGCGATCGGACGGGAGTCGTGGGGGGCCACAGGGCCAGTCGAGGGATAGGATGTCATCATGAGTGGGCCACGAAACGAGATCCAGAGCAAAACAGTGGAGTACAGAGTAGCAAAGAGATATCATTCAGCAATAAGTAACAAATAACAAAAGCACAGGGTCATGTCGTTAGGAGGGTCGTAAGCAGTAGGTCGTAAACAAGTCGTAAACGTGAGGGTCGTCAAAAGAGGTAGTAGAGACAGAAAGAGACAGAAGTCGAGAGTGTCAAATGGGGAAAATGGAAACTATCCTGGGTCATATCGTAAGTCGGAACAGAGAAAGACAGCGGGGCGCATCGGAACACAGTAGGAACCCGAAGACAACATGAAAGACAAAACTAGCCAAGGTCCCCGTCGCGGAACTACAATCGCTGCATCAAGATCGAGGAGAAAGTGGCTCATGGATGATTCTTGACGCGGCGAGATTAAGCATTGTAATAACCTGAGTAATCACAAGCAGATTTTGGTGTTAGCGTCCACATTGCAAGAAAAACAAGCCTCGTGTACGCCAGCAATGCGGCCCATCCCCATCAAATGAAACCCGGAGAAGGGGCCGGCTCGAAGGAATGAGCGTATATGAATGAATGAAGTGTGAGATGGTGTGGAGGTGAAAGGTTATGAGTGCGATGTTTCGAGGCATGGTAAGTGATTTTGCGAAGGGGGAACAGTCGGAATGCACGGGAAGAATTCAAGGGACTGGAGCATTACTCACCGCCATAGAAGGGACCTTTCATGTTCTGGTAATGTTCCAGTCGTTTTTGGAATCGCCATACCATGAAGTACATGTACATCTGTCAAAGGTGAAGAAAATTGGTGAGCACAAGGTCGGGATGTTGTACGGATTGGGAGAATGCAGGAAGAACATGACGCTGCTGAGCATTTTGATCCGCGAGCCGCAGGGATGAAAGCCTAATAGCGTCCGAACAGATTCGTCTCTTAGATAGACGAGAAATGGACGGAGCGATGAAGAAGTTCAAGTCAGGTGCCATCAGGTGATGGACGGAGGGAAAAACCCAACCATGTGACATTAATAGCGATATTGAAAGAAAATAAATATGCAAGGTGCGAAGAAACAGTAATGAAAAGTGATGACAGCGAAGAAAGGTAAGTGAACTGACCTGGAAGCCAAGGTCGACCAGCAGTGAAACGATGAACGCCGCGTTGAGACTCGAGAAGCCTGTTGTGCAAAAGCCACCTGGGAAAGAAGAATTTGCACCGTAGCCCGCGGCAGCTGATTCAGTCCACAGCTGTCCTCCGTTGTCACATTCCCATTGAATCTTGTCTTTCCTATTGGTGAAGTGCGTGAGCCATCATCCTCGGGTGGGTATGAAGAGGGAATTCCTCGGATGAGTGGGGAAAGGAGAAGCTCGTGGCGTTCACCGCGCCGCATGGTGCAGAGAGATATCACAGGGAGCATGATTAGAACATAGCAAATTGGTGGAACAAAGTTCGCAAACTACTGGACATATCGCCACAATGCGTGGATTCACTCGACCGAAAGGAACGGAGGGATGCAGGTCCCACAGCAGAACCGTATGGGCGGATGAAACCATAACAAAATTTTAGCGGAGGTAGAAAGCCCAAGACATAAATTGACACCGAGGACAAGGGAAGGTCTGAATTGCAGCAGATCACCCAGGCAATAGTTGGGGATGTATGGTATGATCAAACGCCACGAAGGAGAAGGATTACCGCTTCAAGGTGGCATGAAGCTACAAATGTAATCAAATATCGAAAATGGGCACTCACCCACGTTGGAGTTGGACGATCATCAGGATGGCTCGGACCGCAGAAATGACGATGATGAACGGCCATAGGAACTTGGTTACTCGTGTCCAGACGTACGACCGCTATGGGGATATAACATACCAGACCGTAAGATTGCGGTGAATCTCGACATGGTTGGCAGTTCAGTGACGGAAGACTTACATTTGACAGAGCCAAAATGGTAATTACTGCAGTAGCTCCGACACCCATTCCAATACCACCATAGATCAACCTGTAATTAATCTCACCGATGAGATGTGAAGCTTTGAGGCGAATATGAACAAACCTACCATTCAGGATAGAAGAAGTATAGGTATTGACCCCATTTGAGAAGGAATATACCACCTGCGATGCTGTATAGCTGAAGGAGTAATGAATGACTGTGAGTACTTTCCTACTAAGGTCTCATACTCACAGCTATAATTACAGCCCATGCAATCGCGCCGGCGCGCTTGACAGTGGCGAGAAACATCAGTTTCAGACGTCATACATGGGGGCGAAATGGTCCCATACCAGAGGGAGCAATAGTAGACAGTTATCGCACCTGGAGAGTAGATTTGCACAATACAAGAGAAAAATGAAAGGGTAGGTCACATACCACATCGTGAAGGGATCTCAAACAAACGTGTCCTAAGTATTGCTTTCTTGATTCGTGACTTTAGATAGATTGTGCAGTAATCTTTCGTTCTTGAGGTTTCCCTTTTGTTACGAGATAGAGAACGGGTTGCACGATCGAGGGTATATATCACAGCAAAATGAAGGACCGTAAGGAAGGGCGGACGCAGACCTAACGTCGACGGCGGCGGGGACAATGGAGAGACCTCAGACCCCCACAACCCGCCTATAGCGTCCGGGTCACACGTTCGACATCCTTCAGAAGAACGAACTTCAGATTTCCTCTTTTGGCATGTTCCTCGATCGTTTCCAAGCCGCTGTCACTCCAGGTCGAGTCTAGGTCTCCCTGTCCTCCATTCCTGCTTGGAAGGATATGCTTTGTATAAATCTATGATTTCTGCATTCTGGCAGTTGGTCCTGGCAACCCCTCCATGTCTCAACAAGAAGCTCGTTCAAAACGAGACTCTTCAATTTGGAGACACAATGGTTGATCTGAGAGACAAGACTGTATGGCAGTGTTTTGTTTCCCATTGGTCATGGTCATCACCTATGCAATAGCAACCTATTCAGATGGAGACATTGAGTCAATCTCTGGCACGGTGAGTATACAATACACTAGAGTCATCATCGTCGAAGTTGAGAGGCATCTTTAGAACTTTCGACCTCATTGGCGTCCCTCAACTTCGTTCAATGTTGTTGCAGTCGACTCACCGAGAAGTTGTATACAGTGATACGCGAATCTAGGCCTACAGAACATAATCACCACCGACTACCGATCTGTCGGCGTCATTGTTATATCATGATTCAACTTTCGCCATTGAAGAACGAAATGTCTCTAGAAGGAAGTCAGTCTGACATAGAACCTAAAACGGTGCGTTCCATAAGTTAAAAAATTTCAATCATTTGACATCTTTGGAACAATCAGGACATTGATAGGCATTTCGTTATATCCATATTTTGCGAGTCGCCTTACCATATGCATCTTCAAGCAAGTCCAAAGCCAGCTTAAACCGCAGTCTAGACTCATCTTGAGATGTGGGACGCAAAAGCGGGACTCCGGGATTGGGGAATCCCGTCGACACCACAATTCACGGTACGATATCGGCTCCAGCAGTATGCAACCCTCTTTTCTAATGCTTATAATTTTTTTTGGCGAAGGCTCGACCTACATAGTTCGACTTATCAAGATACACGACCGTAGCCCCTTGGCGTAGGTCGTTCATAATGGGTACCTGACCGTAATCCGACAAGTTCGCTGATCCGTATCACAACTTAGATATAGTTCCGATGTCCGTTGGGTTCTCCATCGATCTTCTTGATGACGCTGGCCCCTGGGGTCTCGAAGCCGGCGGAGAGCCCTTTTCATATCGTCGTAGCTTTGAAGCGGAATTTTACAGCGTTCTTTCTGCAAGTAGTAGTCGATGCATCCGTGTGAGGTGGATCATAGGTGCACAGCAATCGGTGAAGGCACACTCTTACCTCAAACGGCTTCTGCAACATTATTTGCGGGTTTAGCTCGTCTTTCTCGGTGCCTCTTCACCGAATGCCGACAAGCATCGATCTCTCAGGCTCATTTGCAGGAAGCTGCTTCCTGGCACCCTCGTTCTATTTTATGCGCTCAGGCATATGATTTCTTCACCAGTGACGGGACCGTCGCAATTCCGTTTGCGGTTTTTTTTCCACAGCAGAATCAAATTTGGTACTACAGCAGAATCAGAACAAAGGATTACAAACACTTCGGTGTAACGAACAAAACGCTACGGCAGTTGCCTTGCCACTCACGAGGATTTTTCCCATTCAGCTTGGGAGGCAAGCTTTCTGGGCCTCTTAAACACGTTGCGCCCTCCGCTAGCAATGCTTCAAGTCCTAAACGGAAGTCCTCCTTCACTAGGTAAAACGTGCACCGTACTCTGTGTCTGAACCTTCTGCTATCAAGCATCTAATGTATTCTACCAAACCCCCGGGTACTGGACATTTCTGATTGGCTCTTTGGTGAACACGCTGCAGAGAGAACGAGAGGCTTCTTTCATTTTAGGCTGCTTGCCCATTCTGATTCACACATTCCTGCATGCAGAATTCTATCCAACGTTAATTTCGGTGGAGTCTCGGCAAAGCCTTCGAAGCCATTTTGGGTCGATCATTCCACACAAGGCTCACTCCAGACTATTCCCGAATGCTGGGCCCCAAGCTCTTAACTTGCTCATCGAGATGTCTTATTCTGTTTGCACGGTGATAAGTACTGTCATGACCAGGGACAGTAACGGCTACGGGCGAGTCATGACGTTGGAATTTCAAACTCTTTCAATGTTTGCATCCCGTCTACTGTGTCACGATGCAAAAGAAGTATGTGAACATATGCCACTTCTCGGGACCAATGTTCCTATTCTTGCGGTCCGGGTACGTCCTGCGCCCGTCACCGAAGAGCAAAACACTCTCACTCCCGCATACATGACCTTCGTAGGCACAACGTTGCATCTCACAATTCCGCTAGACCTCACTCACGGATAATTCGACTCATGGTAGCTTTCGTTTCTTCTTCTCCAAAGACGGAGATGTATCATACCAAGAAGTTCGCTCTCCTCCGAGGATCGCATCCTCATGCGGCTGAAGGGGAGGCACTGTTGAACGGTTTCATCGCTGGGATGGTATCGCAACTCTTCTATCAAGGTGATCATGTTCTTGGTGTACTCGAACGTCTTGAACCTTCGTGGGACCGGCGATCAGCCTCAAAAACATCACAATTAAATTCGGTAGTTCGACACGCCACACAAATTGTATACAGTCCATGAATATCGCGGTGCGACTAGTCTCCTCCCGCAGGCAGCCGCTAATACGGGTCTATTGAAGAGGGATGACTACGATGCAATAGCAACCGATAACCTCATTTAACTTACCAAGCTTCAACATGCAACTGTTCAGTTCAAGTGCGAATGAAATGGTGAAGGATGCAGATTTTGCGTTGTTCGACTAATGGAGAGAATAGCTACTAACTACGTATACGAGGTACTCTAATACACCCCCAAAGCTTCATTCTCGGCCTGGACTCGACGAACAGCCCACCAAAGCACAGAACTCCCCCAGCATCGATAGTGTGGGAGCAAAGACCGTTACTGGAACGGTACTCGCATGCGCTCATCAAGATTGGCATGCAAAAGCTCGACCATGTACCGAGTTTATGGGGGGTTGTCCTGCACTAAGGCAATGTCCGCCGCTCCGGCCGCCACAGCAACATCGTTGAGGTGAATGTCGTTAGTTTCGTAAGTCATATAGTCGTGCGCCAGTCATAAGGTGTGTCCTTCGGGGTGAGAGTCGATCTCGCCTTCGCCTGCTCGGGGGTATTCGGAAAGATGTAAAGGGGGAAACGGAAGAGGATGTTGAGCGACGATAAGCGAGATCAAGGGTGATAACCTAGGGATGGATAGGGAGTCGTTTATTCTATACATACAAGAGAGAGAGAGGATGATTGAAAAAAGCAAATGTCGCTTGAATGAGAGAGGTGGTGATTGCGCTGCAGCGGGCTTGTGCAGAGCGAAAGGAGGGAAAAGTCCAGACAGACGGGAATGGAACGGGGATATTCTTGACGATTTGCTGAAGCAGGGGAACAATGGGGTCGTAGTTTCCTCGAGAGGCAACGAAATGCGAGTGGGGGTGAGATCCAGTAGGACTCGTGACAGCATCTCAGATGCTTGGTCCCCACTCGATCATCGATCTCGCGACAGGGGAAGATCGAACGACCGGCATCGTGGATCTGCGTGGAACCTAGAACAGCTTCCAGCTGCAGCAGAGCGGTGGTCCCAGTGAAATCGTCAAAGATGACGAGCTGTGAGAAATCCTATCGTATAACGACATCGGTGCACCGGGCACCGCGATTCTTCAGCGGCGTACCACAAGATTCCCAAGTTGGATTCCCATCCAACATACGACGCAGCATGCCGACTGCGCGAAACACCACAAACCCTTCCAAGACGACTAGAAAATGGACAAGACGGCAATGAGAATGAGGGATACAGAACTGAATGGAAAATCTTGTCAAGAGATTGAAAGGTAAAAGAAATGCAGGATATTCTGAATATTGCTTGAAGAGGTAAGAGAGATGTGGAGAAGTGTCCATGGCACAACGTATAATGTTGATAGGAAAGCATGAAGATTAGTAGTCGCCATCCGAAGCAGCCGGACTGGGGGTTTGCATAGGAAGCTGAGTGTCCTTGGACTGTGGGGCATCAAGCGGTGGAGACACGGTTCGATCCATGTTAACGACACCTGTAGCGGGGGCGCCGGCAAGTGAAATCTTTTCGTTGATCAGGCGGAGTCTACCGACTTCAGCCTCCACTTCAGCGAGACGTTCATTCAGCTCTCGGACAGACTTCTCGAGAGATTGAATATGATTACGAGCTGTGTCAATGACATGGGCGCGTGAGTCAAGCAGCAATTAATGCGCTGATATCACGTACCTCGTTCGAGGAGTGAGACCTTGCTACTTTTTTGGTTTGAAACCGGGAGGACGTCCTTCAGTCTCGCATAGCCTTCCCTCAGTTCATCGCGCCGTCTCTGTTCGGCTTCGATTCTCTGCTTTCGGGTCGCCTCCTTGCGAGTGTTCGCGAATGCTTCAGCTGCTCCGGGAACCATGGAATCTTCGTCGTCTGAGAGAGAACGTCCGCGGCTACGGCGACCGGAAGAGCTGGTAGGTGAAGGGGTTGGGTTGTAGCGTAAAGGTTGACGATGGACTAGGGAATTTGCGCGGGAAGACGATGGCGAACCGGCCGAGCTACTGTTTCTCGAATGGGTTTGGTACGGGCCCTCGCCGGAGGTCTCGGAACCGGAGATGGGAGGAGAGATGGGGTCATAAAGACCTGTCGGGCTTTGTGGGGGAGGGGAATGCGAGAGTGGCATGCCGCCATGAGGCGCTTCACCGTACACGCCTTGGACTTGCGGAGGGAAGGGATGGTTCATCATGTTGAGAGATCTATGGTAATGCATCGCTTGCTGCATCTCTTCATTGGACATATGGCCTAGAAAGCATAATGAAAAGGAGGCGGATCAGATTTGGTGCGGTAAGTAGCATGCAGGTAATAGGCGAGACACACGAGGAGCGGGCACGACGTTAGCATACTGGGCATGAGGATGCACGAGGCTATAGGAGCTGTCATCTTCTGGAGCGTACATTGGATACACGTAGGGTTGAGGATCGTGTTCGTGAAGAAATTGTTGCGGGTGTGGATCCATGTTGGTCGTGTCGGTTGGGGTAGAAGAAAGAAACTGTGGATAGGAATGAGGATGGAGAGGAATTGAGAACAATGCGAAACAAAAGAAACAATGGGTGAAGAGAAGAAGGAGACCCCGGTGGTGGTGGTAACCCGCCTCGAAGATTTGCGTCCAAGGACGAGCCCGGTGAAGAACATATTCGACGCCACAGCTGCCTTCCCTTCCCCTCACTTCTTCCCACGCCTACAATCAACGTTATTCCCATGTTACCCGGTAGCTGTCGCTTATACCCTCGGCTACAAATCTGTTGAAATAAGCTTGCCCGGTTTCATCGCACTCCTTCTCTATTCTCCTTCCGTTGCTGCGTAGCACAATGACCTTTCCATGGAGATGCACAAACACTGTGTACATCGTCCCCACACAATAATTCCAATCTTTGCTTCACCAATCGATCCGCTTGCACAATACCAATCGGACGTGACGTATCCACCCGAAGGCTGGGCAGCGATTGCTCAATCTCACCACATCGATATCCATCCTCTGATATTCATACAACGCATATTCAGGGCCCGAGAGGTAATCTTGCGAGACAGCTGTCACTTCTCTCGTCAGCAGAAGTCATATTGGACAAGTGGCGACGCGCTTCAAGCAAAATACAAAGCACAAAACGTTATCAAGACGTTCTTACTTTCCTCCCCAAAGACCTGTTTATCTGGCATGGTCTCAGAAACATATCCGTCTGCCTTCCGATCCGAGGACGATGCCGGCATATGCAATAATGAGCCAATCTGCGATACCCAGTTACTTAGCTGGCGGCTACGGACTTCTGAGCAGAAGATCTTACGAGATAGTTGCTTCGCCATATCATCATAACGCTTGCGAAAGGCACTGGTGACATTCAAGGTTCACGCCCAGTATATGGGTGTAGGAATCCTGCACTCATTTCGGGCGTTACGAATTCGTATAAGGTTTGCATGACCAGTGCATAGGAAAGTCAATCCATCCATCTGAATTATATTACAATCGAATCACTCCATTAGAATCTACGCCCTGAGGTCTACCGCTCTCAGGGTCGCTTCCATGGATGTTTTCTTCTCCTTCATCTTCTTCGTCCAGAAAGCCAGGAGGTCCTCCCAACATAGACGCTCCCTCTTCTCCAGAAGCTGCCAATCCTCTATAGTCGGAACCAGATCTACCCCATGATCCATTCACTCCGCCGCCACCGCCAAAGTCTGGTGTACGAGACTTGACGCGGTCGATACAGTTCCGGAAGAACTGCACGACATCACTGAATGATATGAGGGAATACCTGGGTATCTGGTCAAAACCACGTAGGTCCAGTACGAATCGATTGTATAGGAGCCCAACAATAATGTAGAGCATGAAGAGAACTCCAAAACTATTGTTGGGACACTTTAGTATGGTCATTGTGAGAGTAGAAGCCAAGGCTACGTACATGGTTGCTAGTATTGCTATAAAGCTCCAAGAACCTCTTTCGTGCGTGGGACAAGCGACCTATGTCAAGCAAAAAGCACATGAGCTGCCAAGCAATATGAAACCTGATAGAATTAGACTGACATGGGTTCGCCATTCAACGAAGAAAGCGCATGCAGCATCATCCTGTGGGGGAAATTGAGCGATGAGCTCAGGCTTGCCTACAGAATTTTCAGCTCAGAAAAGTTATATGAAATTTCTTAAAGGCGTTCACACCTGCGCCAAATACCGCAGTGTCACAGATAAAGCGAACGGCTGTGGACGCGCGCAAATCGCTGCCATCCAAACATAGATTGCCACCAGTCAGAAGCAGCATGGGATGTCCACCAATGACCGTCAAGGTAGTATTGACAGCACTATATTACCCACAGTGAGAAAATGATAGCGTTCCATATGTATTAGACCCACCCAATAGAAAAATCCCCATGCTGGCGACGTGTAACGGCTGCTATCTCTTCAGGCTTGTCCACTTTGGGTGCCCAGATTTCGGACACCACAGGGGCGCACACATTGATTCTATACGGCTGACCACCCAAGGACTTGAATGTGTAGTCTTTACTAGTCAACTGACGTCTATTAACACCCGCCAAGTGTTCTAATGGGATGAAAGTGTGCATACTTCGCCTTGAGCTGGTTTAGGTCATAATGCTTTCCGTCCACAGTGGTGGTACATGATTTGTCGTCCGCAAGGGCGTGCGGAGTCAAACAAGAGAGCACAACGAAAGACAATAACCAAAGATCCGATATTCGCAGCATGAACTGTCGTGCAAAGAACAATGTTGTTCAGTTACAAGCAGCACCCTCGTGGATGAAGCGGTGAATAGAAGGTTCGCCAAGCGTGAGAATTTCTTTCCATAAGCGGTCAGGTCGACCTCATCGAATGAGATTCCTCCGTTTGTAACCGACCTACCGACAACGTCGAGCACGACGACGACGATGGCCTCGACGCTCCTCCGTCGTCAGCTCGTACGAGCTTCTCGTATACCAAACTCATCTTACAATGCACCATCTATATTGTCCCGACGTAATATCTCAAGCACGTCATTAGTGCAAGCCGAACCAGCGTCCGACCCCAGCGCAGGAACGTTGAGCAGAGGAGCCAAAAGGGTGTTGGAGTCACATACGGTGGAAGATCTCCAGGGCATGCAGGCTGCTGAGATTTTGGCAGAGACTGGGACGAAGAAGGATGCTCAGTTGAGGCACTTCACTGGTATGTTTAGTTTGAATTCCTGAGGCGTTGCTGTTCAATTATTTATTCTGTTATACAGTCAACTTCGGGTGAGCATTAATGATGTATTCAATTTGATGCTGTGTGAATTACTTTCTGTAGTCCCCAGCATCCTGCTGCTCACGGTGTGCTCCGATTGATTCTCGAGCTCAACGGTGAGGAGGTGCTTCGCGCGGATCCTGTAAGTCTCCTTTACACCGCAGACAACCCTCTGTATTCATTGACGTCATTAGCATATCGGTCTTCTTCATCGAGGTACCGAAAAGTTGATTGAATACAAGACATACACTCAAGCGCTTCCATACTTCGACCGATTGGACTATGTCTCCATGAGTATGTGAAATTCCGAGCTTCACGCTCTCCAGTTTCCTGATTGCACGATGAATTATAGTGACGAACGAACTTGTATACTCGCTTGCCGTGGAGAAACTCCTGAACATCGAAGTCCCAGAACGCGCCAAATGGATTCGTACCCTCTTCGGAGAAATCACTCGTATCCTAAACCGTAAGTCCCTACTTTCCCCAAACACGGTCTCTTTACATATGTTTGCTTTTCGCAGATCTCATGGCCGTTCTGACACATGCAATGGACGTTGGTGCCCTCACCCCCTTCCTGTGGGGTTTCGAAGAACGTGAAAAGCTCATGGAGTTCTACGAACGTGTTTCCGGAGCTCGCATGCATGCTGCATACGTCCGTCCTGGTGGTGTTGCCTTCGATTTGCCTCATGGTCTCCTGGACGATATCTTCAAATGGTCCACTCAATTCAGCTCGCGTGTTGATGAGATCGAGGAAGTTGTGACCGGAAACCGAATTTGGAAACACAGAACGATGGGTATTGGTAGAGTTACTGCGAAGGAGGCTTTGGATTGGGGTTTCAGTGGTGTTATGTTGAGAGGAAGTGGTGTAGCTTGGGATATTCGAAAGGTCGCCCCATATGATAAGTATGACGAGGTACGTGCACCTTGTAGACGTTATTGCGGTACTGCTCACCTCAGGCCTATCTTGTAGGTCGAATTTGACGTTCCAGTAGGCAAGAAGGGCGACTGCTACGACCGTTATCTCTGTCGTGTCCAGGAACTCCGAGAGTCTCTTCGCATCATCAGCCAGGTACATCGCCTTCCTCCTGTACTCTCTGAATTTTGTCCTGACTACCTTCCGTACAGTGCTTGAATAAAATCCCCACCGGCGCTTACAAAGTTGATGACTACAAGATCTCCCCACCACCACGAGCGTCGATGAAGGAGAGTATGGAATCTCTCATTCACCACTTCAAGATTTTCAGCGAGGGCTACTCTGTTCCTCCTGGCGAGACGTATACTGCTATTGAGGCCCCCAAGGGAGAGATGGGTGTCTACTTGGTTTCTGACGGCTCTAATCGTCCATACCGATGCAAGATTCGTGCTCCTGGGTTCGCTCACTTGGCTGGTGCTGATTTCATGATGAGACGTGAGTGCATTTGTGTTCTATCCAGTATGACATCCATTGCTGACTTAACTTTGTAGATGTAAGATGTTTGACCGTTCTCGTGCTATTTCTTGCTAACCTAGTTGACTTTGATAGCATTTCATCGCCGACGTCGTCGCTATCATTGGTACTATGGTGCGTCTATGTAGCTTATTTTGGAAGCTTACGATAACTAATATATGCCATGCCAGGATCTCGTGTTCGGGTATGTGCAGTCCTTATCCTTATCCTTTCCTCGCTCACCACCTGTTCTAATGTGCATAGCGAGGTCGACCGATAATAATCCTAGACTTGTAGTTTACTTTCTCCTCATCCTATCTTTCGTCGGTGTATTCCTCCTGCTCGATTTTGTAAGTTGTAAGTGGCGTTGCCTTCAACCCTCAAACGATTTGCAACGGATGCTTGTCTTCCTTGCTCACAACAACCTCCATGAGCAGTAAGGTCATTGCCAGCTCCCCATCCGTACTCTTCACTTCAGATGCTGTACCGTGTAGCTGAGCTTTGAGTTTCTCAGCTAGCGTCGGAAGGTATCCGCGCTCGGTGTTTGTGTGTCCGCCTACGGGTGCGGGAGGATGAGACGCTAGCATCAATGAAATGATATAAACTTACAGAGAACAACGTTGTGACCGGTTGCAATGGCCGCGAGGACTTCATGATGAGACATTTCTCCAGTAAAATAGACATCCGCCGGGGTACCAAGAAGCATAGAACCTCCAGACCCAGCACATATACCGATGGTACTGACAGAATGAGTCTCAGGATCTTGACCTGGAGGATACGCAACTTGGACTGAAGTCACAAAGTTTCATTCAGTTGCTTGTGAGCCTCAAGGCAAAGCAGCAACGCATATGCTTACTGTGTTCCAGCTTGAGATGAGATTTGATTCTGTACTCGATTTCTTTCATGCTGACAGGGTTAGGCAAAGTGACCAAACGACCCGAACCGCCAAAGCCATCCTCTAACTCTTCTCCAAGAATAGTGACCTCCCCAAAGTCTTCTGCGTCTGCACCATTCATAGGTTTTGAGATTCCGTTAGCGAGCCAGTCATTAATGCCACCCCATACGGAATCAAGTGCTGTATGCGGACTATATACAGAAATACCGGCTGCCGCGCATTTCAGGAGACTGGCCTGGAGAGGATTGGCGAGCGTTACGGATGACAGAGGCTTAAAAATAGTCGGATGATATGAGACAATGAAGGACGTAGGACTCTTCAAAGCTTCTTCAGCAACGGCAGTAGTCAAACTGGAGGACGATTAGTTACTGAAGGGTGTAATTGTGCAAGTCGGGCTCGGACGGCGAATTCTTACTCACTCGATTGTCAGAAGGATGCGTCTGGAATTGGCACGAGGAGTCGGGGCCTCTGTAACCTTAGATATGAGTTCACAGAATCGCCGGAAGCAATACAGGTATTAGACAACCTAGTAGAAGTCCGACCTAGGTCAATACAGATGTGTTTGTCAGTAAGCATGGCGCAAGAATAGGAGGATTGCTAACATTGTCCCATTTCTCAGCAAGCTTGAGAGGAGCAATACGCTCCATAGCATTGCAAATCGACTTTACAACGGCGGTCATGGTACCTGGCCAGAGTCAGCTTGAGAAAGATGAATACAGAGATTGATATTGAGCGGCAGCACCGAACTTGGAAGGACAAATGGGGACGACGCACTACACCGGAGGATTGCCTAAAGAGGCAACCATGTGACCGGTGTCGGGAGAGTATGTCATCATCGGCGATGATGCAATCGATCTGACCAAGCGTTTGCCCGCCCGATAGGTTCAAAACTGCTGAGCCTCATTCGCGCCTCATATGCTCTCTCACTTATATAGATCGTTCGCTATTTGGGTTTCTCCTACGTTTCCAGTAAGCTCCCCCAACTAGTCGTCGTGGCCTCACCTTCATCCTCCAACCCTTCTGCTCACCAGCGCAAAGTCATGGCCGCCAAAGATCTCGTCGAGGTAATAATGTCCAATTCCGTCTATCGCCGCATGGGGTACTAAGAAGGCTGTCCATCTTTCTTTGTAGAACACTATTGCCAGCAACAAGATTGCGATCTTCTCCAAGTCGTACTGCCCTTATTGCAAACGCGCAAAGGCTCTCCTTACGAGCGAGTTCCCCGAGGAGACGACTGAGATCCTTGAGTGAGCTCATTTTCATGATGTTCCTTTATCGTTTACCGAGTCATGCCTTTTCAGGTTGGACGAGCGGGGCGACGGTAGCGAGATCCAAGATTATTTGCTGCAGAAGACCGGTCAGCGCACTGTTCCCAACATTTTCATTAGTATGTCCATCACTGTCGACTGTTCATCACTAGTTGACAACCGTGTATTCTTTTCAGACCAGAAGCACATCGGCGGCTGCGACTCTGTTGTTGGTCTGAAGGAGCAGGGCAAGCTGACTGTCCTCGTCAAGGCGTGAGCCGTAGACTTCGTAGCCTTCCACCTGGGTCCTTATTTATTATGATGCAGTGATACCACCTCACGCCTGTAATACCTCCTGTAGATAAACAGCTTTTGTCGCCCGAATTGGGGAACCTGTATGTTTGAATCCTTTGAACATCGAGCATATAATCTTAAATCAACGTTGTGGTTTTCACGATAACAGGCGAATGCTTGGAGCAGTGCAGTCCAAGTACATGGGTAACCATATCGTTTGACATGGGAGTCCGAGGACGGTGGAAAAGCGGGGACTAATTTCCCGGCATATTCGTTTTCATTCAACAACGCTTCCATGGCGAGATCTCATTAGTTCGACACGCTAGTGGCATCTCGAGACCCGGGCAGATGAAAGGGAAGACGGAGAAAGATGGGCGATCAGTGACTATCCGCACCTAGATTTGGCTTCGAGGCATTTGCGGAGTGAAGCACTCCCACTAAAAAGAAGAGAACAACCTAGGGTCTGTCATATATTGACACATCTGACCATTCTATGATTGCTTCTCGGAGGGTATAGCATTCCGGATGCTTACATACAGGCACTTGGCCATGACACAGTGCAGGATGACTTCCCCTTTGAGGTTTTCTTTCTTGACACTGATTCTTGGCAAAGGTCGGGAAAAAAAGGTATAAAACCTCTTGATAGTCAAGGTAGGAACCCCAGTAGAACAACCCACCAGTTCGTTCAACTTACTTCTTAGAAACTTGCTCATCATGTTCTCTCGTGCTTACGCCGTGGCTCTCTTTTTGTTCTTCGCCCTCCCTCTTCTTGCGGTCGCCACACCTGCCAATGTCGTTGCGCGCGACCAGTGCAACACAGGCCCCATCCAGTGCTGCCAGCAAACTCTCGACGTAAGCAGAGCCTTTGCCTGCACGCCTTATATATGTGACTGACGTCCCGGTTGAAAACTAGTCTCAGTCTGGGCAGGGCAAATCGCTCTTGGGCCTGATTACGGGCCTGCTCGGTATCGTCGTCGGTGATATTACCGCCCTGATCGGCTTGAACTGTAGCCCTATCACCGTGATTGGTGTCGGTGGTGGCTCCTGCAACGCCAGCCCCGTTTGCTGCTCTAACAATGCCGTTGTAAGTCACACCTTATGTCCATATGGCAAGGATGGCCTATTGTTTATCACAACTCACTAGGGTGGGCTCATCTCCATCGGCTGCGTCCCCATCACTCTCTAAACGTGTGGCGAGAGGGTCTAAAGGATTCGAGGGTTAGTGGGCGTGTTTGTCGTGGAGTGGACATTATCTTGTAACTATGTGGTTCGTTTTGATTGACCGTATGCATTGTGGATGTTGGTTGGAGAACCTGTTTGTGAACATGAGGAATTTAGGGAGAGCGTGGATGACTGTAAGGATAAAAAGATCTTAGAATTTACTCCTACACAGGAGCACTAGATGAATTCTCGAGCCGTTACAACGGAAATGAGTTGCTCAGATGACATCTCTGCTAGTCGGCTGGAGCTGCGAATCCGATAGCACTGATAATCCTTTAAATGAAAGCATTTTTGGTGTCAGAATATCGAATGCATGGGGCCGGCCTGAACTATGATAGAACCTGCGATCCACGACTGTCAACAACGTACTCATTTTGGGAAAATTATTATTAGCGATGACATAGCGATGTGCTGTTGCGAATGATGTCCTGAACACAAAAACACCATTTATATGAGACTGAATGGGGAATTTTTCCAGCACTGAGGTCTCAAATGACACTTCAAAGATGGCTCACGTTAGAAGACTGAAGTCTCAGGAGACGAAACACGTAGGCATGCCAGAGGATTTGGAACGTAAATCGAGTGCGGTGTCAGCAGTGTGAAAGCTGTTGTGATTGGAGTCTTCGTTCTGCATGAGTCGTGAAGCCACTTATTCTGCCTCAATCGTTTGCGTAAATCGTCTCTGAGATGAATAGAGGTCCAACATCACCCGACGCCCAATCTTTACTTGTCGTGTTTTTTTTTTTTGGTTTCGCCGAAGTTAAGAAAATCAACTGCAATGAGTAATGTCGACGTCCATAAACGTTCAAACTCAACAAATTGGGCGCTTAGTCTCTACAGTCATCATAGACGCCTACGCTACTGGCAGTGTTATTCCCTTTCCACCTTCAATCACTTTGTTTCGGCGTAAACGCTCTGTAAAGATACTCATACTTCAGAACACGCTCCAGAGTAGTGAGAAACCGTATAAGATGTCTACGCAAGCAATGCAAGAGAACCAGTTGCTTGAATTGCTGCTGCAACTGAAAGTCGGTATCTGTGTTTGAGTAATGGTTTGAGTGTGCATTTATATCGAGTTTCGTTTAGAAAACAACACCAGAACAAGCTCGATCGATTCTGAATGTGCAACCTCAGATCGCGTACGCACTCATGGCCGTTATGGTCAACATCGATGCCATTGATGTCGACGTCGTCCAAGTAAGTGTCAAATCTCATAGAGCTGATAAGTCGCAAAGTCTTGACGTATGTCGATAAAACAGAGAACAGTGGCAGCATACAGCGCCGGACCTTCTGCGCCAAGTATACCAGCTATGCCCACACCAGCCACCTCAATCTCATTACCCCCTCAGATGCCTGTTGCACCTGCAATACCTCCTCATCTGACAAACCACACTACACGGGGAGCAACGCCCCCTTACCCGCCTCCCTCCTCAGTTCCACCACACATGGCCACTCCACCACCCCAACGTCAAGCAACACCAACTTACCCCTCCCAAGCGCCAGCATATCCCCAGCAAGGGTACTCACAACAAATGCCGCCTCAGAATCAGTATGGTGGAATGCCACCAGGTCTTTCCCAGCCACAATATGGTGCACCGACTCCATCACGAACTCCTAGCTATGGTTCACAACAACCGGCGCCGCCAGCGTGGCAAGCAGCACTAGCTTTAATTCCTGAAGAACAGCGGGTAAGAACTACCTTAGATGCCAGTCATTCCTTTTTATTGATTTTACTGATGGCGTGGTTTTAAAGCCGCTTCTGACACGCGTAGCCAATATGACACCTCAGGAAATTCATCAGTTGCCACCGCAGGAGCGTAACAGCTACATCCAACTCGTACGTTGCTTCATGAGTGCCCGTTACCACCAGTAGGTGCTGACCATATAATACTTTCTATTAGAGGGCGACGCTTGGCATCCCGACTTGAGCATCTCGAATATGCTGCTCATTTGACTGCCCATATGTTAAACTTGTATTCTATACCTGAATGGTACTATGAGGATTTTTTTCTATGGATTGTTACGGAGTTAGCCTTCTATGCAAATATTCCGGTCTTTGAGACCTGCCAATTAGAGACTTGCAATGAGGCTCCACGTGGCTTCGCCGCATATGGTAATGGGGACCTGTACACGGTGAACCAGAATCTTGGCGGTCACGGTCATACTTCTCACTTATATTCTTCGCGCCCTCTACCTTCATCATGGCGTCGGAGGCTTCATGTTGGACGATTATCTCTGATGACATTGGCGAAATACCCTCCACCCAGGATTTGCGGTCGGCACTTCAGAAGGGCTCAGACGAAGTCAAGATTGACACGTTGCGGAAGATTATAGTGTCTACGATCAATGGGAACCCTCAAGTATGTTCTCTTATACGTATATAAATGAAGGGAAACACTAAGCCAGTCATGGTATAGCCTACTCTGCTGATGCCGATCATCCAATATGTTATGCCCTCACGAAACAAAGCTCTGAAGAAGCTTCTACACTTTTATTGGGAGGTATGCCCGAAGTATGACGACAATGGCAAACTGAGGCAGGAGATGATTCTTGTTGTGTGAGTACAGAAGTGTGTGTAACCTAAATTTGTCGCTGACCTCTCTAAAGAAATGCCGTCCGTAACGACCTGGTACGTCCTGAAGGCTAGCCTGAAATTGAATAACACTTGACAACTCCACTTTAGCAACACCCCAATGAGTACATCCGCGGTTCAACACTTCGATTCCTCCAGAAGATCTCCAAAGACGCAGAGCTTCTTGAACCCCTCATCCCAACATGTCGATCCTGCCTTGAACACCGACACTCATATGTCCGCAAGAACGCCGTTTTCGCTGTATACACCATCTACCGCGAGTTTGAACATCTCATTCCCGACGCTCCTGAACTCATTCAAACTTTCCTTGCTGCTGAATCGGACGCGACATGTAAACGGAACGCTTTCGTCTTCCTCGCCAACTGTGCCATGCCGAGGGCGGTGGAGTACATCATGCAGGTGTTTGATCAGATACCAAGCATGGATGAGTTGTTGCAGATGAGTATCATTGAGGTTATCCGGCTGGACTGCAAGACAGACACTGCACACAAGGTACGCATGATCATGACGTTGCCATGAACTGAGTACACATTCACTCCACCTTAGGCTCGGCATATTCTGCTTATTTCTGAGTTGCTGAACGCCTCGTCGCATGCTGTGAAGTACGAAGCGGCTACCACTTTGACTTCCTTGACGCAGAATCCTGCTGCCATCAAAGGTTTGTCTCTTCAGGTATGCTCCTGAGACATGCGCTAAATGGTCGTTAGCTGCCGCCGCTTGCTATATCAACTTGGTCTCCAAGGAATCGGACAACAATGCGAAGATCATTGTATTGGACAGACTGGATGCTCTCCGTTCACGACATGGTCATGTTTTGGACCCTATGATTATGGACATCTTGCAGCTCATTTCTAGGTCAGTACGAACAAACTTTAATACTATGTGCAAGTTCCCCATTGACACATCTATCTGCTTAGCGCGGACTTGGAAGTTCGAAGGAAGGCGCTTAGCATTGTCCTGAGCTTAACATCAAGTCGAAATGTCGAGGATGTTGTACTATTCTTGAAGAAGCAACTACAGAAGACCCAAGATGAGCAATTTGAGAAGGTACTCACTTCTATGACGCTCCACTTCCCGAACTGTCATTGATCAGCATTGCAGGCACCGGAATATAGACAGCTTTTGATTCAGTCTATCCATATCTGTGCTGTCAAATTCTCAGAGATTGCCGCGACCGTGGTTCACGCGCTCATGGACTTCCTCGGGGACTCGAACAACCCATCTGCCCTTGATGTTGTCGCATTTGTTCGGTTCGTATATTGTTCAACCGAATATATGAGTTGTTCCTGACCACGTTCAATTCATAGCGAGGTCGTTGAGAAGTTTCCCAAGCTACGGACGACAATCTGCGAAAAGCTCATTCAAACCTTGGGAGAAATCAAGTCAGGCAAAGTCTATCGAGGCATCCTCTGGATTTTAGGCGAGTACGCAGAGTCGGTTCCTGAAATTCAAGATACCTTCCAGCAAGTTCGCAAAGTGCTGGGTGAGATTCCGATTTTAGCTTCAGAACAACGGTTACTCGACGAGTCGGGCACGGAAGAGGAAGAGAAGAAGGATGAGGTCAAGGCGGAACCTTCAAAACCCAGAGTTTTGGCAGACGGAACTTACGCTACTGAGACCGCTTTCACCAGCGCGTCAGCTGCTCGATTAGAGGCTGTGAAAGCTGCAGCGAAACCACCACTACGAAGTAAGCCATTTTGTTGATACTCATGGAAACGACTTCATCTTACTAACATGTATCTAGCGCTCATCCTCGGCGGAGATTTCTTCACTGGATCTGTTCTATCGTCTGCCTTAACCAAACTTGTGTTGAGACATTCTGAACTGTCTTCGGATAAGAAGAAGGACAATTCGCTGAAGGCTGAGGTGAGTTGGAGCTATATTCCTCCCAGACTCTTATTCACTTTATGAAACCGTAGGCTATGCTCATCATGGTGTCGATCATCCGAGTCGGCCAGTCTAAGTTCGTTACGGTCCCAATCGACGAGGACTCAAGCGAAAGGATTATGAACTGTATCCAGACTTTGAGTGAGCTCGAAGACAAGCCTATCGTACACGAGATCTTCTTGAGAGACACCAAGGCTGCGTATTCGAAGATGATTCACGCGCAGGAGCAGAAGGCCGCAGAGAAGAAGGAATCGGAGACTTCTAAGCAGGTCGCTGTTCAGGTCGATGATTTGCTCACCTTCCGGCAATTCTCGAAGAAGGGTGCTGAAGATCTCGTCGATGTGAGTCAAGTGAAAACACCTTTTTAGACAATGTACTGATCGACTTGTGCCAGGATCTTGAAGATGTTGGCCGTGCTACTGGCGCGGGTGATGTTACCGAAGACTTTATATCGAATCTCAGTCGCATCTCTCAGCTTACCGGTTAGTGTTTATCCTTAGATGGCACCTTTTTCGACCCCTACTGACGTGTATTTGCATATATCAGGTTTCTCCGATCCGATATACGCTGAGGCGTATGTCAAAATCCATGGATTTGATATTCTGCTCGGTTCGTGGTCTTGCGCTTCAGTGCAGTGTGTTATCGTACCTCCTGACATCATGAGCAGATGTGTTGCTGGTCAACCAAACAGCGAATACCCTACAGAATCTCTGTCTAGACTTTGCCACTTTGGGTGACTTGAAGCTTGTTGAGCGCCCGACGGTATACACTATTGCCCCGCACAGTTTCCAGAGCATCAAGGCGACTATCAAGGTGAGTTGAAGCAATGTGTTGGCTATGGTTTTCCCTTACAGTTGGTTAGGTTTCATCGACGGAAACCGGCGTCATATTCGGAAGCATTCTGTGGGAAGGCCCTGGAATGTCAGAGCAATGTGTGATCCTGAATGATATCCACATCGATATCATGGACTATATCAAGCCCGCGTATTGTACGGAGGCTCAGGTATGTCATCGCAGTACCTTATTCTGACTCCTCTAATTGCTCCGTGGCAACTTTTCAGTTCCGAAGCATGTGGACAGAGTTTGAATGGGAGAACCGGGTGAATGTGACTACTGTTATGTCGTATGTTCAGTTTCGTGAATTATGTCCCGTGCGTTACTCAGGTCTTCTACTACAGCGATCCCAGAGAGTATCTCCGACATGTCATGAAAGCTACGAATATGTCATGTCTAACACCTGAAGGTGCCATCTCAGGGGAATGTGACTTCTTGTCTGCGAACATGTATGCACGCAGTTTGTTCGGTACGTATTCTACGGTTGTTATTGTCATCCGTTTTCTAACAATGAATTGATACAGGTGAGGATGCTTTGGCGAATCTGAGTGTGGAGAGGACGGACGCGGGTACAATCGTTGGCCATGTTCGCATTCGCAGCAAGACGCAAGGTATTGCACTGTCATTGGGTGACCGGATAACCATGGGTATGGTGTGCTTTCTACAACCCAATTGCTCGAGACGTGCTGATGACACCCTCACAGCACAAAAGGACAATAAGCCACCTGTATAGAGTGTATCACTTTTATGTTGTTTTCGTATTCTGTCGTGGTTATACTATTTCTTCGGTTTTGTTCTCGCTTAGTTGTCGGTGTCTGAGCTAGATTGTTCATCAGTGTCGACAAGAATTCTTGCATCAGGTGAGCCGATTTAGGTCGAACGTTGTTTGGAGTGACCATTGACATGCTTCACTTATGGGGAAGAAGCAACCAACACGTACGCCTTCTCCACTCGGGAGGCATCCATGCTATGGGTTGGTTCTGGGGCCGGAGGATATACTCACCCTGTGACCATTCCTCCTCAACAGCCCATCACAGCTATGTCAAATTTCAGCTACACCTGAACCTTGGAATGTATTGCACACACTGTTACAACGAGGGGGTGTATTACCCTGACTTTATCCGCAGGGTGTTCCTTCTGGCATTCGGAACTGAGCAGGAATTTTTTAACACTGGAAACATTATGCAAAGGGCAAACAGAAAGGCATGTGCGTCGTGGCAAGAGTCCATTTGCGAGTATGATTCTAACTTCTCACAATCATTGACGGACACTCTTCGGTAGCTCCTTCTATGGACCTGGCGCATGGCGTGTTCTTGACCTATACTTTCATCTGACAGTGAACTTCCGGCTTCGCATCCTCTTTTTCCGTTATAACGAGCATGTGGTTTCATGTCCTATATAATGTGCGCCGTATATGAACTATGCCTCCTCGTTCCAGAGTGAAGAAGTGACCCAAAATGTTCTCTGTTGCTGTCCTCGTTGGATTGCTTGCCGCCACCGTCAACGCCCAGTCGCCAGTATGGGGACAATGTAAGTATGGTCTACTACCAAGGCGCTGACGTTGCGTACTTATTCAGTTTCATTATGTAGGTGGCGGTATTGGGTGGACAGGAGGTGAAGTATATCTCTCGTGATCTCACGTGTAGCAGATGTTCATTTTTTTTTCTATGCAGCTACTACTTGTGTTTCGGGCACAGTGTGTACGAAACTCAATGACTATTATTCTCAGGTTCGTCTCAGCATCTCATATCTGCTGCGAAACAGCACTGACTATGCCCAATTCCGCTTTCCAGTGCCAGCCTGGAGCTGCCCCACCACCAACTACGGCCAACCCACCACCTCCCTCAACGACCGGCGGACCCGCTCCTACTTCCGCACCTGCTGGTGTCACGTTGTACCTTGCAGGAGACTCGACCACTGCTCCTGACACCGGAACAGCTTACGCTGGCTGGGGTACACAGATTGGCAAGTATTTGAGCATTCCCATCAACAACCAGGCAGTTCCCGGAAAGAGCTCTCGCAGCTTCACCGATCTCGGATACTGTGAGTTTTTGCGTCGTGCTTGCCTTCATGGAAGGACGTCTTGCTAAGATTCTACGGACCCTAGTCAATAACATCATTAACTCCGCTAAGACCAACGATCTTGTGATCATTGAGTTCGGACACAATGAGGGCGGTGGTCCTGCTGGTAACCCTCAACAGGGTGTCTGCCCCGGGACTAGCTTGACAGCTACCTGCCAAGAGTACGCTTTCGAAATGCGGGGCCTAGTTTTCTGTACTAACTTCGCCATTCAGCCCGAGTACCGGACAAACCGTCTACACCTATTTCAAGTATATGGAAGATGCGATTAACTCTCTCAAAGCCAAGGGCGCAAAAGTTATCGTGTCTTCTCAAACACCGAACAACCCGTTCAAGGATACTAGCGGCACTCCCGTCTATGTCTCGTATGCTCAGCAGGTCGCTCAGCAGACTAGTGTGGCATACGTCGATCATTTCTCCTACACACTGAAGCAATATCAGGCATTGGGTGCCAACACAGTGAATGGTTACTTCCCTGTGGACACCATCCATACTAGCAGCGCCGGTAAGTACTCATATCTTTACCCCTTTGTTTTAGTTGCTAACGAGCTCACCGTACTTCATATAACAGGTGCAGATGTTGTGGCTCAGGCCTTGGTGCGCGGCGTGCTCTGCGTTTCCGGTAATCCGCTCGCGCCGTATGTCAAGAATACGAATGTACAGCCAAGTGAGTGTCTTTCATGTTCGCGGCCACGGTGACTGATGTATCACTTACATAGGCACCTGCATTTGAGAAAAGAGCGAGCGACCGTTGGTACTAAACGGTAGTATATGCCTGAGGGCTTTCTGAAAAGGTTGTAGTTACATCCATCTTCTACGTATAATGTCTGTACGATGTATACTATGCGAGTCAGACCGTCGAGGGATCTTCTTCATTGAATCGTCCAGCCTCGGGGCACCACCTCAGAGGAGGCTCAGCGCTCAGCACCGTAGCTCCTGCAACGCCAACTTGAAGTACTCTTGCTTGAGGTGTAGGCAGTGTCCACTATCATGTTTTCGCTTTAGATGATTCTCCCGGAATAAACGAAGGCGAAGGGGAGCAGAACCCTTTGCAATGCTCTATCCCACGGACATCGTCCCGTCTTCGTTCATGACGATGTCTTCGTCATGTCCTTGTGAACCCGATTCAACATCTGCAGCACCTTTCTGGACGAATGTGTCCAGCATCGTCGTCGGTCGTGCCTTATCGTCTTTCTCTTGAAGAGCTTTAGGTTTACGTTTCGCTTGTGCATCTGGGTTATGCCAAGGAATTATTTCTACAAAGACAAATGTGAATATGCTGGTCAAATGTGTTCATAGGGTTGCTGACCATCCAAGAACATGAACTTGTCTGCCTTTCGCACAACAGTAGCTGTATATAATGAACGAGAGATCAGACAGGTAGCGTGTGGAGAGAGCAGTATGCTTACCGACGTCTCTGTATTGGACCGTAACTCTGCTCCCTCTCTGGGCAGATATGCATATTTCTTCCGCCATCTGCTTGATGAACTCCTCTGCAGCGAGAGAAATTAGGTATGTAGCTTCTCGAGCGACTATTGGGAGCTCCTGGGACGATCATCAATGGTGATATACAGCATGTCAAGAAGGACCAGATATACCTTATCTGCCTTGAGTATCTTCTGAACTCTGGAGAAAGGTAGAAGTGATTTCCCAGGCTCTCTGGTGATAGGCTGACCATTTGCCTCTTTTCTCTTCTTGGTCGGCTTCGACTCAGGCAGATCACTCTCCTGCTCCTGCTGAGTCTCGTCATTCACGTCGGCTTCATCGTTGTCTGATATTGTCTGTTGTTCAGGGAGCGACTCTTCAGGTTGTGTCTCAGAAGGTGCGGGGGATGTCATGGTATAGTGTGTGGACTTGGCTAACGAAGAATATGGTGCCGAAATTGCCTACACGCGAGGCGCGTCAAGTCGCGAGTTGTCACGCGTGACAACTCGCGATTCAGAATTGGCATTCAAGTTAAGTGTTGAACGACCTACTCGCTCTCCCTTCTCACATGAATGCTGTGTACAAGACCTTCTCAGGTTGTTCTTCGAAGTACAGGTGAAGTTTCAACGCAAAAGCGAGCGTCATTACAAAAGGTCATCATGTCAATGGGATCATGAGCCGTAAAGAGTAGGCTGCTCATCACACGCCAGAGGTACGGTATAATGGGTGCTATGAGTAGCTGCAGCCTGATATAGAGCATTGAAAGAGCTTCCATGCGATACTGGAACTCCAAGACCAAGCGAGCTCACGCTGGTAGTGATAGGCGAGGAGGAAGGAAGCTCCATGTACTGCGCGCGTCGTTCAAGTAGTCGGTTAAAATTATCCTATACAAACTACTCAGAGAGGAAAGTTTTGAATCACTATCGAAACGCACCATTCTCTCGATACCAATCAGCGAACCGAATCCCTGCATCCGTTCTTCACTCGACTGGTCTAAGAATTCGTTGAACGTAGTCTGGGTCAAGATGATGGCAGCTATGAAGTGATTCATTCCATTGAAGCCTGCGATGTCGTTTTCCTCAGACTATGGAACGTTAGCAGACCCCGAGCTCATGAACAGACTTCGTACCTCTTCCTCATTGACTGTTTCTAGCCACGATCGATCATCCCAGATGATGCCGCCTGTTTCATCCCGAGTTTCTGCTAGGTCTCCATACAATCGAACGAACTTGGCAGCTTCGTCTACGGTGCAGGCAAAAGCATACTCGGGCATGGTTTCCTTACGTTTGTTCCCCATCTCGTTGGCTAGATTAAGATCACGTCTTAGCTTGTTTACGGATTTCACGACGGGAGGTGAGAATGGGTCAAGATTGGCTCGAGAAGTTTCTTCGCCCCGTTTATCATAGCAAGAGTGGGGAAATGCCTCAAAAATCACAAGAAGGTGGTTATAGCGCCAGGATGCCTGTGCGATGGTGTCCGTGAGCTCCTGACATTGAGAAGGCAAGGAAAGGAGCGGGACTAAAATAACGGCTGTATTGTCGTCGAGAATGATATGGACGTCACCCAGAGACTCTCGCTCAACAAAGTCAATTGCGCATGTAGGCGAGGATAATTGCCGTATGAGTCCTCGTTTGAGTACGGTATCCATTGATACCATGTAAGTATGAAGATAAGCCGCTATAGGATAGGATGTAGGGAGCAGCAGTGTATTCTTGTCTATCAAGTCAGTTGGAACGTGCCAGTCGTTGGAGATCTGAATTTGTGGAAAGTTATTAGCGTCTGAGTCGTGGATTAATGGGGTATTGTCCCGTGCGGGCGAAGACACTTCAGTAGCCCTCGCGACCGTCGAGCGTAACTGAAGGAAATTTGCCAAATATTGTCGTACAGAAGGAGCAGCTATTGAGGGGATGGCCGCATAATCAAGTATCGGCTGAGCAGTCTCAGGAGTTACATCATCACCACCAGGCGTCTTGTCTTCCTTGACATGATTGGAAATTATGGGTTCCGCAGATAAATAGTCTGGCGATTTTTGAGTAGCATCATTCGCAGGTCCAGTAGAACGTTGAGTAGACTCCATGGAAAGCGGCAAGAACACTTGAGAATCGCGAATATTGTCTGGAATGTGGAAACGAGATTCATAACCACCAGAGACCTCGAAAGGCGAATCATAGCGAGCGGAAGAACGATAGACTGGTGATGGATAGTCGCTTTGTGTATGTATCGGGTCGAGGTCAGGAAATAGGTCTCCATCGTCACGGGGACCGTCAAAGCCTTCAGCGTCAGTCGATAGTTGGCCAAAGATTCCATCGCTGCCCAGCTCATCGTCAACAAGCTCTTCGAAGAATACACCAGAATCTTCGGATGGCTTCATGTTAGAGTTGGCTGTATTGGGAGCGTTCAAGATCAAATCGTCAAGGTCAAGCTGTACATCGTCCAATCTTCTGCGCTTCGAGGATCGTTCATCCAAGTTTTCCTGAGCACTTTCAAAGTTGTCCGGTTCAGCACAGGATTCCGCAGGCTCGGGTCGACCGTTCAGGCGTCGCATTTCTTGGCCCGTGAGGATGAAGCCGCAATCGTTCTTGAGCGGCGCACGACTGTTGGTTGAGTCGTCGTGTCGGTACCATTCTCGAACAGAAACAGTAGCATGGTGCAACTGTGAGCCTTCGCTAGTATAAACTATCGTCACACCTTTGAGTAGCCTAGACAGCTCGGCATCAATTATGTCAGGACTCATTTCAATGTTGGCATAGAAATCGCTCTTGATATCGTCGTCCAGTACTCGAGAGACCTCTTCGTGTGTTGGGATTGAGGTTCCATAATTGAAGGGTCTGAAAGCCCATACATCAATAACACGTCAAACTTCACCTTGCACAAGGCAAGATGTATCATACCGCCAATTCAGCTCAATGTTAAGCGATTGAAGGCCCTTGACTTTCTTCAAGAATGCACCTTCATTGTCCGTCTTCACCACAGTCGTAGTTTCAGTCGCATCCTCCCTCCTAGGTTTTCCGCAATGTACCATACTTGTTAGCGTCTTCGGAAAGTACATGTCGTTAGGTGGATGGTCCGTAGGTGGTGGAAGCCTCGGGACTGGATAACGTGTCAGCTGCATGCGAAACCAGCGGCGAGCTGAAGCATACCGTCCATGAGCAGACTCTCCTTCTCGTCAAGCCTCTCATTGACGATCCATTCCACAGGATCTTCGAGTTTGGCATTGCCATGGATTTCTGCGAGTATTTGCGCAATATCATTGCTGCTCTCGCTATCAAGAATTGTTGGTATTTGTTCCTCCAAGTCTGATGGTTGTCTCATCACGGAGTCAGTGATGTCTGGCGAGGAAGGCTGGGATTTGGATGTCGAGACAATCTGGGCATCAGCTATCTGAATAGGGGTTCTGGTTTGGGATACCGGGGTAATGCCTGCAGGGGCTAAAAACGTAGACAGACTGGGTGCGAAGTGTTAATGGATAAATGTCTCCTGCGGAAACATGACCAACCTTTCATTCTCTCCAAGTCGCTTCGCCCGCTCACCCCCACCCCCGAACTTCTCGGCTCGAGGGATTTCGTGCTCATCTGACGCTTGTATTTGGTATGAGAAACTAATCATCAAGACATTGCAACATACCGACCGCTGAAGTCCATAGCCTTCGCTGATACAACATATCTGGAGTTGGAGAGGAAGATTCCAGAAAGAGCTCATCAATTTGATCGCTTTTGCTGGAGGCTAAAGATGGCGTTGAAGAAGGAGATGTGTATACAGCTTCTAAGAGATGACATAACACTCAGTTGACCGAATCTCACAAGGAAGGTGTAACATACCCCAGCCGTTGACGATAACCAAATGGGCGTTGTCGAGGTCAAAGCCACCATCGTCTACCTCTACCGCGGATACTAGTTTTTCTGCCGCAAGGTCTTCCATCGTGTGCATCCTGAATTGTTTCGGAAGATTTTCTCGAGTGTCGTGGAGAGTACCGCCAGGGCCACGGGCTCGTGAGAATATTGGAGGAGACATAGATCGAGGAAAGTCGGGCGATGGTGAGCTTGATCGTAAGAAGTCTTGAACTTTGCGATTAGGGACAACCGACGTGGAAAGTTTGGAGGACGCAGGATTTGACTTGATCATGTCAATCACGGGCTGTCGGAGATCTGCTTCCAGAATGAAACGTGTAGCCCTAAGATGATTAGACGATGAAGATAGGAAAGTGATTGCATGGGTATATGCGCATACAAGATATCCTGTGGAGCTGAATAGCACGGAGAAGGTGCTTCAACGACATCCACCGTGGAAAACTTGAATGAATTCAGTAGTTGACGTTGCGATTCAGGACCAAAGCTTTGGCCCTCCTTTCTACCTAACTTCGGTGTTTCCAGTACTGAGCGTTTGGTCAGGATGGGAGATATGGGCCGTTTACTTCTCCAAGCAACATCTGCTAATATTAAGAAGGTCCAGAGGCATTTGGACTATGGCATTAACTCACCGTCAGGATCAGTATCCCAGCAACGAGTGGAGGGGGCTTGACGCCGTCGCTCGTGTGGCAGATTGCTTTTGAGATGTTGAAGAACTTTAGGCAATGTAGTCCACTGCTCCATATAAGCATCCAGTCCATCCAGTTTGTACATCCTCAAGAGGGTCTCATATATACTCGATTCAAGAATCGGATTCATAGGATCCACGGTAGACACAGGAACAAGACATTCCGACAGTAGCTGTGGGTAGAATTATCTAAGTACTTAGCCATGCAACAATGTTGAAGCTCACCTCTGAGACAGCATTTTGTGTGAAAGCAACATAATCCGTCGTTAAATGTGTGAGGGCGTAATTGAGTAGTAAGTGCCGGATATGAACACGCAAGTCGACTTCCGAGTCGGCCGGCATGTTAGTAGACAGGTTCAGTCTGGCAATGTGTTAGAGTTGAAGAGCAATTTTCAACCAATAAGGTGCGTCGAGTACCGAAAGATTGTGAAAATCTTCGTGCAACTTGACCTTGAACGTTTGAACGTTGAAGCAAAGTTGCTTTAAATGAGGTTGAAACGTTGAACGCGACGCGACGCGTCTTGCTCACGTGGTGGCTGCATTTGTCGAGTGGTTGGTGGCCGCCAGGCTCGACCAGCAGGTCCTTCCAATGCCTTCAGACTGTCCCAATCCTTTTCGTTCACCATTAGTCTGGCTGCACCCCAAACCCTGTGCTACAATCCTGCTAACTGAAAATCTTGCATAATGGAATCTGAACTCAAGGTGCTCCGTAAATCTCGTGGGGAGGCCCCAATGGTCATCTGCGTGGAATGTACGGCAGGGAGTCTTCAGAAGATGCTTGCTGATTCTCTCACATTGTCATGAGACGGCATGTACGGAATTCTTGACCTCATCCACACCATCTCATCCAATCTTTCCCGTGGAGTAAGAATAACCACTCATCCTATATAGTTCCGCGCCCGTCCTGAATCGCTTTTCCCCTCAACCCTCAAACCGGCACTTGCAATGATTCATATGCTAAATTTCATTTTTTCCTCTGTTCTATGGCTTTATGTCACAGTTAGCGCGACGTCCGGCAGTCCTAATCTCCAAGTTCATCTTACCTCAGGAACATTCCTAGGCCAGACGTTGTCTCCTGGTATGGACAGATGGCTCGGTATTCCTTATGCACAAGCTCCCCTGGGAGACCTTCGTTTTAAGGCACCAGTTGCCATAACTCGGCCATCTATAACTGTACGAAACGCGTCCACGTTCGGAAATGCTTGCCCACAAGTACCCTCTGGGAGTTTAGGTGCTCCTACGTCGGAGGATTGTCTATTCTTGAATGTACGTACTACGATATACTCTTTATCCTCGTTTGGGTTCATCTGTTACTTGACACTAGGTATGGCGTCCTGCGGGAACTGGCGTTGATGCAAAACTTCCTGTCTTGTTATGGATTCATGTAGGTATCGGGTAAACAACGCATCTTCCCTCTCAGGCTTAAGATACGTAATTGCAGGGTGGTTCTTTCATGACAGGGTCAGTTGTCTACGGTATATATCCCCGGTCCGAAGCTTAAACCCGTCATCACACTTAGCGCTGCATCTGACCCTTCGTGGGATCCGACTCGTAAGCTTTTCATGTCTCTATTCATGCAAAAAGGGTGTCATATGGTGCGCCAGGGATTATTCAGAGAAGTGTACCTGTCGGAAAGCCGATTGTCTTTGTGTCCATGTGGGTCAGATTTGGCCATGTATTTTTGGATCATGCTAAGTTCGTCCTCGGCAGCAACTATCGACTTAATACTTTTGGTTTCGTGAGTCACATTAACACACGCCCGTATGGCTCCGTTAACGACTCTGCTCAGCTATCAACGTCACACCTCGCGCCTCAGGACCTCAATGCGGGTCTTCACGATCAGAGAATGGCTTTCGAGTTCATCCAAAATAACATCGCCATGTTCGGAGGAGACCCTTCCAAGGTAAGTGTAACCTCATGCGTCTGGTTGTACATCATGCATGACTCACCAGGGTCCACTTCCATAGGTCACCATCTGGGGACAGGTATGCATTCCTTTCTATATTTACCATGAACATATTTAGATCCTCTCGCAGTCGGCTGGCGCGGGGAGTTCGGAATCCCATGTTGTCTTCCCGGCTACCAGAAGTCTTTTTCGTGCTGCAATCTTGAATTCTCCGACTGGGCCCATGTGAGCATTTACGATAGGTGCAGGGCTGCATAAATGTGCCAATTGAATTTGGTCTGCAGTAAGAATTGTCCACCTGCCAGCCGCTACGACGATCCTGGATTACCATTCGCACGTTTGCTTAACCTGACTCAATGTACTGCTGGTCCAGGTGTCATTTCGTGTTTACAGGGCATGTCTTTCGAGGCACGTGTTTCACCTCTTTCTATTGTTTGCTGCATCTCACAATACTTTACAGGCACTACAGAATGTCTCCCTGACCATGACAGGGGAGGCTCTCAATGGTCAACTTTGGGAGCCTTCCGTTGGTCCGCCAGGTAGCTTCATCACTCTCCGGCCTTCGCTACAAATTGCAAGCGGTAACTTTTTGCACATTCCGATCCTCGCTGGAACAAATGTTTGTTTTTTTTCTTCATTTGCAGCCTTGATCAGTTCAGACCATCTGACGTTGTTGATCAAGGTGAATGAAGGTACTACGTTCAGTCAATCGGTTCGCAACCTCAGCATTTCCCCGGAACAAGAAGATCCTGCTTTCGACAACTTCATTAGAAAGCTTATGGTTGATCCTGCGCCTATTACTACTGACGTCCTGGATACTATCCATGAGCTGTTTCCCGCTAATTCCACTGCCAATGGAGCACCCTTTGCTACCGGTGACTCTCTCTTCGATAGAGCGGAAGCATGGTACACGAATCAAAACTTCCATGGGCCAAGGCGATTATTGTTCAACAAGGCTGCGTCGCTTGGACAGAAGCTGTTTGCATACGCCTTCCGAGAGTTCATACCAGGAAATCAACGTTCACTTGGAGGTAAGTAAACCAAGTTGAGTCATAGTCATGCAACTCTGACAAGTGGTAGTTTTCCATGGTTCCGAACTCTCTTTACTATTTGGACCTGTGCCTAATCCCGTAGAAAACGCATTTGCAAACCAAATGCTTGATTTTTACATCAATTTCGTGAACGATATGGATCCTGGAGGTATGCACCTTCATTGTGAATGAACGCGATCAAGACTTAGCCATCTACAGGAGGTTGGCCAGAGTTTGATCTCACGACTAAGAGTGTCCTGCAGTTATTGCGAGACAATGTCACGATCATCCCGGACGGTCAGTCAGGTTGCATCAATGTACGATGTAGCTGATGTGATGCCGTGTTCACAGATTTTTTGCTAGACCAAACGAATTTCCTGATTGAACCGCGGGTCTTGGCTGAATTTCAGAAGTAGCCATTGGAATCGGTTGTTTACAACGAGGTTGCTTAGGCTATGACTATCCGAATTCCATGTATCTCAGCGAAGTAGCCGGCTGTGCATGTATAGCTGGGTAACCAACCAGATATCCGCTTGACCTTATACACGAATAGGATCCACAGTGAGTACATGTTGTCAATTTGTATACGAACATCTTGTAAGCATTCTTTGTGAAGTTTACTCACACGTTTGAGGGTTAAACGACTGTGCAGGGCTGCGATCAAGAGTTCCAATTGGACGTCATTACGTGTTGGACGGATTCTTTCTCAAGTGATGCACCTTTAACTGCTTCCCGTCTAGAAGTCTGGGTTCCTCAGGAACATCCCCATGTTACACCAGCTAACTTCGGACAATGCACTGGCCGAGCTATAAACACATTCGTCATGAGACCGATCCTTTTTGGTTGCCGCAGCGTACTATAATACCTCGCGTTCTCAGCCACCGCACCCAATGGTAAATCGTTAGCTGACAGTGCCTACACAATGATGTTTCCTCTCCTGTCTCTAATCATTTTGCTTCTGCCTGTCAATGTGTTCCCCGGAACCACGGCACTTAATCCTCTGCAGGTAAACCTCACCTCCGGGACATTCCTGGGACAGACGGTGCCCAACGGGACCGACAACTGGCTAGGCATTCCATTCGCTAGACCGCCTATCGGTCCATTACGCTTCAAAGCACCAGTTGCCATTACTCGGCCGCCCGCAGCGGTGAAGAATGCTTCTATTTTCGGAGATGCTTGTCCCCAGACACCGTCCAATTCTCTGGGCGCACCTCAAAGCGAAGACTGTCTTTTCCTTAATGTACGTAATGACGTTTCACAGTGCGACTTGCCAATATTTACTTGCTGGTTCCTTAGGTATGGCGTCCAGCAAGTACTCAGGCTAATGCTAAACTTCCAGTGTTGGTCTGGTTCTATGTAAGTACTGTGCATTTTGTAATTGTGGTTGGCGCGACCTTATTTTGCGTTACAATAGGGGGGTGCATTCATGAATGGGTACTGTAAATCTCTTCGTACTACTCGCTGCAGGCTCTGACTTGACGGTGCAAAGCGCGGCGTCCGATCACTCCACTGACCCTACTCGTATGTGAATTTTTCTTGTGTGAGCACCCTCCTTCACCGACCAAAATCAAGGGATCATACAAAGGAGTGTTGCAATTGGCAAGCCAATCATGTTCGTCTCAGCGTGCGTATTCATCTTCTCTCGTTGAATGCCCTTGTTTACTTCAATCATACAGCAATTATAGGGTGAACACGTTCGGCTTCGTGAGCACAATTTTTCTTGCGATCATGTCATCGTGACTAACCTTCGCCCAGCTTTCAAGTTCTCATGTCGAACCGCAAGACCTGAATGCTGGATTCCATGATCAACGTTTGGCTCTGGCGTTTTTGCAAGACAATCTTGCTGCTTTTGGAGGGGATGCATCAAAGGTCACAATCTGGGGTCAGGTAAGGAACTCGATCGCCGGACAGGTTCACATTGTTGAACCTGCGTATAGTCCGCCGGTGCTGGTAGTGCGGAGACGCATGTACTCTTCCCAGCTCCTGGAAGGAGTCTTTTCCGTGCTGCTATTTTTGATTCTTCGACCGGGCCGTTGTAAGTGATCGAAATATTCTCTGGATTCTATGTATACGACGCCTGGATGACCGTTGGCCGCAGTAAAAACTCACCACCTGCCAGTCGCTACGATGATCCTGGGTTTCCATTTGCACGTCTGCTAGAGGCAACTGGGTGCTCCTCCGGACCGGACTCGGTATCATGCTTACAAGCAGTTCCGTTCGAGGTACATAGTCGTCGTCGTTATTTGCGCAGCATTGTGGGCTAATGCTTTACGAATTTTGAAGACTTTGCAGAACATTTCTGTCAGTATGACAGAGGCTACGCTGAATGGTCAACTCTGGCAACCTTCACTGGGCCCTCCAGGCAGTTTTGTAACGCAGAGGTCTTCTCTGCGGATTGCGAGTGGGAATTTCTTACGAGTTCCCATTCTAGCTGGCACAAATGTGAGATGTCCTAGTTATATATTGGAAATCACGCTCAAATACCTCATGGCACTACATCCAGTTAAACAAAGGAACTGTATTCAGTGAATCCCTACTCAATCGTGACATTCCTTCTGACCAGGAAGACGCGGCGTTCGACAACTTCATTAGGGAGCTTATGATTGATCCTGCTCCCATTACCAATGACACTCTCAAGCGGATTCACCAGCTCTACCCTGCCAATTCATCCGCGAATGGAGCTCCATTCGCAACTGGTGATTCGCTTTTCGACCGGGCCGAAGCATGGTACACCGACAACATGTACCTAGGACCAAGAAGGTTATTGTTTAACAAGGCTGCGACCCTGGGACAGACGCTCTTCACGTATTCTTTCAGGGAGCAGCTTCCTGGGGCTAGCCCGACATTGGGAGGTACGTTGTGACACAGCTCTACATGGTACTGTTGATTTCTGACATCTTCTAAGTGTTCCATGGTTCTGAGTTAGCCTTGTTGTTTGGCCCTGTGCCTACAGCGGTGGAAAACACTTTCGCTAATCAAATGACGGATTTCTATATTAACTTCATTAACGATCTCAACCCGGGAGGTATGTCCACCATGGTTCCGAACGTTAAGTCCTAGCTTGCTTAGAAAGGAACTGTTCTTAGGTGGATGGCCTGTGTTTGACAGCAAGTCGAAGAGCGTCATGCAGTTACTGCGTAACAACATCACCATTATCCCAGATGGTCAGTGCTATTCATCTCCTGTATATTTCTCAAGATACTCATTTGCCATTGTATGTAGACTTTGAGGTACAGAAGACTGATTTCCTCACTTCCCCCAGCATCCTAGCCGAATTCCAGAGGTAATCCACGGGGACAGGACGACTATAAACTCTGCGGCTTGTCTGTTCAATCGATCTGACATAATGATATTGTACTATCATTACTGTACGGAATACTCCACCGAACTGTTCCCTGTCACGGTCACATGTCCGGGACAGTAATAGTTTTCTCAAGCAAATACACTAACATAAATCTTCCATGTGTTGAAGTTCGGGACTTACATCTAGATGAAGTTGGCTACTCTCTCATGAATCGTCACGTAGGCCTATGCAATCCAGAGCCTAACGGCACATAGAAGTACGTTCATCACCTTCTCCGTGTCATGGGACCTAGCGTTCGGAATACTCACTGCCGCTCTATTGGTCGTCTATGTATAAAATACAGACCTGTTCTATAGCTAGAGGCTGTGGACACATTGTGAACCACTGCTGGCTGCAACATGCTCCACCTCGGCCTTGTCACCTTTCTCCTGCCGCTCGTTGCCTTTGCTGTGTTAGCAGCACCAGGCCCGCTCCAAGTTCGCCTTACCTCTGGCACGTTTCGCGGTCAGACTGTTTCCAATGGGACGGATCGATGGTTAGGCATACCATTTGCTCAGCCACCAATTGGTCCGTTACGATTTAAGGCACCAGTCGCCATTACTAGGCCGTCTGTCAATGTGCAGAATGCGTTCACATTCGGAGATGCTTGTCCACAGGTTCCTTCTGATACCTTAGGTGCTCCGCAGAGCGAGGATTGTCTTTCGCTAAACGTATGTGATACTTCCACATGGCCCAACGGAAGGCTGATAACCAGTCTGTGGGCCGTTAGGTATGGCGTCCGGCCGGCACAGCGAGCAATGCCAAGCTCCCGGTCTTAGTCTGGTTCTACGTGAGTTAAATTTCGTGCGAATTCCCGAATGCTTAACTGAACGGAGTTAGGGAGGCGCTTTCATGAATGGGTATGGTGGATTATCATCGAGCCGTGGGTGATAGACTTCTGAATCGATTATCCAGCGCAGCATCCGATCATGCCTACGACCCAACGCGTGAGGATCCAATATTTTGGTTGAGGTTGACTGCATTCATCTTTTAGTATCCAGGTATAATCGCACGAAGCGTTTCTATTGGAAAACCAATCTTGTTTGTTTCAGTGTGCGTTTTAGTCTGCCATCATACAAATCTCTTGTTCACGTTCAGTAAACAGCAACTATCGTGTCAACACGTTCGGTTTCGTGAGTTGACTAAGTGTAGTCTTTTGTTGATACATCTGATTTCAAGTTCGGGTAGCTTTCAAGCCGCCACGTCGCTCCCGAAGATCTCAACGCCGGATTCCACGACCAACGTCTGGCCCTCAGCTTCGTTCAAGATAACATTGGTGCTTTTGGTGGAGACGCGTCCAGGGTAACAATTTGGGGCCAGGTAACTATGTCAATGCTGAAATCGGTGTGTTGTGTTCTGAGCTTCAACTCTAGTCTGCCGGTGCTGGTAGCGCTGAAGCACATGTCCTCTTTCCTGCTCCGGGAAGGAGTCTTTTCCATGGCGTCATTCTTGACTCTGCAACCGGGCCATTGTGAGTGGTAGCAGCATTACTTTATACGTATGATTTCATATGACGTCTGATGATGCAGTAAGAACTCGCCACCTGCAAGTCGCTACGACGATCCTGGCTTCCCATTCGCCCGCCTACTGGAGGCGACTGGATGTCCTGAAGGACCAACTGCGTTAGCCTGCTTGCGAGGAGTCCCGTTTGATGTATGCGCTTTCCCTGTGGACATTTCTGGCTGCATCTGACATATATTATAGACTTTACACAATATCTCAGCTACGATGACCGATGCTACTTTAAACCATCAGCTATGGCAACCTTCCGTTGGTCCCCCGGGTAGTTTTGTTACTATCCGGCCTTCTCTGAAGATCGCGAGTGGTGACTTTTTGAATGTCCCAATTATAGCTGGCACGAATGTCAGTCATGCAACCTTCTAATAACCTCCTGCTCAAACCACTCTAATATAATGACTACAGACGAATGAAGGTACGACGTTCAGCACAACGCTCCGCAACCTAGGCATTCCCCCAGAACAAGAAGACGCCGCTTTTGACGACTTCATCCGAAGACTCATGATTGATCCTACACAATTAACCACTAACACGTTCAACCGAATCCATGAACTCTTCCCTGCAAACTCAACTGCGAATGGTGCTCCGTTTGCCACTGGGGATTCATTGTTCGATAGGGCCGAACAGTGGTATACTGATAACATGTACCTCGGACCGAGGAGGCTGTTATTCAATAAAGCTGCGACACGGGGACAAAAATTGTTCGCGTATGCTTTCAGGGAGTTTATACCTGGCAATGACCCTACTCTGGGAGGTGAGTCGACATTGTCTTCCGGAATATGAGAGAGAATCTGAATGCTCATTACTTTGTACTAGTCTTCCACGCATCTGAGTTGCCTTTGCTCTTCGGTCCTGTACCCAACCCAGTAGAAGACACATTCGCTAAGCAGTTCACGGACTTTTACATCAACTTTGTCAATGACTTGAATCCTGGGGGTATGTGATACTGCTAGGTCCTGGCTGTGGCTTCATTTACATAAATCATCTGCTCACAGGTGGATGGCCAGTATTCGATGCCAAGTCAAGGAGCGTCATGCAATTGAAGCGAGACAACATCACCGTCATTCCAGATGGTCGGTCCCCCGAGTTCTTCTACATGATTCATCTACATTGATATTCTTATTTCATACAGACTTTCAGCTGGAGAAAACCGAATTCCTGACTTCCCCGGAGGTCCTCGCTGAGTTCATGAAATGATCCCATGTCGAACTGATCAACTGTATGAAACGTTGCGACTATACAATATCATATATGATTGATTTGAGTTCCTTGTGACATACTACTTACAATTACTACAATACAGGTATGACGACAACGACGATGATGCAAGGATGTACACTATAGAACTATAACTGCTACATTTGAGACAGGTTATGCAAGAAAGTCCTTGAAGACTTGTATGTCAAGTAAGAAACAGTCAGGAACCCCAAGTAAGAGAAGATGAAATTACAAGCAATGGGAGGAACGTCAATGAATATTGCAAAATGCTAGAGAAACTCAGTTTCCACATAAATACCGTACAGAAAAGGGGACTTCGACACGAGCGCAGCTCAAATGATATATTTCTTCGTCTTCTGCTGCGCTAGACAGGGGCTCGAGGTTGCAACGTCGTTAGATGACGACGCATCCGAGTGTGAAAGCGTAAGCGAATGCTTTCGTCTCGGCAACCCAGTATTCTCAGGCTTGTAAGTCAAAGTCTGATTCGCGGGCCCATTGTTAGCCCACTGTTGACAAAGCGAAGTGATATCCGGATGACTAGTATGTGAACGTCGAATAGAAGGACGTGGAGGTGGTGCCGTGGATGAGGACATGCTCAGAGTGAACAAGCGATGACTGAATTCTCGGGAAGATTGTCGTGTTGGTGCTCGTGAGGATACAGGGTCCTTGGGGAAGAGAATTTGAGAGTTTGACCTTCGTCGGCGGACAGAGGTTGGCGTCAGACGTGGCGCCGATGGTGGCAGAGCTGCAGCGGTGGAGTTCCGACGAGTAGAAGGGAAAGACTTGGCATTTGTACGAGGCGCGTTTCCTTGCGGCTCAGTAACCACAATATTTTCCTTCTCCGAGTCACTGACTTGAGGTGAACTCCACGGTGTAACCCAACTTGGTTCCTCCTCAGGCGTGTCGGCACCTTTCGAAGAACTAGACTCGTCGTCCGTGGAAGTTACTCCAAGGGCAGCAGAGATGTCTTCACTGGCAGTCTTGCATTCCGTGCCATCACCCTTAACGACCCTAGCGCTGTTGTTATTGATCTCCTGCTCGAGCTCTTCTTCCGCTTGACCTTCGAGAGCTTGGCGAGAGTCGCTTTGAGCACCGGGGAAGACATCACGGACGAATTCTCGAGCTGAAAGGAAAGCTCGTCGGGAGGTTTCCAGGAACGGGATTGACTGGAATACATGAACCTAGAAAGAAAAAGTGAATCAGCAGTGTTGAATATGAGCTACAGGTGTAATGCTTACAGCATCCTCGTAAAGCTCATGCCGAACCTCGACACCAGCCAAGGTTGCCTTATGAGCCAACAAGGTAATCTCATCTCTAAGCACTTCCGCATCTCCAGCTTGAATCAACATCGGCGGCAAACCCTTGAGATCGCCGAACAACGGACTAGCATATGGATGAGTAAGATACTTTTCCATATGTTCACCGAGATAGCAGGCAATGGGATTGAGATGGTCGCCCGGCAGAGGTTTAGGTACGATATCATATTGAGCGTTAAGTTCCCAAGAATCGCAGCTCATAGTAAGATCTTCAAAGTTGAAGTAGGCGAGGAAAGAAGCACACAGAAATGATGACGTCAGTGATTTGTCGTTAGAAACAGACATCAAGAGGCACTCACCAACCCAAGGTGACATGAGAATCGCGCCACCAGGAAGTGGGTACCCATTGTCACGAAGATACATCATCAGCGCGAGCGAAAGTCCTCCACCGGCGCTATCTCCGACCACAATGATATTGGAGGGGGAAATGTGCAGGTCATCAATCATTCTAAAGTACGCCGAAACGGCGTCGTGTAATGGACCTGGGAAACGAGTCTCAGGAGCAAGACGATAATCGACAGCTACATTTGAGGGAGGTTAGTGAAAGAACCTGATTGTATGCGCATATACGAACAGAACAATCTAGCATCGAGAGCCTTAGCAAGGGGTATCGTAATAAGCCTGTGAGTAGCAGCACTGGACGTATAGTAAGCACCTAGAAAGCAATGATAGAATTGGTATATCTATAATTGACTCGCAAAACAAACTTTTCGTACCTCCGTGCAAATAAAGAACAACCATCTCTTTGCGTTTCGGAGGATGTCGTTCCCGTCGTTTAGTCTTGCTCTTGTCATCATTCGGCATAGGAGGCATATCAGCTTTGGTGCGTTTCGAACTCTTCCATTCACGCTGCAATCGTTGCCAAGTTCGATGCCCAACGACCCATTCGCCAGAAAGCTCCCGCGTGCCATCCTCCATGCTATCAAAGTCGGAAAGGATCCCTCGCAAACATCGTTTGCGCACACGGAAGGTCACTGGCGTCACTAACGCGTCAGACGGAACTGGAACGAGCCCCGTTACACTCATGAGTAATCGTATTGTTGTCTGGTGGGGCCATAAGTGGATCTTATGATGACGATGTCTACAATTCGACTTACAATGTCCGCAAGATGAGAATGGTGGTGGACATCTCGCATTATAGTCGACAGAAGGGTCATCTCAATGCCCCATGATGGCCTTGGTGGTCCCCGAATGCTATGTGAGAGTATAGCACCGGAGATGTCAATCACTAGCAATACCAATCTTTAGTATTTGCTTTGACTTAAAACAATATACCGCAAATACGGGATAATCAAGAGTAAGACAAAAGGGCACGTCACTCCTCTTAAGACGTCGCATCGACCGACACAGGCTCGCCAGGTTGATGAAGGTGATAAAACTCACCCTTCATAGCGGCAAAGGCACCATACTGCCAGAACTGCCAAATTTTCAGAGGAACGCCCTCTTTCTGTTTGAGCTTCGGATCTCCAACACGTGCGGAGGGTGGAAGAGAAACACCAGGAGTCTCATAGTGCCGCAGTAGTGCGGCAACGGATGCTTCCAATGTGCTCCGTTTCTCCGACTGGTCTCCCGAATCGTCTGGCTCTGAGAGAGCCCCCGCTGGGTCGCCAGAGGTGAAGAGAGACAAAGGCCAGGCCATTCGCAATGAAGAACTCGAGGTACAAGTTGGCACTCAGACCGGTACTAATACCGCGAATAGCCTTTGTCGTTGTCAGAAACGGAGAGGACAATCAAAGGGATAGCAGGAAGAGGGGAAGGGGCAAAAGACGGAGAGCTGTGGTTAAGGAGGGGTAAGTGATGCATGTAGTGCACAAGAGCACTCGAACTCGACAGAAACCACCATAGATGTCGGCCATCTGACGTATTTTTCACATGCTCCTATCGCTTACATAATCAAGAATTCGTCTCTGCTTTCCTTTTTTGGCTTCCGGGTCAACTCCGAAGTTAGTCCGAACAGACGCACACTCCTTTCTTTATGTCCCCCTCGGATACTCATCCACCATTTTCGCGTGCCGAGACGGTACAACTGAGGATGCAAATGGTTATGGGGGACCAAGTGGCGAATGCGTGTTGAACAAAAGTCCACGAATACAGCATGATCAGTACAAGTAGCGAGACTAGTAGTCATCCCCCCTGCTGACGACCTCCTTTACTGTCGGGCGCAGCAAGATCGTGTGTTCCTAGAAAGGGCGATCAGATTTGCTTGTGGGCACATGTCTAAAGCGACTACGTACGAATTGGGCTGTCATAGATCCCCGGACATCGCACAGCGGCGGATAGTCCTGAACGATACCTTGTTGGACTAAGTTGTTCAGCTGTAAAGCGCCTATTAATATATTATGACAACGGCCGGAACTTTATGGCACTTACCGCTAGGAGATATCTAGTCTCTCCAAGCCGATCGAGATACCTCCGACACCATGGTAGAGTACCGAAGTTCTTGTCGATGGTCCTGAGTAATGACTTCGCCGTCGTTAACCTAATGAATGTGAGTAGAAGCGTCAGTAACCGGATCTCAAATATTAGACGAGGTCACGCTGTGCTCACCTGAGGGGCACTTTTGGTGCATCACCCCGTTTGGCGTAATGCGAGACCTCACCCTCTTCAACAACTCGTCCACGACCTGTCGACCCGAACGTCTCAATTGCGAAATACTCGCCCTCTTCCATTTTCGTCTGATCCTCGTTCTTGACCAACATGACGCTCTTCCCAACCTTCCCACCGTGGATTGAATACAGCCCGATCGTGTGACCGCTGAGATTTTCAATTGGTTTAACTAAATGCACAGGTCAATAAGACTGGACGGTGGGATAAAGAGTACAAGAAATAAGACAAACCAGGGAGGACCTTGCCGTCGATCTCGACCTCGTAGGACTCCATCGTCTCCTGGATGGCACCCGCAATTTCACCTAGACGAACATCAATGCCAGCTTCCTATATGCACCATATTTCAATAAGCACAATGAAAATAACCATGAATAAGGGCTCATGTGTACATACCCTAATACCGGTATTGGTAGCGGCTTTGACGGCCTCGAGCAGCTTTTCATAACGATGATCAAACGAGAGAGTGAATGCAGAGTCACATATCCGCCCTTTGACTTGAACACCAATGTCAACCTTCAATACATCACCATCCTGAAGAACTAAAATAAAAAGACGAAAGCGTGAGCATGCCATGCCCTACATCATCCAATTTCCACAAAACACAAGGCTCACCTTTGGTATCCCCAGCATTAGGTGTATAATGCGCTGCACAATGATTCAGACTAAGCCCAGTAGGAAACCCAACCCCACTCTCTAACCCATTCTCCTCCACACACGCCCTGACACCGTCTTCGATCAGGTCTGCAATCTCCATCATCTTCATCCCAGGTTTGATAGTTTTTCGAGCGTACTGTCGGACTTGTCGATGGACTTCGGCCGCTCGACGGATGCTAGTGTAAGTTTCCACGGGGTCGTTGAGGATTTCTCGTTCAATATAACGCTTCTCTTCGGATGTGGTGCGCCAGGCATTGCTACACGATAAAAATTATGATAAGTAAAGAAAGTCAGGAATAAACAATACGGGGTACGCACTCGTCTTTGTACTCCTGCAACTCGCCCTCGGGGAAGTTCCCATCCGGGAACAGCTTGGTTATACCAACCCGGGGAGGATCGCTCTGCGTGAGCTTCTTTTTCTTCGACTTCTTCTTTTTCTTTTTCTTCTTACTTGCCTCACCTACAACACACCAAATGAAAATGTCAGAAACGCATTTGACTTCATGAGAACCAATACCAGCTTGTCGGGACCCACTGACGAATGGTCGCAAGCTAATAAGCTCCACTCTCGAGACCTGATAGAACAAACACGAGGCAAACTGTGTACTCACCAGTCCCAAGGACATCCGCAACTTCCTCCTCTATTTCATCCTCATCAGACTCATGAGCCTGCTCATTCTCTTGAGGTTTTCGTTTGGTCGCTTCTGAGTCGACCACCGCCGGAGCGATCATGGCTGGTCGAGTGGTTACAGTTATGCCGGGTGAGAAAGTAGGTGATTGGAGTCGTCGACTTCAAATAGTAGTTTCGAAATGTAGTCAGCAGAGACCTGATCACACTGCCCCCAGCAATACAGAAATGGAGCAAGCACGAGAGTTTGCAATTGGTAACTTGAGGGGGACCGGGCGGCGAGCGCCGATCGGCGTTCACCCGAAGTAAATCTGAAAATGGGTTTACCCCAGGATGCTTGATTGGGAAAGTATTCAGGTTCGATCCTCGATCACGTCCAGGGAGTGCTTCTCAGATCTCGACCGTTTTGAAGCTGCAGATCAGCTCGAACGAGATATATATCCACTTCTAGATAACTGGAAAGCTACAACTTCTTAGACTACAAACGACTCCGACATCTTATTCCTCCAAGGATTCGAAATATTCACCGTCACCCTCCTAGCTGCTGTAGTTTTACATTCGTGCTGGTGACCTTATACGATGGAACAGCTTTTCCCTCCTGTCTTCCTCCTCCGCACCCTCCTTCCCGGCCACAATCAATTCGCACCTGGACCACCCGTAGCTCTCTATGACAAACGTTCTGATACTAACGACCAATACAAGATCCCCACTCCGACTTCTCCGGACCCAGCAAAACCGTATGTGACGCTGACGTTTGCGCAAAGTCTGGATGCGAAGATCGCTGGTGTGGGAGGGAAACAACTGACACTGAGCGGAAAGGACAGTATGGTTATGACTCATTGGTACGCGACGATTCGTCTAAGGACGTGATATAGTGATTGACCGAAACGAAGGTTAGGATGAGGACGATGCATGATGCGATTATGATTGGCATCGGGACTGCACTCAATGACAACCCTCAACTGAACAGTAAGCATAAATAATCTATGTGTACGCTATTTTTACTGAAACATCTTGATACAGCACGTCATCTCCCAGCGTTATCAGGAAGCAAATACCACCTCCCCCGACCCATTATCCTTGATTCCAGCCTTCGTTTACCGTTAGACTGCAAGTTAATACAGAACTACAAGGAAGGACGAGGCAGAAGGCCTTGGGTGATCGGTCAGGTCTCCGAAAACTCAGATTGGGTAACCAGAAAACAAGCATTGGAGGCTGCTGGCGCGCGGGTTATCGAGGTTAAAGGCGAGAATGGTAATCCCGTTGTACCATAAAGTAATGCATTCACCGTTTGACTGATTGGTGTCTCTCAGGACGTATCTCCATTCCAGTCCTTCTTACAACCCTCCGTACACTGGGTATTCGCTCACTCATGGTCGAAGGCGGAGCCCAAGTCATCCGTTCCTTCTTTGCCGAAGCAAACTCAGTAAACACTATAATCGTCACCGTCGCTCCGACATTTGTAGGGAACGATGGGGTAGGGTACGGTGACGACCTGGTCTCTACGGCAGTAAGTTGTTTGTGAAATCCTTCAGGGATACGGTAGAACTGATTGAGGGTTGTGCTGTGGTGTAGTTGCCGAATATGGAGCCTACCAGGACGGAATTATTTGGTAGGGACGCTGTGATGACCTTGAAGGTTATACGGTGAAGGGACATTTTGAAGTGTCGTAATCTACAATTGTATACCAGTCTTTTGACCAAGTGTGAAAACTGCAGCCACTGGGGTGGGCCGGCCAATGCGCGCTGCAACCTACTCGAATAGTGACGGAATCCCGGTCAGGCGGACGTACGTGGAAGTTCCTTGCGACGATCTTAACGGCAACCTTCACCGTATTCGAGTATTGACCGTTTAGTAGTTTACTCAGGATCTTTTGCGACCGCGTCGATGCCCTGAATATGTCGCAATGTTCCAGGGGACATTTCATGTCGCACTCTAATTTATCGTACCTTCCAGAAAACTGCAAAGAGAAAACAGGATTTTCTGAGAGGTAAACTTGTAGGAATCTCAAGTGGAAGAGTATCCATGCTGAGCTGCCATTCAAGAGTTTTCCGGGAGGTCTGGAAGTACATTCCTAGGAAACCCCGATCACAACATCAATGTCCGCGATACGAAACCGAAGCAGCACAGTGACCTGAAATCTACTTGTATGGCTTACCAGAATGCATTTCAATACTCGTTGAATTCAGATGCACCTCGAATATAACCCCAAAATGAGTCCAAAGGCCCGGTCTGGTCAGAAGATGAGAGGCTACAAATCAAAATCCTTACAATATGTAACTTGCAACTCGATCCGCAGGTTCAGCGAACGACATCGGACGTGACAAACGTCGGTGAGAACAAAGCAAAGATGAGAAAGTTGCTCTGTAAAACACATAACTTGGTGCAGTCGAGTATCTACACTATATTCATTGCAACCATTAATGGATAGTTAGCGAGTATATCATATCCAACTATGATAAAATGTCGAGTCGAAACAGAAGTCGAAGCCAGGACGAACATCGGCGATCTCGTAAAAGGAACACTTCAAGCAAGCTCAGGCCATATCCACCACCACCCATGTTGATGGTCCTCGCCCCAAGCCCCTACCATCCCCCAAGGCAAAACTGTACCATCCCATGGCCAAACAGGTCCTCCTACCATGGTATATCGCTTCATTGCTTCCACATTTCCGCTTTTCAAAGAGATACTCCCACTGAGATTAAAAGGACCGACTGAGTCATTTGCTGTGGCGAAGAAAATCACTTGATCGAGTTCCTGTTCAACGGAGGTGAATGAAATGCGCATGGGAGGGTCGAGCATAAGGGTCCCGTCCCAAGCATAGCTATAAAATCCAACCCATCGTGGTCGAGTTTCTGCTGGTAGCAACGAATTGAAGGGGAAGTCGGACGTGGAAAGCCGCTGTCCAAGTTGAAAGTTATGCATAGCGGGCTGGACGGGCATTGAGATACCAGGCAGCAGATGCTTGAAGTTCGGCTTAAGTCGAAGATGGAGCAAGAGGATTGCAAAAGAGAGGCTACATGGGGAGAATCGGTGGTAGTTGTCGTTCGTGACGTCGGAAGACATCCGCAAGTCAATGAGGACGTGGTATTTGGGTATTGTAGTGATACTGCAGAACGCGCTCCCGAATAGAGAGCGTAGAACGGCTGTATCCTCTGTAAAGTGTCAACGTGAACATCGAATATGTGTCAAATAATGAGAAGTTGCAGGGACATACGAGTGCACAACACTGATACAAGATTAAACAGTGCATGTTGGGTTGGGTGAAGAGTCTGAAAGCGTGTGCGATAGAGATCCTGGAAGACATTCGCACGTCCCCGGCTACCGTCCACGGACCAGTCATTCGCCAAGTCGAGTATCTCGATTGCCATGGGCCACAACCCGCGATGAGCTTCGCTACATAAACGCAAACTATTCATATGACCTAACATAATCAGTGATAGAAGGTAAACATACATTGCACAAAGTAAAGAAGCCAAGGGCTTACAATGATTTTCGAGTATCAAAGACAGTAAATCGAGCGTATGAACAGCCCACATAATCGTTGGGAGAGCAGGCATGGGATTATCTGCATTGAATTCCGGAGGGTTGATACGGGTGCCCGTCTCCATAAGCTCGTCCATCCTTTCGTGTGCTAGATCAATCTTCTGCCATCTCCTCAGCATATCTTTGTCGGGGATCGGGTTACCCAATATGTCCTCCCAAGGCTCAACGTCCCAACCATGCAAAGCAACGCGATGTTTGAATACAACTGGGGTAGATATAGCATCACGAAGCATGTGGTTCACAGAGGACAGGGATAGAACGTCTTCCACAGATGGCAGATGTTCAGCAATTTCAGAAATGATTTCGCTGGGTAGGAAGGTAAGATTAATATTCGAAAGGACTCCATGTTGTGTCATAGCAGGTCTGAGAGTGAGATAGGGGTTTGTGGCCCAAGTGTGGCTGCGTTTGGGCTGATGATGACCGTTAACAGTGGTGTTGTCGCAAGCGCCAACTTGGCTGCTGCTGATATTCTCGAAGGTAAATGCGGCGAGATGCAAGCTGGCCCTTGGAAAGGAGAAGATGGAAATAAAGCAGAAAGCAAGATGCGGGCGCTTCAGTTATGTACGTTTGGAGGAGTCTGCCTCCAAGACGATCCCTTGAGACGGGTTCACGTACTATATAATTTCAATGGGATCATTAACAACAGTAGCGATCAACCAGGGATGCGGGATAGTTCAATTATGAGGTGTGAATTCAGATATTAGAATGTCCAAGGACCAACTTAGAGCAGGTAGTAATATAACGTCCTGATATTATGGGCGCCCATGTATCCTCGTTTGCTTAGCCTTCCATTCATCTCTCTCGACAACGTCATGCAGGTTGGAAGTCCTCCAGGCCCTTTCATCAACAACGGTCGAATATCGTGCAACATGAATAGGCATTTCAATCTCCTGGGCTAGCAAAAAAGCTACATATAATACAAGCATTACAACAAGGAATAATATCGTCTAACCACGAAGAGAGAAAAGAGACACAGAGAGGGGGAGAGCCGAATACATCTGATTGGATTTCAAACTCGAAAAAAATAAGTATGTACGATAATAGCAATGGACAACGCGAAACTAAAAAAAATCGCGAAGAGTAGATTGTGTGTATATCTTCCACATCATCAAACAACAAGCATCTCAACATCTCTCGTCCCCTTCCCCACACACCAACCCCCCCTCTCCCTCCTAACCTCCTCATCCCACTTCTCCCCACTCAACAACGGATACAAACTCCCACCACCCGTCCTCTCATGAATAGTCGCCGCCGCCGCCGCCGTAGTCGGAGACCTAGATCCAGCTCTTGGCGTCATAGACTCATGATGATCACTACCATCAAGCGAAGGAGGTGTCCCGAACTTCTGCCTATAATCCAGATTGATCTGAACCAACAACTCTCTGATCAGCCGTGCATGTTCTAATCGCTGTGCCTCAGTAGCACCAACACCCAGTGTAACAGAAGCAGAAGCAGCAGCGACTTCCGTGGTACCATTTGCGCTGGTGGTGGGTGAAGAAGTGGCGGTTGGTGTACGAGAAGACATCACGGGTGAAGTCGAAGGTGGAGTCGAGAGAGCGAGTTGACTGAGATCAGGGTACCCTACTCTGGACGACGGCGACGATGTTGATGAGGGAGTGACGCCACTTGTGAGTGCCTTGATCCCAGGCAAGAGAGGTTTCCTAGCTTCAGGTGTAACACTCCTACTACTCCCCTCAGGAGAGTCGATCTCCGTGTCCTCCTCAACACGTCTTTCCCTCTCGTCCGAATCCGAATCCGAACTAACACTCCGCATATCCTCATCATACACCGGCGAAGGTGACGTTTCCCTCATTGGCGACATAGCTTGACTAGTACTAGTACTAGCCTCCGACGCAGGTGAAGGAGAGCGATAGAGATGTCGATTCTTCAACGGCGCCAAAGTGTATTCATCATCTCCTCTTGTAAGTAGAGGGTATAACGACGACCCGGCATGTGACGAACTCTCATTCGAAGGTCTGGAAGATGAAGACGAAGACGTAGAAGGTCTTGAGGAAGACGACATAGACAATCTTGAGCTCGACGACGACAACGCCGATATGACATCCGGAGTCAACTTCGCCGGAGGACCTCGATGGGGATAAGTCCCAGGAGCCTTAGGATCTAACCTGGGTTCCATAGGCTCCGGTCGATTCTTTACAACACTTTCAGGTGCGGTCTTCAAAGGCACAATCGTCCTCATCGTTCTTCCACCAAGATCAACAGGAGCGAGCTGAATCGTGGGCGGAGCATGTCGAGGTCGCAAGTAATCAAAGTTGGCAACGCTTTCGGGCAGGACGGGGAGGGAGGGAATGTGTGGTGGTGTCGCGATGGGTGGTGTTGACATTGATGAGTGTGAGGAGAGCGGCGATGATCCGCCTAGTGAGATCGTGTTCATACCACCAGAAGACGATGAATGGGGGTCGTGCAAAAGGGAAGGAGTGTTGAGGTAATGCGAAGGTGCTGGTTGGTGATACGATTGCGGGCCAGAAGACGAAGCAGGCGACATCGAGATTCTGGAAGACCGGTGATGATAATGTTGAGGAGGGAACTCATAATCCGAATACGACTCTGTCGGAAGGGCAGGATAGAGCCCGTTCCCTCCACCGCCATACTGAACACTTTGAACCGGTTGGACACTTTGATGGCTCGCCCGACTGGGATATGGGTTAATATGGCTTGCCAAAAGATCATTTGCGCCTCCACCGTACCCGTTTCCGCCACCAAGGCCCATTCCATCTCCATGATACCCTGCACCCGAGCCCGGACCAGGAGCATTAGGAGCGGAGGGGACTCCTGGCATACCAGTCAATCCTAACTGAGTTAAATCAGCCGTGTCGAAGTATTGAGCAGCTGCATTGTAATCGTTTTGCGCTGAGGCGGAAAGACCTGGTGGGGGAGGCGGGGGACCGGCATGTGATTGTTGACTGTGCATGTTGTGTGGGTTATGAGAAGGATGGGGAGTATGGCCATTGTGAAGGCCGTGAGGGGAGTGGTGAGATTGGACGGACTGAGGGTGTCGAGCTCCTGGTGGGGCTTGCGAGACATCTCGCCCTAGTGTAATGAGGAATTCGTTCACAGCAGCGAGTTCTTCAGGCGAACGAATATCAAATGACACGGAACGAGGGTTGAAATTGGACTGATTCATCGAAGGAGGTCCGACTGTGACTCTTCGTCCTGTCGCGTTACTCAAAGATTGAGACTGTGCGATGGTGTTGAGGCGTTCGACCATATCTACGATCTAAAAGTCAACATTGCGAAAAGGAGGTCATTTCAGTGAGAATTTACGCACGAGGATCATAAGAGGGGTTTACCCTCCGTTTCTTCACGTCGGTGAAGAAGTCTCCAACGCTATAATCATAGCTTCTCTTTGCACCTCCGCCGGCTCCAGGCGTTGTTGTAGCCGTCGTGCCATCTGATCGGAGGACTTCCCATGAAGGGAGTTGATTCTGAATGTTGTAGATGTCATGGTGGTGAGGCTCGGGGACTGAATATCGGATGGGGGAATGTGCGATATCGGGAGAGGGAGTGGGCAAAACACCAAAGTCTAGCACAGTTACGACACTGACATGAGAACACAGACGTCCATGTGAAACGCACCTGACAAATTGTACGTACCAGAGGAACCTTCGGATAACGAGATTGAACCCGACTTTGCTCTGGCAATCGGAACTTGTAGTTCATCGGAAGAAAGCGAGGACGAAGGTTTCACTCTCGCAGAAATGGAAGAGGCTCTGATTTGGTCCCCATGGACGCGATTAGAGTACGCGGGGTCGACAACGGTGATGGCTTTGGAATGCCTATGCTGGGCATGGTGTTCCTCTGTGTGGATCTTTTCGTGTTTCTTGAGATCCTGAGGACGCTTGAAGGGCTTCTTGCAAATCTCGCATACATGGGGCTTCAGCGGTGTATGCACTGAGAGGGGAACGACGTCAGAGGAGAAAGTATGAAAGGCAGACAAGGAACAAACCTCGGAGATGAGAAGTGATGTGATCGCGCTTAGCGCAGGACGTGCCGCAGTCTTTCCATTTGCATGTGAGACAGAGGTTGCCAGTGCTCTTGCGGCCTATGTGGTCATTGCAGAGATGGTTGTAGAGAGACTCTGGGTCGGAGAGGACCTTGTCGCAGTCGATCCACTGGCAGGAATGGCCTGGAGCAGGATCGGACTTTGCTTGGGGTTTCTCCTGAGGAATGTCAGAGGAGGATTCCGGCTGTTGTTCCTGTTCCTGTTGTTGCAGCTTTGGCGAAGGCGGCGAGGAAGACTGGCCGTGTGGCGGAGAGGCAGACATATGCAGATAGGAGTTGCGGTAGAGGGAATACTGGAGAAGGCTGAGAGGAACGAGCTCACGGGAGTGCAGAAGAGGCTTGCGAAGAGGAGGCGGGTGAGACATGAGGGAGATGGTAATATAATATATAAATCTGAATTCCGTCCAGGCGATCACCCAGGCTCTTGGCTCCCTTGGCACGCCCTGCGCATCTGCCAAGTCTGTCCTTCCTTGGCAATCCGCTTGCAACTCTCTTGGCGAGGCTTGGCACTGTCCAGCGTCTCCCCCTCACCGGCTTGGCTCCCTTTATACCCCGTCCTTCCGCAGCATTCTATTCTCGTAGTCTTCCCTATCCACGTGTCCCCTCGTTATACATGCACCACTCCTTCCTCTGCGCCTCCCCGTAGCCAACTGCAGTCTGCGCATTTCCGACTCCTAGATCTCCAGCTTCTGCTTCTTTAATATTATAGCACATCCGAACCTCGCACCCCCGACTTATTCCCGCACTAATACGCTCCTAATACCCTATCTTAGCACAGATCGAAGCCTAAATACGCCTTCTGTGAATCTCTGACCTCGCTTTCTGGATTGTTACTTTTATTGCAATAGGCGATTCTCGGGTGTGAATCCGTAATCTCATTAAAAAATGTCTCCCATGCATCCTACGCCCGACAAAGTCCGACTCTAATACATCGTCCGACATCACTTGCACAGCGCTTTGCTTCTCACTGAGAGAAGCAATTCATTCGACTCCACCCACACAACCTCATCACCCGGAACGTCAACAAGCTTTCCATGATACCCATCTCAGAAACTGCCAACACGGTTCACGATTGACCCGGCATCTCCCTCGAAAAAATTGCCATAGCCTCGGACCCGCCAGTCTGGCCCTTGTCGCTCTTCTTGGAAAACAACCTTGGAACGCTTGGAACCGGCCAAGCTAGCCAAGCGCAAAGCGTCTGGATATTTGTAGAACGGGTGTTTATGACATATACTCTATACTACTCCAAGGCCTTGGGCCGGTTTGCTTCCCCTGTTGGAGCTCAGCGGCGATGGGGATTTTGAAAAGAGATACCGGAGAGAACGAGATGAGCACGTGAAGACTTCATTTGGACGTTGGAATTTGGAATCTATATATTGGATAGTGAGCTAAGGACTGGTCTGGGTTGGGTCTGGGAGATGTCAGTTGGGCTTGGGGATCGTCATGTTCATGTCGTACGCACCGGTATGCCGTATACTACAGGCTGCGAGCGCATATACACCCACACTGTGCATCCTCCTTCAATGCCTCTCACGTCGCAGTTCAACGGCACAGTTCCAGATCGCAAAGTAACAATCAATACCTATAAGTCAGGACAGAAAACCCACGTATTGTTACGAATCCATATGGTCTTCTTTACTCTCCCTCTTCTGTTATGGAGACTTGTGAACGAAGCGAGTCGGGATATCTAGGAACCAAACCGTCAACCAGATGATGCGCCCGACATAGTGGTTATACATAACATAACACACACATGATATACCTGACAACAAATATCGCGTCAGGCCGGAACATATACAGAGAATTCGATGGGAACATACGCATTGCTTCGATGTCGGGGTGTCAACGTCACGATAAGTTTGGAAACATATCTGGGTCAGAAAATACAGTTGGGTCTGTAGTACCAGAGCCTAACTGCATCGAATACAATTTGTCCAAAGTCACTTCAGCAAATGTCCAAAAACTCGCTCTTACAGTCACCAACGCACTAAAGCACCTATCATCATTAACACACATCAGTCTCCATATGCACTACGTGCAAACCTGAAAACCAGAATGAGAAATACCGATGACCAGAGTCGTCTCATTATGACCTGAATCACACTGCACCGAGTACTTATGACCTGTCCAAAGTCCCTGCAGCAAATCCTCAAAAGATTACTGTTATAATCATCAACGCCGAAATTATAATCATTAACGACCGTTGTCTCCATATGCACGCCGCACGAAGCTGCCAGAAAACCAGAATAACAAATACCGACGAAAACGGGAAATCGTCGGGAGGAGTCGTAGAATCTCTTGACATCGCTTAAGAAAAAAAAACAGAGTGCATTGAAAGAAGCGAGAAGTCATCTGGCAAGGCACCCGTAGCGGCGGAGGCGTCCATTAGCTCGTAACCACCCCGCGTGCCTGAAAAAAGAAGAAAAAAGAAATCAATTGAATTCATATTGCTATAATGCGAAGCATGAAGCGAGGAATATTCCATCATCGTGGGGGGCGTTGGAAGGATGATGATACGGGTAAGGACGGAAGGTGTCCTTTCTGGAGTTGTATCAAAGTGATTGGGTTGGGACCTAGATGAGATATATACACGGTGAGAAGCATGTTAACATCGTCTAAGGCACAGGAGAAGAACCTACGATGACCTACGAAAAATACGGAAATTAACGGGGAAGATGAAGGAACGAAGGAGAACATGTTTGACTTAGCGAGAGAAGGATGTTTTCGTGCGAGTGAACCAGAAAGATGGTAACATACTTTTATAATGTATATGGGTGCATGATCATGTGTGATAGCATACACCCACATGAAGTGGTTGAGACTTGGGAGAAAGAACAAGTCAGTGATGTATGGGCGCGAGCTCGAGATGTTCGTTACGGGGACGAACGGAACATCGATGAAAGAAGACGTTACGAATGGAACAAGTTGTGCAAACGTGCCTATACAGTAATTGAATAGCCCCAATGCTGGATCAGTATGTAGAATCGAGCCTCGCGGAGTGAGTGTTCACAACGCGGGACTGAACGGGAGAAGACGTGGTATAGATCAGACTGCAAGAGTACGACCGAAGGTAGTGTTTATTGCTCGTAAGATGGTGCGTAGTTCGGCCCAAACTCCTCGGACATACATACGTTAAACAACCCAGACGAGGCAGCGATACACACGAGTCACACAAAGACGCCGAAAGGAAGATGAGAATGTCGAAACATTTGAGGTGCATCATGCATCTAAAGGGTTGTCACATGTACCCTGGTAGTAAATGAGCACACTTGAGGTCCAGGAACAGGGCGGGTACGAGCGCGAATACAATACGAAAAGATAAGCCTGAAGTGAATGCATATCGTCGTTCGTGCGATAATGACAGAAGAACGACCGTTAACTCGGGAGGAATGTGCATATGCAGTAAATGTCGGATGTGTTGGATGCCCGACATGTGGTATTCGCGCACTGAATAGCGAACAAAAGAACTGAAGATGGTTGAGGAGCAACTGAGAACTGGAACAGTCACATGCCGGCCGCTTGTCGGCGGAGGACAAGTTAACGTTTCACAACATTGAGGGCATATACAACACCCATATGGAACATCTGGGTAAGTTATCGGCGGATGCCTGCACATTCTATCATTTCGAACGTCGGTTTCCAAGCTGGGTGGCGGAACGAACGGCAACAGGCAACATGACGTTAGGCACGAGCTACATGTTCGTAAAGTTGCTGATGAGACAACGGAACGTATGCCAGAGGTGTAGAGCATGCCAAGGACTTCAAGCCAGCCCAGGAAACTCACAGAATGGCAGACCTGAGGTACGAGAAATACCATGATGTCAAGTGACAGTCAATGGCTGTTCAGGGCAATGAATAACAGATGCCCAAATAGCACGTCCGAGGATCTTCTTCAAAGAGAAAATAGTCAGCAAGACTTGGCGTGAGGTTGTGCTCACACATATCATAGGCATGGCAGCAATGTCGATGGTCGATTGACAGAAGATAACAGCCTTGATTTACAAACTGGCTTCTACATCGCTGATTAGCGACACTCGGGCCCTGAGCTTGAGTTTGCGGCTTGGTTCCTCTGGTTAAACAAAATATCCCGTCGGTTTGCTGAACAAGAATGAAAATCAAGGAATACACTCTTTGATTCCACGCGGGCAGAAGTGACCAAACATACATCGAAACACGATGCTGATAGATTGTTTGGCCAAGCAAAGCGGAGACGTCGACGCGATTTCGAACCTTCAGATGCAATCCCCACGTCCGGAACTCGGAAGCTGTGAGAGAGAAATATACCTACAGGAATAAGAGAAGCTTGTTGCAATCGGTGGACAAGAGGATAGCTTCAGACTTGGCAGCAGGGCGTGTAAAGATGCGGATGCCACCACGTTGAAGAAGGACGTGTAGTTAGGCCTCTAGACAAGCACATAGTCAGCTGAACAAACAACCGATGCCAAAGAACACGCCAGATGCACTGGAAGGTTGCATGCGCACAACTAAACTCGGCATGAAGTATGTGAACATCAGCCAAGCACAACGGTCTCATTGTGAACATTCGGCAGCAGCTGACCGTAGACTCTCACCTGCATTGAAATGAACCCTGCTCGCAAGACAAGAATATCATCTATACCTAACACGAGGGCGAAAAATAGCAGCATAGGCTTGGCATGGAAAAAAGATGGAAACAAACCTACTACAGCCCAGTACACAATATTCGGGAGAAGCACCAATCAACGGTCGGAAATATGGGGGCGGTGATAGTTGATATTGTAATTGGTCTTCTAGTGCATTGCATGATAGCATACCACGGGCAAGTTCAGCCTGGAAAAGGGAAGACAGCGGCTGGAAAGACGCATCGTGCTCGGTCTTCAGACCGGCCAGAACGTATGAAATGAACCCTGGAAACGTTCTACACGATGGACATTCGTCGAATGCCAAGATCGCAACAACGACATCCGAAGGACGGATGCCTAAAGCCGCACTGTGAATGCCAATCTCAATATCTTCGAACAGCCTAGATGGCCAGATAACGCGGATAACGACAGAATTACTCCACTTCCTGTGAACATGAAGCAATGTGGACGAGACTGACATTATCCAAGCGAAAAGCGAATTAAGACTTACATACTCGTGAGTGAACAGCAACCTGCATGACCCTTGCGGGAATAGGAACCTCATGCTACGGTTCGCGTGGCGTTCGTGACGCGTAGGATCTTGAAGCTAGGAGACATCGTGAATTTCCTTGGAGCACATCTCGCTAGTACAAATGGTAGACAGAAACGAGGCAGACATCAGGCCTTCAGCTTCAGGCCTGTCATCTTGCGAGAAGCAACCCTCAAGACCGGGGCACTTCGGGTGCAGCCTAACCAACAGATTGGACTGGCACAGGGATCTGACAGCATAGGAGAGAAGCGGAACGAGACGGGAGAAGGACATCTCAACATGGTACTTGAAAGCCGCACCTGTGGAGGGAGAAAGAGTGGAGTTGAGCATGAGAACGCGGACACGCTCGGGGATCCTTTTGAATGGGAAGAGCACCTAGCTTCGCGGGAGGAAACACCCATTTAGTATAAGACTTGCCAACTTTCTTGTACAACTGGAGGAGAGACGCTGCAACGCTCAAGTGTATACACACTCTGGAGACTTGGCGGCATGTTGAGTCCTATGTACGTGCCAAGTCGTTGAACGTTGATCAACGACAAGCGTTCGAAGTGAACAACAATCTTAAATAATGATTTGAAATTATGAAATTATTTAGCGTTCTACATGGCCTGGCTCTGAGCTCGACTCCCCGTGGATGCATTCACGACACGTCTGATCTACTTTTTCTACCCTCAGGACCACTTGGTACAGCCATTGATTATCCCGACTTCAAATAGCGACGATAAGATGGATAAATGTATTTATAATGTACAGTAGTGTAAAGCGGATATAATATCTGGTCATGACTTCTTGAGGGTGAGCTTGAGCTTTGGAGCAGAACTAGAGGATGGTGGTATGTCATTATCGTCTTCCTCCATGGCGATCACTGGAGGACTGGTAGCCAACGGTGACGGCCCATGAGCAGCTGAAGGATTCGGTGGTCGCAGTAATCCCGAAGGCCCCGGCGTACCTCCAGGAGAATACAACGGATCTGAAGTTTTGCCAAAGTTGAAGGTTGATGAGCTGGTCGGAGAAGTCGCAGACGGACTCGCAGCAGCAGCGGTGGGCATCGGTGGCGTGCCCGAGTTGAACTCTGCCCACCGTGGACATTTGCGGTTAGTTTCTGGAGAAGAATTCATCGGTGAGAGTGTTGTCAATGACAGCGGGGCATTTACGCTTACTCATATGACCCATCTGCCCACAATGGCCACATCGTCTCTGGAGCACCGTAAATCAAACACGTCCATTGGTAGGTTATTAATAGAACTCACGGTCGTATCTGGCTTAACCGGGCGATTAAGTTGCATAGGTGTACCACCTTCTTTGACAATCTTGGCATTCTTCCGATGAAGACGACGCTCTTGATTCTTCTTCATCCTTGCAATCTCCTCTTCCAGCCTAAACAAAAAGCAAACGGTGAGAAACCATCATCGGCCCCGTTCCAAAGCCGATCATCCGTACCTCTTCTTCGCTCGTCTGTCCTTCTCTGCATCACCAGTGGGAGCAAGGGCGTCAGCAGTAAGGTTCTCCTCCTCGATGGCCTGTCGTCTCTTGACATAGGCGTTGATCACAGCAGCATCACGGACAATTTCGGTCTTCCATTCTCCGTTAACGAATCGCTTGATTCTCAGGACTCGATTCCTCTGCGCCTCAGGTCCCATGCTGACCTCACGAGCAAGAGACGAGCCTCGACTGAACGCAGGTGACCCAGGTCCGGGAGTATCATGACGAATAGCCAGCGACGATTGCGCTGGAGTATAGCCCAAGGCCACAGATTGTCGACGGGAGGGCCCCGCCATTGAAGTGTCAGGTTTTCTATCTTCCTCCTCTTCCGCCGACAACTCGGGCTCATCCTTGCGACTGAGCGAGTCATACTGAGCTTTCCAGATACGCTCAATTTCAGATTTGTATATCTGCTGCTGTTCAGCAACGTTGTACCTGTGGGCAGATTTTGGACGGCTCTCCGCTTCCGCTGAATAAAGAGTCATAATGGTCAGCATGAGGTATGAGTAATTGGATATGTGCAATCAATGCGTACCGAGCTTCGTTTCGTAATCTTCACCGGCTTTCACGAAGATATCCTTCATGGACACCCTAATGAAACTGAAAGCCTCGCCACGACCACTGGGATCACCTTCACCATGTAATCGCAACATAGCCTTGGCCTGGGTAGCGAATAGAAAATTCTTGGTCGTAATCCAGGGTGCTAATTGTTGCTCGATGGAGAGGTTACCCTCATCATCCTCAGCGACTTCGCCGTTGTAGCTGTAACCAGAATCTTGCAGATGTCGTTGTCCAACCTGCATACTCTCCGATAGGACGACTTGTTCAGGGGTGACCATCTTCAACATGTCGGCATCAGATGGTATTTGCCAATTTGACTTCAGTCGCCAGAATCCTTGGTGAGGACCCCGCCTGTGGTACTCCATGAATTCCTAAAGTGATACATTAGTATATGCCAAGCGATCTCACTTGTTGTGCCCTACCTTCAGACGCTGCCGCATCTGCAACTCGTTCTGATCTGGGAAGTACTTCATCAACCTCGAGATCTTCAACCGCTCTTCGACACTCTTCTGCAGAAGCTTAAATGCGATGATTTGTAGTCGATGCTTAATTGTATTGGTGATTTTTCTTGAATGGGGCCCGGGAACTTCAGTAACGGGATATGTCTGCCCGACCACAAACAAGTTCTTGATCTCTCGAATGTAATATTTCGTGTCATTCTTGGTGGTACTCTTGATGACAAGGAAGTCGGTTGGATAAGGCTTATGTCGGAACAGAGGCGCGCGAACGAGGTTATTGTACAAGGCAGGAATGGTCTGTCCTGGTTGAACAGAGCCGAACTTCATGAATGGCGATTCGTCCTGAGGTTCGATCACGATGGGCTCGCCCAAATCGGACTAAAAATATACTGTTACATACGTCCCAATGCACCCATGAATAACGAGGCCTACCTTGGGTATAAACTCATCTCTTTCATTCTTCTTCCTATAATAATTCACCAAAATACTCCCCATTCCAAAGTTTGAGATAATTGGTGGATGTTCTTCCGAGAACTCCCAGAGCACGAAATTGCTGGTATCCTTCAAACTCAGATCTCCAGTTTTGTGTAGACTCTCGCCCACGTTCCCGCCTTTGCCAATCTTGCGACCCGCCTTGTCTTTCTTCTTCTTTGCGGTTCGAACTTTGCTGAAACGAATCTCGATGTTGGAGGGGAATTGAAGGGCGGGTCTGTGGAAGGAGCGAGCTTCTTGTTTCGAAAGACGGGTCTTGTACTGCAGAAAGATGGCATAAGAAATCCAGGAGACAGGTAGAACAGCCAACAAGATACGTACGAATGGCAATTGCAACTTCTGGGCGGGGTAGGCATGTTCGACAACAAGCTGACCAAACGTCTGCCTGACACGATGCCTGCCACCCTCCTTTTGCACCTCGTAGTACTGGTCATTCGATATGTTAAACCTGTCCTTGGGAGTAGCATCCGTCCTAAGACGTTTCTTTGGTCGTGCAACCTCTGCCGCTAGGATTGAAGTCATAAACATCTAAACATCATTATGAGTGAAAGAGCGAGGACACGTACGTATTGGTCGTTCCTCCTGTGTAAGGTCTTCCTCGTTCAACTCTAACTGAGTGAAGTCTCGGAATGGCGCTCGAGGATTCCATATAATACTCTGCGTCCAGAGACCCGACTCAAGCGCTTTGTTGAGGGGTGTGGTGAGGTCTGTTTGTGGCACAGGTGCAAGCGTTTCAAGTTCTTCCTCTTCTGGTTCATATATGATCTGGTCTTCCCAGTTTGACAGGAGAACTAGGTCAAAGGAGCGGTCGTGTAATGGAAGAGAGACCGGGACACCTGTCTTCTCCCGCTCCTAGCATTGAAAGTAAGTACCAATTCGATAATACCAGCATTGATAATGTACCTCGAGAGCATGTCGTAGGTCTTCATCGACGCTTCCGGCGGCAACAACCTGTTCTACACGCTTACTCTCCACTTGCCTCTCCGTGTCTCCTACGATAGCTTCCAAGAACCCTCTCGAGACCTCTTTCTTCCTGGGAAACGTGATCTCAACTATAACTATTAAGCAAAAAAGCTCATTGTAACAAGAGACAACATACCTTGGAAGGGTCGTTTCGATACACGCGATTTATGCACGGTATTCCCCTCAAACAACTCGGTGAAGTTCAACACTTTATCCCTCTCGAAAGTGGGGAAACGTTCGTAAACGGTTTTCGGTCGTTCAACGAGCCGCCTAATGACACGTCTCTTCTTCTCTTTCGGACCTGTGTACTTAGGAGATACCATCTCCTGCTTGACTGGTGTCCTTTCCTCATCTGACTCTTCCTCCAGTTCTCGGTTGACCTCTTCCTCCCAATCTTCTCCTTCCCCCAGTCCAACAACATCTGCGTCCCATCTTTCGAAGAGCTGACTTTCGTTTAGAGAAGGAATACCAGAAATTCCGAGCTGGTTGGAGAGACCGGGGCCAGAAGGTAGATCGAGGCCACTTAGAACGTGCGAAAGAGAGAACCCAGTGATACCTGATATGATTTCAGTTTCATCCTATTCAAAAAGTGAGTAGCTCTTCAGAGATCAACGTCGCGTGAGCTAACCTGGCCGGTAGACATCGTGAGTAGCAAGCGAGTAATCAATTAGAGCTTCCAGATAGCAAGTTCGAGTTCAGTAGTAGTGATTAGCGCGAGAGAGTGAGCATAAGCAGATCAGAAGTCAAGTTGTATACAAAGATCACGAAGAGCCTGGGGGTATATAAATGAGTAAGCGAAGCAGTCAAGTTACAGTGAGCGTAACAGCGAGAGGGTACGAATGCCGGCGGAGTGGAAGCGCCCATTCCAAAATAGGCAAGTCCGGTACACTCTGGGGCGCTTATTCGTCATTACTTATGCCGTCTTGTGGCAGGAGTTGAAATTCGGTCAAGCAACTTGCCTTTAGACACGCTCACACCCTTCTCACAAACCACCATGTCGAACAAAATGAAGATGGACAAAGAGACCTCCAAGAAACTCGAGGTGGGCTGTAGCATTATGTTGGTTGAGTAGCTGACTAGACGTTCGGTATTCTGTTTCATAGGACTTTCATAACAATGCTGCTAAAGTAGCTGACGAGATCCTCTTCCGCACGTTCCCCGACAAAGTACGCAGTGCATTTTAGTTGTTAACCTTGTGAACAGTGTTGGCTTACTCGACTGCGTTGCGCGTCATATAGATTATGTGAGTCGCACACACGGCCAGGTGTTGGCACGAAATTGAACTTATACTCCTAAGCGAACTTCAAGAACTCATCGACTCAACATCCTCACCCTCCTCCATCTTTCACCCTTCTCACGCTATCAAGTTCACCGACGCAACAGTCTACCCACCTCCTACCTCTCTCTCCACTGCCGAAGGCCCGGAAACGAAGAAGCGCAAGTTGAACGGCGACTCGCCAAGTTCTGGTAACAATGGCAGTGCAGCGCCTGGCTCTGGGATTACTTTGAGAAATGACGCGAGTAGGGCGTTGTACCCAAACTTGATCGTGGCGAACCAGCACATGAAGCAAGTTCACGAGACGGTGAAGAAGGAATGTGAGCAGTTGGCCGACCTTTGTGTGAGTGCTTCGCTTACGTCATATGTACTTTGTGATATTAACGAGCTTCTTGATATGAACAGGATAAAGTTAAACTCTGGGTGAACCTCTCGATGCCTAAGTGAGTCGACCCTCCCGTGCGTCAACATTTACATGAATTTACATGTTTGGATGACTTCTAGGATTGAGGAGTACGTATGTCTCAGTCATCCGCTGTGGCCACTTGTTTACGCTTCGTTGTAGTGGTGATAATTTCGGTGTCCAAATTCAAGAAGGTATTGGTCCTCTCTTCCTTCGCTGTCTCACCACTGACATATATCGACTTCAGAGGTTCTCAACGAGCTGCACCGCTCCCAAGAGAGCGCATACAATCTTCGCGATGCCTCCCGACAGCATGTCCTTCAACGTGCCAAGATTTGCTCCAAGATCCTCAAGTACCCTCACCTTGAAGATTACACCGTAGGTCATTTCTATTTTGAATGGGGTGGATATTTCATTGACCTATTTTTTGGCTTACAGATGTCTTTGATCGAGCATGACGAGAAGCAACTCTATACCGCTCGACAGAACCTGTTTGACTTGAGGAACGTGTATGCTATCTTGACAGATATCTTGCACAAGAATATCAACAAGGTACACAATATGCATTCCGTCTGATTCGATTACCGCGCGTACTGAGGCTATCTCATCCTAGATTCGAACACCAAAGGGCAACAACTCGTTCGGCTTATATTAATGGCATACTCATCATCATTTCATCCTCTTCCCTCTTTCTCGCATTGACATAGACTACCTTCTTCGCTTTCCTATTCACAAAACGTAATTCGTTTCGCATCGTATTTATGGCATCACTATCTCGCAGCAGCTCTTCTCAATAGACAATGGCCCGGAAATTCTAATCCAATCTCCATACAGAGTCTGCGTATCCGACAACCAACACTCCATACTAATACTATCTGATTCAGACACGCGGTCCGCCGCGTCTACCTGTTCTATACCGAGATAGTTTTAAAGACATTGAACCCATCCAACGCCGTACTAATCACAGCACCCGGGATCTGAGGGTGCCAATGGACCTCTTTCACATCCCTCTGTCCTTGATGTACGAACAACAACTGCGGGGGTACATTTTGCGTTTGATCGACCGGAGAATCATCCATCATACCACCGGTCGCTTCATCGTCCTGTTCAACTGCAAGATCCCAGAGGGTTACTTGATCGTCGGCACCGGAAGCGGCGAAGATCGAGTCTTCGGTTGGGTGCCATTCAATAGAGGTGATGGGAGCTTTATGCCATCTGAAGGCTGCTACTGGGGCGGGATCTGCTGCAGTCGACCTATCGTGCAAGACAAATTGAAAGATGTCAGTAATAATAATCAAAAAAATGGATAAAATAAAATGGGCCTTTCGCTTGCTTACCCTTTTTTCTTGACGTTCCGTAGATCCCAAACCTTGATCCCACCCTCATCCCCACCACTCAACAACAAATAACTCGTACCCCGATTCCAACTGATCACATTCACATCACTCTCATGCGCCTTTTCAATCCCAGCTACGCTCTTCCTGCCTTTACTCCTTACATCCCAAATTTGTACACTCTGATCAGCAGAACACGACGCAAAGACCGTCGCTTCAGAAGGACTCCATTGTAGATCTTCAACACTGGATGTATGCGAGAGGAAAGGCTGGGAGAGTGCGTTAAATCCTGAGGGAGTAGTCGTGGTAAGGTAGATCCTGCTTTGAACATCCCCTGTGAGGAGCCGAAGAGCAGTGGGGTTCGATTCACCAGACGACGCCCAATCCATGGCGAACCCTTCCGCTCTGCCATGCGAGTTGATCGTAAACGTGGGTTGATGTGTTCTTGACTTGTCTGGTATATAACCCGGAACGTCGAGTGCCTCTATTAGCGGTCGGACATCCCAGATGTGCACTTTGCCTATTTCCGACCAGGAGGCAACGTAGTATGGATGTGAGGCTGGTGGAAGGGGCTGGGATGTGGGTAATGGTTGGGCACGAATTCGGTTCACACCACCGAGGTGGGGGATGGAACGGTATTCGAGAATGGGGTCTTCATCTAATGTGTCGTCGTCGTCATCGTCATCATCTGAATCGGAGTCTTTAAAGCATAAAGTTTCGGAATACTATTCATCAATACAGCCTCGCACAAGGAAGATAATCTCGAATGTAAGAACGCACCATTCTCTTTTTGAGTCTTTTGTAGAGAGCTCATTTTGTAGACTGAGATCTCGTTGTTTTTGGCCACATCGGCTTGAGAGCCTGTGACGATATACGTTGTCGCGGGGAATCGTTGTCTGAAATCTCCCAGATTATCACGGAGGATGTCAAAGGAAAGACAAGGCCAGTTGACGTTCATGCTATGCCGCATAACGTATACGGAATCGTCTGGTTCCAGGATTTCATCTTTGCCGAGTTTGTGTACTCCAGGTATGAAAGTATCTGGTGCAGGTGGTTGTTCCTCTGATTCCTCGATTGGAGGCAGTACTTGATCGTCTACATCCATGTCTAGAACGAATGTGAAGCAATGGATCTTATGGAGATGAAACATGGTACGCACCATCCTCGCCCTCTCGAGCAGTACCATCAACTACCTCCTCATCGCTCTCATACTCGTCCTCCCATCCGTCTTCATATTCGCCCATCTCATCGTCTGGAGTCCTCTGGGGCTGGGGTCCACTCGTATTCCTAGGAATCTTTTTGGGTTCATGTTCAGTGCTCGTCGAGGCGGACTGAAACTCTGTTGCCGTTCGTTTTGACATGGCCTAGCTAATTGCCAGAAGTGCTGCTAATTGCAAGAAGTCCTATGCAGCGAAATAGAGTTCCTGCAGCACGCAAAAAGTTGCTTTCCGATCGGCATCCAAATCGGGGTGTTCACGTGCCTGGAAGTCGCACGCCGGCAAGGTCGCGCAGAAATCTCCGTTGAGATTGCGGCGGCCTTTGAGAGCCTTAGAGCTGACGTCGAATGGGCCTGAGAGATCTACCTGGAATATATCTTCCGCCTGCTAGTCTCTACCATGCCACCAGTCACGCTCCCTCCTCCTCTTTCTCTCCCCTCCTGTATCCGCCCAACGTAAGGCTTGGCCGGTCTATACCGCATATATCGACCATCAAGTGGAAAGGTATGTCTTCTACGCGCTTTACACGGTCATGGATGTGGCCTATGGGACGTGGACACGGTTGGTGTACGTTGCCTACCTGCCGGAATACTACGCGTCAACTCCGGCTTGTGATTCGTAGCCAGCTAGCGTATGCCTAAGCTACGCGCCACGTTTTTGAGTTTACCCCTCGCGATTTCGGAATTCATCACTGATATAAAGTCTGTCGCGTCCCACTAGTGAAATAACCAACCCCTGTCTCTCCCAACTCGTGTCTTCTCCACCATGTCTTCTGCTGCCCTCGTTACTCTCCCTCAAGGGTATGTGCCCTTCGCGTTTTACACGCGTATCTCATTAAATGCGTTGATCTTCATAGATACCAGTATGCTGGTGCCGCCATCCTGTCGACCTTCTGGTTGCACTTCTGGCAGATGGTGAAGGTCTCCAAGGCCCGATCGCTCGCTAAAATTCCTTACCCTCAATGTATGCGTGCATCATACTGCGTGTAAAGCAACTTTTCACACTCACCTTATCCTCTCAACTGCAGTGTACGCCGAGAAAGCTGAGGCCGAAGCCAACAAAGACGCCTACAAGTTCAACTGCACCCAACGTACGTTCTAGTCTCGTTACCTGTCATGAATCGGTGCCTTATGTTCCTGTCCACAGGTGCCCACCAAAACACCCTTGAAAACCTGCCTACCATTCTCGGATCGTACGTCGACGTGCTTCTCTATTCATTCGATCTCTCGCTCTAATGCATGTATCGTCGATCTAGCACCGCGATCGTAGCTACTCAATGGCCTATTTTCGCCGCCAGTGCATGTGGACTCTGGGTAGCCGCGCGTGTTCTATACACCATTGGATACAGCACTGGTGACCCCGCAAAGGTAATGTTACTCGACTTCTTTGCATATGGTCGATGAACCTGATCAATTGTCCGTACAGCGCAACATGTTCAAGGGAACTTTGATTGGAGGGTTGTCCATGATCTGTATGTTTTCCTCGTGCTTTCATGTGAGGTTATCCGCTGAGGGTGTTTCTAGCTCTCCTTGTGGGCGCCACTGCCGCCGTCGGAAAGACCATCCTCTATTAATGTTACCATGTATTATCTATTTTAATATAACGTCGATCCTCTTTTCTGTTCACTTTCCATACTTACATTGTGCCGTGCGAACCTATGGACTGCAGTAAAAGGTACTTCAACTTTCCACACTATTGAAACTCCATTGGTCGGCCCGATCAGCCGCCTACTTTAAAGTGTTATCGCCCCCGTTCACCAAGTGCACTAGAGCTGCTCTGTTCCCTGGCCTCCTCCCCCGCACGCCTCCTACTTCACTTGAACTCCCTGAACTTGCATTCCCAACACAGAGAAATCATCATACGGTCTTCATTTCAATCCAATCCTTTCTCGCGTTGCGGAATACTCAAAACTACCCTCCTAGTCCTGCCTTCTTCGTTCCCGGATCGACCCCGAATTCTATCCGAGCAGGGATATCTCGTCCCTACTTCTAATAGAACGTCCAGCATCGAGTATATGTATTGGAAGCCCCGTAGGCTGCCCTATACATTTCCTCGATCCACTACTCATGCACCATGTCGCCCCACCGCCCTTCCTTCCCAGCCTCCTCCGCTGATTTCGCCTTACCTGGTCCCTCACATTCGTCTGCTGCCTCCAATCCCCCCGTAACCTTTCCGATATCTGGTCCTTCTCCACCCACCTCCGCTGTATCGCTACCCACGAATCCAGGAGAAGAACCTTCCCCATTCATATTGCGGTTCAGGAGACCAAGTCTCCTAGCTCCGGCACGTATAGGCTCAGAAACCCGACATAGTCCACTCACATCTTCGTCCTTCACATTCTCCCTCTCTCGCCGTTATAGTACCACTATCCGGGACCTCGAAACTGAAACGGAGAATACTGAACAAAGCCAAAGTGAAAGCGAAAGCGATAAGGACAAGATGTGGACTGACAGTCCTCCTGATGCTGATTCTGGACCTGCGACACCTGCCTTGACTGATCCGTCGACGAGTACGCTAAGTGTGGATAGTGATAGTAGTATGAAGACGGGCACCAGTCGACCGCGAAGTCCCAGTACGCCTCCGTCTAGCAACAGACGTGCTTCCAAAGGTAGCATGGACGGGGCTGGTGATCCACCGCCGCTAGCGAAGTTGCGGAGACTATCGCACCCGGTAAGTTTTGTGGTGAATCTCTGATATGTGCGGGATTGACACTGAATATGGATATCATGCAGATCAAAATGCCTAGAATCTTAACTCTCCTCGCTGAATCTCGTCCAGAAGAAAATGAAGTCAAATCTGAAGCTCAATTCCAGCGTCTTGTCGCATCCGTTTCCGATATTGGCCTTCCCGGTCAACCTCGTACGCCCCGTGCAGCTTCAGACCGAGGTCGCTACCCCGAAGAAGTGGATACCGAGGAACCTCACCGAGAGGATACACCTAGTGATGAGGAAGACGACGAGTACGAGAAACATGCGGCTGCCAGTGATACGGGAGCACCGTTTGCTTTTGCGGCGAGTGAACCGATTAATATCGTTAAACCCATCACACCGGCCCAGAGTGTGAATGGAGATGATTTTGCGGAGAGTCCTGGGGGAGCAGCTATGATGGATATTGATATGGTTAGATATATTCAGTCTGCTTGGCTGCTAGACTCTAACTCATGTCTTATAGCCGTCTTCATCCTACGGATCCCCCAACATGAACTCTTGGCGATACACTCCACCTCCCACATCGAGCGCAGTTCGGAGTAATAAACGAAAATGTACGTTCATCTCCATCTAAACCCTAATCGCCTCTCGGAGACTAATTCTCTTTTGCTGTAGTCGACGACCGTTATGACCCATACCCGACAGCCAACAAACGTCGTGCCGTATCGCCCTCCCTTACCTACCTGCGCGAATCACAACCTTCACTCTTCAACCCCCGCACACCCAATCATGGCGCTTCCCGCGTTCCCCTGCCTTTACCCATATCCATCCCAAACGGCCTAAACTCCGGTGCCTCCTCACCCATCGTCTCTTCATCTGCTAGCGGATCTGGCTTGAGTAATGGCCGACCACTGAGTTTGGGGTCGGCTAGTGCGATGAGTAGTCCGACGTTGAGAGCTCAGATTGGGCTTTCGAGTCCGATTTTGAGGCCGATGATTAGGGCGAGGAGGGAAGGTGAGGGAAAGGAAGTCGAAGGTGCTGGGGAAGCTGTCGGTGGCCTCAGCTTGGAATAGAGGCCTTTTGGTTTGCGCATACAGTACAGTCGTCCATTCGCAGTCTCGTTCTCCGTCCTCAAAAAGTTCACCGTCAGTTCTTTGCATTTATGTGCTATCGGTTTCGCATGTTTCTATCCTCTTTTGCTTTTGCTGTTATCTCGCATGGTCTCTCATCGATTTTTTTGGCTTATTTGGGTCGTCTTTTTTCTGTCGATTGTTTCTCAGTCACTTGCATTGTGTCATAATCCTCTCTGCTTGTACTTAACGTGTACAGTTTCTGGCGTCCATTGTTTCATAGTTCGCATACTACATAGTAACTCAGCTGTTAGATATCCCATGTCCATACATAGCATCGCATGTGTACAGTGTCCACTGTCCAGTATACTACATTTCAGCATACATTTTCCGTCATTTCCACACATGTTATTACACGCCTACTTCTCCCTCATCAGCAATCATCCTTCTCCTTCTCACCTGTAGCACACGACCCACTCTTCGTCCCTGTACTTCCCTCTTCTTCGCTTCTCCGCTACTCTAACTCCCTCTGTACGTAGTGAAGGAATACGGACTAATCAATAACGGGATATGATAATGTTCCGTTGGGTTCTCCACTTCGAATGTGATCTACACACATTACATCACACCAACGTTAGAATAGCATATCATCAACCTATGAGATTCGTTCAGAAAGAACTGGACGGAGAACGTACATCTACCCATGGATAGAAACTCTTCCTTCCCGTACGTTCGAAATACTCCTTCGTCTGGAAAATCACTTTGTAGCACTTCCCTGCTTCGAGTTTGGATCGGTCCTCTTTGGACTGTGTCGAGCTTGCTTCAGGCCATAGGTGCATGCATCGGCCGTCTGCATCTGTACGACTACAACAATAATTACAAAGGACGGACGTCATTGGGAAAGTTGAAGAATGACGTGAGGTAAAACAAAAGTATGATCGTACCTTTCTGCGAGAGGCTCGCATACGGAGGACTTGTTGGGTAGTTTATGGAAGACTTGAAGGGTCACTTCGACACCTTCAGCCGGCTTGCCTAGTGATGCATCAAGGACTACATACAACAAGACCATAGCAACTCGTATTAGGTCGTCGTCCGATATGAACTCCTACGATGCATTATCATAAGACGTACTGTGACAGGTGATTGGAGATTTAGACATCTTCCTCGAGTCGCAGGAAATGCTTCAACGAAAGAGAATGATTCGGAAGTTGGAGGCAAGATCAGTTGGAGCCTGATACTATCATAGTTATATATACGCGCTATCATATAAATGTCATTATGACAGTCTGTCCTGGGGTGAGTCTAGATTTGTCGACTTCATGCAGGGGGAGAAAGGGCGGGTGTCAGACATCATACTCCCCGCGACCTAGTGCATCTTGGCGAGAAAAGCGCTCTGGACGCCGAGAATCTCGATGTATGGCATGTGCATATGGGTAGAATATAGTACAAGATACATATTGAGGGCACTATGAAACGGATCCCCAGTGTAGGAACGAGGAACGAAACACTGTGCAGTTATTTAAGGATATTGAAAGATTTGTTTCCGCCAGGTACTACCTCTACAAACCTCTATGCCAGACCGCCGGCACTATCTGCTGGAGACAATGCCTCCACGCAAAATCAATCTTCGTCCTCGTCTAAACTGTCGTAGGCGGCTACACCACTTGCGAGCGCATCTTCAAAAAACTCGTCCATCTCCATTGAACCAGTGGAGCTGTTGGGTTGTATCAGATATGTATCATGAGGATGATGCGAGTCAGTAGAGTCCAGGTTGTAGAAGACATCCGCAGGACCTGGTGTTGCAGCACCGTGGCTAGAGTATTGATTTAGCTTCATTCGCATGGCCACGAAGCCTACAGGAACTTACACGTCTTGCAGGTGCTCATACACTTGTTGCCTTTTATGTCGACCGTCGAAGGCTAGGCATCGCATACAACCCCACGCTTCATCACCCGCCCTCTCAGTGTCATCGCGATCAAGAATAGCTCGCATTGCTTCGGGCCCTGCCGCCTTTGCAACAAGACGAGGGTGGACTATCTTCCAGATGGCGTAAGAAGGTCGGTTGTTAGACAGGTGCATGGAGAAGTTGTGCATCATCTACAAAAGCACACCAATCATGATCAAGAGCAAGCCACTGATAGAGACTTTTTTGCTTACAGCTACTCGCCATGTCATGACTGCCAAGACCCCATCCGAAGTACAAATTCTATGGTTGCAAGTTAGCCTGACCTGACAGTGGTCCATGTCCTCCGTTGTTGCGCGACTAGGGTCCATTTCGAACGCCTCAATGACTTTCCAAATTGGCTTGACATCGAAGCAAAGGTGGTGAGTATCCCAATGCTTTCCGCCCACGAGCTCGGAAATCATGGATCGGTACTGATCCTTCCACTCATAGCAGAGAGTGTTATAGTCATGGTTGTCGTAGCACTTTGACAAGCAGGCGTGGATCAACACATTCGGATACCAAAGCGCTTCGCCACATTCTTTGCAACGATAATACGCGCCAATGGCGAGACGGAGGGGGTCAATTCCTTCAGCAGCCCCTCGCTTGGTCTTGATGAATTCTCGAAGCAAATTGTCCACTCTATCCTTCCAGATCGTTAGATGCTTGGGAATCTCGGCCCGCAACACACCAAAGCTTTCGACAGTAATCTCGACTTCTTCTGGTGCATTGAGAAGCCCCTTGACTCCAGGGAAGAAGGCGAATTCACGAGTGCTAGGGAAAATCTGGCCATATTCCTGACGGAAGGCAAGCATCGCCAGTTTCATGGCTTCTATACGAGGCTTGGCCACTTGTTGGTTGAACCTGTGCTCCTCACGTTTAACACGCATGTCATTCATTGCTTGTGTCACTTCCGGCAACATGTTATTCCAGACTGAGAATATTTGTTTCAGAAACCGTATGTTGCTACAATCGAATGCTTACCGCGTTCCGTCAAGGCTCCCGGCCGTCTCACAGCTGATATGAGGTTGAGTGATTGGAAACCCATGGAATAAACGTTCTCCATGAATTCAATTTCTTCCTCCCAGCCCGCTTCTCGGAGCTTTTCCAGGATTCTTTAAGAGAGTGATATGAAGCTAACGCGCCTCCCAAAGGCAAGTAAAACGCACTCACGCTTCAAGACGATCATCTCGTTTGTCTTGCAATTCTTCGGAACGTTTAGTCTTCAGAGCTTCATCCCAACGTTGGCATTCATCCATATGCTAAGAGGCATTGAACATCTGCGATGATCCACTCTGTAATATTAATACGCGTACCTCAGAGACAGCCTCCCAATATTCAGTTTGTTCCTGGAAAACACTCTTCCTCTTGCTTTCATCAACGGCCAGCAAGGCAGTTTCAAAAGCTTCTATATCGGAACGGCGATACACATATCGGCCTTTCGAAACTTGAAAATATGAACAATGCGGTCAATAATGATTCTCAATGTGTGCGTGCGAGGCCTTGTCGGAAACTTACCTGAGACTCTGGGAATTGGCCATGAGTAACGGCCTCCGCCGGGAAGGATCAAGACAGCTTCATAGTGTTTCACACGACAGAGCCTACACATCTTAGCCCCCTCAAGCCACATCCGATGGCACAACTTACCGAGTTTGCTTGCACGTCTTGCAAAACCGAGCTCTAAAGCCCCAGTAGACAGTTTGCACGTTCGGTTTAACACAACCCTAGCAGCAGCGTTGGCTTCGAGACCCATAGTAAGATCAAAACTCATGTTGACCTACGTGACAATGAGAGCTGAAGCAAAGATTGGCATATGCCGGTTCACTCATAAAGCTAGGGCATTCCGGGAAATCGCCCTCCACGTTCTGACGTGCAGCTCGCCAGAATGATGCCGCGCTTCGACGCATCAGCAGTGAGCGAAATGGCCTGCTCGTTCGTGCTAGATTAAGTAGATCCAATGGCTGCAAGTGTAAGAAAACCTGAATAGGACATAGAAGGCGGCGTAAGATGCGCGAATCATCAAAGAAACACGTCTGCGCCTCCCTCAAACACAATGTCCAACGGCATATTGGGAAGCTCTTGGAGGCTTCCCTTGCGAGCATGAATCCGTCTAGGTGCATGCATCTTGATATGTCGAAACAATGGTATTTAGAATTATATCGCTGAGGAATCTACGAATTGGGAGTATCGAACCTTGTTCCCCGATTGATCGATGTCAAGGCTACTTCTTCGCTTCTTGAAAACGCCACTGGCAGCGCGAGGAACCACAACTCTCGTAATCGCAAGCCTCTGGGTGAGAATCACCAGTAAGAAGGTAGAGTCTGTGTCAACCACTCTGAAGTAGCCGGAGGTCTTGAACTAAAGAGATACCATGTTCACAAGAGGTCAAGGCGAGGCAAAGAGGAAACCGCGTGTCAATGTCCCGTTCAATGTCCGAATATCTGATTGTGGTTATGTAACCCGTTTGGAGTGCAATCTGAAAGAGACCGTTAGCAAAGATCGACGACGTAGGACATAGATGTAGACTGCATATTATTGGTCCTGACTTTCGAAATGGTCGTATGGCGATTTCTCACAATCTGATAACCCGCATAGGCAAAGGCGAAGGTTGGACAATATATTCCTAACAAGAATTAAATCTTCCTGTAACTGCACAAAATGCGACGGTATTTCAATAGGTTGGGCTATTCTATATTAATGAAAAGTGGTGTAAAGTTTGATTGCGCTGTCTGAGAATTCAGCTCCAGAAGCCTATATTTCATCACCTTGGAACATAGCTTCGCCGTCTTTCAGAGCTTGCTTTACGAAAGGCTTGAGAGACTGAACACGCATCTTGTACTCGTCAGCTACAATGTAGACTGGAGGCATCCTAGTTTTAACCCGCGCAGGATCTGCAAATAAATTATCGTCGCTTGGTGTCGATATGCCATGCCTGAAGTTAAAAGAGATGAAACGGATGTAATGAGTATTAGCTCGAGCGATGTGGGTAACCAATCTTACGTTTCAACTATATGGGTGATCATTCCACCTCGAGATAATTCATGCATTTCACAATGCACGCAGCACCAAATAGGTTTACTGAGACGTTTCAGTGCAACGCGTTCTGAAGCAGCTCTTTCAAGGGGAGCAATCTTCCTTGCTTCCTCGCTCGAGACTGCCTCCCAAAGCTCAGTGTCCAAAGTACGTTTGATGTAGTCCTCGATGTCGAAGAAAAGCGATGAGTCATCATGTCCATGACAATCCCGAGAATGCAGTGCCTTGGAACTTGGGGTGAGTACAAAGTTAATTCAAAAAGAAAGATGCTCACAGCTTCTCTCCATCGGAAAATAGCACGAGCCTGAAAGCTGTCGCACTTCTTGCAGCGAAACCTGAAGTCAAGTTCATCCATGTCTTGAGCCGTAGTAGAGAGCGAATTTTGTCCACAGGCTTCAAGGACCGGCTCGACATCAGATTTAAGAAGGTCCACGTCCCTGTGTGACCACTTTGCCCATTTCAGCGCTCTTTCAATAGCAGTATCGAATGGATCATCCTGCTTCTTTGACCATAGCCCATATCCACGAGTCATTTGTACTAGAGCCGCCACATATGCAGGTCGACACCTGTGACTGACGGTGCCAGGGTAGGCGCCAACGATGGGTTTCTTGCAATGGCTGCAGCGAAAGATGGTCGCAATCGCAAGGTCAAGCGCGCGAATACCATCAGGTACATCCTCTGATTCATCAGAAGAGAGTTCCCGGCGAACGAAAGTTTCCAGCTTTCCTGTGATATCCTCACGCCAGCGAGTCACAAGCTCCGGAAGTAAGGGGAGTAAAGCATCAAAACTTTCGACACTGATCTCTGCTTTGTCGGCAGGATCCAAGATAGCTCGAACTTCTGGCAAAGAAGCAAAGTCTCGAACATGGGGAAACACTCCGTGGGATAATCGTGCGAATTTTTCAACAGCTTTGCGAAGAATGGCGGCGCGAGGCCTCAAGTAGAGGGTATACTCGTGGACGATACGCAGCGGCGTCACTGTGGTGGTGAGGAAGTCGATCACCGTAGGACGAATGGTTTGCCATGCTACAATGAATAAATAAACGAATTCGAATCGAAGAATTCTGGCAGTACTTACTTCGTTCCGTCAGTGGCTTGCTCTGCCGCACAACAGATAATTGCTTGAGCGACTCCTTGCTCATGCAATATTGCTCACAGTAGATCACATCCTTCTCATAACCCAGCTCTTTGAGTTTGTTCTTGATGCTAAAAGAAAAATAACATTGATATTCGATGACTTCAATGAATAGAATAAACTCACGCCTTGTATCGCGCATCTTTTATATCTTCCAGTTCTATCGCACGGTTCAGCTTCTTGTTGTTATACCACTTGCGACATAGGCCTGCATGCTATGGATGCGAAATCGTTTTCAGATCTTACGCGTCCCGTGAGAAAAGGCGCATACCTGTTCTATCTCATTGCATCGTGTCCTATTCTCCTTTATAAATTGGTCTATCTCGCTTACTTCCACTTCTGCATAGTCCTCCTTTATTCGCGCAGCCTCAGAAGCAAGTACTCTTTTCTTGTCCCAGAACAGTTCTGTTTCTGATAGCCGTAATATTAGCATCATGAATGGAGGTAACGTGGAATATCACATACTGCCAGTGACCGATATCTCAACTACAGCACATGGCAGATACGAGCCGAAATAGTCGCCCCGACGGTATATAAGCGTTTCTTGGCTCAGAGTCCTGGCGTGATTTCAGCAATTCGCTCGTGCCTTTGATACACGCGCCGAACGTACTTTGATTTCTTGCATTCATTGCAGAACCGCGCTCGGATTTCCCAAAGGACTTCGCGGATGCCTGGTTTGAAACACCCCTGAATGTGAACATTAGGTTCCGAGATAGATATCGTTGTCATATGCACCATACATGACATTGAGCATCAAAACATAAGCTAGCATAGGCAGGTTCGCTCATGCCGGGGAAAGGTTCTGGGAGGTCCGGTATGTTCTGACGAGCTTCTTTCCAAAGCACCGCCGCGTTTCGATCCATCAGAAGTCTACGAAACGCCTTCGTAGTGCGTGAGAGATTTAGTAGGTCCTGTGGATGCAAATGGGAGAACACCTAAATTTCGTAGGTCGCGGCATGATTAGTGTCACAAGTCCAACGAACCCATTGAAGACACACCTCGTATAAGATGTCTAGTGGCATATCTGGGAGGTTTTTCAGCACCCCTCGACGACCCCGGACGTTGCGCCTTCGAGTTTTCTTTTTCTTTTCTGGAGGCATAGGTTCTACATCCGCTTGCCCTCCCGTGACTGCTTCATCGCTCTTCCTTGCTCGTTTGCCTTGCGGAGCCATTGCTTGTCCAAGTATCAGAACAAACGCGAAAGATAGAAAGGAAGTTCAAGACGAGCTAAATGTCCAGAGGATCAGGACTATAAACGACACGGTCTGCAAAGGGACAACCCTAAGTGCCGTTGCCGTTGCCGGATAGAAGAGTGATGCTAGGCGCCTAGCACTGGGATTCGTTACTGTCCAAATACAGTAAGTATAGTTTGCGTACTTCGAATGTGACTCTTGCACACACCACTGCATCAGCATATAGGATCATCTCAAAAGAACTACTTAGTGGGTACATGTCATACAGAAGACATAATATTTGGGTATACTATCAACAGCGAAACTGTCGCGTCAACGCAAGTAACAACTTGGAAGGATGTGATACAGTCTGAGCTGGCCATACATACGTACGTACACAAATTCTGAGTACCAAAGATCACCGATGAGGGCAGCTTCATCGTGATGTGATCGTCCTTGAAAGTTGTCTTGTGTAATGATCCTTTAGTATTATTTCTCTCGTTTGTCGGAAATGGCGATCGTGTCGGCACGTGGATTGATCGGGACATTGTGATTGGCTAACGCACAAGACTTTTCCGAACTAAGCTATCTGCGCGTTTTGTGCGAACACATTGAACCTCCTGGTTCCAACCCTTTTCAAAGTTCGCATTTACTGTGCCAGGTCCCCAATATGTCTCGTTATCCAAACTACCTTTCACCCGACATTACACCAACATCAACGCCCTCTAAGCTCAAATCCCAGAAATCAAGGCAAAGACGCGAACCTTCAGGCGTGTTCTCTCTATTCCAACCACCACAGATCCAACAATTCCGAGAGGCGTTCTCGTTGATTGATCATGATGGAGACGGGATTGTGAACGAGCAGGACTTGAAGCACATATTTACTAGCCTCGGTGAGTGTCCCCCATTACCCCTACATGAATATACCGAACCGGACGTGTTGACTGTGAACAGGCATCACACCGACAAAGAATATGATGGATGGCCTTCTTGCAGACCGTCCAGGCGACCGTCGAGGAAGTGCTGCCCACTCCCGTCTACCTTCGTTCGAATCAGACTCGTCAAATGACCGAGGAATTACGTTCCCTATGTTCCTCACCATGATGGGCGAACATCTCTATGACTTCGATACGGAACAGGAGCTCTTGTCTGCTTTTGAATGTTTCGACGAGAATGATACAGGTTTGGTGAAATGCGATGAGATCCGGAAGTGGTTGGGGGATGTCGGGGAGAGGATGGACGCGGCGGAGGTACGTTCGCCTTCGGCATGTTACTGCTTTGCTTTGCTACAGTCTCAAATTCATGCGTTCTCTAGATCGACAAATTCCTCAAGGGGCCATTCACGGACCGATCGGGGAACTTCAATTATCGAGAATGGGTAAAGGTTTTGAGGATCAACGCCGACGAGGATGAAGATGAGTCTCCTCATTGATTCGCTCGAAATTCAACATGGACATATCTCGGACTGCTTGCTGTACTTGTAATGACCTGTGATGACTTATGACTGTATACCCCATTCGACTACTGGTAACGTGTTCTTCGGGTAACATGGTGTTGCATGTTCTGTGCATGTACGCGCTGTGCTACCTGGAGAACACAGCTGCAGGACTGTCTTGCTCGTTCTTGCTCATTCTTAGATCGAATATTGGTACAGTAAGTAACGTTGCATACATAACGTATGATACAAAGTGACTAATCATACAATATAGAGATACATGTCCGGTCCTCTTTCTCGTCTCGCTTCACCTTCAACATTCCTCAGATCCATTCTCCTTTCAGTGGCTCAGCGGGAATCTTTTCGGCATCAATGGCAAGCTCCTTCAAAACAGTTTCAACATCTTCCTGAGCTTCTTTGAGTTCCGTTTCTGTCAAAGCTGATCATCACAAAACCGGAACATCAGCCACGTCGCTTGCCCCATATTATGAATACTCACCTTCACCTCTTCCTTCTCCCAGGCTACTCTCCAACCCTTCCTCGCCTTCCCTTGCTGCAATAAACAACAATTCAACACCTTCATAATCCAACATCTCTCTCCTTTCGACACTAGTAAACCTCAGCCCATAGTCCTCCCTGCCCCTCGTATGTTCCGCCTCTTTATTATACCCGAACACTTCTTTCATTATATTGTCCGGGAATTCCACTTTCCTGTAGGACGGTAGCCCTGCTCGAATGGCGCCGATGGTTGGTGCTAGAGGGTTCTTGACTTGGACTACGAAAGAAGAGGCTTCATGGATTCCGAGAACTCTTTGTACTTCACCGAAGTGTTCTGGGTCCGGATGGGAGAGGTGGTAACCGAGATGCGTCTCGCGAGTGGACTGAGTGCGAGCTTGGGTGTTGACTATGGCGTATGCACCGCGACCGGCGAGTCTAGCAGGGCCCTGATATCTCTGTCCTATATCAAACTCGTCAATCTCATCGTTCCAGTATTCAGTCGATGCACCAACTCACCCCTTGTCTTCGTTTCGTACTCGCGTTCTCCCAGACCCTCTTCAAGCTCCTCAAGATCATCACCGACAGTCGTAATTGTTGCCCAAAACACCTGCTTCCTGCCACCGCCTTTACCTCCACCTATTTCTGGATCAGGCAAGCTCTTTTTCCCAACAGTAATCAAGCGGAACGGTTTCTTCTTGACATCAGTTGGCTGTGCAGCAGGTACGACGTCTGCACCTGGTTGTAGAATTTTCATGGGCCCTTCTTCCTCTTCGACGTTTGTGGTTTCAGTAGTAACGGGTTCGATAGCGAATTCGGGAGGGCGTGGAACAAGGAGAATATTGAAGCGTTGGACGTCGTCTATGGAGTGGGCCTCCTCGAGTTCGACTTTCGGGCGGTAGAAGAAGTATATGTGTCCTCGTTCGATAACGCCTACGGATTCCCGATCAATGTATGAAGGTGCCTTTAGCAAAGCAAGAACTAACCTTCTTGGAAGGCATGCTTCGCAGGGTGGTCCTCTTCTTTCGCAGCCACCTCCTCCTTCGGAACCTCTTCCTCCTTCGCAGCAACCTCTTTCGCTGTAGCCTCCTCTTTCGCAGCCTCCTCCTCCTCCGTAACGGTCTCCCTCGTCGCAGCCGCCTCCTCCTTCGCAGCAGCCTCCCCCGCCGCAGTCTCCTTCCCAGTTTCGGCCGCCTCCTGTGGTTCCACCTCTGCTTTCGCCTTCTTTGTAGGCGGCTCCTCTACCTCCTTCTCGCCTCCCGCAACTTCAGGCTCTTTCTCGACCTCCTCCACATCCCTTTTACTCCCAAGCTCAGGTTTCTCTTCCTCTTTCGCCTGTTCTACAGCCTTCTTGGTTCGTCTCTTGCGAGTGGGACTTGCTTTCTTCTTGGACGAAGCGGGTTTGGCTTGTTTTGTAGTCGAGGCTGGTTTGCCTTCGCTCGCTGCTGTCTGACCACGGGTGGTGACCATGTTGATATCTTGGATGGATTATGCACAGGACGAGCTTGTTCTGCTACTCTCAACGATTGTCGGGTGGAAGTCTCCTTGACGTCATTCGGACAATGCCGGTTCTGGTCTCAGCACTACTCAGGCAGGCAAGCGACGTGGTTTACGACCCGCCTATACTTTTCTTAAGAGACAGGCACTCTACCCCTTAGCTCAACAAAAACCATTTGTGCTTTCTTTAAGTTTTCAATATGCTCTACTTTGCAGCGTGCGGCTTTTGGTACTTGATACGCGATTTGAAGGATGTGTGTGCCTCATCAGATGCCAACATATGACGAGCGCTCACAAATTCAGCTGCTGTTTCTTCCCATGGTTCCTAAGTTACTCTCAACAGCTTGAACCAGGATCTCACTGATGCATGGGCTGTGTCCATAGCTCCACGTACGAGGATACAAATGTTCATCGCGAGGTCGATATGGTTGCGAACGAACCCCCTCGTAGTATCTCGCAGACGATGCCCTCGCCATACACAGGAGTCCTCCCTGCAGTCTCAACCCCAAGATTCCCTATCGATAGTCTACCAGGCGAAGTCATTTCACAATTCGCCCTGCACGTTCCTTCTGTCAAAGATATCATATCACTATCTTTGACAAACCACACTATTCGCAACGCCTTGTACACACCAGCAATCCACAAAGAGCGCGTTGCAAGTCGTGGGTGGGACGTGTACGGATGGAACGAGAGCCTTTCAGATGTCGCCCTGTACGAATGTCGAGTTCAGATGTGGCAGAAAATTGACTGGGCGCACGAGAACTTGCAACGCCTACTGAACAAGGGGATTAACGATATTTTGCCGGCCTTAACACTTACACTTGAAGCATGCATTGGCAAGGTATTTACTCCTCCTCACGAGGTTCTGTCTTGGACTATCAATATCATGGAACTCGCCCCTTTAGCTTTCGATGATCATCGTAAGTACCCTCTACTTCGACATTTCTTGAATGTGATTGAAGCGTCTTTATATTAGGTCCTAATACTCGTTCACGAGTGATGACTGGCGATTCTCAGAAGTTATGGCCAGTTGTATTTCGTGCGCTCGACTTGGCAAGTCAACCGTCGGAGTTCTCAATCAGCGTGCAGACCGATCCTTTCTATTCGATCCATCGCACGTCTCTGGCGTCTGTGATACCACTTCACCGTGCATTATTTCACCTTGTTTCCCTACTTTCCGCCCGTACGTCTTTCTATCACTCCCAAGTTACCGAATTAAACTGAGGCCCGTCGTACCTTAGAGAACCTGAGCGTTGTCCGTTCGCTGTTCGGCGACATGTTTGAGACTCCCTACCCAAAATATCACACGTTCAGGCGCTTGAAATTACCCAGCACTGCGGCACACTCGATGCGTTTCTCGAGGTCCATCATGTCTCTAGCTATTCTTTGGGTGAACCTACTACTCAATCCCAATCTACCGACTTCTATCTTCAGCGTCCGTGTGCCCTGTCATTCACAAAAACCCATCGCCGTCGGAAAATGGCGTGAGGTAGATGGCTTCCCACTTAACGCCATGAAAGACGATGCGCGCTGGGTAGGATACTACAGCTATAACTTCAATGGATCCTTCCGGATCGATCCCCCCGTACATATGTCTTTCAACTCCGTCCAATGGAATTCACATCAGGCCTCTTTCAAGGCGACAGGAGCTGATAGAGTCGGCTCTTTCGATTTAAATGGAACAGTATTGCTTGATGAGGGACGTGTTGGTGCAAAGAAGAAGTATACTGATCCTGATGGACCTATGTGGCTCTGGGACGGTATGGTGCTCCCGTGGGGCATGGTTGGTACCTGGGGCCAAGGAGATGGCTATGGCTGGTGGTGGATATGGCCTGAGCAAGTTTAATGCGAGTAAATTCCCCCTCTCTTGGTACTACAGGCTAAATGCTATATATATATTTCATTTCCTTTGCTGTCACCCTGACCCCACGTGTGGATATGGAAAAAATGGAGTATGTGTGTCCATGTTCTTGCACATAATTTAACCCCATCCAGAATTACTCAACAGAGACGAAGCCAACTGTGAGATCGATATACAAAACGAAAGCAGGTGAAGAGCGAACGAGAGCAAGGAACGTCACGGGAAGCACGAAACCAAAAAAACCCTATATGCACACGAAAACCTGTAGTTATGCCTAGCCTTGCACGTTCCAGTCGTCGAGCCATGACGTGCTTTTCCATTTAGGATACTCAAGACTCATTGTGTCTCTTGAATATCCCATCTCCACTACGACTGAGGCATTGTTGTGATCATCACGTGTCCTGGCGACTGCGCTGATGTCTTGTAAAACAGCGGGGCTGCTGTGGATATCAAAGGATCTACGGGTTTCCTCGATATGACAGTGTGAGGATGTATCCTGCGCCGTTGACGATACCGGCTCTCCATGAGGTACACAATTTTGCGACAAGGGCCTCCCCTGTATCGGTCGTTTCATTGAAGGCATGCCAGAGACAGCCGGGTCGATGGGCGTAATTTCCGAAAGATTAGGGATGATATTGGTTAGCCGATCACGCTCCGCGGCAAGTGAACGGATGCTGAGCATCAATGCTGAACCCTGCCAGCAAATATAAAGATCGTTTCCAGTTCCACCGAGCCAAAGCTAAGATAACTCACCGCATACGAGAATACTGCTGTCATGAATGTGTCGGTGACGAAATTAGACAACAAGTTCGAGCGATATTGCGAAAACGTGCGTAGAAGTAATACGACTGCAACAATTAAGTCAAAGCGACGTTTCTCAATTCACGAGGGCAACTCACCGCACATCCTACACCACTGTCATTAGCAAGTTGTACAAAGTACTTAACAAGATGAACTTACAAGGCATAGTATATCGTCCCGTCACGGAACAGGCGAACGACTAGAGGTGTACGAGAAAGCGGCCTGTACGAAAGGCATTTCATCGTGTTCATCACGAACAGGAGCGCTGATAAGACCTTAGACTGAGCATTCAAGGTGCATGTATGAAGCAGCAACTTACTCTCGAATACAAGAATGGGAATCCTACGACAGGTGTAAATCATTTATGATAGAGCAAAAGCCGCACATACCAACAAGCCCGAAAGAATCTCGGATTAGAGAGTACGAAGCAGCCATTTATGGGCCAATTGCTTGGATACGGTACAAGGGGGCCTATCATGACTGTCTCAGCGATGACAAGCATGACGATATTCGCCTGTTATCAATAGATCAGTCCAGTAATGGGAAAGAAAAACGTGGTTGAATACCGCCTGCACTACTAAAGGAACCGTCAACTCTCAAAGAAGGGGAATGAAGATATTCCTACTCACGTCCGAAAACACTAGCCAAAATTATCGCCACTGTAGCCCGTCCATTGAATAAATTTCACACCACAGAAATATCGAGGCTCACCTTTTTTGCTTTGATTCCATAGGGCATAGATCCTGATTAACAGGCTAAGCTCAACACTTACGTGAAGAACATAATATGTGCTATAACCATGCTTATGGTTTCATCTTTGAGTTTAGGCATGTCAGACACTCACAAGGTGCGAAATATGAGCTGAGTGCGACAGCTGTTGTGAACATTCGGTCGAATATTTGGCTGTCAGCATGGGCACGTGAGAAGCTCAGCATAAAAGCTTACTAAAGAGGCATAGCATCCGTTACATAGACACTTGACGAATGGTCGTAAGTAAATCATGGAGCGGGCGTGTTGGAGATATCGACACTTACAACTGTGTGACCAGTCCGAAATACCGTGAAATAAAGTACAGAAATTTCGGTGTAGTATTGGCAGAGCTAGCAAGTACTCTTCAATGAGAAGTTTGATGACAATAAATAACCCACACACGTCCATATGAGCTCGATCTAAAACATTAGGTATCAGTCTGCGAGCTCACTGAACACTCGACATCCTAAGAGTCGAAGCTCACCTCATCTCCCATGCTTATAACCCAATCATAGAGCAACCAGAAGGTTGTGGCCGCTGAGAATTTGCGTGAGACGTTGCAAATGGTGGTGAAGCTGAACCATGCTGAAAAGAACCTTCGCAAAAGTGCACATATTGACGGGTCTGAACGACAACGACCATTTGCTCTACATTCGCCGAACCTGCGATCTGAATCAGCCATTTCGTGGACATTAGCCTGAAGTTAGAGTCAAGCTCATAGGAGTCAGGAATAAGATATTGTCGAGGTGGACAATATCCCTGCCGACGAGAAAGCATACTAGTCGGAAAGGGGTTTTGTTAGATTGCAATAGGTGTCACGGTTAGCGAAGAAGGTTGCACAATTCCGCCCGATAAGGCTCGGGAATCAGGCACTTCACAGGGCCGAACGAACTACAACATTTCTGGACAGCTCATTCTGACGTGACATATGGGGGTTCGTCTGGGAGCGCGGTGGTTACCCATACAAGGCTACGAAGTCACATTGAGACTGAATAGGACAATCCACTCAGTTGTTAGATATAATAGAAAGTAGACTGATTGCAGTACCGTGACTATTAGTAGAGTATCGAGCAGCACCGTCACAATGGGTGCGGCATGGCGGCAGTGCTTCAACCATGCCCGACGACAGCACCAGCGGTAATAATTAGATCCACTATTATTATAGAGCGCGGCGGAATTATGGCGGACTTGACAGCAGACTCAAAGAGCATGTTGTTGTTCATGCTAAGAATACACATTCATTGGCACTAACTTAGCACATGCACATCCTACTTGTCAGGCATAGCTATCTGGTGATCACCAAGCTGGAGAATTGACTGACCGTCAGAAACGATGTCAGAAGTCGGGATATGGGAAGCATACCGGCAAGTTCTGATGGTATGATTCCAGCATAGGCTGCCACGTCGGGAGACGAAGGCCGAATATAGCATCCGTGGTCAATGTTGTCCAAAAGTCCATAAGCCTAAGGACTATATGTCAGCTTGTACCATGCTGAAGTAGATAAAAACATACCTCTGCTCTCCAAGTCACTATCGGGGTGTCATACTGGATGCGATATAGTGCATCGAGTCCGTCCATGTCATCGATGGTCGCAGTGGATGGGTCCCGACCCCGAGCAGTGATGACGGCACGAAGAACGTCCGTTTCGACCTTTATCGTATCGCGAGTCCAAGGTAGGGGCTGGGAGTCAAGAGCGGAAATATAGTAATCAACGACAGGAAGGAGCTCGCCCAGATCGCGGTAAGAACTGCATGTATGTGCCAAAACACCAGGATAGATCAGCCTGGCTGAGCAGCGAAGACATCGATAGCAGAGAGTAACAGCAAGGTTGAAGATATTGAGACCATCTGGCGGAGCGGCTATTTCTTTTATCAGAATATCTCGAAGCTCTTGCCTTTTTTTGCTCCTCCAGTTTTCCACCAGCCCAGAGAGCTTGGGGCGCAAGGCTTCGAAATCACGATAAGATAGTTCGATATCTCCCGGAACGTCTAGAATGCTCCGAACCTCTGGCATTCGAGCGAAATCTTGTATTCCAGGGAAACAGAGGCCAATGTCTGCACGAAACGAGTGCATGGCATCTCCAAGGGTACGCAGGCGGCTGGGAAGAACTGCTGAAAGTGCGGAAACTGATCGGGCGCTCTGTATCGTTTCCATGACCCGTAGAACTGGCTCCCGAATAGTCTGCCAAGCTGCGGGGGAGAACAGAGTGTCAGCGGGTACCTGCTGGTGCCTGTCACATTACTTACAGCGACTAGTCAGTGCTTTCGGCTGTCTCACCCCATGGACTTTCCGAAGCCCCCGGTAAACGGCATATGCTGAACTGTCGATTAGTTCACCCCAGCCTAGTTCTCTCAATTTAACAATAATGCTAATTTGTATGCATGTGAGTAACAGAGGCTGTCTACCCAAGCAAAGACCACCTACTTCACATAACGAGAGTCCCTAAGCTCGGCAAGTTCTGTAGAACGAACGTTCTTCCTGTCCATTTGCCACCAAGCGCAAAGCTCTGCATGCTGCACAAGGAGCTTTAGATGCTAGATATTGATCGAAAAGGAGGAGATAGACGCACGTAGCGTACTTGTTTCACGAGCTCTGACTGTGAAGCACAAACCTCTTGCTGAGCCTCAGGCCCTGTACCCTTCCAGATATCAACTAGGGTGTGGAGGTCCGAGCTGTGGAAGGTTCCGCGCCCAGAGGTCTCTTCCCAAGATATTTGTACTGTCAATATATGGAAAGGTGGATGATGAGAACCACAGACCTGAGATCAAGAGTTCGCGTACATCATGGTACGCATGAAATGGAGATGCTTCTTCCAGTATCTGCCTAGCTTGCAGGATCGTGACGGTCCTATGTATTGAAACGCCCATCAATCATCGCTCATGTATGGGTATATAGTACGGGTTACATACATTTCTGACTTGCATTGGCGACAATATCTTGCTCGGAAGGCCCAAATCACGTTTTGTATGTTCGGTCGAAGGCATTTCTTATTCATTCGTCAGATGTGGCAAAGAATCAAACCAGTGCATGCATACGTACATGACAATGTGAGTCAAAACACAAGTTGATGAAGGCTGGCTCACTCATAAATGGGGGGCATTCAGGCAAATTGGCTACATTCTGTCGAGCCTGCTTCCAGAAAGAAGCTGCAGACCGATGCAACAGTAGCTCACGGAATGGTTTAGTAGTCCTAGTTAGGTTGAGCAAATCGAATGGTTCCATGTGCGAGAATACCTGTTAGACAGAGGTATAAGTGATGTGAACTGCGGCGAAACCAAAATGGCTGACGCACCTCGAAAAGAATATCAAGAGGCATATCGGGAAGTTCTCGAAGGCTTCCACGACGACCTCGCAATGTGCGACGTCGGAAGGGTAATGGCATTTTTCACGCAGGTTACAACAGACAAGCAAGTGACAGAGGTGGAGCGGAAGCAAGGGAGGAGAGGTTACCGCAAGGCGTCGCAATGTTAGGGTTCTGCCTAGGAAACCCATTGGCATGTTCCCAATCTGCCATTCTGAGAACGCCACACACAGCATATAGACTTGATCGTGAATGCAAGTTGCGAAATAATGACGGACGCGCTGAGCGAATGTACTCTGTACCGGAGTCTCAGAGCCTCCGAAGGAAGGCGAGGAAATCATACAACCTGTAGAAACCTGACCTTTAGCAAATATTTAAATATTCATGAGCGGCAGAGGCAGAGACTGTCAGAAGACTTCATGATCCAACCGTGGGCATCCAGCGTTCTTCTCCGGCATTTGATCATCCCAGTCCGTTTAGGTAGTTTGCACATCCGTACGCGTTCGGATGGCATTCGGATGCAAGCGCGACTCTCATAGTCCCGAAGGGTATATTCTATCTTCTCCCCGGCATGAAGATACAAGGCTGGGTCATATGCAACCGGATAACGGGACCATAAGCATCTAACTAGGAATAGTATGTCAATGACTATCAGTGAACAAACGCACAGGACCTCGGCGACGAACGTACATAATTATCTCTCACCCCATTATATCTGATTAGGTTAGTAAACAAAAAGATGGGCTTTCATCTCACAGCGCAGAAGAATCACATCACCTTCAGAACATCTGCATTGCAATCGACTGGAGCCCCCGTCAACGCCTACTTCCCACACTTGCTATCCGTAACGCCAAAACGTAATCCCTCACTTCACCTACCATCAGCATCGTCTTTTCACCAGATTCATCACTCCCTCCGATGCGACTCGTAACATCTTTCCCTCATCTGCGAATAAAGTTGCGCATCGACATCAACTTAGAGAAACGTAACTGCACTGCTGAGAGAATTGGAATGCGATCCACGAGCGATAGCATCAGCGAGCTCCTCATTCTGGAGAGCAAGACTCAGCCTAGAAAATACTGTGTGTGAAAGCATACCTCTTCTCCAAGGATCGCAGCCGGAGTCCCGAACTGAAAGGGGTACGAGATGTTGAGTGCCTCCATATCAGTGACGGTACTAGTGTATGTCTTCCGTGCGTTAGTGGCTAGAACAAGGCGTAGAGACTCTGTTTCTACATGCATTGTGTCGCGAGTCCAAGACATAGGCTTGGAGTCGAGGGCACGGTGATAGAGGTCGTATGAGTAATCGAGCCCGCTTTGACATTTACAGGCGTTGCAGGTATGCGCGAGCACATCAGGGTAGCGTATGACTACCGAGCAGCACCAACATCGATAGTAAAGTAACGCTGTAAGGTTGAGAACATCGACTCCATCCGGCAGAGTGGCAACCTCGTCTATTACGAGCTGCTGAAGGACCTGAAGTTTTCTCCCCTTCCAACGTTCCACCAAGCCAGGCAGTGAGGGACGCAAGATATTGAATGTGTTATATGACACTTCGATATATTCTGGCTTGTCGAGTATACTCCGGACCTCTGGCATCAGAGCGAATTCACGCGTTCCAGGGAAGCAGGACTCGAATTCTGGACGTGAACGAAAGGACCACATGAAATCTTCAAGCAGCTGGAGACGTTGAAAAACGACCGACATATGTGTGGGAACGCTTCCCGGGGTATGCATATCGTTGGAGGGCTGGGGGAAAGAAGGTAAATCTGTGATATGTCCGACAGCGTTTTTGGCGCTTTTCAAGGCTTCCATGACTTGCAACACTGAAGTCTCAATAGCCTGCCAAGCTGCGAAGGGGTAGAGGGCGTCAACGTCAGACGATGCTTGCTGATATGTCTCACTTACAGCGATTTGTGAGCTGTTTAGGCACCCTCACCCCGCGCACACCCCGAAGCCTGGACCAAACGCTCCAAGGTGAATCGTCTATCACCTCACCCCATCCGAATTCTCTCAATTTAGCAATAATCCTAGATCATTGAAGATGAGTGCTGATCCTGATGGTTCGACGCGAGCAATGACAACCCACGCTGAATAACGCGCGTCCTTGAGTTCATCTATTTCAGCAGAACGAGAGAGCTTGCGATCCATCTGCCACTTGGAGCAGAGATCCGCATTCTGTACAGTATAAATTGGGAGATGTGATGTCGAATATCAGATGCAAACACTTACATCCCGCATTTGCTTTATGAGGGCTAGTTGTGAAGAATGAATATCTTCTTGTACTTCAGCACCTGACCCTTTCCAGGCTTCGACTAAAGTCTCTACATCTGCCTTGTGGAACTTGAAGAGTGGGCGACCACGAAGCCATGGCTCGGATTCTGTACATCGGACGTAGGTTATCGAAGGAAAGGCGTATCAATTGAGAGATGACAAACCTGAAATCAGTAATTCGCGTACATCGTAGCGTGCACGAAAGGGAGATGCTGCTTCTAAGATCTGCCTGACTTGCGATATCATAACAATCCTGGTAATAAAGGACCCATTAGATGTTGACTTCCTGCATACGACTAAACCATGTCACGTACATGCCTGACTTGCAATGACGACAATATCTGACTCGAAAGGCCCACATCACGGGTTGTATATTCGGACGAAGACATTTCTTTTCGCCCGATTAGATGTAGCGAAAGACCAAAACAACCCAAGCAGACTTACATGGCAGTGAGAGTCAAAACACAAATTGATAAATGCCGGTTCACTCATGAACGGGGGACATTCAGGCAAACCAGGTACATTCTGTCGAGCCTGCTTCCAGAGCGAGGCCGCCGATCGATGCAACAATAATTCACCAAATGGTTTGGACGTTCTGGCCAGATTCAGCAGATCCATAGGTTCAATATGCGAGAACACCTGTTTGACAAATGGGTGAGATGTCTCTATGCAACAAAAGCTACGCCCACGTACCTCAAAGAGAATATCGAGCGGCATATCCGGGAACTCTTTGAGGCTCCCACGACGACCGCGCAATGCGCGACGTCGTAGTAGAGTTGTCATGACTCGCAGATACCTCTTCCAGCCCAAGCCGATGTGAGTGAAGAGAAGGTTAAATGAGGAAGAGCTCAATCCTCCGGCAGTACGACGAAGACCATGAGGATATTAGGGTTGCGTCTCATTAAGCAGCATTAGGCCCGCTACCATGCTTCTCACTTGCCATTCTGAGGGGAGTACGTCACAATCGCGTACTAATGATACTATCTTGTCATTGACCGCCAGTGGTCAATAACTCAGTGATGGAGACGCTAGACAAGGTAGCAAGAAGTCTAGGGCAAGAGCACCCACAATCTCGGCATGTCAGGAGAGGGAAATTGAAGCAAAGACCTCGAAAACTGTCTTGATCTATAATAGAGTGGCAGCATGACTGTCGCACACGAACCTAGAAACTTGAGCATTCAAGGTCTTTATACCCTGCACATCTCGTCACCTATTCAATCTTCCATCAAGAGGGCACACTCAAAACGAACCAATGACCTATAAGGTGATGTGCCTGACTGAACTTTCCCGGACACCGATTTTAATTATTGCCAGTAGTTCCCATACACTCAAAGGAGGCTGAAACGACGCGTTCTCGATGATCATACATGGTAGCTGCGTTTTCCATCGTCAGTAAATAGACGTCGTCAATACACTGCAACAACTACCGCACCGTGTATTATCCCCAGATCCATCCCCATCTACCTCATTACTAGAAGAAGAAGATTATCAACACCACCACCTAAGATGAAAGCAAGAGAATAGATCTGATTAGTTCACCTTTAATAACTTTCCCACCTATGTTCCCCCATGGCAATCAACCGATTGAACAGCTCATCCCGTCCTCTTATCGCTGTCAACACCCACTTGCTGCCCTCCTTGTCCGTAACCTCCAACCCGTCCACAACTTCCTTTCCAAGCGCCCACCCCACAACCATCTTCGCTTTCCAACCGAACCCACCGACTTTCCTCATTTCGGTTATATCGGGAAGTCCAATGAGGAGTTCCGAATGTAAGTCTTTAGGATCGATTTCCTTGCTGGATTGGGAGAGGGAAGAGAGGGAGGCGAGGACTGATTTGGACGGTTTCGTGCTGACGAAAACGACACATGGTGAAGTGGCTGATTCGATGAGGATAATGTACCCTTTCTTGCCATGATAACGTGCCGAGAAAACTGATGGTCCTTCGCCGTCCTCTAAAGGCCCAGGTTTCACTTCCGATTCCTGGGACTCTTTCAGTTCCTTTGCACCTTCGTCTGCATCCACATCGCGTGAAACAGGAAGAGGAGGATCGGATACAGCGCCGATCCTTTTCTTTGATGCTTCAGATCCAACGGAAGCTTTGACATGGTCGGCACCCAATGCCCCTTCCACACTAGCTCTCACAGCACCCTTAACAAACCCGGCGATCTTCCTCCCAGGTTTCTTCTTCTCCTTCTTTTCCTTGTCCCCAGTTCCTCCTCCACTGGAAGCCAACGTGGGCGAGTCCCCATTGCTGCTGAGTCGATCGTACTCGGCAGAAGTAGCCGTATGCTCCGACTCATGATCAGAATCAGCGTCAACGTCGTGATTGGAGGTGTCGAACTGTACTTCCGAGGGATCGCCTTCTCCTGAAGCGGGTGGAGTGGGTCCGTCGGCGGACGTTGGAGGAGGTGGCAGGGGTGCTTTGTTCCGCTCGGCAATTCGGAGGAGGGTGAGGGTAAGCTGAGCGTTCGTCGGAACACCCTTCAGGAGCGTTCTGTAGGAATAAGCTCGTCAGGGTCTTTCAAAGTATAAGATCAATGCAGAAGCTTACCTCCTCAGTTCTAGATACTCCCGCCAGTGGGGTACTTCATTAGAGAGCCAATATGCACCTCGAGTGATGAGGGGTTGACCGAATAAACCGAACCCAAAGAGGAACGTAGCCATATGAAGGAAGACAGTCGCAGGAACTAAGTACGTCACGAGAACAAGAGGGACCAAAGGTGCCGCAAGTCGAAGACGAACTGTCTTCGAGAACGGCGGTGTCGGTGATAAAGCACTAGAGCGCAAAACATCGTTAAGCCCATTCATCCAGAGGCACCAAAGTCAACTCACTTATGAAATCGTTCCCATCCATCAACGATTTCCTCCAAAGCCCTCATACCAGGCCTTGCTTTAATCCATATGGCGTCCTCAACAGGTTTCTTCGCAGGGTCCATTTTCGCATTATCCCCGCTCGCCAGATGCTTACTCTCTGCCGCCTCTGAGGCCATTCCGACAGGATCCGGGACAGCGCCATCGATACTTGTCGGACTCTCCCCCTTACCCTCGGATTCAGCTTCTCCACCTCCGATAGCGTTGCCATTTCCATCTTCCCCTGGTCCTTTACCAGCCGCTGTACTGACTGCCACAGATGAGAGACCAGCCACGAAGTGACGCGCTTCTTGTTCAACGGCTTCGCCTTTGTGAGCTTCTGGCGCACCAGAGAGTGAGTCTGGACTGCCTAGGGAACCGGCTTTGGGAGTTTGGAGGTTTCCAGTTGTACCTGAGATGAGGGAAAGAGGCGCAGAGGGGAAGAGGTACTTGCGGGACGGCGGGTATACGACGAGGGTGATAACTGTTAGAAGAATAACAGGAAGGAGGGCACCGAGCAACCAAGCGATGTAGTACGCCTGAAGCGGCATGATAAGCCCAAATATATCGAAGAAACCTATTTTGCACTCACCGCGCAGAACACGGCTGTCCGTCTCGGTTCATTCCAAGAGCGTAGTCGTGCAACGTGTTTAGCAAAGGCGGCCAAGCCGACAACCTAGAAGACACGTAAGTATCGTGAGATTAATTCCTTCGACTTTCTTGATACTTACAACAGTCATATACAGACGTTCGAGAGTAGCACGTAGCTTGTCAGGAGAGAATTCCTCATTCTCCGAGATTTCTAGATCCAGCACTCCAGGAGGCGGAGGAGGTATAGCTCTTACGTTGAAGATTTGCTGCGCGGAGTCAATTATTGGATACTCAGACGGACCAAACGCATGGCGTACCTTGTTGAATCGTCTAACCAATGCATAGATATCATCGTTCGACAATCCATGCATGAGAGGGACTGTAATCTTGCTCGGCGGAGCATTCCAACCAAAATCCTTGACTTCCGGATCCTTCAACTGTGCGTTGATAGGAGGTGTTTCATTTGCAGGAAACGAAGGAGGTGGCTCCACAGTACTAGCGACGACTGATGTATTGTGATGGGGCTCTGTAATGCGGGGTTCTTTGCTCTCATCTGGGGACCTCGCAGTTGCTGAGGGAATCATTGAGGTTGGAACAGAGTCCATGGCGAGAATGAAAGAGCAGCCTGCATACAGAAGCCATGGTGGGGTTCATGTACTCCGCCCTGCGTCGCTTTTCCACTTCGGCAGTGTTTAACACGTCGGTGGCAAATCACCGGCACCAGTCACCACCTGACGTCACTAGGTATTCTGCGAGAGCCATCAGGCTGGATCCTAGATATTCAATACTTAAATATCGAGTACCACTGCATCACGTATATGTATCCGCGACTGAAGCTGGCGGCAAGCTTGATGACGGGGAACCAGACGAGGAGATTGTAAGTTGCTTAACGACGTAATCCTCTGATATTCAACGCTTTCCCACGATGTCTTTCAATTGCCTTTCACAGTAATCTGCAAAACGACAGTGCCTGATGTGACTTACATGATGCATATCGACACATCCCTTCCTCTTGGTGCTCATCGACAGGATTGATTTACTTGCGACTGCGCTACGTTGTGTATTTCTGTGCATTTATTTATATTCCAATCCCATTCTGCATCCAAATCTAGGTATATAATGTCTATAAGTAATTCTAGGTACACATTTCACTGCGATGCGTCTTGGGTATATCTGCTATTTCGAATCTCAGTATCACGGCTCTTGAGTCAAACAGAGTCCGACCTGCAACATGTTCAGATACAAAGACGCTGTGCAACCATTGCGTCACAGCCTACTAGCAAGGCCACCCGGCCAACCACACACCGATACCAGGAAAAAAAAATAGGAATGGGCCCAGTTCCACCCTACAGTGTCGCACGTCCAGATAGAAGTATGAAGAGTGTGAGCACGGCGGCAGATGTTCGCTGGCTTGAACGGAGGCCTCAACCTTTTGATGGGAGTATTCAGACTTGAATCGCGGTTGCCGTGGTCTATAAACTTGGACCTCATGTCTCTCTCTTGATATCAATGATGAAAGTTCTTCACTTGCCTCCTTTCAGGTTCACTTGATAGCATAGAGTGGTGATCATCATAAGAGTATAATGATTGGGTCCATTTTTGATCCTCAACCTGGGATATCTGAACATGTTGAGGAAAATTAGTGGATATTCCAGATATTTCTTTGTGCGAGCTTGCGTTTATCATTAATTCTTCATTCTCTCGCTGATCGGCTGATCTGTGTAATGAAGTCAGCGGCAACATGTTGCTTTGTGCCAATTCAATGTAACTGAGACGATCTTGCATTCCATTTAGTTTGCTGTCAAGCCGGTCCACAGTGTGCTCGACATCCGCACCAGTATACCTAAGTATACCATATAAATAACAATCATATCCGGAAAAAAAAATGTTCACATGACTTGCCAGAATGCGATCGTTAGCGCGAGCATAAATTGTGCTTCGTGCCGGTGAAGCTAAGGCATAAGCTTCTCGATTTTCTTCTTGCCTTTTAGAGGCCATCTCAACTTCTCCCGGCGACCCATGCGACTCTGTGTAGCGGTTTTCTTCTCCAGCCACTCCATGAAATCCTTCAGGCTCATGTAGAAGCTCGTCTGAGCCGAATTCTCTCGCAGAATCGGATCCAAAGCTGCCAAGCGCATCCGGTTCTCAGTCGAAGATTGCTGCAACAATCGTTCGTGAAGGTCTTTCAGAGATTCTAATGTCTGAACGACAGCACGAAGCTCTTCAGTGAAGCGTTGACGCGAGTTCTCCGCCTCCTTGACGTCTGAGTAGTATTTAGACAGATTGGCGGTAACTTTATATGCTAGCTCTATCAATGATGTCAGGTTGAGAATTGCTCCGATGGCATCCATGTATAAATGTTGGTATATGTTTGATATTGCTGCTAGAAAGCTTCCAGGATGACGAGAGCAAATGTGGTAGTTGAGATGAGAGGTGTGAGGTAGGAAAGTACAGGTAGCCTATGGGATGAACACGAAGGCGATTCATACTGACCATGGAGGCTCTGATATGTGGTGTGAGTAGGCATTATGGACAGTACAGCTTTGCAGTGGATAAAGCCAACCGTGCTGCAAGGACAAGGAACAGAGATGCCTGTCACCAGCACAATGGGATATACTAGTGCCAGCCATTGGTCCGCAACCCATAAAACTTGATTGCATATTGAATCTGCGTAGCTCTAGCTCAGAAGTCATGGTAGTTTCGCTAGCATTGACGTCAGGGTAAGAGATTCAGTTGAACTTGCGATCGATCTCGAACAAGTTGTAGGCGCGTGATACTGTCGGTCCAGAGCGGCCGGCATTTGTCCAGTACGTCTCGCTCGTTCTTGACCCATCCCGTATTCTATCTGGTACTGTCTGCTAACGAAAAATGAGCTCGATATCATTCCAGCCATGTCCAGTCGAGTCTGTCTTACAATATCGTGCTGTTAGGGCGCGATTCATTATCATTCTGTCCGAAGGTCAGACCACTCTGGCCTCTACTGGCCATGTCAACTCTCCGAACCCTCTCGATGACCGACCGATATTTTCCGCATGGACGAGGAAATGGGACGGGGTGGCCTGTGTATAAAAGGTGGGCCATTTGGGGGAATGGAGGTCCATCAAACGCAAACACCCATCGAGTCTCAGTTACCCCACACTAGACATCCACTAGTCAGTTACTTCCGAGCCACATATCCCATTATGAGGAACCTCATCGTCTCTCGTACTCCAGTAAGTACAATGCATTCCATATTTGTCTATCTCGCCTGTGAGACTAACCCGCCGTACAGTCCCTTGTCCTTTTCGGGACACTCCAGGTCGTATTGTGGGGTTTCGTATGGCGGCAATGGCATGAACCAGGGTATGTCCATATGCCCTTAATGATATTCTCGAGGTATAATGCTAATGTTTCCGTTTCCCATACAGTCATATCAAGACCCCTTTGAAGTCTGCTATACCCCGTGGCCATCTTGGTCAAACACACGCATACACATGAGACGATCTGCGTAGTATTGGGGGGATGATAGAAAGACCTACAGGAAGTTGCTTATAATTGTACCATATCACGGAGGACACATGTATCGATATCGACTAATTCATTTCATTCAAAAACATTGTTAGTGGCAAGGGCAATTTGAGTTCTCTCGGAGATGAGCATTGTCTTCAGCCATTGAGAGTGAATTACACTGTAAGCCAAATTTCTCTATGCAGCGAAAGTTGTCCTTACTGGTGGCACACCGCAATTAATCCTGTTACGTGTAAGGTCTAGTGAAGGGACGATATATTCACCTAGATCAACCTAACTAGCATCTACGGGCTTCTCATTTCCCTCGTTGTCGTCCATGTGACTTTTCCACACAGCATATAACTTTCGCCTATTCGAATCTCTGGTATCCTGTTCGCTGGCGACGTTGAACAGCTGCTTCAACAGAACCTTTTTCAGCGCATCCTTGTCCAAAATGCCTTCCGTTTTCGAGTCCATCGCGCAGGAGTTCCCAATAATATGCTCATAGCTTGAAGTCAATGATTTGGTACATTTTTGCACTGCTGGTTTGTCGAAATCAGCCGACAGAGCGTCGAACAAAGGATCAATGACAGCGGATTGTATTCGTCGGTAGGTGACGTTTGAAGGTGTGCATGCGGCAAGGGTGAAGAAAGGTGAGAGAATGGAACACAGAGGTGCAGGGTGTGGTGATGGTATCGGTGGCCTCGCGATGGCTTTGTTTAATTCTTCGAGGTAGATGTCGGCAATATGGTATGCGAGACTTGAGGGTACGCGGCTATCACCAGCACTATAATGGTGCAAGATGAGGACCAGAGATGGAAAGAGAGTTACGAAGGAACGTACCATAGCGGTCCACCGCGATCAGTCATGATAGAAATATACTCCTTACAAAAGGCTTCATCCCACTCAGCTCGCATTAAGAGTCGGAAGGAGGCATTGACGAAGCGTCGGACGAGCATGTAGTATTTATCAATGCTGACAGGGTGATTCAATTAAACATTTGCAGGAAGAGTTTGAGTGCAGCAGACGTACCGGAGTCTGTCTATCCCACTCCATTCTCTAACAATAGCCTCCCAGAACCCACGCAAGAATCCGAGAGAAGCAGGAGTACTCGAGATAGTCAACAATATTTCAGCAATCTCACTAGCGAGTGCTTGTTGCACCAATGGTTTGTCTGACATCCAGAAACCTACCACCAAGTCAGTATCGTCACCTAAGAACGCCACAGCCCGAGACATACAATAGAAGATCCCTTTCCACAACTTTGCCATCTCGAGTTTTGGCAATTCATCTTTTGAAGGGTCCGAGAGGAATGTAGCGAGACTCTTTATCGCTTTGTCGCGTGTTTTCTTGTCTTCCTGCATATCAGTCTAAAAGTCGGAGAGCATAGAAATCATAGACATACCCGTAGATGCAAGGTATTTGCCAAGTGGTGGAATGTTCGATTGAGCAGCCATGGTGGAAATAAGAATGTAACAGATTCTTTCGGTCCAAACTCTTGGTGAGTGGAGGCGCTGATCGATCGATTGCCCGACGGCCGACTTTGATTCAGATGGCGGGATGGCGCTTCCATCCTTTACGCTGTTCCGAAAGCTTTGTTGTCCGACGGTGACTGCTGGCCTTCAACGGAGGCCTATTTGTCTGACCCTTATACAGTCACTATACTAGCTGCTACTGGATTGATCTCATTATTCGATGGCCAACATGCTATTCCCGCTGTACAAGTACGCCTGGACCACTGGTTCGTGAGTACGTGAGTCTTCCTAAGTTATGTCCTTGCTGATGCACGACTCAGTCAAAACCTAGGTTTCTGTCTCATTTGCGTTGTTATGGAACCTTTTCGGTTGGTGGTGAGTAAAGGGCCTCACCTCTTCGTCCACACCTTGTCCACACGTCACTTTGCTCTCTAAACGTCTCCCCAATGACTCTTTCTTTCGTACACTATGCAGCCGCGATCGAAATTTTGCATGCCACCCACGGCACTTCAACCATTCTATGCCCTCAGGTCTCTAATAGACACGCCTTATACTGGTCGTATTCCTAAAATCACCGACAAGATCATCGACTACCTCTACCGGGACAAGAGATCTCTCCTGGCCTGTGCCCTGGTCTGTCGACAACGGCTCGACCGAAGTCGATTTATCCTGTGCTCTCAGCGTATATTCCTCGATCGTAAACGGATCCCTACCACTCTAGATGGAATCAACCGAGCAGGATTAAGACTTGAATTGCAGAATCTTGATCCCGGCGCCCCACTGAAAATGGATTGACTCATTCGTCTTTTGAATGATTTACCTTCTCTTCGTCGCCTAAGAAATTCTGGTATCGAGAACCCAAGAGAACGGCCATGGTGGAGGAGAAAGTTTTCCCTCGATAAGCTCGTTCTTCTTCCCTAGCAAACCTCGTTATCGGACTTTAACCATGCCCTCGTCAATATCCTTCACCTCTTTGATTCGACACGACGACGGATATGGCGGGCGGCCTTGCTGAATCGGAAGATCTGGCGACACGAGAAGATGAGTTCGCAGTCCTGGAGGTACCACAAGTCGTCAAGGTGCACTCGCAGAAAGTGAAGTCGTACTACGGTGGCTTTCTCTACGTCCGTCATATACCAACCGCTCGCACGCTTACGATGTTGGCTGTCACTATCTGGCGTTGGGCTCATCTCGAAGCATTGGGTCTCTTCATCAACAACTGCGGAGGTCGGCTTGAACATCTTCGTATAGTCTTGGGAATGTTATATCTGGACCCTGACCCTTTTCTTGGTTCGTGGTTTCACTGCAATTCATACGTGACGTTGTGATACTGAACAAGAGGGTTCTGTAGAAGAAGAGCAAAAAGCCTGGGAATTGATCAATTTATCATCTTGTTGCAAGCTCGAGACTTTATTCTATGCACCATCGCTCGTTCGCCCAGAAGATGAGAACGATGGTTCGCCTTGCTGTGAGTCGTTGATTCGAATGCTCGAAACTCTCCCTCGCACAGTTGAAAAAGTGCAGCTGGAGATATACATTTGGCATACCTTCCAGGTGAATCCCATTGCAGTCTCCATGGACTGGTATCGGTTACAGGAGGCGTTACTACGATCGGACCATATTTTGTCTCCGGGCTCTGTGAGCATCCATATTGGAGAAATTGCGATTGATGACGACAGTTTCCCTATGGCTCGTCTCTACAAGAACTTACCTCTGTTGATGGAGCGGGCCGTGCTGTATGTAACACACTCTCGATATGACATTAGTGTTATGAAACGCGTAGAGAGTGTGTTGATGCTCCAATCTCAAATCCATTAACTTTCCCCCGAGCCCTACCTTGAATTCGTGTGGGTCTGTAGCTGGCTACTGGGCTGTTATAATTGTTAATATGTGGACGTTATACAGGTTATTACACACTAGTGTGTGTATATTTGCTGTGGCCCATCTCGTGACGTTCTTTGGCCGCCACGGGACTGACTCTCCATTGCGAGTTGTTTACCAGCGCCACAAGGTTCTTTCCCTTCATCTTTTACTTTGTCATTCACCTCTTGCCGCAGGTACGGAATTCGTAAATGACGTTAGGTAACAACGCTCCTGGTGCTCCTCATCTCCCTCCCGAAATCCATGACCAGATCATGGACTGTCTCTGTGAAGACAGACCAACTCTAAAGGTCTGCACGCTAGTGTGTCGACAATGGCTCAACCGAAGTCGGTTTCTCTTATGCTCCGCCAAGACAATCCTCGACACAAGGCGAACTGTCACTGTGCTGAAAGGTCTTCTAGGTCAAACATTCCAGCTCCCATTACAAGACGTCACGTTGCGGTTTGTTAATATGAAGATGAAACACCTCGTTCTTCTTCTTCGTGGCCTTCGACACCTTCGGTGCCTTAACCTTACACCTGTCAGGATTCTGGACCCGACGGCATGGTTGGTTTACAAGAGGAAGTTCTCACTCAAGAGCTTAACTATCAGACTCGACCAAGCATCACTCTCAGATTACAACCACGCACTGGTGAACATCCTTAACCTCTTTTCAGAAGTCGAAACCCTAGACTGTAAACCTGCGTTAAAATCCAATGGCAAGACACCTATGATGGGATACGTGATCGAATCGCGACATATCGCAGCTCGACAAGACGAGTTGGCCTCCCTGGCCCCGGAGGTGCTCCAGGATATCAAGATACAGTCCCTCAAAGTTTCATCTTATTACTCGGGGTTTCTCTTCGTTTTACAGAATACAATCGCGGCGCATTCACTGACCTTTCTGAGAGCTACCGTATCGCGGTGGGCTCATCTGGAATCCCTGGGGTTTCTTATTCGGGCATGCGGAGGGCAGCTCGAACATCTTCGGGTGTCTTCAGTGGCATTGTTTCAAGACCCCATTCCTTTCGCAGGTACGTTCAATTTGTATGACCGTAGGCCAATGCGATACTGATAGGAAGGGCTCTCAGGAACCGAGCAGAAGCCTTGGCAACTACTTAACCTATCTGCGTGCCAAAACCTGAAAACATTCGTTTACCAGGCTCCGCTGATCTCCCCGCTCTCCGAGGACCTTACCATACCGAATAGCCCAGGACATACCGAATGCGAGTCGTTGATTCGAGTGCTCGAAGGTATTCCTACCACTGTAGAGATCGTCGCTCTCAGGATATGTGTAACACATGCGATGGAGCAGAACCCATTGGAGGTCTCCATGGATTGGTCTCGGCTGCAAAAGGCACTCCTCCGGCTGGACCGGATCGTACTTCCCAACTTTGTGGAGATTTATCTCGGAGAAATTGTGCAGGGGATACACGGTTTTGACTTTGTTTCTCTGTTCGAGGAGAAGCTGCCACTACTGGTAGAGAGGAATATGTTATTCCTTCGACATGTGAGACATGATTGTCGAGATCCACTTCCCCAGGAAGAAGAATGATTGGCTTTATTTAGTCCATTTCTTGCTTCGTTTGCTAAGTTAGGACGCAGCTTAGTGTAGGTCGGCTTAATACAATCCCTTCCAAAGTTGGATGCTGGTCCATAGCGTGATCGATCAGTAGTTTGAGAGGTTGTCAATGAGCGTCAACGTCTCCCAACCCTCTCAGCTTCGCTCCCTTCAGTTTGCGGTAATATTGAGCCTTGACTTGAGCTTCATGAAGCTTAAAGGACAGGTTAAATTTCGCCATCTTCATGGCGTACCGCCGCTTTGATATAGTGATTACTGATAAATATCAGGTTTCGCCATTTACAGTTGGCAGCATTCTGGACGTCGGCAGAATGACTGTCGAATGGAACCAGAAGCCTCTTTGTAAACATCGATTTCCACTTAACGCGTTCACGCGCACAGCGAATGTCATCTCGCCTCCGATGGCTTAAATACGATTATCCTGCTCTGATGTTGTCGATAATCCCTCCTCAATATTGGGCAGGCTCTCGACTGGCATGTCGCAGTCTCAATACGTTCCTGTGCTCAGTTCGAGCCCTTCTGTGTATACTCAGATATTCGAGCCGCAGCTCATTGACAGCGCGCTTCAACGCGCCATTGACCTCAGCAACGTCGGTGATCGCTCCAATGTCCAATTACCTAAACTTTCATCGGCTGCCAGTGGGGACTCGGAGATAACTTGCGTTGGACAGGAACATGACTGGGGCGAGAAGAAACGCTCTTGGATTACAGCACAAGATGCTGCGCATGTTGCACCTCCAAGCTCACCGCGTCAACGGACCCTAGTTCTTTGTTTCGATGGAACGGGCGACCAGTTCGATGAAGATGTAAGACCGACTTGCACGTCGTTGCTGTATCATTCAAGTTGATTTTCATTCGTCTATCTCCAGAATTCAAACGTCGTGCAGTTCCTGTCTATGTTGAAAAAGGATGATAACACGCAACAGCTCGTGTACTATCAGGTGAGATTAATTTTCCGTCATCCTGGTGGATCCATTTCAAGACGTAGTTTCCCCAATAGTCGGGAATCGGCACGTACACTGATCCTCTGTTTTCTATGCCGGTCACAAATGGCGTTTCCTTGGTATTGGATCAGATGTTGGCTTGGAACCTACCAAGTCATGTGAAAGGTCTGTAATGAAGTCAGTTGTGGTGAACAAAATGATTGATTATGGGTATAAACAGATGGATACGCATTTTTGATGCAGAACTGTAAGACTTGTTCCTTCACCTCCAGCCTCATGAATTTTATGCCATCGTTCAGATACTCATGGCGACAAGATTTGTATATTTGGGTTCTCCCGTGGTGCATACACTGCCCGAGCTCTCGCTGGAATGTTACACAAGGTATGGCAGAATACACCCGTCCATTCAACATTTCTTCCTATGAGGAACCTGACCACGCCCTCCCAGGTCGGACTGCTCCCTATACACAACCACCAACAACTCCCATTTGCGTACGAGATGTACGCGAGAGAGGATGAGGAAGGTTTAAAGCTCAGTCACATGTTCAAGAAGACGTTCTGTCGTGCCGTCACGATCGAGTTTCTCGGGGTTTGGTACGAAGTCTTCCCATCTTTCACTATGATATAGCCGGATTTACACCCACACAGGGACACAGTCGCATCTGTCGGAGTGATTCCACGATACCTCCCTTTCATCCACGAGAACAGCGGTATTCGCTACCTTCGACACGCCTTAGCTCTGGATGAACGTCGCGTTAAGTTTCTACCCCAATTCTGTGTCGACAACCCGAAGAAAAAGCCCAAACACGAGAAACATATGCTCTTCCATCGCAAGAAACCTAAACGAGCATTGACGTTGACAAAGGCGTACGAAGATTTGATCAACCGTAGGAACGCAGTTGATAAGACCGATGTGAAAGAGGTCTGGTTCGCCGGAGTGCATACAGGTGAGTTGTTACGGTGACTCTTCCGTAGGCAACCACTTAGTTGTGGATCTGTCTCGCAGACGTTGGTGGTGGCTCCGTCCCTAATGGAACCCCTCACAGCCTTGCGCGTATCCCCCTCCGCTGGATGATCCGCGAATGTTTCCGTTGCAACAACGGTATTCTCTTCGACGCTGTTCAACTCCAACAAGTTGGACTACGAGTGACAACCAACGACAATGGCGATCTCATCCTTGGAGACATCCCAGCCAGAATCAAAGTCTACTCTCCCCGAAACGTCCCTCGACCGAAGAATCCGAAATACAGAAACGGCTGTGGCTCCCTCTTCTTTCGCGTCGCCGTCAAATTTGCTTCAGAGTCTTTATCTTATAGTCTTACTACCCTCAAACAACTCTTCTGGAGCGAAAGGCGGACCCTCATATCTCTAGTGCCTCCCGGTTCGGGCCCGCTAGCGTATTTGGATTCTTCTGATGGATCAGAGTTGGTTGGACAGCCGGAGGATTATGAAGCAAGGGAAGAATTGGAGGATGCCTTGAGTCCGTTTTATGATCAACTGGAAGCGAGGGCTACTTGGCATATTTTGGAGTGGATCCCGCAGAGAATCAAGACTGCAAAGGCGATTATTCACAAGATGGATGATAATGGGTATACGTGGTTGTGAGTACCTTCCTTCCTCCATCTTCCTCATTCCGCTCGACTATATGCATATTAGATGGAACAGAGGCCAGGGAAGGAGGATCCCACGAAGCGAAATGAAAGAAGGTCTCAAAATTCATAGGTCGGTCAAAACACGCTTGGAGGCATCCGGACGTTTGGGTGCGCCTTATATCCCACATGTGAGACCTGAATTAAAGGTCATTAATGCTGAGGGAAGAAAGGTGAAGGTGTCCAGGCAGCTTAGACATGAGGAATGGAACGTGGAGTCTCCCGTTCATTGGGAGTGGGTTGAGTGAAGATGGTCAATGTGGGGATCTGACATAGGTATACCGTTAAGAACAGAGTAGCATTACCATGTCCCTGATTTTCCGCTTTTGCTCATCCTCCGAGTCGTAGCTTACCCGTTATTCAGGCGAACGAAAAATGTTATCTCTACTAACACGCATTTTACAAGGCAACGATGAGGCTTATGATCCATCCTCGTAAATCCATTACAAAGTAGCTACAACCTACAATCAACATACACATATATACATCAAGTGAAATGATAAGGATGCAAAAGTCCCAGTACGTTATATTCTACTATAATAAGGATGCAAAGGGGAAAGATGGCGATAATAAACAAGAAATAAGACAACATCAACGACAACGTCCGGATAGCACACACGTTTGAGAGCACAACGGATTGAAGAAACGTTACAACAGTGTAGTATACTCTCCGCGACGTGGAAGGAAGTATGTTATGGCCTTATTGTTATTCCTACCACAACAGCAATGGGGCTACAGCAGTCAGTAATGACACTGCTAGCCCAGCGACGTGAACTCCATTCGTCGTTGACGAGGCACCATTATTTTGACCCCCAGTACCAACGGAGACACCTGTACTAGTTGGGTTCACACCCGAGAGAGAAGAAACTATAGTAGGCAAAGGTACAGGTCCATCGGCACCGTTCAAAGACACAGCGGTTGATGAGAGAGTGGCGAACCCAACTGATGGTGGGTTGCTAGCCCGGAATACCGAGTATACATTTTTCTGATACGAAGTCAAAGGATAAGTTCGCTGACATAGAGGGGGGGCAAAGCCCGTACAGAGTGAAGAGGACTTACAAGGAAAGTATCGCCAATGATAATAGGTGGAGTCGTTGTGCCCGAGCTAGATGGCAACTCAAAGAAGGCACCAAGACAACTACCATCCTCGAGCTGTTGGAAGGCAAAATCCGCAGAGGAGATCGTCCATCTGTTGCTACTGTTGCCGAATCCGACTTGGGCATCGATGTTGGTGGAACAAGCTGATCACAAACAGCAAAGAGAACGATGCGGCAATATGATTAGTACAGTACAATTGAGGGTGAAGAATGGGGGTGACATACGATAGGTGTAGTAACCATCGAACTGCCCACCGGCAGGTTGACTGCCGGGAACTTGAGCGAAGATGTTCTGTACAATCTCGGCGGGCATGCCAACGCCTGTAGTTCCAGTATCGATGGCAGCCCAAGCGCCTTCACCAGAAGGCAGAGAAATTGAGTTCCCTTGCACGCTCATTGCTAAACAAACGTCCGTCCAATTTAGTCCTCGTTTCTGATCACCGTCACCAAATGGACAAAAATAACTCACACGTCAACTCCAATATCCAATACCCAGGTGAACCATCGGGAGTATTTTGGTAATCGATGTCGCCTGTGTAGAGACTGCTATTCACAGCTCCAATGTTGAACGTTCCTCCGGGCTCAAGTGGTTGAGCATCAGTAACGTTGGTGTAACGTGATAATTGGAATGCCATGAGCGGACTGTCAAGGGTTCCGGGGGTGTTGACAAGTGTCTGCCAAAATGGCGTAGCACCTGACGATGCAATATCCTCGAATGCCAGACCCATCAGACCTGACAGTGGAGTTGACAGCAGTTGTGCTGTCGTCTGAGTTACCAAACCTAAGAGGAAGTACAATAAATAATGAGTTCTTATTATTCACATAACCAGATCAATGACGCTGACCAAATGTCTGGCCGGTAACTTGGAAACCGGAGAATTGGACGGTATCCTTTCCGAGGACACCCTTCGCTGCACCGGAGCCGTATTGAATGGAAAATGTATCGTTCACTTGCTCAAATGATGAAGATGCTGCATGAAGAAATTAATTTATGAAACGACGGGAAAGCGAGCCACGCCTCTTACATGAGGGATTATACTGCGGTATATTATCTTGGCCTTGACGGGATGTGCTCTCACTTGTGGAAGTTGACAACCAGAGGTCACTATCCAATGAGTATTAGCTTTCCAACTGCACGAAAAGGAGCGATGTAGACGCACGATGAACCCGTATCCAAAATAACATTGAAAGTCGTTGGAGGAGTTCCTACCGCTATTGAGCCGAAATAACTGAAATGACGTCACGTTTAGCACGATGCAAATGCAAGGATTTGAATCACTGACCTCGAGTCAAACTGAAGATCTGTAAGTCTAAAAAGATGTCAAGTCAGAAATTCCCCGCGAGTTCCCACACAAGCAATGTAAGCCTCACAGATTCAAGCCATTTGCTCGTTTCTCTGTAGGCTTCGAGAAGCCGTACTTGGCTTCAATATAAGCTTTATGCTTCTGAGCCCAGGCAGCAAGATCTTTATCATTCTGAGGGACTCTTGAACGTCGTATTATTGGGATCGACTGTCCCGAGACAGCACTAGGCACAGCGAGAACATTGACGGTTGTCGAGAGCAGGGAAAGCAGAGCTAATAGCGAAAGCGGCAGAGAGTCTCTCATGATGTGCAGAAACAGAGGGAGGAAGAGTAAAAGCAAGAAAATCCCCAGCCTGTGGGGGTTATAAGGAGATGAGAGCTGAGGAGAACTGAGTCCTGGGCCAGGCGCAGCTGCTCCTCGCCGACATGCCGCTGTCCTCCGCAGCTGTCAGCTTTGACCGCCCGCACTTACATAAGCTACACCAGCCAATCCCTACTCCCCGATCGCGTCCATTTATGGTGATTGATGTTCGTGCACTGCACATCCGTCGCGTTGCAAACATTTTCTTTCTCTGGTCAGCATCCGTTCTGTTATCCAGTACCCGTTGGCCGCCTCCCTGGCCACTCTCAGACTTCCTGTTTCAGTTGGTCAAGCCAATGGTGTTGCGCTTCGGAAACGTGTATTGCGGACCGCATTCCGCAGTATATCGTGAGCAGGCGAGCCCTCAGCCTCTCCGGAGTATCGCATCAGACATCACAATACATTTTCCATGGCTACTCGCATTATGATTTACAGAAGAATATAACGGTAATAAGGATACGGCTCAATCATAACAACACAAGTAATGTACGTCCGAACACGGCAAGGTTTGGCCAGAAGGCATGTCACATCGGCGCCCAAAGCTGAGAAGAAATGACGTATACCGGTAAGGTGTACATCGGAAAACGAGTATATTTATACACTGACCCATCTGCCATCAAGCCCAACTTTTGTAAGTCTGATTCTATGGGTGTCTTTTGAAGGCCCTATGACCGAGGAATAATTTACTAAGGTCTGCTTCGCTACATAGCCACGCAGCTCAGTGATTCCCTGTATTTGGCGGGCGAAATCGGGCGTATGCTTACATGGATGAAGCAGTATCTCTGTAAGTGTCTATCAGTACAGTACTAAAGCCATGTCCAGAGACTATTGCGGCGGACGCACCGATGCTCTTGTGGAAGTGAGAAAACAGGTAAAACAAGTGTGGCGAGAGCGATAACGAGGCTCGCGACGTGGATTCGGCTTTGCATAATGACGTCTCAAGAACACTCGAATGGGCGTCGAAAGCGTAGAGAGCGAAGAAAGTGGAAAATGCAGCGACGAGGATGGGTCGAAGAAAAGAACAAGGTATGTAAGGACCATGCCTCCATGTCTTACATATACATGGAAGCCGCCGGGTTTCAATTTGAACTACCACTCTTCACCATGACAATTCATCATCAACCGGTGGTATGTTGGACTTGAAACTTCGCACTCCGGAGGTCCATCTTCACGATCAACTGATCTTGATTCGTTCGCCTTCATGATGGTCACTTTGAAATAGTTGGAGAAGAACCACCGTGTAGCCCCTCCTTGTCAAACTTGGTCATGCTAAACTGGGGTAGAGCCGTCGATGCCATGATTATGACAACGTACTTGGTGACGCTGCAGCGAGTTGGATTAGGCTGAATCGCTATATTGACAACCATGAATTGACCTCGACCGTGCCTGTGGATCAAACCTAATACAATACTCTGCCGCCAGGGTGTCTACGGACAGTTATAGACTGTGACATCCGAGTCAGATATTTCTTTTATGCAGTCACGAAGGGATATTGACTTTACCATGTTGCGGTGCATACGAATATCACAGGTGCATATTTGGTATCTGAAAAGCCCTATTAACCCTCAATATTCATTGTATTTATTCCAGAATGGACGTTTGAACGCCGGAGACAGATTGGATCATCTTGGGCGCCCAGACACGAGAATCGAGCTTTGTCAAAGTTGCGATGTGCGTTTTCCTTTCTGAGAGGGCAAGGACCCGAGTCTGGTTTGACATGGTTGCAAACCACCATTCAGGATACCTTGGAATTTGTATCGAAAATACAAATGATTCCATCATGCAGGGAAGTCTATTTATTTGCTAGTTTCCTGCAGTCTCTAAACGCTCTGCCTTTTAGAGTTGTTATGTTATAACTCAGAGGTCGGTGTATCGTCCAATGCGTGACTGAGTCTCTTGACCTCTTATCGAAGTCCACATGGTGAAGCTGCACGGGATGAGAAGGCGGCCCGTAAATTGGACAGCTTCCTGCGGGAATTGCAGAGAATGAATGACGTTGGCTTTGCTGCGTCCAATTCCACATCAAGCAGTATTATCAATCTGACGATCATATGTCGTAGCTCACGTCCTTCGCAAGACGGATGTAACCCTCTCTAACGGCGTCACCGTACCTGCCAATACATTCATCACTGCACCCATCAATGCCGTACACTACGACGATGAACGGTATACCAACTCTGAGGTCTTTAACCCGTGGCGGTTCTTCGATTTAAGCGAGGGTGAAGTAAAGGAAACTCCCAAGCACAACTATGTCACAACGTCTACGGACTATCTCGCTTTCGGTCACGGTAAACATGCTTGCTACGTCATTCCATGATACATCCTTGTTGGCGGTATTAACTAGTCACTGTTCGTTACTCCCGGTCGGTTCTTCGCAACTCACAAGATCAAGACGATGATGGCTCACGTCATTCTGAAGTTCGATGTGAAGTTCGAGAACGAAGGTGTTCGACCTGAGAACGTGGAGGTCTTTATAGAGACGTATCCGACCATTGCTGATGTTTCGTTCAAGAAGCGACAAACATAAAGTACCGGTGGCCTGATTTCGGTCGTCCTATCGTTTCTCGGATGAACAAGTCACTCGTCACTAATGGTCGTCGCAGTTTATAGCGCTGAGAAATTCTATTTTCGAATGCACTTTTTTCGCTTCATGGTCTCGATTGGGATATGAGCATAATGGATCTCATGGTGAGCGAGGCAGCTCATAGTATCAAGACATGTAGGCGCGGCTGTGGTGTGGTTCAAACGTGACAATTCTTGAGGTAGCTCTTCATATGGAACAGAAGATGATTCCTGAAGTGGCTGCACAACATCGATCCTTCAAAGATAGGAAACAAAGGAGGAAGCACTCAACACTTTTTCCGAAAAGTCCTTGGCGCGATGTTCTGCATGGATCGATGAATGCTATCGGACCTGACAATGCACCTCCAACAGGCTCTTGTCGCGTGGACTGCGTAGATGGAAAATTCGATTCAATGTAGCCTAACGGGAACCTTGTTTGCCCAGTGCTCTGTCACATCCAAATTGAGCTTTCTCCAAAGCGCCGTACGTTCATGAAAGAAGGCCGTAATCCGAAAAGAAACTTGCGTATCAAACGGACGTGGGTAGAAACTGATTCTATCTCATGATCCAAAAGCGGCGACCATTGGGGGGCAACCACGATCTTATATCCTCCGGACAATGATCAAAAGAAATGGATATAACGATACAAGTCCTTTTGGAGCTATTATACAATATTAGTGTCGTCTCCAGTTGTACAGTGCCAAGCGGCGGCATCCAATGGCAACCTCGTGATACAAATGCAGAGGCATCTAATGATGGCCTTGGTATAACTGCTCAGGTATAGCAGACTTCAAAGGTGTATTGATATGACTATGTTGGAACAGTTAGATTTTACTCATTGTAGAAGATAATGAACATTCCATACCCTGGTCGATGCCACTGAATCCAAACAAAACTCCACATCACAGCCTGGATACTGCTGAAAAGGAGGAGCGACTGCAGCTCGTGAGGTCTGAGTGGAATTTGAAGGAGAGTTTATGTGCTAACTGGAGTACGAGATGTGACGAGGGTCATCATTTTCGATGCCTTGACTTGCAAAGACGGAGATTATTTAATCAGAAGAGGGACAATATAGCACTTGTGGGTGTCTTGGAAGATACTTGTATTCGGGAGTTCGTCCGTCAGAGGGCGTGCCTTATATATCCTCATATAACCGATCTTTTGCAGGGGGGGGAACGCGGGAGATGTCGGTTCGGCCTTCAAGACGTGGAGTAGCCTAGCACATACTAGAATAGACTTGGTCCTAAGGGAATGATGAATGATACAAATCTGGGGGCTGACAAAAAGCTAAGGCAAGGCAAGTCGAGAAAGGAACTAGGCAATTTCGACTTCATCAAAACCTAAAACAGGTCACGGTCAGCCGATGACAGAAACCACAAGGATAATGGAGTGATGGCAAAGTAAACATTGGAAGAAGTCAACAACTTTCGTCAAGAAGAAAAGTCTACGAGAAGTTTTGAAAATACGAACTGTAGCAAGGTTCTAATGGTCTATAAAAGGCAATTGCTTTTGAATATAACATTAACAAACAATGCATGCATGCAGCGGGTTTTCCAATGCATTTGCCGGGAATAAATACAGTCGTTCACTCAACAAATAGCAGCTTCATGGTACTGATTTTGACTGTTCATAGGTCTTTAGAGTATTTACTATAGTCCCATATCTTTTTTCTTTCAGTCAGAACTCTTCTAGTCTGAGTTCAGCGTATGTGTTTCAATGTCGGGGGACAGGGAGCCGACCTACACTGTAGTTCCGAGCATCAAATACAGAAAAGGGCATGCTGACAACTGGATTGCAATCGATGCTAAAAAAAAAGTATTTATCCCGCTTGCAATGGTTCCAAGTCAGGCTCCTTAGCAACTCCTGGTCTCGATCCAGGGACCTCGGGGTTTCCTAGATGCGTGGGCAGCCCTGGTGACTTGACCATTGGGAGGTCCAGCATACATGTCGGCTTATGGGGGTAGATCCAACGTACGTTTCAGAGCACAGTGATTGAGATTGAGAGCGGCCATGGTCAAGGTTAACGGCAAGAGATGGATAGCGTGTCTCGCGATGCCGCCCCCCCTCTGGCTTCGCTGGCGGGGAGGGCAGCATTGCTCGATCGATCCCCGGCCCTGTCTCGCGAAACCGCCCCCCTTGCTTCGCTGCCGGAGGGCGGCATCGCGAGACAAGGCCCCGCGCGCTACCTCTGCGTCAAGTTGCTGTATTAAGATCTTAAAAAAATAATAATATCAAAAGCAAGAGAGGACGAAAAGCATTTCATAGGAACAGCCGAACAGCCAGACGAAGACTCGAATATACTCTTTCCAGTTTTGGCAGAAGGTAGCAAGCGCCTGGTCATAGTCCAAACCCGCGCGTCGTCCCCCGTAAGACATGATAAGACATAAACAAGACCAGCAGTATCGTCATGCGTTCGAATCCCGAGCGATACCTTTTGTGGGTTCATGAGAAACGTATGCTGAGACCTTGTGGATGACGGCTTCCAAAATACCAATGATAATAAATACTACTAATGTAACTCAAGTGAACAGCGAACGCAATAAGGAAAGGTATAGGCTACAAATCTGGAAGTTCACGTTGGATAAGTCTCGTCCATGTGCTTGCCTTCCACCATTCGTCCATCGCATCGATGCGCTCCCATAATGTCTCTTCATCAACACCGTATATCTCGTACTTGCCCCCGTCTAGTGATTGACCGTCTCGTCGAGCGACTTCAAGTGCGGCTTTGTTCTCACCTCTGGTATGACATGCTTGGTCAGATCGTGAGTTCGTGATGTGAAGAGAGGCTTACTTTAGAAGCTCCAATAGCTCTCTTCGATCGGGGAAAAATAATCGAGTCTCAAGGACGGCGAGAACAGCAAGAGCAGCTCGGTACAGAAACGAATCACCTTCTAGCATGAGCACGTCCCATACTCGAGCGCAAGCTTCGAAAGGAAGATGATCTAGAAATAGCGGAAGCAGCCAGTCGGGAAGGTATGCAGACGGTGAGACTTGATGTTGCTTGAAATTAAAGTAGACTGCAGGTGATATCAGTTGAGTCTGGTCAGAAGGGATTGTAAACGAACAAACTTTTCGGCATTCCGTCAGCGAGAAGGGTGTCAAATATCCTACAAAGAGGGTAAGCAAGGCGCTTTATTCCGTGAACGCTATCAGGTACCTGTAGTATGCTTCTACCTAACCGCATACATTAGTATACGATATTATCGCGAGCGTGAAAATTCGCTCACATCGTTCTTCGATGACATCCCGCCATAGAATGACCTCATACAGTGCCGTTCGAGCAGGTTTCTCATGACAAGGAACCCTTGAGCCGGTGCCATGTTGATCAACAGCATAGCAGCTATCTTCGCCACACCGGTGACATATCCTAGTCCCTCATCCGAGCGAGAAACAACCCAAGCACATAGCATATCCTTCAAGTCCTGATAAAGAGGACCCGTCTCTGGTGCGAAGAGGTGTAATGAAGGAAGCGTCGTCTTGATGTCTTCTTCTATGAGACCTAGGACTGTTGTAGGAAAAGTACCTGCTGCAAGGGCTCTGTTCGCTCGCGCGAGACATGCCTTGAAGGCGTCTACAATATGAAGGTCAGCGCATATAGTCAACAAAAGCAAGGCTGAACATATATACCTTTGCTCAACGCCAGTTCGTTTCCAACAGCGTTTTGCCACATGGTTGCACGTAGCTTGGTGGGTATACCTTGCCACCATATCCGTCGTAAATGTGGATCCTTATTCACCACACGCCAATCCGGAACAATTTCGCGTTCCCATATTGATATTGACTCTTCGATTCGACGTTCACGAGCTAGCCGTCGTTCCTGGAGTGCTTTCCGCCGTTTCTCTTCTGCATATTACAAATGGAGCATGAAGACAGAAGGATGAAATACAAGCGCATATAGTGAGCAAAGAGCAAGCTGAGCCGATAAACACTCATTCAAGAGGACATGCCAATGCGCCAGAAAGACTCACCGGCTGCACGACTTTGTTTCATCATCTTCTCCCAATCTGCTAAATGCTTGCGGTCTTCTGTGCGTGGTTTTGGCGGTAAGAAATGCGGTCGGGTCTTGCTAACGACCTTGTCCAGGGCACTAGGACCTAGCGATTTCGTTGGTCGGTGTCGAGAAGAAGAGGTAGATGCAACGGAGGTAGTGGACTTGGCAGAAGATGGTGTAGGAAGGGACGATGACGAGGGTATTGGAAGGGAAGATTCGGATACATTACTCGTAGTCGAGCGAGGCGTATAGAGCTGAGAGGCAATTGTGGCAGTGGTAGGTGCATCTTGTGTCAATGCATCGGGAACCTCGACGGTGTAAGACTCGGGTTCGGGAGGTGGGATCTCCTGTACGGTGGTTTCCGCATGGCCATCGGCGTGCACCTCTATTTGAACAGCGGGATATGCATGCTGTTGCTCCTCCTCCTCTGGTTCGTCCGGCTCGTCCTGACGCTCGGCGGGGGAATTATGATCGGACAAGGATACTGAGGAGAATTCGCTTGCGAGTTGTACGTCATTCAAGGAACCAGACTGCGATTGTGAGGGATACGAGAGGGTCTGAGAGTCGGGAGAAGGTGGCTGTTGGGTAGGTGGGGAGATAGGTTCATCGTGCATGGAAGCATTTATATCGAAAGTCGAGACAGACCCATCTGGGTCATGGTCAACAGCGTACCCGATCTTAGCAGTGAAACCCTGTGCATCGTGCTCAATATCCCAATCGTTTTCGCGAGATATATTCTTGTGCAACTCCTCACGAAGAGCAGCAGGCGAGAAGTCAAACGAGACTTCGTTATCGTCCGTATCCGAGAAGGCGTCGTCCAAGCTGAATCCTCGTCGTGCAGCCGCAGCCGCCGGAGCTGCACCGTGCGTGAAAACGACATTGAGCTCATCGTCTGAAAGATCCTCCATAGTAGTGGTAAATTCTGCTGGCAAGTGTCTAGAGGGTGTGTCACGGCGTACACATCAGAGGGTTATGATGTGGTTGCTGGTGAAGATGTACAGCAACGTTCGGTGAACTCATGATCGAGGCCGTGACGCTTTACAAGTTACTTATGAAACCGAACGCGATCGCCGACGGCCTTGCTCTTTTCCTTCATACCACAGTGGCCACACGTGCACCTCGTCGACAATAACGGCGAGTACGACTCTGGGATCGACGAGTAGAAAGACCATCGTGAGAAGTTATTAGAAAGGACTAAAAGTCGCCGGTAAGTAGATGTATGGGCACCCGACTTCTGCATTCACGTTGACGAAACAGGCCACACACATGATCGCAGAAATATTTCTCATCCTTGCCGGGCACTCTTCCTCCCTCTTTCCCTCGGGACACGCTGTCCATCCTGCTTTTGTGCCTTTGCTTCATCCAGGAGAGAAACAATGCCTCGAATCTCTAGGAGCGATCGCATACAAGTACCGTAAGATCAAGACTGCGACCACGACTCTTGCTCGATCCCCCTCTCGCTACATAGCAGCTCTTTGTGCCCGACTGAACACTATACTCAAAGATGAATACGAAAATCTTGTTATTGATACTGAGGCTAAAGTCCTACGACGCGATTCCAGCTTAGTCGGTGCAGGGTCTTTCGTACCTTTAGCATCCATTCGTGCAATATTTGCAGAATGGGATGCGCCTTTGGTGGCTTTGGAGTCTCTAGTTGTAGAACTTGAAGATGAAAAGTATAGGAAGCCCGGTCCTCTTATTGACACGCTTTTGACGCGTTCGCATACTGGCGTACACCGTGTCTCAACTATCTATGCCCGCCTTTGTGAGGCCGTACAACGTGTGTGGATAACACAACTACAAGCCTACGTGATACATGGATCATTGGACCCTTCGGATCCTATTGCGTCGAAGGAATACATATTGTTGGAAGGTGCGATGCCGAGTTGTGTGTCATTGCAAAGCAGGAACTCGATAGCATATGTCGGAAGGGCCATTGCTACGGTCAAATCTGCCAAATGGGAGAAACAGTTCCCTCGAAGCGTCGCTATTGAACATACCAGGTTACTCGATAGCGTACTTCCGCAGGACCAATACGAGTTTGACAGGATCATAGCAGAGATTCGTGTGACTGTGAGCGAATGGCTATGGTTGAATGTCCTTACTCAAAACGATGTTGAAGATGCTGTTGATTCATTGTGAGTATTTCAGCTTGCTCAAACCTACGTCTTGCTGATCCTGGATTAACAGAGCCAACTACTTCCTATTACGAAATGGCGAGTTTGCCCTCTCCCTGATACGGGAACTCGAACGCCTCAAGATTTCAAGACTAACTGGACGTTCTGGTCCTAGTTCCATGATTCGTGAACAAGATTTGCAGCTTGCTCTCCTACGTTCTTCTCTTGGGACCTCCGCTCAACGTGATGCATCTCTCTCTCGCCTTCGATTCACCCTTCCATCTGGGCCGCTTCGACCCTTGTTACCCTCTCTTGCGAATACCCACACTGTGAAAGACCTCTCCACCTCCCTCGCTGGAGGAACCGAACCTACATCGTTTGATGATCTCCTTCTCGGCACTCCTTTGGTCCTCAATTACACCGTTTCTTGGCCATTGGATCTTTTCCTGCAGTCATCAGACCTGCAAATCTATGCCGCACTATTTGCGTACTTGTCGGCCCTTCGCAAGACGCATACGCGTATACATGTCTGTTGGGCCGGTTTATCCAATGCTCAGCGTGCTCGTAGACGTTGGACGGGTCTTGGGGAAGGCGGTACGGTGGAGGACCTAAATGCTAGAAAAGAGTTGTTGCGTTATGGATGGGGTCTAGTGAGGGAAATGAGCTGGTTTCTGGATACGCTGCTGGGCTATGTGATGACCGATGTGGTGGATGTCGAGTTCATGCGAATGAAACGACAACTACTTCCAAAAACCATCCCCCCTCTCAGTAGGCAGGTCACTGGGGTACAATCGCCTGTAGATGGGTCAACGTCACATCCCCTTACGTCACATTCGTCGTCCATCTTACCTCCGTCCCACAGTACAACTTCCTCCGCCGGTGTTTCAAATGCACATCTGGATTTTTCCACCCTTCGAACTATTCACACCACATACCTCGAAAGACTTCTGACTGGAAGTCTACTATCCAACAACGCACTCACTGCTATCGTCCGCCTGATATTGGAAGTATGCGAGCAATTCGTGGCCCAAGTCGAAAGGTGGGGTGGTGATATTCTGCCTGCCCTTCTCTTCGAGGGTAGCCTCGCCGCAGATGACAAGGTTGGTGAGATGGTTGAAGAGCGGCGAGGTGTAGTTGCAGAGATCAATGAGGTGAGTAGCCCATTCACTTTGTTTGCGATTGTACTGACTTACGTATGCGACAGTCATTCAATACGCTCCTAGAATCCTTCTACGAGCAGCTTGCTCTTTCCACGACCCAGCAGCCGTTCTCTGCCGCAGCAGATGCTTCGAAATCTATGGTATACAATATGAGTACGGCCAGTGCCTCGGGTTTCCATACATTCATTCGTCCAAAACGTGGTAAACGCCTGGAAGGTGATGAAGAGGTAAGAAGACATGTGGAACGCCTGCTGCTTCGCTTGGATTTCAACGGGGAGTTTTCGAAGCATAGGATATCCAGAAATTCAAGGTCAAAAGATGCTGGAGAGGAAATTTTGAAGGAAGTTGGATTGGCATAGATTTATGTATTTTTTCCCCATCGTTGTATATACCGCAGAGTCAGATAGACTATGTTGCTATGTTATGTCGCTTGCAGTGAAGGATATGTTTTATGTTGTGGATGTAGATCGGATTGACGGAATACGATAATCTAGGCAATCGGGCGATAATCGTTTTGGCGTCGGCACAAGAAACGGGGGTCCGAGAAGTGCTTGTCGAATAAAAAGCAGTTGACCAACGTGAATGACCGCTCAAATTGCTCTGCGCAGGCTATCACAGCAGATCAGACATCTCTCTGCTACCACCACCATGTCTCGTACGTCTGTTTTTCCTCCTTGTCGTCGTTCTTGACATTGAAGCTCCCATTCCAGCGTATACCACTCGTCTCATCGGCGCTCCCAACACGCTCGGTATGTTCGACATGGCAACCTTTTGAGCCGCATAACTCAATACATGATCAGAGCACCGCGTTTTCCTTGAGCAAAGCCCTCAGGTCATCTCGTCGTGGCACGATATCCCCTTGTTCGCTGACAAGAATAATGGCATTCTCAACATGCTCGTCGAGATCCCTCGTTGGACCAACGCTAAGATGGAGATCTCCAAGGAGGAACCTTTCAACCCCATCAAGCAGGATATCAAGAAAGGTCGTCTGCGCTATGTTCGCAACTGCTTCCCTCACCATGGTTACATCTGGAACTACGGTGCTTTCCCTCAGGTGCGTTTGCGTGACTTTTCGCTGTTCCTTTTTTAACGAGTGACGCGCATATACCCACGTAGACTTGGGAAGACCCCGTTCAAGTCCACCCTGAGACCAAAGCTAAGGGTGACAACGATCCTCTCGATGTTTGCGAAATCGGTGAGCAGGTTGGCTACGTTGGTCAGGTCAAGCAGGTCAAGGTCCTCGGTATCATGGCTCTCCTCGACGAGGGTGAGACCGACTGGAAGGTCCTCGTCGTTGACGTCAACGACCCTCTTGCGTCCAAGTTGAACGACATTGAAGATGTTGAGCGTCACCTCCCTGGTTTGGTTCGTGCGACCAATGAGTGGTTCAGGTGAGTAAACCAAGACCTTCATCTTTTCCTCCAGTTCTCGATCATTGTGTTTAGGATCTACAAGATCCCCGATGGCAAGCCCGAGAACCAGTTCGCTTTCTCTGGGGAGGCCAAGAACAAGAAATACGCTACTGAAATTATTCATGAATGCCACGAAGCCTGGCGTCGTCTGGTTACCGGCGAAAGCCCAGCTAAGACTCCCTCTTACGACCTTTCCATGTATGTCCCTTTCATCGACTCTGTTATTTCTATTTACTGACTTCTCTCATCGCAGTCGCAACCTTACCATACCCAACTCTCCCGGATACACTAGCAAGAGCGACCCCGTCTACGCTAGCTTGCCTCCCGACTCCAGGAAGCCCCCCGCACCCGTCGATGCTGCTAGTACGTGAAGATGTATGATGCCTGTTTATTAGCTGCTCACCATCTTATCTTTACAGTTTCCAAGTGGTTCTATATCTCTTCCGCTCAGGTCTAGGTCCAGCGGGTTCGTTATAATTAGGGTTGAAGACTGTCGGACCTTTCATAGACATTTGAGGGACTTCATGGAGAATATATCAGACATTCTAAGATGCATCACAAATGTAACATGGGATGTGCGATGTTCGTCAGGTTTGATGTGAGGGAAATAAGATATAAATACAAAGATGAGGAGTTCATCATGCAAGATATCGAAAGCAAGAGCAAAAATTATGCGATGAAAACTATGCTGGGTGTGTGCAAACTGTTGTCTAGATGTTGAGATGACTATCTCGATTTTTCCATACTACCGTCCTGTACTGGAGGGTACCTGCAGTAACGATCTGAAATGAAAGTAACAGTCCAGGTGCCTACAAAGGAAGTCAGTGAGCATCCATTCCACGAGAATTCGTAATCATAGGTCGTACCTTCAAGAGCGGAGAAGATGGAGTACTCCCTTGTGGTGACTCCCGATACAGTATGCGTCTCCAGAACCTTGCCCTGTGCGCCTTTCTTCGTAACGAGCTCCGTACGTTGGTATGTGAACGTGAACGGCGGATCTCCAATAAGGGTGAACACAATCTCGGCTTGGTCACCTGCAATAAGCAAGCAAAGTCAGACAAACGTATGACTAGTATACCCAGAAATACAGACCTTCGTGAATATCCTGAATGATACGTTTACCGTGACCAACTTGGGCGGCCGGCAGAGGATGTACGGTATATCGTAAGTCCGTGACAGCGGTTTTACACATCTTGTGCTGATGCGCTATCGAGGTAATCGCGAATTCGCCAGGCTGTTCTTGTACAATAGCAAATGGAGAAGTTTTGACTTCCTGCGTATGCGACTTGCCATTGACGCGGTATCTAGGAAACAGTCAACATACAAACGGCTTCCGGGAAACACACACTCCAACATACCCGATGGTCCATGGCGGTGTTCCCTCGAGCTGGAACTGAGTTACATCTCCGACGCAGTAATGTTCCCGTCTGTCGAAGGGCACGATTGCAGCAGTCTCTGCAACGTCGATCCATACAGATTTGAAGTTAGGATCGGCGGCAGTCTGGGCGCAATGCGAAGCGTCTTGAATGGACTCGATAGTAACTAAATGAGGACCGATCGATTTGAATGTATAGTTTGCAAGATTCAACCTCCACACATGATCGTTGAGCTCAAGGATCTCCTTGTGCGTTTCACTTGCAGCTCGGTTCCAGATCGAGACGGCCAACCTGAAAGGAGGCGTGCCTTCCAATAAGATGACACCATCCGCGCTACTGATATCGTGAGGTGTGTGAGGTGTAAGCGCGTCGTTCATGCAATATGATATCCTATTGTTCGTCTTGAACCGAGCAGAAGGACGCATAAGGACCTGCTGTTCAAAGAGCAGACGTTCTGAGCGAGGAATAATTGCCTGCTTGTTCTTAGCAAGTGGGTACGAGGCATCACCAATTTGCTTGACTTCGTAATAGATTCGGCCTGCTTCTCCAGTGCGAAGCTGGAACCTCGTTCGGGGTTGGATGCTGCTGAAGGTGGGCTGATCGAGAATCTTGGTACCGCCATTCTCGGCGTCTTTTGCGATGTTGTACATGATCTGGAATGGTGGTTTACCTACAAGAGAATGAGCATCTGGGGAGCCGCACATCAAGACATACTCACCAGTCAAATCGAGATCGACGTGGTCAGGCAAGCCTTCACATATAGCAGGCAAGATGTGGGATCCGTTGTGGGGTTCATACGTTGCCTGCACCTCAGAGGATAACTTGGCAACCGGCCTTGGAACCCAATCCACTTGGTATGTTGAAGCTTCTGATACGACCGACCCTGGGCACTGTGAGTCCGCAATCTGAAGGAAGTATAGTGAGCGAAATATAGAGAACGACCTATGAGAGCAATACCTCAATGATCTCGTAGACACCCTTCTCCGAGACTAAAAGCTCATCATTGGGATTATATAGGGTCGCGGTGCGAATACGGTCAGGTTGTTCAGTGAGTCTGTATTTGAGTCTCCAGGGCTAGATAGTTGGTTAGCACACAGCGTGTTACGTGTCTGAACCTTGACTTACGCCGTCACCAGTGAGCCGTAAGGGTAGGTGAGCTTTTTCGCCTTCCAAGATTGTTGTGCGCCGCATCTCCTTCGTGCCATAGAATTTAGCGATAGGCTGCACAACTAATATCTCAGTATCAACTCTCGATCAGATACACCGTCATGATTACCTTGACTCTCCGAACGTTAACGGTGATACCGGGGACTGAGAGTGACCGTTTGCAACCATATGCATCCTCAATGCTCACTAGAATGTGTATAGAATTAGCACGCAGGTTACCCATTGAAATTGGGAAGCCTCACCAAGATCAATCTCGAAGGACCCGCCATCTCTGTCAATAGTAGGAGGTACGGGGACTTGAATCGTCTTCTGAGGTGTAGTGATGTTCTCAACACGAACGATATCAGAGCCCTTCGGACCAACAACTTGGACATCGAGGTTCCAAGGACCAGTCCCCTATACCGAAACATAAGCGCATACAACAGAAAAATGCGTTTAAAAACCCTACCCGCAGTTCAACGTTGACGTCAACGGTATTTCCAGAGCAACTACTGATCTTCCTCTTAGCTCTTCCTCCAGGTCCTGGCAGACGAGCAAAGTCGGCTGAAGCAGGAGGATGTACAACTTGATCAATGCTCGGTCCTTTCAATGCAACTTTCTTGTAATTTGCATCACTGAGCTGTAGGAAGGTGAAAGTGTAGTGGCCACTACGCTCGGGTTGAATGGTGAGATCACCTCGGGAGGTTGCGAAAGTCTTGACAAGGTCTCGGGCGGGTTCGTTGTCCTTTTTCATACTATAGTAGACCTGGAATGGAGGGGTACCATGGAGGACGAGGGATGCGGAGACACCAATGTCACCGGAGCTATAAGGAAGAAGACAATGAGGATCAGAGAATCAATATACGTCGGACAGACTTACCACTCGTGTATCTTCTTCCACTCGATTTCTGCAGTCGGTAAAGGTTTCTCAACCACTTTGCATGTCTCAGGACTCAGAACGTCCCCTTCACAATAGCGACCCTTGATGCCAAGAATCATATATTCACCGGGAGCGCTCGTGCGTAGGAGCAGCTCCTTTCGCTCATCCTCTGTGGTGAATTTCTGCGTCCAAGGTTTGAGCTTCTTGGAGCTCTTCGCCTGTTCTTCAGTAGCAGTTGGGCGATACTTCACGGTGATGTCCCATGGAGCATCCTGCACGTCGGAGTCCTTGGCAGATATAGTCAAAAAAGTCTCAGAACCAATGAGTAGGGGTGCGGGGTTGCCTGGTCCACATCCCTTGAATGATACAGCTGGTCGACGAAGGACAGTAGTCGACCGAGTAATTTTGGAGGGATCACCTGGGGCATGTGATCCTGCAGCCACAGTGTTTCCAAGAGCATCTGTCACCGATTCCAAGACATATGAATGGGTCCCTAGCGCATCCAGTGTCATTGTAAGTGGGATGGAAAGCTGTTCCGGTGCTCTGAGACCAGCATTCGCCACCCTCCTTCCTTCATCGTGTGAATGGGCATGTATATGAGCGTCGCTTTCGACACCTTCGACCATGAAAGGTTCCGTCTTTCCATTGACCTCCTTGAGCCAACGCAGACTGAGCGGAGGGACGCCGTAGACGTTGATCTTGAGTGGGATCTCTTCGCCGCCTCCAGCTCCAAGGGTGGATGGGGCGCATCGAAGGTCATCTCCCGAAGCCAAGGTACCATCACCGGCAAACTCTGCGCGAGGACATGGTGCGATGGTAAGGTCGGTATAAGAGACCAGTCGAGCTTCGACACCGGAACTGTCCATCACCCGTTCAAGGCGCAAAACGCCAGGTTTATTGAGTCGGATGTGTACCATGGATTGCGTCTTCTGAAGCGAGAAGCCAGACGAAAGGTCAGGTGTGGTTTTCTCTTCTTCTTCATCGTCATCATACTCGTCGTAGTCTTCCGTATTACGTTTGACGGCAGAGGCAACTTTGGCAACTTGCAAAGTCTCCAGTCGGGCTTGTTCAATAGCCTTCAAGTCCTTGGCAGACAACTCTACCCTGTCGATCTTCCCTACAACGCCATTCTTGGGTTTGTCTTTATCCGTAGACTCTGCACCATAACCAAGAGGCGTTAAGGTATATCGAATGTTGACAGGGTTGGTATTGTTCAGAAGGACAGGAATGAGAACACTCTGGCCTGGACTTGCGATGCAGTATGTATTGAGGTAGGGATTCAACTGGCCAGTACTGATTGGTGACATTCGCACGGTGTGTTGGCCGAGTAAGTGTCCATCCTTGCCACCTGATGATATTAGGCCGCTGAGCCCAAAGCTAGGAATAAGGTCGGTAAAATGGAAGGCTTGTCCTGTGGATGGAAGAGCACTCCTCCCTGTAAGACGGTAACAAGGTGAAGTTATTGGAAGACAAAGCGTGAAAGCCGATGCTCGGACGTACCTGGAAGTCCAACTCCTGGAGAGACCTTCCAACTTCCTCCAATACCCAGATTCAGGGTAATACTACCAAAAAGAAACGAATCCAGCAAGCATAGCGAGACAATCTGTAGGATCACGAGAGATTTTGTGTACCGTAGCCGTGGTATTCGAAGACCGGCAAGTATAGAGCAATATAATGAGTCGACTAGGATCCATTTGCGCGTATAGGCGGAGCTATTGGAAGGTTCTCCAAGAAAGAGATGTTGAAAGAAATCGAATACTTTGATCGCCTGTGTATATTCAGTATATAAACGAACCATAGAGATACATCTATGGAGACAGAGCTTACCTGACATAGTAGCCCGAGACTAAGATAGTACAATCTCTGCGACGGCACGTCCAGTACGGTTTCTGGGATGACTGGTTCTTGGCCTGGTGGTCGAGATTCACTGGTCTTCGACATTTTGGAGTTAGGGATATTGGAGGGCTTGTGCGACAACCTCCAATGTAAATGTGAAATATTTCGTAAACGGTCAGTTAGGTCATGTAAAAGACATCACAAGAGGTTGTTATGGTAGAAAGTAAAGACTCGCCGCCTCTGCCAACCAGAACAAAGCAGACGCGTAAACACGTGACTGGATTGATCGACATCGACGCGTTTCGTACGCGTTGTCCTGGAGAATCAATATTCATTACGCGAAAGAATGTACAACAAGACATGTGAAAGACATTTCTATTTTAGATACAGAACATAGAAGTGCAGTTTATCGAGTCATCTATATGGAGCCGAAAAGTCAGGCTGCCACTTTCCTGGCCGTGGACGAAATATTCTGTCCACTTGCTGCAACTGTGCACAATGCCCCTCTCCCAGACAAGTGTGGTGTTCAGCACGCGAGAAACTAATTATGTGAATCTCGCTATTTGCACTTAGCATGAAATTACTTTGTCTCATGTTGCCAAGAAGAACACCACAGCTGTGCACATAACGAACAGCAGCTAAAGCCTTGACACTGAACCAAGAATTTAGCTTCAATAATGTTGTGGCCGGAATGACTAGACGTGACGTACTTGTACTCCGTCAAATCCATCATGATAGAATCGGCACCTGGAGCTTTCTGACACCAGTCAAGCACAAGACATGAGATCGTAACGCCTTCACTTTGGGATGCGAAGAGACCATAACACTTCGGGACAAATAAACCTTGAATGTTGGATAGGTTGTTGCTGTATAGGAGGTGTTCCCACCTAAGGCGTTCAAGACCACTGTCTCCGCGAGCCCATTTGACGGCAACTGTTAGTGGATTTGCCGTACCATTAATTATCGCATCGCGTTCGAGGAGTTTGGCCTTGTAAATAGTGCAGTTATCTGTGGAGCCCTTGATAGGATGATCGTCGGCACGTAAGTCTTTCATATAGGCTTCGTCTATGCTCAGCACGAGGACGGGCTTTTCCTGACCGTACATCTCGATGGATGAAAGTTGGTAGAAAAGTTCGCTTGTGAAAGGGACATCGACCGCCTGGGTGGGCATGGTTAGTCAAAGTGGAGGCGTGTTCTGATTATTGAAGTGAGCGGCGCGTGAGGATGAGTATGAGAGGAAGAATGATAATTTGCCACATACGCGCAAGGACCTTTATAGTTCTAGCACCACGCGGGTCAAAGATCTGGAGTTGAAAGCAAAGAAGAGATGGACCAAATGCAAAGTTTCGGTTACTAGTTGGAATGAACTCGACAACCTTTGTCCTGGGAGCACGTGGGATCAATAAGACCTAGCCACTCAATGAATTTTCTTTGCACTGCTATGATATCAGGCTCGATGCGTAAAACCAAAACATTCTATCGCACTCAGGCCAAAAAAAATCAACATGTCCACATATATAGATACAAACCTCGAAATAAATATACAGACTCAACATGCAGGTTCTCGTGCCCGCAGCCTCGACATTCAGCTCAAGACCCAAAACACAAAATACGCGCCGAGGAGACCAAGTAGGATCTTCGCTTGAGGGTCGAGGTTTGTGATGCCGGAAGCAGCGGAACGAAGGTCAACGTTAGGCGAAGATGTGGACGAAGACGACGAGCCACCGAGCGTATGGCCTTTGCCTGAGAAGACGCTACCAGTAGACGAACCCGCCCACTTCTCAACTGTAGCTTGAAGAGCACTGCAGTACAAGGTTAGTTAGTATGAGGTATCATATTCATTTTATAGTTATACTGACTTTCTGTCTGCGCCGCGGACCTGATCAACCTTTGTGCTTCCCTTCAGGAAGACGAATGTAGGCCTAGGTAGAACAGAAGGAATTAGAGCAACCACGCTTGATATGTCGCAGATAGACGTACATCGCCGTGACACCATAGTGTGCAGCCACATCCTTCGCCTTATCCACATCACACTTCAAGAAGTTTACGTTGGTGTATTTCTTTGAGAGTGCCTCGAATACAGGTGCAATCATGTGGCATGGTCCACACCTGGATGACGTGATTCAGCACTTGCTAACCATTGCATTGCATTAGTTGCCATACCATTCGGCATGGAAGTCAATGACCTGTTTACCGTTAAGATAGTTGAATATTTGATCTTAATGATGATACTTACCGAGACTTTGTCCTTTGACTTGGAAAGGATCTCATTCAGCTGCGAAAGAGATTCGATCTTTGTGATAGACATCGTAAGAAAGGTATCAAGTCCCTTGTAGTGAATAGTAGAGTATGGCTGAGTAGCGCAAGAAATGAGCGGGTCGTGTGTAGCTAGCTAGTCTCGAGGTTGCAGTACACAGTGTGTGCCAAGGACCTGAGACAATCGTGTGGGCGCCACCAAGCTAGCGCGATCGAAGCCGGGTACTAGGTTAAGCGCCGGAGGTCCTGTCAACAAACCGCAAGCGTCTAACTTGCCCTCACGTGGAGAGCCAAACAAAGACAAACGTGTCCGTGTATACATACGCGACAGAGTGCGCCAGGCCAGCTTTTCTTTCAACCACCACTATCTTCTCTCTCACCACCCCTCAACACCCACCAAACTCAGTTTCGGAGTCGTCGAACTCCCTTGCAACCTCGCAACAACTTTCCTCAAACTTAAACGACACCTAACTACTCACTACAATGTCTGGACGTGGCAAGGGTGGAAAGGTACGTGTTTCTGGTTCGTTCGGGGTAGTGAAAGCACGGCTGAGGGTGTTTCGTCATCTCACAGGGACTCGGAAAGGGCGGTGCCAAGCGTCACCGTAAGATTCTTCGTGACAACATCCAAGGTATCACCAAGCCGGTATGTCTTGACTTGTTCTCGTTCATGATATCTTCGTATGCTGATGATTGCTCGTTCATTGTATAGGCTATTCGTCGTCTCGCCCGTCGTGGTGGTGTCAAGCGTATCTCCGGCCTCATTTACGAGGAGACACGTGGTGTCCTTAAGATCTTCCTTGAAAACGTCATTCGTGACTCCGTCACCTACACTGAACATGCCAAGAGGTACGTTACGTTAGTCTGTCCACGGTTAACTGTACTAACGTGTTCGACGTGCGTTTAGGAAAACCGTCACTGCTCTCGACGTCGTCTACGCCTTGAAGCGATCAGGCAGAACCTTGTACGGTTTCGGCGCGTAATGCTATTCCTCAATCTATTGCTTCCTTTGTGTATCACTATGTCTCGTCTTGTATTAGTACTGTAATCGTCTGCCTTTCAAACCTCGAATCACAATAACTTCTAGAGTTGCCATATTGGCCTCGTCGTGAACCTCGGCACATGTGTTCTCGGAGTATGTGAGGCTTATGCCCGGCAAGTGTTCTTCTGAAAGTCTCGCAGTGTCTGTTGCAGTTGTATTAGAGGATGCATTTGGATTGCTACATAGATACCAGAAGATGGGTGAGCATGCAGAGACCTCGGTGAAGCTCAGATCTTGCGGAATTCCATACATAATGGGCAATATCGTCGATAGCTGCAAAGCAAAGAACATGAGCTGAACATGATATCATAAATTTCAACAAAGGGCAGATGTGCAGACAAGGTGTTCCTTCAGAGACCGACCACTCTGCTTGCAAATGCTGTTATTGGTATCCAACATGCAATGCAAAGCAACCAATCAGAACAGTCCCAAACTTCTTCCATTTGCTAAGCTCAAACACTGGCCAACTGACCAGAGCACGAAGCACAACAAAAAGAAAAAGTAGGAGATCCCCCGACAACACAAGCCAACACTGCAATAGCAAGGTCATCGCGTCTCCGAGTTGCAAGCAGAGCTCAGAGAACAAGGGCGGCAAAAATTAGATAACCAATAATAGAGGCAGTGCCTCCATAATAGTGGTTAAACTATTAAGAACAGATACTACACTTGATCTAAGCCAAAAGGCCAGAGTGGTAAGGAACCAGAAATGTCGGGCGGCGGGTTATATAGGGCGGGCGATACGCACGGACCAAGGCGGTTGTTTGGTTCCAAAGCCTTTGGTAAACAATCCATTTATGGCAATTGGAGCGAAGCCTCGTGAACTTGAAACTGCGCTAGTACAGTGTAGTAGCCCTCCTTTGTACACTAGCGTTCCTTTATACACCGGTTTATACGACACAAATGCATAACTACTTCTTCATCATTTCTATTGCAGCATATATGTATATATCTAAGGTTGTCCCATGCAAGGTTTTACGTGGATCGGAGAGGAGCTCGTTGAAGGGCGCAGCAATTTGTGCAAAATTGGAGAGCTGAACACCGGGATTCAACTTGAAAATCATTTGTTTATTTGCACATGCCAAGGAAACTACTGGAAATCCCTACCTACAAGAAAGTTCATAACCTAAGGTATATACTCATGTCGTAAATAGGCAATTTGAATAGATGTTGAATGCAGGAGAGTGCAACTTGGTTTTGAGGGCATAGATCCTGTGGAAGTGTGACACGCGCGCTGTCACTTTCCGCTATCCATCAGCACACTGTTGAGGGGTCATCACAGCCTGGTCACAACTGGTCACGGTGTACAAAGGAGCTCTAAATGGATGGTTTGAAGTCGGCGAGACATAGTTGAATAGTACACAAGCACAATATAACGAACTCCTTAGATATGTTATATATAGAGTTTTCAGAACCTGTTTGACCATCTAAGAATAAATTTAATGCAATAAAAGCATATTTGCGGTGTGTAGAGAGAACGCTCAAGTTGGTGTACAAAGGAGCGCTACTACACTGTACTGACTACATGAACGAACGCATTGGTAACGCTATTAATACTGTAAAACATTGCAAGGACAATATCGATAACAAAAACGAAAACGACAACAAGAAGGATCCAAAGAAAACACCTGATGGGGGAACGCTGAGGAATGCGAATGAATGCAATAAAACTCTACTATGCTAATGAGGTTCAGAATGATGGATTACTCCATATTAAAGGTTACAATGAACGGCGGAAAGTCGAGTGACGAGATTTTGAATCCTGGCGAGGGGTGTTAGTGGCCGACGTGGAGGGAGTTCCGATCTGACACAAACCTTGTCAGTTCACATCGTAGTCTTCTCCACCTGGACTCGGATGCCACTTACACCGCTGCCAACACCCATCTCTATCTCTCCATAAACGTTCTCAATATCGTCCTTTCGACAATCTAGAGCTTGCAGGTCGTTCATTTCCAGTCCGCTAGCCATACCGTGGTCGGGAATCGACCCCATGGTGCTCAATACGACGCCATTCTGTCGAACGAATGCCTTGTGACTTGATCCAAGACGACTCTGGATGCCGCCCAAGCCAAAGCCGAGACCAGAGAATGGAGAGTCTGGCGATGACTTTGAAGAGGTTACGCCAGCGGTAAAGGCGATAGTGCCCGTCGAGTGGGACACGGTTTCCGATCCTCGTTCACGCAAATCCAGAATCAGACGGCACGCGAGAATCGGGGCAAGCATCACGCTTAATGGGATGCAGATGGCCGAAATCGCCTGTCGAGGTCTACAAAGCGTGCGTCAATATCTAGGAATCAGGTCAGTAACGATTCACTGACTGTAAGTAGAAGATGCCGTTGACCTGATCGAAAGAAGGTCAATCAATCCCATGGTATGGAGCAACGATACGTACCAGGTTTGCCACGGAAATCAATAGGTAGTAGAAGACACCTAAATAGGGGAAGAGTTGTATTGGTAAAATCATTTCTATTCTCACCACGGTGGCTTACCTTCGCGGAGGAATGTTTGGATCAGGCGACTACTTGGGCCGCCGCTACGGCGACGGATTGCGATTGCCTTGCCAACGGTCATCACCGTCACAATGGTATCATAGAGCAACGGAGCAATCTATAGTGAAAATCTCAGGTTATGTAGCAAGACGAGAATACAATACTAACAAAGAACCCTAGAAAAATATCTTAGAGTTAACACCGCCAAAGAAGGCAGCAGAGCTTACCTAGAAGATGTGCTGAATGTGGTTTCGACCTCGGCAAACAAGGTCCAATATCCTGAGAGCAAAGTTTCAAAATGATTGTGCATGTATGAATGGCAATAACAACCCACAAATGGCGGTTTCAAGAACGGCAACACTGAGAAGAAGGTAAGATTTGACGTCTGCATGCTCAAACGAAGAGCGCATACCAAGCATTTGCGAAACGTCCACGTATAGCTGGTACGCCACGACTCCCGCGAGTGCGGATACCAAGAAGAACAAAACATAGATGTTGCGATTGAAGAATGCATACGTCCGAATAAGTAGGATGGTCTCAGCTGCAACTTGATTCCACATCGCAAGAGCCACTGGGATCTACAGAATATCTTAATAAGACTCAGAGGTAGGAATACGGACTCTATTCCCAACCTTATATATTCTGTCGCATGTCGATTGGGGGTGATCTTGACAAAACGCCCAGATGAGATAGGGCACTGTTGCGAGGACCCAGTAACTGAAGCCCGCCGACTTTCAGTATGGGATAAACTGGCTTCTGAAGCACAGACATACCGGCAGAAGAGGTATGCGATCTTGACCGGAGTCCAACGCGTCTTCCATATCTGTGGAAGTCACGTCAACTCGGATGCGCAATAAACAGGTTGGCACTCTAAACTGACAAAACGCCATTCCCTTGGCAAGCCTAGGGCCCAATCCCAGACAACAACAGCATCTGAGGCGAGATCGTCAGGATTGCCACGAAGTCAAACAAGTCGAGAACTTACACATGGCTAAATAAGGCGACGCAGATGCCCATGAGAAGCAGTACAGTCTGAAAACGGATGGTGCTTACCGCAAAAGTGTACTTGCGTCCTTTAGGCAACAGCGTCAGTGTCATTAGCCCACCAAGGATACAATCGTGACGTACACGAAGATGAAGTGTTGGGCTGTTGCCAGGGAGTCCGGCATGATGTCTGGAAGTGAGACGAGTTGGCAATCCTCGGCGTGAACGTTGGTCGTAAGGAAAGACGAGCGGGAGGGGAGAGGGGGGAAGGGTCAATGAGAAGGAGGAACGGGCGGGCTGTTTATGACGGTGGTGGTTGAGACGAAGAACTCCCTGAGTCCATCGATGGCCGCATTTCATTGCGCCGACGAATACTGTTACGAGGCCGAGGAATGCAGACCGACGACGCGTCGGAAGGCGAAAAACTGTCTTCCCTTGTGGCGCGCTCTCTATATTAGACATCGTGTCGAGGAAACTCCACTGCCTGTTCAGTTACAATACTTGCCTTTTACAGCAGCCTTCCTCCTCGATCCTGCCCCAAACCCACGTGCGGCGTCGAATCTTCCTCATTCGGAGTCCGTAATTTCCATGTTCAATAGTTCTCGTCCTGCAGATCGGTCAGCTGTGTCGCGAATGTATGGTTCTCCAGGGTTCTCCCCGCCAAGTACTGTAACCATGGTCCCGAGGCTTCTCATGCAATGGCAAACCACCACGCGAGATGGTTGTGAATTATGATTGAATTATGAGTGAGCTTCTTCTAATGACAATAGTCGTGAGGCATAAGTTACTTTCATTGCACACCTACGTGGTAAGTCGTAAAGTATTTTCCTTTTCCTTCTTCGCGACGTTCTGTTTGTGTCTAAGCAGGCAATACTCTCCGTACTCGTTTGCCTGTTGCCACCTCGCACCCGGCATCCACAATGCACGAGTAAGCAACGGAGAATGGCTCGCATCTAGGAACTTTTGACATGTTACTCGGTCCCAGGTTTGTTCATCCACGGAATACCGCGGTTCGTGTAATGATTCCCGAGGGTGGAGGGGGAAATCCAAATCGACGAGATAATCACACGAAGACACGTCAACCTGACATAATTGTGAAAATAAGTGATCCATGGACGTATGAGAACAGGCAGAACATACGTAGAACTCGGGTGCTTCTTCGTTCAAGTCATTCAATCCGGACGGAACGGCTCTCGTTCCCTTGACACGCCCCATCAGTCCACTCTCATACTTCGTCTCCAAGAAATGTGCGGGCAACATTCCGTCGAATTCGCTCTTGATCCAATCGACTCGGACGCCGTCAGGAACTAGGAAATGTCCGGGGAACCTGTGCCACTCCTTCCCATAGCAAAGCCTCAGACCGAAATTCTTGATAGGACCATAGTCGATTCGAGGTTTGCTTTCTTCATCGTCATACCGAGAGTGAGGAGCGGTCTCGCTGAAAGGAGGGAGCGTAATATAGCCTGTCACATTGAGAAGACGAGGGAGTTCTTCGGTTTCAAATCGGAAAGCAATGGTCATTGGCGCGTGATAGTATGTCCAAAGTGCAAGAGTACGTGAGACAGAGAAGACCATCGACGCAGTGACTACTGAAAGTGTCAATCTGCTGAAGATGGACGCCTTAGATGCCTAAATGCAAGTCCGTTATCGAAGTATGACTTTTGAAGAGTGATAGATAACTTCCTTACCTTGTAAGGCGACTGCGTGAAGCGAACATACGCGACCTCAAGCCAGCCTCTCACCAAGTACAATGTCACAGCAGCGTTGAAGCAAACCAACGTATAGATCGGATACAAGAACCTTTCCTCTTTATGTGGCTGTTTAGAAAGAATGGCTAACCAAACATATACAGGGGCCAGTCTCAACGCGACCAACGTATAGGGAGAACTCTGCCTCGCAGGAGGTTTGTCTCCGAGACGTTTCCGGTCGACGCGTCGCGTTATGGCGAGCGCTGGTAGAGAAAGGAGCGCGAGGGGACCGAGGACATTGAAGTTCAACAGGAGATTGAAGAAGTAGTATGTGGGTGGTTCGGTTCCGTAGAGTTCGGGTCCTTTAGCGGCGTCGGGGAAGATATTATAATTGATGATATTCCATGGTACGATCGTGAGTTTGCCATAGAACAGGGTATCCAATGCAACCACGGGAACCTAATTAGAGCTATATTAACTCAAATTATTATAGACGGTGGATATAACTTACGAAAAGCAGAGCGGCGACAGCACCACAGGTGGCCAAACGCCCGTATCTAGCCAAAAGCCAAGAAACGCGTTTCTCAGAGGGAACGATATCTGTTCCACGCAAAACAAGTTCCTCAAGTATGAAGGGGATAGCGACCGCCAATGCGAAAGGCCATCCGACAACAGCACCTGTGGCAAAGGCTAGCGTCGAAAGCAAAGTACGCCGGAAGTTACGATTGTTTGTGGGTTCTATTGACCACGAGAATGCAATGGTATTGGCATACATTGCGAAACTGGAGGGCAAAAAGGCTGTGTGATGGCATGAGTCAATAGGGTGTCAACAACGTGATGCTGATACGTACCTGTTGAAGCTGACCACATTCCGGAACTGAATAACAGCATGAAGAATAGGTAACGGCCAACACGGTAGTTAATCTTGTCGACAACGGCTCGGTAGAACGTGGCTTCACAGAATGACGAGATGAAAGCCAATAATATACGGACAGCGAAGAATGCAGGTCTCTGCGATATGGGTCAGACAGTAATGCTAGTGAACGGGTTGTGCGGGTAATACCTTGTCGGAGCCTATCAATTGAGTAGCAATCTTGACGGGAAGTAAATGTAGGAGAATGTATGCCCAGCTTCGAATTGAATATTTCGGTGACGTTTCCCAGGTTTGGAAACCATAACCTCTCTCAAGATAGTGCAGAGGTTCCCAGTAGTTGAATACTAGATAATAATATCTTCAGATGACGAGTATTCACGATGGTGAGACCGACGTTCACCTTCGTCGCAATCCTGCAGATTCGAATACATGGCGCCTGCCACCCTCATCAACAAGAAAAACCTGAGCGCCGTTGACCATGCCGGGACCCATGGTGCACGTTGCGCCCTACAAATGAAAGCCCACATCAGTACATAACCTTGGCACAGGACACAGAATGAGCTTGGAAGTGATCTGACCTCCGTAATTGATCCTGCAATATCCCACCATGCCTGTTCTTGGGTTTTACCGTTGGTTCCTTCTTTTCTGGCCTTCGGAAACGAATAGTCTGTATGTTGGATGCCATGGCAGCGTGCAGATGAGGGTTCGAACCAAGTCCCTCGACAGAGCACGGTCCAGGGGACTTCGACCGAACAGAAGCGATGTCTCGTCACCGAGCGCTTACCGCCACAACGCTGGCGCTTAGAGGCTGACCAAATAGGCAGCCTTATAAGTTCGCATTTGAACTTGAGCTTTATCCTCCACCACAATCTTTTTGTTTCACCCGCTACACTACACAAGTACAACTATCATAATAATACCCTAATTTACTATGCCTCAAGATGATGACCTTGTCAATCCTGGATTACGCCGACCTGCAGACTGGGACGCCCTGCACGCCTTGGAATCTCTCTCACCACCAAGCCCTTCCACGTCCCTCAGCGAAGAGGACTCAACAAGTTTATGCAGCATCGGGGAAATTACAATTCTTTTGCATGATGGAGTCAAGGCTGGCCTTGGCCTTAACCTTAGGGATGTTACCACTGGGCCTCTATCGGAATCGAACCTCATGCTACCGAGCGTCAGCATGGAGACATGTGGAACTTTTGGACCACGACATATGCTATCGTCGGGTGGAATGCGTCACAGTCTCTCACTAACATTTGCTGACTGCGTTGATAATGCGACGTCTATGTCAACATGTTTCACCCAACCCTCCGTCGAAGAGACCGACACACACCGCATCAGCGTTCTATCACAATTCACAGTTTCAGCGTATCTAGCACCTGAGATGCAGAGGAGGAACACATCTTTGAATCCTTCTGGCTCCGATTGGACTCTACCAGCCTCCCCAACATATTCTTTATCTGCCCCGGGGACTCAAGCAATCAAGCGCTTGAAGTCTAAAGAAGGCCTATCCCGCAGTGCACCCACGACTCCTAGGTCCAAATTTGCGGCTTTGCGGTCACTATCATCTGTATCATCTAGTATCATATCAGCAATTACCAACTCGCCCCCACGTCCGATGGAACCCATTGACTGGGCCACCACGCTAGCATCCATACCTGCACGTAAAGCTCGGTGGTTCCCTCCAGAAATTCCCGAATCATTTCCCCCGTTTGGTGACGCTTGTTCGGGCAAAAGGATCATAGCACCGAACGACTCTCCTGACCTTCTGCGCTATCCAGAGGTAATCACCGGGCCCGTTAACGGCTCGTCAAAGCAAGATTATATTCCTTCTCGTTACCCCCCTTCTAATGGCTCTTCTGTTCTGGCGAGATGTTCTGGCTCGCCTCAAGGTTCTAGTTCACCTAGCTTGCGGTCCGTTGCATCCTTTGTTGGGCAAGTTTCTCGACTTCCTCAGGCACTATCTTGGCTTCAAGATGTCGACCTGGAATTCTGGATCGATCAGGAGTATCGCATCCTGCCTGATCGCAATTATACCCGTTCCACGATGACGTTGATGGGATACACTGCGTCAGAACACACAATGTTCATCGGCGAACCAGATCCATTGCTCCATGCTATAGCTGAATTCAAGCCAGCTATCCGACAATCCTTTACCTTCCACTATCATTCTGCCTTGGACTCGCTTCCTCTTCTGAAGCGAATTGTGACCCTTGGCGACGATCCCAAGGATTGCATTTCCAGACAAGCTTTCCTTTCTTTGAAAACCAATGGCGTATACTTCGTGTCTGGAACGGAAGTGTATGACTTGACTCCCTCTGTTTCACAACGTCGTTCCCGTCTTCAGCAGAAACCCACAAAGGAGCAGCCAAAGCTAGCATGGCGCTTCGAATACCTCGTGAATGATTTCAGAGACGCCAATAACGAGATTGTTCCTGAGCAGAAGAGCGTGACTCCTCTAAGCTTCACTTGCTCCCCAGGGCTCCTTCATACATCACATGGGAAGAAGAATAACCGAATGTTCGACCTGCTCCGGAAGAGTCTGTTGCCAAAGATAACTTCAGAGAAGCTGCAGGCTCCAAAACCACCGAGATATGTATTAGGACTAGCAAGGACGGGTTCTCAGGATCGCCCCACCACTTCTTCCCCCGCTGCTAAACCTAGTCAGGGGATCTTCAGGAACGCCGTTTTGCCAGGACATGGGAAGATGCAAAGTCAAGTGAGAGAACATGCGTCAAAGCATAAGCGATATCATTCGACTTCCGCCGGCATTGTTATTCAGGGTCGACAAGAATACCGCGCACCTCAAGCTCCCCTTGGGATGGGCATCCCCACGGCTCGTAAGCGACCAATGAGAAAAAGGGCAGTTTCGATCGCAGGGCTAGCAGATGTAACGGCGACCGACAGGCAGCCAATATCTCACGTTGATGAGCATGTCAATGTCACTTCGACTATCAAGGATCGTCGAAGAAGCGTGACTGCGCCTGTCTTCAAGGTTGTTCGACATATTGTCCCGCCTGCAGAGTTGGACGGCTTAGTATCAGTCCCTCAGGTAGATACACGGGTGGATCCAAGAACCGGGTTCACCTCGCTTAAACCGCCGACCTATCATGCTCGACAGCGACGTGTTCCGAGTCCACTTCACGTCTCGTGAGCACATTGAATGTGCGTCGTTACGTCGCGAGAGTGGCGACATTTCTAGCAGGTATCTATAGTTAGTAGATTGTATACTTATACTGAACTGCTCACGAAAATATCATCTGTCCGATTCCCAATCCAGTCGAGGTGGCGATAACATCCGAACGTTCTAAGTTAGGGTGACTCATCTCACTGGAACCCAAGCGAAGTTCGCAAGGTTACCTCACATCCTGTAAAAACAGCGTCATATGTGGAACGTTGTGGTCGGCATAATACGATGGCTTGGATGAAAGTTTCATTCGGTGTTGACTCTGTTGAGCCAGCTTCGCGGGAACCGGTGGACCCACAAGTATCGGCGCCTAAAATTATACTCATCGCCTGGTCCGTGCGCACATCGTCTGAAAGGTATATAAGGCGGCGTCGGACATTCCTGTTTCCTTACCACTCTGGCCTTTTGGCTTAGATCAAGTGTAGTATCTGTTCTTAATAGTTTAACCACTATTATGGAGGCACCGCCTCTATTATTGGTTATCTAATTTTTGCCGCCCTTGTTCTCTGAGCTCTGCTTGCAACTCGGAGGCGCGATGACCTTGCTATTGCAGTACTGGCTTGTGTCGTCGGGGGATCTCCTACTTTTTCTTTTTGTTGTGCTTCGTGCTCTGGTCAGTTGGCCAGTGCTTGGGCTTAGCAAATGGAAGAAGTTTGGGAACAGCTTTTGCTTTGAGTAGTTGTAGTGTTACTCAAATCATAACAAGTTCATATGTTCTTTGCGTTCGTGCTAGCAGCGGAAGTAACTATTGACCTAAACGCGTCGGATATACTTGCGGAACGTGAAAGCCCAACTTGCCAAACAGGCCACAATTGCAAAGAGTTGCACTCAGTATTGGCACACTGAAAGACCTTCAATGCAATCTCGACGCTGAGAAAGGACAACTTCAAGATTCGAATATTCCAATATGATCGATCAACTATCTGTCGATCTACGAAAGCAGAGAGAAAAAATCCAAAAGATTACGATGACATAGGTGTCAAATATTACACTACCAATCCAATACATATACAACGCCAATAGTGTAATTCGCTTGCATTCTACATCCTCAAAACTCGGGTGGAAAGATGTCCAAAAATATCCCAATTCCGACGCTACGGAATGTAACCGGGAGGTGTATGCATCGGGGCCACTGGTGGGGTAGCGGATATCGAAGATGAAAGATCCGAAGGCCGAGCATCCTCACTATACGACTCATGTTCATTTTGTAGTGCAGGTGCACTAGCGCAAGGAAGACCAGCTCCATTGTCCTCAATCTCGTCGACCATCGGAGGCGCAGATGGAAGCGCAGTAAAGTCACCCACACTATCCTCCATGTCCATCTCCAAAGGCGGAGCACTAGGCGCAGCCACCTCAGCCTCGAACGGTGGAGCAGAGGGTTCCGCTATTGGTTCCGCGCTCATGATCATGTGCATATCCTCTTCAAACGAAGCAGGATATTCATAGAACGTCGGTGCTGCCAACGCGCTCTTCGATGGTGGAGAGGGGAACAGAGGGTGTTGCGTCGATGGGTCGTCTGGGTTAGATGAGTACGAAGGAGCTGGTTGGTTCAATATTGGTGGAGGCGAGGCCTGAAGGGACGACATAGATAAAGAATGTGACGATGGTCCAGGCGGACCGAAATCTGGATGATCTTCGTACTCATATTCGAGTATAGGTACCGAAGGTGCCGATGATTCGCCATTGTCGTTACCAGAAACGGGTGGGGCGCTAGCCAACGTAGCCATTCTCTCTAGAACGCCTTTATCATCAGTAGCCACATGTGCTGCATCTGCAGGAACGTCGTAAGGGCCAGGGGAAGAATCATCCTCAGGCTGATCTTCGTCGTGTCGTTGCTGCAGTCCGAGCGTCTTGTGTGACGTTGACAACTGAGCTATTGACTCTCCGACAGATTCGGAAGTGTGCAGATGCTCGATTGAGTCTGAATGCGCTGAAAGATCGGAGAGAAAATTTCTCAAATAGGACGGCGGGCGGGAGGAAGGAGAGGCAAGGGGAGGCGCGGACTGCTCGACAATTGGTGAAGGCGATATTTGTTGCTGCTGAGTGTCGCGGGCATTTTCACGAACAGAATGAGCTGAGGCGGAGTCGGAAACATCGACCATACTTCGCATGCGAGCTTCGACGGAGGAGGAAGTGACCATGGAGGTCAGAGAGGTACGCGAGGCCTGCGCTTGACTGCTAGCACTGGACATCGTCCGCTGGACACGCCGCCGTCGAGCAGATATTCGAACATTAGCCTTCCATCTCGCACTAGCCTTTGCCCACAATCGTTGCTGTTTCCTAGCCTGCCTCGTCTCCTCACTCTCCTCTTCTGAGTCGTCTGCGAGACGTAGACTGCTAGTGCTAGCCTTCTTCTCGATGTCCTTCGGTGTGAGGGATTTTCGTTTCTTCCTCCAGGCAAGGCATCCAACCATGAATATGCAAATGAGGATAGCAAGTAGAAGCGATAGACCAAGTATGATATATGTGAGGATCTGATCTTCGGATGATCGCGAGGCCCACCCCGGTGGTAGGTTGGCTTCCATGACTGCGTCTATAGGGGGATCGGAGGGTAATGAAGAGGGTGTTGACGTGGCTTGGCCGTCGCTCTCCGCGGTGGGTATAGTAGCGTATTCGGCCGGACTGGTTTCGCACTGATCGGTCTGAAAGCATGAACGTCAAGCGGTATAATAGAAAAGGGGGGAATTCTTACATTGCAATATCCATACAAAGACCAATTACCAGTCTTCCTCCAACGCCCGTCCGGCCCCTGGGTGTACTTGTCGGGAACGAAGGGTCGTTTCGAGCCCCGTTTGTGTGGGCTTGAAGAGGGGTAGTCAGAAGTGTCCCTTCGTTCACGACGCTTCCTGGTGCTGGCTTGTGGGGCCAAAGGGGGCTCTGCGTGCAGATCAGGGCGGAGTCCGGGACATAAAAAGTCTGGAGGTAATGGCTGCGAGTCGAGGGGATAGCCTTGAGCGGTGGATGAAGACGCTGTCAAGGTGGCGAGAAAAGCGAGGATGCCTGATGACGGTGTTGGAAGCGAGCCGTATGTTCCTCTCCGCGATCCGCGAGGGGCTTGTTTCCTAGTCGAGCTTGTTTGGTATGTTGTCTTGCTCGTGGCTAATGATGGAGGTCTAGTAAATAGCTTGGGCTTGGCCATGCTCGCTCAGAGGCGGAAGCGGGGGCGCCAAGCAAGTCTTGTGCGCCAGCAACGGCTGCAAGGTGGCTGCCTACGCTTTGACAGTACGCGTGACGGCAACCCAGACCGCGAGGACGTCGTCTGGGACGATGAGCAAGAGGACGGAGGGAGAGTGCCAAGACTGAGGGGAGGGAGGCAAGAGTTCGGGCAGAGGGAGATTGCTGGTCACGACATGTCTGATAAGTGGATATCTTTAGCAACAAAACACCGCTTTAGGAAATCTATAAATATACATCATCCCATTTACCAAAAATAATTCAAACCCAGAGATCGCTAACTACGCAGAATAATATTCCCCATACTAGGCTACTTCAGCCACCGCGAACGGATTCGTTCTGCACTCCTGGCCTGCGCACGCGCAAATAGCTCCTCTTCCTCCGACCGTCGTACTCTCCACAGCACGTCCTCCGTCCCCGCCTCATACTGTAGTCGATACGTAGAAAGACTAATAGACACCCCCATGCTGCTCGCCTCCTGTACGTCCTCCTGGTCCGCACCGTCGCCATCGATCAAAGACCTAGAAGCACCAAATCCAATCAGCACCCTGAACTTCCATTCCGATTGGTCACCCAGAAATAGCAAGGTTTAGTCCTCAAACACACGACCTCCTGCTGCGGGGGTCTCCTGTCTATCCATTGAAAGTTAGAATAGACTCACCGTTTCAAGAATAAACGACTCTTCTCCGCCTTAGCGCGACTCGCACGTCCTTGTGGTAGTAACTCCGTGGGATACTGTGTCACATACGTCCCAACATACTGTCGCCATCGGCCCAGTCTTGAGCTGTCCTCCTCGATGCTCGGGTCATCAGCACCGAGTAATTGGATCCGTAGTGTTCTCGAGCGCATGTCCTACGCATTGACCATTCAATTACCAGCCTAGATTGCATGACCAGGCGATGTCCATACGTACCCAGTCCACCTTGTATAGATGCTCATCTGACCCCGCGTTTCGTTCCGCCTCGCGTCTATACCGGACTATTTCGTGGATCGTCGCCATTTCTCCGCGTCGGGCCTTTTGCAGCAGATCCCATAATTCCTGGCACTTGTTGTCTGCCGTAATCGTCTGAACCTATCCGTGGGGAATGTCAGTATGAAGGTAAATACCTATATCTTGATATATCGAAGCGCAACGTTCACCCACCTGCTTGATGATTGCCGTGATGACTTTGTCTAGCGTAAAAACTTGGTGCGCCTGGTACGAAAACATTGCCATGAAAGCGTTAATACAGCCACACCCATAGCGAATATTAAATCACCTTTGTGCCAAAGAACCAACGCATGTGTTCCTCGAATGTCGCTTGATCCAGCTCGTTCTCGAACACCTTTTCACACGCATCCAACAGGTACATGTAAAGGACATTCGGCTCTTCGCCCGAGACACCAACGTTTCCAACCGCCTCGATCGCCTGTGCCAAAACCACACCTGGACCACTAGGGTCTTCAAGCCCTAACTGCACTGCGATAGGGTTCGGCTTCAAAGACGCATGTTTCTCCCTGGCGTGCCGCGCGCCGATTTCTTTGCAAACTTGCAGGCGCGAATACAACAGCTAAACAATTCAATGAAGGAGGCGGGATGCCGCAACTATCAGTCTTTCAAAGATGTTCACATCAAGTATCACGTTAAAAATGTACGTCACCTGCAACAACCGCAGCAATGTATAGAAGGTCGTGTTGGCGTAGAACGGGCGACTCGAGACAGGTGTTTCACCAGCACTGACACGACCTTCCTCAGGGCTACCTAGAAATTCCCGGATCCAGAAATCCTCGGGGTTAGAGTGGAGATTGGTACTTTCAGGGTCCTCCAGGTTTTTGGAGATGACAGCTGGGCTTCTCGGTGCCGCGGGCGAAGCAGAGTCTGCAGACCGTAGAGGCGAATCCTTGCCCTTTTTCCTGCGCGGTGAGTTATCTTGAACAGTCTTCAGAAGCCGTTTTCGAAGATCGCCTGGGGCGACGCCGGTAGAACGACTACCAGAAACGGAACGTCTTCCACCACGCTGGTCTGTATTATCGGCATCTTCATGGTCGAATTCAGTTGGTCCACAGGCGGCGTCGAATTCCTGATGCGAGAATGTGAAGAGCACGGGAACAAAATTTCGGAGGAACCTCTCGACGCTCCGCCGTTCTGATGGGCTGTACTGCGAGTGGGAGTGATCCAGGAAAGTATAGATCATCTTGAGAGCGTCATGCAAAACGTCAGTATGCTTGAAGTCATATTGCAAATGGGGTCCCAACGTTCCATAGAACGTTCCTCCTTTCATGTCCCGCAACTTCTTGTGCTCCTTTCTCGCGTTGTCGATTTCCTGAACGAACGACTTAGTCGTGATATTCTTCTTGTCGTTTTGCTTGAAGGTGATCCCCTGGTGGTCCAAGGCCTTGTAGAAGTTCTTGCAATCGATCTCCTTCCACGTGCGGTTCCATTCCCTCCGAAGCCGCAGAACTTCTTCGTACTTTTGCTTTAACCTCGAAAGAACCACAGGAATGGCGACACTGGGGCACTCTTGCAGACCGCGCATGACTTCCATACCAGCATCGCGCCCATAAATTCGGCGCATCGTCCGTGAGTATATCGCTTTACACGACCCTCCCAAGTCTGGTTTCAGCCTGAATGACGAGCGCTCTTCTGGAGACATCTCCTCGAGGCGCGCGTCTAGAGGGTCAAGGACAACGATGGTACGATAAAGCCCATCAATATGAACTTGAAAGTCATGGCGTTCTTCTTCACACCTATGCAAAGTCTCCTCGAAGTTGCTCTTGCGATGTGCGACAAAGCCAGATTCTTCAGAAGCCCAGGTGGGGTGCGAGACCCACTCATCGTTTAGGACTGATCGGGCAAGTTCATCGCGTCCTGAGCATGCCAGGCGGACCTCCTGTGAATGGATCAATTCAGCATGAAGACGAGAATAAGGCGTAACAGGAACAAGCGTCATCAAACACTTACGCTCGCAGGTAGTTTCCGATAGCTAGGTCCAAGTCCATCATCAGGTGGTGGAGCAGACATATCGGGCGCCGAAGTCCTGAGACTTCCAGGAGGACCATTCTCAATAGTACTAAATCGTTCCTCCCAACCCATAAGCTCCTTGAATTGCCTCATTAGATCTGTATCCAAGAAAATATCCGCACGCTCAATAAGAGTGTCGACATCAATGACGTCTCGTGCGTATAAATTGAGCAACTTCAGGAACTCTTCATATGTCCCTCCGTTCTCAAGTGTTTTCTTGACGCGATCGAAGAATGCCAGTTCACCCTGTGGGCTAGACCCGTTGGGCAAGGATAGTGCATGGGTGCCGTTCAAGTGAGCAGTATATTGCTGATGGCGAGACAACAGCGTTGCTTGGTGTGCATGAAGGTGAGAAGGTTGGGGTGAAGGAAGGTGTTCATAAGCGAACTGTGGTGACGCAGGTTCAGGCTTATGGTTCGTCTTTGCTTTCTTGGAAGCCTGAATTCAATCCAATTAATTCATAGCCTATAACAAATCAGGACAAGCTATCGGTACACACTCTACCTCCAGCAGTCTTCTGCAGCACCGCTGGTTCTTTCTCTGCGATGCGTTTCCGCCGACGGCTCGCAGCTTTGGGCTTTTCAGCACTAAGAGACGGGCTCTCCGCGTTCTGATGCCAATTGGACGTGCTGGCAATGGCATGTGGCAATATCCCTGGGAATCCTAGAGTTGCCTGTGAGTCACCAAGATCGGGGAGAAATGCTCGAAACTCCTCCATGAGGTCAGGAGCATTCTTGAACAGCATTTGGACCTGTGGAAAAACCTGCGACTGCTAGTCAACCATCAACATTAATACCATAGGTGTCAAAAGTGTCAAAAAACACGTCCCGGAGGGATTTGGGTACTCACATCAAGAAGCGGTCTCTGTTCCTTCTGAAAGTTCTGCAAGATCTCTAAGAACTGTTTGTAGGTATCCGGTTCATCCACATATCGAACCTTGATCTTGTTCAAGAACTGGATGGCATGGTTAAACTCCATAGGTGAATTCCGTCCTCCATTCAAGTTCACCGCCGCTTCTTGTTCACCCGGAAGATACGGTGATGTTTCGTCTACATACCCAGGCATATGATGGGGTATAGGATGCATCATAGGGCTCGCTGGGCGTGAGCCTTGTCCAACACCCACAGGCAGAACAGGTGGTGGTCCGAATGGTGGTTGTGGAGGGAATGCAGGGAGTAGACCTGGCTGAGCAGAGTCTCGCGGCAGTCGCATCGGTCCACCCATAAGATGGTTGGGTTGCGATACGACGCCTGCTGGTGTTGTGACAGTGATTCCATTCAGGTTCCTGGGATCGGTTGAGAGTTCTATCTTGTAACCGGGAGGAAGGAAAGTGTTAAAGCCTTGAATTAGATTTGGGTTGCCTTGAAATAGCATAGAAACACGTTCAATCACACCCGGTGTGTCTATCCTAAGAGGGAAAAGTGTCAGTCCGACTATAGTTCCATTTCAAATAGAGAAGAATCCAATGAGAATCAACATGTGTGCAGTGCATGTTTTTGTCGATCTCCGATGATGGTGACAGAAAGTAGACACAAGACAAAGACTCACTGTTGGCCTTTGAAATCCTTCATGATATCTAGGAAATGATTATACACGTCTGGCTTGTCCTGAAACTGCAGTTTCACCGCGTCCAGATAGCTCAGCGCGTCCGTCACATTCAACTGTCTTTCTCCTGGAGGTCGAGACCCTTCAGGCCCAAACAGATGGGAGGGCTCACCCACGCCAATCAAACTGCCGTTAGGCGAAGACAAAGGTTTGCCCTCCAGCTGAGGCTTTGCCAACGGTGTCCTTGGCCTCGAAACGGGATTTGGCGAATGATCGACCAGAGTAGGGTCAAGCATAAGCTGTTGAGATCCTGAAGACGTGAGATGAGGTTGAGATATCTGATATCTGGGTTGCGGAGAACGGGGCCTCGAGGCAGACGATCCTGGCTGATCCTCTGGCGGATGGGTCACGCTGGGACCTGTGAGAGGTTCTTGCGGTAATTGCCCAACATCATCTACTTGAGCACTCGGTGATAGTGGAGGTGCCTTTTCCATCCGCGGAGTTTCCATTGTCTGGAAGAAAAGGAAAAATATAGCTAAGGAGCAGAGGAAGGAAGGAGGTGAAAGGCAATTGTGGCTGGGGCGAGCGTTGACGATGCCAACTCTAATCTAACCGAACTATCTAATCTCGTTCACCTTGTTTCACCGTCATCTAATCTAATCTGCACACATGTATGTGTCCGTTCGCCAGCTCCGCTTCAGGATCTCAGACTTAGGTGTACAGACAGCTTCACCTGTACGGTGTAAAGTTAGGAAGATGATATGATCCATTGTACCTCGTTCTGAATTGTACACTATTAGATAGACATCTGTATGTACTCTACGGAGAGCTTTAGAGCCCAAGCTACGACTACACAATAATACGGCACGTACACGTAGGCAAAACAGCATGGTAAGAAGCTCTAAAGGAGTGGTGGCATTTCAAGGGAGGTCAAGAGGTAAACGGGGAACGAAGATTATAAATAATTATATTGCAGGGATAAACATTGAATGTATGCGTTGTGTGATGAAATATGCGACATTCTAAGCGGACACTGATGCAAGGTATGAAAGCAAGGCGGTAGGGCTTAGTAGTCAAGGAGGTCTGCGTTTAGACTTGGACGACACCTCGTTCGCCGGCATCCGTTGCGGAGCATTAGGCTCGTGTGCCAAGGATGAAGGTTGCGAGTTGAGAGATGATGTGCGGTGAGGGTGGAGAATTGCATGCCAGGAATGCCTATGGGTTTGTTTCGTAGACTGTTCCCGCACATCGGCTAGAGGGTCAAAGCGGATTGCTTGCTTCAGCGTGTCCTCATCCTGACTTCGGCTGTAACAGACGTGAGTTAACAGAATTTACTTCGATTGCACAGAAAATCAAATGTACCTCAATATACGCCTTAGCCTAGATGAGCCTTCAGGCCGTCTCTTAGTACGGGAAACCTCGCCAGAAGTATGACCATCTTCACTCTGCGATTCACGCTCCCAGGATGAAGTAGAAGCGCGCTTGTCACTGTGTGACAATGCCCGGAGCAACTGCAGATGATGTTTCCTCTTTTCCCTCGGGGGTGGAGACGAAGCTTCTCGTTCCCTTGTGGGCCTCGCCAAGGCGACGTCGTCCCTGGGTACATTATCATTTTGAGTGGCTTGCCCTTGCAGATCTGACAGAGGTGTGGTCATAGGCTCTGGCGCGGACATGACCAGTTCCAGGCCTTCAGAACCAGGTGGGGAGGACAGCGGAGAGTCCGGACGCGTCTGCGATGGCTGGCGTGAAGGTGGTGCTGCAAGCGAGAACCCTGCACGTTCCGCTCGTACAGTGCGAACATAATCATCAGCTTCAGGCGACAGTGGCGTAGGGAAAAAATAAGGTGCTTGATACGGATCCGTACGTCGCCGCGCATGGACTTTCTTCTTGGCCTCGCTTGTCGTTCGTCGCCTGTGTGACACTCGCACTGTGAATACTACGGATGAGTAAATGTACGAAGATACGGAGTAGCAAACATACCTGGACATAACACTCGAGACATCCTGTGTTCCCCCAAAGATGGCCCCTCGGGAGACACTGATCGGGAACTCATAACATCAGCCTCGGTTGGCGGAAGGGGAAGTGGGGGTAGAGAATCAGGCGATGCTGACGATGATTTCGACATTGCATCATTTTCGGCCAACTCCAACTCCGGTGATTCAGCTAGAGGGTTCTCGTCCCCGATCATCTGTCTAACGGGAGTCGAAGCCAACGACTGGGAAATCCCTACGTGAGGTTGCACGTCACCTGAAGAGGGAAAAGAGACATGTTTGGTAATCGATGGTGATCTCAGTCGTAGTACATCTTTGCCGGGAGACTTGCTTAAAGCGCTTGTTCGAACGAATGGAGGATGACGCTTTACTCTGCGACGAGTAGGGCGTTCATGATGCGCATGTTTAGGAGATGCCGTACGCGGGGAAGACAGCTCTGGAGGCACTTCAATCGCCACCCGCAACAAATTATTGAATAAACAGACGATGCTCTGCGATTTGAATAGATTAAGACGTCATTTGATCATATGAAGCACTTCATACTTACCAGCACAAGCCATGCCAATGCCAGCAATGCATTAGCCAGCACGATCACCAAATATCTCAGGCCGAAGCAGAGGAGTTGTAGACTTCCATCCGCCCAAACTGCCTTCCACGGAACCAAACGAAACAACATGCACATAGGGGTGGTGGTAGGACAATGACCCAGTGTCCAAACTTGTGGCATAGCGCAGTCCGAGGCACTGTTCAATTATGACGTCGGTACTGAGAGTTGAGTACTCGCGTGAGCACAGCAGCCATTGAGTAGCGCAGTCAAAATCGAGGTGGCGGAAGACAAAAGCGAAAGTTTGAAAGCAAGTGGTTGATTTTAAAGAGAGGCGGCACGGAGCGTGTGGTTTCACGAGACGTGTAAGAGATGCTGACAACAGGCGCCAACGAAATAGCCAATTGGAGAGGAGAGTAATATGTTCTTGGCCGACCCGCAAGACAATCAGCAGCATACGCGTTCCAAAGGGGCTCGGGCGGGCGTTCCCCTATATGCAGTGCGTCTATCGGCATGAACGAATACATATGGGCTGGATCCGCTGGTTCGAGAGATACCAATAGGGGGTTGGCTTGTGCAGTTGCTGTCTGAGAGTTGTTTGTGATCATTATCTTGGAATTGCCTGAAAATATTCTGGTCGACTTCAGTGCAGGTGGTCGGGCGTGCAAGTCAGTCCGGCACCGAAATTTGCGGATCACAATTCACGCGTTGTGGTTGAGTGTGCGACGAGCGTGATTGCAGCAATGCAGCATGACAACAACAGCGATTCGCTCGGAGGAGAGGGACCCTGCGATGGCAGACACCTGTCATCGCATGTGCATCAGCAGCTTTGCTGTGTCCGTTGGATGTTCTTTGCGTTCAACAGACCCAGGAAGTGTGGAAGATCTGTTATGGACCATATTTACCCCAAAGCGTGCTGTGAACCCTGGATGGAATGGAGGACATATGCGCAGTTCGAGACCAGTGTAGCGTGGGCAGCGGCCAAGTCACCCGAGCAACAACACTTTAGCGCCCTCCGCACGTCGTTCTACACGTTCAACTTGCACTCTCTTCACCATCTCCAGCGTTCGCGACATCCTCGCCTCGCTGCCCTCTATTCTTGCTTCAAAAATCCTCGCTGCTTACCTGGGGAGTGTGTGTAAGATACCCAACTGTAACGACAACTCCCTGTAGCCTGTTTCAATCATGCCGCCTCGAGGAAGCGAAGGCCTTGACTTTACACCGATACTCACCCACTACTTGTTCCTTTTCACCACCATTCTTGCTGTGGTAAGTGCAACATCAAATGGAGCATATGCACGGCACTCAGGCGATGTATAATATCAGATTGGATGGTTTGTTGCTTTTATTGGCCAAGCCATAGCAACTGCAAATGGTAAGTTCGCACCATATATTTCCTACTCCAACTCAATCTCTTTCATTTACAGGTCATCGGTCTGACGTTGGCGTACTATGGTTCGCCATCTTCCTACAACTCTTCCTCATCCTCGGTGTTCTGCACACGCTTGCGACCGATTCAATAGCCATGCACCGCTTTCAAATTTCTGTATTCGGCGCTGTCGCTATCGTCTTCGCTGTTACTGGTGTTAACAACGGCATTTTCACTGGAGTTCCATCCCTCGATGCAATGGCAGCAGGCTGGCTTATCCTAGCCATCGTCGATATCCTCTGGACACTCTACTTCACTTCGGAGGAAGATTCCCTGATGCTACATGTATTCAATTCCCTGGGTACAGGCGGGCTCACCCCTCCTTCAAGACGTCGCAGGACACGACCAATGTCCGTACACAACATGGGAGCAGCTAACGGGTACAATGCAAGTTACTCAGCACCGCCAGGAAGCGGTATGGGCCCAGTAGGCTACGACAGCAAGTTGGGTGGTAGCTTCACCGGACCGATACGAAGTGACGCTGGAAGCTTTAAGCAAGCTGATCGAAGCATGGAGGCACGAAGCATCGGGGCGGGCAGTATCAACAATATGCAAACTGGTGCTGGAGGCGGGGGAGGAGCAGGCTCCATCTCAGGTGGTATCGATAACAGTGCTGGTATAAATTCACCCTTGATGGGTAGTGGTGCAGCTGGTGTAGGAGCTGGTGGTGGGCCTGGGCCGACTCCTGCGGGTGGACAGACGAGTCCAGTCGCGTCGCCTACTGTAGCTGGGGACATCGCTGGTGGATCTGACGGGTATATTTACCGAGCGAAAGCGATGTATGCATGTGAGTTCTCTGTATGTTCTTGCACTGTGAAATACAAACTGATTTATGTTGTGTAGATAATGCATCAGAAGATGATCCAAATGAGATTTCATTTGCGAAGGGCGAGATCATGGAAATCCTCGACAAGCAAGGAAAGTGGTGGCAAGCTAAGAAGGCTGATGGTACAGTTGGAAGTACGTCCCCTTCTCTCTCCCATGTCTTACTCGTCCCTCATCATCCCCCACTCACTGTTCCCCTTATTTACAGTTGCGCCATCAAATTACCTACAAATTATTTGAAAGACTGGACTGCTTTCTTTTCTTCTCCATGCACACATCCTCTGTGGATGGACTTTTTCTAACTCCTTTTACGATCGACGATGAACGTATGCTCTGTTCATTACTGTTTACTACTACTGTCCCGATTTTGTTTTCAAACGTGTCACCATATCATCATAATGTTCGTAGTAAACTAGGTTCTCATTCTTTTATGACAGAAATGCTACTACGCACATATGGTCTTTTTACCTCTCCCTATCCTTATTATTTTCCTTGTGTTGTCTTCCCGAATGTTTTCCCAGACGCTTTTTGCTTTTCATAGTGTTAGTTGCATCGTTGGGTATTCAAACATCTCCAATCCACAGCTCATGAAATCAAAAGACAGATGGCATACTCGTACGTTCTCAGTCGCAAGAAGGCTGGTTGCAAAGTCAAGGTCAAGTCCTGAATGCATTAGATATTGTATAATTGCTGTATACTGTTGCTACAAATGTGACTTGATGACTATTAGAAAACACACACGCACAATGAAGGAACGAAATTGAAAGCCGAACTACACAACATACCCACATCCGCTCAAAGTTCGGATGAGAGCTATCTCTACACCCACATACATACACCTACCCTTCCTCAGGAAAGCCTTCGAAGTGTACTCACTTTCGTCGTCCAGGACCTCCACCTAACACAACCAACCTGTTATTCCTCTTCTTCCCACCCCCACCCCGATGAGTCCGCTGCTCCAATTCGTGGAACGCAACGTCCAAATCATATTCATCCTCAAACCTCTCCGACGGCGAACGTCGATTCACTGTAGCAGGCCTCACGCTAGGTGGACGGCCTTGAGCAGCATGAGCAGCCGAAGCAAAACTCCTCGCGCCCCAAACACCTGGCGAATCTTGTTGAGAAGCAGGTACCTGATCAGCCGCTCCGTCTTGACCGGTCTCTGGGGACTCGTCAACGAGGAGTGGTGAAGGTGATCGAGGGATTGGGGGTGGAATATATGCGTCTACATGAGGTTTTGTGGCTTCATTCCACGTATGTACCAATTTCTCCTTCTCCCGTTCCTCAGCTCTTGCTTTCGCACGGTCGTCTTTCCGGCCTTTCTCCTTCCGCCGAGCTCGACGCATCGTCAAAGCTCGTTCGAAATTCTTCAGACCTTCTTGACCAACAACGCCTTCCAAATCAGTCTCGACGAAGACCACGTCAGCGCATTCAGGTAAATGTGCTAAGTACTTGCATCGTTTACGGAGGTCTTCGTTAACAGTTGATTCTGCGTAGGACTCCACTCGGACAGTGATAGTATCGGGAAAAGAGGCGTAGCTGTTGAAGTGCGAAAAGAGGATCTTGATGTCTAGAGGATGCAGGAAGATCGGCATGCCTGATGCTGCTTGGTAATAATAGTATGTAGATGTTGAAGGGGGAGGAGGGTTGAGGTTTCGCCTTTGTCTAGGACTTCGAGCTGATGTAGGAGAGGGTGTGGGCCGAGGGTGGGTAGAAAGGGGTGGTACGGGAGAAGGGCTCGGTTGATGCGAAGTCGGTGTGCTGAAACCTGACTTCTGAGTGGCAAGGAACGCTTCTGGTGCGTCAGGTAAAGGAGCAGTTTGCTGCTGCTCCTTCTTCTTCCGGTCATACACGCTACGATTCGTGATCTGCTGTTGCATCTGAAGGGCATTCTCAACCGCTTCCTTCAACTGAGGTGTCTCCAACGCTTCAGCCTTCTCTATCTGATGACGGATCTTGGCGTCAGCTGCATCGACGAAGCAGATTCCAAGATCGTCTTTCATGCTAGCCAGCATACGTCGTTCGACAGCCAGATCGTCCAAGTCCTTTGTCAAGTCTGTTATGAGATAAGAGGGTGTCGCGAGCATGAACTTGGCGAAGGTATAGACATCAGGAAGGAAGTGGAAAGGAGCCTGGTGTGGTGGTAAAAGATCGGATGGCCAGGTTGGTGATCGAGGGAGAGCCAAGGTCGTGATCTGAGGCCGTTGCATCAGTCGCATCCGTAAGGTAGAACCAGGGCGTGGGGTAGCAACGAAGCCGCTTTCCACGCTAGCAGAAGAAGAGGCTTCAGCAGCAGTCTCGTCATCTTCCTCGACAGACGGAGGTCCGTCGTACCACTTGACGGACTTGAGTTGACGCTCATTGACAGAGTCAAAGCAAATTGGGCATCGCACCCACTTCGCTTTGTCCGAGGTGCTGAGGTAGTGTAAAATACAAGGATAACAGAATATCTAGTTGGCCTGAAGTTAGCACTGTCGTTGAAGAGATAGCATTGAACATACATGACCGCATTTGGTCATCCGAGGGGCAGTTGGAGGCGATAAGCAGATCGGGCATGTTGTAACACCCTCTGCTTCAACATGGTGGTATCCTGAACTAGCAGAGGTGGCTGTCGTGATGCGTGGAAGTATGACCTGAAGGATATCATGCCACTGGAAGTAGCTGCAATATATCATCAGAACAAAGGCTCCGAGACAAAGTATTGGACGACATACATGTCTGGATCGGCAAAATGAACAGTATAGTCTCCGCTTGGGTTCATAACAAAGCGATACTGCGCATTAACAAATCCTGCATATGGAACTAGCGTTGAGCGAACAACCAAAAGCCAACCTAATAGAAATACTCACGCTCCTTATTCCACACCTGCTGATTAGCCGTCTTCTTTCGCCTCGGGAGACTCTGGTACTGATGAGTCTGCCTCGGGGGCAGCGTGAAGTTCAACAAGTGGTTCAACGACTGGCTAGTGGCCATCTTGCCTGCTCGTTTGGCAGTAGTAGACTGAGGCACAGGAGCCTGCGTAGCCATGACGTCTAGGGCAGACCGTACGAACGTTCGAAATCGTGTCGTCCAATGGTTCGTCCAAAACACCGGCTATCTATGTCGCTGTTGAGAAGGTCGAGCAGGATATCAGAGATATTGGCGAGGGAAATGTCCAGAGGACAAAATGGCCTTCCCTTGCAGAGGGAAGCCGACCACCGCCAAAGCTAGCAAGGGACCCTCTTGATGACTCAAAATGGATGCGCACGTGCGATGCTCCCGAACCGGCAACCCTGCGATCGCTCTTCAGCTCACTGCCGCCGACGACGAACAATCATCCATTCAACATCCATCTCGGCTTTACTTACTTTAGGCGTACAACTTTGGGACTGGGCTACTTTTTTCATCACATTCAATGGCGAAAGGCAAAACAGCAAATCCAGCGGACGCGTTTCGTGAGTATATCATTGCCCAAGCTGAAGTCAGGGTGTTGATTAGTATGTTGGACAGGTAAAGCGCAAAGGAAGAAGGAACTGAAGAAAGCGAGTTCTATTCACTGAACTACTCGACATATGACTTACCGGAATGACCTTGCAGTAGAACAAGACTGAACGGGCTAAGGCTCGCGATTTTTCATTGGTAAAGAAGGATACACGAGGTAAGTGTCCATAGCTCTGGTTGTCCTATTGTCTTAATCCAACTTTCTTGTAGATGTTGAAGAAGAAATCGAGAAGCTTGAAGGATTGTCTGAACGATCTGCGGCAGACAACTCTCGACTCACACAGCTGAAAGGTGAACTCGAGAAGATCAATAAGAAAAAGGAGGAATATGTCGCTGAGCATCCTGAACACCGCAAACTTGTCTTCAAATCTCGTCGCGCGCACGATGAAGATAGGGGTGAAGGTGAAAGCAAGAAGCCAGAGTTCAAGAGCCGCAACCTGTTCAACAAGAAAGGTCTTCCACGTCATCCGGAACGCAGCATATACTATGATCCTGTGATGAACCCATACGGAGTTGCACCTCCTGGAATGCCCTACATGGAAAGACGTGAGTATCACTGACGTTTGTCCTCATGATGACCTGTTGACCGTGTTGCAGCACTACGACCTGATGAAATCGATAGTGGAGCGGAGGACCAGGGTAAATACTCTCTTCTGCTTTGGTTTGTCAAAGTTAACGATGGTTCAAAAGCAGATGATGAGGATATTGTTATGCCTGAAGGGCCTCCTCCTGATCAGTCAGATGGTAGTGATGAAGATATTCCAATGCCCGAAGGACCCCCTCCTCCTAAGGACGGCTTACCCCAACGTACGTGCCTTCAAGCGTAACTTGATACCCTTCTCTTATCTTTTGCTTCAGAGCCTTCTTTACCTCCTACACCAGGACCATCGACAGTACCTCCACCACCTACACTCCCCGCAGGTTTCGTACCTCCAGGTTTCGCACTGCCGCCGGGTGCTGTATCACCACCAACCCCGCCTCCTGGTTTTCCTCCAAGCGGGGTACCACTTCCTCCTCCACCTCTTCCTGTTAACATGTCGGGCATACCACCTCCACCTCCTCCTGGTTTCCCTCCCTCATTTGGTGTCCCATTCCCACCACAGTTCATGCCACAACCACCTCCACCTCCTGGTTTCCCTCCGAGTGGTATGCCACCACCACCTCCAGGTTTCTTCCCTCGGCGTGGTGTCCAATCCGTCAGCTCAATGCAAGACCCACTTTCGTCAACTCCTCATCAAACCTACCAAGCACACCGCGCTTCACGTGATGCAGTACCTCCACCTCCTTCTTTACATCCCTCATTACCAAGCAAACCACGCGCACCTATTTCCAGTGCTGCCGTAGTCTCTGCTGAACCAGAACTCCGAGATTTCAAGAAGGAAAGTACTGCTTTCGTACCCACCACTTTGAAGCGCAAGAAGGCTGGTGCTGGAAGCGCAGCCCCGACAAAAGTCAATGCAGCACCCTCACTTGCCCCGTCGACGGGTGAAGAAGAGAGTACTCAGGCACCGAGACCCGACTTGTTGAGTGCATTGAAAAGTCAATTTGGTACTCCGAGCGGGGAGACGAAGTCCACGCCTGCACTTGCCGCGAAACCCAAGGATGATTATGAGAAGTTTGTGGAGGAGATGGGTGATATTCTCGGTCCCCCATCATGAAATTGGCTACGTCTACGTTATCACTGAGTTCATCTATAAAATATAATTAGGTTGGGTTTGCTCGACTTTCGAGCATGCAGACAGAAACCGCACAATAGGAAGCCGAAGTGTCATCCTTATGAGTACACAATAATCACTCCCATTTGGCGAAGCGTGTGTGACGAAAAGGAAAATTGTTTGCACCCATATATACAAGTAGTCACCAACAATCACTCCGCAATGCTGCTTCAGGTCTGGTATATTTCCTGGGGTGCTGGGTATGTCTAGCAAGATTTCCACGGCTTTACCCCAAGCCCCTCCGACATCATGCCAACCTATGTATACGGGTCGCAAGATATCCTCAGTGTTCGGCTTCGCTTGAAGAATAGCATTCGAAGATTTTCGTAAACCTAGTTTCTCGAGGATCAGTCGAAGGGTTGGAGGCAGGGTAGCTGGCGAAGGCTCCTCAGGATGCGCAAAAGTTTTGGGACTAACGTACCCTTGCTGATGAGTAACGTTACAACCGCGTGAGCAGGAAATGACACTCACATGAGCCGAGTAATTGCTCTGATCCTGTGCGAGATCATATCATTAGAGCGCAAATCAACACAGAAAATGGAAGACCTACTGACCAATTCATGTCTTCAGATACTACAGCGATGGTGAGCTAGAACCGAATTTTGTCAAGTTGGGGGACACAGAACCGATTTATTCAACAGTTGAGCGGACGAGATTTTATCTCATCCCTCAGGCTCGGCGACATGGGCGAGGATCAGGGCGTGGAGGTGTCGCAAGTAGGTGGTACCTGGCTAAGCAGCATGCTTGACAGTATGAATGGTCAGGGCTTGCGACCACGATCAGAGGAGGACAATGAATCTACAGTTTCTGCATGCTGATTTGAACGAGAGGTTGCGAGCGACAACAACTAGTAAGGTACGTGCGTACCTGGTGAGGCGGGGAGCTGTGTCTACACGAGAGAATGTGCCACACGATCAAAGTTTGTGAGGGATGGAATATAGCATCCTCTGCATTACTCCGGAAGGACCGTGGTTAGGCGTTGAAACCGCTAGTGTGTCTGAACAGGCCCAGTCACTGATTCACCGCGACTCGCACGATTAGGCATAAGGGACCAAGACGACAATGCGCAGCCTCCGATTCAGATTATCCAAGTGTACCTCCATGGCTCAACGAACCGAGTATATCCGTCCTTGCTCGGTGATGCTGTACCGCGATGAACTCTAGCGGTATGTACGCTCCTCGACCTGAGTCTTGTACTGCGTGCTACAGTAAGTTAGCTCTCTGTCATGTCACGGACTCCGTCCAGGAACGCGGTATGTTATGCACACCAGCGTTTTGTTCCTACCCGGCCGCCACTTTAAATTTGTAGAACCGATGAGGTCATAAAATCGGAAGATAAAGCCGAGCACACGACATTCCATCGTGTTCAAGCGACAAGTTGGCGCCAATTCTCTATATGCCTTCACTGAAATAAAGGATAGTTACAAAATTCTTGGGTTCAGTTGGTCTCTTCAATGATACGGACCCGATACAAACGAAGAACGTCGCTTGTGAAGAGGTATTGAACGAACGTCAACGAACGTCAACGTTGGCTGCAGAGCAATGAGTTCTGTCACGGTAGCCTGAGATGGTATGCTCATGTTCGGACGTTCATCATGAACTTTGACGTCTGTAGAATACCGCTTCCATCAGCTGACACCTATTCTCGACTCGAACGACGTACTATGCCTCTAGCTTACACATGAATAGACTCGCCTTCATGGTTCCCGCATGAGTCAAGCCAAGAGCCGGCTTTGTAACGGAGTTCTACGGACTCCAATAATAAATTGCTTCCGCTCGTGCTGAATATCTTGTCTCACGACCGCCACGATCTTGCAAGCATCGTCGGGGGAGGGATTGCATTCTTGTCAGTATGACGAGCACCACCGTTATTACGGCTGCTGAACAAGATGCAATATTCCTTCGACCCCGACCACTTGTATTATCGTCCGGCTCTTTCCTATTACTACCGCTTCTTTCGCACCGGGTTCCGCTCAAACCATTACCTACCGAAATATGGATTCAAATACTCGCTTATGTCTTCGCTGATTACGATTCTGAGGAGCCTGCTTTGTTGTCGGAGAATAGGAAACTGAGTTTATTGTTGGTGTGCAAGAAGCTGAGCGTGCGTCGCATCGATCGTCTGACCATTTACGGCATTCAGTAACTGACCACTCCATAGGACGTTGCTTTGCCTCTTTATTACAGCCACGTTCACTTGGTCAAGCCCCTTGCTTTGCAACGGTTCACAGACGTACTCCTCGCGGCGGATAAGAAATGGGACTCGATACGTCGAATACCCTACTCAGCTCCAGGTCGATGGGTTCAAACCCTCGACCTCTCAGACATGCATGTCGGACTCTGGACCGAAGCCATTCAAATCGACGCCTTCCTCACGAAACTATTTCCTCTACTCCCTTTTCTCTCGTGTCTCGTGCTGAACCCTACTGTGAATTTGAGTCGAAGGGCAATCGACAGTTTGTGTAACCGAGATGGGAACCAAAATTTACGAGCTTTAAAGGGAATTAAGCTCTCATCGGGTTCTTCATCAGAAGTGGAGCCATTCTTGCAGGTGCTGCGATGTTGTCGCAACCTGGAAGAACTGACCATTGTGGGATCTGGTATCGAAGCTGTGCAGTTGTCAAATGCTTCAGGACATACACCCACTGTGGAGGTCCCGGAAGACTTCAAGCCGCTTGTACTTCTACGATTACGGAAGTTGGCGTTGATATCTATGCATACTTCGCCAGTCATGTTTGCTTTGCTGCATTCACCACTGCCTTCCCTACATCACCTCACGATCACGCCCTACGACGACGTATCCATCCCGACTTCTCTCGTTCCTGCCTTCATTGATCTTCACGGCTCGAAGCTTACCTCGCTTCATCTATATGCTCACAAGTCATGGCCGACGATGCTGTTCCCTTCACCTACGACTCTTCTACACACATGTCCGAAGCTCTATCACCTTTCACTTGAGAACCCGCTTCCTACACTTTACATTTGTTCTATCTACCCTCGACATCCTCTCCAAATCCTCTCACTTCCGAGACCGAATACTGAGTTCCTGAGGGTTCTCGAGTCCCTCTTACCCAAGTTGCCGTGCTTGACTACTGTCAGAGCGAGGGACGTGAGATGGTTGAGGAAAGGTATGACATCAAGGGCTCAAGAGGCTGGTGTTCAAGGTGAACTGAAGGAATGGAAGAGGAGGCTAGGCAGGCGAGGTATACAAGTATTGGATGCAGATTGGAAGAGCGGTGTTGACTGATCTATCTGATTCCTTTTTGGCCTTTCATCTGCTGATGTTGTTATACCACTACTGATTATATTAATATGTCTTAATAATTGTGTTGTTGTATCACCCCCGCTCAATTGTATAAACTCAGTGCTGTATGTGTCAATCAGTTTGCTAATATTTGCGATGAAGAAAAGTGGGATAATGGAAGACCAGCGTGCTTTAGGTTGCATTTGAAAACTCGGAAGAACCTACAAATGATATCCAGCTCGACGCAGTTCAGCTAGGTTCTTCAGTTCTGCCTATACTATAATATTCGTGTTGCGGCCACACCCATGTACGATGCTGTACATATACTTAACGATTGTGGCAGGCCTGATGAGTGGTGTAAGCTTTATTGCTTATTATCGGAGAACGACCAACGCTCACCTTTCAGTCTTGACGCTTCCTGAACAGGACCTTTGCCCTTGGATCCGGAGATACGGTGATGGCGAACCACAGGTTGGGAGGACGGACACTCTCCTTCTCAAACTTTACGTCATAATTCATCACAGTATGTGCTAGCATCGCCTTCAGTTCGTTCGCAGCGAAGAACCTGCCAGGGCTACAAGCAGAATACCTTAATTCCTTTACGGCTTCATAAATAATACGAATGAGCTTACCATGCATGCTTGCCATGTCCAAAAGTGATATAATCCACAGAGGTGCTAACAAACTGGTGTTTAGTACCCTCGCCATCACCATCACGCATGTTGGAAAACCTCCAGGGGTCAAAGACCTCCGGGTTGGTATAGTTTTCGTCATCCATGTGCGTTGCGACGGCAGGAGCAACAATCATAGTCCCAGCAGGGATGAACGATCCGTCCGACATAGTGACATCTTTGAGAGCTTTACGCATGAGAGAGACTACAATTCAACGGTCATCAATGTGTCCGACATATGACCATACGGAAGGAGAATGTAGGAACTGATACGCACCACCACTGATGCCATTCATACGCTGCGACTCGCGCATGAAACTGTCGAGCTTCCTAAGCTTCTGCATCGCTGCTTTGGTCCATCCCTCTTCCTTGATGACGGCGTCAACTTCTTCACGCAGAGGCTGGATATACTCGGGGTTGGCGGCTAGGTGGTACAGTGCATGAGTGAAGGTCTTGATAAATGTGAGCATTACTTGATCATTGAGTATCACGGAGAAACATTCACACAGATGAAGACATACATTCGACGAAGTGTGGATGGCCGCAAAGTTGATCAAGAGGATATATTGGACGATTGAATCTATACTCTTGCCCTTAGAGGTGGCGAGGTCAATCGTCCACTGCAGCATATCGTCCTTCACGGGAAATCAAGATCCTACGTCCGATCTTGTGAAGCACTTGTACTTACAGGCTTGCTTAGCCAGTCATCCCCAAACTCGCGCATCTTGTCTAAACGTTCTTGAATTGTGGGCCCCAGGAAAGTTTTGCCAAGTCTGACGCCGCGCCTAGATTCGTTCACAAAGAAACCAACCATCCTACACACGGACTATGAATCAAATATGAACGAACGTGCAAGGAAACATCGTGTGACCTACGGTTTGAGAGGTTCCGGGAACCAGGATAGCAATTTCCGTGTTCTTACTACAGCCATTGTATGCATGATGGAAAGGTTTAGAAATCCTTCGTGTCGACCTGTATGATATATATTCAATGTCGCACGAAGGTGTGAAACCAAGTCTGGCACTCACACATGGGAAGACCGACAAAGACACGATTACTCACTCGCGCAACAATCTTCTGCATGACAGGAAATACAGAGATAGGGATCCAATCTGAGAACATACAGTCACGATCGGCATGGTCCTCGCGCGAAGAAAAATATGACCATTCACTACCTGAAGACGCAGGAATGAGATCGCTGAAGGCCATAACGATCTCGTCCCGAAAATCCGGGAACACGCTGGCGATGTGCCGAGTAAGGTGAGCACGAATGATCTCGACATGGATTGGGTCATCCTGGGTTTCATGTCCAAAGGTGTATTTCGCTTAGATTAACTGTCTAACACGAGACGAGGTCAAGGTACGGTTGAATAGTCAATAGCGTGGGCAATACATACGTCTTCGGCTGCATCAGAGAAGGACACTTGTTCATCAGAAAGTTTTCGGAGTTCTTCAACCAGCTTTGGGCCGTTAACGACAACTAGCCAACGATCCAGCAAAGCGATCTTAAATATACCACCCTTATGCTACGATATATAGTTAACATCAGGAAAAGATACAAAGGAGCTAGAGATCTCACCTTCTGGTATCCCTCCTGCAACAACTCCTTCCCATTGCTTAGCAAGCGAAGAGCACCTATGTAGGATAGAATAGGTGTAGAAGGGCCAACTGTAGGAACCCTATAAAGCTGAAAGTCGTGGTCAATTGGAATGTGGAAAAACAGGATGAGGTGTGTTCACATTGGCAAAGCGCCATCGGTAGATGTATATGGCAGCAAGAGCGCCAAAGAAGTAAACATAGACAGTAGAGTCTGCCATATCTTCGTACATAGCGTCCTTGAAGACGAGGTCGGGTACATTAGAAGGAACGGATTATATACCTTCGCATAGGTGCGTGCCGATCGCTGCTGACGCATGGAATCTGACTTCTGGTCTCGTCTTCTAAAGATTCGAGAAATACAATAGGAAACCACCGGTTGTCAAAAGGCCGCGGAAACTTGATCCACGAACGAGCAGGTGAGACTCCATGAACCGAACCAAGTCGAGCACTTTGATGTCTCGGCGACCGTCCACGGCCTATCAAGCTACCCGTACTTCTAGCATATGGTACGAGCTAGAAGGTAAAGTTGTCTGCGGAAGTAGTCATGTCGTAAGGTGTGAAAACCATGCCGCTGGAAGTTCAGACCAAGCGAACGCGTCAGAATTAGAAAAAACTCTCTCACCGATATAACCCAATCAACGTTCGATTCACTCACGTTTGGACACCTTCGGAGACCTCGTGAAGCACGCCAATACAATCGGCCCGCATACGTAAACAAACGGGGACGATGACCTTAAGTCTGCGTAGTCATTGACCACGGGCATCGTCTGTTCACAAAGAATAACTCTTGTATTACCATTGAAATCTTTTCCACGTTTCAACAATACATTCCAGTCAAATTTGCTGGAGATTGAGCCCAAACAAAAATGGGTTGACCTTCTGAGGTATGTCCTGTGTACGACGGTATCTCAAATTTAAAGATAAAAGTAACGTACAGAGTCATATCCGAATAGGCAAATGTTTGGGCCATGGAGTTTCATCACAAAGGTGACATATACCATCCCCAGAGTTTAATAGGGCTCAATGCAGACACTTCCGCGCGCACACAACAATCTCCTAGATAGCAAGCGCGCACGTCATGAATGCACCTTGTGTGGATGAAACAATAAGGGAATCTATTCCACAAGCCAGTAATGGGAAAACTCACGTACAGAATATTGACTACCTGCCTACCGGTACCGCCGCACTAGCAGAGGCAAGCCTATAGAGCAAAAGCAGATCACCTAGCTAGACCACCAAAGTCTTCATTGGCCGATTATATTGTGACCGACCGATCTTGTCGTTTTGCAATCCTCTACGATGGAAATGTCAGTGCTGGCCATGGTGACATAGAGCCACCGTACGGTCCCAAGGACACACTAGTAGGGATCTACGAATCGCTGAGCGAGGGCTGCTAGTGCGTCGTCAGAGGCCAGATATGAATTCGTTGGCAACAGATTCTCGCGTATGGATCGCTTACAGCGGATAGTAATTTCGACGACACTTGGCCGCTTTGTTGAGACCAAAGCGTACCGTCGGGATTGCCTACTTTGGATATTCCCGACGAGTCCGACTCGGAGGCGCCGGCACAAGGGTGACCTTGGATCTACAGTATCAATGTTGCTCACAGCCGTGGCTTATTTTATTAGTTGAACCGATATATGTACATTCGATGACGAGGATGCAAGAACGATGCATTCAGTCGGCTAAAGTTCAATCGCGGCGTCAGAAAAGTGCTCTCAGACTTCGACTCCAGTGCTACCACTAGAACAGTGTAAGCAAAAACAACAATTAAACAAACGATAACCACGATAGATACGTATTTTCAAGCACTACTTTACGACAGTGACTTGAATAAATCAGCTCTATCACTCATGCGTTTGGTACATTGTGCATCTCGTCCATGGGCATTGGGTCCTGCAGAGGCTTACGCACGTTCAACGGATACTATCTTGCTCGGGTTGCCGTGGGGGCCAGTTCTAAATTTATAATGGGAGACTTTTGGTGAGGAGTCGTTTTACTCACTATCTGGTTTATCCAGTCCTATAGAAGCGCTGCTGCTGCTCTAATTTGATGACTCTCCAACTCATCGCGCTTGAATAAACTTGACTACAAAATGTGCGAGATCCATTCGTCTTACCATGTCTTCGATCGCTCTTCAGGTGTTTCGGCAATGTTGTTTACTCGCTCCTTCCTGGTGTTGTCATCAAAGGATATGAGGATTCATCTGCGGTCATCGAGTACTCCCATACACCGGACCTTCAAGGCAACGACGATCCTATGTCTAGAGAGAAACTGATATGCATTTTTCTCAAGATCAAGCACATCTTAAATACGGGGAGCAGTCTATTATCAAAGCCGATAGAGGTTGGTATGAGATGGGTTGGCGGAAGGAAAATACTGCAAAGGATTGCGGATGGCAGTCCTTCTATACGGTCAAAAGTCCAGAATCTTGCAGGGAACGTCGCGCCCACGTCTTATGGCATAGTCCCGACCACGATGGGTTCGCCTGTCTCATCATCGAGTGATGTGTTCTTGCGCGCGACCTTGACTCTATCAAGTACGTCGTAGCGGTTTAATTGTCTTCCCATAATTTGCCGAAGCTTTTCATGGCACTGGCATGTGCGGGCTGGACGCTGTACGCAAGCCGCATGCATATATCTCCACACATGGGGACGTCCAGACCACGGGCCATTACAGTGTTAGACCAGACAACAAGCTCCGCATCGTCGGGTTTTGGACAGCCAGTGAGCACAAACGGCCTAAATTTGAGCAAGAAAGGAGATGCTCGTGATCAAGACGTCGAGATGACTGCGTTCGACGTCGTGGATATCAAGTGCATTATACTCGGCCGATATTCTGCACAGCTGCTTGCATGGTCATGTATGGAATTTTCATATTGTATCAACCTTGTCATGATTCGCATCCTATTTCTATCGCAGAGTATAAAGGGTATCAGAGACGGGAAGGTACATGGTCTTAAGATCGCGAAGAACATTGAAGAGACGAACAAGCTATCCTCAGAACACTCCAGCTTCCTCCAGTTGCTTCACGGCAGCCTGGATATCACCATCCAGGTCGTGATGCCACACACATTCCCAGTTGTAGGTTAGGTCTTTCGTGAAGCCTTCAGGACTGAAACCTGAAGGACCTCGACCTTCGTATATCTCGCCAGTTCTGGCCGTCCTTTCCCAAATCTCCTGCGCTCGTGGTCGTCTGACTCCGTCGTATACCTGCAAAACTTGCTGCATCCAAAGGTCAGATATTGGCATCAAATCGGCTAAGAGCTCTGAACAACCTCGAGATTATTTGCGTTCGCCGATGGATGTCCAAGAAGATGTGAAAGGACGTAGCCATCTTCGAGACCCTGGCCCGCTCCAGCACCGAGGTGTGTACGCATCGCATGGGCCTGATATCTACATTAAGCGAATGGCGATACACCTGTCAGGAATAACGTACCGAGTCTCCAACGAGGGCGATTCTTCCGTTCACGTAGGACTCCAAAGGAGGATAGACGATATGTATAGACCATTTTGACGATTTGCGCACACAACTGAGAAGGGTCTTAATGTCGCTCCCGAACTCTTCATATTTACTGAGTAATTCGTCCTTTGGCGCATCGCAAACCCACTGCGCTCCAAGGGGAAGTTTGCCGTTCCCGACAGGAATGTCACCATCCATGTTTGTTACAAAGGCGACAACATTTATCTGAGTGCGATAAATGGGGAAGCGTTCAAAAGAAAGTCCGGAGAGACTCACCGTTTTTCCGCCATTGATTGGATAGACAATAATGTGCTGTGCAACAATCTGATAAGGATGTAATGTAGACGTATAGCGACACAGGACTCACCCTGCCCTTACCAGCGAAGCAGGTCATGCCCTTTGTGAGGTCTGTCTTTAGTCCCTTGTCCTTAAGTTGGTCCCATGACACGAGGGCACGGTATGCAATGGTGTTGCTAAATGATAGATTGGCATCCGATGGCCTTCCGGTGACAATACTACGAACGGAACTGCGGATTCCATCTGCACCTATAACGAGGTCCGCTTCGTAAGTTGTACCATCAGCAAAGGCCAGAACTAGTCGGGATGGATTCTGAGCAGACGGCGTGACGTTGGTACAACGCTTGTGAAAATGTGCTTTGCTCTTATCGAAATGGCCAACAAGGGCATTGAGGAAGGCAAACCTACGGATACAAAGGGGGATGGGGCGTAAGATAAAGACTGAATTGAGAGCATGACGGACGCTGGAACCACGAAGCACGCTGACCTGAGGATGCCAATACCACAATCTTCTTTCGGAAGCGGATTCTACAACTTAGCATGTAAGCGATGAACAACGAAGGGGACAAGTCGGATTGTTACGCTTACGTCGTAAAGCACTTCATGCCCCTCATATCCGGAGATGAAACGAAACGCGTTCATATTCAGATCCGGATCGGTGGACTTTGCAAGGACATCTTCGAACACGCCAAGGCCTCGCAAGATGCGAACAGAATTTGGGCCTTCAAGGTGTGGATCGAATCATCAGCCATCAGCAATAAAGAGCAAGGAGGGTTGATATTGTCTTACCCAGACCGACACCAGCTCCTATTTCTAAGAACTCCCCCTTCAATCAAAATCATCAATTCAGTGACAGTAAATCCATACTAAATAGTGATGCTTACGGCGGATTCAAATACATCTACTGGCACACCTTTCTTGGCCAGAGCAATCGCGCAAGTCAAGCCGCATACGCCACCACCGACGATCGCGACACGGAAATCCTTAGTACGTGAAGTGTCCATGAATAAGACCTACGAACTGGAAATTCTCGAGTTTCATTGGAATGCTTTTAAACCGAGGCGTGTATCGAGAAGCTTAGAGAATAGAGTGAGTACCTGGGTCTCAGGAAAGCTACCACGGCCGCCGCTACCTCGGAAGCCCTGCAACCGACACGGAAAGATAAAAAAGAACCGTCATCGATATCGCCCTTGCAAACATAGAATGTCATCTCCCGGAAGGTAGGGTCGGACGCAATATACTGATATAGTACGTCAACGTTGCTTTCGAAAGTGACTTGTTTGTCGCAAGTTCTTTCCGTGCAAAGTTCAAACCATTACGCCTGCCTTACATGGGGAAGAGTTCCGAAAACATTGACTCCTTAAGCAAACTAAGATGGCTATCTAATGGCCGACTAGCTCAGCTGGTTAGAGCGTGGTGCTAATAACGCCAAGGTCGTCGGTTCGATCCCGGCGTTGGCCACTACTCTTTTGCTCTTTCGTCAAACGATCTGCTCTTATCATCGCATTTTGTGAATCCATGGAGTTACATGTACAGGAGAACCCCATGCAGCTTTGTAGCTTCGTACGATCCTAGTAAAATTCCGCAGAAGAAAATCGTCTTTCGGAGAAGGATTGATAATCCAACTTGAATGCGCACTTTCCGCTTCTTCGCCATATCGTTATCGTCGGCCGCCACCATTAGGACATCTTCACACAGGCTGCCGCTATTAACTGGGACCCTGTTACTTCAGATGGCATGAAAGTGGTATTATAATGGGCGTGGACGGCGCACGATGCTCCACGATGTGATCACGGGGGAATCCCAGCTATTCGTAGATGACTGCAAAGAGTCATAGTTGCAATTGAGACGCCTTGCGGGGCAGAGTTTGCTAAGTTCATGACCATGGTGAGCACAGAAATGAGCGATACGCCTTGGCAGCTGACCAGATTAACCGATTGCAAAGCTCTATTCTAGAACAAATACTTACAGGCTGTCAGAGCCATATCCACTCGCATTGGAAGTTGAGTGGGCTGCACGGCCGCCGCTGAATCGGAGCAAAGCCAATACTGGGGCTCATTAGAAATAGCGTTAGTTGGACCAGGCTTGCACGGCGCGAGACTGCTCAGCAAGAACGCCCGGAAAGTTCTGCATACACACCGAAGACGATCTTCAGGCACCATTTAGGTGTGTCTGACCTACCTCAAGGCCGGATGCTGTAATTCAATACATTTAGTTCCTAATGGACTCATTCAGTCTCAGGACCTTTTCCGCTACGTGTGCAAGTGTCCGCGGCGTCCAGGATCGCGTTCAACGGGAATGACTCACCAAGAAACTGGCCACTTACGCTATCGCATGGCGAGGGTGAACTTCAAAGCAGGAGGCTAGCTACATCATACATACCCTTAGAGCTGCTTAGGTTCAGTCGGGTCTAGGTTGGAGGAGATGGTATGTTCTTATGAACAGATAGATCCAGAAGATACCAAGTGTGGAACCACTCACCGTTGAGGATACATGATGCAACTTGTCCGCGGTCTTGTCCGCAAAATGGCACTAGGAGGACAGGTCATGTTTCTCTTGTATGATACACAGTAGAAAGAGGAGCATATACAGATATGGTACATGGGAATCCAAAATGTAATTCGTAAAAACTACGCAATGTCTTAGGAGCATACCAGATCTGTGGGCTGGATCGTGTTCGCTACGGGATAGTTCCAGAACGACAATGCTATCACAACATACACACCTGGTACATAAAAATGTTAGCATCGGCCTCCCAAAATGGCCGGAAACTCACCAATGAGTGCAACACCACTCATCCAATGCGACTTTCCATCTTCAATCGAGAATTTAACGATAAGGACAGACAGGAAGAGACACTGCAGGATGTCAATGGGGACATTTAGGGCTAAGGATGATAAAAACGCTTACGATAGTCTCGATGGGGTCGAACAACAGAGTCAAGGGCTTACCCAAGCCCCATGCGACGAGGATCAAGACTGGTATGACAAATAACGCAATTTGGATACAGCTGCCTACAGCGACGTTCATCGCCAAGTCGAATTTACCCTTGTGGGCGACAACTACGGCTGTAACGTGCTCAGCAGCGTTACTTATAACCGGTATGACGATGAGCGTGATCCATTCTTTCGACACGCTAGTGTGTTCGACCAGACCGTTCAGAGACGATACGAGGTTCTCTGCGGTGAGGTAGGCGAGGGCAGTAGAACCAATGAGAATGGCGATAGCAACGGGTACGTTGACCTTGACCATCTCGAAATGAATGGGTGCAGGAGCGTCAACATCCGTGACAGGAAGAATGGTTCCAGTTTCCGAGGCGTGAATCGACGAGCGCACAGAGCTTTGCTTAGAGGTGGAAGGCGACACATCAATGAAGAGATGATTATGGGAGTAAAACACGAAGAAAAGCTGTGAAGGTATTGTGAGTATCTTGTAACTCGCCCGTTATCAAGGACATACGTAGGCAATGTATCTAACAGGCTCAAGTTAGAAATGTTAACGGCAGGGGGAAATCGTAATGGGCTCACATCAATATCAAGACGATAGCACTACCTCTGCTCAGCTGCAGTAACAGCGGGCCTTCCTCTCCTCCAAGTCGATCTCCAAGGTACTCGTGCTATCATCGCATTGAGCGTCATGTCATACAGAATATGATTCAAGACTTACAAATGCCGCTGGGACAAGGAGCGAAATAACGGACACCGTCATAAGAGACGAATTCAGCTGAGCGGCCATTGGTTGGAATTCTTGCTGCGGGAAACGGAAACCACCGACTGTGAAAAGGTGGTGGGTCTGTGAAAAACCTATAACATGCGAGGCGGGAAACATACCTATGAAGGCCATGCCGAGTACCAACAGTAAATTACTCAATAAACCGCCGAGAAGCGAGCTCTGAACAAGGGCGAGGTCACACTATGGAACGGTATAAGCTATTAGACAAAACAGTCCAATAGAGTGCAACGCACTTCTTTAAGAGCAATACCGGCGATAATCATCTCGACGATGTTGCCCAACGTAGCGTTAAGTAAACCTCCGACGGCCTGACTGGTGCGAAGAGCGATTTGCTCCGTTCCGAGACCGAGAAGAGCAGCGAGAGGCAGAATGGCCAGTGCGGAGAAGACGAACACCAATGTATGATTCTGATCAGTGTAGTGCAACGCCCATGATACCGGAATGAACAAAAGACAGATGTTCAATGGGGTGTACATGACAGCCGCCTTCATTGACGCTCTATATCCGGGGATGGGACCAATGGGGTGGGCAGGACGGAAGAGCGTTCTGAGACGATCAGCCCAATGAACTTTACCAACAACCCTTTGGGGCGTCGGTTCCGACTTCTCAGAAAGTCCGGCACCTACCACCTCTTCTTCGATGGTAGGTGAGACGGACTTGATATCTTGATTTACTACATCTTGACTGAGGAAACTTGTTCGAGAGTGTAAACCACTACAACCAGGAGGTTCGTCCTCATCGTCTGCAACGGGAAGGTGGCTTGGTTGTGGCCGGGCATGACTATTGGTGGAATCTGCAATGAGTGGCGAGTTTCCCATTCAATAGGCGTAGTTGACGGAGGGTAGAAAGGGGCCCAGAGCCAAGGTACAGACCTTATATAGATGGCGAATCCGGTGCAGGCTCGGCACGCGCCTTTGTCTTGTGTTTCTTGGCACTGCCCCGTATCTAACTACAAAAGTTATCACGTCAGTGTCCAGAGAATTTGCTCAAACTGACGGAAACATTCAGAACAACAGAAACGCATTCCGCATAATAGAGCTCGACTAAAGTTGCCGCATAACAAAATGGATTGAAAGAGGGTCTCAAGTAGGTTGAAGGATATGCAAGAGAAATTATTAAAAAAACTGCTGCGTAAAGAAGGTTGAAATAGCAATATGAACAGTCAGCACATAAAAGTAAGTCGAACTGAATACCATCCACGATGCTCATTACGACCTGCCACGCCGCCTATCACTACCATGCTCCTCCAAGCTTTCTTTGTAAATCTCTAGTTCTTCTATGATGTTCGTGAGAGCATTTGTCTCCCATTTCCCGTAAACAAAACCGACATAAAGCATCGTCGTCGCCAACCACGCCAGGAAAACAGCAGCAACCATGAATATGGGACTGATCCAAGAATGAGGGAGCCATGCAGAACCTATGATGAGGCAAAGAAGGAGGAAGAGAGATATCGCAAAGACCATAAGGTGGAAGCGTGCTTGCGAGTGGGCATATCGGTATCTGGCCGTGAGGGACTGTAGCGTAGAGGTGATAAGGTCCGGCGAAAGATTGCGTCCCGGCTTGGGCTGTGGATTCGAAACGGAAGCCAAGGCAAAGTCGGCTTCCGAACTCTGGACAGCGCAGGTATCATTTGCAGTACCGATGACTGATTCGGCCGGAGATATTTCAAACGTCGCTTCGAGGCCGAAATGGTCTGAGAATGAGAAAGAATATCTGGGAACGGGGTCCGTCATCGTGACTTTAGAGTCTACACAGCGTAGTGAAGGGATCTCATCTCCGGCCGAGACCGTAGGGTGTCTATGAAAGATATAGTCCAAACGCTTTCCTTGGAAGCATCGCGCGTAGGGCTCCAACGTCTTCCCTGCCGAGTACGAGTTTAAAGGAGAATCAGCCGTGACTCCGTGAATGTGTATGGCATCGGCAGGAGTCGGGATATTGCTCAAACTAGGATTGCGCACATGTCCATGCGACTGAGTCCAAGCATCGATTAGCGATGCGTGGTCACGAATGATGCCCATAGGAGGAGCGGTCGGAACACTATTGAAGTCTCCCGCTGCAATGACATATCTACCAAGTTCGGCAGCTTGTCTCGCGAGTTTTGCAAACTCCCATGCGTTCACAAGGCGATGGGCTTTGTGGTGATCAGGCCCTTCATCACCACCTTTGGCAAAGAGCTACCATGAATTAGCGTATAGCAGAATGTCATAATAACAGCTTTAACTCACATGGGTATTGAAGACCTGAACTTGGCCAAGGGTTGGGTGGGCAATCAACACGCTTGCGGCGGCTTTGCCAACGAACCAATCCCCAGCTATTACATCAATAGGCGAGCCATTCAGAGAATATGGATGTACCGTGGCGGCAACAATAGGAAACCTAGAGAAGATGACAAGTCCAGATCCAAGTGCACCACTATCACGGAATCAACAAGATGCTTATTATTGACCTAGATAATAAAGCCCTCACCTGTAGAAGAACTTGGCATGAGGCAATCGCTTCGAGACTGATGCCCGTACATGCTCGTAGTCCGAAAACACCCAGAGCTCTTGAAGAGCTATGATATCGTAGTCCGTCTCCGCAAGGGCTCTGGCAAGGGCAGCTATTCGTTCTGTTCTATTTTGTGAAACATATTTCAAGCCCCTGAAAGGCTAGTCGAGTGAGAAGTTCACGGTGGAATTGGAGTGGAATCATCGAGACGAACCAGCAGTTGAACGTGAAGACGCGTAGTCTTTCGGTCGACATGATGCGCGACAGCAGGTCCTGCTTGACCTTGTGACCCTTTTAGTGGTTCTTATACTCGGTATACTTGTGTCTGATGGTATATAAGGAGCGGAAGGGCAAAGTAGAAGGTTGAAAGTTGTGGTAGGTCGTTGAATGTGAAAAGATCATGCTGGCTCATGGCGGTCGCATTGACAATCCCGCACTCCGCCACCCTCACGCCACCACGACCTTTGCCAGCTCTTGCTCTCCCACTTTTTGATATAAGCATTCCATTCTATGATATATCGCTTTCTAAACCATAAAGACTGTCTGTGTCCTCCGCAGGACGAATACATAATGCTGAACTGCTGGCGCAAAGACCCCCACTTTGCTCAATCCTGACGGTGCATCTATTCCAGTGATATCCTCTACCTTCCAATACGCCCATGGAGCAACACTAGTCTCCCCCTCTGATTCCTTTGGACCCTCTTCTGTTATCAAGAAGTCGAAGCGATGTCTGGAATACGATAGTACAATCCAGATCCCATCTGTCTTCACCAGTGCAGCGAGATGCAAAGCCAACAAATCGACAGGCCCATATGACAGCGTTTTGTTCGGATAGCATAGGAGGAAGGTCCTGGCGACTCGGAGGTTGAGGGAAGACTTTTTGCTGCTGTCAAAGGTGATGCTGTCGTTGCAAGAGATTGCATCGGAGGTACTCTTGTCTACCACTATACTGAATGGTTCCTCTCCCTCGTTGGATTCAGAGCCGTACATCCTGCGCAAGGATAGCACATCATCCCAATTTAAGAGGTCCGTTCGTTTCCATCGTGTGTAATCATTTGCTCCTTGTATCCCTAACTTCCCCCTCTCGACCGCGACCTCCGAATAATCAATGTTTACCATCACTCCATCTTTCAACGTATCTTCTTTGTAGAACTCCTTGTAGACTGCGAGTATTTGGTCTGAAAGTGTCGAAGTCCCTGCTCCGATGTGCAAGAGTCGTGGAGGGCTAGCTCTGTATACGGCTTTTCTATCGCGCAAAAATTTCCGCAGAAAAGGAAGAATGGTGTTGCTTCCGTCCCCTAACCATTCAAAATGGTCCTCCACCTTGAACCGGCTATCCCAGAAGGATTCAAGATGATACTCGGGAGGCATGGGTAACAAGTGAGAGCAGCAAAAGCTAGGTAGTAAGATCACCCGTTCTCTCGCTAGATACGATCGTGCGACGCATCTCATAGTCCGCCTTACACTGTACACCTTCAATGTTCTTCTCGTGCAATATACTACGTTCGTTATGGCAATCAATACACGTGTTTTCTACATGGCATTTCGGTCTACATCAGGGCAGAAGACGGACTTCACGTTCCGACGAATGTGTGCGCTCGTAATAGTGGATACCAGCAGTAGGAGAGCTCGTCGAATTCGTGGTTGAGTCCACAGGCTTGAAATGGCCAAATTGTTCCTACGATTGCAACATGCGTTAAAGCAGGTTGCCAGAGACATATGGGTCGAAGGACTTACAGAACCAAGGACATGATGGAAGTACCAAACTTCTTGAAGTACGGTCCCATTGAACCCACATCCCAAGAAGGGGATCGAACCAGTTTGAGCCTTGAGAGCAGTCTGCAGTTGAGTCAAGGTGTAAGTGGTCCGGTTAGACGGAATAATGCCAGCACTATATCACCCTTTATTAGTGAATCGTTATGTGGTGGCATAGGCCGGAAAGCACGAACGAGGCGAGCAGATCAAACGTTGGGTACATCTTGAAGGCCCGAATGACGGCATCAAAGAAGTCAACTACGTCCTGGTGCTTCTTGTAATCTGGTCCATAACAAGCAACATCGAAGGTGGACGTGCAAGTCGCGTGCTTAGAGAATTCGTGACCCCAGAAGTCTGCGTTCGGCGCGCCTTGGTTGATCCAGTATTTGCTCACTGCGAAACGCGATCATCATCAGCGACACTTACGAAAATCGAATTAACGTACTGTAGTCAAGCAAGTCGAGGCGTTTGAATTCGGCAACGAAAGTATCAACACCGGGTCCCTTGTGCGCCGGGACTACAGTACCATCTGGAAGTATTGCAGGGGATGGTGCAGGGTCAAACTGCCTTGACAAGTCGCAGTATTGTTCAAAGCTTCCGTCGCAATTGTCTGGCCACAATCCGTGAATAGTCCAGCTTCCCTTGGGTAGCAGTTGACCCTTCCTTTCGAGACCAGTGTAGGTTGACCAGAACTGGGTTTGCAAGACTTTCGACGTTACATCAGTTCAGATGTTTCTGCATTGTCAGAGGCATGAACTTACCAAGGCCCCCGGGTGTAGGCGAACAACAAGTGTCCTTGATAGTCGTCGTGTTCTCGCACGAATATGTTAAAGGTTCCGTGAGACAGCCTTGCAACTTTGGAAAAGTCTTTGGCACCGTGAATATGCTTTGAGATGCGCCGAACACGTTCGCGGAAGCCACAAGCACAACAACGAGACTTGCAAGAGTAGCCATACTCCCCATCGCAAAATAATGCACCAGGAGTCGAAGACAGCAGGCAAAGACTCGGACAGGGCATTTTATCCTCATCAGACTCAACGGCGCTATCACGGACGAACGTTGCTATCTTGCCGACAACGGGTCGGGGAACATTCTGGCAGGACCATATGGAACGAGGGAAGCGAGACGTAACGTGGACAGGGAGGGAAAAGAAATAGTAAGACCGTTTGGGTGAAATGCGGGTGTCCCATGAGATAGGCAGCCGTTGAACGTTGAAGCTGTACGCTACCTTGGTGGACGTGGTACCTGACCATGTTGATTGTTTTCAGAGCTCTACACAGTTCGTTTCAGGTGGACTATAGTAAACGCATCGATATTCCAGATCATGCAGGCAGAAAAACGTCCTCTTGTCTCCTCCTACAGGTCTGTGTGTCTGATGCTCCACGATTGAGGACGGTGAGGTAGGCACGAAGAAAAGTGTAGAGCGCCCGTAATGTACGATCGATTCAGATCGTCACGGGTTCGGTGCATCCTCCCGTCATGGCCAATGTTGTGTTCCAAAGTCATCAGGAATATCGTCGGGTAAGAGTCATGATTTAGCCTTCTGTCCCATTATCTCGCTCTGACCAAGTTGATGAGAAAGATAATAGTATTCTCGCATCATAGGATACTAGCAGGGGTCATGTAATACGTTGCAATACTTACCGCTACTTACTCTGCATGCAACTCCTTCTACAAGATTCTTTACCTGTGGTGGTGCTGTCTTATTGTTTGTCATCGCCTAATGTACGTTACTAATAGATACAGTACTATTGAAGGGTTCAAGGCAATGCAAACGACTTCTACCTTTAACCGGCTGGCACGGATCTGGGTCAATGGCGGCCAAATATGCCATTGACGATGCTGCGCATGCAATGATCCACTTTTCAGCAGTCTACTTTGTTTACTAGGGCTTCTAAACACGGTGGTTGAGGCACTGGTAATTGGGTCTCACCCAGCCACGGCGAGCTGAGAGAGTCAGATGTCTGCAGATTCTGTTGCCCCCTTCCCTCCCCCGACTCGTTCGCTCTTGCTACTCCCATTATTGCAGTACCCTCTTGGAACATATTCCCCTCTACCCACGTGTATTTCTTGCATCCATGGACGGATTTTCGACAGCCGCCGGCGCGATTGCATTGTTCGAACTGCTCTGCAAAATTGGCCCTGCGATTTCTCAACGTTATTCAGACTATAAGGATGCGGAACCCTCTGTTCGAGCCTTTGTGGAGGAAATCAAAGCTAACATGGAAACTCTCCAAGAACTAATCACATTCGTTGAGCAACGGGATCAGCATTCGTCGCCTCAGGGAATCCAGCGCCTCAAGGCCTTGTCTCCGTTGCTGAAGGAGAACACGGCTCAACGCACCCTGCTGGAGGATCTGACAAAGATGTTGAAATGGTTGAACGATCAGAACGCCATGAATGGGAGGATGATGCTTAAACAGAAAGTGATGTGGTCGGTGAAGGGCAAGAAGAAGGTCGAGAAACTTTTGCCCTGCTTGGCCCGTCATAGAGAACAGTTCATTCTTGCACTCTCGATCCAATCTTGGTGTGCTTTACTCACTTGGTACCAATTGATAGTTTCTAACTTTCAATTTAGTCACATCGGAAATGAGCTTGGACAGATCATGCAGACGCTCTCGGATCGTCAGGACAGTAAGTTTCCAAATCATCGTTATTATAACGACGAGCAGTCATTGATTCTTTCAAAAGCGAGAGACATTGCGAAGCACACGGCCATATCTGGTTGTGTTAAAGCAGGAGCTTACTCGTGGCTCCTCGAGGATCCCGATTTCACGGCATGGCGCAAGTCTGAGGCAGGCGGCGTCCTTTGTCTTCGCAGCAAGCGTAAGTTTGCAATAGAATCATTTTCGCATCCCGTCTAATGAATCGTGCCTTAGCTGGAAATGATACAACTGCTTTGACGTATGTGAATCTTCGATTATTTGTATTCCGGTCCAACTGATTTCTCCCCAGTTACACCGTAATCGAAGAACTTGCGAAGGCCCCAAAACAACCGGGACAACTTGTCCTTTATCATTACTGCGACGCAAACGATTCGAAATCCCTCAACGCGGACACGTTTGTTCGAATGCTTCTTGTTCAACTCATCCACGTCGATCGTTCTGGCATCATTGCACACATTCTTGGAAAGAAACGATTAGAGCGACACACCGGGCTCCCCGACCTTGACGAATTATTCGAGCTTCTTGCAACAGCAATGCAAGATCTCAGTTCTCCCCCTGTCATTGTGGTCGATAGGCTGGACAAATGCACCACCAAGGAAACACTGGGACTTTACATCGAGGGTCTGATGGAACGGGTGCCCCAAACCTGTCTATTTCTGACCAGCTGCGAGGATGTTAACCTACTCAACTCGCAGTCTCAGTTGCGTTCCATCTACATGCCTGACCATACCGGGGACTCCTCGAATAACGCTGTCAATTGCACCAAAGCAACTACATGGAAACCACCTATCGGTGTTTATCAAGTCAAGTTGAGGTTCTCTCAAGTTACAGTGTCTGCTAACATATGGTAAGTTGCGGATTGAATACCGACTCATATTGATGGTAACAAAGCTAACAACTATCACTTAGTGTATCTCAAAGGGGGAACTCCTCCCAAAAGAATTTTGGACAACACAGAAAACATTCATCACCTTTAGGCGCATCGCTGAACATTGATCATATGGATGATATGCGTACGAGTGAAATACTGTCAGTGCCACTGTCTTGCGGTGACATTGGCATAACCTTACATCCCAGCGCCTTTTTTTGTGTACAACTGGGGTAATGATAGTCTCCCGTAGGCAGCCGTTAATACGAGTCTATTGGAGAGGAGGAGAGATGTCAACGGGGGTGGGTGTCTGAAGCACCACAAGATCATGCCAACGCCCACAGTGACGCGTTTCAACGCGTGAAAATGCACCAGGGGCCAAAGGGGGCCGGAAGAATACTACCTATTGAGAAGCAAACACAGTAGAGGCCAAGTATCACAATTGTAACAGCTGTCAGCATCAAGTAGAGAACAGACAGCGGCGAGGCCACCAAGCGATGACACGCAGCCAGCGCAGGTAGTTGACGTGTCTTCAGCGCGTCGAGAAGAGTCGATACGTAGCGACGAAGTTGAAAGCTAGAGTCGGGAGTCGTAAGGAAAAGTCTAAGAGGATCCCAATACAAATCGCACCAGCTATGTAGCGAATGGACGAGAGGCAGGGTGACGGTTCCTGTAGAGTGTGGTGAGTCGGCGATGGTGCTTACCAGGCACTGACGGCGCTCGCCCCGCACTGTCGTCACTCTCAACATCTCCCATCGCCTGTACCGGGTCGCGTTCAATATGCATGGATGTAACAAGGGCCTATAATACTGTTAGAGAGGACCGCCGTCGACGTCGAAATACATGTATGGATCTGAGAAATCTGAGCATCTCCAGAGGGAAGGCAAAACAACAACAACAAAAGCGTAAGTTCAGAGAGGAACAGTCGCAATATCCAGCATAGGAACGGGGGTCAAACATCTGCCCAGCCACCTTCGTCCAATTTATAAGAAGCTTCGCTTTCCGGCCGATCAGGACTATCCACAAGCTTTGCAACTCTTTCTTCTGCACGACCTATATGATTGCAGGGAGGCAAGGTGAACAAGCAGCAAAAGGCCCAGGCTAGTCCAGATCCAAGGGGAGGTAGGCAGACCTTTCCTAAGGAACATCCGTGTAGCTGAAGCATGAGAGAGAATATGCCCGCCAATAGGCTTGAGAGCTCCACCTGCGACAAAGGTCATTGTTGCTCCGGGATCGGCTATAAGGACGAAGACGGTCAGCCCAGTAGAAGAGAAGATTGCTGCTATGCATCGCGTTCGTACACTGGACCTGATTAGTGATCAAGATAGCAATCTGAAGACGATAATTCAGTATAAGTACAAAGTATCACGAAGAACCTTAGTAGAATACGTTATATTCTTCAGATAACTTGCTGAGCTTCGACAGCATCTGTGGGAGGTCAGCAAGCCAACATCACCCAAGCGAAATGATTACCTGAGCTAGCTGCAGAGGACGATTTCAGAAAAGCATCAGCAGATACTAGGCGTAGTGTTGACATACCTTCTGCTGTCGCTCACTGAGTTCCCCTCTGCCCGAAAAGTCAGTACGAAACAAAGCCATAATACTATCCACAATCTGAGAAAATGTCCATATAAGAATATATGACGAAGCGTTTCAAGGAGCCCGGAAACACACCAGCAGTCGAAAGTCTTTGTCTTCGGCAAAACGCATGGAACATTCATTGATGAGTTCCATCTTTCCATGCTCATGAGCACATAACTCCGATCATACGAAGTAAAATGTACCTGATGTTCACTATTGAATGCGCGAGCTGAGACACAGGTCAGTTTCACATCTCAAGCGTGCAATACCTACTCTATGCACTTACCATAAAGTATGTTCTCCAACGCCATATCACCATTTACGCCGAAGCGATCGGCAATAGCTCTAATACGATCGGGTCGAAACGTCCCCTCAGTATCAATAAAGGCAACCTATTCATCTGACTGTAAGCGACCGGTCCTCACGAAATGCATAGAAATGTGCATATAACCCGCCTTTCCAGCTGCTCCGCCCATATCTGCAGGCAACTGAGTGATGACACTCATTGTATGCGCCATCTGAGTCTTGCCAGTGCGATATTCGCCATAAACTAGTTAAAGCAGGATGTATTCAACGGGTTCCGTGAGATTGCTGTAGGCATGTACACATACATATACGCACCTTCCGTAATAGACTGTGAGGATAGACCACCTAGAGAAACGATGAGTGAGCTCTTGCAATGGACGCAAAGACGTCTAGCAAACCTCCGAGAATAGTATCCACATTCTTGCTGCCGGTACTGATGAAAAGCACTCGCTTGCGCTTCTCTTGAACTTCCAACCCGGTCGCAAACGATGAACCCTGAAAAGAAGGTTATGAAGTGAGAAGCTGTATGCGCGCGTATACCCTACCAGAATCTTGTGGGCGGCTTCCTATACATCAACCAGGTAAGTACGTCGAAGACGATAGAGAAATGCTTGAAGAATACCTTGATTTTCTCGACCTTGGCTTCAGACATCCCCTGAGGATAATTCCATGAGAAAGGATGTCATAAGAAACTGAAGACTGTATTACCTTGATCTTAAGCATTTGACGTCTGGTTGTCATATTCACACCCGAGACAGTGTTGATTGCTGCAGCCTAGGCCGCATAGATGCATATATGCATCCAGAATAATGAATTTAGAAACGGCGACATACTTTCAGCTTCAGGATATCTTGCATGTTAATTCCCTTGAAGAGACGAGGAAGAATGATTTACAAGATAGTGCGGATGTCTCTATCACAATGAGAGTCGGCTTACATGTTGCTGCAACTCGTCAACGTTATCAAAGAACGGGTTCTGCGACAGCAGCATAAGTCGCAATTTATTCCCGAGAGTCACTAATACATACCTCGTCTATTTCATCGGGAACGGGACTGTTGGTGCGCGAAGGTGCAGCAGGTTGGGCAGTGGATGCTCGAACCATTGTTCGAATCTATCGGTCTAGGGAGGTAAACAGTAGATGAGTAGCTTATAGTCGAATATGGAATTTGCTTGAGGCTGAAAAGGCACAAACAAAACCACGGTGGTAATTGTAGGGAAGAAGAGAGGCCATCTGCATTCCGCGAGGCTTTATGCAAGCGCTAAAGTGGACGCGTCGCGTTCGATGGTTGTCGAGCTCATCATGCATCGAACGCCGATCGATCTTTCTGCACCATAATTCTTTGCAATCAAGCCATGCATTGAAATCGACAAGAAAACACAATATTTTGTATCACGTCAAAGCTATAGCATACATGATACCGATACATTGATAATTCCTTCGCAAGTATTGGCACATTCCTTATGCCAACGCAGGGTTGTTCTCGGAGAAGTACTCGTGGCTGTCAGCGTTTATAATAGCCTGGCTAGGATTACTCTGGGCCAAGTTCTTCGCAGCCGTTTGGCCGTAGACGATATCATCAGTACCACCGTTGCTAGTAAAGTGAGAGCTCTATAACAATTGTCATTTCAGTTTTAACAATTCGAGATTGATGGAAAGCGCGAGAATACGGACCTCGTGAATGAGAGTTCCAGCCCTAGAATCGGTGCCAGTGTTGGGAGCTTGCCAGAAAACACCGCAGAGGTAGACGTGACCGAAACTAAATTGTCCAATGGCTTATTAGCATCAAGAATACGGTAGGAAGGCATTAGCCGTACTCGTCGGGGTAGACATAAGCGTAAACACCGGAATCAGTGCAAGTGCAATCGTAGTGATACGATGAGTAGGTGTTCCCGTTCAAGTTCGTGTAGTGCGAGAGCACGGTACTGTGACGAGCTGCAGTGTAGGTACCGAACCAAGTTGTGTAACGAGTAGTTGAGGAAGTGTGTTGTTGGAGATATCTACGTACAGATGCGTCAGCTACGTCACTCCTACACTCGAAAGTAAATGCAACGACTCACGAGAGTGAGCTGGCAGCGTAGCTTTGGGCAGAAGAAGCTGCCGTGTTGAGAGTGGATTGTTGAGACGATGAGCAACCGGTGAAAGTTGCTCGTTTGGTCAGACGGGTGTTGCTGCGACGGGCGATAGCGAGGGTGCCCGTGATAGCAGCAGAGTGAACTTCGGCGTCAGCGCGAAGGGCTACTGGAGCGTTGGTGGCCGGGTCCACAATGTGGAAGAGGTTGTTCGCCTCGACGGTGTACTTGCCCTCTCCCGACGAAGTGAAGTTGTATGCAGACGAGACTACAAGTGCTGCAATGAGAAAAATATGCTGGGGAAAGAGGAAAGAGGGACTCACGATCGTGCTCAAGAGACACGGACTGGCCAGGAGCGAGGATCGTGAAAGCTTTTTCATCGCCGACCTTGGCGGCAATCTCGGGAACGTACTTCACCTGTAAAATTGTGGTGAGGAGGCGGGAATTTGGAAGACAAAATAGCTCTGTTACCTTCACGCCAGAGAACTTGGGTGTAGCACCAGTCTCCTCGCGCGAGATTGCAAAGGTCTCGGTGGGCAAGTTAGAGAGAGGCGAAAGAGGATCATTCAAGATCTTCAAGGTCTCATCACCAGTGTTGATGATAGTAGCGATGACCTTGAACTTGTCGACACCCTCAACATCAGTAGGGCCAGAGACCTTGAGTGAGAGACCGGGAGTAGCGGAGACCGCGATGGCAGAAGCCACAAGGACAACCAATGCAGAGCGGACAGCAGAGGAGAACATGGCTACGCCGATTCAATCGAGGAGTAGAGAGGACTGAGCAGAGAAAACCACACGACCGAAGAGCAGACGATATTTCTTGAACATCTTATATACGGTAAGCGTATCTCTGCACGGGATCTTGCACGAGCTGCATTATACGTTACCATGCCGTTTCTAACCAGATAAGAAGCGAGGAGGGTGGAGAAGCTTCAGATGGGCAGCAACGCCAAGCCAAAATAATGAAATGGGGGAGTTGGCTCATCATGATTTCAGGTCATTGAACCGCGAACATTTGCTAGTTGCGACTGAATTCAGGCTGAACATAGGGTTGCCTATCGCACATGTGGCGATCTACGAGAAAGGCTACAGCAAAGCTTGTACAGCTCTAGCGCCTTCTGCCGGTGCACATTGCAACTCTAAGCAGCCATAAGGTGCTGTTTGATGCACAAAGGCAGGATGATGCAAGTTGAAGGAAGACATAGGCTCACCATACGGTACGTCGTATCTAAGCTGGCCGAAAACGTTATCAAGCAGGTGCCTCAGCATATCCTGCACATTGGAGTCTACGCCTGGAATTGCCTTCTGATCATGGTGTTCGTCAGGTGGCGGTCTTCTTGCGATTCCTCGGGAAAGTGGTTATACCGAGCGACAAGGCGGCGCATCCCGAAACCGACATCTGTCGGTCGTTGTCCCCGCGACATATCAGCAACGTTCCATTCAGCGCCGCCCTGTGCTGTCTAGCATGGAATGGAGGCGGGGAGAAATAAAACCTCAGCTCGCTCGCTCAAGGACCCGATCAGAGGGGAATCTAGATCGATTGGGGTCTATTAACTACCCCACGTGGCGACGACATTTCTCCTCATGCTGCTCGTCGCATGCAGCTCTCTGTCTTTGTCGGTCTTGGTCGTGCCCTCTCAAACATATAGCCTGAGATTGCGCAATGCGTTCCTGGCCTCTAGTTGTGTTATGGTTCCTGACCTGAGCACTCAGGTTGAAAGCTAAGCCTATGGGTGATTCGAGATCATCTAAACTAAGGCGGCTAGCTCGACGTAGATCGTATGTGCCTAGTAAGTGCGGACCTTCACTTTTTTTATCCAACACAACCATACTATTCCGAAGGATGGCCGTACAAAGCAAACTACTCTAACCGGAATGTCAAGGGCCCCTTCTGGGAAGGTCTTTGGCCTGCATTGGCCCTAAACGCTTTGGCTAGGTCAAAGGCACCACGTTTCTTCAAATGTCCACCTATAAATGACGATATCTAATTCTCCCATTGCCACATCTCATTGCTCACTGTATATCTCTCGTCATTATGTGTGAACCCAACTTCGCTGGCGTTCTTAGGCTCACATTTCAAGATGGTCCTGGAACCACAGTTTTCGAACTGACTGCCTCTAACGGGAGTCCCAATTACGCTATCGCTGTCCAACCTCTCTTACGATTAGACACCGACCATGCCGATGACCACCTTCTTTTCGGTTGGTCTTCTAAATCCCAAAAACGCGTCATCCTATGCTCCGTCACAAGTTTTAACCGTATCCCGGCTGCTCAACATACGGAACAACCTACGCATGTGGCTACCAAGTGGGCGCGTGGTTTTGCTGGGATACGCAATCTGCAACACGAGCTTGACATCTACCAGGACCACCTCAGAGATCTGCAAGGCGTATGTGTGCCTAGATGCTTTGGTCTTTACACTGGCAAGGCCGAAGGTAACGACGTTGGGTGCCTGGTCCTGGAATGGTGTGCTGGCAAGAAACCAGTTGATGAACATGAAGTCATGTAAGTTGCACTCGCAATCATTTCAATTGCAATGGATCTTCCAATGACCAACGTACTTACATTTTTCTTGCCTACTCTAGTCGTCAGGTCATGACAGCCATAACTGCTATCCACAAAGTCGGGATCATTCACAACGACCTCCCCAACCCCCAGCACGTCGCTGCAGGCAACAACAATAAGATACATATATTGGACTTCTCAAAGGCAAATACACACGAATGTCCTGGGGCGCTACCCAAAACATTCAATGGCGACCACTTGGATGGACTTCCGCCTCCTGGATGTCCTGAGCTAGATGCAATGGAGGACGCTTTCACTTCTGACTTGCCTGAGTATACTTTACGTGTTATCTCTCGCAATAGGGGATGGCCTAGGACCGAGGAAGACGATCAACATCGTACGAATGGGCACCAACGTATCAAGGATTCTCAACCTATACCGAACGAGGTTCAACCGACTCCTTGGGGTGTTTGCTACACTCAGTGATCTGGCATTACTTGACGACTGCTCTCCTTTACTCGTGTTTTCTTCTCCTGTGCTATTACATATGGTCTGGCTTCGACGCTATCAATATACTTTGTCAGTCTTTTGGTTAGAGAAACCTCCTTTGAACGATCTGCTTCCTTGTCGAAACTACGCCTCTCGGCGCCTTGACTGAGAGTGGCTCAAAAGTGCCACCGGATGCGTCCCTTTGTCCTTTTGTCTGTACGGCTAACTGTCCCTTGTCCTGCCACCTGTATGCGAGGCCAAGCAGCTCTTTGACCTCTGTGAATGTACAAATGCCTGAGCCCGTACGTCTCGCCTTCGTTTTTACACTTTCGCAACCCCGCCTCGTATAGTGGTCCAACCACACAACCCTCCAATCTCTCGAAACATGACCACTTCAACCACTCCAATCATGTTGAACGCCTCGACCACCTCAACTGTATCCTCATCCCGCCGTCCAGGCCGAGTCCTCCGATTCCTCGTCCCAGGCACACCTGAAACCGAGCTCTTCCGGCTCTACTCCTTTTCCAATAACTCGCCCAATCTCACAGTACAACCGCCACCCCATTGGTGGCCAACAACGCAACAATTCGCGACTTTGGATCATCCAATTTATGGGCTAGGCAACGGAGGACCAAAACAGGTTGTACATTCATTCGTACACAAACCCCACCTTAACGTCGGTGTTGAAGGTGATACGGGTTGTAGTGAGGATTCCAAGAGGGATATGGGTGGGGACGACGTACCAAAGGAAGTGGCTCTGAAGTGGGGTAGAGGCCAACATCAATTACTTCGCCTTGCGAGGGAACATGAACTCTATATGAACGATTTGAGATATTTACAAGGGAAAGTTGTGCCAAGGAACTATGGGATGTACGTTGGCGTTGTGGAAGGCAGGGAAGTGGGGTGCTTGGTACTCGAGTGGTGTGACAGTTCGACGTTGGTTGAGGAGAATGATTTTATGTACGTCCTTGTCTCATCTCATTCAGTCCTTTCCCATCCTTCTTCATTCCTTGAACCCGACCTTAGCTCACGTCACTTACATTTTCCTTGACTCTTCGCCAGGTGTCAAATGATGGGTGCAGCGACTAAGATCCACGCAGCGGGAATAATGCACAACGCCCTCGCTGATCGTAAACACCGCGTCGTAGACAAAAATCGGAAACTTCGAATTGTAGGGTTCGGCAACGCGACGAGGCACAAATGTCCTGGATCCGTTCCTCGTAGTTTCAACCCTGAAAATGGACCTTCTCCGGCAGGGTGTAGCGAGCTTGATGCCTTGGATGAGATGTTTGTAGACGACGGGCACCGATATTTATGGAGTCCCATCGAGATGCGAAGGAGCGGCTCATGTCATATGCTATCGGATGTGTAAGAGTTAGTTATTCAATGATACCCACTCAACATATACTTATGAATATAAAGACGTTGAGATGGCGGTCACCTTTGATATCTGTCCATTCGATTTAAGCCTTCAGCTTGATTGTCCAAAAACCGCCGCCGACATTATCGCACATGGAAGCGGTATGCGAGGGAGTTAACTTTTTTCAAGTCTTATCCAAGCTTGAGAACCTGCAGTTCTGAAACCGCCACTTGACAAACAAGACAGCAGTCAATGAGCTGGCTGAAAGGTCCTCGTTGTTGATATTCAAAGATAATAAACGCATGCACCTGATTGCTACGAGGCAGTCAGCATCGACATGTCACGCAAGTTTCCAAAGGTAATATAGGACACGATCTATAACCTCTTTGTATGTCTCCATGGAAAGATGGACGCCTTGTACCGTGGTGTATTGAATGCCCTGGCACAAAGACTAGCGATGACAGGTCCAGTGCAGGACTTCTGAGTAGGTTCTCGAGATTATTATCAACTATTGACGATAATAACATACCAAAAGCAACATAGGGCCGGCCTGATGATCTTTAAAATTTACTGTCGCGACTGACACTGCAGACTACGTCTCTAATGTTGGAAGAGCAGTGTACTGGGGAGGATCAATCGGAAGAACACAAAGTTTGCGCGCTAAAAGGTTCCTTGTTCAGGCTTCTCCAATTCGGTGACGTCGGTGGCCGTCGTGGCGGTCCAGATACTTATACGAGTTACCCGATACTTACAATCCCCTGGCTATAGCCAGCTAGTATTTCGAACTCATTAATTGTTATGTCTACCCAGCGCAGCGAACCAGAGTCCAATATTGACCCTCAAGCGCATCCTGGCGTTTTCACTCGCATCCGCAGGTCCCTCAGCACCAAAGGATACTTCACCCCGAAATCTCCTCGAAGCACCTCTCAACCCGGAACACCTACCATCAACGAATCTCCGATTTCAGCTTCAGCTCCTGTAACGCCGGGAGGTGCGGAGACTCCGAAGGCGTACAACATGACACCTTTCGAACGGTTTGCGAATTCGTTGGGGATGAGAAAGGACGGTAAGGCTCCGGAGTTGGAGTTCCCTCCTGCTCATTGGGAGGTAGACGATCATGACAAAAAGGAGAGTCATCCAGGTGCTTACTTTCGTGCTATTATATGCTATAACCATGACGAGCTGAATACACCAAAAGACGAATGCACTAGGCTACCAGGGTCAGATCCTACGTCGCCAGATGCTCAACGAGACGACAATGTTCAAACCCCTCCGGAACCTTTGACAATTGCCCAACGTATTCAGACCATGATCTCGTCACTTCCTCCCCTTTTTGGCACTTCCCTTCATACTCCACCCGCATCTACATCTGCTTCTACTTCTACTTCTACTACAACAGCACCTCCTGTAACCTCCACATCAACGGACACGACTCAGAATAACGAACAGCCTGTTCCGCCGGCTATGGTATCAGACCCTCAGCTAGTTGCCTTGCTTTCGTCACCTACCATTATGAACGGCTCTGCTGACAAGACCCGACCAAGTGTATGGTCGATCTTAGACCAGTTGAGAGCGAGATTACCGGGGCACATAGCAGATGACCATTCCCAGCCATCTGAAGGACACAAGGAATCGGCCGCAGAGGGAGCTCAACCTGAAATCGTGGACGAAGACAATTCGAGTGTGATGCTCTATGCTCCACTCATTCCTGATGATTCGTCTGAAGTTGAACTTGCGAAGTCAGAAATCCTGAGAGAGCCTGAAGAAAGCCGGGGTCCAGGTGAGACGTCGACCTTGAAAGGCAAATTCGCTGCAATGTGGCCCTTTTCAGGACCTTCAACTGAAGGAGGACCATCCCGATTACATTTCGAGCACCCATCTGCGAAACGCGTTTGGGTACCCTCGAGCACCAAACTCTCTATCCAGGTCAATTGGTGGGGCTATCGTCTGTACGTTTGCTCTACTGCACACCTTTTACCCTATCAGTCTTTCTTACGCCGTCTTTAAGATACCTTCCCCCACCCGTTCTAGCCGTTCTCGACGATAAGAAAATCGAAGGTACAAAACGAGCTGCTATGATCACGACGGCACTCAAATGGGCTCTCGATCACGTTCCCATCCTAATGGTCCCACTTCAAATGCGTCCCGCACTGAAAATGTTGAAGTTGCTCATACCTTACCTGGCATATATTGGTGTGTTCGTTGCCTGGAGTTGGGCTACGATCAAGATGCTCGACAAAGGTGCGTCCTTGCATGCTTGATGTGTCGAGAGTATGTTTATTGGTGATGTCATTGTAGGAAATGGGGTCGTGTTGACTGCTACTTGGCTTTTGTCTGTGGCACTTATCCCGAGCACCTGGGAAGATAATGAGTTCCCGGAAGTTATTGCACAACGTAAAGCGGCTGAGGCTCAAGCTCCCGCTCCTTCGACTTCTGCCGGTCCCAATCCGGCGCCTTAACAACCCTCTGTGTATCTTTCACATTTCCACATACTACCGCTGTCTTGTTCTCTTTTCACCCATGGACTTTCCTGGATTATGTATGAATATCTTGTATTGCCGAATATCACGATCGTGGATCTCGTTGTATTCTTACATTTTGTATATCTAGATTCTAGTTCGAATTCTACGATACCTATGTCCGTCTTATGCTTCAGACCTTGTATCCAAACACTATCTTACATAGCTGTAGCAATTCACGCTTTCCCTCGCTCCTTTTGACGCTCGATATCGGCGAAGAATCCTCTTAACCACTCCGCTTCTTTCTCCATCTCTTCCATTGAACGAGGCTCTCTATCTTCATCAGCGTCCATTTTTATCGGCTCGCTACACTCCACCAAACCTTCCCCTTCTTCACGTCGTTTGGTAGAAATCAAGACTTCAGGCATTTGGCCCTCAGCACGTTCAAGCGCAGGGTAAATCTCATCGTTCCGTTCGCCGAACCTGTCACCGTGGAGATGACGAGGCAGAAGGTGGAAGTGAACATGTGGGACAGTTTGTCCCGCTGCTTTCCCATCCTGATCAAAAGATAGTAATGACCGATGTTCAGGATTCAACGAGGCTGATAACTGAGTGTAGCATGCGTACCTGACATGCGATTGTTAGAGAATCCGCACCGTACACGCGTTCGATAACCTTCCCCACATGTTGAATAGTGTTTATGAGATCCGATAGTTCTGGAGGCTTGAGGTCTGCTAATCGTTGCACCACGCGAGTCGGGACGACCAGAACATCTTATCATTGAGCACGTTTGAATCAGTTCAATGCGGTGAAGTGAGGGGATTGAAGGAACTTACGACCAGGTACAATAGGCTTCAAGTTCACTACGGCAAATGTCAAAGGTGTGCGATAGAATACCTGCCGCGTAACTTCGATCGAGGAGAAGAGCAACTTGCTCATGTCACTAAGAGACCTGGCAGCAATTGAGCCCAATGAGAAACAACGATGATGAATCTAGAGACATACTATGTGTTCTTATAAGCATGGCAAGCCTATCTCAACGTAGTAACTTACGTGCGCGGATTAAATACTTGGAAATTGATATGGAGGATGTCGCAAAAGAAGGTGTAATGCGCACCAGCCAATCAGAGAGGCGTTTTGATCGTCTGTTTTAGGAAAAGGCGCTTACGTCATGGCTGTTTTCAAGCCTGAATACTTGCTGATTTCTCTTTTGCATGTCGTTAATTGAACACCTCCCTCCAGAAATCTACTCTGCCATCCTTAGCCATGTTTCATTCCCACTTTTACAAACGACGACCTTAGCGTTCTCCTGCGCTCTCCCTCGTTCACCGATACCACAATACCATGTCTTTCAATACGTTCGACTTACACATCCGGAGCAGATCATTCAGCTCTACCAACGTCTTCGAAAGGATAGGAATCTAATCACCAATATTGATGCATTCTCTTTGGAGACTTGGACGGCTGATGCAGATGTTGTGGTGAACCTGATGAATTTGCTCTCTTCAGGTAGAATCAAGGAACTCCGGATGTTCGTTGGACCGAACTTTGCACCCGAGCATCTCGAGGACATATTTGAGAAGCCATGGCACGGCTTACAGTTCCTCTCACTGCGGTTTAGGCCCTAGTGCGTGTGTCATACTTATATGTGTCTCAATATCAACTCATCGATTTCTGTAGCGTCCAGCGGGCGACATACTACCAATTCCTCAAAGGCGCATACTTTGATTCGACCCTTCTTGCCCTGTCGCGTTGGTCCAAAGGTTCATGTCCACTACCTTCCCTCAGCATTATCCAAGACGCACTCGATGCTACTATCGCACCTACAGGCAGGTTCGCCCAACCGCTAGTGTTCTTCCGACTCGACCCCTTCAGGACATTATCTTACTCGCCTCTGACTTCTGAACTCGAACACTTCCGACTACGTATTCCTTCCCGCCAAGTCGCGCGCTTCATATATTCTGTAGCAAATTCTTTCCCCGCCCTCGAGTTTCTGGACTTATCGACATGCAACGTCGTCGAATCGGATGTCGAAGCCATTTTGGGTCGATTTGGCAAGTTGAAGCATCTGGTATTGGATGGTTGTAGCGTGGTCAGTCAGAGGTCTGACCTTGCAGAAGAAGAGAGGCAAAATCTGTGGGCTCTGCTGGGGAAGAGTATGGCACTGGCCGGGGTCAAACTTGCCAAAGAACGCGAGAAGAAACTCAAAGTTTGGTTAGAAGCCAACGTCTTGCGAGCCTCGATGAATGCACTCCAAGTTGCAGACGCGGGACCAGCCGCCCCTCCGGTGCCTGTTCAAAGGCGACCAAGGAGAGGGCGAAGAGGGTTGGCGACTGCTACTATATCGCTTCGCGAGTCGCTTCCTCCTGATGCTGAACCGCTTCCCGGACTTCCATCTCGTCATACTGGTCCTCCTGTTGCTTTATCCACTCAGAAAATTCGGATCCTACCGCCACAGCCTCTCCTCCGAACCTTCGCCACCACTGCCCCTGGTTACCACAAGACTGTGAAGGACAAAGACACGCAGCATTCATCTATACGTGGGCAATTTGAACGAGGGTGGGCAGAAGGGGTAGCTCAGCTCTCTGCAATTCGTGGTCGCTTATTGCGGAGCTGGCAAGGTGGTATGAGGGTCGTCGCTTTTCGTCATCACCACCTCTCTACACTCTATGATGAGGATAATGAATCGGGAGATGGGAGTAGTGAGGAAATAGGACTACAGGGTTTAGTCGATGTGCATACCGCTGAGGAGTTTGTCGTTGAAGAGGCTTTGTGTCCTGTGCTTTGTCTTGCGGGTTCGGGCAAGAAGGGGGCAGCGGAGGGACACGTCGAGGGATGTGGGCACGTTGTTGGATGGAACGTTTGGGAGGATGAATTGTAGCATGGTAGTGGTGAGCATTCATATGTTCATGAATTCAGTTCACACTAACTCATGGCCCACATTCAGATAGAAGGAGTTGATAATGCCAACTCTGTATGATATACTCTTGAAGCAAGCTTCATAACGGATGATCGATTCTTATATTTCTCACTCGACTTGCTGCCAACAGTTGTCGACCTATTTCAAAATCGGACGACGAATTCATTGACGTAGGGCACACTCCCGAACATCCCGAGTTCAATGCAACAGCGGTCCAAAACTGGGCCTATCCTGATCACTTTCCCTCCTTTTCCTTCGGTTCGAATTACTATGTAACCCTTCCCTTTTTTGAAAGGCAGGGCCTTTCAAGCCACTTCTTCTTGAGCAGCGATCGCCCCATACAGGTTCTCCTCCAGAATTCGAGAAATATTGCACATGTCCGAGCCGGATTTCATATTGTAAGATGTATGTCCTTTCCAACTCGACATGAAGCTAATTGTACAGGTGCTCAATAACGGCTGATGGGAAGCTAGAATATGAACGTTTCGACACAAAACGATCTCCGAGCGAGCATATGGTCATGTCCAAGCGTTTGAAACTGAATTATCAGCGATATAACAATCTAGACCATAAGCTTACTGCGAGGTGCAACGGATTGCTGTTCAAGCTGGATGGCTTTGTGAGAATCATGCATAGATCGCGTTTTGTGTCCGGCCAAAAGGTAAGCAGTCTCATTGCCTATCATGGACGTGTCATGCAATTGGCCGATACGATGTCTCGGGCTCAATGCATTTTTCTCAGCTTTGGAGTTCGTCAGTTGCATGGCGCCAACCATATTCTGATGCTTATCGTCGCGTCACTCCCATGACCGTTTATGCCCGTTTGCGGCAATTGAACAAGATCGATTATATCCTCTGGTAGTTTCACTCACTGTTTGAGGTTATCATAAATGTCCTCTTTGTCAGTGAATAGAAAGAAGCTACAGGTTGCTGTTATCGGTGGAGGGATAGTGGGGCTAATCACTGCCATCGCATTGACGAAAGAAGGGGTAGGTGTGCATTTGTATGAAGCCACCGTATGTCCTGCCTATCGCGATGAGTCCTGTTAGATGCTCAAATTGTTGGCATCCAATAGGAGAAGCTTGCGGAAATAGGAGCTGGGATTGGTCTTGGTACGGTAGAGATTCCGTTTTATGTCCCCTTGAGACTAATTACAATGATCACGAATCATTCTTACAGCTCCGAATGCGATTCGTATCCTTCAGTCTCTAGGAGTATTGTATGATGTTCTTCCTACTTTTGATCAACGGCCTCCTTTGTCAAAGGCGTTCGCATTCAAGTACGCCGATGAGGGGCAAGAGATGATATTTGATGTGCGCATCATGCTCTGTTTCCATATGGTCACAAGGCTCATGGGCCTACGGCACATTTACAGTCAATGGAAGAAGGCGATGGCGTTGGCCTTCATCGAATAGGTGTCCATCGGTGAGTTACGCGTCGGGATCAGGTCTTATGGTATGATGTCGGATTCATTGGACTCTACTCAGGGCGGCTCTGCTTGATGCGCTCGTGAAACATGTTGACCCTCAGATCACCCACTTTGGCAAACGTCTTCAGTCGATCACACCCCTACCTTCTTCTAACCAACAGATAATGCACTTCGCAGATGGTACGTCTGCAGAAGCCGACGTGATTATTGGCGCGGATGGTATCAAAAGTACAGTTCGCAGCCTTCTTTTCGCAAAAGATGAAAGTGGCAGGGTTGTCTTTACTGGCACTGTGGCATATCGTGGTCTGATTACTGTGGATGATGCAAAAGCCGCTGGTGTAAACCCGGCATTCATGACAAGGCCAACGTGTCTTATTTGGAAGGGAAAGGTACTCGAATGGCATCTTGTTTCATAGCTCATTCGTACTTAAATACAACATTCACTCCGACAGCATTTAATTGTGGATCCCATTCATGACAGTGACCTGGTATGTAGTTTTACGCTTTCCAGGCGTTTCTGGCTCAATCCTTTTTGGCATAGTTCAACATCGTTGCTTTTGTCACGGATCGTTCCATTCCTTTTGGAGAGATTCAACGTTCCCCTACTGAACCATGGGTCATTCCTGTAACGCCGGAAGGGATGCTCGCCGACTTTGCGGACTGCGGAGCTAATTCCGACACGATAAAGCTCCTTCGATGTATCAATAACCCGACGAAGTGGTTCCTATATGCTGTTTATCCCGTACTTGATACATACGTTAAGGGACGGGTAGCCCTTGTGGGAGATGCAGTAAGTCTCACTCGGTTACACAGGACTCCTTGGGACGACTCATTTTTTGTTAGGCTCATGCGATGCTACCGCACCTTGGAGCAGGGGCTGGTCAAGGTATGGAGGATGCTTACCTCCTCGCCAAGCTACTTGGGCGTTCATCCTCTAATCCTTCTGCACAAGATGTCGAGGTCAGTGGCCTTGTGTTAGCTTTACAAATGGACATTCATATTATCCACCCAGTCGGCATTGAAATCCTATGACGATATCAGAAAGCCACGGGCACATAGCGTCTGGGAAGGCAGTCAGAGGGTTGGGGACGTATATGAAGGGTATGGGCCAACTGGATTCTCTATAGAGGGTATGAGACAGGATTTACTGGACCTGCGAGATGGTCTGTTCTATCGTGGACTAGAGGAAGACTTGCAGCTGAAGACTCTTGCCTAATGAATGTGCGATAGCAGCCTTGCTCTGCGAATTGTTACATGTGCCAGTGCTGCGAGCAACGTCCGTGGTCAGCCTGGCACTCTATCACAAAATTGTTTCTATCGCATTCTTAATCACGATTGCAATTTAAATGTCCCTGCATAATTCGATACGTCTGAATACGCAATGCTATTGTACTGTACGAGTAGTAAGATCAAAAGACCAAACTGCAATTTGAGTCTGCCAGTGAAGTTTGAAGACCTTTTCAAGACCTCAGCCACAGACGCGTCTAATAACTAATTGCTCTTTACCGTGGTCACTGCTATGTCCTCGTCAACTTCGAAAGGTAAAGCACCTGCTCGTGCTAACGGCAGCTCCTCAATCCAGGCCTACGAACTTCCATGGGTGGAGAAATACCGACCTGAGACACTGGACGACGTCGTGGGCAATACTGACACGGTGGAACGACTGAAAGTCATCGCGAAGGATGGGAATTGTCCACATATTATTATCTCGGTACGCGTTTACACGATTCTGGATTTAACTGCCGATAAATTTACTGTCCTTGAATATCGTTAGGGTATGCCTGGTATTGGAAAGACTACGAGTATACACTGTCTGGCCCACCAATTGTTGGGTGATGCGTATAAGGAGGGTGTCTTGGAACTGAACGCGTCAGATGAAAGGTGTGTATCTCACTACGTTTGAATATTTATATCTCAACCCAATGGGGGACAGAGGTATCGATGTTGTTCGAAACAAAATCAAGCAGTTCGCACAAAAGAAAGTTACTCTTCCCCCAGGACGACATAAGATTGTAATTCTTGACGAAGCCGACAGGTACGTCCTTCTTCCATATCAAGCGATTGGATTCCTGACTCAAAGACACCAGCATGACACCAGGAGCTCAACAAGCCCTTCGACGAACCATGGAGATCTACTCAAACACTACACGATTCGCACTGGCATGTAACATGTCAAATAAAATCATTGAACCGATACAAAGTCGATGTGCTATCCTTCGATATTCAAAACTGAGTGACACCGAAGTCCTCAAACGACTGCTCGAGATTTGTGAAATGGAGAAGGTCGGTATCCCTCGTTGCGCTTATTACTTATCCAACCGATGACTAACTGACTCAAAGGTGGAATATAACGAAGATGGCCTTGCAGCACTCATATTCACATCAGAAGGGGATATGCGTCAAGCTATCAACAACCTTCAGTCGACTTGGTCAGGTTTCGGCTATGTCTCAGCAGACAACGTTTTCAAAGTCTGCGACCAACCACACCCAGTAGTCATACAAGCTATGATCAAAGCATGTTTGAAGGGAGATATCGACGCCGCGATGGAGAAACTGACGGATCTCTGGAATCAAGGGTATAGTGCCGTTGATATTGTCGTCACGATCTTCCGAGTGGTGAAGACGTACGATGAGTGAGTGTCCCCTCGATTTGATAGAACTCGTGCTGATTTCTCGTACTTGTGGCATAGGCTTCCAGAGTATACAAAACTGGAATATATCAAGGAAATTGGCTTCACGCACATGCGTGTTCTGGAAGGTGTCGGCACTCTCATCCAACTTGGCGGGCTTCTGGCTCGCTTATGCAAAATGTTCGTCAGTTCTTCAACGCGCTTTCCCCTACCTGCTAATTCTGTTGTGCAGGAACTTGAAACCAGACTTGTTCAAGATCTGAGGATGATTTTAGTTCTGTTTTGCCGTCTTTTCGATCCTTGCCTTTCCACTCTTAACATTTGTATCCTTATTACCTTCAATCTGCATACCATACATTCTAGTTGTTTTTCCATTCATGACAAGAGCGAGAAGATAACCGAAAGTGAAGTGGAAGTTGAATCTGAGCCGATCTGATTTGATCGCGAATTGAGCACACGATCTTTGTCATCGCACTCAGTCGTCATCTCCGCCCACCATGTCTCTTCCTCTCACCCAAATTCACAATCTTACTCTCTTTACACCCTATTTAATACCCACAAAATGACTTCAGTAACTCAAGACACCCCGGTGGGCCGCCGTCTCCGCCATATCAAACATATCATCATCGTCTGCTCAGGAAAAGGCGGAGTAGGCAAGTCCTCCGTCTCTGCCCAACTCGCACTTTCGCTCTACGGATCTTCACCGACCACACGCGTCGGTATTCTCGATGTAGACCTCACAGGACCGTCTATACCACGTATGTTAGGGTTAGATGGACATCCTGTACATCAGAGTAGCGACGGCTGGGTACCTGTATATGCTGATGGAAGCGAAGCGAGGTTGGCATGTATGAGTGTAGGATTCTTGTTGAAGAAGAAGGAGGATTCGGTTGTTTGGAGGGGTCCGAAGAAGAATGCTATGATCAGGCAGTTTTTAGGAGACGTTAGGTGGGGAGAGTTGGATTATTTGGTGATCGACACTCCTCCAGGTGCGTAACGATCATATGGTCCCTATTTACCACCTCTCCTCAACTCCTGGTTGTTATTTAGGGACCTCTGACGAACATTTGTCTCTCATGGAGCATATGGCCCCTGTTCATGACAAATTATCTGCCGTTGTGGTTACCACACCGCAAGCTGTTGCCCTCCTCGACGCGATGAAATGCCTGTCCTTTACACGTGCAGTAAACCTCCCTGTCTTAGGGCTCATAGAGAACATGAGCGGATACGTCTGCCCTTGTTGCGGCGAAATCAGCAACGTATTTTCCACAGGTGGCGGAGAAGAGATGGCCAGGCGGGAAGGACTCAAATTCCTAGGTAGCTTACCAGTTGATACCGAGCTTGTCACTTTGCTGGACGCTGCTGAGGTTGAGGAATCTCAACCATCGGAGGGGGAAATCGTACAAAGATCGTTTGGGATCCTACGTCGCTATGAGAAGACTTCGACAGCCCCTTTGTTTGCAAAGATCGTCGAGGAAATCGTACGGTCACTACAGAATCCTTTGACGAATGGTGCTACATCGGGTTCATAGCAGAACGTCCGAGTATGTTTCCGCTGTCGTAGTCCTTTTGTATTGGTCTCACCTTGATACAGCTAGACTCACGGTATAGATTTATCAATAGCAGCTTGGCAATCGTTTGTACTTGTCTTGAAAGTACGTGATTCGTCTTGCCATGAATATGCTGCTTGACTCAATATAGGTCTCATCCGCAGTCCAAATGTCTGTGCATCAATATACTCTGTACATATCTGCTTCATATATGCACACCAGCAGACGAAGAACGGAAACAGGTGCCGGATTGACGAAGCTGTGCTTTGACTTGCTTGCAGGCTACGGACGATCACACCCTCCAAGAACTTGGCAATAACCTCTTGGACTGCCTTGAATGTTTTATCATTTGCCTTTCATGCTCTTTGTCGCGCGGCTGATACTGTCCCTCTTATTGAGCGTATGATCCGTAGGTCTTTTTGATTGCGCACCGACAGTAAGTACGTGTGGGTCCCGACGAAGGACCCGAGGATATCATTTGTTCTTCCGAATAACCTGTAGCTTCTGAACTCGGCCGCATTATCCGAGACACTGCAGGCTATGAATACTGCTTCAACTTCCCTGCCTCGAATAACAGAGTCTTGATTTGGTGGCGTGATGCTTGCTTGGAAATATCAGAGGATGCGATGCTTGGTTTGGACGCTGCAGTCTTTTAGCGGGGTTGCTGATTACCATGTGAACGATTTGGCCAGCCATGCGTTTATCTCGGGTTGTCGACGGGGGGCAGGTTTATGTACATTTCTGCCATGCATTCTGCTCGTGCAAGGGGCGCGCGGTGGTTGTGCGCACCCTGTTAAGGGAGAGGTGTGCATCGTGTGAGAGAGTTTGAGACGCGTTGATAGGAGGATCGATGCGATACGCAAGGAGATACGCAACAAGATCCATCATGAGAACTATCCGCGAACACCACGTTCCCTTCGGATACGTCAACCTTACAAATTGACATTCATGGTTGGTCTCTGGTCCTGCGTTACGTTCCGGTCCCCCTGGACTCTTCCCTCCTCGGGCTCCTTAAGCTTCAAGGCGACCTGCCGCCACTCCTAACTCTTTTTATTCTCTCTGCATTCCTCCCTGCATTCTTCCCCACCATATCGCGTCTGGACCTTCTCTGCCTTCAATCCTGACATGCTACATGCTATGGCCCGTTGCTTCTAATACCCCCAGTAATCGTTTGATACCACACCCTACGACCGACACGACCCTAGGACGACAGAAATGAATACACCCATCGTTACGACACCAGCCACTTATGGCCCCAGCACGCCGACAAAAGAAAGCAGAAGGGTCAAGGAAAGGGATCCTAGCATTACGACTGATGGTATGTGGTATTCTATTGTCGCGTTGTCCAGGTCCTTGTATTTATTAGGCGTGCCACCCGTAGCACTAGAACCCCTCGATATTTCCCCCTCGAATGACAGAAAGCAAAAGCACATCTCACCAGCAATGCAACGTTTTGCAACTAGACCTCTTCGCCGCAGTTCGAGTCGCATTGAACGATGGGTCCAGCACCAACAAGTATTGCAAACCGTGCCTGGCAGCCCTCCTGGCACACCAGACAGCAGCGAACCTCCTGCCCCTTCCTCAAACTGCCACCCCTACCTGGCCTACCCCCATCTGAATCCTCCGTCCTTGTCCAGACGACACAACACAAGCGTTGAAACCGCAATTCTCATTACCGAACAAGACGACGAGCGCGACGCGCAGGTGTGTCTCTGGATGATTTATTTATGCACGTGATGCGTCCGATCGAGTGTTGATCCTGTTTTGGCAGGTACTCCGGTTTGCGGAAAACACACCTTCCACACCCCGCAAAGCAAATAATGCGGGCAATGTGTTCGCCACGCCTCCGTCTCGCAGGAAATTTGACCTCACGTTTACACATACACGCAAGGCCTCTGGCGCTGACTCGGTTGCTAGCTCCTCTCTCGCCTCGATTTTTCATCACCGCACGACAAGTAATAACGACACTCTTACCCCAAGCAAACGACAGTCCCACCTTTCTGCTTCTCTCCTCACTCAACGCCCATCACGGGTCACTGCATCAGAACTGGATTCTTTTGCCACACCGCAAAGTACATGCAAGACCAAGACCAAGACACGGCCTACTGTGCTGGGGCACTTTATGCACCCCGTAGTCGAAGGTCAGACGACTCCCGATGATGGGTCTCCACCCAGACCGAGTACTTCCTCCACCTCCACTTTCACCCGTTCCTCTGCCTCCGTATCTACCACTGCCACTTCGTACGCCCAGAGTTCTTCTGACGCTCTCGGCACTTCACCGTCGAAGTTTACTTTTGGCTCATTGCGCTCACATAGTCCGGCTTCACTCTTCAGGGGTTCGCCATCATTATGGTCGTTGCCTGCAGATGCCACACATATGAACGATCCTCCCAACTCGACTAAAGTTATTGCGAAGGACAGTGGCTACGAGAAGGGTGCTATGCGCGTGGCGCAGTCATTGAGAGTGCAGTCCGGGAGCAGTCTAGGCCTCGGGCCTGTATCTCAATTACTCGGTAGTCCGAGGAGGAGAAAGAAGCGAAAGTTGATCATTAGTGGTGTTCCTGTCGGGGACAAGCGACGGACTGATGCACTCCTAAGGTGGTGTCAGGTGAGAATCGCCCCTAAGCTGTACCATTATGTGGAAGCTCATTTCTTCTCATTCTAGACGTTTGGAGAGGTGAATCAAATCACTCGAGCGCCGAACGGAGATCTTCATATTGACTTTAAGAGCGCGGAGGTTGCTGATACCGTTAGTCCATGCCTTCTTTATGTCGCGACAACAAATACTGACTTCAATCCTTCAATCCTAAGGTCTGCCGTCTACACGCCCGAGTTTACATTGGTGGGGTCGGAAGTGTTGGCTTGTCCTGGTTTACAGGCAAACGCCCCTGAAGTCCCAACATCTGTACCCGTCACGACTATCCTATGCCCATCCTATACCCTCATGCTTATCTACTCAACATGCACATCATCTGCTCATATCTACATACCCTCATTTATTAGCTCGCTCAGTCGAAGCTGTACCATCTGTAATCCCATCTGCATCTCTGTCTTGATTGTTTGCTGTGTGTATTCATTGACGTTTCTGTGTACTACTCCCCTCGCTCATTGGACATTTGGTGCTACTTGGACTGCCTAGCATAGTTGTACTGGATACTCATACCTTCCTTTCATTTTTTGCCTGCTTTGTTTTGTATCATGGAACGGACGTGTACATAGCGTGTTATCGCCAGCCCTTTGTTCTTCTTATAATAGAAGGCTATCATGCTTTTTGACTTATTTTCGCGTTTGCCCTCTTTCACATTTGCTCTTCACGACCCGTTCTGAGATTCTCTTACAGAACACCATCTTGGACGCGTCCCCGACGCGTTTACAAGATGAGATACGATCACGTGTGGACGCGTCGCGACGCGAGCGTTGATTAGGCCGTAAGCGAAAGTCAGCCGCTCCCCACCCTCTTAACACTTAACCACCCAGTGTCATCCACCCTCACGGTTCCAGGAGAGACCTCATTAACACTTAATCTCTCTTCCAGCATACTCTAAATAATTCTAAATGCCTCCTGTGACACTGGACTTGAATAAGTCCGCGTCGGATGTATTGACGCGAAGGACACTGTCAAGCCTTTCGCTGGCGGTGGCAAAATGCAAGAAGATTGTTGTCGTGACGGGGGCAGGTATTTCGTGCTCTTGTGGTATCCCTGTACGTTACTTTACAATATTACGCGTCAACAACCGTCTGAATGCGCGTTTCCATAGGATTTCCGATCGACAGACGGTCTCTATTCTCTTGTGAAACAACAATACCCAGACGTCGTGTTGAAAGGGCGAGACCTTTTTGACGCGTCATTATTCCGCGATTCAACCTCGAGCGCGGTTTTCTACACGTTCATCTCTCAACTTAAACAATCCATCGACTCCGCTTCGCCCTCGTCCACTCATCGGTTTATCAAAACCCTCGACCAAAAACAGAAATTGCTTCGATCGTATACACAAAATATAGATGGACTTGAAGAAAAGGCTGGTCTTCTTGGAAGTTCAAGTCAACAAGCTAGGTCGAGTCCGAGTAATGGGAAGGGCAAGGGGAAGTTGAGAATAAAGGATGTGAGGAATGTGCAGTTACATGGTGATATTCATCGTGTGAGGTGTACGTTTTGTTCGGCAGAAATGCCTTGTACCGAGGAGCATTTGAGACAGTTTGAGAGTGGTATTCCGCCACCTTGTCCTGAATGCACGGATCGTTGTGAGTTTTTACGTCTCAAATGTGATTTTTTGTGCATATGACCGACACGTATTGTTTTGTTCTCAGCAGAAGCTCGTGTGGCACGTTCAGCTCGACCACTCAAAGTCGGTACTCTTCGACCTACCATCGTATTATACGATGAACCCCATCCACTGGGTGACGATATTGGGTGTATTCAATCCTCTGACCTCACACGAAAACCCGATATGCTCATCATCATGGGAACCTCTCTCAAAGTCCACGGTTTCAAAAAACTCGTCAAAGAGTTTTCTAAAACCGTACACGACTCTGCTCCCTCATCCTTCTCCACTCCCTCATTATCGTCCACGCCAATAAAGTCTAAAGCCAAACAACACGCCGGAAAGGTGATTTTCGTGAACAAGACCCCACCTGGGACTGAGTGGGATGGAATCATTGATTATCATGTCGTTGGGGAGACGGATAAGTGGTGTGACAAAGTTTTGGAAGACTGGAAGAAGATGAGGCCTATGGATTGGGAAGTCCAGAAAACTCTAGACGGTGAAATGAAGGTCGTGAAGGAGATCACGAATACGATTAGCATGGCTAAGGGCAAGGGTACGTTTTCGTTCATCTATTGTATCCATTGGATATATGCCAAATGCTCCTTTTCCGTGTTATAGGAAAACTTGAAGCAGGAGCGAAACGGAAAAAAGATATCTTTAACGAGGATCATTCAATAATCTCTCCATCCGCTCTTCCTCGCACCCGACCCCGACCAGCCACGCTATCAGCACCCACCTCGCCATCCAAACGTAGACTCAGTGGGAACCATTACTCGACTGACTGTGAACACAATTCGCCTACCAAGAAACGCGATGCAAGACCTTCACTTGCGAAAGAGAATATCGACTTTGAAGGCCGAGGATTATTATTTGGCGATTCAACGAATAACGCTCGTAATGTACCCCTGCCTGAAGACCGAGGTGATGAATTCGACCTAGGCGAGGTTAATTTGAAAGCTACTAGTGTGAGTGTCGGAGGTGGTGGCAGACCAAAGTCAAGGACGTCGAAACTACCAGAAGTGGTTCTGGACCTTGGTTCGAGGCCGAATACGCGGTTGCAGGTTAGGAAGAACTCGCGGGTTCTGAGGAGTGCGAGTGTGAAGGGGAGCTTAAGCGCGGCTAGCTGAAGCTCCTTTACAACTCTCCTGGATTTTGTTTGTCACTGCATATCCTATAGTTCGGACGGGGGATGCTTCCCCTTGTAGCATATCATTATTCGCTGTATGTATTAGTACACCTGCATTGCACAAACTCTGACACCGGAGATTGGTTTGAAACAAAGATGTATTCGAAAGCAACCTCTAAGAAAACCACACATGATAAGTGATACCGATACATGAGGAGAATAGACACGGAACCTGGGATAGAAAGTGCAAGGTAAGTCCTAGCCTAATCCGTGATGAGCTCTGATACACTCCAATCCTCGAAACTTCCATCAGGAAGGTATCTTCGGATGATGAGTGGGATTTTGCGCTGCGAGAGCTCTTTTATGGCGATTTGTAATGCGTCCGTCTCGCCGTCTAATGGTACAAGCACCGGCGCGTTCATACTACAGACATCCCGTCAACAACTTCGCGCCATAAACAATTCTCGATAGGACACGTACCTAATCTGTAACGCCCGCGTCCCCAACACTCTCGCCCGTTCATACTTGGTCAAATATGGTGTCGTAATCCGAACTTTATTCGCTTCCCTTTCTCCCGTCAGTCCTGCTCCACCTGCCGCACTCGGTTGTTCTTCTGCCTGCGCTTGTAGAGTTTCCCCGTTGGCCATTTCTTGATCTTGTTCTGGTTCGGCACCGTTCAAGCCCTCGTAGCCGTTGATCTGAACTTCGCCGCCTTCAACTGCAGCTTCTTCCCCTGGGATCTCGGACGCTAGCAGGTCATAGTTCTCATCCTATGGTTTCACATAAGAGGGGTATGTGAGTTCCAATTGAACGCGTGTGGAGAGGGAGAAGAAGTATGTACTAAGCCTTCGTCGAATCTAAAGTATATGTCAGCTCATGGTGTTCGTCTTGAGCGATAGAACGCGCACCCTCCAGCATCGTAACCATAGTCGTCGCCCGCACCGCCGCCGCCGTACTCGTCGTCAGACATTTTCTTTCGTAAAGGTTGAACGTCGACAAGTTAATTGGACGTTAGTATAAAAGACACGAGCAGAGATTTGATATCGGGCAGGCAGCACTGAAGCAAGAGTGAGTTAGGGCGCTTACAGTACAGAAATGACAAACGCCACAAAGCTTTTCGGAGTTTGAAAATCATCTTGATCTGGTTGGTTTCTCTGTTACGTTTCAAAGTTGACGTCTGCACCACCTGCATGGACCTACTTATACTGCATTTCCCTATCGATATCTCTGAAGGCTAGGCTTGAACCAAAGTGTTTGCAGCTGAAGCTGACGACGCTGCTCAGACTGGATGGACTTATAACTTGCTAAAGCAGCGACGGCTACTATGGCGGGACCGCCGAGGCTTCGAATTCTAAATGCCAACCTTCTAGCTCAGTGCAAATGATATCGTATTGAATTTCTCAAACCTTCCTCGGCTGTCACAATTTGACTCTAGGGCAGTGCGTCATCTGGATCTTGCTGCGATGCCCCTGCTCTGGGCTCCTCTTGTTCGTGAAAGGTATGTATGAAATTCCCGACAAGGAAGCTTCCCTCAGAGATCTCTTGCATCTATAATTACATTTGCAATCTATCGCAGACGAGGTACTGACAATTTTATGTTGCATTGCATATGGTTGCTTCTGCACCTAATTTACGCTCACGCCATTGGAGGGAGTTTATAGAACTATATCTCGTTGAACAGAGCAAGGTCAAGCTTGTTCATGGCTTCAAAGCTCTCGACACTCGTTGTCGACAGCAAACCCTGTCAACGTTTGCGTGACAATACTGACGCTTGAAGACTCTGGAGGTGTCACCAGCGCTCCTTAGAAGCCATTTCTCAACGTCTGGTAGCTTCGTGGCACGTCTGTCAATCAGAAGGGAACATAGCCCTATTTGGTCACCTCTCTGGTTGGTAGCATTGCTTATGTCGGCCACTCTGATCCGCCTCTCTCGAACGGTCAGTATGTCCAAAGACACTTCATCGAGGACTAATAGTGAAGCAGCACATGGAACAGTGTCAACGGTTGCAAATATAGCCCGCTAAAATTCAACGTCAGCTACTCTAGAAATCTTACTTTACGGATCGACCAGATGACCGAATACAGATCTATGCCAATAACTGGAGTTATGACAGGTACCTGAACGCAAAGCGCCGAATAGAAGATATTCCACGTACAGCTTAATGTCGTTCATGGAGATAACAATGTGGTATGTGCGATTACAAGTAGTAGAAGTCCGACATAGAGAGTGGGGATCAAGAAGATAACTGGATTTGCAGTGACATGGATGGACATAGATTCGCGTGTGCCGTTGACCCGCTGCTCTTGCCCCCAGGGCCACGCGAGCTTGTTGCTTTGCCGTCCGTTAAACCTCTTCCAGCCACCTTCCCCAATCTTCACCACAGTTCCTTCAGAAGTTTCTACGGTTTCCCAATCACGCATATATCTTTTGAACCCAATCACACCCATCCTCAGGTTCCCCCTCCACATATACGTCCTTACCATTGTTCTCCTTGTCCCCGTTGTCCCGTTGTTTTCGTACATTGCCTATCTGTTTATTCATTTTCTTGCGAACTTTTGATCTCTCATCTATGTCGCCTAAACACACAGCAGCACTACGTGCTTGGGGCACTCGTTATGCTACCCTCGGGAATTCTACCCCACCCTCGGCCAGTTCCCCCACTCGTTCACCCCCCATCTCTCCTCCTTCCACTCTCACCCAAAGTACAAACACATCAGTATCGCCTATTCCTATCCCCGCTTCTCAACATCATCTCGAAGGCACTACCAACAATTCTATTAAAAACGACAAGATGCCCCACGACGCCAGCATCTTTGTTGGGAGGTCAGTCACTTCATGGCTTCGAGATCAATGGCCATCGTTGTCTGATCTAATTTCCGTCTCTCAGCCTTCCTTCTAATATGGACCACATAGAGCTCGGTCGTTTACTTTCGGACCATCTCTCAGGGTACCCGCAAGTACAGACTGTGAAAGTTGTCCGCGACGCCAAAGGTGGCGTGTGCGCTTTCATTCAGTGCGAAGTCTGTATTTCATTTTCCATTACTGCCATTTTTAAGTCATTGTATGCGCTCGTAGATTTGAAACTGACGCGATCCCATTACAGGATGCTCCATCAGCCGCTCAGCTTTTGGACGCCTTCAAAAAGCACCCTCCACGAGCATTCCTTGGTCGTTACTTGCGTTTCGAGCCTGCCCGCGCGTTCAGGACGCTACTCATCTCTTATCGGTATGTCATCTATTCTTCACCCTTCTTTCCAATGTTCTTACTGTATACACGTCCTTGTCAACCAGAGCTCCAACAAGGTTTGAGGGAAGCGGAGACCCTCGTGAAGGTCAAACAGTCGAGCTCCCTGTCCATAATGCGATGAGGATCCATCGTGCTCAAGGCCAGAGGTACGACATTTCTTTCCCGCATTGGCTTAGTGCATCATTTATACATGCGCCCCTTGTTCATAGGTACATTGGAGTGACTTATGATGAGCTGGCCACGAACTTTGTTCTTCCTGTCCCGCCCGAGACCGCCGATGGTGTGAAGCCGAAGGAGGATGTCTTCAGCGGTGCAGGCATCCTGTTCGCACCACTTCAATATGATGATGAAGTCAGTACTCTGCATCATGCATAAGAGCTTCGTGCTAATAAGCATGTATTCCAGACTATCCGTCGGATGGCTGAAGCTTTCGGGCCTCTTGAATATTTCGGTCTCTTCACCGCTAGCACCGATGGTGTGTCACGTTTTCAAGATTATTACACTAACAGCTCATTGAGACTTCCTTTATCTCGTCATCGTAGGTAACGGATCTACTCAAAAAGCCCGCATATACCCACATAACGCTCGTCGATCTCCCTGTATGGATGAGAGTATCTGGGAGGTAAAATGGCGGCACAGGGATGACTGCGTCTCCGCTCTAACAGTAAGTGAACTTCCCAAACCGTTTCCCCTGAAAATGTCTTACTGTCGTTTCCAGACTTTGCGCAAAATAGTGCATATAACCATTACCTGGGCTCATCGTATGCCGAACGCGTCATCTGAAGCAGGGGTATTTGGTACTCCCACCCATTCTTCCAGCCCTCACTTCACCCCTTATTCCTCTCCTCAACATGCACGCACGCACTCCCACTCCTACAGCCCTCACCTTGGATACCAACGTTTCGCAATGGTGCCTGCCGCTATACCGCAGATCTACGCTGGACATCCTGTACCTGTTCCTCTTCGCATGCCCGGCGGGTCTGGGTCCCTCGATGGACTGTCACCGGCATCTCCGGAGAAATGGACGTTTGCTCATAGTACGCCCTTTTTGCAGGAGCCCACTACGTCTTTGGCTTCGTCTGGACAAATGACGACGTCTGATGCTCAAGCCCAGAGTCCACAGTGGTCCGAGACAGACTTCCCACCTTTGCGTGCTCTTGCCGGATTGATGGATCACGGGATGCGTTGGGCCGATTCTACTGAAGTACAGGAGGTTGATGGGTCGGACCATGAACCGAGCACTTCACCTTCACCTTCGTCTTCGCTCTCTGTCCAACCTGCTACTCCAGTTCCGCCTCATGAAGGCTCGAATGCAGATGATGAGGATGGTGGGGTAGTGACAAGTAGTCCCAGTCGTCTTCGCATCGAAGTTGATGACGGACAAGAACTCGCTGTTCCACCCACTCCGGAGTTCTCAGTTTCTTCTCTCACGCCAATTACGCCTCGGACAGCGACCTCCTCCTTCCCTCGCACACCCCAAAGTGCTCATCATACCGGATTCGACCAAGTCCACGTTGACGATGGATCTTATCGTGGTCCGGTCCAGGAGTTCCATACACCGCGGAAGGGTGGTCGTTTTGGGGTTTACGGGACGCAAGACGATGTCGGGTTTGGAGTTGTGAATAATCATGGAGGAAGGGAGCTCGATCCTTTGACTATATTCGTTGGTGGGCTTGAGATGTATGGTCCTCATGCGTGGGATGAGGAGAAGTTGAGGCGGATATTTGAGCAGTATGGTGAGATTGAGGACATTCAGCTTGTTCGGCCACGTGAGTTTCTTCGTTGAGCTGTGAATGTTTGGGGAGATGTTGACTCGTTGGCTTTGCTAGCGAGCAAGAAGTCTGCGTTCTCATTTGTGAAGTTTAGGAATGCTGAGGCGAGTAGTCGCGCTGTGGCTGCAGAAGTTCGCATTTCTCTGATCTTGTCGATTTGGAGTACGGACTGACGAATTCATTACGCAGCACAACCGAATCTACGATGGTCGTCAAATTCGAGTTCAGCTCCGAGACACTAACCCTCAACGCAGTCCATGGAGGTTTACAAGAGGCCGAGGCCGTATGCATCACTTCACTCCTCCACCGCGGTTGTACCACGGTGTGTCTAGTGACATGTATGGCGAAAGCACCCACGGATCGCTTGGCCTTACGCCCACTACCACTTCGGAGACCATAGTTGCTTCAGAGTCCAGTGGCACCTACATGAGTTCGGTTTCACCTGTCGCTGAATCGAAGCATCGTTCCTCCGGTTCCTCCGAATCTATACAGGGAAACTCTCAGTTCGAAGTTCAGAGAACGCAATCTGCGAATACGAACCCTTCAATTTCTACTACGCCTTCGTCAATGGCTTATCCAACTACGGTTGGTCCCGTTGCCCAGTATCCTATACCTCCTATGGGTTACTTCCCGCAACAGTGGATGCCCGCATATCCTCCTTCGTATCCGTACGGATTCCCGTTCCTGGCTGGGTATATGGGTTTTCCACCATCGACTACGCAGCAGACTTCTGGAGAGGGTCCTGCAGCGGGTGGAGCACAGGCTGCATGGATGGGAGCTAATAATATGTACAAGGTAAGTTTGCTCTGGTTATCTCGTTCGGTTTCTTTGATTGCGCCGAGGCTGATGTGTGATGTAGCCGATGATTCCGTATCCGCCGAATGGCGAGCAAGGTTATCATCAAGGACCTCCCACACAGCCTGGTACCCAACCTCCCGTCCGAGCGACAGGTTTCATTCAAGGTGAACATGGTACTCTCATTCCGGTCTACCAACCCGAAGCCTTGGACCAATATATGTCGGGATCACAACCAAACGCGCAGACAAGACAGGACGACAGCCCTCAGCCCACTCTTCCGAGTCAGGTGCAAGCCACCGCTGCCCCTACTATGTCTCACCCAATGCCTATGTGGCAGCCCTATCCACAAGTGCCTATGTATCCTTACATGTATCATCCTCCGTCGATGGCGCCTTCACCGACTCATCCAGGTCAGGCTAATATTGGGACGCCAGTTGCTGGGAACGGTAGATGGGTACCTAACCCTTCTGTTTTGCCCTATCCAGTATCTACCCCTCAGGCTCAACATCTGAGCCAGTCTCAACCACACCTTCACTCAACGCCACCTCCGTACGCTGTCCCCACGCCTCCGGCCGCGCCCTTGGGTCGCGCTCCACAGCATCGTCCACCGCCTTCTCCAAATACTGGTTATATCCCTGCATCACAGCATCAGGGTAGGCCTTATCAGCGTAGGCAGATATATGGTGGACACGGAGGGAATGGTCAAGGAAGGAATGATAATTTCAACCGTTCGTTTAACCAGGTCAATCGAGGTGCTGTGCGGCACTCGCCTAATCAGGACCATGGAAGTCAGACTTTGGTGCCAGCTTGGCGGCCAGTCCATCATTCGTGAGATAGTGTCAACAGTTCTTTTTTTCTTTCAACTTTGCTATTGCTTACCTTGCAGCTGTTTTTGAACCATTTGACCTATGTTGTAGTTTATTTAATTCCCCTTCGTGTTAATTACCTGTTATCAGATAACGTCTTTCGTTCTTCGCCTCTCATTCAAGATCTTTTCTATCATCGTCAATCCCCCTCATCTTTAGACCGTTTTTATTCGTATTATTTTGATCCTCGATATCTCCGCCCGTCTATAGCCCTTTCTATTCCAGTTTTGCCATTTCTCTCTCCGATTGAATGCTGTGTCGAGCATCCATAATAGGAAGCTATCGTTGGTGGGTCCGGGAATGCATAAAGCGGCACACGCAGTATGATCTTTGAATACTCTACTTTACATGGCCATGGTCTTTGAGACATGCAGACTTTGCTCATCGTGCTAATATCGTATGATAACAGGTATTGCAGATGAGATCGAGTCAACCTGACATCATACCTACGGATGAAGATCGCAGGGTCAGCCTAGTAGCCGCGTCCGCATCGGTTCCGTCGACTTACATATCGGAACGCTGGACGACCATGCTATCCTTCCCTACTTTCCCCTCACACTAGAGCACGAAGATAAGAGTTGCTCATTGACCTTGAAACTGAAACAGTATGGTACAATATACCTCGAAGAGTATACCTCTTGTCATTGTAGAAGGCTTTCTAGGACGTGCTGATGCTTCTCTCTGGGGAGGCTTCAAGGAACACTTAAACAAGGATACCGATATACCCAGAGACGTCATATTTGTAAGGTGACGGTCGGCCTTTTTTGTTCCCTTCATGTCGTTCCTCACAATGTGCTAGTGTCGGTCCAGTAAGCTCGTTGCACGACCGGGCATGTGAACTATTTTATGCTCTCAAAGGCGGGACAGGTAAGCATTTCAAGTTTCTACTGGTATGGATATCTGAAATTACCATGGATAGTGGATTATGGCGAAAAACACGCAAGGGCTAACGGACACGCGCGGTACGGCAGGATTCACGCGGAAGGACTCTATTCTGGTTGGTCGAGAGAATCGCCGCTACATTTCCTTGGTCATTCCATAGTAAGGAGGAAATTGCTCTTCTTTTTGGCTAAGACTCACAGTGGTTTTCAGGGTGGACCAACAATCATGAAGCTTCAATGGCTTATTTCTACTGGTTTCTTCGGAGGCTTGTATCACCCCGATATGCTTCTCTCCGTCACAACAGGTATGTTCATCGTTGGAGGTTGCGAAGTTACAATGTTGATACGTGTTTAGTCTCCGCGCCCTTTCGTGGCACGCAAGTGGTGTACTTGCTCGGCGAACGAACAGATACTGCACCTGCGGTGCGATGGTTATCTTTGGGAGATCTACTGGCCAAAGGCATTCACATTGGCTCTTATCTGGCGCCGTTGCTCCCCAAGATCCTTGACTTTCACACAGAGTCTCGATCCTTGTCTTTCCAGAAGTCGTCCTTCATATCGTTCCTTCAACAACTTTGGCGTAGCGACTGGGCGGAGGGAAGGGACGCTGCTCCCTTTGATGTTACTTTCCTGGCCTCAGACGAGCGAGAGGCCAATGAAGAAGGCGCTATCAACCCGGGAACATTCTACCGCAGCTATGCCGCGAATATGGTAAGTCGTTAGTGTCATCCTATAGGTACTCGTCACTTACGCCAAGTAGACTGTAAAGACTTCGGAAGAAAGTAACATCCACAAACCGTCGGCAGGACATGCGTTATACGCACCTGGACTCTACGCGACCTCTTACGCAATGGGGTCATTCGATTTTTCAGACTTGAAGCCTTCACCGACATTCATACACGATGTCGACCGAAATCCTTCGTATCACGCTAATGACGGGGTAGTCCCTGTCTTTTCGCAGTGGCATCCCCTTGATTGCGAGTAAGTCTCGTGGTGTTCAACTTTTTGGCTTAGTTCTATCCTTACGAGTATCCTCAGGTCCACTCATTGTCGGCATCTCGATATCGCTCCTGAGGAGGATACAATAGAACGCGGAACATGGCACGTTTACGATCTAGATGATGCCAATCACTTGTCAATTGCTCCATTTTGGTTCAACACATCACGGCAAACAATGTTCTGGAGAGAGATGGGACAGTGGTTATGGAAAGTAGATGTTGCTCAATGTATCTAGTGCTAATACTGTATACTTCATCCAAACGTCCCATATTGCAATCCAATAAGCTCGGCGAAATGAGGAGCTGCATCATGTCGGTCAACCTTGGCATAAATTGAGCAAGCTCAACCTGATTCATCATAATATCTTTTTACTGTAGCCTGAGCTCCTCCTGCATCTCGTTAGTAGCGTCGAGCGTAGAGAGCGTTTGCGGGCCTTGCTCTGGCTATTTGCGTTGAAGTTAGGGTTACACGGCAAAAGTGAGCGTGTCTGCCATCTAGGCAGAGTTCATGCAGACTGGATGACATTTGGGCAACATGTCAATGTATCTGTCCTGACGACAGGTTTAAGCTCTGCAGGATGAATTGACCAATCAGCGCCCAGGGACGTGAGCAGTCTGCTGGGGGACAGACAATAAGACATGTGTGTTGCCAAGATGTTCGTCATTCTGCATCGCGTCTGTACCAACGACAAGAAGTTTCTTGCGCATCGTCTTAACTGAGTTTAGCCGATGGGAAGTAATGTATTTCTGTAAAATCACGCAAACGATCCATTAACTGGCCAACGTCGGGATCGAACCGACGACCTTGGCGTTATTAGCACCACGCTCTAACCAACTGAGCTAGCCGGCCTTGAGAATAGTTTTAACGCGTAAAAATTATGTCGTTTATTAAAGACTGAAGTTCCTAAAAGACAGAGTTCTAAGTTCTGTCCATTGCGCCTGCATAACTCGACAACGTATCTGTTCCTCACTCGAGAATGTTCTTCATTGTCAGTGCTGACGTGCTCTTTGTGTCTCTCAATGTTCCTCTTTGACGCTGTCGAAATGTAGAAAGAACTCTCGCATACCATCCTCCTGCACCCATCATACTTTGGGCCGCGGATGCTTCAATACCTGGAATCAAAATTATATGCAGACGTCGAAGGAACATGCTCTGGTCAATTTGGCTACATCATCGCCGTCGTCTCGATTCTCGATATTGGGAAGGGGATGGTACTGAGTGGTAGCGGCCAAGCTGAATTCATTACTCGGTACCGCGCGATTGTGTTCAAGCCATTCAAAGGAGAGGTCGTGGACGGTGTTGTTAATAATGTCAACAAGGTATGCCATGATTGACTCTTTACATTCAGTTTGGTTTGACTTTGCGATAGATGGGATTCTTCGCAGACGTGGGGCCGTTGACAGTGTTCGTATCACATCAAGTTCGTGAAGCTATCTGTGCCTCTAATCATAATGCTCAATTGAGAGGGACTTTCTAGCTGATCCATCCTGATATGAAATTCGATCCAAATTCAAACCCGCCATCGTTTGCGTCGGATGACCAGGTATGGTTCTTTTCTATTCGTTCGCACTTACACCTACACTCCGTTTCAGATTATCGAAAAGAACACGAAGGTGAGACTAAAGATTGTTGGTACTCGAGTTGATGCCACAGAAATTGTACGTATATTCACGCCGTAATAAGCATTGGGAGTTGTGCTAAATTCACGCAGTTCGCGATTGGTACTATAAAAGAAGACCACTTGGGCGTGATTGAATAGTGCTTCCTTGGACTCACGTCTTTCATTGTTCTGCTGCTGTATGTATTTTTATTCGCTATCCTAGTTATTCATCAATCATCATGTCTGACAACATCGAGCGAGAGCGAGCCGTTTCCCCTTCTATTCTTGCATGGAGACAACTACAGTATCCTTAACTGTGAGTCAAGTCAGAACGCTAGAACCAACTTGAGATCTTTCGATCAGTAGGCGCACGTTCAATTGTCTGACCTCCTTCAGCTCAATCGCTTCACTCGCAGTAAGGTGAGCAGTGAATGTGAGCGTGTCACTGGTGCCATAATATTCATATACTCAAGGCCGAAAGCGACGGACTTTAGAAGACGTCAGAAGGTACGACGAAGCACATGAACCTAGTGAGCGAGATAGAAAAGCTTGATGACGCGTGATAACCCCGCGTTGCACTGTCATTTCCAATGCAAATATACGACGAATGTACCGACTATATTGCAATGAGATGAAGATGGCCCTTTTTATGAGAGCACATCTCAAGGTGATACCGCACGCGCCTCAACACCTCAGGTTTCAGACCCAACGGATAATGTCCCTCCCACTCCCACCAACCCAGAAAGGCCTCAGGATCTTTGGTAAATCCAAACCCGCAACGTTCCCCTCATCAAACCGAACGCCATTCTCCAACAATGCTACGATCAACCTCGGAACCGCAGCTGCCGTGCCATTCAACGTATGAGCGAACGGAATCTGGGTGGGTTGCTTAGGGTCATCGACCTGTTTTCGATAGCGAATGTGCATCCGGCGCGACTGGTAGTCTGTGCAGTTGGACGTGGAGGAAATCTCACCCCAGGAACCGCGTCCCGGCATCCACGCCTCCATGTCGTACTTGCGGTATGCGGAAGCGCCAAGTTCCTCAGTGGGCATGTCTAAGACTCTGTATGAAGTGATTGAGAATCGTGCTGAGGACGACGGATGCGCGAATGAAATCTCACCTAAATGGGAAACCCAATCCCTCAAAAATCTCGACCTGAATCTTTCTGAACTCCTCCATTATCTCATCACTCTTCTCTTCAGCAGTAACAGCAAACAATTCCAACTTGGTAAACTGGTGGACTCTATACAATCCCCTGGTATCAGCTCCGCGTGCCCCAGCCTCTGCACGAAAGGCCCTACCCAGGCCGACAACTCTCCTGGGTAAGTCATGGTCGTTGTAGATTTTGTTTGCGAACATCCCCGCGAGAGGAATCTCGGCTGTCCCTGCCAGAACGAGCTCGGGTGCATCTGAGGAACCAATGTTGGCGATTCGGTACATTTGATCAGCCTCCTGGTCTCGAGGATGGAACCCACATCGGTGTGCAATGTCTGCACGAATGACGTCCGGCACCGTCACTGGTGTAAAACCATATTTGCTAGCGATACTTAAAGCATAGTTGACAAGTGCGATTTCGAGTAAGGCGCCCTCATTAATGAGATAATACCACGAAGTTCCAGTGACTGTAGCACCGGCTTGGAAGTCCACAAGGTTTAGAGCACGAGCAATGTCAACATGATCCCTACTTGGGGAAGCAGGTATAGGTTCAGGACCATGGTGCGAGAGTACTGTTGCAACAGATTCAGGACCGATGGGAACTTCAGGATGTGTGTCGTTTGGCACCGCGATGGCAAGACGGAATAACTCATCGTCGATCTCCTCCAACTTCGCTTCCAAGTCAGTTATCTGGTCCTTCAAAGCTTTGGCTGCTTTGAGAGCAGTGTTCCTTGCCTCAGCATCTTTTGCGACTTCACGTATTCGATCCCCGAGTAAAGACCGTTCGTTCCGTTTGGAATTGAGTGTGAGCGTTAACTGTTTCTGGTGAGAATACAGCTTGTCGATAGCCTGTATCGCCCCAATAGGTAGAGACGCCTTTCGATTGAAGGCATTATGAGACTTGAAGACAGCATTATCTGCAATGTCGCGGTAATTTAGACGTGGTTTCGGGAGGTTAGTTCCAGAGGTAGAAGCGACCTCGGACTTAGCCCGTCGTGTAATGTGGCTCCCTATGAAAGTTTAGGCATTGAAAAACTCAAAAATCAGTAGAACGTACATCCAGAATTGGGATGAGGAGCACGAGAAAGTACACGGCGAACGCAAGACGCGACCGTCACGGTCGACATTCAAAAGCAAGCAACTCAAGTTTTTGAGGCATTTCGTCTGCTAACTCACCAGAGACCCCGAACACCCCTCACTATAGCATCCTGCCTTCCTTTTTCGTAAAATACTTTGCTCGTCTTCAACTTTCCATACCTTCTGGCCTTTGCCACTTGACTTCCTCTATTACAGTCAACTGAATCGAAATTAAGTCGTAGAAAGCAACCAAAGATGACTTCCTCACTACGAAACTCTCTCCACCGGAGGAACCATAAAGAACGTTCCCAACTCGCACACCGAGCCAAGTTGGGCTTCCTAGAAAAGCACAAAGACTATGTCTTGCGTGCTAGGGACTACCACTCTAAACAGGATAGGATAAAGAGGCTGAGACAGAAAGCGGCGGAGAGGAATAAGGATGAGTTTTATTTTGCTATGAATAGGCAGAAGACGGAGGTATGTTTTCGTATTTTGTCCTGCTGAAATGTCAGGTTGGGGTTAATCGTTGTGCTGTGGATATAGAAAGGTGTACATGTACAGGATAGAGGAAATGAAGCTCTGCCGGTAGATATCGTGAAGGTGCTGAAATCTCAGGATGAGAACTACATCCGTACAATGCGGACAGCTGGTCTCAAAGTGCGTCTTATTTACTTTCGCTGCCCGTCTTTATATTCGATGCCAACCATGCATCTCTATTACACGTAGAAAATCGACAAAATTAAGAGTCACCTCAGTGCCCTCGCTGACCTTGTCAGACCTACCTCCGTAAATGACGAAGACGAAACCGAAGAGGGACTCGATGACGCCGAGTTGGAAATTCTTCGCGAAGCAGGTATCATCACAGGACCTTCCACATCGACTAGGAAACAACGAAAGTTCCTGTCGAGACCAACGACCAAACATATCATATTCGCCGACTCTGAAGACCAAGCCCGTGAACTTGCTTCTGTATCAAGACAACGAACGAAAGACGTTATCGTGAATAATGCGTCAGACGAGACTGAAGAAGAACAAGACAAAGGTTGGAAGACCCATGAGATCAAGGGGAAGAAACAGAAGACTGCTAAGAAGCTGACGTCTGTATCTGCGGATGCATCATTGGAGGAACAACGACGGAGGGAAGCTACAGTGAGCCAATTCATCTTATCCTTCTTCGGGCATTCTCCAATCAATACTTTGATCGGCAGGAACATTGTTCACATCTCCTCAAAGAACTTTCCGCCAGACTAAAACGAGACCAACAACTCCGATATGCAGAACGTGAGCTGGAGATGCAGAAATTGCTCATGGGTAAGGGTACGTCTCGCAAACTGCGAGGTGTGGAGAAGGTTGAAGAAGATGGTGATGAGGATGAAGAGGACGATGATATGGATAGTGACAAGCGGAGAAGTAAAAAGGTGGATGAGAAGACTTGGAAGCCGAGAGTGTACAAATGGAAGGTTGAGAGGAAACGATAGTGTATATTGCAGCTGTAGGTTGAATGTGACATTCTATATTCATTGCTGCATTTGAACTTTGCTCACCGATGTCAGTGTCGTGTGCATTTCACAACGGCTTAGCAGCCTTCGAGGTGAAGAGGCATAGTGATATCGAGCCATACTAATATACACATCCTCATGCTAAATACTTGTCTCTAAATTCCACCGAAACCTTCTTCGCCTCGCCCTCAATCGGCAAACGGATCAGCAAACGGATCCTCTTCCTGACTCAACAACCCTTTCTTCGGGTCCTTCCTCACATCCACTTCATCATCATCCGACACATTCACATAATCCCTCCTAGAACCCGTGCTTGGCTTCCCATGTTGATGCTTACTAGCATACGCTTGAGCCGCAGATGTTGATGTATGGGCAGAACCAGATGCTGAAGCGCGGTTGTGAGTGTCTTCATCAGAGGATTCATAGTCGCTAAAGTCAGATAAAGAACCGTGTCGCCAATTCTGGTCCTCGTCTTCAGAGGATGAACGTCGGGTAGAGGGGCGGAGTGGGGGTGGTAGGTTCCTGAAATCATGGTCAGCTAGAAGCATAAATATGCCACGGGAAGAAAGACACACCTCTGCTCTGCACCTAAACTCCCGAAACTTAACTCCTGCAAATCCGGATGGACATATGTCTCCGAGCTAGCACTCCTGGGCTGCATGAACTCATCATCATCCTCGTACGTTGCACGGTCCCGTTCCTTGCCACCACCAGCTCGGCCAAGTGATCTTTGAACCGCGGCACGCTGTTTCTCTTGAAGTTTGCCCAGTTCGGAATCGTGGATCTTGACTGCTGCGAGTCCTTCTTGGACATCTTGGACATCTTTTTCGGTTACTTGCGGCTTCGAGAGCTATAAGGACAGACTTATTAGGATATTGGAAGATGAAGTTCGGGATCATAATTACCGTGTCATACATATCCAGAGCAGCAATGATGCGCTCGTTGGTATCAATGAGAGTTCCAATCATATCCTCGTTCTCCACCAGCTACAGTCAACAGTCGTTAGTATGACTGGCAAACGATGGTTTCCATCATTACGGACCTGTACATAGCGCACGATCTGCTTTCGTGCCACCTTGGCGTTCTGCAAACACTCTTGAACACGTTCGTTCGCTTGCAGGCTGTCGTGTTCAGTGTTAACGAGCTAAGAAATAGAAACATGTGGGTGAACAGAAAAAGAAGAGGATGGCGGTAGGACATACAGTGATAGCGTTTACAAGGTTATTGCTCGCCTGTGAGGCGTTGGCAATCGTAGTAAGGATCTGAGGTCTTTCCTAGGGCGTGAAAGTCAACAAAACGCAGTGAGGCGCAAACATAACTGACTGACCTGCTCAAAGTTGAAGGGCTTTCGCTTGTTCATGCTTTTAGCCTGTCTTCTGGCACCAGCTCTAGCTTTCTCCTTGGCTTCCTTGGCTTTCCTCTTCTCCTCTTCCTTTCGTTCCTTCCTCTCTCTCTCGCGTTCTCTCTCTTCCAATTTCCTCCTCTCATACTCGCCATGCGGATCCAAACCTGCTGCTTGCAAGACCGGATCAGTTGATCGATGTCGATTATATGAGTCTGCAGGTTTGCATTGTCTGTAGAGGTTAGACACGGTGGCCATGGAAGGGTCATCTTTAAATTGGGCATGCCATGAAGCGACTACAGAGAGGAGTCTTTTCCTCACTCTGGGGTCAGTTGTAGGGTCGTGGGCAATTGATTTGATGGCGTCGAGGAGTTGTGAGTCAGCGAATGAAGCTAGATGTAGTTCGTAGATGAGCTGCAAGACCCCTGTGTCAAGTGATATATAGCACACGAACTTTGGAATTTAGGACCTCCATTCTCTACGAGTGCCCTGAGGATCTACTCCGGGTGTAAAGATAAGCCTTATGAAGACGTGCGGGTTATGTACTAACAACAAGGGCTCGGTACTGTTGATGCGTATCACCATGCTTGAGTTTCTTTCTGATGGCCCTACTTGCCTCAGCAACACTATTAAGCCAGTCAATAAATGCAAGGTGGCGATTATTCGGCGATTGGCGAGTACACACCCTGTAGCTTGCATTTGTATTGATTCGACGATCTCTGGTATACTGCATGCCGTATTCGACGTAATTTAGCATGGGAGCTAGGCTACAAAATGAAAACCACGCACCCGTCGTACGCCTCCTCATCGTAATTCCTTGACGTCAAGATCTCTATCCATTCAGTGATCGAAGACTAAAGGCAATCGTCTTTACAATCAACTACACTTTCTCGCATTGGTTTGCTACATTTGCGATATAACTTACTCTAGGTTTCTCACCCGCAAAAGCGGAGTACGCCTGTTTAGCGAGATAGATAGCGGACATAGGAAAAGTGAAGGATCGATACAGGTTAGATGGCGGTAGGAGGCAAGTATAGATCGCCTATTTATGGGCATGACGTCGAAGCAATAGACTGTGGCTGTTGCTTTTGTATTGGCGCAGTGCTCGTATTAATTAATACCTTGCCCCGTTGACTGTACATGCTTACAATCCATGTAATAGAGATTAAGAAGTACTCAAATACTACAAACAACTGAACCCACATTTGAAATGTATCATAGTCGACAGAGGAACTTCCGCATTGAGTCATATCATGATGTTCATTGTTCAAGCGGTCGTTCGGCTACTGTTCACAACTCTGCCCTTACTTACCTCGTATCTTTCTGGTCCACCTCCTATCGCAATGAGAAACAGTTCTTCATATCAGTGTATATAACCAAGGCCGCACAAGCCAATCTATTCTGCTTATCTTTCATGGTAATGCCGGTCCGTGTACGCGATATAAAGCTCACATGAATGAATAGCGGCCTCCGAAAGCTTAAGTATTCTGTCTCCAGTGTGTATCTACTCTCGCGACGCTGTTGAGATGCTTTCGACTTGCTTGGGTCTTGCGGTGCTTTTGTCTACCTCCATTGTAACAGCTCATCATCACGAACAAGTCCTCCTTTCGGGCGATGACTCTCACTCTCATCCCAATTTTGATGATTCGAAATCACATCCAGAAACTTGGCTGAGCAAATATGGACCTCAGATTGACCAGCCATTCTCTGGTCCGCTCTCTTTTTCGCACCTACCCTATACTCGATGTCTCGAAGATGAATCAGCTCAATTCGACATTGCCCTATTGGGCATGCCATTCGATACCGGTGTGACTTATAGACCAGGAGCCAGGTTTGGTCCTTATGCTATTCGCTCGGGAAGCAGGAGGCAGAAGGAGAGCCGAGGATATACGATGTCTTGGGGAACCAATCCATACACACTGGGTGCGAAAATATTGGATTGCGGCGACGTGAGTGTTTGGACATAGAATACGCAGTATCCATGCTGAAAGCGGAGAATATTTGTTGTAGGTCCCGGTCAGTCCATTCGATAACGCGCTGGCAGTTGACCAAATGGAGGTCGCGTACTCCTCCCTTCTCGCGCGACCAGTGACCGAGAAAGGCCTTGCCATTCCGCTTTCTAACCGTGTCAGTCATCTTGCTTTAGACGGCAAGGAACACCCTCGTATAGTTTCGTGAGTCATTTGTCAATATTCGTTAGCCTGCCATGAATTCTCATAAATCTGTCTTAAGGCTTGGTGGTGACCACACAATTGTCCTCCCCATCCTTCGATCTCTGCATAAAGTTTACGGCCCCATTTCTGTTATCCACTTCGACGCCCACCTAGACACATGGGCAGCTTACCCTGGCACAAGTACCGAACAATCCCGCGTCACTCACGGGACGTTCTTCTACTTGGCTAAAGAGGAGGGCTTAATGAGTAACCACAGTATACATGCTGGGATTAGGTGCAAACTTGCTGTACGTATCTTGGGATCTGAGATGAACATGAGGATAGTGACCTGTTTGTGTATAGGGAATCGAAGATTTGAAGAACGATGACGAAGTCGGGTTCCAATTGATATCTGCGGACGATATTGATGATCTAGGTGTCAATGAGATCATCCGACGGATTCGTGAACGCATCGGAAACACGCCTGTTTATCTAAGGTATGTGCCCAATCCGTAGAAAACTCATCCTAATGCTAAATTAAATGTCATCTATCTTAGTTTGGACATTGATGTTATTGGTACGTATACAACGGTAATTTAGAATGCATGAGATTCATGGTCGATCTCTTTCACAGACCCGGGTCTCGCGCCAGCTAGTAAGTCTCTGAATTGCCCGCACACCGAGCTCTCGAACTGACGTTTCCGCTCTAGCTGGTACTCCCGAAGCGGGTGGATGGACCACTCGTGAAGTCAAACGAATCATCCGAGGTCTCGCAGGTCTCAACTTCATGTACGTCATGTCCACTCCCCTTGCTTCGTTAACGTATCATTTCACCCCCGACAGTGGTGCAGATATAGTAGAAGTAGCACCAGCCTACGATAATGGTACGTCTTTTATTTCTGCAACCCATTAGACAACCGGATAAGTCAGATCACTGAAACTCTTGCTGACCGTAGCGGAGATCACGGGTATTGCAGCTGCAGACATCGTACACGACTTCTTGTCCATGCTCATGGCTAAGGAACCTCCTAAGCGAAGTGCCGGGGCTTGGGTTCCTGCAAGGGACGAGCTCTGAGACTAAGTAACAAAATGTATCACAAAGAGGGAATCCGATGACACAATAACATGCTTGATTTGTTTGAAACCGCTGCATCTCTCGCTTTCTGAAGCATTTGGTTTTGCTTTACATTATCCAGGTTCCGAGACGGCTTGGCCGTCCATCTCCCTCTTACAGGTATGATCGCATATTCCCTCTTGGTCTGACACTGACCATCCACAATATTGAGTGCCAGTGTTGTCAGGCACGGTGCAGGCGATCCGAGGGACGCGAATATGGCATCTACATCTTCCTTGAATCGGTTATATATTGTCAAGGAGGTCGAATCTAGGTGCATGCGCAAGCAAGTCTAAGCCGTGGAGGTATTGAATTACGGCAACACTTTGTTGGGAAGTCGTATGTTCATAATTGGTGTTAGCTCTTCTGTCATAGTGCATATCATGTATATCATGAAATGCGCATTCTCGCTATCCTTTTTCATATAGGCCATGCCGGTTCCGTCGTCGCTGCTCAACTTGAAATCGCGGAGTTGATTCTGCACGTGATCATGTCTTGTTGCACTTAAATGGGCCCGCACGTCTGTGGCCTTTCAGTTCTTTACCTCTTTCATCCATTTTATATCCTGACTCAACAACTCTCAACCTCCTATATATCGTATCCTAGTGATCAACAGCGACACAATGGCACCCGTGACGCGCTCGAAACGCAGCCATCCAGTTCAAAACGAACAAATAGACGAGTCGCCACCCAAGAAACGTTCGAAATACTGCTACTCGGATGATGAGGCGGAGGGGGATCTCTACATCCCCAATCCCTCTGATTCCTCATCACTCGCAGTACCTCGTCGTCGAAATGTGCGAGGTCGACGAGGAAGTCTACAGGAACTACCCAATATGCCGATGGATATCATTGACGAGGTATGTCCCATATTTCGGGTAGAATCGCGGGTTGATTGGGACTAACGGGAACTCCGTGAATTACTTACGTAGATTTTCTCTCACATGCTTTCCGGTGACTTACTTACTCTTACGAGAACTAGCAAGCCGTTTCGTAACCTTTTAATGAGTCGCGAGTCTGCTCCTTACTGGAGGGCCGCACGAAGGAACGTTGAAGGCTTGCCTGACTGCCCTAGATTCCTTACGGAGCCAGAATATGCGAGCCTATGTTTCGACTCATTCTGTCATGTGAGGTGCAATCGTGATTTTCACAATGCTGAGGGCTTAACAATGACGATTATAGAATTGTTTTGCCCCAAATGTTCACAATGTCTTATGGTACTTCCAGGTTCGATACTGCAAGAAGTGTCAGGATCCAGATGCTGGGTATGTTGTAACCTCTTAATATGCTACGTTTTTACTCACAGCTCCTGACAGCGTTATGGTGGATCGAGCAAGGGACTACTTTGGAACAATGCTCCCGGCTCTTGGTTACAAGATAAAACAAGGTGATGCTTTACCGGCTGCTATGACTGTCTAGTATTCCTCACTCTGCGCAGATATAAAACAACATCGCTATCATGCGTACCGGAATTCCATCCCCGGCATGTCGTACCAGTTAGCTGACATAGATGCCGCCAAGACTGAGTACAAGGCATGTAAGACTGAGGAGGAAAAAGCGAAATGGCTCACCAGACGTCGAGAGTCCCTTGAGGAAGTGAAAAAGGTGTGTTCCGTCACATTTGATGTTCTACACGCATTCACAATGGCAACAGTGGGCAGACGCTTGCGACCAATGGTACAAGGCTCGTCGGGAAGCTCGTTCGGATGAAATAAGTCATGTCAAGCAGACCAGGCTGGCAGCGTGAGTAGTTTCTCGTACAACATTCTGGTCATTCAATACGTTACGCGTAGGGTTATTGCGAACTTGCGAGAGATGGGATGGGGTGAAGAACTTGACCATATGGCTTCAGCGGAACGGCATCCACTATCTACCTTACAGCAAGTGAAGCAATTGAGGCCGCTCACAGACCGAGGTCCGTTACTCGAATTATCGTTACTTGAACCATCTAAAATGACTCATGCCGCACAGCATGGGCCAATATGAAGGACGCTGTAGTTACCTTCATGCAAGAGACAAAGAAACTCCGCCTCGCAATGGCTCGAAAGGCTCTTTTCAAATCCCGGATCTCCGCTTTGGGGGCCGCTTCAGACGTTTTTCGAAGAGACTTTGGTCAAGTCTACCCTTCTCTTCGTGAACTCGCGTCTTTCCCCGAGGTACAAGCTATCATTGAATCCCCTGCTGAAGTGTCTATCACTGTAGCTAGTTTCGATCCTCTTGGAGAACTTCTCCCAGCTCTTGTCTTGCGCTGGCAAGATGTCATCAAACAGCGTGTCCTGGAACATCTCCGACGCCATGTCACCTTCGCCGTTTCCGACGATTTTGATATTTTCAAGATGGCTGCAACTGCTACTTTTGCATGTGATCATCCTGGATGCAGACTCGAAAGGCTTTCAACTTTTCCCAACATACTCACCCACAGCTGTTTCAACAAGCCAATGCCTCGGGATGATGCCGATGCTGATTGGACCACTGAATTGGACTACGAAACGCGGGTGACTGCAACATTAACCAGGAACTCTTGGTCTGCATATTACCTGGAGTTTCCGATGCAGTTGGTAGAGTACGCTATACGCACTTGTGGAATGGATCCCTCGAAGGCTACTATTGAAGAAATGGACGAGGCCGCTACAAGATTTCGTTGTGTCTCCCACGGCTGTGAAGGTGACCACGTCCGAATGCTATTCTCTTGGAGAGCTGCGGCAAGTGTATCAGCGACTGTATCAATATCCGATTTTTGTTGATTGGATGGACCCCTTACTTAGGTCGAACACATGTACTGCAAACATCATTACTGGAGAAACGAACCGCAAAAGCTTGTCGAAGCAAAGCCCGAAGAAGCCGCACAGATAGCGCACCTCGAGGTCGCCGCTCAAGAAGAGTTGTTTAAGCATGGTTGGGTTCTCCATTCTTGCGCCCACTGCCCCGAACAGTGTTGGATAGATGCCAAATGGAAACTACAAAATCATTTGCGATCACGGTCTGTTATCCCTGTTTTCCATTTCGAACACTTAAGATCTTACTCGTATAAATTCAGACACGGAGTTGACGAACCAAATGATACGGACATGATCCTCATCAGAAATGGTTCCCTGCACAACGCCCCCTTCTACATAATCTCAAACAAAGTCAACAAAAGGTCTCGCCAAGTTCACCGCGATGCTAAGTTAGCTCTGAAAGACGGTCGCGCTGTCGTTGGGAAACTCAGCACTTATCGCTGACACCCCGTAGTTATCATTGACTACATTCAGCTCCGATAGTTTAGCACGTCCATGTCGTATTTGGTTTAATGTATCTCTCCATATCGTCGGTCTATAGAATATATCCGCATTGCCTGTTCAATAGCTCATCGGGCAAACTGCTGTCCTGTCCATCGTTTTCGCTCGCTCATGAATGGAATGTCTTATTGTCACGAGCTCTGATCAATAGAAAACACAAATGGTACTTTGGTTGCTTAGAAGCCCAAGAACTCATCCCTGAAGACTATAGTGGGTTCTTGTAGCCCGCCAGATCATTCTCTAGCAACATTGCTTTCGCCCAGCCTGGCAAAACACAGATCTGACATAGTGTCAACTTCAAAATCATCCTTCTGCCGATAAGCAACTCTTTGCATGTTGAACTAAGAGAGATGCGGTGAGTAATATAACAGCCGGTGTTCGAAGCGAAGGGGGACATACAAGGATACGGCATCCCAACACTGAGCCCAAGGATAAGGTCAATCTATCGCAGTAAATTTGTAAACAGTACTGCATGCAACAGTGGCAGGGTCTTACGAAGGAAAGGCAGTAAACAGAGAAGGCTGATGACAATCAGGTCAGTTTGTTTCAACGAATGCCAGCCGGGAAAACGCACCCTTGCAAATGCCCATACCGTACAGTTTATCAAGGCCACGGCGAGCATCCCTCCAAAGAAGATGAAGGAATCACGAAGAAGCACAATCATCAATTGGGGAGTTGTCGACGGGTCACCCGCGCACTGCACGCATTTGATCAAGGCAAGAATGCCTAGAGAACTCTCAAAAGTCAAAAGAGAAAACCAATACGACCACGCGTATGTCAGAGAATTCACCGCAAAGCATCCAGCGGTGATCGGAGGTGGGAATTCAACCGCTGCTCAAAACAGTACGATTAGCATGCACCTCGCAGACAATTTCTTGTGGCTTCACGTACTCTGCATCTTCGTCGTAACGATATACAGTATTGTCAGTTCGACGATTGACTTTGCCACTAGCAAGGAGAGTAGTGCAGCGAGTAATCGTCTATTACTGTCATACATGGCGTAGATCCTCAAGACGAGAATAACTGCTCTTCAGATCAGACGTGAGGGGTCAAATTCATGAATAAGTATAACAACCCACTATGAGTAGCAGTAGAAGTGACGAAGCCTACGCCAACCCAAAGATGATACCAAGTGGAACATCTACAGAAGACCAGCATCAGCCTAGGTGTCTGCATCCATGCCTACGAGTGAAAGCCGCTCACAACTTCATATGGTAAGCGTTTAGGACGTTATGACAAGTTTGAGCTGTTATCGTACTTACCCGAATAGAAGGCGCTTGAAAGGAGAGAACTGAGCAAGTCAGTTAGTCACTATCACCTGCTATCAACATGAGGTCTCACTGATATTGGCAAGTCTGTGGTGCGACGGTTCATGAGATTTTACAAGGAAACCGCTACCGTTGAGTTCACCTACAGGAAGTTAGCAAGACTATCAAGGGAATGTAGATAAGTGATTGCATTGGTTGCCACGGTGTGGATAGACCCACCTAAAATATCGTAGCTAAATTGTAGCCGTTAGCCATAGATATGACATGAATGTGTGGGCCAGCACGAACCAAACCAAATAGCACATGCCGCCAGGCAAGTGTCTGAAAGTTCCAAAAGTATTCTATCTCTTGATCAAATGTGAGGACTGCGATGCAATTATTGACATGTTAGTACAACGAGAAATAGCACACTACGCACCGTAATCATAACAAAGTAACACTAATGACATGACTAAACCACGTCATCAAGACCTTGCAATGAACAGAAATGCAGAATAGACGGACTATAAATCGACCGGAACAGCCGTGCATCGGACACGAATACCGGCCATTGCTCATCGTCAATGTGCAGCGTAGACGGCATCATATCACTAAGTGCAAGGGAAACATGTTAAGTGCCAGGAAACTGGGAGCTGCGGTATATAACAAACCGGCCTAAGCTGTGGAGATGGACAGGCATCGCATCCCTCATGGTTCGCATGACTCGTTCTGATGACGATAAGTAATGTATGTGTGAATAGACAGACAGAATATAGACAGACAGAATAGCTGAAAGACGCTAGGACTGCACGCTGGCTCTCGTGAATGAAATATATCCATGCAAGATCCGCAGCGCTCGAATTCGAGATGCTTACATATGGCTGCACTGATCAAGATCACTGAATCCGGATAGTAGTTGTGATAACGTCTATGGGTCCTATACAAAGAAATCATTTACAGTAAACTGCCACGAGCAACATATCAGTCAAAAAAGAACGTACGTGAACGCGATTCATCATACATCTTGACGACCAGAAGGACAAGGACAAAGTGAAGGTGGTCATGACTCGAAGGTAGAAAACGATGTGAGGGTATCCACAACAAAACCATTAGATTACAAGCGAACAGTGGTAGGAATGACAGTGGAATGCAAGTAAATATGTGGAGTGCGTCTTTTGCTTACAATCGAATGTCCTCACAGATAGAGATAAAAACAAAGCGAAAAAAAAACAAGAGTATGATGTCCACTAGCAAAAACAAAGACCCAAAGGACATTATCAGTGCTTGGTTCCCCACGCACCAGGCGGTTGAGACGTCGCAGCATCATACATCGGTGGACTATCCTCATACTGCGGTTGTTCCGGAATCCCAGTCGGCAATGTCATAGTGCCACTGGGTGGTCTAGGACCTCTAGGGCTCGACGCTACTCCTCCGGATCTTTGTACGTCTGTATTGATCGATGGGGGTGTAGGTGCGGGCATTGGTGGCGTGCTAGTCTGCTGAGGGTAGTACGCGCTATAGGGATCGTATTCTCCCTGTGTATGGTTAGGAATGACGTTCGAACCATATCCATCTCCACCAAGCGTGTAACTTCGTTCTGGGTATGTGTTCTGTCTTTGGGGAGTGTAATATGATGCGTTTTGTGGGGGAGGTGACTGTGGATTTGCGGGATACGCGGAGGAAGGTGACTGAGCGTGAGGACTGGTCATACCACCCATGTACCCTGTGCTGTTGTACGTTTCCGTATTGACGACTGGGTTAGCTTGACCGTATGGGTCAGCGTAAGCGGAGTATGCGGAAGGATATTGTTGATGAGTCGCTGCGGAGTGATCTGAAAAAAATTAAAGAGAAGCAGCATTGTGAGGAACCTGCCTGCAAGGGGTGCGACACCACTGAATTGGACTTACAGGTTGTTCCTCCGGCTGTGTGCCCATACGCAGCACCAGATGCAGCGCTCGGGTATTGGTCGTGTCCGTACTGACCACCTGCAGACAAATAGCCAGCACCGGCGGCAGCACCTACAGCTGCCGTGGAAACAGGTGGGGGAATCGTAGGTATCGGAGGTGCAGGGGTAGTAGAGTATACCGAAGGGGTGTATCCAGAGCTAGTAACGGTATGTCCGCTCGCTTGCCTATGTGGTTGCGGTGGGTATGAGTTATTTCCTTGGTTAGGTCGACTATTGTAATAATCATCAACTGCACGAGTACCCGCTGGAGCCTGAGCATAACCGGACTGTGAGTTTGCAGGTGGTGAGGCACCTTGCCTAGCATAGGCAGCAGTGCCAGCACCAATACCAGCTTGTCCGTTGTAAGGAAGGACTTGATGTCCATCATCAGCGTATTCTTCGGGATCGCCCTTTGTCAAAGGTTGATGCTCGTATTCCTGGAATGCCGGCAACCCAACTTCGCCCTTCGCTTGCCTTGCCTTACGATCTGCCTCAGCCTTGATAGCGTCCATCCGGACCCGTTCGGCATATCCATCCTCTACTGAAGGCTTATTCCTCCTCTTATCCTCATCCCTCGGCCGTCTACTGATGCAACACCTGCCAAAGCCATAGAAACAACCAGCAAAGAACAGGCAGATCCATGCAGCAAGTGTTAACCAAAGGCCTATGCCAATGCTTGCTGAGCCGCCAGGGATAGCATTAATCCTAGCTTTAGCAAGGAAGAAGAAAGCAATGTCGAAGATAAAGGCGAGCATAGCGACCGCAGCAGCGAATCCGCTAACGCAAGTGCTACAACAAGTCATTGTAAATTCGCGGACATGTGCAAGGAGCCCAAAGGCTGCGGATATGGCGGCAAGTATGAGTGCGACGGCATGGAGGAAGAGAGCGTATGTTATCCATTTGACGATGACAGAAGGTATTTGGATAGGTAAGTCGTTGCCTACGAGTCCGTTGATGTCTGCGATAGCGTCTCCATTCAACGCAAACGCTGGCGGCATGGACTGTAGAGAACTCACCCAGCTGATAGCCTACACTCGGTTTGGAACATGTTGTACCATTGCCCAATTCAAAGCAATAACCAAATGTGCCGAAGACAATATTTCCACCGATGTTCTCCTGATTTAGCGATGCCTTGAGGAAGTAAATACTCTTCAAAAACGGCGCAGAGAAGGTAACGAGGGCGAGCAGGATCGTTGCTGCGAGCGTGACCAGGAAACCTGGGGTAGCTGGTCGTAACCAACCCATAATAGATAGTGGAAAGTTGGACGCCTGGCGTCGAGTGCGTCAAGGACTGTATGATACACAAAATGAAGTGAAGGAGCGGGAAGCGTTTTGAGTTTTATGGAAACGAGGTGGTGGACCTCCCACAGCTTGAGGCGGTGAACCTTGCCGTGAACTCACCGCAACTGTGCAGGGCTTCTACTCCCGTCACGTCACAAGTCACAAGCCTTTCAGGAATTGTATTCAGATTCAATAAACATTGAAATGACCTTTGAAAGAGCTTTGAATGTGTTTAAAAGTCATTAGAATGATATCACAAAAGATTGATACTGATTCGTTGCTACACATGGCCTGTTGAGACGGTATATTCGACGATGGGATCTATTTTTATCGATCGACTGCCTGCACTGCCTTCGAACGTTTGAACGCCTTCGCTCGGACTTGATGCACACCCAGTCGGGGAACCACCCTCTCGCAAATAAGACTACCGAGCGCAGCTGTCATGGTGAAGTGTCGTTATGACACGCAGTAATCCTATGGAAGTCTACATAATTCTCCACCCGTGTGCTCTGTGAACCAGTGCCAAAATGATTTGTTCTTACAATCAATGTTGGCAGAAAGTATTCTTTGAAACCTTCATCAATTAGACTTGTCCCCAACCAGCTTCTAGAGCTCCTTTGCAAGCAAATCCGAAACCGGTTAGCTGGATATAGTACTCTCACTACTACCACGCGGTCTGGCTCAACCTCGAGGCCATCTCGCACCGATCTCCATGAAATGTGGCACTCTAAGAGACTCTAAGGTGCACCCCCAGACTGGCAAATAATGCAGAGTAAACTGTAGGAAATCAGTGGAAGATTCTCGACAACAATCCCGTATGTGAATACAAGATGTCAACCGTACTTACCTGGGAAATATGCCCTAATGACCTCGACCTCTGTAATTCGACTTCCACTCATTTCGTAGGAGCCGCGAGGAAAATATACTCAGCATGTGCATCTGAGTGTTGTTTTCTTGATTGCCCTAAGCCTTCCGCTGCCTATGTTAAGCCTAGAAAGCCAAGTATCATTTTCTTTATTCTACGTGTCTTGTCCGCTTTGTTCTGGTATATCACATCTTGCATCTGAGAGATGGGCCAGTCAGAGAACACTGGTACAATCATACGGCTCAGAATTATCCGGAGCTGTAAATGACGACGGTGTATGGAGCTATAAAGCGTACTTATTCAGAGTTGGAGCCGGCGGTTACACACTGCAGTGAGGAGGCGGAGAGAAGTCTTTGAGTTCGTTTTGAGGGCTTGCGGTGAATACACTCTAATTATAATCGCCGTAGTTCAATGTTGCGATCGGCGTTTATGCCTAATCCAGCTACCTTTCCCGGGAGGATTCAGTGTTGCAATGTTGTTGGGTACGTCCGTCCGATGGTGCTAAAGATCGCTCTGGCAAGTAGCAGACGTACGCAGTCACAGAGAATAGAGCGATTCATCTTCAGACTACGAACGCCATAAGAGAACATACATGCCCTGCTGCGTCTGACCATTCTGTGTCGTTCTCGTAAAGTCTACAATCTTCTCTAAAGTGAACCCATTTTTCTCAAATACCTTTCGACTACCTGCATTACCCTTGAAGGCTTCTGCTCGAATGAGGTGTGCACCCATACGGGGGATCATCCATTCGCTTATAAGGGTTCTAAGTGCAGCAGTCATGATGCCTCGTCCGTGATGAGAGGCAGCAAGATAATCTATACGTTCTCTATTAGCAAGATACGGTGAATGAGTACAATCATACTTACAGCCAATACACCAGGCAATTTCTGGATCACCAGCGAGTCTTTGGGAGTTCTTCTCTATTAACCTCTCCTTTTCAAACGAAGCCTCTAGATCCGGATAACCACAACGGTCCACACCAATATCTCCCAAAAACACTTCCGTTCCGTCAGCTCGGACTTCTCTTAGAGTCCTAACAGGACACCCGCCGACAATGATCGGAGAGGCCTCCGGATCTTTCTTCGCAGCAAGCTCTAGCTCTTCCAAGAGCATATCGCAGTCACTCCTGAGTGAAGCTAGCCATTCGTCGGCGTGACTGTCAAGGTAAGGATAAGGCGGCCCCGAGAGCCATTTGTACACCGAGAAATCGTTCAGATTCTTGACGATTTCTGGAACATCGCTCAGACGCGGAGGAGTGATTATGATGTTTTCGTGAGGACTCGGAAGCTGGAGGTATGGTTCCCTAGTCTTTGGGTTGACTCGAAGTGGATAGAGTTGCGGGTGCGCCATAACTTTAGGGACCGATGTCAAGGTGCAAAAGGAAGAGTCATATCAAGTCATAAACAGCTATTTCACAGGTCCCGACAGCAGAGTTATTTTGATAGAGAAACCATGTGTCCAGCTTGAGCGCACATCAGGATAGAACGGTCAGTAGAGACAAAAGGTGATTGCACCGAGTCATGAGGTTCTTGGCATTGAGAAATCTGGACTATTCGGACATTGTCAACATTCACAAAAGAGAGTCGATAAGAGATATTTTGAGTCAAGAGCTGGAGTGAACGAGCGGAAAGTAGGGTGAAGGATAGGGTGGGTGCGGGACCCAAGTTATTTAGGACCGGCCCTGAACTCAATCGATAAGCAACTGTCCACCAAAAACTTTCGTCTCACCCCTCAAGAGTTTTGCGGCCCCGGTGTGCTCGTTGTACTCTCTCACTTCCCTCCTACTTTTACCTGCGATCTCTCACTGAGTCGCAGAGACCTTTCTTCTGTATCAGTACCACTGTAAAAGCTAGTCGCCATGGTGTAAGTCTCTCGAAGATTTCCTTGCAGGTCGATGGACTAAATAATCCTTTTTTCATGGCAGTAACTTCACCGTAGGCAAGTATTGCTTTACTGCATTATGTACTCTATATCGAGGACCTTATGTCTAACTGTAATGCAGGCCAGATTCGGGAGCTTATGGACCGCCCGACAAACATTCGTAACATGTCCGTCATTGCTCACGGTGCGCATCCTCCTATCGACCGCATACATCCACCTTCTGAACCTATTGTATGCAGTCGATCACGGAAAGTCCACCCTCACCGACTCCCTTGTCTCCAAGGCCGGTATTATCGCCAGTGCTAAGGCTGGAGACATGCGGTTTACGGACACAAGGGAGGACGAAAAGGAGCGTGGTATTACTATCAAGTCTACCGCCATCTCCATGTACTTCGAGGTCGACAAGGAGGATGTCGGCGCAATTAAGCAAAAGACTATTGGTGAGTATCTCGATTACGATCGCCGACCTGGTCGCTTGCCTTGTGTAATTATTGCCGATGCTGATTATCTCTCGCTTGCATAGGCAACGAGTTCTTGATCAACTTGATTGACTCTCCCGGTCACGTCGATTTCTCTTCAGAGGTCACAGCCGCTCTCCGTGTCACCGATGGTGCCCTCGTTGTCGTCGACTGTGTTGAGGGTGTTTGTGTCCAGACCGAGACTGTGCTTCGCCAAGCTCTTACCGAGCGTATCAAGCCCGTCGTCATTATCAACAAGGTTGACCGTGCTCTCCTCGAATTGCAAGTCGACAAGGAGGCGCTCTTCCAGTCCTTCCGTCGCACAATCGAGAACGTGAACGTTATCATTTCTACCTACCACGACGAGACTCTTGGTGATGTCCAGGTCTACCCCGAGAAGGGTACCGTCGCTTTCGGTTCCGGTCTTCACGGCTGGGCATTCACCCTCCGTCAGTTCGCCAGCCGATACTCCAAGAAATTCGGTGTTGACAAGGAGAAGATGATGGCCAAGCTCTGGGGTGACAATTACTTTAACCCCGCTACACGCAAATGGACTACCAAGGGTAATGACGCCGACGGCAAGCCTCTTGACCGTGCCTTCAATATGTTCGTCCTCGACCCAATCTTCAAGATCTTCGACTCCGTTATGAACTTCAAGAAGGATGCCATTGGCCCCATGCTCGAGAAACTCGACATCAAGCTGGCTCAGGATGAACGTGATCTCGAAGGCAAGGTTCTTCTCAAGGTCATCATGCGCAAGTTCTTGCCCGCTGGTGACTCCCTCTTGGAGATGATTGTCATCAACCTCCCCTCCCCGGCAACCGCTCAACGCTACCGTGTTGAGACTCTCTACGAGGGTCCTATGGACGATGAGTCCGCCATCGGTATTCGTGACTGTGACCCCAAGGCTCCCCTCGTTTTCTACGTCTCCAAGATGGTGCCTACCTCCGATAAGGGACGTTTCTACGCCTTCGGTCGTGTCTTCTCCGGTACCGTCCGTGCTGGACCGAAGATCCGTATCCAGGGTCCCAACTATGTCCCCGGTAAGAAGGACGATTTGTTTGTCAAGTCTGTCCAGCGTACCGTGCTCATGATGGGTCGTTATGTCGAGCCCATTGAGGACTGTCCTGCTGGTAATATTTGCGGTCTCGTCGGTATCGATCAGTTCTTGCTCAAGAGCGGTACGCTCACCACCTCGGAGACTGCGCACAACATGAGAGTCATGAAGTTCTCCGTCTCCCCCGTCGTCCAGGTCGCTGTCGAGGTCAAGAACGCCGCCGATTTGCCCAAGCTCGTCGAAGGTCTCAAGCGTCTCTCCAAGTCTGACCCTTGTGTTCAGGCTTGGATCAATGAGTCCGGTGAGCACATTGTCGCTGGTGCTGGTGAGCTGCACTTGGAGATCTGCTTGAAGGTCAGTTGCTCTGTTTACTTCTATCCGCCATCAATCATTAACTTCTTTATTTCAGGATCTCGAGGAGGACCATGCTGGTGTTCCTCTCAAGAAATCCGACCCTGTCGTCGCTTACCGTGAGACTGTCAAGGCTGAGTCTTCCATCGTTGCCCTCTCCAAGTCACAGAACAAGCACAATCGTCTCTATGCCAAGGCTCAGCCCATCGATGAAGAGCTTTCACTCGCCATCGAGAGCGGCAAGGTCACCGCCCGCGACGATTACAAGATTCGAGCCCGTGTCCTCGCTGACGAGTTCGGATGGGATGTCACCGATGCCAGGAAGATCTGGTGTTTTGGTCCTGACACTACTGGCCCTAACCTCCTCGTTGATGTTACCAAGGGTGTGCAGTACTTGAACGAAATCAAGGATTCGTGTGTTGCTGCCTTCCAGTGGGCAACGAAGGAGGGACCTTGTGCTGAGGAGAACATGCGTGGTGTCCGTGTTAACATCCTCGATGTTACCCTGCACACTGATGCTATTCATCGTGGTGGAGGACAAATCATCCCCACTTGCCGTCGTGTCACCTACGCCGCCTGCTTGCTCGCCACCCCTGGTATCCAGGAGCCCGTCTACCTCGGTATGTTTCATTCCTGATGCAATGACTTGTCCTCTCACTGATGTATCATTACAGTCGAGATTCAGTGCCCAGAGAACGCCATCGGTGGTATCTACTCTGTACTTAACAAGCGTCGTGGACAGGTCTTCTCAGAAGAGCAGCGTGTTGGTACACCGATGTTCACCGTGAAGGCTTATCTCCCCATCATGGAGTCCTTCGGCTTCAACGGTGAGCTTCGTGCTGCGACTGGTGGTCAAGCCTTCCCTCAATCCGTCTTCGACCATTGGGAGTTGATGAATGGATGTAAGTACTCCTTTCGCGGTGCTGTAGAGAATGTAAAATTGATGTCTGTTCCTGGCAGCTCCTCTCGACAAGGGCTCCAAGATCGAAGAACTCGTCAGGGGTATCCGTACTCGCAAGGGTCTCAAGCCCGATATCCCTTCTCTCGACACCTACTACGACAAGCTGTAAGGAAAGTGGTAGAGCTCAGAAGTATTATTTCCGTTGTGTCAACACTGTTCTCTCGAGTGCCTGTCTTTCCTTGTTCTGTCTCTCACCAATCAAGCAATCGTTGTATTCCTCCAGCTGGTTCATCTGTTTACATTTACGCCCTCTCATGTCATGTAGCACGAGTACTCTCATATTGCATTTCATTGTACTCTCTGTTCTGGTTGGATGTTCAGTGATCGATCCCAACATGAGCTTTGCTCGGCATGATGAGCCCGATGTAGTGAATCGAGCCGATCTTTCTTGGTTTTATTCAGTGTTTTGAGATATTCAGTGTTTTGAGATAAGTCTCTGCTTGCCTTCGTACGACAACCTTCCAGTCACCTTCCAGACTGACGGTACCATGCCGGTTCCGAACCTGTTCCTTCTTGAAGACGGTACCGGACGTACCCATGACTAGCTTATAAAATGGCGTCCACTATAACACAAGATATAACTTCAATCCTTGAACGACAACTCAACCCCGTTACTACTGCTATCGAAGCAAGTTTGGAAACGGACATGCCCACACCGGAATATGACCTCGCAACCATTGAGGGTGTATTCACCTATCTGGGGAATACACCATTTTCCAGCGACGAGGTGACCAAACTCGCCGGTGGTCTTGGCAACTATACCTATCGGATTCATTTGCGCACTCCGCATGAAGGTCGTACTTCCCTGGTACTAAAACATGCAAAAGCGCATCTGCCAAACGCGGAATGGATACCATTTCCTCTAGATCGCCAGGTAAGAATCCAATTTCGGTACGGAACATTTCGTATCTGGCACTGACTTGTGAACAATGATCGATCCAGATGTACGAAGCAGGCGTCTTGACAAGAGTCAAAAAATCCCTACCGCTTGATTCTCTTGTAACAGTCCCAGCTATACACCTTTTCGACGACAAAGCCGATGTCATCATCATGGACGACTGCGGTGTGGACGTATTGACTCTCAAGCAGCTTATGCTCGAGAAACCACCATCCATCGAGCTCGCGCGGTCCATTGGTGAAGCTCTGGGCAATTTCCTTGCTTTTTTCCATACGGAGGGAACAGCAGATCAGGAGTTGTTGGATTTCTTGGCGAAGAACGAAACTGGGAGACAGATATCTTCGTGGGCGACTTACGGACGTTTAGTCTCGACACTCTCTGGTAAAGATGAGTTACCTGCGTTGCCCGATCCACCGCTCGACGTTTCTCAGGACGACCTCAACATTATTGAGAAAGTCTCCAAAGAGCTCACGGACCGAATGATGACGACGAGGGAGTCAGTAGTTATGGGCGATTTCTGGCCTGGGAACATCCTCATTTCACTTTCATCGGATAGTTCCACCTTGAATCGAATATACGTGGTGGACTGGGAGATGGCCAAGGCTGGAGTCGCTGGCGTCGAAATCGGACAGTTCGCTGCAGAAATGCACCTCCTACGTCGATTCCACTCGGACGCTGAAGCGGCTGCCTCAGCTACCTTGTCTGCTTTCTTGACGACTTACGGCAAGAAAGTCCCTATAAGGGAGGGTGATATTCCGAAGATCGCCCTGATCCATGTCGGTGCTCATTTGGTTACATGGTGTCCCCGAGTAGCTTGGGAAGGGAAGGAGAAGACGAGAGAAGTCATTGCTGAAGGTGTCAGGTATCTCGTTGAAGGGTATGAGAGCGATAGGGAACAGATACGCAAGTCGTTGGTTGGAGAGTTGTACCCTTAATCGTTACATCTATCCGCGGACACATACCACTGCCAGAAGCTTGTGCTGGTCTTGTGGTGCACTTGACTCTTCGACCTGAACGAACTGAGTAATATTAATGCTTCGGATTCCCGCGCCCACCACCAATCCCCTGTACATCAAGCCAGAACGTCTCGGGTCTAGTTTAGATGTCAGAGTATATTAAAGATAGCTACCCGCGCACGTTTCGTCCCCCTAACGCGACTGTGGTATATTCCCAGCCAGTTCAGGCATTGCGTTCCCTTGTAAACCTTTTCCTGAACATGATTATGGCCAACCCAACCCCCAAGCCCATACCTTTTATGATAGTCAATGCGTTCACAGATAGCTTCTCCGGAGGGAATCCTGCGGCCATTGTGTTCCTCCAAGAGGACTTGTCGACTGAAGTCCTGCAAAGCATATCCACAAACTTCAATCAGCCTATCATCACATTCATCCTCCCACCTTCGAATTCGGTAGCGGATGGAGCAGAACATGAGCAGGAATTTGAACAGGAATCCCCCTCTGAACGAACTTTCCATGTTCGCTGGTTCACTGCTACGACAGAAGCACCCGTTTGCGGACACGGATCCCTTGCCGCTGCAGGAGCCATATTCTCTGCAGAACTCGTACCTCCATCTGTTCAGACACTCCATTTTCAGGGTGTCCAGCATGGGCAGAATATTTCCGCGCGAAAGGTCGAAGACAAAATCGAGGTCTCTCTCGCTAACACACCTGTTGAAGCATTGCCTGAGGAGGAAGCCGAGAAAATGAAGGCTATTGTCAGAAAAGGTTTGGGTAAGGACGATGCGAAGGTGCATTTCGTTGGGAAGGGAATGAGCGGCTTTCCTTGGGATCGTTATTTGATTGCTGAGATCGACGCGGATGACGACTTGGCGAATTGCAAGATTAACCATAACGAATTCGTGAGTACAACTCGACAATTTCGGGCATATGTCATCTTAGCGACATGTATCATTTATAGATTGAGACAGGCTACATAGTGAATGTTATCACTTCCGCCTCCAAAGACCCCAACGTTGCATTCCTGTCACGGATGTTCGCACCTGCGGCAGGTTTATTAGAAGATCCCGTATGTGGGTCGGCACATACGATGTCTGTACCGTACTGGGATGCGAAACATCAACACAATGGAGCAACGATGCAAGCGAAGCAGGTTAGCCCAAGGGGTGGTGACTTGACAGTATGTTTGCAGCGAGAGGCGGGGAAGGTTACATTGCAAGGTGAAGTGAGGGTTACAATGAAGGGAGAAATATACCTGTAGATTGGGTTTTCAGAGTGCTTCAGCGACGTAGCGGCGAATGACTTGGAAAATCGTTGTCAGTGTCTGGACAATAATTATCGTTACGTCTTGAAGTAAGGAATAGCAATGAAGCCAGAGCTTGACAATTAATAACGTGACTTCATCTAGATTGGTATGGAATGTCGGTAACAACTTTGGGTATAGAGTCACGGTCCAAGTATGGCTTGCTCTAGCTGTTCGCCATACACATGAGCTACGCGCGTCCATAACAAGAACCATATAGGAGTGAACATGATTCCGAGGGAACAGCCTACAGTAACTTGCTGCCAGGTATGATGCCCCAGCCATATACGAGAGATAGCAATAGTGGCTGCCCATGGAATAATTACGAGAAGTGCCAGGACCCTTGTTAAGGGAGTGTCTGGTAATGAGGAGTGAATAGGTAGATATTTGCAGGCCAAGATGCTGTAGGCAGCATAGTACGAGATGACGCCTGAGTGCGTACTGGGCATCCTAGACAACGCCTCATGTCAGTAGCATAAGATCGCTTGAAGCATTGACAGTTGTAGTATACCCATAATCGCCTTTTTGATGTCCAGGAAGTGGGTTGACTGGTCTTGGTTGACGAAGTACTTTCTTCATGAGTTTAACAACTCTCGAGCATACGACTGCTCCTAGAGCAAAGTACACGATCGCAGAAGAGCGAGTGTACAATATGGTACAGGCTGTCAGCCCTGTAACGATGAAATTCGTCTGTCACGGTCAAAAGTCAACTCAAACGTCAGCCACGAGTGCGCTGGTCGAGTAGTATTTTAAGCTTGCCACGACGCACCTCCTCCAATGCCCAAAAGAAAATAAGCCGAGCACGCTGGCTCAGTGTGCTCCCAACACCCATGACAACCCAGAAATAAAACCGGACGATGAAGAAGATCAGGACACCGGTAAAGAAGGAGAAGAGGATGCGCGCGGTCGGCCGTAGTGGCTGCCGTCTTCGCGTTGCTAGGCAGGCGCCTAAAGTGTTCTATTATTTAACGACCGTGAGCAGTGCAGACCAAGTGTAAGCCTCTCCTTGCTCTTACCTGGCTTCTTGACTTGCTCTCGACGAACTTACTGCCAGCCACCTCCCCGACATTCTTTCAATCGCTTTCTTAATTTGTCCTCTTTGATTTCTCCCTAGTTACGATCATGTTTTCCAAGTACTTGACGCCGGCCGTCCTTTCTTTACTGCTTACCTTACATCTGGTGTCTGCGACACCTTATATCCAACGTCGGGCTGCTGTGTGCAATGGCCATGCCGAGGTGTGTGTGTCCTGAAGATATTGTTCCCCTTCATAGCACTCAGGAGTGTTATAGCTTTGTGACAGGAGCTACGGAAACGTTACAGTATGCATAGAAATTCTATTACAGCCGCATTTCGATCTTGACTGTGCTCAATGCAGTTTGTCGGTGCCCACAACTCATACGCTGTAGGAATAAATAATCGTCAGTACATTCATACTTTCCTCTACGCTATAGTTCACCAAATACGTTCTGTCTAGTGGCCACGAACCAGGACTACGATAGTACGCCTTCTCAAAATGACTTCTAGCTTGGCACTCACGTTAACTCGCTCCCTCGCCCCCTCCGCAGTCACACAGCAACTACAAGATGGTGTTCGCATGCTCCAGATGCAGGCACATAACCAAAATGGGGTCATCCAGTTATGTCATACTGCTTGCGTACGTTCCCATCATTCCGTCGTAGCCGTAGAGTCCGTTTCTCGGTCATTAACATTGTGCTGACCTGCGATTTTTGGTTGCGGTCCGTAGGGTCTCTACAACGGCGGAACCTTGGAAGATTTCCTTGGCAAAGGTAAGACTGCGGATTTGATCCCGTGTTGAAGGGCGGGTTTGACTAATTCCATTCCAGTCAAGACTTTCATGGATGCAAACCCAAATGAAGGTAAGGAATGTGAAATGCATGTCTCAGCCTCCTGCTAACGTTAACTTGCTTTAGTCGTCTCTCTACTGGTTGTTAATTCCGATAACTTGCCTCCAAGCCAATATGATGATGTGTTCAGGGCCGCAGGCGTTGATACCCTCTCCTATGCGCCTGCGACTGCTACCCTAACACAAGGCGAATGGCCGACCCTCGGGTCTATGATTGACTCAGGGAAACGTCTTGTGACTTTCCTGTCGACCACTGCCGACTTCAACAGCGTACCATACCTCATTGACGGTGCGCTCTTAATACAGCCGGCTAGCGTTGAAATGTTGATTCTGATTTTGTCTTGAAGAATTCACGAATGTTTGGGAAACCGCATTCGATGTTACGGACCCTGCATCATTTGACTGTACAGTCAACCGAACAAAGGGCGATTCGGAGACGCAACTATACCTCATCAACCATTTCCTTGACCAACTCATCGGCGGATTTCCAGGATTACCGGCGCCATTCAAGGAACAAGCCAATGTCACGAACTCTGCTTCTGGTCCCGGATCCCTTGGCGAGCAAGTGAACACTTGTGTGAACGACCACGGACGCAACCCTAACTTCTTGCTAGTCGACGTGCGTATCAGAGTTCTCCGTTCTATTGAATGACATATTGACTGAGGCGCTGAATGTTATGACAGTTCTACGAGTTCGGCGGTGGTTCAGTCTTCCAAGTCGCTGCTACTGCTAATGGAGTAGACTACAACCCGTCGACGCCCATTGCTACTCCTATTGATGAGAACGCAAGTTCGAGTTCTGGAAGTTCAAGTGCTTCGCTCGACTTCCGGATAGCACGGAATCAATTGTACGCTTCAATGGCGGCAGTTGCTGGTGTTATGTTTGGTGCTTTGACATTGCTATAGACTCTTTTTGCTTCATCTGACCTCTGCTTTACTTGAATATGCTCACCCACGGACATTACATTACAAAAGGCTTGGACTGCTACGGACCTTTCTAATTGACACTGTGACTTCGCTGTGACATACACTAGTTATGCGTGACTACATCCGCATCATCATTTCGCGAGTTGGAAGTGTTTGAACGCTATCCTGTTGCATTCACCTTATTGAACTCGCTAAATGAGTTTTCAACATTTCAGGGTGCCTATAGCACCCCACGAAGACTATCACCCAGGACAAGATCCCGGTTCACTTCAGTCTGACCATTTGTCTCAGGCTCCATCGGCAGCATCTGTCGGCCAGCTCGAACAGGATCATAACGGTTCATATCAATATGACCTTGCTTCGAACGAGAAGGCACCGTACGGTTGCGGAGATGTAGAAGACGGTTATACACTACTCTTTCCATCCATGTCAGCTTTCCAAGAGTGGAAGGAGAAGGAAGAGGAAGAGAAGATGATCGAGTTCGTCAAAGGCGATACGCATACGAGCAGGGCCAAGCCTCCGCGTTTCAAAACCCATACCAAGCTTGTATGCGCACGACATTCGAGGAGCGGGAGGAAGAAGTATGTTAAGAAGTATCCGGACAGAGTCAGGAAAGTTCCTAGTCGTAAGGTCAGCACAGCCCGCATAATGATCTGTATGACCTTTGGGGACGGATGAGCTCAATACTGGTACAAGGTAGCTTGAAGGACAAGGATGCGCTGCATCGATCAGTTACAAGACTTATTGGCATGCCGAAGAAATTCGTGTCTGTTGTAAGTGGTTTGTTCCTTACAGTCCGTTGCTTTAGTTGACTCTGCATCGATGTCGTCATCATTTAATACAACTAGACATTCCGGAACACTCCCATCCAATCGGACTTGAGAACTTCCCTTTCACGAAACGAGGAAGGAAGGCTCAGGCAGAACAACAGCCGCGAAGGCGTGTTCGGACTACGAACGCAAGCACTGCAGTACCACCGGCCGTCGAATCCGAACAGTCACAGAGTCCTACCTCACCTTCGTCTTCACCTGGTATGAACGTCATGGGGGGTTCGTCATCGATGCTTGTACGGTCTTCTGTGGATGTGCGCCAACCGATCCCTCCACAACTGCCCTCAAGTTCGCACTCATCTCATTCCTCATCGTCGACCCATACCTCTCCCAGGTCAGTGGTGCCCGTATCTGCCTCAGGCCCAGTCCCCTCACCTATTGTCACATCTGTTCCCGAACCACTTCCTCATTCCATCCCCCAAATTCAATCGCAGTCCTCCACTTATCCAAATCAAGTTCCTCAACAACACATACTTCCACCAGGCATAGACTCTTTACAAGAGAGATGGAACAGGATGGAGACGCTCTTTCAACATGCCCGACATACCGCTCGTTCTTTCAATTTCACCCCTGCTTCAGTCGCTATGTTGGAATTGGTTCTATGCAGGATGTATGAAGAGGCACCATCGCCTGCCCATAGCCAACAGATGGCGGTGGTGCCGTTCAATGGCATGAACGGTGTCAGCAGTGCCACCAGTATGAACGCTATGAATAGTGTTAATGGTGCAGCACCGATGCATACCGCCCCTCATACCAATGGGTCTATCAGGACGTAGGCCCGATTCTTCCCCTTCCCTTCCCCCTCTGACTGTACTTTCACGACGCTATCATGTTCTTTGGACTGTCATCTTATACGGTCCGTCAAGACTTTTTCTGTGCCTGTTGTGTTACTAGCCATTAATAGGCAAGATACCATAATTTCTCTCTACGTCATCACAATAGCTTTCACTCCTATGACATTCCAATTCCTCCCTCCTCTTCCCGTTCGTCTGTCCAGTTCCTTATGTTGTTTCATTTCTTTCCGATTGTATTACGAATGTTCGGTCAAGCCCAATTTCTCAATGGACCCTGCGATAGTAGTACAGTAATACTTTACGCTCCTTGTATTTTTACATTCATCACGACGACACTGTCCCATTGTATACCATACAGCTCCATTCTATCACCTGAGATACACAAACACATCATCCTTCTCGGACCCGCCACCCTCGACTTTGCCTTCTTCGCCTTTAGAACCGACCTGCCGTCGATTCTCGACTGTCAGGCCAATAAAGTAGAGGAAGCTCGCGAGAGCGGAGAGACAGACGAAGGATATGCAGATGCTATACCCCGATCGGTATTCTGGTGCATCTTTGGCAAGGAAGGCGTATGAGGCTATGATACCACCGACTAAACAAAAAAAAGGCCAAAGCGTTGATGACTCAACAGGATCATCAAGAAAAGTATACTGACTGTTACCAAAACCAATCTGCCACCCGGTTGCGACTGCACGGTGTATATGTCCACGGACTACAACATGAAAAGTTAAGACATTGGAAGCAAATACTCAAGCGATTGGACATTACCATTCATGCTAAACCAGCACAAAATGATTGGCATCCCACAGTACGTCCCCGTCGCGGCCAAGAACAAAGCGCCATATTGCAAGTTCGAATTATGGTGCTCAACGAACAGGATTGCGAACCCTGCTATCGCAACGCAAGCTGAAAAGATAATAAAGAGGAATCGGTGCGCATAGTGATCTGAGAGGGCTGCTACAATCATGCCGACGACGAAGGCGCAGGCGTAGGGTGGGACGGAAAGAAGTTGAGTTCGAATACTGCTGTGACCGAGAGTTTGGATAATTGACGGCGAAAAGTAGACTGATGGAAGGTGATAATAAGGGTAAGAACGATGATGCTCTGCGAGGCAGAAACATACCGAAGCTATACGCGGGAACGATGAATCCAAAGTACATGAAGCCACCTAGAACGGTTTTGTCTGCAGAAATATTCAACCAGATGAAATACAACATGCAGAAGCAAATGCATACAATTTTTAAGAGCACGGAAGATACGACCGGCCGTCATTTTTTCATTGATACCTGAATCGCCTACGTCCTCTTGCAATCTTGCATGAACAAAAGCTTTCTCCTCCGCAGTGAGCCATTTGGCTTCCTCTGGGAAGTCAGAGATAAGGAAATAGAAAGAAATCGACATAACGCAGGACAGCAGGCCCTCTGTTCACATAATTCAACATCAGAACCGCGCCAAGTGACTTGTCAGGAACGTCTGTGATACGTACCTAGGATGAAAACCCATCTCCAACCGTGGTATCCCCTTATGCCGTCCATCTTACCAATGGCACTGGCAAGAAGGCCGCCAAAGGCACCAGCCAAGGAACAAGATGAGAACAGGAATGTATAGCGCGTTTGAGCCTCGGAGCGTTTGTACCACCTACGTTGAAATCTCAGTCAGTAATGGTCTGGATGATATGTAGGTCCTGGCTTACATTGAAATGAGGTAGTAACATCCTGGGAGCATACCGCTCTCAAAAAGGCCTAGTGAGGATAGTCAGATCATCACAGCTTGGGTTATGTGATGGATGGTTGAGTCTTACCCAGGAAGAACCTAGTTACAAGAATGCCACTATAGTTCTGGGTGAAGCCCTGCAATACCGTTACGAGGCCGAACATGAAAAGACATGCTGGCACTATGGAAGGAAGTCGTCAGGATAACCTGATAAAAGAACGATATAGAAACGTACACCAGACGTGTGGTTTAAATCGCTTCAGCAGTAGATTTGACGGGACCTCGAATAATACATAGGGAACAAAGCTAGGAATAAATGTCAACATAGTCCAAGACCAGCGATAGGTCGCTTCAGCTCACAAGATGACGAGAGCAGTGTTATACTCATTCCCGCCCAACTTCAGGTCCTGCCTCAGGTTGAATAGGGCTGCATTTCCAATATTGACTCTGGAGTATAGTGAATAACACGGGTCAGTGAGATCGATCGTGTTCGGAACTGATTCTCTGCTCACCGATCCAAGAAGGCCAGTAAATAGAGAGCACACAACACGGGCACAAGCCTAATATCGATCTTGCGTAAAACTTTGCTCTTGCTTACTCCAGGATATTGTGCGTGATGCTTCTCTAGAACCTCGGTCGTCGCATATGCTTGGCTGGAGGATCCCGACAAGGACTCCGGGTCTAACTAGCGAGTCAGCGATGAACCTCGTCTACAACAGTGAATAGTTACTCACACCTTTTAATGGATGCCATGGATCCTCAGGCTGGCTAGCACTGCGGATGTGAAGGACAAACGACAACGCGTCCTGAGTCCATGAGCGGTATATTTTAGGTTTCTTAAGCTGATACATCACCCGCACCTAGCGCAAAATAAGACTAGTTGAACTTCTACTACAGACGGGCCCAGCTGATATATCCGGCATCTCAGGATAGCATGTCGTGGCAACCAATGACACGCAGGCGCGAAAAACATACGAGACGCTTTGTGAGTCATCTGAACAAGAGTGAGAAATCCGGTTAGGTACCCGCGAGAATTCTATGCTGAATGACTGACCGCTTGTGGCTGCAATCAGCGCGTGAGCGGCAGGATGTCGGAGGATCGGATTCATGCGAAGCCGCAAAGTTTGATTTGGCTCGCAGTAGGGCGGTTCTGAGGTCAGACATGATGAATGAATGAAATAACCCTGAGATAAATGCATCAAAGGCGGCAACATAGCCCCACATTCCCCTTTATCTTGGTCTGTCGAAATACGAGGTCAATTTCTTGGGTGGTTTGTATTTTTTATCGTCCTATGCGAAGCTTGCACCTTGGTTATTCCGCACGGCATGGCTCCAGTGACAATATCGGCTCGCTTCTCTCCAGAGGACTCCTTACTCTCTCATCTGATACAACATCTAGACGACTTGTTCCTGAGCATGAGGCAGTCAAAGATCGCTCTGGTGCGTTCGTAATTGCATTGGAAATTCGAGGGAAGCCAAGCCATGGATGTCACGGTGTAAGGCAAAGAAATGCCTGAAGCGCTGGAGTGGTAGTTTTGCCTTTTTAGGTAGAAATCATCCCGAAAAGGATACGTCGCTTTGCGTACTCAACGCCAGCTATCGCTAGAAAAAGAGCCTTGGCACCTAAGGACTGGCCACTAATCTTTATTGGCAACATTTTCCATAATACTTACTGATTCTACAGACTGTGTAAGGAAGACTTTAGGTAAGGCAATGATATAATCTCACTTCGCTTCCGAATCCTAACACCATGGACATATTGATGTATGCTTCAGAGAGAACAAGCCCTATTGAATTGGAATACATTTCGATATCTCAAAAGCGGAATGTTAAGACTTTTCCTGGAATATACTTCCCGAGATTTTCTGCATCTATAAACACCGAGCCTTACCGATGGCTCTAACTGGGGCTACTCATTGCTGTTCCAACAGCAGCCAAGACTCGTACTTTACTCAAATTGTCAGTCTGACTCTGTTGGCCTAGATTTTCCCTGTCTTTCATACCCTCCGCTCCCTCGAGCTCACTGGTTTTCATGTCGAGCGGTCGAGCCTGGAGTACCGTGTTTCGATAAATAGACGTAAAAAAATACACTGAAGACTGTGAAGACTAAAGCTAAAGGGAAATGGGGGGAACGGGCGTAGCGAGACGATACAATCACAGCCACGTACGGTTCCGTGTACTTCGCAAGGGTATAACTTCCCATCGCTGCCGAGCCTTCGCCTGGTCACCCATAACAGCGATGTCAGCCTTCGTTAATCCTACCACACGTACCCTCCTGATCTTTTCAGGGGAGTCATCTACTTCACCCTCCTCGCTGCGCTCCTGTTCAAGTATTTCATCTTCCTTAAGATCAATATCACCACTGCTGAACACAGCATCTGGTGTAGCGTTTGCCGCCGTCCGACCATTCAATAAAGAGAATGGCATGTTGATAGCGGAGGTAATCAGTTGGGAGGCATCGTCGATGAACGTACGAGGCTTGCGCATTGGAATTGAGCTTAGGACATAGGTCTTGTCTTTCCATGAACTCAGCGCCGCGGCACGATCGGGTGAGGTTGGATACGAAGGATCAGCAGCAAAGACGATGGTGATGCGTCCAGTGGTTGGCTCGTAGACAAAACGTGGAAGCGGATGGGAGTAGGCATTTGGAAATGGATGTGATATAGGGCGACGGTGGCGAAGAACCAACGTCTCGTCTAACCGACTGGTAAGATAACCGTAACGCGCTGAAGCTCAATGATCTTAACGCACTTTCAACATCAATTGAATGTCCAGATGACCGGGAACATAGCGCACCCGATGTATCTATGAAGAACACCTGTCAAAACATATCATCGGCCGTTCAAGCACATCGCAAGTGAATTGTGGTGAATCACACACTTGATTATTAGATTCCGGCTTCCTCATATCTGTGTTGAGAGACTTACTGTCATTCAAAGTCCGAAGGCAACATTCATTATGATCATACCCTCGACCAAAGAGGTTTCTGTTTGAGGGTACAGAATGAGCCCCGTTCCGTCTTCCACCATATCCGAATCGACGTCAAGAAAACGGTTGCTTGCTACGTTCTTAATTAGAAAGTATCCTTGCGGAAAACCATAGGTGCGTAAGTCGACATCCAGAGGAGTGATCTGCATGTTGATGTTTATTCCAGGAAGCCGCATAACAAGGTGGAAGTCGCAGTGGAAACTACTCTGACATCTGAAGCACAGCTTTATCTGGACCGGCGATCGTAGTCGATCTTGATCCGTGTCACCGTATACCCTCGAAAGGCAAGTCAGCATGTTCCGTGAAAAGTATATTCAAGCCAATATGTGACGTTCATCTACAGTATTCCTCTGTCTACGATGCGGGCACGGATAGCATTAGGAAACGATGATGGCTTCATTTGCGGCCAGTGCTTCGCGAACATGGGAAGGAAGTTCGTTCATAGGCATCTTGTCCGAAACAATATAGATCGGACGAGCAACCAATGGTGAACCGCGGTCAAAGGTGATATCAACGAAGATGGCAGGGTTGTTGACACCATGCCTGAAGACATCCAACATGAGTAGTTGACACTGGTGAAAGGATCTCTTCTAACTTACACTCGTTTCACGTGCATCTCTGTCTTATACTTCGTGCACGATGCCCACGTGTAATATTTGCAATGAGTACAGAACCATACCATGTTGCCTTCCATTTCGTGAGTGACTCGCAACATAGACACTGCGTCCAACGGTGAAACCCTCGCAGCGTCCTCCTGAGAACATAACGGAATAGGTGGGATCTCACGCTTGAGAGGGTCGATATAATTGGATGACCCACTGTACGCCGGGAGGAGTCCCCGTTGCCCGAATAGGTGGGAGAAAATATGGACGATCTAAGACCCTGACGCTTAGTTGATTAGACATGAAGCACTTTGTAGTGAACGAACCGCAGCACGCCAATTCATCACAAGGCGGACATAGTGACCGGTACATCCGAAAGGGCAACCCAGGCGAACAGAAAGCTGGTCCATTTGCACTGTACCTACAGTGGACGGATCTTGACCACACGCCTGAATGACCGATTGAATGACGAGAAGAGGAATTTCCAATGCATCGGCATCGTCAAAAGAGTTATCATCCAACCAGGAATATTCGTATAGGACGTCGACATAGTGATCATCCTCGGCAGCAGAGGAAGGCATGTGAATACTCCCGCATTTGTGATAGCAGGCATCGCAGAAGGATAAGAGTGATGGGCGATCACGGTGCTTCCAACCATCGCAATAGTAGAAACTTGTTATGGCTAGATCCAATGGATTGAGCCCCTCTGGTGATGCCATTGAAAGCTTAACACAATTTGACAGCATTTGATTCCGATGTACCAACCATTGCTTGATTACATCAGGAACAAAGCATCGCAACTGGTGGAGATTATTCTGGTCGAGGCCTATGTTGATTGGCGCATTGAGAATCGAGCGAACCTGAGTAGACGAAGCAATATAACGCCATGAAGGCACCATAATGCCAAAGTCCCACCGATTCAATGCCATTTGAAACAGGTTAAAGCGCCTGAAGAGGACCTCGCGGTATTCTCGGGCTAGTCGAGATGCTTTCATCCTTTCCATGAACTCAATTACTTCGTCCTGGATTTTCTTCCATTCTGCACAACATGTTAGTCTTAGACCGATGTATACTTATGAAACATGCCTTGTTCAGTTAAGAGGGATGCCTTGCTGACAGCATGGAGGGACCTTAAAGGTGAATATCCCGAGCCCATCTTGTCCAGCTCGTCGCTCCAACCCAGCTCTCGAAGTTTGGCCATAATGCTTGACGTCTGTGTCACTACAGTATAGATCCTTGTAGAAGCATCCATCACTTACGCATTGTATCGCGTAACCTGTTTCGCATGGTTATCATCCACACGCGCTCCAGCCACATTCTCTTGCCACTGCTCGCATCGTGCAGCAAACTAAGTGAACATCAACATGGTCACTGAAGGGACAATATGTTCATGGTAGACGCACATCCATTGTATCGCGAACACGTTGCTTGTGGTAAGCGAGCCACTCAAATTGTTTGCCTGGTTCCACCTGAGCAAATTCCTCAGTGCGAGACTCTACATCTGGCTTGTGTACGTATTCGACCTGACATTTGTGCTCTATTCAAGGAGCTAAATGAGTATGACATAAAACCAAGAATGCTCCTGTTGACGAACCTCGAATCACATGTATTGTGACTGGCAAGCTGGTTTCTACTCCCACGGACATGTGAACGACGAAAGCGTCAGGGGGCAAGCTTCGCTTCTTCACCACCCTAACAGATATTAAGTTCCAAAGCCAGATCTACGGAGTGCGTGTCGAGACTGACCTTGCGTTCTTGCAATTACTGCAATACCTCTTCAGAAACACCCAGAGAAGAATGCGCGCGCAGGGTTTACAGCATCCCTGGAATGATTTACCAGTTATCACGGAGCGAGAGAGCGATAACGATCACGTACATGACAGTGAGACCCGAAACACAAGTCAGCGAATGCTGGTTCACTGAGGAATGGCGGACATTCTGGCAAGCCATCAATGTTGCGACGGCTCGCTTTCCAATACGTAGCAGACCCCTTATTCATGAGAAGAGCGCGAAAACCCTTGCTTGCTCGAGACAAATTCAACAAATCTACAGGCCTCAGATGGGAAAACACCTGTCAGGCTTGCCCGCATGACTTTCAATAATCGAGCATGACATAGACGAGAGATATCATACCTCATAGAGGATATCCAAAGGCATATCGGGTAAATTTCGCAAGCCTCCTCGACGACCCCGTATATTTCTACGTCGCCTCGACGGTGCATGGTCAGTGCCTGTAAATTCGGTGGCATCAGGCGCGGCTGCGCCGTTTGCCTGCTTGCGGCGCTTTGTGGGAGCCATAAATCCGTAACGACAGATGGGGTGGTCAAAATTGAACCAGTTGAACAGAGGTCAGAGAGAATATGGTCAAATAGTTGGCAGGCCACAAGCACTAGCGTTGGATGCCTTTATATAGGCGTCTACACAATGGACCCATACACCAAATTAAGAAACCGAGAACGATTGTACCTAATGGCCTCGTATCTCGCACGGAGTATTTGGGTACGAGGCCACCCGAAGTGCACTACACTTATAATACGACGTTGATAGGTTGGTAATGGTATTTTATACGTTTAGTGCATTCTTCATAACACACATACGTTCAGATTATACAGGAACCTACTTTCGGGACTTCAAGCGACATGCCGGGGACTCCATGAGTCACATTTTCTCCTTGGAAAAGGCAGAGACAACGGCCTCTCCATCATCCAATGCTTTCTGTAGGTGCTGAGGTAATCCAGCTATATCGGCTTTATTAGAAATGATGTAGAAAGGACGGGACACCCATCTTGAATCAGGATCGTAGTAGTAATCCGTGTGTAGAGAAGGAATGTGGATATCATGCCTGAAGAATGGAAGCAGAAATTAGTAGGATGAAATGATTGTTGAAGCACGCACACTCACACATCACGAAGATGTGCCTCCGTCTCTTGTTTTGTATTCCCAGCCCAGGTCGCATGCGGACAGTGTACGCAAAAACACAACGAGTTTGTCGCCGTCTTCTGTGTCTCCTTATCACCAGACGATTGCTGACAGAGTGTCAATTTGGCTACATCGTCTTCAGAACACCTCTCAATAGGTGGAATGTTGCTGGCAAGTTCATTGACATCTGGAGATATCAAGAAAACAGGACACAAAGGAGCTGGATATGGGGCGGACAAGCGGCACAGATGGTCAAAAAGATGAACAATCTGTGCAGTCTCAGCTCGTGATCGAAAAATGTTAGAAGGACACTGACCGCAGCTCGCCATGACATGATAGCGCGCACATCGGGCCCAGCGCATTCATATGGACAAGACAAACGGACGGGAAGCTTGTCCATTTGCGATGCAGTCACCCGGAGATGATCTTGACCACAAGCTTCGATGACCCGCTGTGCAAGGATGTGTGGTACGTCGAGATAGTGAGGGAGACTCCTGAGTTCTTCTAAACTCACAAACTCGGAAAGAACCTCCTCGTAATCATCGGCATTAGTCTGATTTGAGCTACTCTTATACGCAGAGCAACGATGGTTCAATGCCTCTGTGTATGAGAGCAGTCTAGAGTAACAGGCGAAATGCTTGCATACATAGGATGCCGTTATGGCGAGGTCGCCCAGCTCGAGATTTTCCGAAAGTGAATGAACCTTTTTGAGCTGATCTGAAAGAAGAGCTTTGCGTGTTTGCACCCATCGTTGGATAAGATCTGGCATCAAATTGCGTATGTCCTCGAAGTCGTTCTCATTCAACAGAATGGCATTTGGGACATCGATGACAGCGCGGACTTCGGGAGTGTGCTCGAGAAAGAGTACCGGAGGAGCCAGTGCACCTAACTTCCAAGAGGAGCAAGTCTCTTTGAAAAGCTTAAAGCGAGTCTTGAGGATGTCACAGCGCTCCGCAGAAAGTCGCTTATCTCGTTGTTCCTCCATGAATCTCACCACGGCATCTTTGATATGGCTCCAGCCTACCGAAAATATCAGTCTGGCAAGTATATGCTACCTCAATAACGCGCGCACTTGAACTAGTAAGCTTTGTCGGCTTATTAACTTCGGGGAGCTTGACTAGCGGGTTCTCGTCCTCACAAGCTAGTATCCGATCAAGTTCGTCACCCCAGCCAATATCTCGAAGCTTGTCCATAACGCTGTGTAGAGAATATAGTCAGAACCGGGAACATAAAACAACATGTGATACTTACGCATTCAAACGAATTGTTCCTTTCGCACGAATATCATCTGAACGTGCTTGACGAGCATCCGCATACCAGGTCTTACAACGATCAGCGAACTGGGCAATCAGGTGATCAGTTTAGAAAACAGTTGTCATATAATTGTGCAGTGTACCTCTGTAATTTGAGCGACTCGCCGATCCTGCTGAGAAAGCCACTCCATGCGTTGTTCTGGCTGTACGTTGAGATATTGCTCTTTGAGCGATTCCAATTCAAGGACATCAATCCAGCTCGAGGAATAATCGCGAGATTCTGTATCAAGTTAAGCAATGAATTAGATGAGCAGATCATCAACAGGGCGAAAACGGACCTTTTATGAGGTGAGTGGGCACTGGTAATGTGACATCCATGCCTGGTTGGAGAGGGACGGAAAGACATTGCGAGCCTTTCCTGACAATCCTGGAACAACCATGTATCACGAAAACAGCGAATTCGTATCGTCTACAAGGACTTACATTTGTTTTCTGCAGTCAGGGCAATACCGCTTCAAGCATGCCCAGGTAATAGAGCGGACATTGGGTTTAAGACATCGCTAACATACTTCAGTCAATAACTACGCCAGGAAAATCAACGTAACGCGACATACGTGACAATGAGAGTCGAAACATAAGTTAGCGTATTCCGGTTCACTCAGGAAGGGCGGGCAATCAGGCAACCCTTCGACCGTGCGACGAGCTGCAGCCCAGAACGGAGCAGCATCGCGTTTCATGAGAAGGGCCCGTAACGCCTTACTCGTACGTGCTAGGTTCAGTAGCTCTCCAGGTCCCATGTGAGCGAAGATCTGTCGACAGCATTCAATCAAAAGTAGAGTGCAGAGCAGTAACGACAAGACATCGTAACTAACCTCATAGAGAATATCCGTAGGCATACCCAACAGATGTTGCAACTTTCCCTCTTGTCTGTGTACGTTCCCATGTCGTCGTGGTTGCTTACCCCGCTCCGTAGCTTGCGCATTGAAGATAGGGGCTTCAGGTTCACCGTCAATCTGAGCATCCACTGAACTTCGAGCCCTCTTGTTGAAAGAAATATCTGTTGTATATCTGAATTGCGTAAACATTGAAGGATGGAGGAGGTTTGTTAACAAGATCGTTAGATGTAGCCGGAAAGCAAGGAAGTGTCTCCTAAACCTGCTGCTCAGCGTTTATGTGTACCGTCAAACTGTTGATCGGTGCGAAGCAGTAAGTATGTTCGCCTCAATTCCAAAGCTTAGTCCACATATTCTCAACTTCGAACATGTAAGCCAGAAGGGAAAGGGTCCGAGAACAACATGATCTAGCACTCACTAATGGTACACAATCCAATCCGTACAATCCAACCCAAATCGTGGTCGTTTACATATCATCGTCGTCACCATCATCCCAATCAACATCCGAATCTGTGAAAGTACCCGGCATAGAGTACTCCGCCTCTCTCAGGCCGGCTCTCCTGTTCGCTCGTTCAGAGCGTTCAGACTTCTGTTTCTCGACGTAATCCTTAAGATTATACCGCATCTTTGACAGACCTTTCCACTCGTGCCGTGCAATGACACTCCCTTCGCGACTATCCCAGCCGTCACTGAGCCATCCAGCACTCATCAAGACAGGTTGCTAAGGATTTGTGAGGATACATTATTACAGATGAGGAAACTGGGAGAACAGCATACCTGCGAATGCCAACTGACGTCACGAACGGTTATCCTCTTGGGTGGATGAGCCGTCGGTTCTGGTTCCGGCCCCGATGGGTCAAATATCATGGGTTGCGTAGAGGAGCGGTCCAATGTTTGTACCACTTGTCCATCCAGCGACCATATCTGACACGCCATTAAGTCGGTAAACAGTGAAGTGAGTATAGAACACTTACATGGATCTGCCCATCGGCACTGCCCGAGTAGATGTACTGAGATCCGGTGGTTTCAGCAGGACTAAAGTGACAACGTATCAATGTTCGAAGCACTTCATGTCCCGTATATTGCATGACCGAGCAGTCAAGAGGATGTGCCTTATGTCTAGGACGTGGATATCGATGTGTCCTAGGATGTACGATCATAAAATAAGCAAAGTCCATAACCCCACTCATAGTGATTCGTAGATTTACCTGTAATCAAAGTGAGGGATCCCACAAGGTGTTCTCTTTGCTTGTTCATAGTCGAGATTACTTCGCATACTTCGTAAGTCCCATAACCGTAATACTTGATCTTTCCCATTCGAAATAACGTAACGACCGTCACCCTTCGCAGAGACGTACGTGATGCCCTCAGTATGACCGATCAAAACGCCCGACGGTTCTCGAGAAGAACCTAGTGACCGTCGATCCCTGAGACGCTCTTCAGATCAGTCTTGGCATTTAAGTTGGCTGATCTGTATACGTACCAGACTTTGAGGAAACTATCATCTGAGGCACTGACAAGAACATTTCCAGCAGTATCAGCCCAGCAACAACTATTAATGTCATCCTCATGAGCTGGAATTTTCACGGTCCGCCTATCCTCGAGGAGGTCATACACTGATGCGAGCAGCACATGAATAATTGATCAGCCACAGAGCAGTTGCTATTCCCGCTGCGAGCATACCTACCGAAAATATGCGATCGACCGCCTGCTACGATTTCGTTGCCATCTGCAGAGAACTTGCAACTCCAGATACCATAATAATCGTCATCATCGTAACGCAACGAGCGTCGAGGCCGCCTTGACGTGTTGTCTGAGAAGTTGATAGCTCTATGTTCGGTTGATGAGTCTAGCGTTGACGTCATGTAGACGTTGTTCGACTGTCCTATGTGAGCTAGAAGACATAAAATCATGAGATGTGCTTACGACTGTGGCGTATATCATCCTATTCGGGAGTACAAGTGAGAAATATGCACAAATCATGAACAAGATTTTGGGTACCTCTGGTTATCAGGACTTAGGTGAGAGTCCGTGATAGTCCAATTGTCTGCATGAGCTTGGATGTCTTTGATAACCTTCATTGTAGTCAAGTGTCCTGGGGACCTCCGTGCGGAAGCATCGTCTGTAGGCTCAACCGGAGCGGTAGTATCATAGATATGCAAGCGGAAATCTATATTTTCATTAAGGGAGCATAAATTTAGACAATAAACGTAAGAAAATCACCTCGAACACATGTGTAGTAGAATGAAGAATCTGGAAACAACATATTTAGCTTCTATCGTCGCGAGCCATGAACGACTGTACCTGAGGAGTACTGGCCAACATAAGCGTTTGCTGAATACCGTGCGACAGCAACACCATTCGAATTTGGTATCATTTCCTATGATATCGTTTAATCTCGTTTGTGACCCCACCAACAGAAGAAACATACACTGGCCACGTCTTCTCGATAGACAGGGCGTAATCGACTACCTCTGTTGAGAAGTGTCTTTGCAAAGCTATTATCACCGTCCCTCGAACTGTACTGATGTCCGACCCGTCCAAACTCTCCACCCATGAGGAGGGCAAGACCTTCTTCTTTGGGTTCGGTGACGGGCTCAAACAACGGCCCATAATGCGCTCGTTCTCTGGGGGCAATGCGAAAGAGTTCGTCGTCGTCGTCGTCATCATCTTCCTGGTGGTATTCATCATCGTCCTCATCGTCCTCGTCGTCCGCTTGGCTCGCGGTAAGATAGCGAAGCAAATCAGTCGCAGATATACGGACTTGACCATTGCCAGTATCTGCATCGATGACAAACATATCATCTTGGTCTGCCGTATGGCCTGCATCCGCATCATGAGCGTTCGTGCCAACTCTACTATTAACACAAACATCTACTGACCTGCTAGAAACTCCAGGATTGTCCGTCTGAATTGGCTAGTTCCTGAATTTCCCCCTACTCCAGACTCATTGTTCTGTGCATTAGACATGGTATCAGACAACCCTCGTGATATACAGACGGAGGTGGGTGTGAATGAGAAACATCTACCGCTCTCCGATAGTGTGAAGCTGAGCAAGCCATAGCTGCCGGCGCCGTCGATTGTGGGGAATCGGCATGGCGGACGATCGAGGACCGGGGACGGAGAGCGGTTTCGATCTCCGTTAGAGCTCCGACTGTTTCACGCCACAATCTGGTGGCTGCTCGGTGGCTGCGTTCCTTCCACTTCGACTTTGTGAATTCTGTTGCCTTCAGAGGTTCGTGAACCCTACTAAACAATACAAGCAGGGGAGGCCTGCATCTATTTCAAGATGACCCAACCTCCAATAACCATAACGGCGGACGAAGTTAACTGCCTTATACACGCGTATTTCGAGGACTCTGGTTCGTACAGCACTTGTGATCGAAGTCCAAAAGCCAAATGATTCATACGAGTACTTCATGCAGGGTTTCAGCATAGTGCCTTTGTTCTACGCGCTGAGGGACAGTTGGATCGTTCTCCTCACATAAACAAACATGTGGCTCGCGGAGAGCTCGTATACCTTCTTAGCAAGGCTCTGCTCTATACTGAAGTCGAGGCACATTGGCGAGGGAACGCTATGACCTCAAATTGCAAAGCACCTTTCTCCTTACTTGACCAACACACTTGCTCTTTGGACCCCAATCTACCACCAATTGCTACTTTCAACCCACCGATTCCTCCTGAGGCAGTCCCTGTCTCTCTGAACGGCACGACAGAGAAACGAAAAGGAGGCGCACTGGAAGTTGACGAGAGTCAACGAAATAAACGCGCGAGGACTGAAGATAGCATGGACCTTGACAGTACAACTTCCACTGCACCGCGTACGTCCGTTAGACGAACGACACTATTGACTGGCATCTTGTCTTACTGGTACATGACAGAAACCAAACCTTCCACTCCTGTTCCTCTCATGCCGATTGATGGTGCACTATCCGTTGCTCAGCGACATCCACGAACACGTCCGCCGGAAGAGATTACAGATCTGAATGCTGTCAGTCTCCTCAAAGGTCACAAAACCGAGGTATGTCCCAAATCATGCTAAGTCAAATATTCAAGCGAATCGGGTCTCGATCAATTACAGGTGTTCGTCTGTGCTTGGAACCCTGTAGACGCGAATAAATTAGCTACCGGGTATGTCAACTCTTTTATCAATGCATATTTCCTCGCGTTTTACACGTGTCCCTTAGTTCAAAAGACACGATAGTGCATCTCTGGAATCTTCATCCTTCAGAAGGCGGCGGCCCTATAACCTCCGACCCACCTCTCGCCCTCGATAATCTTTCGAAAACCACACAGGGCGATATCACATCCTTGGACTGGAACCCAGCAGGCACACTACTGGCTGTAGGCTCATACAACGCAACACTTCAAGTATGCACGCCGAGCAGCGAGTTGTATTTCTCCCGCGAGCAACATGAGGTAAGTTAAGAATTTTTGGTTCGGTTTAAGAATGAATGAACGGTGCGGAGAGCTGAATTCGTTGGTGGAGAAGGGTCCCATATTTGCTACGCGGTTCTCGAAGTCGGGCAGATGGCTTCTGACGGCTAGTCTGGATGGGTCGGTTTGTGTCTGGGATATTCCGGCGAAAGAGCTGCATAGGCAGTATAAAAATCATGAAGGTATGACATACTTGAACTACATGGGTCACCTTACTGACGGATCGGTGTGTAGCCTGTTGCTTGGATGTCGATTGGATTTCGGACGATCTTTTCGCAAGTTGCGGCGCAGATGGTAAAATCCACGTCTTGCGATTAAAGTCTGCTGTACCTGTCAAGACATTGATGTACGTATAACCGAAACCCTTTCGTGGCTTGATCTTCTAACCGTTCGTCTTCTAAACATTCGTTTCAGTGGGCATGCAAGCGAAGTGAATCAAATTAAATTTAACTCCAGCAAAGGTCTGCTCGCATCATGTTCCGACGATCACACTGCTCGTATATGGTCGATGCACGATCTTCTCATACCCGATGCACCCGCTATGCCTGCAAAGGTTCTAGAAGGGCATGAAGGGACGGTTAGTAGTGTAATGTGGCAGCCAAAAACGCCGGAAGAGGAACATGCACTACTCGCGACGTGGGTCATCTATATTTTCCTTTGAGCCCTCAGCTTATGATAATGATTGTTAGAGCATCTTTCGACACCACATGTCGATTATGGGATACCGCTACTGGCGAATGTCTACATGTCTTCAGGGATCACCAACTGTCGATATATACCCTATCATGGAGTGCGGACGCCCGGTTACTCGCGACTGGTAGTGGTGATGGTTGGGTTCACATTTACGATGTCAAGGTTAGTTGTATTCGCAGTCCTTTATAAGATTCTCCTCGCAAGTTTACTCATATTATGTGCTTTAGACTCATGAACGAAAATGGTCATGGAGTGCTGGCGATCGAATAGGCATATTCGAAATTGATTGGGAACAGCACGGAGATGTCGATCGTCTGGCACTTGCCCTCCAGAACTTCCAAGTCGGAATTATCGATGCGTCTCGTATACCTGCGCTCAAATCGTCGTAGCCTACCCACCCTCAAACTCCATGTCACCATCCTCGCTCGTTGTTGTAATTTCTACTCATGCTGTAGTGTATACTAGTCACCATATGTGAAGGGGATATTGTAGTAACTGTTTGTAAATCATACTATTGCCATCGTCTTCGGATGTATTCAATTTCTGGCTGGCCGGCATTCTCAGGGTAGTGTATGATGTCATGCCCGGCAACATGATCATGAAGTCTGCCGAGCGGTGGCGTATTCTCCTGCTTTTGTATTTTGACCTTTCTCCTGCTCACTCACTATCTCTCGTCTTGCTTTGGCTCTCTTTCACTATGATTCCTCTACTTCGACCCAGTATTCTGCTTACCCTCCGACTACCAGTAGTTTCGTCTCTTCGGCAACCTCTGGCATCGTCTGCACGTTCATTCAGTAGTTTCCGGACATCGTCTTCTGTCCTTTCGACATTGCACAAACAGACGTCCAAACCATTTTCATCGACTTTCTTTAGGTCGTCGAGAACATTACTTACAGACTCTGCTCCCGTTGTTGCTCGTCCTTCTCCAAGCGAGGCCTGGAGGCGTTATGCAATTACAGCTGTGCGTTGCTTGCATTTATCCAAGGCCACTCTTTGGCTAACGTTTCTTGGTCATTAAGGTCACAGTTGCAGGGACTGTAGTGGCGGTTAATGTTTTCTTCAATCGAGAGACTCGCGATGCACTTTCACTAGACGAAAGGTCATATCTCCACGAAAGTTTCCAATACACCGGCGTAGGACTCGCCTTGACAGCCGTAGCAGCTCGCACGATGTTCAAGAATGGACTCGCTTTCAGGATTATGGCAGCCAATCCGTGGGCTGTCTTGGGTATCAGTCTTGTGGGTTCGATTGGGACTATGATGGGTGCGATGTACACTGCTCCGGAGAACAAACTTTTGAAACACGCGTTCTGGCTAGTACGTACTACTTGTGTATGGTTTTGTGGTGAGGATCCTGATGGAGCTTCGTTCAGGGCTTTAATGCGTGTCAAGCTGCCACTCTCAGTCCTCTTTTCTTCGTTAGCCCGGCCATTCTCTCTCGTGCAGCACTCTACACTTGTGGTGTTGTTGGCTCACTTGCCTACGTCGGTGCCACAGCGAAGTGAGTCTACCTTCGAATAGCTAGTTGTTGGATATCTAATGATGTCATTACAGGACCGACAAGTACATCTACTTGGGTGGGCCCCTCCTTGCCGGTGTAACTGTAGTCGCTTTAAGCTCTTTGGCTCCCATGGCTCTTCCCCTTGGTCTTCGTGGACTTGCTATCACCGAGGCTGTTTCGCTTTATGGTGGTCTTGCCGTCTTTGGTGGCTTCGTTCTCTACGAGTACGTCTCATTCCTGGACATCTATCCGAAGCCCGCTGCTGAATATTTTGATACAGTACTCAGAAGATCTTGCAACATGGTCGTATGGTAGGTACCGGTGCTATGGCCGCAGACCCAATCCGGGAGTCTATTGGTTTGGAGCTTGACATGATCAACATCTTGTGAGTGAACTGTGAACGACTATTGCTTATTCTGTGATGATATTGATGGATTTCATGTAGTATTCGATTAGTCCAGATCCTCTCCAGGTCGAAAGACAGGAAGAAGTAGACAGCGAAGTCGAGGCAGATTAGTTTAGACATACAGAGTTTCCTTATTCATGTAGTATCAATGCTGTATTCTAGTTTCAGCACCACTCAGTCCAGTGCTTCTTGGCTCACATTTCAACCTGTGAGGTCCCACTTTCACTTTACAGGCATGTATGAACGTCCATGGTATCCAAGTCTAACTACCAGAAATAACAAACTGGTACCCTAAAGCTACGACCCAACCTTCCCCAAACTCTCCAATATCTTCACAAATCCTCCCGGGTCTACAATCTCCGTCCCACCATACGTGACCCTCTTACCCGTCTTCCCCGCCCACTCCTCCAAATTCCCATACTCAACATACCCAGCACCACCAACCACAAAAACAACACCCTCATTAAACGCCATCCGTCTCGCTCGTCCACTACCTGCACCGCCCGCAGGTCCTCCGACATTAGAGATACCGAGTCCGGCATGAGAAGTCCGTGGGGAACGAGGGTCAAGGAAGATGTAGTCGTCGGTTTCTTGCAGGGATGCATTGGATGCGCTGGAGGAGTCCATCAAGGCTTCGGTGAGACGTGTCACTGGGAGGAGCTTGTTGGCCGGGAGGAAGTTCTTCACCCCGCTGATGAGGTTCTCGAGGCCGCCGTCCTTCAGTCGGTCAGTCAGCTATGAGGGTATTGTCAGTATACATGTCAGGGGATATCGGTTCGAAGGAGACATACCCTGTTCCCGAGCGCACTGAATCCCTTGAACAGCTCCCCACCGGGCGTACCTCCAAGTACAGGCGTAACGCTTCGATCCATGGCGCTAGGCACAGTCATCCTCGAGATCTCCCGAGTCTTCCTTACATATTCGAATGCTGCAACATCAGCACCGGCCGCTTTCAACTCTTTTTCAAGCTCGTTGATATCGTCTTTTGAAAGCGCGTTGTCAGGTACTGAGAGGTAGAATACGAGTACAAGTCGGAGTTTATCTGTTGGCGTAGGTGTGACGTCTGGTTTCGGGTTGCGGAGGGTCTCAAGGATCGTTTGTACGTTCTGACCAACTATCAGCATCCAGAGAAGTCGTAGACAGGGAGTGGACATACCTGCTTAGACATGGCTTCCTCCATACTGAATAACTCGTCCAACCCTCGTTTCTTGATCTCCTCCAGAAGGGCGGTTGCGATATTCATATGTGTATCCAAGGTCGCCTTTCGTGCGGTTAATTCTGGAAGTTGAGTAATGGCAGTCTTTAAATGTGCCGCATTCGCTGACAAGTCCCTAGAAAGTACACACTTAATCAGCTTCTGCATTCTTCCGCCGCATATCAATTTCAGCACTTACATCTGTGAAATATCGTTAACGTCGCTGACCCCCGTACGTCTCGTGATCTCTGCGGCATCCTGTTTATACCGATTGAGCTCCGCGTCGATGTCTTCAGCAACCTGAGGGAACGGGTTAGCAGCGTTCTTCGCCCAGAAGTAATCTTTCGAGTCCAGATCGTAAGAACGCTTCTGTGGATGTGAAACTACGACGCGGTTGAGTTTCATTTCTAGGCAGTCCGAAGCGAGAGCTTGGTATGTCCATCCGTGGGACATCATGGGCACTAGGTCAACGTTTCGATCAAGAATGAGGAGTACTGTAATCGATATATTGAGTGAAAATCAAGGAAAGGAATGAAAGTGAGGGAACGTACGCGGTCGTTGAAGGTTCGACAAGCCTGTCGAGTCTTGTGCGAATAATGAAGGTGCATGAGACCTCGATGCTGACAAGATCGCGTCTCGAATCTTGGTCTCTAATTTCTTCGCGACCATTTCTGCTGCGTTCCCTCTTGGCGCACGAATTATTGGAACATGACCTGTCAAACGGCAACGTTTCAGCCTCTAGAGTGGTCCAATGATTGACATGATGGCATACCCATAGTCACGACAACGCTAAATAGTCCATTTGCTACACGCTCGATCTCTTCTTCTATCTGTTGCTCTATTGATGAAGGTGAGTTGAGGATAGCATATGTTGAGTGTGGTTGAGGAGCAGTGGTCCCAGAAGACGATGAGGCAGTTGGAGCAGCAGTTGGAGGAGGGTTTGGCGGAGGCATGAGTGAGAAGAGTGATGGTGAAGGTGCAATGAACGAGAGGTATTGGTCAAGAACCTAAAGCACAAACATTCAATACTGACCTCGAGATGGCGTTTCAGCTCTAGACGTACCTGGTCAATTGAGGGATCCGACCCATCTCTTGCAACCAACGCCGCCAACTCCTCCAATAACGCTCTCGAAAGCGGTTCCACAAAGTTCAGGTGGTAGGATTCATACAGGCCCTTTTGCAAGTCCTCTGCTATTCGTTTGATATTGTTCAGAGTAGGCGTCACGAAGTAGACTGCTGGAACGTCGGGTAATGGTGGTCGTGCTGAGTGCAACTGTCTGCAATCTAGTCAGCATGGTGTGTCGTTGTAGGCCCAGTCGGACGTACACATGCAATGTAACTCCGACGTCTCGTAGGTCTTGAACACGTAGCACAGTAGCCAGGACATCCTTAGTGTGTTGGTCAAGTACGAGGACCTTCCACACTGGCGGACCCGCTGTTGGTGGTGCTTTCAGCGAGCTTCCACCTGTTTTCGTACTCGTGGAGCCCGGTGTCTCAATAGGGTGATTGAGATTTAAAAGCGTAAGTAACGCATTGGTCTGTGATTGTTGTAGCGTGGTCGGAGCAGCGGTTGCCTGGCTAATACGTCAGTAACATTCTTTATATGAAGTTCCAGGACATACCTGCTTGAAGGCACTACTGGCCATAACTACCCTTTTCCTGCCTTCTGTCGGTTGAGTCACCAAGGTAACTTCGTTGGAGAACGTTGAAGGTTCGCGAGATGCAACTAAGCAAGCACAGTGAGGGCTGTAGACGCCCAACTCTAATAACACGTCGCCCTGGGCGCTTCCTGCACCTTTCCGTGTGCGCGCTCGAGGTATCCTGAACGTGATTGGTTTCTTACTAGAAATGCGATGGCTATTCATTATAATTCGAGTCTCTTGTCTTCTGAGCCCCTGTAGTCAAGGATAGTATCACTGGTCCCCATGGGCAGCGCCTCATATATCAACCATCACCACCATCATTTCTGAGTCGTAACTCGCAATTGGCTGGTTTTACATCTATCTCATCTGCCAGGACCTACTTAGCGGTGTTGTACACGATATAAGACAGATGGAACCTTGGATGGAACAGTCACTCAACCTTATCAACGCCTTTCACCGTCCCTTCTTCTCTATATTTCACCTCCTCTCCCCCGTCGCTCCTTAGTGAGTTATTTGTATTCTAGCTTATGAAATTGCGGATCGCACTAAATTTAGACGACTTCAAGCAATGGGCTGCATACCCAGCAAACAGTCGGTACTTGACGACGATTTCTCCCCGTCGTGTTTCGGCCTAACCTCAAAACGATCACCCCAAGAGGAGAAATCACGGCCGAACAAGCCTAAAGGGCCGCCTTCACCTATCGTTGAGGGCTCCCTCCCGCCATGGCTACAGAAGCGGGCGGTGTTGACTCAGAGGGCAGATGGAAACATAGTCATTATGGAGCACAACCCGCAGAAGTTGTCATGACTGTAGTCGAAGTTTAGGTCGCATTGTGAGCCCGCTGCAACATGCAAAATCGAGTGCCCATGTCTAATCCATTGGCTTAGAAGACTCGATGTTTCCACTGGGAAGTCGGGAATTGACCATTCAGGATCAGCTCTTTCGGGCGGATTGACTCTGGCCCTACAGGAAGATCTGTGTGACAGTGGACGGGAAGGCGTCCATCACTTTCATTCTTACATAGCGCCATCCGCATGAGATCCACCACCTTCGCTTGTTACCTTTATGACTTGATTCTATTCACTGTACTCATACTGCTCTACATCCGTTTCTCTTTGATTGCACTCACATGCATGTGATTCTCGACCGCAGTCTCACTTCCATTATGGAATGCGAAACACATTGACTGGCTTCCACCCAAATGAGGAAGGCGCAGCTCCTTATATGGCATTTATTCATCAAGCGCGTGTACTTGTTTCGATCGCAGCGTACGGTATGACGTTCTAGGAGACATCTAGAGCACATGGCATGAAATAACTGCAGTTTTCTCGACAGAAAGCTCAGAAAGAAGCTCTGTGAACAGAGGGAAACGTATAAATACTTCGACCCTTTCCGCCCCCATCTTATTATCCTCCCCCTTCCCCCTTAAGGTGATCGATCAGATCTGCTAAGTCTGCAGACTTGCTCCCTCTTACTCGCTGACCGTCCGTTTGCTCCCTATCAGTAAATCACCTCTGACTTTTCTTGGAGATTTCTAGGAACATGACAGCGTGAGAATAGAGTACTGCTTATATCCAGGAACCGAAATTAGAAGGCATGTTCAAAGAATATGATGCATGTGGGATCGCTCCTTCCCAAAGCCCACAGTGGCTTGACGACGCTCCTTGTCTCTATACCTGTCCCTTATACGATACCCCATCCCTCCGTGGATGTTCATGACCTCTCTTTCTACGCCAACCGTCATTCATTTGACACAACAACGACCGAAACGACAGTCTGATAATGACATTTGGTGGGCTTCGAGCTCAAGTTCAAGTTCACAGTATCCGCCAAGTTCTCCCAGCGCTACATCAATTTCATCTCATTCTTCTGTATCGAACACCCCACCATCTCTTACGACATCTCCGCCTGTGATACTTACTTCATCTACTGGGCAGCCTCAAGGTAGTGCTGGAATGTCTGGCTCTTCAAATTCAAGGTCAACGCAGAGCTCCACTTTGAATGTAGGCTCCTCAAACGTCGACACCACCTTCCTTGTTACCACTTCCACGCCTGTCACTATTACACGACCCTCATCGACCTTCACGTCGTTCAGCGAGGCCACGTTCACCTCTAGTCGTGTTGCAAGCACGCTTCCAGAGTCACAGTCTGTCGCATCATCTCTTCGCGTTAACCCTGTCTGCATAGGCAATGGTGTGGACTCACTATCCGTTGGTCTTCTCTCGACTATCGTTATTCCTACTGCCGTTGGACTCGTTTTATGGGTAACTATGCATTTCACTTGCTCAGAAACCATAAACTGAAGTGGCGTAGCTATTATTCGCAATTATCAGACCACGGTTCCGTGAAATATATGGCTTGCGAGAATGGTTCGTCCAACAAAAGTGAGTAGTGTCCCTTCGCCGTTGCGGTCCTCTATCTAACATGCCATAGCCTCCGCCCAAAGCCTCTTAGTCGCTCACTATGGGCGTTCCTCTTCCCTCATGTTCCCCTCGTTCCTCCTGTTCCCGACGACGTCTCCGAAGCAGGAAGATCTCCAACCACGGACGCAGAGTTGTTCCCATCAGACGAAGCTCTTAGCCAACGAACACTCTGGGTATGTTTCGTGGTCGTACTCGGATGGACAATACTCGCGCTTGCTGGCCTTTTGCCACTGTACATGGTCTCTACGCCGTGTTTGGCTGAATCCGCGGACCCTTCTCGGTTTAGCGGTGCCTATTCGGTTCTTCAAGACATGAGTCTTCTGCGTCTAATACGCCTCTTGGACAACGAAAATGTCAACTCCAATAACAACTTCGTAATTCGCGAAATAGTCAACGGGAAGGACTATGCACCCAATGCTCGGATCCGTATAATAATCCTCACCGTACTTGCAATCGTTCTTGGAGTCATCCCAGTTCTATGGAAGATTATGCGCGAGTTTAATCGATTGGTGGCGCATCGTCGACGTTGGGTGGATATTAAATGTCAAGGGCAAGAAATGGCTTGGTTGTCTGCGAGGTATACTCCTGGATTCTTTGGATGGGGAGAGAAGAGGTTGAAGGATTTTATTGTCAAATCCGGGCTTAGTTCTAGCTTGGATTCGGGCGAGGGAAGGAATGGCAATGGGAGGTCAAGGAGACGCAGACAGACGGAATGGAGTAACGAGGAAAAGGTTGACCTCGAAATTGACGTTCAGAGTCTTTTCTCTGTTGGGTAAGCTCGTGCCTCTGTTTCACTGCCAAGTGGTTGAACTTGTGTGCTTCGTAGGGACACCACTCAACTCGCACTCTTGATTGAAGAGCGAGATGAAATATTGGAAAACCTCGAGATTGCAGAGACAAAGTATATCAGTTCTTTCAAACTGACCACTCCAGATCCGTCTATGATAGACCTTCCTGTGCCTCCGCCTCCTCCCGATGGACCTACTACACCTTCAAAACCTCAAATCAGTCGACCTCGACCACTTGCAGGTTCAGCCGTACGTTCCCCCCCGAGTCTGTTTCGCTTGCGTAGCTTCTGATCTTTACATCGCAGTCCCAGCGGAGACGCAAACGGGGTCGAAATCCGGCCTATGGTTCATCTTCGCTTCCCCCACCGACTTCATTTGTCATGCCATCACAGTATTACAAACTTCGAGGCGTCCAAGGTGTCAGTGGGGGACAGTTTACTGATGCGGAAGGATCAATACAGCACCAAGGCCCAAGTCTCACTGATTCCTTCAACCAACGTGTTGTTGGCAGTCGATTTCATGAAGTCAAAAGGGACTCGGTGGCGTTCGGACGGCTCCCGATGGGAAGTCAGGTCGTTCTAGAGAAGAACGGCCAAATGGGACCTGGTCCGTCGTCGGTACCTGCTTCTCCTGTACCAGGTCCCGCCCCGTTTGCCCCGAATGGGTATACGTCTTGGGATACTGGTGCTTTTGACGAATTCTCTGGACAACAGTGGTTTCACCATCCTGAAGTGACCGAGACTATCGAAGAAGAGGGAGATGAAGACTGGGTTGATGTCATGCATGAAGCTCCTGAGGCTTTCGAGAATGGGGAAGAGTATAGTACGACAAGAAGGAGACCGAGACCACCTCGAGCTAGGACTACCTCTCCGGAGAAAAGAGAAACATTCCCGTTGCGCAATAAGAACGCCACTGATGAGACTGAACAAACGCCTCCACATTTACGCCTCCAACCTCGCCAACCATTTGTGCGACCTCTCTCAGGATTGGATCACGCCGATCTAGGACATATATACTCCGATATCAGCCATTGGCGGTCCAAGCTCAAAGTTATCAACAACGAGATTTCTGACGTTCAAAGAGACGGGTATAACGAAATTGCAGATGGAATGGGCATCAAAGGATGGCTTATGGTTGGACGTGGCCTTCGGCACATACCTGGGGTTCAGCTTATTGAAGGACGAGCGAAAGAAGACATTAGGTGGGATGAATTGCAAAACGAGGGCGGGTTCTTGAGGGGGTTGGCCTTTTGGACGATTATTCTCACTGTTGGCATTCTCCTTGGGGCTGCTTGTGAGTTGTCTTATGTCGCTGCATCGAGGTTCATACTGAAAGTCTTTGTCACAGTGACCGCCGTCTCTGGGCTGTACCTTGCCACTGCGCCAGATTTCGCACACTACTTCCCATTCTTTGAATCACTGACTACGGGGAGTGAGCTTGCTGCTGGAGCAGCTACTGGGCTTGCTGCAGCTGTGGGTGCAACTGTCTTCATATCTTTGGCACTAGCGATTGTTCACTGTAAGTCTACATCCATCTTGATTATGATTCACATGTATCGACAACAATTAAACAGACACAGGGCAACTGAGTCACTCTGTCTCGATCTCTGGAACTCAATTGGTCGTCTTTCGAATCACGTTTTACATCCTCACCATCATCGCTGCTATTTGGCTATTCAGCATCGGTGCAATCCTGTTCTCTATGGGCGCCTTCAACACGCAGACATTGGAATCCGCTTCGGTTGCAAATGGCGCGATCTATATGAGCGCATTCGCTTTGATGCTCATCATGAACGTAGCCGTTATCTTCCCTGCCCTCCTTCTCTTACAACCGATCCGACTTTGGCGAGTTGTCAGAGCAGAAAGAGAAGCCGTCACTCCTCGCCAACGCTTCAGAGGTAGGTCATCTATAGGTCGTTTAGACATGTGTTTGTGACTAAACTACCTTCTGTTTCAGCTGTATATCCTAGGACGTACGATCCAACATATGCGACGGGATGTTGCGTGCTCGCCGTCTTACTTGCTTCGGCTTTTGCTTTGATATTCCCATTATTAGCCCCTGGTGCTGTCGTTCTTCTGTTCCTCACTCTGATCGGTACGTACTCCGTTGAAATGTGAATGATTGTGCGATGATGAAATGGTTTTTTTTTCTCTTAGCGCATCGTTTTCTGATCGGCTACGTGTACGGACGTACGCATTCACAAACAGGTGGTCTGCTATCCATCTGGCTCCTCAAGCGTTTCAGCACTGTTCTTGCCTTCCAACCCTTGATCCTTGGCCTCATTTTACTCACTCGAAGATTGTGGGTAGAAGGCGGTATCCTATGTGGAGTCGCCCTGTTTGTCGCACTTTTTGTCGAGATTTATTGCACATGGAGAACACGTTTGCCTGGTCGGAGGTCTTTAAGCCCTATCACACGGGACTCACTTGATACCTTCATGCGTACCGCAAGACCCAGCACGTCTCGTGACAATGATGAAGAGAGTACTAGCCTCGTAAGCTCCGCGAGGACTACAAGGGCAAGAGGATCGTTTGCGTCGATATTGGAGATGATGTCCTTGACTCTGGCCGTCATGCCGTCTGCATCACAGTCGCGAGGACCCGTCCCACTCGGTGAGTGGAGTTAATCCTGTATTTAGCGAAACATGCTGCGGTTGAGCTAACGTACATATCGTAATAGAAACAGAAACCCTTGACGATCTCACTGCCACAGAACGTGCTGCTCGCACACACCCCGATGCACCCCCACATCTTCCACCGCTTCCGTTTGCAGATCACGCCGAAGAGATGGCTGGTATTCTCTACGCACCCGAACTCCTCGCACCTCCGCCGGTGATCTGGTTACCGAATGATGTTGGTGGAATAGGACGATCGGAAGCTTATGACCTTCAGCGATACCACAACCTCCGCGTTACCCTTGACGTTCGCGCAAAGGAGGATGTTCTGCTTCCTAGAAGATCATCCTCGGATCAAGCCCGTCGAATCCGAAATGCTTCATGATTTATGACAATATAGATGTCACCTTCATGCTTTTTTGATCTTGTGTGTTTGGTTATTGGACTGTTCACTTTTAGATGCTTTCAGCATCACTTCTTGGGTATTACTTACTCTCCTTTCATGGTTTTGACGATGTACTTATCTCGGATCCTTGGTTCTGATGTATTCATACTGATAGTGTTCTAATACAAGCCCCTTCCGCTTGCGTATAGGGCGTAAGCGGCATACATGGACTTCCTTCACTTCATGCCCATTAAGCACATAAATGGATTCCCGATTGCTCACCTCTGTATGATACAGAGTTACCATTCAATCCGAGCGGTCCAACACAGACCCGACGCCAGCCCCGCGCGCAGGGAGCCAGGCCGCTGGCGTGAGATGCAAAACCGTGGCGTTGGGATTCAGTCACCCCTTGCACCACTTCCGTCCAGCAGAAGGATCAAAGCACGGAGCTTGGGCATGTGATGAACGTCGCTAGGGCACGTAGTACGTACTGCCGACCATGAGGAATTGAGGTCTGACTATTACTCTTTGAATATTCTGGAAAAGGGTGTTCGTGTGACCACGCCCTCGTCGAAGAATTAATTCGAAATTTACTCACCTAGAAAGATTACAGTACAGACGATGATAAAGTCATGAAGGTATATAAGGACGATGTTGCCACCAGAGTGCCACTTAACGCAGGATCGACACTTTTCCGGCGATTTGATTCCCTTTAGAGCGCTCCTAGCGCATCGCAACAACCATCAGCCAGGAAACAGGATTTAGAGTTTGAGTTCCCTTGTGCTTCCTCGAACTCTGAAGCTTGCTTCTGAAACACCGCGTTCCAGCTGATAAGTTCTTGCCGAAACGTATAAGCGCAAATGTGGGGGAACTCGGAACCCGAGGACAGTAACAACTAGACAAGCAGTCATCGGAATACCGTGTTCAGGGTGTTGAGTACGATAGAAGTATCACGATGTCATGGTACAGTACTTGAAAGAGGGTTCACGAGGGTTACGAGCTCGGGAGATGAAACGATTTTCTGGTGGAATGATGGAAACTCCAACTGCTGTGCTTGCCACTCCACCGCAACATAAGCAATGTGACCTGGTTGCCAGATCGCTAGATATATGGATAAATGCCGCAATGTTCTCCATGGTCAGAAGGGCCGTATCATAAGTCAACGCAGGACGAAGACGGGGCGGGGTATGGGAAACAAAGTGGGGTGCCTAGCGCTGGATGGGAGAGAAGAGATTGGAGTTGGAACAGCCGGCGCAGAGGATGCAGCATGTCGCCCTTAATGCTCGCTTTGTAACCGGTGAAAGAAGGGGGCGAAGAGAAGCGTAGAATTTGTAAAGAGTAAGCATGCAAGGACGCACACGGCGGAAGCGGAGAAGAGGGCAGAAGGTAAATCAGAGTTGTAGGTTGCAGTGATAGGCATAATCATATCAGTCGTCGGAGCACCGGGTTGTCGCTCCCCGCTCCCTCTTATGGTAGATAAAATATCGATGAAGAAATGTGGGTGGTGCGGTGGAGAAGATGCGAGATCAGGATACGGCACCATACTAGATCCCAAAACTAGAAAAATAAACAACGCTCTCATCTAGCCGTTATTCCTTCCTTAAGCCGAATCCTCCGAGCCCTGATTCGAAAACACACAGCTTACATACCTTTTTGTTACACGCCATAAAGGCGTACAGAACTCAGACAAGAGGTATACAGCATCGGGATCTCACCTTCCTATATATCTCCGCCTTCTCTACCATTATTCTTCCCCCGATCCGTCCAGGTGACCTTGTTTAGAGGCTTCGGACATCCCGAGTCACTATCCTCGCTTTCGTACGCCCCTACCCTGCTGCGCATACTATTCGACAACGACTGCAACCCCCCGGTCCTGACGTCGACACGAGCAAAGGAAAAGAAAAATGCTGGCAGATCCGTCTACTGCCCAACATCCTCACCAACAGTACCCACAATATCACCATCCGCAGCCGGAGGTGAACCCATTCGTATTGTACTCGAGGTCGTTGCACGATTATACGCTGAGGTTGTGGACGGAGTCGAGGCGAATTGCAGAGGAGAAGATAAAGGTTGCTGCGGCGAGGAGGCAGGAAGAGGAACGCAGGCAGAGAGAACTCGAGATGGCGGCGTCGGCTTCGGCAGCTTCGCAGCGGCAGCCTTGAGGTATAAGTTGGACCGCATACAGCCTGCGCGACGCCCTCGTCGCTTTCCGACGCACCCTTGCGACCGCCGCGATACAAGTATACCGATCGAAAGAATACCCATTGCATCGGGATTCATCGTCGCCCATCGATATCGACCATAACCCCTGCGCATTCGATGAAAACACGTCCGACATCGTCCGCTGCTCGACCAAACCCTCTCCCATCATCCTTTAACCCATATAGACATCAAGACTTGACCACTTACCCTCACACACACTAATACACATATCCTCTTATCTCCCTGCTTCCCTCTGCTATTCTGTAGTTGTACCTACTAACCTATTAACCCCGTTCCTCGTCTTCATTGCGCCTATCTGTTGCTTGTAGTATAGTGTTCGCCATGCCTTGATTATACAATCGTGTGACGGAGCACATCCTTTTGGTTTCTAGCCGGTTTCTTTCGGTCGGGGCAATTGAGTTGGATGAAGCTAGTCTGGCATTGCAGTAAACTAGAGGAAAGAGACGTTTCGCTTGCTATCCCCTGCCCAAGCTGTATATCTACTCCCTCCAACGCATTGCCGTACAGTCTAGACCTGGGTCTATCGCTCTCGTGACCGTGTCGCGTCGCGTCGCGTCTGTCGGGATATATCTATTTCGTGCTCCGACTGATATAACGCACGTTTGGCTCGAGCGTTCCTTTATTCTATACCTCCAATCTCTGAATACACCCATTCTCTCCCAGGAATAAGAAGATTATAATGTGCACAGTGATCCTTTCTGTTCTCTCCAATATCGCGCTCTATAACCGACGCACGTTCATCAGAGTGCTGCGATTGATGTCTCGGGATTGACAGCACCAGGGACAGCAATCCAAGAAGCTTTCGCTATTAATATTCATATCCTGATAAATACTCACGACCTCTGATGGTGGGATGTTCGTCGAAGCCCTCTTCTCTCCGGCCTTCACTCTTTACGACAACTCTATGAAGTTGATGGTGAGACTGCTGACGGGCCTTGTGCCCTTTGCAGGAGTAGTTGCTTCAGCAGCGTCTGATCCTAGGCCAAATACTGCTCTGGGTCCGTCTGCGTTTACTGCACCCGGTGCCTTCCCAACGTCGGTGTTTTCGCATTATTACAACTCGCCCACTGCTACTTCGGCCCAGGTTCAACCCATCATATCTGATCCAGTCGAGGTACGTTCCATGCAGTAAGATTCATATCAAGAAGCAAGGTTTAGATCATCTATAGCACAAAGTATACTCTTTATCTTTAACAAACCCTGATACCATTCCCAAGGTTTGTTGATCGTCCGCATTCAAGTACCGCACCGATTAAGCTTCTTTCCTCTTAGAATGATACCAAGGACCCACATCCTCTTCCACCCAAAGCGTCTTCCTCGCTCCTTCTAGCACATGCAATCGACCAAGTCCTTTCCATCGCGTCCAACCCAATCTTCGGTTCTGACACGTGTGCGAAATGTCAAGCTGCTCTCGAAGTCGGCAAATTCCTCGCCATGGCCGCACCTGACCAAGGACCCGCTCTAGCTGTAGCACTATGCAATCATTTCAAGTTCAATAGTGATTGTGCGACAGAGTTCGGGTTGCTTGCTTTGGGGAGTGTCATTACCCAGGTTGTGGCGAATGCGGACGTTGGAGGGTTTGACGGGCAGGTAGGTATATAGGTGTTTTGCATTCTTTCATTCCGAATTGAAGGGACATGTGGGTATGACAGATGCTCTGTCAGAACTTTCTAGGTCTTTGTCCTCTTCCCCCGACCACCTCACTGAACTTGACTGGTTGGTTTGCGAAACTTAAACCCAGCCCTTTGCCAGCGCCCAAGAAACCGAGCGGGAAAAGGTTGAAAGTCCTGCATGCCTCAGACCTGCATATTGATCCTCGTATGTAGGACCCTAATCTCGTCTTGGTTTTTCTTCAGATTACTCACCTTTGATCTACAGGTTATGCGACTGGCTCCGAAGCAAACTGTACCTCCGGTCTCTGCTGTCGCGAGAATAACCATAATGCTCAGAGTCTTAACCAAACTGTGTTGGCCGCTCCGCGATTTGGCTGGTTCCAATGGCATGTCTTCCCTCATCCCGGAAAATCCTAGCGACGCTGATACCTTCATTCAAGCGATTCGCCGTATTCGCTTGTACTTGCCGCGCTTCAGGCCATCCCAGTACTTACCGGTACAGAACGTTCTGGATTCGACTTTACAGTGTACACTGGAGATCTGGTATCGCACGATTCTGATAATCAGCTTTCGAGGTACGTTCTGTGAGATTACACCTGTTGGTAGGATGCTAAGGATAATTCTGGATAGGGACTACGTTATGTATACCGAGGTACAGCGACTTCCGTGCTCTGCTAGAAGAGTATTCAGTGACTGAAATCCGTGAACAGACGGTTATCTACGATTTGTTCAAGAGACTACTTGGTTCTGGTCCTGTGTATGCTACATTGGGAAATCACGACAGTTACAACCAGTACGTTTCTCGTCTGCTTACTTTCTCTTTCACTGTCACTCAGCTCGTATCGTTTCAGGGCTCAAGATGCGCCCCATACCCTTGGTGGAGCTCTGGCTGACCAATTCAGCTGGTACGTTCATTGTTTTTGTGTTTATCCCTACCACTCTAACGCCAATGTGCTGTACAGGAATTATGATCACGTCGCGGCACTCTGGAAACATGAGAACTGGCTCCCAGAGTCAGCTGTCCAACTCGCTCGGGCTCATTACGCTGCTTACATGGTCCAGAGGAAAGACGGACTGAGGATTATTTCATTAAACACTGACATGTGTGAGTGTCTCGACCCTGCAGGCCGTCTTTGGTCGCGCTAATGCGGGGGCTAATGGGTTTTTAGGGTATCGCGCGAACTACTTTAACTACATCAACCTATCCCATCCTGATACTTCAGGCATGCTAAGGTTCTTGACAGACGAGTTGCAAGAGGCGGAGGATGCAGGTGAACGAGGTACGTCTCTTTCCCTGTCCGTTTAACCCATCTCGGTTCCTTCATTGAAAGTGATTACAGCTTGGATCATCGGACATGTGCTGAGCGGATGGGACGGTACGAACCCGTTGTTGAACCCTACTGACTTGTGTAAGTTCAATTATGATATTCGCGACTTCTGGTGCTGACGCATGGCACTGCAGTCTATCAAATGTATGATTCTTCGTTGTATGAGCGATCGACTTTCATTGACATAGTGTGTAGTGTTGATCGGTTCTCACCCCATGTTATCGCTGGTAAGGACATCTTATATATGCCATATCTGTACGAACGCTATTAACATGATTGTTCTGTTAGGTATTTTCTGGGGACATACTCACGAAGACCAGCTTTCCGTGTGTTCTTGTGTTCACTTGATTGTTCTGATACTGACGTTTATTGGCCCTGTTAGATCTTCTACGCTAACAATGCTACGACCATCAATGCTCAGACTGCTCAATCCGTTGCTTGGGTGAGTTTTTGTATTCTGTGTACCGGTTCAAGTGATACTGAGTCTGTGTGTACATATGTCTAGATTGGTCCGTCTATTACGCCACTCAACAACTTGAATTCTGGTTTCCGGTTGTATGAGGTCGATTCTTCAGTAAGGTCACATCTATTCACTATCAACTCATACTGATAGTCAGCATAGACATTTGAAATCCTCGATGCCCACACGTACGCCTCTATTCGCCATTAAACTATAAAGCTCGATTGTGAATTTTTTTTGGCAGATGGAAGAGCGACGTCAATGCCTTTGGTGCGCTTGATTCCCAACTCCAATTTGGACCTACATACGTGTACGAGTACAGCACTCGCGCAGCGTACGGTGCCAATGTCACCGGATGGGGTCTGAATGATCCCCTGAATGCAACTTGGTGGCATCTCGTCACTGAACGTGTGTACTTTTCCCCTTTGATGGCATTCCTAATTTGATGGATAATTCATTGCGTTATAGAAATGGAAGCTAACCATGACCTGGTCACCGTATGTCAATGTGTCTTCTTTGCCTCCATTTACCAGGCTAAATTGTGTCTGCAGACCTTCAACACGTTCCAAGGCAAGACCTCCGCCCGCACCAAACCCTGCACAGGCGATTGTGCGGTCGCCAAGATTTGTTACATTAGGAGTGGAAGTGCGAGTCTTGGGAGGCAGAACTGTCAGCAAGGGTTTGGCTCGGTCCAGAGCTAGAATCAATGTACAGTGTACACGTTGTGCTCTTGCTTCTCTGCTAATTTTGATGAGGAACATGAGATCAGTTCTCTTTCGTGCAATGGTGTGCGAGATGCGCGTTTGGCGTGACCGGTAAATCTTGGAAAGTAATATTGACTCTGCAGCCTAATAGTTGCCTAGGTAAGTCTCCATTCCGCCAGATCGACACGTGCTAGCCTCAATTCGAGTTCCATGCTGACACCCTCCAATAGTAATACGGGTAAGTGGGAATGAAGGTTAGGTCGAGGCTTTACACTGCATCCACGAAACTGGATCCGCCGAGTACATTGAAAATACACGAATCTAATCTTTCTCAATTGATAGGTGGCCTCGATCTCGTCATGGTGGGCCTCACCACCCCCACCGTTCTCAATGTCATTGGCGTTAACAAGCCCCGCTTTGGTGCTAATAGTCGTCTTCGTGGTATAATATGCTGGCCTATAACTACAGTCCATCCCCAAACGTTCCTGTCTTTCACTTCATTGGTATGTCCTCGACGTTAGACCTCACTCAAGAAACATCAATGGACACCTTCAAGAGAGGACAACTTTGGATGGACGACGGGAATATCATACTCATCGCCGGAGATTGTAGCTTTAGAGTCCATCGAAGTGTCCTCTCACGACATTCTCAAGTCTTTAAAGACATGTTCACGATTCCGAACCTAGACATTCAGTCCGAGGAGATCGACGGAGTCCCTATCATGCGAGTCTCGGATCGCCCATCTGAGCTATGCACCTTTCTCTCTGCTATGTATGATGGTATCAGGTGTGCAAACTAGCTTCCCCGCCTGTTGTCCTCACATACATAATTGATCGCGATTGCACACTGCAGCTTTTGTAGTCCAGATGCGGGTCTGCCATTTGAGATCGTCGTTTCTCTGATTCGGCTGGGTACGAAGTACCAAGCAAACCATCTACAAAATATGGGTCTACGACACCTCCACCCCTTTCTCTCACGGTTACTCGAAGAAGAACCTAAGAAACCCTCGCCTTCATTGGACGAGACATGGAAACCTGAATGCGCCATCACCCTCGTAAACCTAGCGGACAGTCTCGATCTTACTGACATCCTCCCAATCGCGCTTTACGGATGTTGTCAACTCGAAATGTCCATCGTGGACGGTATTCGTCACTCAGACGACATAGTTGAACGCCTCACCCCAACCAATCTCAAACGTTGTCTGAATGCACGGACTCACCTTGTCATCGCACAGTCTCGCGTTATGTCTGACGTTCACTTTTGCATTGCTGGATGTGATTGTCAACGACGAGACAACAGGGACGAATGTCTGGCGAAGACGTTTCTCGTTCGTACACAACCTCATTCTCCTGGTCTGGTTGTCTGGAATCCGTTGCGTCGTCTTGACATGTGGTGGAAAGAGATTTCTGCGATCTCCTTGTGCACTATTTGCTCATCTGTGGTCAAAACATTCTACATCGCTCAGAGGCAGAGAATTATCTCCGATCTCCCTGAAATGTTCTGTTTGACGTCGACATCGAATGCATATTGGTACGTCACTCTTCTGTCCACAGAACGTTTTTATTCATCTGAACAACTCGTTACCAGCGGAGCATAGGGCACGAGATTTCCAGAAGCAAGATGACTTCAATAGCAGGGTATAAAACGTACGAAACACGTATGATTATGAAGTATGGAGAGTGACGATAACAACGTCGCATTCAGACTACTGGCAATGCACGTGGACCTTTCGCCCTCCTCCCGCGCTGCCTGAATCGCTCACCATTTTCCTTTCCTGCCTTCGAGATCATGCATCTGGACCCCAGAACGGCGCCTTTAGTTATGGGGGTGTCTAGATTGGCATCCTCATCTCTGGAGATGCCTGTCTTGCTATCGGACTTTTGGGCTACAGTCGGGGCGCGTGGAGTCGCGGGCACAAAGGTCTTCGCAGAAGGCTTTAATCTAGTCGCAGGGGAAGACACCACCGTCGCAGTCGTGGTGACAGGGGCCAGTAGCAATGGCTTGGCGAGACGTTGTGCCGATCCTCGTTTAGATACCGAAGGCTTCACAACAGGACGTGATGAGTAACAGAGACCAAGTCCAGGGTAGTAGATTGGAGTCGCATCTGGAGATGCCTTCGGAGGCGGTGGCAAAGGCTTACTAGCAGCAGTTGCTTGGTGCGCCATGGGAATGAGGGGTCGCCGAATAAACGGCCCCTGAATACGAATTGGTGATTGAGGAACCAGAGGGCGAGATGGACGTCCGAGGCCCAGGTTGGCGTAAGCATTCCGGCGGAGCAGTGCGCGAGGTATGGGCTCAGTAGCGGAGGTCCTAGGCGTTGTCTCGACTGCTGTACGCCCGCTAGGTGCCTCTTTCTCTTCTACACGCCGTCGCAGCCTAGCAATATCGAGACGAGGACGAGCCACAGACGACACCCCCTCCCAGTTCGTGGTTTTATCATCGGTATCTTGGACGGCAGGAGACGTATTACCCGAAGAAGTGCTAGGGATTTTCTGTGATTCGCACATATACATGTGTTGTGGATCACCGGGTATCTGAGCACATCGGGTTTCTCCTTCGTGGTTCACCGAAGTAGAGGCAAGAGAGCGAGCAGACAGATGCTTTGCCGGATCCAAGAGGAGACAGACACTTTCTCGGAGTATCGCTCTGCATAGATGGTACGCCTGTATCAAGGTAAATCAGGACTAATGTATGGGTTTACTTGACAAAGACATACGAATGTGACTGCGCAAGTAAGCAAAACGAGGACGTACTGAAGGCGTGTGAAGTTGTTAACGAATAAACCACGGATGGTATCGAAGTAAGGCATCCTGGAAAGACTGTGTGGGTTATGTTTGAAAAGAGAGATGAGAGAAGGAGCCGAGTTATAACCGTCCTAGGAACGCACGCTGCTGCCAGTTCGGAAAACAAGTATTGTCAGCCTTCAAAAACTGCGGCTTGACACGCGACGCGTCGGAATCGTGGGAAATCTATCAGCACGTGATCGCGTTTTGCTATGAAAATAAATGATGTTCTTATCAAAGTGAACCTATTCTTAACGTTCAGGTTCAACTCCTCGCATGGATGAATCGCACGAAGAAGTGCTATTTATGAGACACCCATCACTCTTATTTCAGCTGTAAATTTTTGAGACAAAGCTCACTGTTACTTTTAGGCAAACCCATCGGGAATTGCTCAACTTCTTACTGTTTGTCTTCGCTGAGGACGTCAGCAGATTTCCTATATCACTTCCACGTAACTTGAGCATTAGGTGGTACCCGAATTGTCTGAAAAAGGTGATCACCAATAAGCACTGTGTCGCGCAACGGTAGCCATCGACATACTCCTTCGAATGCACCGACGTCAAGGTAAGCGTTCACATTCCTAGTATATGACTTTTCACCTGAAATCCTTTACATGCTAGCTCGACGTTACACATGATCCATTTTTCTTTACTTGCAAAGGAGCAACTTCATCACATTCGGCGGCGCTATCTTGAAGCGTCTATTCAGCATGTGCTTGCATTTGTCAAAAGTGCCTGAGACACTTTTTGACTGGAGTTTCCTTTACCGCAGGTACTGAGCTTATATATTCCTTACTGATCGGGACGTTCGTCTTATGGCTACAGCAGTATTGGTTGGTTTGGAGGGCGGCGCGTATTTGACGCATTGTGCTCACTCTGTTTGTGATTTCTAGCCATTTCGTCACAGTTCCAACGACGACACACGATCGAGGTTCCAACAAAACGTGCTATCTCTTCTCCAACTGACATATGCTGATCTATGTCCTTGGATGTCTCCCGAAAATATGCGTATGATTGTCTGCGACTACTACGTACTGGAACTGGCAATATTACTCATGGTGCAAGCATTGGTCTCCCTCAGGGCGTAACAGCATCGACCTTTTTTACGCTTCCTGTTTCTTGACTCGCCACTCGAAACATCACAGTTATCTGGTTGTTCTCGTCACTATAACTTGAAGAGACCTTTATCAGTCGCCTTCTTTCCGAGCAGACTTTTTTCTCCTGATCACAGCTCGGTCAGCATCTGAGCATACAAGACACTGCGGGTTTTTCTTGAGAATCGCTTCCTATTTTATTTGTTCGCATTCTTCAGTCCCTCCGACAGACAAATCGTGGGAAATCCAGTCCCAAGGCAAGGAGCTAACGCTGACCACGAGGCAACGCTGTCATGCACCTCACGACTTCTATACAGTGGTATCTCCCGCCTTACGCCTCGTACTTCATTGCTTTGCCCTACTAAGGTGCTGTTCGCTATCGTTCAAAAGTGGGCAAGACTTCCATGGAGGTACGACTGCGGTCTTTCGTATGTCTTTATCAGGACTAATAGTCATCAAGGCAGTAGGATGGGTGGCACGATCAGGTAGATCACTGCTGAAATCGAATAGCTTTCGTCCCCCCAAGCATGGACTCTCGTCCTCTTCTTCCGTTTCTGTATCGGAGAGCTTGGAACAGAAGGATCGGAAGGTGACTGCCGCTATCACAAAGCGCTCCAAGAAAGGTCGCCTTCCCTACGGAGACGTCGATGAGGATTATGCCACCCTGATTAAAATCAGAGTTGGATTGCAAGGTGGGGACCCGAAGTTCGGAGAATTGACAGAAATGCAAGCCCAGAGGGCTATGATAATTATCCAAAAGGTAAGCGGCAGTTTTTGAGATAAATCGAATGTGGCGTAAATGATCTTTGCGTCCAGCTCTATGAGAACGACACTATATGGCGATGTCTAACCGATTATTACCCGACTTTGGATCGACGTAGACTGCCCAGGCTGCAAGTCAGACTTTCTCAGAGCTCAGGTCTGTTGCCGCCATCCCTATTTATCGAAGTCGAGAGCATGGGCCAATTCATGGAACGCACTGGTGGTCAAGCGAATATATTTTCAGCCAGATTGAATGGCAATAAAGTCGCGGTGAAGGAATTGCGAATATTCCAGAACATGACCAAGAGCGAAAGGACGAGAGTTCAGATGGTATGCATTGTCTTCTGAATATGCATGGCCAAAGTCATTTATCATTTTTGTTAGACCTTTTCGCGTGAAGCTATTCTGTGGTCTCACCTTCGGCATCGCAATGTCATTCGATTGCTCGGGTTAAAGTCTATGCAATGGGGAGCGCCAGTCATGATAATGCCCTGGTATAGGCGAGGTAGCGTAATGAATTTCTTAACAACATCTAAAAGTCGGCCTACCGTCAGTCAACTGAACAAATGGGTATGCATGTACGCTTTCTCTTATTAGTACCTAGGTTTATCAACCTAACATTTTCAGTTATTGGACGTCGCCACAGGACTGAAGTACCTACATATGGAAGAAATTGTCCATGGTGACCTCCGAGGCGTAAGTTGCTGCAACTATCCTTCAATTTAATACTCAACTTTCTCCATCTAGGCTAACGTACTACTCTCTGATCATGGCGATGCTGTGTTGACTGACTTTGGACTTGCGGTCTTTGCATCTGAACACAGTAACGCATTAGGCTCTCTACGCGGTGGGAGTGAACTCTGGCAAGCTCCCGAGCTCCTTGATCCCGCATTATTTGGCTTAACATCGTTCCGGCCGACGTATAAAAGCGATCTATTTTCGTTTGCCTGTCTCTGTATCGAGGTCAGTACTGAACCTCATCACCAACACGTCTATCATTCACGTACCCAATTTCAGCTCTACACACAAGAGGCCCCATTCGCGGAGCTGACGATTATGACTGCACGTCGGAGAGTGACGAAAGGAGAGAGACCTCCTTGTCCTTCAGCTCCTGCTCACCAGAGTATGTGTGATGAGCTGTGGGATGTAGTGCAGCTAAGCTGGCGTCATTTGGCCAGCGAACGCCCCACCGCTGACTTTGTCGCTACGGCGATGCAAAGGATTGCTTCTTCCTAACGTCCTCATCGGAACTACCCACAACACTCATCGTTTTCCAGCTATTGCGTCTTCCGTTTCAACGGCTACGGCGATATGCTACAGCCCCTGTCCCGTTGTTAGTCATATAAAATTAAACAGCTACCATATATGGGTTCTGCATTGCAATGTTGATCATGATCGATGGGGGAAATTCAATACATAACATTTTCTACTAAGCCTCGTAAACCGGTGTACTGTGCGGCCTGTGCAGCTTCGAGTCTCCGTCCTCAAAGGGCCAACGTTGTGGGAAAAATGCGAGTGCCATATTTTGGTAGGGCGACTCAAGCCAACGTTACCCTTCCCCTTACACTTTTGGAACTAATCTTCAATGATTCTACTCATTGCCTGGAGCGTTGGAACGATTCTATTCGCTTCACCCGTCTTCCTTCAGTACCTCATAGTGCTTGCTTCGCTACTGACATGTGTACGCCGCCTCTGGAGACGATACGGATGTAGAGTTCTGTCGAGACTTCGATCCGTATGGGATGAACTTCTGCTTGAGATCGCGAGGTATGTCATTAGTGCTATGAACTCTCGCGAGATAGTTAGGTGTTATGTTTCCAGCTTTGACCTTGCCACGTTTGCTCAAATTGCCTGCAACTACTTCCATACCCAGCCCTCTTGCATCCTGATAATCAACACGATTATCCGCACTCCTGTGATTCAGGTAACGGAAGACTTTGCGGAAACCCATTGCATCTTAATCGCCACAGATGATGGTATGACTGCACGAGCAGCCTTCGGTCTCATGTTTAAATTATCCAGGGGAAATTCAAGTTATATAGAGGATGGAAAGATCGTCAACTTAGTGTTCAGTGCATTGCGTGACCCGAGTCGACGCGTTGCTGTCAGGACACTGCGAGGAGGCGATGCTCAACGTGCCCTCCAGTTAATTGAGAAGGTATGATTCGTTTACCATATTTCGCCTTCGTCCTACCGAAAGTCGCAATCCAGTTGCTGCTGAATGAGGATAATTGGAGTGGCAAACCGTCCAAGCGTGGGGCACTTCGATCTCTTTTCATAGAGCTTGCCCAGACTTCAAAGCAGTTCCCCAACCCATTGATCTGCACCCTTTCGAACGTCGCAAGGTTACCTGCTACGTGCGGCAGATATACGGATATATATCACGGAACACTCAATAACACGCGCGTTGCCGTTTATAAGTCTCGCAGGCCACATGCGCATCACACCAGGCCTCAACTTATGAAGGTGCAGTGATATATAGTACAAGTAGCAGTCTGCATGCTCACATTCTAAGCAATAGAGCGACATTCGCGAGTATCTGCTTGGCAGCTATCTCCGTCATTCGAACATTATTCATTTTTCCAACATCGATCTCACTTCATTCCCGGGATCGCTCTGCGGTATCTCACCCTTAGTCGACAAAAGCGATAATGCCATCCTCCGACGTATCTCAAATTCGAGACAATCACCAAGCGTTTCCCAGTTGAACCGATGGGTTCGTTTATTACCTCGACTGGCGGTTGAGTGATCTGACTGTATTTTCAGCTTCTGGACATCGCGGAGGCCGTTATATACTTGCATAGCGAAGGAGTTGTCCATGGTAGCCTTCGATGTGTATGCATCTGTATTTATATCCTCTACGTTCTCTAGCTGACTGACGCCCCAGGAGAATGTGACCTTGACGACGGATGGTAGAGCGCAGTTGTCAGGCTTCAGTCTTTCGGACTTCACAGACTACTGCACTGAGGAAGATAGCTACTATACTGAAGACCGCGCCTATGAACATGAACGTTGGCAACCGCCGGAGGTTCTGTGCCCAGATCGCTTCAAATCATATCGTCCGACCCGTGCGAGCGACATCTATTCCTTTGGGTGCTTCTCCATGGAGGTGCGCCATATTGTTAACCCAAACACCCGAAGACTGTATAGCTCAGCCACTTTCAGTTATACAATAGAGCACCGCCATTCCATTACATGTCCAAAATGGCGAGAAGAAGCTTGGTCATCAGTGGCAACATAGTTCCCATTCGCCCACGCACGCCGGAAAACGTCGAGATGCCTGACGCGCTGTGGGACTTGGCAGTCCAATGCCTATCATCTACTCCAGACAGCCGCCCCCAGATGATTGCTTGGAGACGTATTTGCGGAGGATGATGAAAGCAGAAAGCAGCCTCAGTGAGCCTTCAAGCAATTTCATAGTAGTGTTTGAATTACATTGATTTCATCATGTGTATCTCATTCCCCTGCAGGTGCAAAGTAGAGAATCGTACCGTATAGTGGCGCAGATGGATGAGTAAGGTTTGATGGATGTTGCTCTATTCGTAATGTGCCATTAAAGTCCTAGCAGGTTGGGAACCGATTGACTTCCGATAACAACCTCGGCTTCGCCGGCCACTGCATTATAACTTATAAGTGCATTGCAGCTATAGTACTAGTATGTACGCGAAAACTGTGCTTTTGACGCATCACATTGGACTCGGAAGAAGTCGTGGTGAACGTCCATTGTTTGCCATAATAGTCATGTCTTTGTGAATGCGGTTGATGGGCAGGACATTAACATTTCACATCAGCGTCTGTACCTAAGTTCGGTGGCTATAAGTAGGCGACGGGAACTTTAACATGCTATAATGGAACATCGTGCATCAGCTGCCACTGCCTGCCAGCGCTGGATATTCGTGTTCCGTAGTGAGCTTTCCCACTTACTCCCTACGCCCCACCTCGTTTACGAAGTGCTTCTGTCGTCGGAGGCGTAGGATCCACTTGTTACAAGGTTATATAGTTAGACTGGTTGGACTCTTTCGTAAGCTAGTACCTCATTTTTCCATCTGCAGAACTTGCCCTTATACCACCCCCTATGCTTTTGTAGCATGGCTTATCGCATGGAACAGATCAAATCGCTGTACTTCAGCTTTCAAAATGCGGTCTCTATCGGTCTCATACTTCTGATTGAGGGCCCACGAACTGAGAAAGCAAAGCTCGACGTTTGTGACCGGAAGGTCATTCAGTCCATCGAGGCGTATATCAGGGGAGTTCCTTCGTCGAAAGGTATCTCCGAAGACCTGGAGATCCTTTCGCTGATAGTGAAACATATTAAGACCAAGGAATCGGCTCTCGACCTCACCGAGGAGCAAGCAGCAAGAGCTCTTCAATTCACGCAGAAGGTGCGTTGACTGTTTTTACTAAACCGAACCGTGCGAACATATCTGTGTAGCTCCTAGACGACGACGCCTTATGGGCTCGATTTTCCAGAGCCAAGCATCTTGATACAAAGAGAACAAGGCTCTGTTCCTTGGGCCTTTACCTGTCACGCAGATGCAGGGATCCGCCCAGTTCTCTCTTTTCAGTCACCACAGTCAGAGGGCACCTTCCTCAACGCGCTGGCGTAGGATCCGATGTGTTCGTAGGTACGATACGTGGTCAAAAAGTCGCTGTCAAACGTTTGCGCTATTTCCTCAATCTGCCCGATGTGAGAAGACCAAAAGCCCAACGTGTAAGAATTAGTTCCCGATCCGAGACAGGAGTTGAACTGAATATTGCCTTGTAGGCTTTCTTCCGTGAAGCTTTAGTCTGGACACAATTGCGACATCCGAATGTTCTGCGTCTTCAAAGTCTCGACGTAACTACATATCCAAATATGCCTTCCATGATATTTCCGTGGCTCGAGAAAGGTAACATTGTTGAGACTCGGAACCGAATGGGCAGTATGCCCGATACGGCACAATTGGACGAATGGGTCTGTTCAATGTCGTTCTACTACGTACTTATGTCTGAACGACTTTCTTGCATAGCTACTACAGGTCGCAAGTGGAATGTCATATTTACATGACAAGAAAATCGTACATGGGGACCTGCGTGGTGTAAGATATTATATGTTGTCATGACTGCTTCACTGAGACTCTATCTTCAGGCCAATATCCTAATATCTGACGACATGAGGGCTCAAGTCACTGACTTCGGATTGATCACGTTCGCGAGGGATCACTGTCGGGACTTCTACTCTTGGAGTGATGCCTATGAGCGTTGGAATTCTCCGGAGCTCATTGACCCGCCATCAAGCAGCGTTTCGAAGACTGGACGAACAGTTGCCAGCGATGTTTTTGCGTTCGCCTTTGTTTGCACAGAGGTACTGTGCCTGATATATTCATTCGTCTATGTCTTTAGGCTGAAGGGTAATTTCTAGGTGTACTCAGGACAGCAACCCTTTGGCGAGTGCAACCTGCTTCAAGTCCACAGGAAGGTACTAAGCGGTGAGAGACCGGAAATGCCTACTTCGCCTGTGATGTCCAGCAACTTGTGCTCTATGGTCGAGATGTGTTGGAGCCAAGCTGCGGGTGATAGACCGACCATGACTGATGTAGTTGCGAGGATGAAGAAGTTTGCGGCAGCGTGATCTAGATACTCGACTGTCTTCCATGTACTTCTTAGCACTACAATATATACGCCGTTATTTACAACTAATTGTCATTCAATTTCAATACTTGTTATCCGATATATGTAAAACATGCTTTGAACGTTATGACAGCATTATTTGCTTGGGATTCTCGCTGCGATGTCAGTCATGTCCGGTCGTGCACTTCCGTCGCCATATCGTATTTCCTCCCAGCAGCTGCAAAGCAGATTCCATAGATCATCCTTCATGAGTTCATCTGAGCCAAGTCTATTGGGCCTAGCTGGTCTCTGTCCCTCGAGTATCAGTTTCTTGGGATCCTCGCTCTCCGCAAATGGCTTCGTCCCAGAGAATATCTGAAATTAAATACAAATTGCTGTCATCTCTCGCACGCCTGAAGTGATATCATTATTTAGGCTTACCTGAGTGCACGTGAAGGAGAACGAGAACACGTCGCTGTTGAACGTAGGTCGGGACGAAGAAAAGCCATACTTCTGAGGCTCTAATTGCTCTGGTGCCAGGAATCGCTCTCTTCCATCTCGAGCGGAATTGTAACTGTGACTATGTTCATAAGCGAGAACAGACAAGCCAAAGTCTGTCAGCTGAGCGACTCCAGAACTATGTAACAGAATGTTCGGCTGACCCATCCCTTTATAAGTTTATTTTCGAATGATTCGTGGTGAAGACTCACCCACTGCACATCACCATGCACAATGCGCTCGCTGTGTAAGTAAGCTAGACCTTCGGATGCGTGTTTTATCTAGGAAGGCTGTATCAGAACGTGCCGAGGAGTGACTCACAAGGTGCACGTACCCAAGCATATAGCTGCATTGAGTCGATTTCAGCGGCATTGTCAGATATATAGTTCGCAAGACTGCCGTTTGGATACCATTCCAGAACGATAGATAGTAAATGGGAATTCTTGGCTATGCCAAGTAGAGGGACGACGTTAGGATGGCGCATCTTTGTCCAAACAAGGATTTCCAATTTGAAACGCTTCAGTCCATCTATCAGCTCTCGAATTCCACAGAACTATGCAAGGACAGACCTCTTCAGTTTGTCGCAGTGTCGCATCACTCAAAGATGGATCCCAACGTATTCGCTTGATAGCAACTGCCCTACCACCAGGAAGCCAACCCAGAGTGCCTTTGTAGATGTCTGCGAAGCCACCGTTCTTGGCGGGTGAGGTCCACTTGACCCTGGTTACAACATACAGCGACTGAGGTAGCTTGCCGGATCGTTGTGCTAGTTTGACCATCATGGGTCTCAGGTGATAGCGGAAAGTGTTGGGAGTATCGACCATGACTTCTGCCCAGTATTTGTCATCATCGTACAGCTACAGGATGTACCATCAATGATCTTCTCAGAAATTCTGAACGAATGAAGACGCACCTTTTGCATCAGATCCATGGCCTTCTGGGCATCGCCGTTCCTCTTGGCCATAAGCTGTGACTGATTTTCGTCGATGGGCTGGTCGACGTCGAATTTTAGTCGAGCGCATAGCATCTCCTGGATCAACGAAACTAAGCGTTTGGTTTTGTCTTCGTTCCCAAACATTTTTGAAGGAGGCTCTGTCAGATAAACATAGGAGATTCATGATACACGCTTCCGCAGTATAAGTTCAATGAACCTTCGATAATCTAAACGCTTAACGGTCTGTAGAATTATCAACGACCAATGCACCCTGAAAGATCAATCGTCCATACCACGATAGAAGTTTGGTAAGAAGAGAAGTCCTCTCTGCAGGATTTGCCGGGGTGAAAACGTGAACTAAGCCTCTAATATATGCACTTGCATTACAAGCGTTAGTGCATGCTTCCATCACACGCGACAACCACGATGAGGTTCCTGTATCTGATAATGCTGCAGGAGCCGTACCGGAGCCACACATGGCACAGGCTTCCCGACGCCACTACAGCGTATCGCTCACAAATCAGTTTGAACGTTAAGCGAACGACATTGGGGATGTGAGCACCAGATATAACACTCGGTCTTGCTATATACGGTGTAGAAATGCGCATTGTCCGTCATGGATAGAATCTGATGAATCTGATATGAGTTGCCCATACTCAGAACAATACATTATCAGAGAACGCCCGCGGCTAGCGAGAATGCCAATGTGCACCTCAATAGGAATGAAAGGAAAGAAGGCTCTACGGTGGACACGCACGGTGATGTTACTAGACATATAGCGCCGAGTTGGAAGAATTTGTACAGCATCAAGATCAACGCCACTACACGAGCTCTCTGAGGGATGAGGTCACGTCCACCATCCTTGGCCGCTCGTGTCCTTGAGAATGATAAATTTCTAACCAGCATTCGCAAACTAAACGCCAAATGTCCTCTCGCATGAGCTCCTTTGAGACTGGCGAGAGAGGCAGAGTTGGCCTGCCGCCTGCTAGAATATGTGAACGTGCGGTGTTCTTGTCCAACGAAGGGAACGGCTTCTCTCCAGTGAACGCCTAGTTGTAGAAAGTCATAATGAGTTCTGAACTCGTTAAAGCGAGAACATACCTCAATGCAAGTGAACGCAAATGAGAAGACATCGCTGTTGACGGTGGGCCGAGAAGATGTGAATCCATATACTTCTGGATCCAATTGCTCCGGCGCAAGGAACCGAACAGCCCCTGCGCGATTTGAATTAAAGCTGTGACTGTTCTCGTGCATGTACACCGCCAAGCCGAAATCCGTTAAGTGAGCTCGACCATTATTATGTATGAGAATATTATCCTTGATATTGTGTTAGAACAGTTGCGTCACGCTGGAGCATGACCATGAAGTGAATTACCCCGCGTACATCTCCATGGATAACGCCCTCCTCGTGAAGATAAGCAAGCCCCGAAGCGACATCGCACATCTACGCAAAGTCGAAAACTCAGAATAAGAGTCGGGCGGCAGACAGAATGATACAAACCCAAGAATATGAACGTTTTGTGGTTACTTCTCCTGAATAGTGTTCCCAATACGTGCAGAGACTCCCGAATTCATACCAAGGTAAGACAATACAGGGTAAATTCTGAAACTGACGTTCATCGATGCCCAGAAGAGGGACGATATTATCGTGATGCAGTTTACTCCAGATCAAAGCTTCCAATATGAATTTCTGTGGGGAAAGTGGTCAGCGAGAACAACAGAAAGTCACAAAAGCCATGTCTAGTACCTTCTGCAGGCTTTCGAGTTGCCTCCTGCCTAACTCGCTTGGCCATCGCACGCGTTTCAAAGCGACGTTCATCTTGCGACGATCTATCATGATGGAACCGTTGAATACATCGGAGAATGCCCCTCCGCAGCGTTTCGTGCGATTGACGTTTGTAGTCCTAATCTGGAACGCAGCGGGATACCTGTTGGATCGCTGGCAAAGCTTGACAAGTAGTGGCCTCAGGTCGCGACGATTGTTGCTCTTGAGGGAAGTCCCTTCCGTAAATGCTATCCAATAAGCGTCGTCATCGTGAAGCTTTGCAGCAGTAAGTGAATGGGAAGACAAGTGAAAGAAAAGGCTTGATCGTACCTTATCCATACAATCAATGGCATACTGAGCTCTATCCTCTCTGAGTTGCAGCAATGCACTGTCATTCTCTGTCGCTCCCGTGGACGGATCATTAGATATGTCATTGGGGTTATGCGAGTTTAAAGCCCTCCCATCTCTAGCCTCCAAGGCTTCACGGATGATCACCTCAATTTTGTCTGTATCGTCAGTGCGAGTTTCGCCATCGATGCCAATCTTCTTGCTCTTGAAGGGAGATGATACCGCGCGCCACAGTACTTTGCGCTATACAAAGGGCGGTATTTATTTGCAAGCTCTCAATGACATTGAGTGGGATTATTCACATACCGACATCTGGTTTCAAAAGTGGCATGCGGAGAGAACGTCAAAAGGGCTAGAGTTTGAATGAGAACGTAGACGAGATCAGTTTGCAACCTACCGCCTTCAATGATTTATAGCGAGCAAGAAACTCCTAAAATGACCCGGTATCGCACTGCAGCGTCTGATTATACATGAAATCTGTCACAACTCGAATGGGATTCTAAGCTTACGCGCTATCGATGCCAACGTAGTAAGAATATGTCAGTAATTTCTATATTCACACAGTGAAACGCCCGTATGGCGCACCTTGTACACGTGTAGCCAAGGGAAAAGACCTGCCGTCTCGAAGTTCAAGACAATAACCTCACTCGTGTTACACGCTGCATTTCTTTCCGAGTCACTAAACTTGTGGAGGAGGAAATAAGTTCAATCAAGTTCCAGCCAAGCAATTCGGAGCCCTAGAATCACGCCTTCGTTCATGTGAGTTCCAGACAGCTTTGAGCCACCGACTCGGACCTTAATGGTATTCGTACTGCAAAGGATTTCAGACCATTTAGGGGTGACCAGTTGTGCTGTATTTTGCGTGAATCGTCGCAAGAAAGCGGTCGAGGGGTTTTATACAAGCTATTCTCATAGAACAAGTTCCGCAGAGTACTGAAGTCGACGCAGTGCAGAGAGTTGGACTCGGAGTTTGAATGTCATCATTGTGCAACATTAGATTAGACGGCGGCTCCTAAGACTTCGGAGATTAGGCTTTGGTTGGGCACCTTCTTTTCTTCCGTCCATCATGGCACATACAGCACAAACTATAGTCGGACTTGGATACTAGTGCGAGGCTAATGTACTGTACTTACGTAGCCTCTTCTTGCGTAGCGCTACGGATCGGAAGTTTCTCACCTGTAAGTCCTGCCATTGACGCGACCTATGGATTCGGAGAGCACCTCACGCTGAACATACGCAAATTAATAGTAGTCTCATGGACAATGAGCTGGCCTGAATTCTGGTCCTTTCTGATGCACAGATCGCCGATTATAGGACTTCCATTCTTGTGCGGCGTCTGTACGGCTGCCATTGTACACAGCCCTGAGAAACAAAGATTGCGATATCAATCACACTACCATCGCTCTCCCCTGCCCTTAGCGGATATCCTTTACGATGTTCAATCTAATGCGCTGTATAAACTACCTACCATGCGTATCTAATATTCGCAAATCCACTCCTGTGGATCTTAGCGATGATTCAACACTCACGGATATCAAGGCGGACGGTGGACTGAAAGAGATAGCTGCATCGGACGGCGGGTGGTGTGCACGTCGATGTTCTCGGACGTCAAAACCGCACAGGTCAAAGCATCGACTACCAAAAGTCTTGCAGCAGGTACGGCTTTTGTGCTTCCGGACTTGGAATAATTTTTGACAAAGGTTTTTTTAATTTTACACGTGAAGCTTTGTCATGAGCATAAATGCGTCTTGTGCTCGTTGAAGAAGAGTGGCCAGGACGAACGACCTTTCTCTCCAACTCCCATGAAGACTTTACTACGGGCACTCGGACTGGCACCTCAGCCTCCGAGTCTAACTCCCATGATGATTTTACAACAAGAACTCGAACCTCAGTATCCATCGCTGTTCTTACCGGTGAAAAGAGACAACGACCTTCCCCAACGCGTTGGAGATTTCTCAGACGTGTTTACAGCGAGATACAGCGGGCGGAAAGTCGCACTGAAGAGGTTGCGCTACATTCCAGCCCTAAGTGATGCGAGACATATGAACTGCAACAGGGTACGTATAAATCCCATCTATGCTGCTTAGTTAACCTCACCTCACCTCAGACACTGGCGCGTGAAGCATTCATTTGGTCGCAGTTACGACATCCTAATATCGTCCCGGTCTTGGGCTTGGACTTCACCATTTCCTACACTTTGCCAACCATCATCTCTCCCTGGCAGGAAAATGGAAACATCATGCGTTACATGGAGTCTATGCAGAATGGGCCTTCCGGAGCTCAACTAATTGGATGGGTCTGTCGTACCTTCTTTTTCTTACGGCCACTGTAGTTGACAGACTTCGCCTGTATCTTTGCAGTTGATGGATATCACGTCGGGACTTGATTACCTTCATCAATCGAAGATCGTACATGGCGACCTGAGAGGTGTAAGTGCAGTTCAGAGTGTGTCAGGCTTTACTAATAGTCGCCTATTGTAGGTCAATGTCCTGATATCCGATGACGGAAGGGCCATGCTGAGTGATTTCGGGTTATCCATCTTCCATGCAAAGTACGGTGGCGAATATGTCCGCTTTGAGACCGCACGTTGGGTGGCTCCTGAATTGCTGTATCCGCCTCCAACTAAGAAGGACTGTCCTACTTATGCAAGCGATATCTATTCATTGGCTTGTCTCACCATCGAGGTATGGTTGTGTCGTACGGGACGTACGGAAACCTTCTGACTCTTATATGCAGATGTACACACGCGAGTGTCCATTCTCAGGCCATAGCGATTTACATGTTGAGCGGATGGTTTTGCGCGGGGACAGACCGGAGAGGCCTACGAATGGATCTGGACAGCCCATGGGCGACCCCCTGTGGAGATTATTAGAATCCTGTTGGCATGCTTCCGCTAGTCAAAGACCCAGTATATCTGAAGTCGTTGACCGTTTGAAGTTGATTGCAGTAGATACTCGTTCACGTTCTCGCTGATGTTTATTTCGCCATGATTGTCTCTTTAGTATGTCTCTTATGTGTGGATCAAGGACTTGATTCGATAATATTCGATAGCAGCTGTACCTATATTTCGACAATCGGACACAAGATGTAATCGTGCGAGGAGCCCTTATGCTCTGTAGCGCTTGTTCTTTTTCCGAAGGCAAGCGTATTCGTAGTATAAGTTGATTTAGCGCCAGAGGTGGTTATGTATGGTAGTTCGTCGATAAACATTGTTCACCAGCATCGCTTCTTCTCTTGTCAGTCAGCTCAAGCTAGCTGAATTTTCTAAGAGTACCTAGATTTCACATATGCATCAAGACATCAAAACCTCAAGAACGTACCACCGCTGGGTTTCGATTGTAACAGTTTAAACGTTCGCTTTCGGGTAACTAATATCATACGAAAATCGAACGCTTAAAAGCAAGCATGAAATAGACTAACAGCTTGCATAGACTGTTCTTTTTGTACTGACTGCGCAGTGGTATATTTGACAATATTCCAAAGTCAGGGCCATGCTACATCCCACTCTAGTTTGTTGCTTGTACATGTTGCCCAGTCTATAACTTAGTACAAGAAGCCAGCCACTGTCTGAACATAGGATCATGGGAAAATTACATAAGTTGCATAATGGCTTTCAATATTGAAGTATTAGCATCTGCAAGGAGCGCCCAATGCTTCGTCTCTTTACAGACCTTCACATTGAAGCTTCCTCCCTCTGACCCCCCTCAGTCGTCTATTTTTCTTCATTTTATTTCTTTTCTTTCTCTGTGTCTGTATCCTTTCCTTGCGTAGAGAATTGAGTATCCCTTTCCCTCCCTCACGACACTTGCGATTCCACAGCATGTCGTTTCTCATCCGGTTGAAACAAGACCTTGATGTGGCGGGCAAGTTTCCTCTGAGTTCTCATTACATGTATCGTATTTTCGGTCTTGGGGGAGAGCGCATACTATCAGCATTGGTGGGACTTTACAAGGATTGCGGGTGAGTTCCTTTGTCGTGGCTCGGAACGGTACATGTACTCACCTTTGGTAGACACGACTTGTCTGACACCCTTCAAACTATCTGCAATACCTTCCATGACAACCCCACTTACATCAACTATGTCATGGAGCACCTAAAAGCTGGTGACTCCTTTGAATTTACGGATGACTTTGCTTCCACCCACTGTTTGCGCATCACCTCTAATGGTAACACAACATACCGCGCTGCATTTGGGTTGATAAACCTCAGTGGCGCGAAGAGCTACAAGCTGGATTACAAGATTCTATCCCTTCTACGAGTTGCCCTTATTCAGAGGGATCGTCAAGATGCTGTGGTGACCCTCCGAGGAGGGGATGCCCACCGAGCGCTAGTGCTCATGTTAAAGGTGCACGTGATGTTGTACGAAATCCTACCGCCAACTCATCTGCACTCTATAGCTACTGGACGAGGATAATTATTGGATGAAGGAGATGCCTACCTCCGGCGAGGACTCCCGAAGAGTCTTGCGACGACTCATGACCAAGCTGGCGCAGCAGTCGGGTGTCCTTCCCGCTTCCTTGTTTTTGCACAACGTTGGATGTCGAAGTCGCAACAACCCAGTTTTCAACGGAGGTTTCGCAGATATATACAAAGGCACTCATAAAGGTCGATGTGTTGCCATCAAGCGCCTACGCTCTTGGATAGAAGTAAAAGATGTGGTCAGACAAAAAACGACACAGGTTAGCTGCAGTCACGCCTCTGAAGTATTGAATCTCACAGTTGTGTTTAGGATTTTAAGCAAGAATGTCTTATATGGCGTTTTCTTTCTCATCCTAACATCGTGCCTTTACTCGGCGTCAATGAGACGCTGTTTTCTGAGGGACCCTGTATGGTCTCTCCCTGGTCTGCCTGCGGTAACCTTAAGAAACACATGGGGGACCTTCAAGACAACGGCACCCCTGCATCTGCATCCCAGATGAACAGATGGGTGAGATATTGATCAGTAATCAAGTCAATTCCTGTTCTCACCTTCAACATCTCTGGTTGCAGATCCTCCAGATTGCCGGAGGTCTTGCTTACCTTCACACCCAGGGTATAGTGCATGGGGATCTGTGTCCCGTGAGTGCATACACGTTTCTTTTTCCACCACTCTCTGAACGCTTCATGAAACACCATAGAACAATGTGTTGGTCAATGAGAATGGTATCGCCCAGGTTGCAGACTTCGGCCTCGCCGTCTATTCTGACGGCGGTAGCGATAACTTTGGCGTCACCCACAGTAAAACGACTTCGCGTCGACATGCACCGGAGATTCTAAACTCTGCGGCATCCGGTCTCCAGGCTCTGAATCGTCTCACTTTTGCAGTCGATGTGTATGCTTTTGCCTGCGTTTGCGTGGAGGTAGTCCATTTTGATGCAATCGCGTATAAACGCGGACCGCTAATTGTAGTTGCAGGTTTACACCTCTAAGGAGCCTCTCCGCAAACCGACCGACGGCCAAGTTTCTGACATGACTTGCAATCAGCAAAGGCCAGAACAGCCCTCAACACCTCAGGGCGTGAAGATGGATGACGCAGTGTGGAAGATCGTCAATACTTGCTGGGCGCACCTTCCTGAGGACCGTCCTACCATGGTCGATGTCCATAAACGGCTATCGCTTCTTGAGTCTAGTTGGAGATGATGCTGAAGCATCACCTCAACTTCACCAATTCCTCTCCGTGGTGGCCGTCATCACCGTCTTTCCTGCTATTCACGACAGCCGTGCCATAGGCACAGGCGTAACGATACGACTCTTTCCAGTTCTCGTCTATTTCGTGCTTCTATTTTTTGAAACTTACTAATTTTTTTTCGGTGAACTTGCTACCTGGAACGTTTCTGCATTACTATTGAGATCTCTTTTTTTTCTCTGGGTTATCATTAAACTGCGTATGGCGCACATGTACAATTGGATATCATCTTACAACCTAGATCTGCACAATCCTGCTACCATCATCCACTCTTTTGTCACCGTTATACATAGCTGCATTGGTTGCGTGGATGTAGCCGCTATGTCTCGCTGCATCGATTATATGAGTGTAACATTAAACTCAAATATATTAGTAGTAACAGTTCAATAGCTTACAATAAAATACCCAACGATGTGTCACAATTGACGCTTGGATCATCGAACCTTGAAGCTTTGAAGCTTTGAAGATGAACTTGCAAACACGGTAGTCTCATTTGGGATCGGTCGATCGGTCGGCGTTGTGGGCGACGATCGTAGGTGGCGGATGATATCATCCTCCACGGATGCATTTCTGGATATATAAACTCGTCGAGGAATGGCTTGCTTACGCGTTTGGTATCTTTTCCCCCTCCCCTCTCACAAGCACACCTTCGCGTTAACCACAAAATGGGCAACGACATCTCCAAGGCACGTTCCCTGGCCCTTAGTTCCTTCCTGGTGAACTTCGCGACTCAAACGTACGGGATGCTCACGAGCCCAAATATGAAGGAAGTGGCTGATGCAGTGAGTCGTCTCCTGAAGAATTTCGAGTTGCCAGTGTTGCTGATATATATTGTTCCCTATATAGAATCACTTCGCCTTCTCTCCCAACCCTTGGTTCATAGCAGCTTTCTTCTCCGGCCAAGCAGTCCTGCAACTGTATTGGATCCGTCAGCTTTTTCTATTACCGCCGAATGGCTACAAACCGTTAACCACTGGACCAGCCAGCGAATCGACTGCGCTTAGAAATGATGACAAGGTGTTGGACGACCAAGCGGCGATCGACGCTACTGTGAACTATGTCCCTATCTTCGCCTTGGGTAACTTGTGCATTGGTAAGCTTTCGGACCTTCAGGAATGAGCCCCGTGGACCATGGCTGACCGAACGTAACCACAGCGGGATGGTTGTATTTCTGGCTGCAGGAGGATTTCATCACTTCCCAGGTTTTTGTCACGATCAACACCTTCGCCCAGCTATATGCAGTAGCTCGTCTTCCTCCTGTTACAAGGTCGAGCCCAGCGTTGTTGCATATTACGAACTTGGTAGCAAATACCTTCGCTGGTATTGGCGTCCTTGATTTCATTGACAACGGAGGTGTCGCCTTGGTAAGTCATCGAGTCTATGGATCAGCAGTGGACCTGACTCGTATGTATAGCAATATCGCGCTACCCCCTCGACTATCGTACAAGCGCTCACCTACGGGTTGTTCCCCATCGCCGCTGCGGTGTCTACGCCTTTGTTCGGGTCCATACTTGCCTACGACTTGGTTGCTTTGTGGGCGGGACAACGCTTCGGTGGAGGGACAAGAACGAACGAATGGGGCAATGGACTCGGTCTGACAGCTTTAATAGTTAGCGGGATCGCAGCCATCAAAGGATTGCGCCCTTTAAGCGCGAAACTGTGGCAGAAGAGACGTGATGAGCAGCCTAGAGATACTTAGTTCATTCGAGCAAATAGATTGCCTGGTGGCATTACTTTATTGATAGTGTTAACCTTGGGTACAATAACATACTCTGAAACAAGTCCCTTGTTGAGGCAGACGCAAAAAAAATAAGATCGGAGAAATGCGCACCTTCTCATTAGTTGCGTTCAAACTGGCTCGAAGTCCTCTACGGTAGCATAGAAGTCCTGGATGAGTCTCTTCTGCGCATCGACACCTTTCTCGGTCTGCGGACAAAAAGAAATGATAGGATACACAAATCCACAAAGCGAACATAAAAGCATACCTGAGAATCTCCAATTGCGCGAATGACAATATACTTCCTTCCTGTCAAAACGGTGTCTGTGATATTGTTGTCAAGAGGAGAAGTTCGAGAGCCGGCAACAAGGCATCCGGCTTCTTGGGCAATGATCGTGCCCGCACAGATATCCCAGGGCCTACAGACACAAACATAAGGCTTGCTCAGCTAGCGTGACATGAAGTCAGTCGATCCGGCGTACCAGCAACCTATTTCCCTGAATGAAACATCTCAGTAAGACTGATGCATAGCATCGAAGAACACGTCATGGCACTCACCAATACAAGTCTAAACCTCCCTGAGCCACCATGGCGTAGTTGAGAGCGGCACTTCCGAGAGAACGCAACGAATGTGCCATCCTGCCTCCTTGCACGCCCTCGTTAGGGTTCCCCGCCAAACGCTTGAAGGACTCCCCCTTCTTATTGATCAAAGCAGCACAACGATCAGAACCCCATTCAATTCCTACAAGCATGGTCCCTTAGCTACGTGGCTTCATGTGAACCTGATGAGACGGACCAAGAAGAGCTTTTGAAAGTGATTCAAGAGGCTTCGGCTTGGCTAGGGGAAGCTTAACAGGTGTTGCATCCTTCCGTCGGGTAAGGTATGCTCCCTGTCCCTTCACTCCAGTGTACAGTTGGTCGAGGAAGGGGTTATAGATCACTCCCAAGACTGGGGACTTCTTGTAGATCAGCCCGAGAGAAATGCAGACGAGCGGGAAGCCATGAACGAAGTTCGTCGTTCCATCTGTTGCATATCATGTCAAATCCACGTATGAAAGCAGCACTTTAGTATTCGAAGACGGACCAATGGGGTCCACGCAGAAGGTTGGCTCGTCGGTTAGCGGCGGCCTAGCCCCAGCTGCGTAGGATTCCTCTCCTATACTGAATGTGATCCCAATGTATGAGCACCACAGGCCGACAGACTTTCAAAGACAAACTAAACACCTACAACTTGAAGGCAGGATACTTCTTGCTTAGCTCGCCCTTGACAAGTTCTTCCACTCTGACATCGTACTCAGTAACAAGATCGACAGAGTTTTTCTTCTCGTCAACATTCCCCGAAGACAGAATAGCCTCAGAACCTTGGAGGATGAGCTCGCCTGCAGATCGTGCGAGGGTGACAGAGAATAAAAGGATTTCTTGCAAATCTGCAGGTGCGAGTTCGATTGTAGATGCCATCACAGAGGTCGAGCAAAAGGTCAGTCAAGGATCAGTACTAGAGTCAGTCCACATCGTATGAGTGATCCTATGTTATATGGAATTCGCTGAGTCAACCGGGGTAGCGATTACACGTTCTAGGGTACTGATTGGATTGGAGTCCAACGTGCATGATGTTATAAAGCGAAAAGATGACAGGCAGCTGAATGCAGTAGGCTGCATGAAGACAAGAAACGTTTGTTATCATCAAGTACCGTCATCAGCTATACAAGGTGAGATCTGCGACCGCGGTGCGAAACACCGAATGATTGTCACACAAACAGCAAACAGCAATGAAGCTGGTATAGGGAGAGCGAGTGCGAATACAATCGGAAGTACAGCTAATGAAGTCCACTACATGTCGTCAATGAGAGCCTTTAGTCTAACTTCATCTAGGATCTCGAAACCTTTATCAGCTGTGACCTGCATTAAAGGCATCCGAAGTGAGCCAGACCAACTCGCAGAATAAATTTGAAAGTGGAACACATGCCTGAGCAAGCTGGACGTTGTGGTGGTCCAGTTTCTCCTCCATCACTTGTTTCAGTACTCGAAGTGTTAGGATATTAGCCTCCTTTAGCGTCATTTGCTTTACAAGACATGACTTTTAAGTGTTTGGAGTGGATTAACACGCCAGAACAACGGACCTTATGCCACTTGTCTTGCAGCTCACTCTGCGCAGCCTCTGAACCCGACCCTACCGCTTTCGCGTCATATCGCACAAATGTTCCTGAGGGATCAGTGTGGAACCTAAAGCATAAATATGTTGTAAACATATTAAAGCAATGTAAGCGGAATAGAGCACTCACAGTTGAGGTCCCTTCTCGTCCACGCCAGCAATGAGCAAAGCGACACCAAATGGTCGACTCATCATCGCTTCTTCATCATGAACACTCTCACCGAACCTCAAAGCTAAATCACAAACCGCCTGAGTAACACTCTCGACCTTGATCCTCTCGTCATACGTGAACGCGTGGTTCTGAGATGTTACTCGGGCATGGTCGATCATAGTACGCGCATCAGCGATCAGTCCGCTCATGGCGCATCCGAGGTGCTTGTCAATTTCCATGATCTTCTCAATTGAGGATGATTCAAGGAGCGGCGATTGTACACGTTTCTCGACTCCAAGAACGACACCTTCTGTTGTGGAGACACCGACTGTTGTTGAACCTAGCTATATTAACGTCAAGTCAAGCCTGATTATCTGAGCAGCATAAACAACTACAAACCTTGATAGCTTCGATGGCATACTCGACTGTTTGGAGCGTCCTCAATTAGCGACACTACGTAGGTCGGCAGGTATTCATACCTTGGAACAAACGTCCTTCAGGCGAGAAGGTGTTGACACCTCGATCTAGATGACTTCGTCAGACGCTATGGTTCCATGGCTCAGTGCAACTTCACAACAAACCATATTCCGAACGCGTCAAGAACATTGTGAATAAACTGGTGAGGTAGAAGACAAGTGAGATGAAGGAAGTAAATGGCTGGCGTGTGTGCTTTCGGACGCGCGTCGCGTTCTTCGATCATTATGAGCGTGGGAACTTCTCAGACTACACCTAACCCTATACTAGGTCTTAGAGACTACCCAAGGTTAGTTACAGACAATCGGAAGAACTCGCGACAGTTGCAAATGTTATTCGAAACTTCATTGTAGCATTTCAGTACATGACCTGCAGGCAGCCTGTACATGGTACCCGGAATCGTGTTGTACACTGTGGTATATACATTGCTGATATATCTTGACCCTAAGTTTTATAACCGCCAATCAAGAAGACACTAGTCCTTGAGACTTCGGACGTACGTTAGAACAGCAATATCACAAACAACATACGAGAAACATACCTAGCAATACATTCTATCTCGAACAAGGCATTCAGAGGGAGGCGTGCAACTTGGACAGCAGATCGGGCTGGCTTATGGTTACCAAAGAACTTCGCGTAGATTGTGTTCACAGGGACAAAGTCATCCATCGAAGCCAAGAAGACCTGGAGGAGAAATGATATAATTTGAGTATTGCATTCAAATAGAATGAACATAGGACGATGACACACAGTGGTCTTAACGACTTTGCCCAATTCACTCCCACCCGCCTCCAACACAGCCTTCAAGTTCTTAAGTGCCTGTTCAGCTTGAGCTTCAACACCGCCATCCACCTGTGGATATGATCTCAGAAGATGCATTGCAGGGCAGAGTGATCGGGAACTTACGAGCTTGCCAACAGCGGGATCGATTCCAAGCGAGCCTGACAGGAACAGGAGGTCGCCGAGCTTTATAGCTTGGGTGTATGGACCCACAGCCGCAGGCGCATCTATGATTCCACAATCAAAGTTTAGTCGGGCACAGGTATGACTCCATCAGCAGGAATAACATTACTAGAGGTAGAAACGAGAGAAAGCGAAGGGTGAGTGTTGGTCGAGGACATGTTGCGTCGAGTCTGAAGGAGAGATGAAACTGATTTTGTAGTGTGGGATGGCGAGCTAGGATGTGCAGTAGCAAGCAAAGGTCGGAGAAGAATTCGTGACCTGAAGGAGAGCATTAGAGTTCTTATAGAAAGTAAGGTAAATAGATCGTGTCGGCCCGATATATCGATCTTTACTAAGATGCTTAGCGAGAGTGTTGAAACGTCAATAGTATATTCAAGCTGTGCTTGTTGGTCGTGAAAGCGGGTGGGTTCAAAGATACTAATATTGTCAAGGCCATCGTTCAAGTTCAGCACCATTCGGAACTCCGTGCGGGACGGGAAGTCGAAAGAAATGCCGCAGGATACCTCAAATACAGGTAAGCAAGGCTACAGTATGAAGGGAAGCGGATCACAAGATTAACAAGAACAAGAGTACATCAGCTTTCTTCAGGTCGAAGTGGATTTATAGCGTAAAGGAGTACAGTATGGTGAAGAGCATGGAAAGCAAGAGGATCCCAAAGCATTAATCAACAAGAGACGAGTTATAACGTACTAGAGAACGAAAGCATAAAGGAACAACCAGAGAGATATAGCGGACAGTGTGTTTAGGCGTGTATCGGACAAGGTCTTCACATCAAGGATGACGACTTCAGGTTCCCAGTAAGAATCATATCACGAACTGTGCATGCGAACGGGTAAGGATATCAACTATACGAATGAAATCGGGACGCTCACCATTATAAATGATCACTCGTGTACGCCGAGTGTCAGTAACAGAGGTCAGGTGAACTAGAATGATAGATCAGCGAATTGAACTGTCAGCAGAAAGACGGGTACTTGCTGTAGAGTTCTCTCCCCCTGTTTGGGGTATAGGACTGGTGAACGGCACCAAACTTGTTGCGGAAATCTACAGCGTGTGTGAACATAAGAGCCGAACAATCTTCATAGGGAGCAACTTACATTTGGATACGGATTCGTAGTCGTTGGGACGATTTGAGTAAGCGGGTAAGTGATGGGATAGTCGCACTCCACTCTCCAATTTTGTCTAGCAAAGTCTATCTGTCAATTTTGGTCTTAACTATGAACAAGAGTTGGCTACCTTCAATAAATCACATTTGTTTAGGAATAGAATTATGTTGACATTTTCCAGAAGGCGGTTCGAAACAACGGACTTCCAAAGAAGCATGGAGTCTTCGAGGCGATTGACTGAAGAATCCTGGTAACAGCACAGGTTCAACGGCGCAGTCCAAATCTGCGACCATGATCACGCACCTCTGCAAGAACTTGGTCGAAAGCGCTGATCGGAGCAAGGAAAATGATAGCATTGACTGAGAGCCCGATCAATCTGTCATTACTCTTAAGCGAGAGGTTCGTAGAGAAAGTACGAACCATCGTCGAAATATGGCGCCCACGCGTGTCTCTGAGGTCTCGACCCTCCTACGTCGTATATCTTCCACTCGACGCCGCGGAACTCGCTGTTCTTGGGCATATTGAAAGTATGTTCAACGACGCCAGTCGTCTTCAACCGTGCTTTCAATACATCATCTGCAGGTCATATAGTGAATTAGAGTAGGCCCATATGGAAGAACCTTACTTTAGCACTCACCGTCCGTCGGGAAATACATCTTGGCAGTAATCCGATCGATCTCGTCTAGATAACTGACACACACAAACCACCGTCAACGAAAACATTCTTGATACAGAGCAGAAACGCGATCAGAAGGTTCAGGAGAAATCGATAATACTCACAATCCACTACTCTCCTCCAATCGAAGCCTCTTCTCCACAAGCTTTTGCTTCACTTTCGGGTCTCGCCAAAGCTCGGTTATAGCAGGAGCACATCGATACAGCACATGTACAGGATCATCTGGGTCCTCCCACCATCCTTGTAATTCGCCGGAATGTGCGTTCTTTGGACTCTGGATCTTCCCGAGGGCGAAGGCTTTCTTCCAGTTGAACGTTGTTGGCACAGCCAGCTCTTGATGACTGGACATCGAAGCGAGTGAGGTCGGCGAGGCGGGTGAGGAGCGTGAGCCGGAGGGTATATTGATCTTGGGTATTGGTTGTCCAGAGCCGTAGAAGTTCATCGACATTGGGGAAATCTCTCCACCTGGACTCCATGGTTGTTGTTGATGGCTCCAAGGAAGATGAGTAGCCTCAAATCCGTCATTATCGTCAGGGTCGGATAGTTGCTGGATTAGTCTGAGTTCCAAGTCGACTAGTGGCGATAGGCGTCTACGGTAGCTCTCGTAGTTGGGTACTTGGGTTCCGTAGGACGACGAGGACCCGCTAGGTGCACTTATGATGATCGATGTCGTCGAGCCAGTGTCATCCTCGTCGAGGTCATCCAGTCCGTTTGCCAACGCATCAGCTTCCGGAGAAATCGCCTCGAGGATCCTAGGAGAGAATTCAGCTCACGTTGAGATCGAGTGAAGCCGTGAGATTTACCGGCGGACGGATTGCAACAGATTGAGATATATCACGAATCTCCATGCTATCCTCTCTGCGTGGAAGGCAGCGGGCGCGTGAAGTAACTGGAACTCTACAAGATTGTGGGCATCAGCACCAAGTCGCACAGTCGAGATTGAGGCAGGAATTGAGAAGACGCCGATGTATCAAGAAGGACAAAAGGTGAAAGGAAGGTGGAAAGCAGTATATAACTTGAATCATGACAGTCACGACAAATGTGCGAGTCGGACGGAAAAGCGTTGGGCAGTGTAGGGCATCGCTGATGTCCTGCACACTACCAGGGCTGGAGAGTGCCAGACAACTCAGCAACACATAGATCATTGCCCAGAACGAGGTGCTACCTCAGTTAGCCGAAATATGACCGTCGAGAAGCGAGAGAATAAAGAGGAAAGACGTTTACAAAGCGCAGCAAAGCTTTCACGAAAGAACGAAGGAAGACCGTATCCACATTTTGGAGATAAAATCTTTCGTTCTCAGGCGGGACTAATTGCAATGGAGGCCGAAGAGGTCGGGGTGGCTATCAAATAAAGATAGAACGTATCATAACGGTCATTTAGGCCATCCGAAGTGTCCGGTATTGGGAAGACGAGTACACAGCGCGATGGAAATCTTTACCGATAGCAACAGAGATCTGGTTTTGACTTACGTTTCAGCGTTGTGGATTTTCCGCTTTCACTTTGACCAAGAAGTAGGACTTTGACGACCTTCTTTCTGCGGTTCTGGCGCTCCCCTTCGCGCAGCATTCTGTCGATGTTATCGCTACGTTTCTTGGCCTCTGCTTCCGCTTTGAGTCTTTTCTCGCGATCTTCTGGAGACTCATTCGGCGGAGGCAGAAGTGCAGCAGACAGAGGGTCCGAAATGGAGCGTCGGCGACCTGGCGGTGCTAACTGAGCCGACTGACTGTTCATTGTGTACAGCAGGAGAGTCCCAGGACGAGAGATAGAAGGTTGGTAATGAGATGAACCAAGACGGGCGTCGGGCGTCTGGTAGTCCTACTCTTTACGAAAAGCAAAGGTGTGAGAACTCAGTCAATTCGAGGAACGGTGATTCAGAAGGTAGAAACTAAATACCGAGAGAAGCAACAGATTGTGTCTGTCTCCGAGCCGCTTCGCAGAATGTATGGCTTCTCGGAGCTATGCTGTTCACGCCGGTGCAGCACCCCGAGGGCGGTGAGTTTTCTGACGCACGGACCGTATTGAAGTTATGGAGGAGAAAACGAGCTCGTCGTTCGACAATACGAGCAGCAAAAGTACGGATATAACATTCGCAGGACTAACATGTACGGCGAAAAGGAGCCTAGCGAGCTTGCCATTGGAAAATTCCAAACGTAACATGGACGATCCGCATTAGGCGGATACACGGCGTCTACGGCTAGAAATGGTATTCTCAGGGTCGGTTCAAAGGTCTGCCCGCCAATCCCCCAGTACTTGTGCTTTCGATCAAAGAGCAATCATCCGACCGTCCGGATCCCTTTCGCTACGCGAATTAATTCTCTCGGACGTATCCTCAGGTACAGCGCGAGTTAAACATATCGGAGTTTTCGTAAAACATAGAAGGGCTTCCCTCCGGAGGTATGACACAAGTAAACAAGAGGTATCGTTTATTCAAACCGGTGCGAGCACTCCGGAGGCGTACTTGGCAGGTGTGGGTGTCGTTGGCAGGCCCATAAGGTCATGGGCCTAAAGAAGGCCTAACTATGCACAAAGCCAACCCCAGGGGCGATAGTCCGTGTCCCTTTTCTATGTAGAAGACAATAGGGCATGGGCGTAGGGCATCGTTCACGGTAAAGGCAAACGGGGCACATGCTGGGGCTTGTGCAGGGATGCCGCCGCTCCATAGGTTCCAGCATCCAATCATCATTCACATCCGACAAGCGACTTCGTGGTACAGTACGTGTCGACTGCAGTTCGGATTCCAAACCAAACCGCTTGACTTGGCCGTGGCGTGTGGCCAGCACCAGCTAGAAGGAGCTAATCAATTGGCGACAGGTCACATCCGAGTATCGTCTGTGGAACCAGAATACAACACTCCAGACCGAGCTAAAGAACGGAAGTAGACTGATCCAAGTATCCGGATTACATGACGACATCGCCCTAGGATTAATGGGACTAATCGCACTTGCCTTTCATCCACATCGAAATCACACCACTAGTAAAGCGATCATTGTCGCGCTCTTATCTCCGCTGGTTCGGATTGTGAAAGCCTTCACCGGCATCAAGTGGTAGTCGCAATGTTGCATGCATGCAATACTACCCATTCGGCAAGCTAAGCGTCAAGCTAGACGCTATTCTGCTCACAACTCGGAGCGTACCTGATCCCCTGAACTACGATGCACAACAGGGAATCAGTGGGCAAACGCCGAGCGATAGCATCATGTCCGGTCTCTAGATTGAATAGCGGCCATACAGTTTGACAGCTTCTCCAGGGACAAAACAAACAAATTCAAAGGCCTCCTAGTGAGAATTCGCTTAAACCCTTGCTAAAAGTAAGACAGCGAGACGATTCCACGAACTCCATGGGAAGTTGGTCAGATAGAGCCTTGTGACAAAGGTTCCGAGTCAAGCGGAAGGAGGACTTCGTGCATGCAGAAGTACACCGTGAGCACGGACTGATATATGTTGCGAAGACCCCCAGGTGCTCCGTCATTGGCAACGGCCAGGGGTGTCTTCCGCGATTCGACCGGTCGGTAGGGAGTTTGGTGGACTTCTACAACGAGCTTCCTCAGGATAAATGACGGTCCCTGAACGTGTCCGGCATGTTCGGTATCGGCATGAATTCAGCGTCTGGCAACAAAGCAGAAGGTCACAAGATAGGGTATACGGGTGGATGTAGAGGGGAATGAGAATTTGTAGAGATGTCAGGTAGTTGTGTTGTTCGTTGGAGCCAAAGAAGACAAGTTTCACCCTATTCCTGATTGCAGTCCTGATGAGGACGTACCTGGACACGGTGGTGAGAGTGTGCAGGGTCATTGTCATATCGCGGAAATTCAACCGGATAGTTGGCTTCATGACTTTGGTCAAAGTAGGTTTCCGCGTCTTGAGAACGGCTAGAAGCAGATTCGAAGCCCTCAAAGCGACCGTGCGGGGCTGACTTGGTGCTGCGAATGCCGCAAAGGTCGCAATAGAGAGGCTTCCAGGATAAACAATTCTGCCATATGGCCGACCGGACTCCGTCAAAGAGTAAGCAGGGTATACACGCAACTTGTATACCCTTGATGCGTCGCAGAGAAATGTGAAGCAAAAGCAAAACGCGTAACATTTGTTGGATCTGCCTATTTCGCCCGAACACTGCTCCCCTAAGTCATAGCGTTTTTGTTGAACTTCGATAACCAGAATGTGGACGTACGATGTATTCATATAACCCTTATAAATATGTGCGTAGTGGAAGAAGGAAAGAGAAGGATCGGACTTGGTTAATATTGCACTGGAACGGTTGGAGATGAACGCCACGAGGATATCCGGACCGGTCCCGCCGGTCGACTGCCAGCACCTTGCATCTCACCGTTCACGCTTCACTGGTGTCCTCTTCGTTTGTCGTTAGTACACGAATCATTCTAATATGAAAGCCAGGACGCAATATTGCAATAGGAACACTAGACTAACCATATGTTCAAGGATGCCTAGGCTGCCTACTTAAGTCTAAGGGCCCAAGCCTCGAAGGAAGGCCTTAAATAGAGGCCTCAAAGGGATCTCAGTAAGCATATGTTTGCCGTTCTTTTTCTTGATAAGTGACTATGTACTATCATTAGTGTCTGCTGATCTGCAGTGACAGATGTACTTCTTTGTCGTATTCAGAACCGCGATCATCCTCACTTCCCGTGTCGTTGCTTCGTCAGTGGAAGATTGACGTTTCACAGAAGACGCATGTGCAAGTATTGCAGGCTTTGGTAACTGAGGCATTGCACGTAACGTCAGATACGATCTCGTCAAGATCGGGAGCGCCATTCGCGTTGCCGGAAAGGCGCTGATCTGCGGATGGTCAGTTATCAAAAGTACACGCCGTTGATGGTTTTCCATTTATATGGCCGTGCTCATCGTCAAAGAGGTCTTCATTCGCGTTGATCTCGCTTTCTATGTCTTGGTTTGCTTTTGGATTCTAGAATGAATGCCCACCTAAGATGCAGCAGGCATAGCATCACGAGTCTACTGAGCTCTAGCTCTCGTTTCCAGGAGTTGGGGCTCAGTTGAATGTTGATGGTGCATCTCGAAATGGTGTTCTGAGGCAGTTGCGGATCAATTGCTCGATGTCTCTGACTGTCGCAACTCCCTCATGATCTACTCTCATGTTATAGAGCCTGGGGCTTTTGTATACCTTCACCGTCACTTTCGTCCTGGCATATGCCCTCAAGCATCCATCCGCGTTTCTGGCGCAAGGTTAGAAGGATTGGTGAGTTATGATTGAGGCTGTCATGCTCCGCGCGTTTTTCGGACATGGCGACGTTTTGATCGTGCCAAAGTTGACAAGCTTGGCATATCAAGTCTCCATTATCCTCATTGACTCATCGCCTTGCACCCTCCTTAGGCCGTACTCTCAAAGGCCGAGAGAATGAGGCTAACTCGGGTCCACTAAATTCCTCGACCTCGGAGTCCCTTTCTTTCGCCTCCTCAACACCTTCTCTGTCCAACGCGTCGTCGTCAAGCACTCCTCTATCCGCTTCCGGTACGTGATCTCCGTCCAAGCCCGCATTCTGCGTCCTATATTCAATGGCAACTTGAATATATAGGCTCCATATCTTTTCACCCGTCCGCCAGCGGTGCTATCGCCTCTTTCTCGACCCCTTCTACCAGTCCGACTTACACTCCCTTGCCAAACCCTGTCGTTGCGACATCAACGTCTTTGTCATCTGTGGACTCCTTGACTGGAACGTCTACACAGACTACTCTGGAAAGTGGTCCTTCCTCTCCTGCCGAAAACGCAACTTTTACTGTGCAAAGCCTGAATGTAACTATGCCCCCACCAAGTAGCAGTAGCAGTTCGACCTCTTCGAATTCGGGTCCCCCGACATCTTCGGCTTTGGACTCGTTGTCATCAGTGTCGTCTTCTGGCGTATCAAGGTACCGTCGTAGTCTGTCATCGTATTCGGAAGTTCGTTGATAAAGTGTCAATAGCATCACAACGGGATCTGACCAAACGTTATCGAGCTCTTCGTTAGTGTTTCTTCCTCCCAGGCTACTAATGTTCATTGACCTCGAGATGAACTAGATCTTTGACTACTAGCAATTCCCTCCAGTCCTTTTCTTCGTGAGTTCATGTCGTCATTAATTGGTAGCGGCTGATTTGACTCAGATCACCGTAGCACATCAAGCTCTTCGAGGATTGGTCCAATTACAGCAAAACTGTCGAGATCCAGCGAGCTTTCTTCGACGCCTACTTCATCGTAAGTGTTATTTTCCATGTCAGTTGGAAAACTTCTTATATGAGGTAACACCACTAGTAAAATCCGATCTAGCTCCTTCTCGCCATCTGAGACGACGCGTGCATCATCTCCGTCGTTATCGTTTCCGTATGTCCTGCATTATTCCTCGTATTTTCACAATTCATTCTCTGTCGCAGCTCCACCTTGTCGCCCACACGTTCACCTAGCTCCGTGTTCCAGACGCCATCTACAGCTCCTTCCCTTGGGACGATCCATACGCCATCCGATGCGACAACAACACTCGCTTCTGTGACCACTTCCCATGTGGATACAAGTACGGCTGGCACAAGTGTGAACGCGTCAAATGCACCTCCCCTCGAGTAAGCTTGTTCTCAACTTTTGCAGTTGTACCCGGTCTTATCTTCATCGCGCATAGTGGACACACGAGTACACCAGTTATCCTTGCAGGTGTATTTGGTGGACTGGGTGGTTTCATTATACTACTTGTGCTACTCTTTTTCTATCGACACTATCGTGGACGTACTAGTTCCTTCGGCTGGCCTCGATTACGCTGGCGTAGTTCAAGACTACTGATTCAAATGCCTTCTCGAAAAGCCTCTAAAAGGGATCACATGTCGTCCCCTCTCATAGCAGAACCCAACGCCACATACGGAAATGGGATGGCAGGTCCTCTCTCTTCCACTTCGCAGACATCCAACTATAGCCAGACGAACATTAGTCCGAAACTGATGGTCGAAACCAAAAGGCTAACGTTACAGCGTATGGAAGGGGCGCAAGGGAATCGATACACGCTGGGTAGTTCGCCGAGTGATTTTGGTGACGATCCATTTGCAGATCCATTTGCTCTGAGTCGGGCGCGTGCCATTATGGACACCTCTCCCACCATCCGCGGGTCGAATGCCTCTCAAGTCGATTCGTCCGGGTATGCTGGCGTGGGAGCGGCGATGATGGGTTCAGGAAACCCTTTCTCAGATCCTAATGCTGCGGATCGAGGAGGAAATGAATCACCAATCCCTCCTTGGCAGGTTCCACAGGGGAGAGCTTCGCCGTCGAGGTTGAGGTATGAAGCTGTGAGTATCATTCGTCGTGATACAACTTGATTCTATACTAATATCCAGGCATCGAAGACGTATGCTGTATGATTTTATCACTTGCGACTGCGCGAACGTTCTTTTGATGACAGGATAGGACGACGGGAACACTGGCTGGACGAGATAGGCTCTGTTCCAAGTACTGGGTACTTCGTTCTTACTTATTTATTGTTCATTCTTTTCATGTCGTTCATTGTTCCGTGTATCAATTGCGTTGTATTTCTACCTATGTACTCGAGTCTACAATCTGCCGCCTCCTAAAGTCCATCTGAAGCAGAGTGTCCATGGATACTTAACATAAATAGCCCGGTCCCGCATGTTTCGTGTGTTCACTCGGGGTTCATGTGCAGGTTCCTAGTATGGCTTCTGCAAGGGCATCAGCCAATACGTCCTGCCAATGTATGTCACGTAGGTGCATCCGCTCTTGCAGAAGGGACATCGCCTGCGTGACTAACTCTGCGTCGCGAATCTACGATGGAGGTCTGTAAGAATACATATGCAGGCAGGAAGTTCGTGACCTACCCGGAATTCGTCGAAGGTGATGTCGAGTTCAGTAACGTATAGATTGACGGCGGTCATAGGGTAATGCAAAGCGTGCACTAGATCACGGGGAAACTGAACGACTGCTGATAAAAGTTGCCTGGCAGCCAAGACACACGTCAGGACTACGGTCGATTAAACAACTCTAGATCTACTCACATCCAACTAGGAATGACCTTTATTCTTTGATATGGCCAATGAACTCTTATCCAACGACACTCTTTGGCAATCATTACGAAAGACCCTCGATCTGCAGTCCAGTTCCTCCGGAATTGAGCATCGACGGAACCAAAGGTGTATACGTGGCCTTCGGTATTGTAAAGGTGTAATCCTCGGACGAAAGCAGAGATCCGCAACTCGTCCTCGTCGCTCGGAAGGAAACTCTGAGGTAGGTTCTTCTCCATCCGTGGAGGACCATCCTGAAGCTTACCTTCCGGAGAACCAATGCAGTCTACGGTTTCCCCCTCCGGCACCTTGGTCTTGGGGCCGGTCATCTCATCGCCTTCCTCGACAGCACTCTCAGTAAGACCCATGAACGACACCTTGGTCCCAAAGTCGTCCATCCTAAAGATCTCTCCACACACGATGGCACCAACCAAGTTCTCTCTGAGTCTCTTGATTAAGTATGGCGTAGATTTTCCATTTTGTACCCGAAGTTTCAGCCCGTCCATTTGGACGTTACACCATGGGCCTGCGGTTTGTCGAAAGAGGACAGGGAAGATCCATAACGTGGCCGAGAGGTTATCAGTGGATATATCACTCGTGTCAGAGGTGTAAAAGATTCCCTCTGAGGTGAATGTAAACCATTGGGGTAATGTGGGTGTTGGGATGTGGAAACAAAAAGAGATTGATTCGGCGGTGAACGTGAAGTGATACGTTCCACCATAGAGAACGCCAGAATACTTTACGTCATAGAGAGCGAGTTTGGGGAGTGATATTCGGCCTATTGCGAGAGAATGTCCAGCGAGTCGTTGATGCAAGATGTACGAGGTGAGAACGACAAGTGTGATACAGAAAATGTAGAATCCAGATAGCAGCCAACCCGGAAGTAGGAAGGATAACATGGTATGCATATCGAGGTACAATTCACCACATTATGGCTATCTTCAAGACGCGCTTTTAGACTTCAGAATCGATGCTTCCGCAAGGCCACAATGACGTCGGAAACGCTGCTCCAAGGCGCACTTGATGTCGAAGGGCTATGCATAGTGATCTAGGGAGATTCAAATGTAAACGATCCTGTCGCACACAGGCCAGGATTCCTTAGAATCGATGGATGTATGCAAGCATGGCCAACATCCAGGGTGGTAGTAAGTATATAGCGGAATGCTCTAACTCCAACACGACCAGCGTCTAATATCATTCAAGCATTCATTCCCAGTGAAATCTCGTCCGAGGCAGAACGAGCGAAAACGAGGTAAATCAGGCGCCTCGCTCTGACTCCACTTCGCTCGTAATTTTGGTACATCCCTAGATCACTTCAACGAGCCGGATTGAGTGAAAATGAGTGAAGAAATATTGATTCGATGCGCCTCGTTTTGAATTGGCTTTTTAGCTACGCTCTAATAATATATATACTACTGCATTTCTGTATACCTATAGAGTCTATGAGAACATTGAAATAGCCATTATTAGCTAGTTCACTTTTTGCAGCTCACGCTTCTGCGCCGTGAAGAAGACCTAGTCAGATGATAGACCACAAATATTGGCAGGTAACGACATACCTTCTTAGCAGACAGCTTGGTCAACTCCTGCAAATTCGATCTGAGTATCTGATATGTCCGGGTGTCAAAGTGATCGACATACCTTCTTCTGAGCAGGTCCTAGCTGCTTCCAATACACCTGGAACTCCTCTTTCGTGCCATTGGGGTGTTCTTCTCCCCATTGGGCCTTGCAAAGGTTCCTATATGTGAAGAGAATGGGTTAGTAAGAGAACAAAAGTGCGACTGATGCTTACATTGGAGTAGGTCCTCCTTTGATTTCGAGCCGCATGCCAACATCTGTTGCATTCAAAACAAAATTGTTGGGAGCCATAGTAAGGGCATGTGCAGGATCCGTGGAAATGGCTTCTACGGTAGAGGTGTTTGCATCGCCGTTTGAAATGCTTGAAGACAATGCTGCACCTAAAAGCGATTAGATGAGACAAAGGAAACATCAATAGAGAAAAAAACAAAATGCAATGTACAAGTAGCTTGAGTCAGTGGAGATTGTCCGCGACTCTCTTGTGATGTAACGGAGCCTGTATTAGTGTGGTATCTGAGTCAATTGAACTGAAAGAGAACTTAGAGTATACGTACTCCTGACAGCTGTAGGCTCAGATATACCCCGCATTTCCTCATCACTGATGAGAGGAGGTGGGACGGAGTCATCACCATTGACACTCTTGTCGCCGTCACCATCTCCACCTCCAACAAACAGGTCCAACCTTGGGCATGCGTTCATCAATCAGTTGTCGGTGTCAATGACGACAGCTGTGAGACAGTATGCTTACAAGGGATCTACGATGGCCGCCTTCGATTCTCCAGAGGTCTTCAATCCGTTTTTCGCTTTCTTGTTCTCTGTTGTAGTGGCCAATACTAGTGAGTCAGATGGACGCTTTCTGAGCGATAATGAATCCTCATTGGGAGTGCTTGCAGGAGTTGTAGCAGAAGTTGCAGCAGGAGAGGGGGCATTGTTGACATGGTTACCATTGTGAGATATCCAGTCAGGGTAGTAGTAAGTTACCAGCTTCTTACACTTCCAGTCATCTTGGCAGTACTTGAATGCGGGAAACTTCTCGCACATAACACGATAAAAATCCTCTTGAAGATTTCCGGGTGCATGCTTCCACTGTGCAGGTGCCTTACCTTCATGGACCCACATCTCCCACTGTCCCCGAGCGAAGCTACGCATGGCAGCAATTTCGTATCCATCCAACACACGCCCATCCTTTGCTTGCATGAATGGCATCATGACGTTCTCACCTTCAGCAGCACGTGAACCCCCTCGCTTGCCTTTATTATCTCCAGAATCTGTCATACCAAGGCTTTTGCGAGCCTTCTCAGCTTGGTTCCACTCACCGACAGACCAGTAGGTTATAGTGGGATGATGTGCTTCATTCAGCTCTGGTATCTCCAACTCGTTAGCCAGTCCAGGAAGCTCTGTAGTCTCCGCAATGCCCATCATGGTTGAAAGCTCAGTTTTGACTGATGCAGGGGCATCACGTCGTAAGGTGACTGCATGCGCCAACGTGCTGTAGTTCTCGCTGATACGATGGTGAGAGTATGTCTTAATTTGTATTAAGATAGCCTTACCGTACTGCATTGAGCTCAATGCGTGCACGTTCATTTTCATCACTAGCATTAGTACAGCAGTGAGTGCTTCAAGCTTACGGATCCACACTGTATCACTGATTAGCTTACCAAAGTGACTGATTCTCATCTGTGAGTTGGGCCACGGTCTGTTTGAGGTGCTCAATTTGGTGGTGCATATGGGCAGTGTATGGTGCAGGTGAGCGAGAAATGCGTGCAGGCATGTAATCCACCTGAATTAGTACATTGGGAATACATCAGCTGTGAGCCTCATTTAAAAAAGATACTGACTGGTGACAGAAAAGGGCTTCCATCTTGGAAAGGCCCTCTCATTGATAAGCGAGGTTCTCGGTCGCCCAATGGGGTTTGTATTTGCATGCCAGCAGAGTGATCCTGACCCTCCCTTCTTTCAAAGGAAGTGCCCCATTCGAATGTCCATTGTGAAATCTCTGGAGTGGTTGGAGAACCAAAGCGCGACATCGTTGACAGATAGGACGATGATGGCGAGTTGGAAAAACTCAACAGAAAAAAATTCTCACTCGAGTCACCATCACATAAGCCAATCACACTGTCCAGAACACAAGAATGGTAAGTTAGAACAGCAGGTACACAAGGACTTTGTGCTCACATACGACAAGATGCCTGGAAACAAGCAAAGCATCAATATAAACCTGCAAATCACACTTGAAGATGAGAGAAGTTCTTCGGACTCCCATACGACAATTCCCCCATTTGCGATCCTTGTTGTACCGGCTTGTTCTGGCACATCTGTGGTATGTATCATCTTTGCTCACCACGAATATATCATCTCATGGGTATGCAATATCTTTGAAAATAGTCATTTTTGGTTGATGGTGCAGCTTCTATCAATGACAGTCAACCACGCAGCACTACGGCCTGTGAATCACAATCGCCCTCTGTCCCAGAGACAGAATTTTCGAATTCTTTCAGTGTTCGCCATGGCTCTGAATCTTCCTTGCACGGACAGATTCCAGCTCAGTCAACTGCAATGATTGTGAATCCAGTTCAACAAGATCTACAAGAATCACAAGAAGACTCACCCAATACTTGGTTGCGTACATCATTCAAACGTCCCCACTTCGAACGTACTACGGACAAGAGTGTTGCATCACAAATTAATCAGACCAATGCCGACGATGTCTGGATAGAAAAAGTCAGCGACTCAGAAACTGAACCGGAGTCTAGCATTGACCCAGATAGTCCGACACCAAAGGGCCATCTGATAGAATAGTCTATCTTACATTCAGTAAGTTTCCATTGGGCCAAATGAAATATTTTATATATCTGACTGAGAGGGTATTACTTCTGAAAGTAGCATTCTCGAACTTGTAGTCACTAGGCAGGGCTGTGCGACATATTGATAACAAATGTATGAAAAGAAGCACTATAACGAGATTTACTCTACGTACATGCTTCATCTGCTCCTCCCAAGTGTACTACATCTAAACCTGGCTTTTCTGAAACAAAGAACTGATTGCGATCTGCCTCAGTCAGTCCTTTCGCAATCTCCTCAGTGGTAGGTGGCAATGGCGGCAGTGCTATCACTGATCTGATACTAGTCACTGGGACTACAATGAGTCCATCATCACCCAAATGTGAACACACAATCAAAGTCCCATATGAGACCTTAAGAAAATTCTGGTCTGGAAGAGAAAGAAGTGAAACAAGGGCCAATGTCTGTGCTATATTATTGACCTGGTGATGGAAATAGAATATAACTTCTGCGAACTGCTCTTGGCCTTCAAAGTCAAGCTTTCACAGCCGCATCAGTTTTGATCAACAACCAGATCAAACACAGCACTGCACCTTGACCATGCGAGCAATGCGAAGTTTCGCCAGTGGTTTCAATGACTCCTTCCAATGTGAGCGAGAAATTTGACCAGTAGGAAGCTGCAAATGAGCCCAGCGTGTCGCAAGCGGCTTCCATAATTCAGAAAATTGTACACCTTGAGACATGAGGTATTTCTTCAGAGCCTCTCCCTCACAGTCTCATAGTGAACATTGGGTTGTATCAGTTGGGTGAAGAAGTCGATAGCCACTGCTGACATTAATCGAGTTAGTCGGCGGTGATTGAGGAGGATCTAAATCCGGAATGATTGCCTTCAGTGCATTGACTCTCGCACGTCGAAGACCACGTTCAGAGAGGTTGCTGAAAGGGTTTGATGGTTGTCTGATTTCTTCGCCGAGATTGCCAATTGTCCTTTCCATTGTCCATTGAGTGTAGAGAGCAGGTGGTCCAAGTTGGTGAACCTCTGGTGCGATGTGGATGAGTAAATGTATACTTTGACGGACAAAATGAAGTTGATCGGCCCTTCGCTGATAATACAGTTGCTCAAACTCCATTGCAAATTGAACGAAGGTGGTATGTGCTTCTCGAAGTTGCGATCGAGAGATATGTTGCTGTTGGATCAGGCGGACACCTGAAACAAGTTTGCAGAAGTTTCGCCAATACTTGTCAGGAAGTATCCCTCGAAAAATGGCAGGATCAAGGGCAAAGACATAGAGGAGAAATTCCCAGGCCTTGTACCCTGAAGAAATCTTCTCTGCGGGATTACGAGGAGGATGATCAAATGAGCCAGGTAGGTACGGTGTCATTGAAGCAACAGCTTGTCCATGGGATTTCCAGGTATCTCCTCGAAGCACTGCCCAATCCCATGTTGCCTTGTCGTCCGTCTCATCACAGTATAATGTACCCCGCCATAATGAGATAAGAAGATCGGGCAAGTTCAGGGAGATGAGATGCATCAAATCAATTGCGAAGCATCCTGGCACACCCAATATATGCCTAGAAGATAGTCCTGAAAACAAAGACGGTTTTACGATGCCTGTCTCCAAACGGTTCTTCTTGTACTGTCTCTCATTCTCCGACATGAGAACATGGCGTAAGTCTTGCCTGTAACGATCAAGGTCGTGTTTTCGTGAAAGCCGTAGATCAACATCATCGTGAACTGATCCTGCCACGGTAAAATTGTGAGGCTTTAAGGCTGCTGGAAAGTAGTGTGTTCCACCCGGTTTATGACGGCCTCGCATCCCACAATTAAGGCGACATCCATGTCCGCCATGGTGCCCAACAAGTCCATTTAAGTATGCCATGCCAGGTCCGTCAGCTGTTCCAAGGGCGAAGTATACATCAGCAAGAAAACAAGCACATCGTGATGAGTCCCATACACGAAGCCCATCCTTCTGAAGAGCTGCGAGGTGGTGAATTCCAGGGAAGAGGAAGGAATCGAGATTCTTCAGCTTATTTGGTCCTGGAATGATGCCGCCAGGAAGGACATATTTCTTCTTGTAGCGCAAATCCAGGGAGAGGTTGAGAACAACCCATATGTAGATCCAACAGTCAGATTGCTTACTCTCATATAGCTGAGCTCCATCAACTGATAGCATGAGCAGGATACTATCCTCCGATATGTGACCATTCTCGACGGCAGTGAGGTAGTCTGAGCCGTCGAAGATGTCACCGTAGTCCTCAATGCCCTGTGCACATTTCAACACCTCTTCCATCGCTTTTGTATACTCTGCGCGATACTGCATATTCTGTGCATTCTCCGGTGAACGATAGAGTGCCTGTAACTGTGGACCAATTGGCATCGTATAGAATGCCCGCCCAACCTTCTCCTTTCCCCCACTCGCCGCAAACTTTGCCTGGTCATAGCGAGGTGTGCTACAGAGCGGGCACTTATCAAGCTCTTTGAATGGGCCTGTGAAGGCAATGCACGAGTTTGGACACATGTCCTCACGTATCGGATAGATACCAGTGGTATCTGCGATATGGTTTTTAACCGCATTATATGAGAGCAGCTCGCCGCCATCTGGGTAACAGCGACGATGAGCTTTGCAAATGTCCTCATAAGTCTGGACCGAAGCATTCTCCGTTGCGAGGTATAAGTCAATTGAGAACTGCACGAGGGGGTCCATACGTTGTGAATGTGGGTTGGCTGTTGGTTCCAGTAGCCTCTGGATGGCGGCAGATTCAAGTTTCGAGTTCTTAAGTGACGCCGCTCGCAGTTCCTCAATGAACTGTAGCGCAGTCTTGAGTTCCGCAATCCTTGGATCCACAGGAGCACCGGTATCGTCGAATACCTCAACATTGGTTGTCGCTGCAGCCTCCTGAGGTTCAGCATCTTGCAAGTCTGCAGGAGGTTGCAGTAGGGCTGAAAGCGACCCATAGTCAGGCATATTGATGGTGTCATCTGAGGCGGGAGGGTTACGCGATGTCGACTCCATGGTAGATACATTATGAGACGGTTGTTGTTCAGCATCACAATCGCCGTCATATAATGTCTGGCCCATTGGAGTCACTTGGAGGCTAGCCGTCTGGGTGTGAGCGACTGGCTGTGCTTCGACCAACCCGGATGTGCCGCTATTAGTAGGGCTAGCGATGCTATGGGAATCCTACATAAAACTATGATAAGCATACTATACCAACTCTTTCTCAATGGCCACTTACAGAAGGATTGCCATAGGGTATCAGCTGAGGTGCTTGTGCGCCCGTGAGGAACTCAGCTGAATTGAGGTTTTCGACCTAACACACAGCTGAATTAGCCGAGGAGATGATACGTTGAATATCGAGTACATATCCACATATCATCAGGTGGTGGACTGTCATCTTCCCCAGTTCGCAGATGTTTGGCCATCTGCGACTGACCACACTGCGAAGCTTGCCCATCTACAGGGTCAGGCTCTCATTCGCGCTTGCGAAGAATACTCCTCTCTACCAAGCGCAGTGCGGATGACCAACGAGAAGGCCTGGTGGGCTCATTTGCGACATGCTGAGAAGTCTCCAGCTGACCAGGTGGAGATAGCTTCAGGTGCATGTAGTAGGTGTTCTTAGAGACCTCCTTCATTCTCTTGCAGAAAAGCCTACAGTCACAGATAAATGTGTTTCCATATCAGCCTCTGGGCCTGTCTTCAGTGCTTTGGAAAGCCATGTTATTCTGACATACAGCCTATAGACGAGTAGCTAGCTACAGAGAGCAGAGGCCTTATAGGGTACCTAAACGTGATGCACAGATGCGCCAGCCAACTAGAACGCGAACCACATGGCAGCCAAGAGTTGCGTGCCTCAAGAGTGCGTTATCGTCTGCCATCGAACAGGTGGATGCTTGCCCGTGGTGGTCGTAGAGAGCAACATCGATGAGCAAGCACATAAGCACCTGAATCGCCCATTCTTACTCATTTTGACTCGTTCAGTGAGCGCCAAAGCCAATGCGACTCGTTTAAGCTCTATCTGGCTCGATCTACCTCGAACGACTTTCCACTGGGATTCATTTCGTATTTGAGTCACAATTGTCTGCAATAACATAAGAAATCAGTGTTGCAATGCATGATAAAATATACCTTCTTGTGTGCATATGACTGTTTGTATTGAATATCTGAATCTTTGAAAAATGACGTTGAACGTTTGCACTGGCAGAAAGACAAGCATATGTAGTGCCTTGGTAGCGCCCACAATTAAGCGTCACTATCATAAGCGCGATGCTGCATGCTTTGACAAGCTTCAAGTCTGACAACGTATCCCTCGTTTCCTCCAGAGTCGAGACACAAATGCAACTGTAACAGTTCTAATGATCATTCGTTCAGATATCTTGCCTTGATTTCGGACGTCAGGATGATACCTCTGTTGAAGCTCACACACCTGACTTCGACGACTTGACGCTGCGACTTTCTGTCTGATCTTTCTCGACATCAGCCTGTATGCTCAATTGCTTCTCCAGTCGGACACTCTGCCACTCAATTCCGTTCATGGAGTCTGTTCATTTCTTGTATAGAAGTAGGGTACTAGGCCATACTTGTGTGCTTTAGGAATCTGTGCTATCGTGTTCTGGATCGCGAATCTGATTCTTAGCTATTTGCCTTACATGATGCTCCTGAGGCTGCCCATCGAGTGAGTTCTTATGCACAATGATTAAGTGAATAGGTGTGTGCATATGCAACTCTTGAGCTTTAGTGGCCGAGAAAATCCGGAAGGTGAACAATGATTATTGGGGAAGTTCTGAACTTTTCCCTACACATGCACACACATGTTGATACCAGTTGGAATCAATGCCGTAGAGCGTCCGAGCTCTTTGTCTCCCTTCGACTGCGCCTCCCTTCAGCTTGCAGCAATGTTCAAGAAATTGGTGAGTGTCCCGAAATTCGTTGTGCCGGTGCTTAACGTTAAGCTGGCTCTGGATCTTCAGACTCCATTCAAGAAGAAAAAGGACGACCGGGATGACACTCCATGGGCTTCTGAACGAACCTCGGGCGATGTGTGGCGCAACCAGAGTGTCACGCAAATTCCTCCTGCACTTCAACCCACCGCATCTGTACTGCCGCTTCAACAGCCTCTACCTGACTCCTCGGTCCACAAAGCCCTTCGATGGAAGATCATCGAGGCTTTGAAAATGCCGAACTTTACAGGGAGCGAAGTGTTACAATTAAGAGGCAGTGAGGCCCAACGAGCTCTCGACGCTATGCAACAGGTACGGATCTGCTGCTAAGCTCTCGGGTGGAGACTGGACCGTTGTTTTTAGCTTTTCGACAGTCCTACATTCTGGCAGTCGGCTGAACAGAAGCATCCTGCTGTTGACCGCTGGCTGCTTCCTCCCCTCATGGTCAAGCTCGCATGGGAATCTGGCCAACTACCTAATAGTATCTATGCGACACTGGACTTTGTAGAACCAGACCATATTGCAGCTGGTGGCTTCGGTGAAGTCTTTATTGGAATGCTCCAAGGACGGCGGGTGGCAGTCAAACGTCTCTGAATATATCAGACAACGTCAGAAGAAGAACGAGGTCGACTTACATGGGTGAGTGTCCGTCATATGCGACAATACTTCAGTGCATGATATATTGTAAACAGGACCTCTCGAGGGAAGCCCTTGTGCTTCGCAATCTACATCACTCTAGTGTTTTGGAATTTCTTGGAATTGATCTCAGCTTTCCTGTACGACCTGGCCTGGTTACACCTTGGATGAAGCATGGGTCCATTATGGGCTACATGGGAATATTAGATCTGCCAATTCACCAGAAGAACAAATGGGTATGAATAGAAATTATAAAAAAGTTATCTGTTATATTAATACATCTGTACCATATGCACAGCTGTATGAAATTTCACAGGGAATGCAATACCTTCATGAGTCAAGTATTGTTCATGGAGATCTCAAGGCTGTGAGTAATTTTACAGCAGTCTCTGATTCTAAAAAATTAAACACAATATATGACAGACCAATATTCTTGTAGCAGACAATGGCCAGCTCAAGATATCAGATTTTGGTTTGGCTGTCTTTGAAGGCAACTGGAGCAGAAATTTTGGTTCTCAGTGTGGTGAAAATGTGCGCTGGATGGCACCAGAAATTTTGTCATTTCATGCAGGACAACATCAGTGGCCTACCTATGCAAGTGATGTTTATTCATTTGCAATGGTATGCATAGAGGTAAAAACTCTAACATCTACAGCTTGATTAATTTTTTAATAGTCTCATTCTAGATTTATACAAGAAAGATTCCATTTCAAGATATCAAATGGAATCAGGGTGAAACTCTTGAAATGTTGATCATTGGTGGCAAAAGACCCAGCATACCTGCATCTATGTCAGAAGAACTTTCCTCTCATTTGGTCACTTGGTGGCATGGGTCACCAGAATAAAGACCATCAATGCAATATGTTATGGAATTCTTTCACCATCCTACAAAGCTTGCTAAGGAGTCTATGTTACCAATGGGTTCAACTATATCACCAAACCAGCTTCAGAGGACAATATTTTCTAGGGACCTAGTGGAACTTCTCTGCAAGATTTTTAGCAAAGATGCTGAATATCTTAGATATTCTCAGGACATCTCAAGCCATCAGCTATCTTCACATATCATTGAATATCCTAATTGTCCTCTTCATATTATTATTGATGAGTAAGTTTATTACTTTACATCTTTTATTTGTATCTAATGTATAGCTTTTATAAATCAGAAAAGCCCTTCTTGCAGGCCTTTATAAACTCAGCAATGATACTATGGATCAGGCAGCCCAATTTTCCTATCCTGTTTTTCAATTCATTTTAGAAAGAAATCGAACAGTAACAAGTCGCACCTTGTTTACTGCACTAGAGAAAAGCACTTCTCCCTCTGCATTTGCACTTCAATCTCTGGGCTATAGTCTAATGACTAGCTCTCACAAAAATGCTATGAGAACTGATGTTTGTGTTGCCAAAATACAGAATGACATAATAGATGTCTCACCATATGGCATTCTAGTTCTGTTCACTGGAGGTGGAGAGGGTTGGATGGATGACTGGAAATTTGCACAGTGCATTCTTGCTGCTTCTCAAAGGGATTGGCAGGTGGAAATTCTTGCCTGGAACAACACCACCACTGAAAAGAAAGCATGGTACAATGCTATACCAGGATCTAATAGTTCCAATTCTAGCTGCATTACTTTTCTGGAGATGTTTTATGGCAATATTTTCTCTCTGTGATGCCCTGTAATACATATATTCTATTGTTGTTGTCAGAATACAAATTAGTTGATATCACCTTCACATCAAATCTACACATTACTGATCATTGGAAACAATAGGAAAGTTACATACAATTCCATGAAACTTTTCTCTGCTCTTCATTGAAGCTCCTGCTAAAGCAACAACATCTGCTCTTGGAAAATCACCTGTGAGATTACTTGATAGCATCTCTACAATCTGCTGCATTGGAGGCCGCTGACTTGGATCCAAATGCCAACAAGCAATGGTTAACAACCAAAGACCATCAGGCATTGCATTAGGTTTGGCAGGAATCTGGCCATATTGAATTTTCATTCCTGCATACAGATCCATTGACTCAGGAAATGGCACTTCTCCTGTGAACACCTGAGATAGAATGAGATCCCATTATCTCTACACCCCATGAAATAGACTCACCTCAACAGAGACAGAGCCAAAGGCATATATATCAGCAGAATAACTTGGTGGCATTGAATCTGAAAACTCTGGAGCCATCCATCGCTTGGTTCCATCCTGTGGTTTGATACCTATTGTCCATTCCTCCCGGAAGGGAAACAAAACAACATCTGCAACTTGAGCAACCTTGTCATCAGATATTAGTACATTGCTCTATATGATATTGTTAGCATAAGGTCAGATTGAAAAGCAGAAGCAGCTACCCCGCGTAAATCCCCATGTGGTATGTTCAATTCATGAAGGTACGCCATCCCTCGTGCAATGTCAATAAGCTGAACAGGCAGTCCAATGAGTATAAAGAATGACACAGTTTACAAGAGTGCATACCCATTGAATCAGCACCGACACTTCTGGTTTTCTCTCAAGACGTGACATGTACTGTCTGATGTTGCCGTTTTCTAGCCAAGGTTGGATCAGCGCCGGTGTATTTGGAAATGATGTATCTATTCCGAACAAAGGAAGTACGTTCGGATGTCGAAGCTGTCGCCACTTCAGACACTCGTAGAAAAGACGCTATGAAGAACAGTCGTGACCTAAGATGATATGCTAGTAGCAATTTACTCACGGCTTTCGTAGCTTCCCATCCCGCGCTATCTGTCTGCCACTGGTGACTTCGTATTCGTCTGACTGCTACCGTTTTCCCGGAATATACACCAAGATAGATGTCTGAATTCAATCCGCCGCACTTGGGCATATCCGCCGGTATACGCTGCACTGTAACAAAGATTGATGACGGCATTTGTTGGGAACATCTGGAGAGGTACAGCATGCTATCATAGATACGTCGTCGATTCTCCAGAGACGACCCGACAGAAAAGGACCTCCACACAGGGCCGTCGTCGAGAAGCTAAAGGATGGAAGTCCAAAAAAGCTTCCACGTCTGAATAAACTGGCTGCATACCTCTTGCATTAGCTCTAGAGCACGTTGCGCACTGAGGCCTCGTAGCGCAACGAGCTCCTGACAGTGACCCTCGCCTTGAATATCCTCAGCAATGAGGCGCAACACATCTGTATGATCATCGACCTGACTTGATAAACCAGCTGAGAGTTCGTCAACGTGTTCACCGGAAACCGGGATAGCGCTAGAGACTTGGAACTTCCTGACAATGAGAGCGAATCTGTCGATGAACATCTTGTCGACATACCTTTGTCAAGTTCGGACTCTTCTTCCTCTTCCTGAATCTCTCTATAACAAAATACCTTGCCTTTCCTACGAGTTCTAAGGGCGCCGTTATAGGACTTCGCCTTTGAGTGGTCGTCCTCACAACGCATCCCATATTGAGGCAATAGCGATGAAGACTTGACGTAACCGCAGAGCACGATCTATTTAAGCCTCAGGTTGTCGATTATGCTTGTCGTAGACAGTCAGACAGAGATAATCTGAGGCTTGCGTAGGGCGGCGGCCACTATCCGACGCCGTGTCAGTAGACGTGAACTCGGACTATCTTGCTGATAAGTAAGATTTGCTAGAAGAACATACAAGCCTTCGATAGCTCAGTTGGAAGAGCGCGAGACTGTAACTGGTTACCATCCATCTTGAGGTCGCTGGTTCGATCCCGGCTCGAAGGACTTTTTTGCCGCTGAAAGACACGCGCGCAGGTTTCGAATGTACCTTGTAATTAGGATGCAGGTTTGATCCCGACTCGGAGGATTTGCTTTTGTTCCCCTTGATAGGTATTTTCCCCAGTCAACGTTTAGAGTGGGGGTAGAAGGAATGAAATGTAGATCCAGTCTACGATCTGACAGATCGCAAAGAGGAATAAATCCCAATCAAGTTGCAGAAGCGTTGCAGTGGCTGGGCGTCTTCCTGACCTGCACCGAAACATCCACATACCGTGGTCGAGCCGTGACTGGCATACTTGATAACCTCCGATTACACCATTTTTCATTAATCCTTTAGTGACATGGGCAGGCGTGATACTGCTCCTACGTTGACTCGACCAGGAAAACCCTCAGAACTTGTGGGAAAGGCGGGGCATTTTGTTAGAGAGAGATTCACAAAGAGGAGGAAGAGTGCCAATCCAACAAAGGTGTGTTAAGAGGCGTTCACTTATGGCTTCGCTCTCATTTCTGTCAAGACAATCCCGGTCTCTAGTGCTATTATGGTGTCCAGTGAACACGTTGACAAGCAGAGCTCCGCTCGCCCATCGACTCAGGTCGATGATCATACACATATATTGCGCCTCCTTGCTGAGGATATTCAAGGCGAGGGTCACTATGGGGAACTCCTCGCACTACGAGGTCCCGGCGCGCAGCGTGCTCTAGAACTAATGCAAGAGGTATGCAGCCAGTTTGTTCACGCGTGGAAGCTTTTTTGAACTTCCAACCTCAGCTTCTTGACGACGGCCCCGTGTGGAGGTCCTTTTCCATCGAGTCGTCTCAGGAGAATCGACGACGGATCTATGACAGCATGCTGCGCCTCTCCAAATCTTCCCAACAAGTGCCGTCATCGCTTTTTGTTACTGTGCAGCACATACTGGCAGATATGCCAGAATGCATAGGACTAAACTCAGATATATATCTAGCTCTTTATTCAGGTACAAAGGTCGCTGTCAGACGAATACGAAGTCAACAATGGCAGACGGATAGAACGGGATGGGAAGCTACGAAAGCTGTGAGTGCCTTATAAATACTGGCGCATTGTCCTAGAACACGATCTTCTTTCGTAGCGTCTTTTCTTTGAATGCCTCAAGTGGTGACAGTTTCGACATCCGAACGTACTTCCTTTGTTCGGAATAGATACGTCATTTCCAAATACACCGGTGCTGATCCAACCTTGGCTAGAAAACGGCAACATCAGACAGTACATATCACATCTTGAGACAAAACCAGAAGCCTCGACGCTGATTCAATGGATATACAATCTCACAAATTGCTAGTCTTTGTACTCACCGAACTTCCTGTTTAGCTTATTGACATTGCACGGGGGATGGTGTACCTTCATGAATGGCATGTACCACATGGAGATCTTCGTGGGGTATTGTCTTCTATATGTTGTTTTGATGCAAGCTCACATAATTATGTAGTGTAATATTCTAATATCTCATGAAGGGGTTGCTCAAGTTGCAGATGTTGTCCTGTTTTCTTTTCGAGAGGAGTGGACAATAGGAATGCGACCACGGGGTGGGACTGAGCGATGGATGTCCCCAGAATTTCTGGAGTCATTGCAAGCCAGCTATCCTGCAGATGTGTATTCCTTTGGCTCTCTCTGCATTGAAGTGAGTCTGCTCTCTGAAAAACATACTGTTATTATCTTATGCTCTTATAGATTTTTACAGGAGAGGTACCATTCCCAGAATTAATAGATCTGGATGCAGTTATGAAGGTCCAATATGGTCAAATTCCTTCCAGACCTCAGACAATGCCTGATGGTCTTTGGTCACTGGTTACTGCTTGCTGGCATTTGGACTCAACTCAACGGCCTTCAATGCAGCAGATTGTACAGATGCTATCAAGTGATCTCACAGGTGATCACTCAAGAACAGATATTGTTGATTTGGCCATATCCTCCATGAGAGGCAGAGAGAGATTTCATGGATTAGTATCTGACTTTTCTGACATTGTAAATAACAAGTAGTTCACAGGACTTTCACAGCAATGGGAGAATATATGTACATGCATTGTGCTAAAAAGAAAACAAACTTGTGTAGAATGTCTCCAGAAAGATAATACAACTAGAATTGGGACCATTAGCTCCAGGTATAGCATCATACCAGGCCATTTTTTCAGTCATAGTGTTATTCCAAGCAAAAACTTCCACTTGCCAACCATTCTGAGAAGCAAAATGAAGGTACTTGGCAAACTTTGAATCATCTAGCCAACTCTCTTCACCACCAGCAAAAAAGACCAGAATGCCATATGATGAGATATTGCAAATCTCATTCTGTAACTTTGCAATACAGACATCAGTTCTCTTGGTGTGATCATGAGAGCTAGGTACCAGATTATAGCCAAGATTTTGAAGTGGAAGAGTGGATTGAGAGGTCATCTTCTCTAAAGCAGTAAACAAGAGACGGCTTGTTACTGTGCGGCCTCGTTCTAGAATAAACTGAAGTGTAGGATAAGAGAATTGGGCAGCCAGATTCATATTGCCATTGCAGATTTTATAGAGACCTGCAATAAGGGCTGCTCTGAGTAGCATGAAATTATCAGTTATAGTATATATGTGGTATATCCAGGTCAACTTACTCATCAATGATAATATGAAGTGGGCAATTTGGATACCTAATAGAAGGTGCTGATGGTTGAATCCTTGAACACAGTGCCAGAAATTCTGCATCCTTGTTGAAGATCTTGCAAAGAAGATTCACTAACTCCTGGGCAAAATTCTGCTTCTGAGTTATTGTTGGCAAAACAGCTGAGCTCTCCAATCTCATCTGCTCTTGTGCAAGTTTTGTAGGATAATTGAAAAACTCCACAATGTACTGTATTGGTGGTCTTTGTTGTGGAGAGCCGTGCCACCAAGTGACTAGATGGGAGGAAAGCTCCTTTGACATCTGGTGAGGTATGCTAGGTCTTTTGCCACTATTAATCAAAGCAGCAAGATTTCTCTGATTGTTTGTCTTGATAGCTTGAAATGGCCTCATTCTTGTATAGACCTAATATGAGATAATCAAAATCTGAATAAGACTCTGAGAAAATCAAGATCATACCTCTATGCATACCATTGCAAATGAATAAATATCACTGGCATAAGTAGGTCTCTGATATTGTCCTGTATGAATCCACATATTTTCTGGTGCTGTCCAATGCACATTGCCTCCATGCTGAGAGCCAAATTCCTTGCTCCAGTCTCCTTCAAAGACAGTCAGACCAAAATCTGATATCTTCATCTGGCCATTCTCTGCTACAAGAACATTGGCCTAATTTGTATTAGCTTATGATGATTTAATAAAGTATGAAATAACTTACACCTTTGAGATCACCATGCACTACAGTTGCTTCATGGAGATATTGTACTCCATGTGCAATCTCTTGAAGCTGCATATGATAGAATTGTATCAGTATAATAATTGTCTTCACAATGATGTTAGTTCATACCCATTTGTCCTTCTGATGAGCTGGAGGGTCTATCTGCATATTATCCATATAGTTCATGATAGATCCATAATCCATCCAGGGTGTAACCAATCCTGGCCGTAAAGAATGACTGAGATCAATTCCAATGAACTCCAAAAGACTCGGGTGATGAAGATGGTGGAGCATGAGAGATTCGCGGGATATGTCCTATATAGGATACACAATGTCATGTACGGTAGTAGGAATCACTGTGCACATAAACACTCACCCATGCAACCTGAGCTCGTTCCTCAGCTGACATGCTCCGATACACACGTAGACGTTTAATCGCGACCTTCCTTCCCTTGTACTTTCCAAGATAAACCTCACCAAAGCCACCATCGGCGATACAATCAGATTCCGCAGATTCCACCTCCACACGGATGGCATCTGGTAATTGTCCGGACTCTTGTGCTAGTTTAACCATGAGCGGCGGAACCAGCCAGCGGTCGATATCAGGGTGCTTTCGTATTGCTGATTTCCAGAATGCGGGATCATCGACAAGCTGCATACAACAGTAAGTCCCTGCACAGAACATCGCAGAGGAAGCATACCTGCTTCATGACCCTAAAGGCTCGCTGGGCCTCATCGCCTTTCATTTGTAACACCTCGCTTCCTGTAAAGCTTGGCATTTTCAACGCCTCAATGATTTTCCGTTGAAGGATTTTGTCGGTCGAGGGCTCGGACTCTGGCGCAACCCATTGAGACGTGACTATGGAAACAGTGAGTTTCAATCTGGGAGCATTTCGCGCGACACTTTTATTGCGCCACACACACCTGAGGCCTGGTCAGAAGCCTGCGGTGTCCTGTCCCCAGGTTTTCTCTTATTGAACAATGGCTATAGATCCAGGGTCAGCTCAATACTAAACATTATTATAATAGTCATCGAGGCACTCACTATTTTCTTGAACATTTTGCAAACAGATGAGAGGTGATGTCGGTGGGAGACCGGGATGATCTGCTGTATCGATTCCGACAACGTGCACGTGTGTATGCGCGTGTATGCAAAAGTCCCGAATATTGTTCACTTTCCCAGAATTCTCGGCTGCTAGACATCAAGAGTTATACAGAAACACGCCTGTTCGCCTGACCATCTTGCGTAAGAACTCACTCGCTGCGCGGATTCAGGAATGCTGAGAGAAAAACTTATATTTGAGATACAGGGCACGATAGTAAAGATACCCGCAGGAAAGTAAGACCCTACTCTACCCAACTACTACGCAGCGAGCGGCGGATTCCACGGAGACCAGCATAGTGATCCGACTCGCACATGCAAGTGGACGTCAAACTTCAGCTACTGTCACTGCGTCAGTTTGGCACTGTTGAATATTGAGTATAACCAAAGGTATCGTCAGGATCATATAGTGTGAGTCTAAGGATGATCCAGTCGAAACGTAGGAAAGTAGGAAAGCACGGTAGACCAGCTGAACCGTTTGAGTTGCAAAGATAGAACGAACAATATTTATCAAAGCGTGTCAATTGGCTCTTAAGCCGCTTCAAGCTTTGTGCGCGCTTACGGCGTATTTACATAGTAGAGAAGCTGAAAGGCTCCGCTCGGGAGTCATGACGAGGACAACTTGGCCCTCGTAGCGTTAGTCACAATGGAACAGACTCACACCTGTTCGAGCTGAAAAGATACTGCATGACGCATGATATTTCCTTTATAGAGTAGACTTAGACATTGTGTTGCCACTAGTAAGGAAGGATGTACATTCAAGTTGTGCTCCTCACGAAATAGGTACAGCTTAATAATAATATAGCGCATCAAGTTGGCATAGACCCGCTGCCCGAATAAGTTGGAGGAAAAACTAATGATTCATTGGGATGCTTTCCTAGCTTCGACACGACTGCCACGGTCATGACCGTCCAAACAACGCCCATTTGTGGTCGATCTTCGCGGTTATGACACCAGCAAGCATTAACCCAAGGCCATAAGTATTCTGACATTGGCGTTCCATCCGACAACGTTGGACGTGAAGGCCGTACACCGCCGAGGACCAGATTGAATATCTGAAGGTCCCCAAATTCGTCAAACGGTCGCTTGCGTGTGTAAACTAGTCAGGCTTCAGTTTTCGCTTGCATGAACACAATCAATGCTCCCATACCTCGACACACAGGCATCCAAAGGAATATACGTCACTCGCGTATGTTGGACGACTAGATTGCCTCTCAAAGATTGAAGGATCTAGAATTTCCGGGGCGAGCCAACGTGCAGCGCCACCCCTAAGTGAATGATGACTACGGCTCCTCTCATCAGCGAACACGGACAAGCCGAAATGCGTGAGTTGCGCCAATCCATTATCTGCGACCAGAATGTTACTCTGTATACTGAATAAGTACCGACGGGATCAGAGAAAAAAGTGAAGAGAACCTTACGCAACGTAAGTCTCCATGAATAATGGCTTCAGTATGAAGATATGTCATTCCTGCTGCTATATCTCTCAGCTGGGAATATCAGGGACATCATACATTCTGACGGAAAACACGCGAGCACGAACCCATATATTCAGTTGCATCGACGAAGGATGGGGTCTAAGGCCTTTGATATGCTGCAAGATGTTTCCCCTCTCGACCCAAGGCAGGACCATGCATGGCATACCGGTGAAACTAATATTATCCACGCCTAGAAACTGTAGAACATTTGGATGGCGAAGATGTCGCCAGAGCAGAGCCTCCCGGGACAGATCCTGCAGCGAAGGTTTTATTCTAGTGACGGCTATATAAAATCGTCAATCTCACCCGTGATAACTTCTGCCTTTCTGGAGGTGTTGTATTCATGAAACATCGGAGGCGTTTCAGAGCAACTCTTTGATGGTTTAAAGTAGCGCCATATATATCCGCTGACCCACCCCCTCGATCTGTCGTTTTGCCGACTTTCTTGACATCAAGTAAGAACAAAGCCCTGGGTAGCTGGTCCGAGAAATGTGACAGTTGAACCATCAGCCTCGGAAGTTCTCGCCGATGTGCGCGTGTATTAGGGCCCATCGTCCGTATCCAATCTTGATCGTCATTCAAAAGCTGATTATATGGTTCAGTATCATGTCTGTGTCTTGCAACGTGCTCACCTGATGCATAAGTTGAAGAGCGCGTTGTGCGTCGCCTCCTTGAAGTGTCGTGAGAGCGGCCCTCCGCTCATGAAGAGTCAAAGCCGTACGTAGCAACTGAAGGATTTTGTCATCTAAGACATATGTCGTGTATCATTTCGTGGGAGTATGCATCAGGCCAAATGCAGCGCGAGTGGTGATGACATCGTCGACTGTGACACGAATGCAATGAGTTGCAGAGAAGTCCTCCACAAGTTCGAAATCGTGGCCAAGTGGAAGGAACATCTTGAACTTGCTGAGAAATGGCTCGTCCGCATGGAAGATATTGCAGATTAACTGTACAGTGCAGGGGTATCAACTCTAGTATGACACAATCAGTATATTCAAGCAGTCGATGCCACAGTCAGAGAAAACTGAACTTACTTCTGAGCTCCATAGTCGTCTACAATCCTTAACACTTCTTCATAGATCGTGTTCCCGAATTTTCGCTGAACGAGGTCAGTGTAGATAACCTGCGCAGCAGCGAACAAAGCCATTAGGAGATCGGTTGCTTCCCGTGGAGAGACCGGTATCTATCTGGAAGACTTATAAACAACTAAGGATCCAAATACGAGGTAGTGGAAGAGTCGGCCTTGATGTGGGGACGATCAATGGATGCCAGGCAGATGCATAACACCGATTCTCAGGTAAAGGCCTAAAAGGTGATGTATTTGTATTCAATCCTAATTCACGTGCAGTGACGGAAAGGCTGTACTTCCTTTGACAGGCATTGCTATCGACATCAGCCTCTTTGTTTACGTACTAGACTCAGGAGTGTTCTTGCTTTCATGGTAAGGCCCACAGCGTATTCGAGATCCGAGGAACAAGGACAGTTGTGTAAGGGTGTCCCAAATAGCGCAAAACTTTAATACAGCATGAGCCCACAATGGAACATATGGTCCGGAAAGCATGAACTGATGCGGCGGAAGAAGTGTTCGGACTCCAAGCCCCGGTAGGTTGATACAGAGCCGCAGAGGAAAGGGACGTACGAGTGACTAAGCTCGATCTCGAAGCTGCTGCAGTACCGTAGATATAGGCGGTCTATCACTTGGTTGATGCTGCCAGCAAGAGCACACAAGGTCAAAAAGGTCGTCGTCCATGATTGCCTTCAAGGGATCGGAAGGTTTCTCCGGCCTCCCCCCAGCTCCAACGATCTTGCGGACGTGGTTGTCGTTGGTATGAGCATGAAATGGTTTCTCGCAAGTATAGATCTCAATAGAAGTATGAGTGATAATAGGAGAAGAATCGAGATTGATGCTCACTTCGACACAAACGATACCAAAGGAATATACATCTGAGGCTAACGTTGGTCGGGTAGAAATTAAATTCATTGCTTCAGGATCAAGCAACTCCGGTGCCATCCATCGCTCTGATCCCCCTCGTAAGGAATGGAAGCTCTTGCTGCGCTCTCCAGCAAAGACGGAGAGCCCGAAGTCCGCGAGCTTAGCAACACCGTCCTCTGACATCAATATGTTGGTCTACAATGCATCAGAATGCGCATATTATGTGAAATCCTGGGTACTTACGCCTCGCAAATCACCATGAACGACTTGCTCATCGTGGAGGTAAGTTAGACCTTCTGCCACTTCGCGCAGCTTCATGATTCCGTATTAGGGTTCCGAACTGTGCATATCAGCGACACACGTACCCATTGATTCAATTGCACTACAGGAAACGTCTTCTTCTCCATATAATTTCTGATGTTTCCAGATTCCATCCAAGGAAGTACCATACATGGCATTCCAGGAAATCGTTCGACGTCAATGCCAAGGAGATGAACTACGTTTTCATGTTGGAGTTGGAGCCAAAGTAAGGATTCACGAGCAAAGTCCTGAATCTCCAGAGGATCAATATTTTGTACGATCGGGTGGTAGCAATCAGAGAGCACACATACTTTACTGGTTTGCTGTGTCTCTTCCCGCGTCATATTAGAGAAATATCGTAAACGCTTCAGTGCCACTTTATGGCCATGCAAAGTACCGCCATAGATGTCAGCATGACCACCGCCACGCTTGGGATCCTGATCTACGTCTTTGACGCTCACATAGAGCGATTCCGGGAGTTCACCAGATTGATGGGAGAGTCTCATCATTATTCGTGGCAGTTTTCTTCGGTCCAAATGAGGTGACTGTTGAATCCATGTGGCCCATAAGTCGTCGTTGTCAATTAGCTGGAAGGATTAAGAGTTATCGACGTAGAGGTTGAGAATAGCTAAGATGGACGTACTGCTTGCATGAGTTGCAGAGCCTGCTGAGCATCACTTCCTCTCAGGCTTACCACGGCCGCATCATCATTCACACCCGCAAGACAATCCCTTATCGAGGATTGGATCTCCTTGCTTAGCGCATTCCATGAGAAGTCGCGACGATTCAAACGCTGCAAATCTTTCCGAGTAAGAGGGGAGCTGAAACTGGAACTATGCTCTTGAATTCTCCTCGACCTGTGATCTTCCCCCGGCCAGAGTGATTTGAATCGGGAGACTATAGACGACTTCTAGAACACGGATGAACACATAAGCTGGGAATCGATTACTGCGTACAACGTACCCTCGGGTTCTACGAGTAAGTGAACTCAGCCGAATGACGATGTCTCGACAGGATGGACTCACGTTTCTTGCGCTCATCGTGGTGTTACTTGGAGAACGTTAGGCATGAGGGAGTGGCTATTATGACCGGAGGTAGCACGTGTGCACCGGTTCTGTCAGAAGCAGCTTGCTAACGGTTTCACTAACGCCGTTGAGGTCCCAGATCATAGTTATCCTGCGAATTAACGGTCACTTGAGTCACACCATTCGTCAACATTAGAGCTCGTATGAAACCGTAACCTGGACTCGCACAGTTGAGGGCCTGCATTGAAAAAGAGAGGATCGCGGTCGTCTACAAGGAGATGCTGATACGAACTCCCCGAACAGAGTGCCTAAGCTATAGACTAGAATTCAACTAGCCAGCCGGTTAATCGTGTTCGAGGGCATCAAAGGAATGTTCCTGAGCTTGGACAGGAATGATCTTCAGCCTGACATGGGTCGGAGTGTCAATGAATGCAAGCTGGATTGAAAGATACAACTATGATCATGCCGATGCAAAGGACTGCCATTCTGCTATCGTCTTAGACAACTCCTCAGCCACGATGTCGATCTTCTCCACAGCCACCCCATAAACACCTTCCACCAGCGCACGTCGTAGGAAAGGAATGAGTACCCTGTAGTATATATCACAAGATATCATTGCGATCTTGACTTCTTGGCCATCTCCCTCAGTCTGCCTACTGGTTCTCCAGAGTTTCTCTTTGGAGTAATGCAGAAGTGTGGATCCTGCTTTCGCGAGAACATGATCCAAAGAGATCAGTAAGTCATTGAGAAGCTCGACTGGAGCGAGGAGGCGGAGGCCATTGAAGGCGGTAAGAACGTTGTTTGTAAACAAAGCTAAAGGTGGATATGAGACCAGGATATGAGGAGGTACGTTCGCAGGCATTGACGAAAAAGCTTGAAGTTGGGCTGTGGTAGGTACCGGTAGAGAGTGGAGTGAGGATTGTGCGACGAGGAATAGGGACGGCTTCTTCACAGTGTCTTTCTGTTTCCGTGTCTCGATATTTGATGCAAATTGAGTTCCCCAAACATCCAATGCAGCGTCTAGCTCCTCGGCTACCGCGTGGTGCACCGCATCCACGAAAATAGGTGCAATAAGACCTTTAAAATCCATGCCCACTCGTGCAAAGGAGTTCGCACAGTACGTCAACTGAGTCAACAACGACGTGAGCAGGGATGGGTCGGACACCCGTGGAAGAACCTCCTTCAATAGCGATAACAGAATTTCGAGATGATGGGTTGCGAAGGTTGCGAGGAGGGCATGAAGACGATTCGGGGCGTCATTTGAGGTAGATGGTGCACGTTCGACGAAGATAGTTACGAATTGTGTTATCACATCATATACACCTTCACGCCAAACGTCGATATAGCGCTTGAGGTAGCGAGCGTACGATTCCTTGGCTTTGTCACTGGTATCATCAATACCCTTCTTTTCAATCTCCGTAGTCTTCAATGCTCCCGCAAGGTAGACGCCGCGGCCAGTAAGAAAAGCCAAGGCAAGCTCATCTTCATCGAGCACCTCCATTTTGCGCAAGAACGTAACAGCCCTGAATAGCGCTGGAAGCTTCGCCTGCTCGTGTAATATCCCTAACAACTGACCCAACATGGCTTGCATTCGAGCATCACATTCTTCCCGCACAGATATGACGAGTGGGTTTGTGGGGAATCGCTTTGCGAGGGAAGCGGCATGATTGGCAAGCAAGAGTGCCTCGTTGTAATTATGATTCCGCACGCAGGAATCTAGCAGGAGGGGAAGTGAGAGTACATCATAAAGCTTGTCATGATGCTCCAGAACCAGACTTGCTTTATGACGATCCTTTTGGATCTTTCGCGTCTCTTGAGCGAAGTTTCTAGTGGACGACTCAAGGGTAGGCAGTGTGGATAGCAAAGAATCCAAAGAAGAGGAGAGTGAAGTAAGCGAGGACGAAAGTGTTGACGTGGTTGTGTGAAGGGAGAGGAAGGTTGGATATGACGTATAGCACAAGGTAGTTAGAGCGTTGGTAAGTTGAGCAGCCGAGGATGCAAGGGTTGTAGGCTCGGCTTCTAGTGACGGCAACGACAGGGTCGTAAGATGCGAAAGGTATTCTTCAGCAGCAGTTTGCGCAATAGCATCTGGGTTTATGGAAGAATCTGGGGAGGTGAGGAGGTCCTGAAGAGAGGGCACATCGGACGACTCCGTCGCATCCAAAGGTAGATTGGGTGCTGTTTCACCAGCCATGGCAACGATCGTTCTAGTGCGCTACATTAAACCATTGAGCAGCAACACACGCCGAACACAATTGAATGCAGACCTCTGAGAGACTCAATCCGCTTCGCTACTTGTGGAAATGGTGCAAATTCATATGAACCTCGATAAGACACATCATCAGCATCCTGCTTGCTTGTAGTCATTGATATCAGCTGTAATCCAGAATTCAGTTAACATACATTTAACCCTTGATCGTTAACGACTTCTCGCGCGGGCTACCAAGTAAGTTGCAGAGGCTTTAGACGATAGTGGTTGAGAGTCGGTAACTCAGTGTGGAATCACTTCCACTGGCAGTGCTTTCCGGACCCATCAGACCGCTGAAGCCATTGCCATTTACGGATCATGGGCGCTTGCCGTTGAACCAGCCGTAATTCCCTCTTTGCTTGAGTTTGACATGCAACTTTCATCATGCTCAAGAAATCGAAAGAATTCTTGGGTTTTATCAATCTGGGCCTCGTCATTTTACGAATTAGTCCACATGCCTATATTCTCTTCCAACTTTTTGTATTGAGTTACTGAGTGCTTCTGGGGTGGTTCGGAAGGGAAGCTCAGGAACTGCTACACGATGTCATTATCTCTCCTAAGAGCTACATGTAAGAAGCGATACATCTACAGCTAAGACTCAGGTCATAAGGGTCATGGTGTGATACTTCGTATACAAGGTTCATTGGCCCTCCGAAAGCCCAACTACACTCCGCAGATCAAAGGGCGACACAAACACTAACGATCAAGCTTCCAAATATGGTCAGACCACTAAGCAACAACGAACGAGAGGCTGACGAGCTCCTGAAAGGGCACGCCATCCAATGAGCGTTGAATAAGACTCATTCCAACACGTACTCACTGGGTGGGCTGAGCTGCAGCGTTTTGTGCAGCAACAGTTGCTGAACTGGAACTCGAGGTCACTGAGGCAGATGAGCTGGAGGAAGTTGACGTAGGCGATGCTGCTACGATAGGTCCAGCGATACTGGTGACAAAGCTGAAACCCTTGCCGACTTCGGACGTAGCCTCAGCAAAGAAGGAAGAGGCGGGTGCTTGAACTTGGAACCAGAAGAATAAGTCAGACTGCTGTGGGCGCAAGAGGGAAATACTGACTGTCACTGGGTAGTGCTGCAATGAGCTTGTTCCCGATCGACGCAACTTTGTTGCCCAAGTTATCGGCGTCTTGAATCAGAGGGCCGAGTTCACTCCCTACGATGCCAATCAAGGAACCAACTAGAGAAACGAATAGAAATGTCAACACATATGTAATAAAATCAAAGGCAGGAACACTGACGTCCTCGCTTCGATGGAACGTTAGGATAAACGCTTCCGGTTGCAGACGCAGAGGTGGCAATTGAAGTGAGCGGTTGCCCAGGGAGCGTAACTGCAGGCGCAGGAATAGTGGTCATACTGATACCACCGATGACTGGAGTAGCAATGCTCGTACTTGTCGAAGCTGAAGCGCTGCTGCTTGAAATCGACGCCGAACCAGAAGCAGTCGCAGAACTCGACAACAGCTGACTCGAAACAGGTGTACTCGATGCAGGCACCGATTGCAACGAAATCGAACCAAAGACCGCAGCTGCGCCGGAGTTGGAAATGAGAGATGGGCTTGTTGCTCCAAAGGAGACGCTAACTGATGCGCTAGACCCTGATCCTGATGATCCAGCTCCAGGCAACAGTTCGTTTAATAAAGCTGCCAAGTCACTCGGAGTGAAAGTCCTTGTTGCAGAAGACACAGACCCATCCACCGTTCGCGTTGGCCCTAGATTCAGAGAGTTCAATGGATCAAAGCTGAAGGCGGCAACCTGAAGAGGTCGTCCGGGGAGGGCGAAAGCTGGTGATTGCGTTGGGACAGAAGTGAATATATTTCCAAGGCTGACGACCTGGAGTGGTCTTCCAGGAATTTCGAACGCCGCCGAAGTCGATTCTGGTGAAGCTATCTGCTGCTGCGGGTTCAGTACAGCAGGTCTTGGTCCGTTTAACAAAGGAGGATGATTGACCGTCGGCGAACCATTCAAAACCGGGTTTGGTCCGGCGAGGAGACCGGACGGGAAAGAACGCCCAGTCGAGGTACTCGAGGTCGGGAAGCTGTTCGTAGAGAATTGGGAACCGATGACAGTGGAGGTAGGCGGCGGTAGTGTGACGATTTCGCCTAGGATGCTTGTCACTTCTGCGAACCCTGCTGCTGCGCCGGCGGTCACTTCGTTCAATAAGGAAGAAGCCGGTGAGGCCACTGGTATTCGTTAGTACTTGGGTAGGACCGTATGAGGGAACAAGCACTTGATGGCTCACATGGGGGAGGCAATTCTGCAATTACACTCGCAGCTACTGAAGCCGCATCATTCGCAACGTTCTGGACGTCTTGCATGATTCGCGAGATATCGTTTCCCACTTGAAATGCTTGGTTAGCAATTGACCCTTTCGGTTCTTATCTGGTATTCGGAACTCACAGTCTCGTCTGACAGGAGCAGCCTGCACTGAAGCAGCCAACAAAAGTGAAGAGATCAAAACTGTAACGTGCATATTGGAAGGAACGTGAGTGCGATCAACGCAAAGATTCAAAAAATAACGGCACGAAGGAGAAGATGATGACGAAAGGGTAGCAGTCGAAAGGACGCACAGCGTACGAAAGGACCAATGACTTCCCCATCGTGCTTTTATACCCATCGTTCATCAGCGTTGGCGGCAATCATGGGCGATAATAATGCGGTACAGCTGGTTTCGAAGTGGACCTCCCAATCGACAGTTAAAACGCCTTGCCAGGGATTGACAGGTTGAACATCTAGATAAAGGCTCTACCAACACAGTGCATTGTTTGAAATAGCCATGAAAGATCTATTTATAGACGACACAGTTCCCGGAAGGCTGTCATTGCCAGTAAGTAAGAATGGGCAGAGACGACATGGTATGGTTGAATTGCATGCAGGTCATTGAAGACACGACGAGCCATGCACGATACGAGCAGTAGTAATATTAGATTGGAGCGATACCGTTGCGTAAGTTTATATTACATTGTTCACGGATTGTTCGTTCACATACGACAGATTGATTCGCAATGGACGAATCAGCGGTTTTTGACAGAAGCGGGACTGAGATCCGGGTAGGCCACAACATGTAAGATCGAGCTTTCCATGCATCTTGTAGGCCCCAAGAGAACAGAAACCCGATGAAAGGAAATTCTCAAGGAGGTTGATGACGATAAAAGTGCGAGATAGACAGCGGAACAAATGTCAAACAAGACCAAATAACGCGTCGCTCACTTGAAGGCTCTTGAAGGGCGTTTCGTCGATCCTTCCTATAGTTTCTATACGCTGTCCATCTATTTACTCTTTGTTGATATTAGTATCCACACGACATATGTACCTCTGCCATTACTCAAACCACCTTGGTCTGTGATGCTATGTTCTATAATGTTCCGGCGTCGCTAAATATTGACGCAAGATTGCTTATAGAAAATCCAGTCTACCCGGATGGGTACTTGATCGCCTACAGTACTCTCGACCTCTTCGTGTTTGCTTCAACATGCGAAACAAAACATCTGAGTGACAAAAGATTGACGGCTCCTGCAACACAACTACCTCCTAATGCTATGCCTAAGGGTGTTATCCTTGCCAGACCTGCATCTGTTGGCGAGTTACGGCGGAACATCGTCCTGCAGCCGCACACGGAACACCTGCAATATGAAGGAGGGGAAGCTCTTTCTTTTGCAGGTGTTCTCTTGGAAGCTGCTGCCGTTTTTTCCTATACCATTCACTTTTGAGTTAATAGGATCCAACTCTTATCCTTTGCTTTACTTGCTCTGTCCCTGGTGCAAAAGACCTTTGGGATGCTTTCATCTCATCATCTATTTCATGTTCTTGTCATTGAAAGGCAGATTTCTGGGTCATACGGACTCCCTGCACGGTACCGCCAGTGACAACTTGGATCTGGATGTTGTTCGGGTACGTTCCCCAGCTTAGACTTAGTACTCACTTTGCCGCTGCTCGGGCGTGCACGACGCATGCGACACATCGGAGAATTTCTGCAATCTGACATCAAGGGCGATCAAATACTGGTGATATGCCGTTGAAGGCGTCTCCATCTATACATTCACACTTTATGCCTACGAGCGCGACGGTCAATAGGTGAGTGGGTCTTGCTAACAATACTTAGTGCATGCGGACCGCCAATAAAGGTGTACGGACCGTTCTCATGAAGCACAAGTCATATGCCCTCACTTCTCCTCACGGTTATGGTTTGAAATGATTCAACCGCTCCGGTTTCCCCACACTCGCTTCTTAAATAAAAGTCTATACAGTTTCGCAATGGTCCGTGTTCGCCAGTTTTCAACTTCCTCATCCACCCTTCGAGCTTCCAATTGCAAGCTTTCTAAGTAACGGTCAGTCATCATGGCTGTTCCGACAAACAGGAAGGCGATCCTTCTCGCTATATTCATTGCGTTCGGTATGCCATGTTTAGATTATCTCGAAAACATATCATCGAGAAGCTCACTGATAGTGGTACGGTCATGATACAGGAGGTGCGAAGCTCTGTTTAGATAACCCCATTCCCAACTGTGAGTCAGCTGTGTTCTTCGAAAACCAAGAAAAGAAAGCCGAACTGACATATAGTCTTCTCTAGTATCTTCGTTTTGCAGGTTTCCTGTTTGGTTATGACATTGGTGTCATTTCGGTTCGTGCTTTTGTTATGACAGGTTAATATGTTCGATACTGACCCAACGCAGGGATGTCTCATTATGGACGACTTCGTCGCAAGGTTCGGTAAAATAGGAAGTGATGGCAAACCTTTCCTCTCAAGCTCAAGACAGTCCATCATCACTTCCTTGCTTTCAGCTGGGTAAGTTGTGCATTTATCTTCTTCCTAACTTCCATACCGAAGTTGCTCGTAGCACTTTCGTTGGTGCTCTTGGCCAAGCCTTCACCTCTGATCGATTCGGTCGCAAGGGTTCGATCTTGATCTGGTCTGGGATCTTCACCATTGGAACTGCCATCCAAACCGGAACCACTTTCTCCATCGTACAAATCACAATAGGACGGTTCATTGCTGGATTGGGCGTTGGAGCACTATCAGGTACGTGTATCGTTGGACATTCATTCTGACAGCTTCTCAAGCACGTTTTCGCATTACAGCTATTGTGCCTTTGTATAATGGAGAAACTTCTCCGAAGGCCTTGCGTGGAATGCTCCTGGTACTGTATCAGCTTCAGATCATTATAGGGTGAGTTATACTTCGTTCGTCCGTATGTCCCTATTCAAATGTCTATTTAGTATCTTCATAAGTTACATCATTGACCTCGGTACACATTCCATCGCCAACTCTGCATCATGGCGTATACCAGTTGGGCTTCAAATGCTCTGGGGTCTCATCCTCCTCTCTGGCATCTTCTTCCTTCCCGAATCGCCGTACGTCTTTATCTTCATCCTCACTTTTGGGCGCCACGCTGATGCACACTTGTCCTTGTAGCCGACATCTCCTGGGCCAAGGAAAAGAAGCTGAAGCACGTACTGTCATAGCACAACTCAATAGCGTGCCAGAAGATGACCTACTCGTTGTTGAGACTATCGAAGAGCTCGAGTATGCTATCCGCGCTGAGAACGAAGGAGGAAAGGCGACTTGGATCGAATGTTTTTCGACGAGGAACATGTTGTGGAAGCGCACCCTTAATGGGATGATGTTACAATTTATCCAGCAGTTAAATGGGCAGAACTTCTATTGTAAGTCTATGCCTGCTAGTGGCTTACAGTCGTTGACGACTATCTTGTTCAGACTACTACGGTGATACATTCTTCCAGAGTGCAGGAACTGAGTGAGTTTGGTTCATGTTTTCTGCGATGCAGTGGACATACTAACATCGTTGCCCAGACTCTCGCCATTCGTCATTCAGACGATTCTCGGTGCTGTCTCCGTTGTAGGAACAGTCCCAGCCCTATATCTCATAGAGACTTGGGGTCGCCGTAACGTATAGTTATTTTTCTCCTTCCTTATCGCGATCTTCTACTGACAAAAACCCAATGACCAGTCTCTTTTAACTGGCTCCATCCTTGAAGCCATCTGCTCCCTCATCGCGGGCCTTGTTGGACATTTTACCCTCGCTCCACCAAATACCCCTCAAGATCAACTCACAGTTCGGAACCGACAAGGAGGGGATACCTTGATTGCGTTTGCTGTGTTGCATTTGTTTTCATACTCGATGTTTTGGGGCCCAACACCTTGGTACGTAGTCTTACCCTGTGCCTCAATTTCTCGCGATGAATGAAACATTTGTCGTTGATTTAGGGTCTATCTTGGAGAGAGTTTCCCGCTGCGAGTTAGGCCCAAAGCCATTGCGCTAGGGAGTGCTACAAGTGCGATTTTGTCTGTATGACATTATGCGTATATGCTCACTCGGTGATTCTCACGCAGATTGGATTTGGAACTTCCTGCTTTCATTCTTCGCACCTCGCATTGCAGCACGCATCGGACCTCTGATCCTACTCATCTTCTTTGGCATGCTTGTATTCGGATACGTCTACGTCTATCTCTTTATTCCCGAAACCAAGGGTCTTAGTTTGGAAGAGGTACCGATTTCTTTTGTCATTGTTCGATCGCATCCTAATACTTTACCTCTAGGTCGATGAGATGTACCGATCAGGCGTCAAACCATGGAATTCCGCCGGCTGGCGTCCAGCTCAGAAACATGTACATGACCACCATAGCGAGGCAGAACTCAAAGAGCCGCTGCCTATGGAAGTTAGAGATGTCAAGGAGAAGGGCGAGGAAACTGCGTGAGGTGTTTTGTAACGAATCCCTAATTATGTCTCTTGCCTAGTCCTTCGTGGTGATGCATTGTATTCTAACATCATGTTTGTGTGACTACTTGGTACAAATACACAAAAGCCTTCCAAGAGACAAGAGTCAAAGATTCTTTGGGCTGATTGATCAGGACAATGTAACGGTGGCACGCCCTTCAGAAAAAGGAATAACCCAAGCTCCCGCATCCTGACTCAAGTTTCCACTCGGCTTCAACAAATGAACACCAGGAACCTGTGCCGTCTGGGTTACGACCAACCGTCCTTTAGGTGCACTGGCAGCTCCGGAGGCTCCTTCGGGAGCTGCGGTAATAGTCAATGTAACCCGCTTCGAAGTCGGATTGAACTCGACGGAAGAGAATGCTCCGGCGTCTAAAACGAACAGAGTGCCCAGCGGTGCTATGAGCACTCGACGACGCAGAGTATCCCGAGGATGAACGATGATTGTGGGACTAGTTGAGGCGACGTTTCCGCCGAAAGCCTGCCAACCAAAGTCGGGATGATTGATTATGAATGTTCCAATTCCAAGCGCGTGTCCGACAAAGTTGGGACCGTAATCCCCAGAATACCCATCCCACTTCAGTGTATCGGCAAAAGAGTGGAACGACGCAGAAGCAAAACCACCCTGGTCGATGTTACTAGTGGGACCTGAAAGTCCTCCAAAGCCGACTCGGAGCAGGTAGTTGTCGGTGGGGTTGGATTCGAAGTGAGAGATAAGGGGGAGAGCATTGAGGCCGCTGCCGTAGTGGTGTAGTTGGCGTTCAATACGTTGGAGCTTTCCACCATAGACATTGTCCCTGTTGAAAGTAACAATGACAACGAGTACAATGTACAGATGGATGAGCTTACCAATAACGCCTAGCATTCCCGTTGTATCCCCAGTGAGGGACTGTAGGCTGATATGCGAGGATGGAGTTGATTACGTTCGTGGCAGTAGTGGTGTCGTTGAAGTACTTCGCCCAAGCATATACTCCTTCTTGCCCAGTAGAGTCCCAAGCCATCTCGGAACCAAACCTATTCAAATGCCATCAAGTTAACGACATGAGAAAGGTAAGAAAGTGATACGTACGGGTAACGCTCCCCAGCCCATACGGTTGCCCTGGACTTCATCCTTGATTCGACCAAAGTCACATTCGCCGTCAAACCTTCCCTCTTCAGATCATCCAAAAGCACGCGAAAGACAGTCTCATCCATAAGTCCATCATTGACATATCCAACCCCACCGTCCGTCATGCGCTTGATGGTCAACACTGCTTGGTTAATGTACCATTGCCAATTATGTGCCTCTGCCAGCGATGGATAGTTGCGAGCTACCCTATACAGTGCCCAGTACGCAGCCTATTGCGAGCACATTGTTAGCGATAGTAAGGAGAGAGCAGTGATTAAGAGAAACTGACCGCGACGTGGACGTAGTCATAAGCACGGTCCGTGGCGTAGGATGCGGCCTGGTTCCAGGACCACCAGTTGCCCCAGTTGATACTGGACGGGTAGCTATACTGCGGAACCAGGTTGGGTTGGTAGAAATATACTGCCTACAGGATGACGGTCTGTCAGGGTCGCCGAAGAGACCTTCGGAGCATGATGTCCATACCTTCTTCACGCTACCTGAACAACAATGCGAATGGTACTGTAATTACATCTGGAGTATTTCATCTGAATACAAAACCTCTTACCATCCGAGTTCTGGATCGAGCCCCACAAGGTCCGATTGACGAATGTCTCCAACTTTGCAACCTCAGCAGCATTCGGCTGAGCAAACTGTTTCATCGTAGCGGCCAACCAAGATCCGGCACCAGCTTCATCGCTTAACCCAGGTATCCAAGCCCTAGGATCGTCCTTCACTACACTGTTAACTTCGCGATCATAGCTGATCACAGAAGGACTGCGATGGAAGGGATCGGAAGAGTTGTCGAACCATTGTGATGTGGTGAGAAAGTTACCTAAGTCAGCGATAACTTGGGATCCAGTTTTAGTGAGGTAGAAGTGTATAGTTTGGATAGTACCGTCTTCGTAAGTGATCGTAAGTCTAGAGCGACCCCACGCGTGTGGTGTGATTGTGTAGCCAATCCAATCCGGCGTCTTCGCGTCTGAGTTAGTAGCCCACGAAAGTGAGCCAGAAGGCGAGACACTGAGCGACTGGACTGCTGAGTGGTAATGCAGGAAGAGTTTGCCCTGTTGATCAGATAAAAGTATATATCCGGGAATTCCCACCGCAACAGGACGATTAGCAGAGCGTAGCGCATCCTCAATACCACGAATGGAGGGCGCAACGTTGAACTGCAAGCCGTAGGTCCTACTCTGACCCGGTTGCAAAATGGCAGAAGTCGGAGAATTCCAAGGAGAGACACTAGCCCACTCGTTCTGAGCGTAAGCTAAAGTGTGAAACTGCCATTCATAAAGGCCCTCGAAGGTCTGCGATTGGTAAAATGGCGAGTTGGCGGTGCTCTCGGGAATAAACCGCCAACCTTCCAATGGCGACTTCCTGACAGGAGTGACTACCAGAGGTGGTAAAGTTCCCAGAAGAGGTGTGACTTGGACATAGCCGGCGTCTTGGCCAATATACGGATCGAAGAGACTGCAAAGCTCGTTTGTCTGAGCCGCAGTCCTATCGGTGAAGATCTAGAGTTTTCAAGATTGATCAATGGGCAGCCTCCAGCAGGCACTGCCGTCCGCTTACATTGTTGAACTCAAGAGGAGAACCTAGGGCACCGATCTCCACAGCACTAGACCGTGCATTGGTGATGTCAAATAGCAGTTGGAAAGTACCGTTCTGGAAGACCCAGCGCCGAGTGACGTTCAGTAGCGAGTTCGATGTAAGAGTGGGCGAAAGGTCCGCTGCAGCGAGCGTAGATCCAGAGACATTCAGAGCAAGTACAGGCTTGCGAGAGGAGAATGAGTCGCCTGAGATCCAAGCGGAGGACCCCACGCTTCGAACTCGGAAAGAAATGTCACCAAGGTGGACATTGCCGTTGTATTGACGCTGTGTCATTTTGTCCCCTGATATGAAGTCGAAATCACCATTTTTCAGAGAATACAGGGTCTGAGAATCTTTTACGAGCTGTACTGCAAATGGTGAAGCCCCGAACGAGAGAAAGCCGTCAGAAAGACCTAGCGTCGGTGTCTGCCCGACTGTTGCAATAGCATAGATGGCGAAGAAAAGTAAAGTGGCGGTGAGCATGTCTGGCACAAGGATTGTATGTACTGTCTTGACCCTGGTTCGCACATTTAAGAAAGGGTGGTTTTATGGAAGGTTCGAGCGAGACATCGGCATCAGGTTCAGATGGCTCCATGACGGTGAATAAATTCCTTGTCGTTCACGAGTCCAGCGAGCCACATGCATGTATTGAGGAAGGAATGTTATCCACCGTATCGTTGACGGAGTTGCACAGAACCATTGAAAAGAGTCCGCACCAGCAGGCCCGCGGCCCGCTGAATCTGACGAGTTGCAGTGCGTGACTGCAATCTAGGCATTTTTCTACTGCAGTTGAAGATCTACCGGTACCACTAGGGTAGGGTGAGATGGTTAATAGCAACGGTGGAAACAAGGTACCAAGTTACTGTACTTACAGTACCACGGTACAGTAGTGGCGTATCTCCGAGTTGAAGGAACAACGCATATCGAGAACATTCCCACGCTTATAGTAATAGTCCCACACTCTGTGCAAGCTGCACAGCTTCTATAGCTTTCTAGCTGTCTTAATTGCAATCACCTTTTTATCTTACTTCGTTTGCACTTTCACGAAAGACGGTCACGACTTTTATGCCCCCCAGTTTTACCTTCAAAGTTGCAACGAGACTGTCAAATTTATTCGCAAAAATGTCTCGTCGGTCTCGTTCTCCTTCACCAATTATTGGTCCATCCTCCTCTCGACTTCTCAAGCGACCACGACTAGACTTCACTCCCTTGACACCAGAGGACTATAAAGATGGAGTTATGCTTGCACCTATGGTCAGATCTGGCGCATGTGCGTGCTCACATACTAGACTGATAACTTTGTATCCTTATTCTCTTGCATAGTGCCGACGAGATTATTTGCTCTGAAGCATGGAGCTACTCTCGTATGGGGTCCAGAGGTTGTGGACAAAGCTATTTTGCACGCCGAAAGGGCCGTCGATCGTACGTTGAGATTTGTTGTTCACGCCCATCTCATTCTCACTCTTCCTTTCTTCAAGCTGTCACTGGGGTTGTCTCGTACAATGGAAAAACAAGAGCTATCTTCATGACGCACCCCCTCGAAAAACCGTACTTGATATATCAGATGGGATCAGCGGATCCAGAGCTTGCTGTTCAAGCTGCGCGAACAGTCATGCAAGATGTTTCAGGAATCGACCTAAACTGCGGCTGTCCTAAACCTTTTTCGACACATTCAGGAATGGGTGCTGCATTGCTCACGAATCCTGACCTTCTTTGTGCTATTCTTTCCGCGCTCCGTGCGGCTCTACCACCAGAAATCAGTCTCTCTTGCAAAATCCGGCTGCTGCCTTCACAGGAAGATACCCTCAAGTTAGTCGAGAGGATTGTAAACACTGGGATCAATGCTCTTACTGTACATTGTCGAACGCGGAACATGAGAGCTCGAGAGAAGGCTCTGGTACAACGGTTAGGCGAAGTTGTTAAGTTCGTTCAAGGTTTGGGCAAAGGTGTTGCAATAATTGAGAACGGCGATTGCGTCGGCTGGGAGGACGCCAAACGGATACGAAAGATGACAGGTGTGTTGTCTGTGCTTCCAGAAATTCGGCGTTTAGTAGATCCCTGACTATCATTGTAGGTGCCCACTCTGCTATGATTGCGACTGCAGCCGAAGCAAACCCCACATGTTTCGCCCCCGAACCGCTTGTTGACCTCGAAAAGACCTTCTACCCTCCATATATCCGAGTTGTAAGTATCATGCACTTCTATTCCCTCCCTCTATTCTGACGTCTCTATGTGCAGGCCAGATACCTTGATAACCACTGGGCGCTCACGAAATTCTGCACGACTCAGTTCAAAGGCTTGCATGTACACAGCAACAAAGCAGAGATGAAGACTATCAAGGAGAAGGTCATTCATGCCAAGGGTTATGACGACATGACCGACTTCATCTCCCAATGGAATGGAGGAGAGGAATTTGCGGAGATAGTAAAAGTCCTCGAAGCACGGGTCGGTCGAAGGCCGAAACACCAACTAGAAGACCCAGATTGGTTGGCTTTGAACGAGAAGCGCAAGGAGAGCGAGGCCGATGCAAAGGCCAATCCTCGGCCACAGCTTCCGCTTGCGATTCTATCGTCAGACTCGTTAGGGACAGAACCAGAGCTTCTTAAAACACCACCCACAGCCTCAATATCGCCGAACCCTGCACTTCTGCGGGCGCCTTTGGCACCCGCGAATGACATGCGGATACCGATACCTGCATGTGTATCCGGAAAGGACGCTGATACCCCTACCCCTACACCACCGCTCGGGAAGACTACTTCAGAAATTTCCACTTTACACCTGTGATTTAGAGTTTGTATAGACGGACTTGTACATGTAGACAAAGTGTTTATTCATAATACTCATATCCATATTCTCATATCAGACCATACAAAGATACTAGTTGCATACATACATATCGTTATCACCTACCCATCTTGGAAGCTGAGATGGTTGAATATCGTCCAACAAATAATCCATAGAACAATGTGAGCTTAGAAGTACCAAGCATTTGGATTATGCCGCTGCGAACTTCTTCATCCTCGCAACGACATCAATCATGGTCGGTCTATCACCCGCAGTTTGGCTCCAGCACATCTCGACCAGAGACCACAAGTTGCTGGACATCGCAGGAGAAGTGGGCATTTCCGGTCTCTCACCGCTTAGTACCTTCCTGTGGACTTGAAGCAGATTGCATTCGCCAAATGGTTGCTGCCCTGAGTACACCTAAGAATTACACTTCAGCATAAAGACACAAAGGAATGAATGTCAGGAACAGTACCTCTGTACAAACGAAGGCGAAGGCGAAGACATCACTAGCAGGTGTTCGTCCAGTCTTTGAAGCACTACTTGACGGCGGGTCAATGAGCTCAGGAGAATTCCAACGCTGGTAGGCGTTACTCAAAGGATAGAAATCCCGACAGTCCCTCGCGAATGTGATCAATCCGAAGTCAGTGACTTGAGCCGTCATATCGTCGGATATTAAGACGTTGGCCTAAAGGTACTTAGAGTTTCAGTGGAGTGAAGGGACCGTGACAACATGTAAAATCTTACACCACGCAGGTCGCCATGTACGATCTTCTTATCGTGTAAATATGCCATTCCACTTGCTACCTGTAGCAGCTACGCAAGAAACTCGATCAGTTACGATTACGTATGTAGTTGAACAACATTGAACGAACCCATTTGTCCAGTTGTGCCGTATCAGGTGTACTGCCCATTCGGTTCCGAGCCTGAACAATGTTGCCGTTCTCGAGCCACGGAAATATCATGGAAGGCATGTTTGGATATGTAGTTACGTCGAGACTTTGAAGACGCAAAATATTTGGATGTCGCAATTGCGTCCACACTAAAGCTTCACGTAAGAAATCCTACAAGGCAATATGAAGCCCAACGCTTCACTGAAAACGGGAATGAACTCTTACACGTTGGGCTTCTGGCCTCTTCGATTCGGGCAGATTGAGAAAATAACGCAAACGTTTGACAGCGACCTTCTGACGGCATGTCGTACTTATGAATACATCAGATCCCTTGCCAGCACGCTGAGGGATCTGCTGCTTGACTCTGGTGACCGAAAAGAGAGAACTGGGTGGATCCAGGCAGATGCGCGACAGGTAAAGGCCCAAGGAACAGAGCTTCGCTCTCCTTATATCGAGATGCTCAGTGGCTCCGGTCAAACCAGCCAACAAAAGGTCATCGTTTAGGAGCTACAGAAATAGGTTTTCAGGGTTCTGATATGTAAGATAGCCTCAACGTACCTTCTGAGTGAATTGGAGAGCTCTTGGGGCTTGCTCTTCCGTAAATTCATGGCCCGTGGATTCCGCGTCCATGATATGACGCTCTATTAACGTGAGTATTTCTCCATCTGAGGAGATGTCTTTCAATAATGGACGCCTCTTTATGTACGCCTTAATGGACTTCGTGGCCTTGCGGTCACTTTTCCTAAGTTTGCGTTTCTGAGTCTTGCGCCGGAAAATCAAGAAAGGCATCCTCAAGTTGAAGCATGAGCTCATGAGATAATATGATCAAGGTGCTGACTAACCTTGAGAATACTTGTAGCATAGAAGGGTCGAGGCAATCTGTACTGGATGTTCTGCAGGAGTGGTAGAAGGTGGAGGTATGTGGGAGAAGTGGGATCGAGTGGCCTTATATACATGGCGGGACAAAGGGAGCAAATTTGTCGCCCTGGCCACCCAGCACATTTGACCGGTTTTGTTTCCTTTGTCTTGCAAGACTCAACGGTTGCGGCATGGTCCATGAATTGTCCATGCTCTCAACTTTGATAAACTGTGACAAGGATAGTAACTCGAGCTCAAGGAAAGTTGAATTTTCGGTCTGGGCAGTCCACGATCAACCCAAACTTGTCGGGTATTGATCAATTAGACACCCCCGTGTAGGCTGTGTGCAATGCAAGTGGCAAGGCCCTGTATTTGTACAAATGGACAGTAATAGAAAGCTCCGTAAAGGTTGAAAGCAAGTCAGATGGCCGGCATGACATGCACACTATCTTTGATTGTATAGTCAAGTTTTGTCAAGAAATGAATGAGCATCGCAGGGATCATCGATACATTCGGACTCACCCGCAGATAGCGAATTAAAAATCGGCCACGCATCGCTAGAAGGGACTACATGACGCTAGGGGCGTCGACACCGTGCACTAAACACGGTGTCGCTGGCAGCAATTAAGGCCGCCCGTAGCAACTCCCGATGATCGATCGCAACATCTGTGATCGCAGTGAGGCAAAGTTTGAGCTGCTACATGTGTCTCCTCCGAATGCTTGATAGGCTCGAGCATCATGGGGAGTATCATCTCTGACTAGGAACATGTCCCCGGAAACCTCTCCTGAATCGTCGGAGCTTAGGTCTGCGGACGCTACTCCTACAAGGGATTCATACCTCGAAACAGATGCTCTTCTTCAGGCACCGGGAAGCTTTACCTTACCAAAGGGTCCAGGATCGGCACCTGATACAAACAACATTCTTCATGAATTTATCCATCCACGTACTCACGACATTGGTCATACCGCAGACAGTGAAACTGTACCGCCCTTGATTTCTCAAGTCCAATCAGCATGGTGGAAGAGGCCTTCTCCTTGGTGGTAATTACCCGTTCCAATTCAACCTGGTCGTTTTGATGAATATTGTATCTTACAGGTTCTTGGTACTACTGCCTTTTGTCGTTATGACCGGAGCTGCTGAACAAGCCCCTCGTGTCGCAATGTACACCAAGCTGGTCTGCGAGGTTCATAAACCTAATGACACAGCCGATCAAGGATATCGCTTGCCATCTAACTTACATATGTTTGCACCTGGCGTTGTAACCTTCATGTCCCGTGCGCTCGATTTTGTCCGATTCCTTGTCGCTCATTTAGCACCATGAGTCAGATGACCCATGTGCCTCCGATCCTGGTATACAAACTGAAGTGGCAAAGTTGCAGATGGTCCTGTCGACTGTGTCTGGCGTACTCGGCTGCTTCACTGCAGCTTGGTTGAGTTCCGTACGCAGTACTCTACCTTCGCTTCTTATCTTCACGATGACTTAGCTATGTCATCTTGCTCCAGTTCTCCGATCGCTACGGCCGTATTGTTGCATTAGGAATCATGGCCCTATCCTTCGTATACGACGATTTTCATTTCCTCTTGGTTTCTACACTCCCTCATCTGCTTCCTGGAGGATACTGGTTTTACGTCGTCGGTGCTGTAATTGTAGGTCTCTCGGGAGGTACGTATTCGATAAATCTGTAATGCTAAACCTTCCTCTAATCCTGTCTGGCAGGCGGTTCTGGCGGTGCAACAGGAGCTCTTCGTGCATATGTCGCAGACTGTACAGAACCCCACGAACGGTGAGTTTCGCCTGAATCACTCCGAATATAATGCAATACCAATGTAACACTTTCATTGACAGGTCTCGTCTCTTCGCCATCATGGTGGGTTTCAGTTGGCTAGGCGGCGCCGTTGGACCAACCATAGGTGGCCTCCTCACAACTCGTACAGGGAACCTACTATCAATATTCTACTTCTCAGCCGCCATTCGACTCGTCTTCGCCTTTATGATGTGGTTCATTGTTCCAGAGTCGTTAGCGAAAGCTACAATGTTGGAGTCTAGGCGGCTTCATGCTGAGGCGAGTGCGGAGGCCAATGGTGCATTTGCCCAGTGGCTACATACTATATCAAGCTTGGTAGCTCCTTTGGCTATCTTCTTGCCTTCTAGAGCGAGCAGAGATGGCACTAGTTCTTACTTGAAGGGTAACTGGAATTTACTCTTCATAGCCGTCAGCTTTGGGATTTCGCTTTGCCTTTGGGTAGGTTGTTCATCGCCTTGTTGACCATCAGTGAACTCATCCTTGTATGCTCATCAAGGGTTCACTTGAATATGAATTACAATACACCGCTGCTGTCTGGAAATGGACTACAGAGCAGGTGAGTGGTGTAGGTTGGCACTGAGGATCTTTCATTTACCTTTATGCACTTCACGATTAGATAGGTTACTGGTTGACTATCACGGGAGTTACAAAAGCAGTACATCTCTCTCTCCTTCTTCCAGGTACGTATTTCGCTCATCCTGCAACCACACCCTTGGAAAGTATTTGTGTTAGGTATCACGTATATCTTCAATCGACCAAAGCCCGCAATTCAGCTACCAGTCCAGCCAGAAACACCTCTCCGATCCACTTCTTCCACTTCTTCCCTTTCAGAAACTCCACCACACTCCTCTCAGACTGAATCCGCCCCACGTCGTTCGATATCATTCGACCTAGGTCTAGCTCGGTTCTCACTTGTAGTCATGATTATAGGTTTCATCTTTGTCGCCTTCGCCCCCAATCCGTTAACATTCACCATAGCGTCTATGGTGACTTGTTTCGGTGCCGGGTTCTCTCCTGCAATTCAGAGTGCGGCTCTCACAATCTATACAGAGAGCGGCGGTTCTGAAGCGGGGAAACTGTTCGGTGCTTTTAGTATCGTGGAGGCCTTGTGGTAAGCTCCTTGTAGGCTTAGACTCGTATCAGAGCACGTTCGGTGTTAACGCGATTTCTGCGCAGTATCGCCCTCCTCGGTCCCACAATATATGGCGTGACTTTCATGAAGACTATCGCGACGTTGCCTTCCGCCATATACATGCTAACGGCGGTCTTGCTTACTATATCTTTATTTTTCTCCCTCTTAATACGAGTACCCAAACCCCTCAACTTCGACGGAGTTCACCATGAAGAGAGCTCGGACGCCATAGATCGTGTGTCGCAGGACGATGCTACAACCAGTAGATTGGCATAGTATAGCATAGAATTACGCTGTATAATGTCCCCTTTTCAATGTTGAGATTATAAAGAGCAGGTCTCATTGGTCATAACATTGGAATGTGCAGAATGACTATAAATACAATGCATAATAGCCTCCAACAGGCGTACATTATGGAACTCTAGGGAGCACCAAGTAGGAGAGTAGAGAGCATGGTGGACATAGTATATACTGTAAGTACGAGGACTGATACATGCATATCTAACCAAACATGAGCGACTGTAGCAAGTTTCAACGATACTAAGCATGAGTACGTAAAAGGGATGAAAAATGAGCAATACCGAAAGCAAATAAATAAAGACTAGAGATAGCGCAAGCAAGTGAGCAATCTTTCTATGGACGCAATTTGCATCCCATAATACGAACTATGTGAGGTGTAAGCACATGCAGGGTCTAACATACAGGAGTCGGCTTACCTGATCCATCTAACGATCCCACAGCATATACCATTTCCTTCGGATGGAATGTAAGTGAACTGGTACGAGGGATGAAGGACGAAAGAGGCTCTCGAGGAGGTGGCATCGTAAGCCCAGTTGATATAGCAGTCAACGGGTTTGTCCGGTCAGGCTGCATGCAATGTACCACGGTCCGTTGAGTACGCCAGTTAGACGGTGATACAGTTGTTGTCCTGTAATGAGTGCAATAAGTATGGCATGTCTCTTATGACAGACATGATACGTACGCAGCAAATACGTTGGCAAGGTCATGCGTATCGAATGCCGATAGTCCCTGGGGGCTCAAATCCCACATCTGAATGGGGCTCCGCTCTTGACGAATATCCCAGAGTCTCACATCGCCATCCAAGCTGTAGAATCACAAGGCTCAGCCGCCATAATATGCAGTTTGAAAGGGACGTTAACAGACCTGGCAGACATAAATTGACCCGCAAAGGGTCGCCATTTGATGTTCTGTACCCATGAACGGTGCGGGACGAATGACCGTACCACAGCTTCATCGTCATCCAGACGTCTGTCGTACATCTTGATGGAGCCGTCAGCGAAACTAGCCAAGAAATTGGTTGATGCTCCTTCATCCGACTCCATAGACGTGACTGGAGAATCCGTGCTAGTATCCAAGTCCTATATATCTGATTAACCACTTGCGTTCAAGGTGAAACACCCATTTGGACATACCATTACCAGACTCTCCGTATGAGCATCCCAAACCTTCACAACATGTGAATCCCCACCAACAAGGAGATGTCCGCCATGTTGTTTCCAGCTTGTAACGACACCAGCACCTCGTTTCATATGCACAAGTTCGCTCAAACCTCGGAACGAGCTGACCATTTGCACTGGATCAAAACTTACGTCCGGATCGTAGTTACGGAATAAACGAATTACTCCGTCGGCTGATATTTGTCATAAGCAAGTATGGATTGATTCCTTGCATCGCAGGTACGTACCAGCTCCCGTAAGGATGATCCCTCCTACGTCTTGATTGATAATATGCAAGGACGTGATGCTTGTACCACGAGCGTTACCATTGTAGAACTGCGAGATTCTCTTCCTCTGCGTCCAGTCAAAGACACTACAGCAAACATTAGGATAAAAATATGGCCGAAAGAACACACATGAACGTACGTGATCACATCTACTTCGTTTGTTACGACAAGATGGGGGTCGAATGCGTGGAAGGCTAGAAGAGCTGGGAACGAATGTGTTTGTAAAGTCGCTACCGGCCTATCCCAGCGATAACGATCTGAAACGGAATCGAGTGAGACGTATGTATGTAGGCAACCACTAGCCAGAACGTACCGGCTACCTCAGCCTGAGTATGTGTCTCAGCAACACCATGTTCGTTACGCTGTTGCCGCCACACTTGGTAATTGTACTGGACGCTGCCAGGTTCGTCGGCTTCAGGTTGCTGAACATGAATGGTCAGATCACAACACAGATCCTAATCAAGGACAGATACGCTTACTCTCATCTGAGGCTCTTTGAAGTACTCACTGCACCAGTCGTAGAACCTACTTTTCAGCGGTAGCACATCGCGAATACCCACGCCTGTACCAAGACCGAGGATCACGCTGCTACTGACAGAGTCCATTGAAAATGTGCTTCCAGATGGGCTGGACATGCCACCACCCGCGATAGCATGGTGAGGTCTTCTGGAGTGAGCGCCGCTTCTCCGACGGGCCCTCAGTCGTTCCATATCCTCTTCCATCAATGCTTCCATAACGTCCGACGGCAAGAAATCCATTGGCGGAGGAGGGTGCTCAGGAACGTTCTTCGCAAGGTGACGAGGTGAAGTGGGTGTTAGTGGACGAGAGTAAGGTGAAGTATATTGTGCGTAGCTAAGGTGAGGAGACGGCGGTCGGGACGCTTCGTGATGCTCACTTCGAGTTGTTGTTGCGTGAGTAGGTCGAGGCGATGAACGGCCGTCTTCCGTTGACGGGAATGCGATACCACCAGCCAGACTCTTCAGAACATTGGCAAACGAGGAAGTGCGCCGCAACGTATTTGACACACCGGATGAGAGAGCGCTCGACATGGTGTCACTACGTTGTATTCCGGGTCGACCTGCTGGATTGGGAGATGGAGGAGCTTGCAGGGAGGACTGAGAAGATGGTAAGGACGGTGTACGGGATCTGCCGGAGACATACGGTCTGACATCGATGGTTGATGCAGGAGGCTTGTTAAGCGTGGTGCAATCCAGTCTCGAGAAAGGGGACTCCAGAAGGAGGGCAGTAATATAGTCAACAATTGTCTGGGCATTCGTCGCGACCTCTTGATATGGGTCTACTGAAAGCTCAAGAAGGGTAGAGAAGATGGTGAAGAAGGAAGAAAGCAATACGCGATTCTCCTCTCGGAAACCATCATCATTGCCAAAGCCGTCAAGCCACTCGGCGACCGCTTGAGCCGCCATGTCTTCATCAATCCTTCCTTGACCTTCTACTCGGCGCCGTTCTTCCTCCCAGTATATCCAAGCGCACACAATGAAATAGCCACGCCATTCCTTGACTAGACAGCTTATGAGAACGAGAAGCTCTTTTCGGACCATGGGACTGGCGTCATCCCTTACCGCAAGAGCTGCGCCTGTGACAACAGCTACCTCCATCCTGAAGTGGATCCGCTCTTCAAGTTGGTACATAGTCCCACTACCACCGCCACCAAGCTTCTGAAGATCGGCGGATCCGCACGCACCAAGGAAGGTGCCAAGCGCGTACAACGCAGCAGCACGCACTTCCGGAGAGTCATCAGAGAGCGCGGCAATGAGCTTATCCTGAGTACCTCTGTCGACACCGTAGACCCTGATCTCATCGTTCGCGTCCCAAATTTGAGCAATGCAAAGTGCTGACCACTGCCGAAGCAAGAAATCACCCTCATCCAACTTGTCGAAACACGAATCAAAGACGCGTTCTCGCCAGCATGCGCCTTGACCAGCCGGGTAGTCACGCGCGATAGCAGACAGGATGAAAGCGCACATGGCTTTGTGCTCCGAACTGTTCGGGATCGTACCCTGCCGTGGATCATCTGGTGTCGACAACACGGTTGCAAAATACTTGTATCCTTGATTGTTGTATAGATCGGCCTGACATGACGGATCCACAGCCAGTATACGTGCCCAAATGAAAATTAAGACTGGACGAAGGTCTTGCCCAGTAGCTTGCAGCAATCGCGAAATGTATGGGAATATACCAATCGTTAGAGCCAGGTGTACAGCCCAAGGACCCAAATCCACAAATTGGGAGAGCAGTATGAGTGCACGGAGACGATGAGGTTGGGAAAGGAGGACTTGAAGAACGATAGGGAGCTGGTCTGGCGGTTTGCGAGGTACGAGATGCTGGTCTTGATTCTCTTGACGTGGAGGCGGAGGTGGGTCAAGTGTAAAACTGGTAGCCTCCATCGTAATGGGTGAATCACCGTTCAGTGGTAAAGACAATGGACCACGCTTGGTAAGAGCAGATCCTCCCCGGGATATCCAAACCTCGAATGCCGTAAGTTGGTCTGTAAAGAACCTACTGGGAACGTACGCGTATGGCTTCTCCCCTGGAGCGAGAGTAGGGGGCGGCGTCTGTTCAGCACGCGCAGCTAACCGCCTTCGTCCTGTGGTGAGTGAACCAGTCACACCCGTCAAAGGCGTGACATGTTTCAGCAGGTCTGGAAGCTGACGAAGGCAGGTGTCAACAGCAAGGTCCCAAGAGGCCCAGAGAGGATGAGTCTTTGTGGCTGGCAGAGGCGGATATGTATGAGGGGTACAATGGTAATCCTTCATGATTCTTTCGGCCAAGAGGAAATTACGGAATAGCGATGCTACAAGCAAGTCCGACCTGTACAGACGCGTGAAGACGTCGCGACTGAAAGTCGTCCAAGCAATCGTATCCGTAATCGCAGTAAAGATCCAGTTGAGCTCCCCTAGTGGTGTACGACGGTCCTTCAAATCTCCAGGAAGCTGCATCACCATGTCTGCAGTGATGTTTGCGGGTAGCTGATTGTTCATAAGGAAATAACGCAAAGCCATGTCGATAGGTGAAGTGAGACATGATGTGAACAGATCCGCTGGTAGCTCCGGGCAAGATGGCAGCTGTTCGTCTGCGGCACAGGCAGCTAACTGGATGGAGTCTGAATATGGATGGTCGGGGTAGCCGCCGTGGTGCATATTCGCGTCGTCATCACGACGCTTCGCAAACGTGATGAAGTTTTGCAGTAGATAACCCGCAGCTGAACAGTCCCATATGTACACGCAGGGCGTCTTCAGATGTGATTGTAGGTCCGAGATGGAAACTGGGATGTACTGGGTATAGTTCCTGTTAAAGCACCATAATTCTCCACTTGGTGTAGGCTTGGGTACACCATGACCGTTGTAGTAGAATAACACAGTATCATTCCCCGCCATCTTACGTGCTTTCTCGCAGTTATTCTTCAGGTCATCAGAGGAAGGATCTAGGATTGGCTTGTAAGGTATCTTAGGGCTCAAACCCTCGAACTGGTGCTGTAAGTTCGTCCCAATAACCTCCAATGCCTTGTATGAAGGCATGGAATGGGGGTCTACCCAACACTCCAACACTGCGCAAGGACTCGTCTTGACAACATCTGGTGGATCGACGTCAATATTGAGACAAAGCACAAGAGCGGCATTGCTGGTCTTGAGCTTTTGTGGAGAAGCACGCCAGGGAGTCATCCTCGGAGCCCAGGGTGGTGGAGGTGTCGGGTTGCCGCATGTTAGATGTCGTTTGGCCGACCAGTAGGGTTCCATAGGACTAACGTCAGGGAGAGTTACAACCGATCCTGCGTGTAGGTCGTTGTCCGAAAAGCCGTTTATTCGTCCTCCCTGTCTCGATTGAGAAGAGGATGGATCCGACTGAGACGGGGAACGATAGTCACGCTCTGTCTCCGAAGAGTCTTTATCAGAGCCATTCTGTAGTCCTCCGCGTGCGGGCCATATCTCACTCGCTGCCGCAGACAATGTAAAATGAGCTCAGAAGTAACACTAAAGAGCATACCGTGGTCCCTATGCTTTCCGTAGTACATCTTCCTGACAGATCTTTTAAAAATTCTCCTGCGTGTAATGGAGATACCTCTCCGGCGCTAACAGAATCACAGCAAGTGCTTAGAGCAATTGGGAGAGCATATTCAGCGGGGGATATACTGCTCTCGTTAAGAGGTGACGGCAGCTGTAAGTGCGGTTAGGCAAAGTCATAATCCGATGCAACTGAAGCTACTGTATGTAACTGAAGTCGTGGGAACGTTGATTATAAGTGTGTGAATATACCGCGTTGTAGTGATCGACTAGTAAACGCGTCAGCCTACCGCAAGCTATCCTCACCACTCACTGGTGTATCTTCCATGTAGGATCGCCCTAATAGTCAATGCCTCCCTCCGAAATTACTTTAGGTGCAGTGGTTGATATACCTGCTGGTCGGGGAATCGTTCGCTTTTACGGCCAAACAAGTTTCTCACCTGGGAAGTGGGTTGGCATCGAGCTCTTCGAAGCTGAAGGCAAGAATGACGGTACTGTTCGAGATATCAAATATTTCTCATGTAAACCGAATCATGGTATTTTTGTGAAACCGAGTCAGGTCCGGGTCGTATCCAATGAACCAGAACCCGCACCAACATTAGCACCTCCAGTGAGTACCCTCGTATTATCCATTACATTTTTGATTTAACATGTCCTAGCCTATTCTTGCGCGATCGAGTCTTGGTCACCAGCGCACCCCAAGTCTTGGAGCTTCCAGGGCAGGATCTGCGCGTTCCGCTGGGTCGAATTCGTCTCGTGCAGCAAGCCCTTCCAAAACCGCAGCGAATGGTCATCTAAGTTCATCTCCACGAACATCAAGGCTTGGTTCTCCAAACAAGCGTTCGCCCTCTCTATCGTTGCATGGTCGGCCAGTTGCCTCCCGGCAGAACAGTTTGCAGTCCGAAGCTCAGAGTCCGACAGTCTCAAAGCAACGGAACTTTGACCCCGAACAGTCCAAGCCGTTTCCACCTTCACCAAAGATTCTGACTTCTCCTTCGATCTCTCGTACCTCCGCACAACCCTCACAACCTTCTCTTCTCCGACGCGTCTCGACACCGCCTCCGCCACCTCCGGAGCTGGAACCTGCGCCTGAGATCACTGTTATTCGACCTGACACACCTATTGTAAGTTTACACGATCAGTTGAATTCAACTGCTGATGTACGACTTTAGCACATTCAAGATGACTCTGAAGTTCAAGAGTTTCGCGCGAAAATACGTGTCCTGGAGGCCAAGCGCGGAGACGATGCACGACACATACGCGAACTTGAGACTCGCCTGACAGAGGCCGAAACGTTTGTCGCTCTAAGGCCCAAGCTCCAAGCCAAATTGGCCTCTCTGCAGAAAGACCTGACAGAAACCAAACGTGAACTGGCGGATGCGCAACAGCTTTCCCAGCTTTCGGACGGAAGGATCGTGGATGCTCAGGAACAATTGGAGATGGCCATGTTGGACAAGGAGATGGCGGAGGAAAGAGCTGAGGTTGCAGAAGGAGACTTGGAGGAGGTCAGGGAAAGGCTGGCCATGGTAGAAGTTGAACTGGCAGTGTTGAAAGAAGGTGGAGGTACGTATCGAGAACGATTTGATTAGCATTGAGTGACTGACGATCGATGTAGGTGCTGAAGGCGGTAACGAAAACGTTGTGACAAGCTCTTTGGCTTATATTCAGCTTGAGAAGCAGAATGAGAGACTGAAGGAGGCTCTGATTCGGTACATTTCAATCTCTATACTATTCGGAAGTTGACTGACTCTATCTGAAGTTTGCGTGACCTCTCTCATGAAACTGAGCAGGAACAACGTAGGAGGATTACAGAGATGGAAAAAGATGTCACAGGCCTGGACGAACTGCAAGGTACGTTCAGTTGATACTATCTTGCCGCGTTGTGCTTACTCGTCACTCCGCGAATAGGCCAATACGAGTCCACTCTGATCAAGCTCACGAACGCCGAGGTTCAGATTGAAGATCTCAAGATGCAGTTGGACGATGCGCTTGGCGCCGAAGAGATGCTCGTTCAGCTCACGGAGCGTAATCTCATGCTAGGCGAGGTATGTATGAAGCATTCCGACAACTTGACTCTCATTCAAAAATTCCGCTACAGAAAATTGAGGAGATGCGAATCACGATTGAGGACCTTGAGGCACTCAAGGAACTCAACGATGAGCTGGAGGAAAATCATGTTGAGACTGAGAAGGTCATGCAAGAAGACCTCAGTAAGTTCGCCTTCCGCCCTTGTTCCCGGCTTAAGGCTGAACCATCCACTTTCACAGATGCTAAAGATGCGGACATCTTCGAGCAGTCCCAGAAGGTCAGAGCACTTGAAGACGCTTGTCAGGACTTCGAAGGCACTATCTTGCAATTCCGAGAGCTCGTCATGCAGCTCCAGACGTTAGTTACCCGTCCATGGTCACAGCTTGCCATTTGACTGACCTTCACTTAGTGAACTCGATAACCTTCGTGCTGAGACCCAAAATGCTCAACACGAATCTGCCACCGCCGCATCGCAGACAGCTGCCATGATGTCGTTGAACCTTAGGCTTCAGTCCTCTGCCACGAAGAATCAAGCACGAAATATCGATTTGGAAGTCAAACGTATCGAAGCTCGGGAAGCTCGTGAACTGCTTAATATCATCCAGGTGGGTTCACCTTGCCGCTTTAGTTTTGCTTTTTGTTTCTGAATTGACTTTGTAATAGCCTTACCTTCCACAAGTATACGTGGAGTCCGACATGGATGCCACAAGTTGCTACCTTTTCTTCCAGCGCCTGGCATCCAAAGTCGATCTCATCAATACTTTCGTCGGCCACGCGCACAACCTCCCCGACGCGCTCAATGGCCCAGTTTCCGATGTCTTGGTTGGCATTTGCGAAGTAAGCACTTGCGGCATTGTTTTCCCTTGACTTTCGATTAACAGACTATGCGCAGCTCCGAGGTCGGTTATCCACGTTATCAGCGACTTGCAAGCGTTTCGCGGCCATTCTGCGCCGATGCGACCCAGAATCGTTCCTGCGCATCGGCAAGCTTTATCCGGATGTTGCCCCGATGGAGAAACGCATCGACATGCATGTTGACCTTCTTCGTAGGGAGGAGTTCCGCGAATTGGAGTGTGTTAGCGATGCTGCAAAGTGAGTGACATTCATTTATTAGTTTCATCATAGTAGAAGATGCCATACTTATCTGTCTATCAAAGGATTCAAGCCCAGTTTGACCATCTTGCCGAGACCCACTTCAACGACTTCGATTTCGACTTAGGTGAACGCGAGCTCGGGTACGCGTTGTCGTTCGACCATGATCTTGAGATGTTCGCTGCGTCCGTGGGGCTGATCAAGACATCTGTTGCTGCTATCATGAAGGACGAAGATGTGGAGGTCGATCTGGGTGGCCTCGATGCCGAAGAAGAGTTCTTCTCCCCGCTTCAGAAACTTCTTGATCAGTGTCGCAGTGCTAAGGTCTTGTCGAAGTGAGTAGTACCGCGGTTCGGCGTGCTTATATCTACTGATGATCAATTTGTAGGAAACTTACGAAGCGGTTGGAAGAGCTCACGCAAGAGTCGGCTGCTCTCAAGCCTCTCCTAGTACCCCAACTTCAAGCTTTAAACAACATCGCACCCGAACTCGTGAACTTTGGTATCTCGGTAAGCTCCCGCGCTACCCCGTTAGATTCTTGTATCTGATTCTCCCGATTTTGTGACTCTTCAGCTTGCACAGCAAGTGATGCCTCACCTGAGCGACGTCAGAAGCTCGAAGTCTGCATTCCAACTGGCCAATGTCCTCGGCTTCGTCAAGCAGATCGCTGCTTCCACGGTGGGCAGAAGCGTCAAGGACGGCGCGGCGTCGTGGGAGGCTGTTATGAACTTCTTTGGACAAATCATGCAAGAAGCTAATAAACTTGTACCGCTTGCAGTCGAGCATGAGAACGTGCTAAAGAGTAAGTTTCATTACATGCTATTTCATTACTACATTCTTATCCTGTTTTCAGTCACCGGCACCGCACCATGGATCCTGCGTGTCGATGAAATTAAGGCAGCCACAGCGATCAACGTCGAAGCAGAACGTAAAGTGGCTCAACTTACCGATGAGCTCTCTGGTCTCGCCCGCACACTTCGTGAGAAAGAGAAGAAGATCGAGGAAACGAATGTCAAAATTGAGCTGATGGAGCACAAGATGAAAGAACTCAACAAGCGAGCAGATGAGATCGAAGGATACAAGGCGGAACTTGCCAAGTTGCATAAGCAGGAACGCGCTTATGAAGAGGCGATGGAGCAGTTCCAGGCAGATCTTGATACGCTTGAGCAGGAGAATGCGAAGTTGAAGGCTGCTGCTGCTAGTCACGAACGGCAAGGTGAGTCGATGGTGCGCTATGGATGTTGGCGAGAATGTGGAACTGAGGCCGTCTGCGTTTCCAGCTTCTGAACCAAACACCCAACGGCCTGAACCTGAAGCTGTGCAAGTTGAGGGCAACTTGGAAACATCTTACCTTCTTGAACAGGTGCGTCTCTGCAATATTTGTATATTCCATCTTTGTCTTACCATGCATGACAGATCGATGCACTTCGTGGGACCGTTCGATTCCTCCGAACGGAGAACTCATACCTCAAGGGTCAAGATCTCCTCCGTGAGATTGAGTCATTGCCTCCGCTTTATGATTCTATTAGCCGAGAGCCTACTCCCGCCCTCGTGCCTTCAGGCTCTTCAGATACCTCCGATTCGGAGACAGACGAACCTCTAAAGCCGCCTTCGTTACGAACTCTAGCGGCCGAGTCCAAGATTCTATATCGCGATGTCATCAAGTTCAGCTCATCACCTAAGGTTGTTGACCTCTCTTTGACAAGGAAGAACAGAGAAGGAAATGACAAATTGGCCGGTGGAAAAACTTGGTTGCCCAGGAAGAAGACGCCTGCGTACCAGGTTTGGGAGAGGAAGATGGAGGGAGAGAAGCTTGGACGGCGGGTACAGGGACTGATGGATCGGACAGCTGCTGCCGCGAATAGAGCTTCATGATACGTACTGCATTCATCCCTTTTGGTTCTTGGTTTCTTTTCTATTGATTCTATTCGATACCATAGACACCGTCGTATTGGTATACCCGTATGACATTATATCATGCACTAATCGCCGCGTTATGTCATGTCTAGCTAAACCTTCTACCCTGGAATCCTTAATCGTTATGTGTGTGGCATGCCCGAGAGGAAATACTTTGCTAAATATCAATCTGACTCGGACAACCCATAGTCCTCATGAATCTGTCGGATTGTTGTCTGTCGATGGCCGGCGAGCTATAGGAACCACCATGAGCATGAGGCAGAACATTGTGCATATATGCGCATATACACTCACTCTTCCTATCAATATCTATACGCATACACCGGTCAGGTCGATATATGCTACTGTATCGCAGTATAACGTACCTGGGCCGCGTCCTTGGCTTCATTGTATTGATGCAAAAGTTTGATATGTCTTGTCACAATCTCATCCGCGTTTTCGCCTTCCCTGTTATATATTAGAACAGCGTGCATGTATCTATCATTCGATGCGTACCCGAGTGTCTTTTGAAGCTCGGCGATCTCTTGCTCTAGCGCAGCTCTCCGTGCTTGTTGTTTCTGGATATGTATGTAAGCTATATTACCGCTAATACATAGCGGTACCACATACCTGTGCAGATTGTGTAGCGTGCATGTTGAGTGGATCGAGTGAAGTATCTATTTGGTCGAGTGCGCATGCGGACTCTCAGAGCTGCCATTCTTGGGGCTCCGATCAGTGATCACAGCCCCGATCGCGACAAGCATGTGACCGTGTCTCCGTATGTGACAGACCCGTGACACACGCGATTTCACCGTCACACCGTGTTTCACCGTACTGGTCGCTCTGCTTCGACTGTCAACAACTGCCTGCTCGACAGGCATACACGCATTCATTCAACTTCGCCTGTGTTTTGTGATATACCATCATGGCATCATCTCCTTTAAGACCCATAGAATCCAAAGCATCACGCTGGGAACCAACGCTCGATCCTAATGACATCGTTATTCCTGGTCTGGATTCCACCGCCCCTGTGAACGACCAGATAGAGCAGATAGAACAACTCATAACGATCAAATTGCAGGTATTCTATCTTTGATCCGACGTAATTCTCGCGACATTGACATGGTCTTTGTAGAATATAGATGCAAACTTCTCAAAGATACAACAGATCATGGCGAATCGTATTTTGCCTGCTGTAAAGCGGTATGCTGTTGGTACCGAACCTGTCAGAGAGGCTGCCAAGGTAGGTTTATAGCAGAGTACTCTTGTATTCTTTATATTAATGCATATCTTCAGTTTTGGACTACGTTCTTTGAGCAAGCGGCGCAGATTCGTGTTCCGACCTACGAAGACTACAGTCTTCACCAAGAGGCTCACACAGAAACTGGATCCTCTGTGGCACCAGATTCGTCTCAGGCAGAATCTGATCGCGCCACAAAACCTACTCGATCTTTCAATCCGGATGGTACATCATCTGAGGTTTCATTCATGCCTGGTCAGGCAATTTCATCTACCCCTGCTGCCACTATGCGACAACGATCGCAAAGAGGTCACGACAGTTTCAGTCGTATGTCAGACGAGACACCTTCGTGGAGTGCTTCATTGGAGTCTCCATTAATTCGCCTGGACCGGGAGATCCAGAGTTTAGGACAAGACGATGCTGTCTCTGTCGCCTCTTCTTCGCTTGCTCAACTGTCACTGCGCGATGACCAATCAATGGACAGTGAAGCGGACATAACCCAAAGACCAGTTCAACAGCAAGGAGACGATACCTTCCTACAACAACAGTCAGAGAAATCTAAAGGCAAAGGCAGGGAATCCTCCCAGCCACTTCTTCACAATGTACTCCTCCGAAATGCGAGTTCAGTCGATACATCCAGCACACCTGGCCACAGTTCAATCTCGCCTTTGAAGTTGAAAGGGAAGACCCCGATTCTCAAGAAACTCAATCCATACCTTCCGCCAGATGCCAACCCATCCGACTGGCAAGGTATTGTGGACCTCAAGGATCCCTCCATGCGATCACCAGTCCGAGCTGAACCGTCACCTGCCAAAAATCAACGATTCACATTCCACCCTCCTTCGACTACCAATACAGTCACGAAGGCGAACTTCAAGCGTCCCGCAACTCCTCGTCGAACGAAGCCCGCTGATGACGACGACTCATTTGAAGATGGGTTTGGCATGTCTCCGCCGATTACGATGGATTTTGCCCGTCTGCCTAAGCTGGGTCAAACACCGAGGAAAGAAGCTGCGGCGAGGATTATGAACAAGCTATTGGATGTTGAGAGACGAGGTGTATTTGGTGGTACTGGGTCTGCAACTGGAACTAATACTCGGGCGGGAACTGGCAAAGGTACAACGGAGATACGAGCAAGTGGACAGACAACGACGGAATCGAGTATGAGTTCAATGGTCACGCCGCCTTCGCTTTCGCGGTACGTTCAACCTGCGGAGACGAGCCACAGTAGTGTCGTCGATGCTAGCTTGGAGAGTTTAATGCGCAGAGTTGGTTCTGGGTTCGATTATGGTCAAGCAAGGCCGCAGGCTAGCGTAATCCCCAGTTCTACAAGTTCCTATCCTAGTGCAACGACAATCAGGAACCCTGAAATATCCCAAGCTTCATCGTCATCAGCTTCTCACCCCACACTATCTGCACATTCCCAGCCTGAGGATTTGCCAAGGACGCCCGAGTACCCTCATTTCAACATGATGCACCTTAAAGACGACGAGTTACAACCGCCCAACCAGATGGATGATGATGACTTTTCCTCAGATTCGCTCGACGCAGAAGAGTTGAATGACACGGCAAACCCTTCAGCAGCCTTCATCCTGGCATCTCAGCGCGCTTCTTACGACGACGATTCATCCTTTGAGAGTAACGACTCTCTAGATGCGGACGACGCGGACTTGGCTGGCCTCGGTCTAGGAGAAGCACCCGTCCATCCCTTCGCCCGCGGCCTCTCAGCCGAGGAAATCGAGAGTATGGAGAACGCCGGGTTCGAAGATTCCTTTGACGACGATGACGATCCTATCTATGCACAACAAGCTGAAGAGACGGAAGAGGAGACATTGTTCGGCGTCCCCCCTGCTCAAAGATTAGAGATTCAGGCGCGGCAGGAAGCTCAGAGGCAACAACAACAATTGAGGATGCTTGGGGAACATTTGTTGGAAGATACAATGGGTATTGGGGCGCAGATGGCTGGTGCTGGCAGGATAGAGGAGACGCCTACGCCGTGGATGGGCGGGCGTGGCGCTTGATGGACAATGGATTTTTTTGTTCTTTTTCTTTCTGATTTCGGGGTCGATGGGATCCCGCTGGATGTGACGTTGAAGACTACTGCGCACTCCGTGACGTGAAATGCACCGAATACCGGGAATTCGAGGGGACATACCGCTTCCCCCTTCGCCGGATAGGATGCCCCAACAGCCTTCGTGAAGGGTGAACTGATACATCATTCACCTTATGGCGATTCTTCAGTCGGGTTCGGGTTCGGCATGGTCAAGATGACAAGACGAGCAGGATCCTATTGTTCTCATTCCAGAAGGGGACTCGGACGAACTTGAACTGCATACTTATATATCAAGCATATATGCAGCCTGGAGATTTCATCGTGATAAGCTACAAGGGTATCATGCGATGCTAATCTTGATAGTCACAAGATCGAGGCTAAGCGTCCGGAGTGGCGTGTGGACCCACAAAGCGAGCAAAAAGTCCAGGATGGAAATTCTTTACCGAGACTCCCGAACGATCCTCCGACAATTATTGGAGCTTGTTGGAGGACAATAGGAAACCCACTAGAACTATTCTCAGGATGACAGCATCGAGAAGGAGAACTTCGTACACATGTGAATACGATTCCGAACAAGGTGTTCTCGCAATCAACTTTCGTTCTACACGACATCGACATTGACAAGCTGAGAATGTCTTGGAGTACAGACTAGTACAGGGCAGTACAAACCTTCCTGATGTCTTCAAGAATGGAAGCCCTGCATACCAATGAGGTAACGCCATTGGGCGATTAACACACAACGTCAAAACTTCCTGCCTTCGAATACGTATGCAGCCGCCCGGTATTGTGCAGGCTGCGATTCCTGTCTTCTGACATTAACGCGTCCATATGCATTCCGGATTGTAGCCCGAGATGATCCCCCCGTGTGAGAGAGGGGATCTCCTCAGGCTTGAAAGTCTATTGTTCTCAGTGGCGCGATTATACAGTATCTCCCCCGAACGCGAGCGTCGGCCAAGAGTTATCGATCGATATTGGTATTTATGTTCTGATGAGGATATCCGACCGGCCTTGTCGCCCTTTTGGTAGCTTGTCCAGTGTCAAAAACGGATGAGTTGACTCCAACACTTGAGGATCGGTTAGGTGTGAGTCAACGCTAGTCGGCGATAGCAAGGCCCTGAGATTTCATGGCAAGAAACGTCAAGGAGTCAATGATGTATAGCGTCCGTTCTGGACGCGAAATGAAACCCATTTGTAATTGGGAGGACTGTGCAAACGTTGCCGGGTCCGCATGTCAAGGGTACATACCCGTTGGCGTCGGACCTTGTAAAAGATGGTAATTGTGAGGCCGGTATCTGTCCACATACGTTCTACAGCTTTCACAACAAGACGCCACAAATCCAAAAGACAAAAGGCGTGAGGGAAAAAAAGACAATAGAGAAAATACTTGGGAAAGACTGTTCGGAACACGCTGGGCGGAGTGAGCCGGGCCTGCCAATGCTGAAACGCACAGCGCGGCGAATAGAACCCAATAGGACGAAGAGGCCGGACTGAGAAGCGGGTGGGAGAAATAGACTTTGACAAGCGGTCACCCACAAGGCGTCAGGCGTCTGCCGACACGAGGGTTAACTGAGCCAAATAAGAAATTCGCCTTTGATAGTGTCCGACCGACTCATAGTGAAACCTCCAAATTGGATGACAACCAGATTGTTTGGGAGACGTGTAAGGATGTATGGCTGTGCTACCGACCTGGTTCCGCGGGACGGCTAGGGTGCCAGCAACTTTTCTCGAGGCGCTCGGTTCGCCGTATGGGTGTCAGCCACTGCCTGGCGAAGCGTATATATACGTCGTCCTACGATGTCCCTTCCAGTCCGCTTTCCCTGGCTGGGCCGTCCATGCAGTATACCATGATGTTTGGACCCATGACCTCTGTTCCTGGTTTCCTTAGGAGATGGCTCGTGCCTCCCTTCAAGCATCCCAGGGTACGCTTCGCTCAATTGTGTACTTATCACTGATCTTCTCACTGATCTCCTTCTTCTCAGGCCGTACCAATTGAAGTGACGTTCGATATTACGACACCGCAACCTACTCGCAAACCTGTGGACCGTCCATTGCCACGACCGCCCGCTCACATTCCTAATGAACTCATCCTCTACATCCTACAAGCAGGATACTCCCCCGATAATACCGAACCAGACCATGAGATGCTAATGCAATGCTCATTGGTCTCAAAGGATTGGTCTGTCCTCGCACAACAACTTCTTTTCAGCGATGTCACTCTTCGTACGGAGCCTGCTTACACGTCCTTCCAACGCGCAGTCGACCGCTCAACTCCTCGAGGATGTATGCTCGGCAATGCCGTTACGTCCTTGCGCGTTACGCTTGACCCAAATCATCCCCAATGCCTCACAGAACGCGCCTTCGCACAGGCTGTCACTCTTACTCCGAACCTTGTCACTTTGCGCGTCGCAGTATATGGTCAAGGCGCTCCGGGCCTGGACATCATTGGTTCACCGGCTCAGCAGCGAATGCGACGCGGCGCTCCGTCTTTCGATCCCACGACTTTGTTCATTTTACGTTCAGGACCAAGGATCAAGACGTTGCAGTTGAGCGATTGGTCTGACAATCCAACATCACTAGTACAACTGCTAGACATTTGGCCTTCAGTCCAGTCACTCGAGATCTGCGGCACTCCCCCTTCTCTCCCTTCACCATCACCTGAGCCCTGCCCATGCGCGCTCCAGGAGCTCCGAATCAACGTTCAAATGCCGCCTTCAGTCGATGTCCTTGAATGGCTTACGTACAACTCCAAGGACACTCTTCGTGTTCTGGATCTCAAGCGGGAGCCTGAGGCCGAGATGCTTGATTACCTCCTTGGAGAACATAGCGCCACTCTCGAATCGCTCTCCATTCCATCCGCAGCCGCTTCCAAAGTTATCATCAATCTTCTCGAATGCTTCATGCTTCGCGAGTTGCGCGTCGAGAAGACCAAAACTGCACGTCAGATCTTCAATACACTTCCAGTGGGTTTGGAGCATTTGGCTCTCGGCGTTCATGGGGACGTCTCTCTGCAACCTGTTCTTCAGTTTATCAAGAAGACCGAGACGTTGAAGACGTTGACGATGCATCTTTGGAACGGAGCTGAGAGCCACGAGCAGCTAGATGCTGTGAAAATCGCATGTGCCCGTCAAGGTGTTGATTTGCAGTTCACGAAGGATATCCGGACCTTCCGTTCGATTTCGGTATGTCGTAATTTGCTTGGTATTGATGCCGTCGCTCATTGTTTTTATTGTTTTTATTAGTCCCATTCAGCGTCCTCCATTTGATGGAACGAAGAACATCAATATCGATATGTTCAATATGAAACGATACGACCCTCTCATGCCTTTCGCTGTATCATACGACAACATCAAGTACCCGATGTACGATCTGTAACCATCAACATTCTCGTCAACATCATCATCATCATCATCTACTGGATAAGGCAAAGAACTTTACATTCCCATTTATTCTCACCATACTCGTCCATCATCCCACATATTCTATACTACAATGAACATTCCTTCACCTTACGTTCGAAACCCCACTCGGATTGTGATCTAATCACTGCTTGCTATTTTTCGTTCCTTTCCATGATCGACTTCTTGTTTGCTTAGTAGAATCATACGGCTTTAATCATCTACCATTCTCCCTGCAAGGACGTTGTTACTGACTACGTAGCTTTACGAGTATAACCTCTGCTTCGGATTCGTTCTTGTTCAGGTACAATCTAGTACATTCTACTTGCGCAAAGAAATACTATTCGCTGTTAATCACATAGACCAAGCAGCGCCATCGTACGAACAGCATGTAACTTGTTTCAAAGTTCGACTATGAGTCGTTCAAGGTCTGAAGCTCGAAGCTTTGAAAGTTGAGTGAAGCAACAACTTTGGTTGATGCGCCGATTATGATCGATTGATCGGCGGTAATGCGCTGAATTTGAAATTCACTGCGCTGCTCCCCGTCGAGTAGAACTTGAAACTCAAATACTCAACTCTTCATCTAACAACGTTAGCCCCACTCTCACCTGCCTTTCCATCGACCAGTTGTCTGGACACCTTACCATGTTGGCCGTCACCCGGTTGTCCAATTCCTCATCACAAGTCGACGGGAATCACTAGGATGATTGAGACATCCACCGATGATCTATTCGAGTGATCATGCTATGCGCTATGATACTCACCCGGGAGACACATAAATAGCCCAGTCTATATTCTAAGATGTCGTTCTTTGTCTGGTACCACCCTCAACAAAACTCTCCCCTAACGCTGCTTCAGCCTGGTGCTGAAGCTTTGTATATTCACGATCCTTTCTCACGACTCACGACCCGCGATTTGCCTTCGACGCCATTTCAGCTCTGAAGGCTACCGTTGACGATAGAAGACTTGTACTGAAAGAAAATGCAGTTGAAGGCGTTTCTCGCTACTGGTCTCGTCCCCGTTGCTCTCGTTCATGGTCTTCCGTATGTGGGACGATCCAACCCTGGTGAGCTGCTCAGGCCTTTCATTTGGGTAACACTCATTGTTAAGGCTACAGTGGATGATTTCCTGAATAACATATCAAATGATTGTATGAAACTGCATTCTCTTCTCATACGTTGTGTACTGATACAGTCTTCTCCAGTCAACTCTGTCTTGGACTCTCGTAGGTCTAAAACACGCCTATTCCACGCGTCGTAGAAACTGAAAATGCATTTTTGACCTCAGTCAACCAAAGACTGACGCAAGCTCATGGTGGGCCCGATTTAATAACTTCGCCTTTCGCTTGTTGATAGAATACTGTCATAGCAATGCAGCAGATGAATAGCATTCTTTCGCAGGCCCCACCAGGAGTCGGAGCAGCTATCGTCAGTGAGTAACTTTCCTTAATTATTACCATACATGTGGCACGTCTAATATTCCAATGTGAACCATCAAGCAGCCTCGAACGGTATCCCCCAGATCCAGCTCACCTCTATGAACGGTCCAGCCATCACTTTGGCTACAGGATCAGGAGCGGTAACGACGACATTTGCCGGAATGACTTTCACGATCGCCACTCCCTCAAGTACGACCGCTCCTGTTACGACATCGACATCGACGCCTGCCTCTTCATCTTCCGGATCTTCGTCTGCGTCGACCAGCTCAACATCGTCATCGTCATCGTTAATTTCGTCAGCATCTTCGACAAGTGCATCCCTCTCGTCCGCTACCTCAACTGCCCCTGCCTCGACATCTACATCGAGCTCATCGAGTGCGTCGGATAGCTCCTCTATGTCGACATCAACGGATTCCTCCGCCTCAGCGACAGCGTAAGCACACTACTATCATTTTACTACTCCTCTCGTTTATAATGTCATTTCCCTCTTAGCTCGCCTCAAAACCTGAACGTTGAATCCAATGACGCTTCGGCACCGGGATACAATATGGTCGTACCTGCTCTCAGTGCAATAGCCGGCGTCCTTGCTGGAGGTTTTCTCGTTCTTTAAAATGCAGAGACACGGTTGATGGTGACCGCGACCTACTTATCGCTGGAAGACGGGAAGGATACAGGAGATGTTGTGAGATACAGGAACAATTGTGCACAGTGTTGTCATACGAGCTGCATCATCTGCGGTTGTGAATATCATCCCATTGCGTTGTGGGAGTATTTGCTATGTCATTGAACAAGTTTGCTGAAGCGAAAACTAGCGATGAGTATATCTGAACACATTGAGCATACGGCCCCAGATAGTGTAACGTTTATATATGTGCAATAATGACGTCCAAATTCTCCTCTTTCCAAACCTTGATTCTCTTGTCAATTCTTTCGTACCTGTTACAACCACATTTCCCACTGACTGTTAGCAAAAGAGGAGGAATGTAGAAACATATTGATCTCGAAGCCAGCTATTAGTAACAGGCATGGGCCCTGGTTGCCGTGACTGGCCGTCTGGGAACCAGGGTAACTCGGCCAAGTAGCATATAGTTTTGGAAGAGAAAATAGAGACGACATTCGCCTGAGCTCTTCTCAGCAAGCAAGGATAGGTAAGGATGAAAAAAAAACCCCTGTTTTGTAGCAAGGATCGTGCCAGAACCGTGGATTGAACACGGGACCTCCAGAATTCAAGCGCCGCTTCAGTCTGTTGCTCTCCCAGCTGAGCTATTCCGGCGATAACCAATCAGCTTTCAATTTTCTTTCAATTTTCATGTATATCTGCTATTAAGGCCGGCCAAAAGTATAAAGATTGATAGCATTATAAATGAATACATAGATTATAAAGGAACGATGAGGAGTGCGTTGTGTGTACTACTATTAAGTCCAGTGGCATGGTCGACGTCTACAGAAAGTAAAAGCGGACGGCCAAGGCTTGTCATGACGCGGCTACAGAGAAATACCCAGGTTAGTGAAGGGTTATGCAGCAACATCGTCGTACGAACCGGGTGTAGGAATAACATTTGCCTCTGGATTGATACTGGTTGACGCCCAGATGACATTCGTTTGCAAAGGCAAGGCAGCCATGCTGACACTGACGCCCTCATTCGGAATGGTGTCAGTGTCGGCCTCTCCTTCAGCATCCTGGTCGCCAAGTCCGCCATCACCGACACTATTTGAAGAGTCCGGTTCTGGCGGTTGTGGCTCTTGTTCAATACCCTTCGCTGTCTTCATTGACGCTTCCAACATGGACGTCGCTTCCTGATGAGATAAACGTTGTAGAGAACCATCAGCTGGAGGGTTCGACACCTGCTCCGCCCCCTTCTGAAGCAACGCCTTGACAGTTGCTTCTAGTATGTTGGCAGCTGTCTGATTCATGTTATCCGTAGAAGACTCGGAAGGTGTCGCATCTACGACATCCTTCTGGACAAGACCATTCGACTGAGAGGTCGCAAATGCATCACCAGATGTTGGATGATTCGTCGTATCTTCTTCTGGCCCGCCCTCGTCTGTACGGGATGGACTAGACCGTGTACTAGAACCACCATCAGATTGTGGAGGTGGAGGAGCAACACCAGTCACAGCAGATAGCGGCGGATGAGGTATTCCATAAGGCATAGGACCCCCGGAGTGCATCGGAGGTGGATAGTGGTGCGTCACATACTCGGGATACATGCTCGGATGCATGGGATGAGGCATCGAGGGCATGACGTGGTGACGGTAATAAGGCGAAGGTTGTGGGTAATACGGAGACATTGAGTACACTGGTCCTGGCGGTAATGGTGTTCCATCGGATGCCCAACCAGCTGGTGGTGGATGCCAACCAGGATGCTGCAAGCGTGCTGCTGAGGTAGGTATTGCGACTGGTGGTGGGTAATTAGGGTCGATCATCATCGGTGGTGGTCGAGGTGGATAACCTATCCATTCATAAGATAACACTTCAAACGAATTTGACAGACCTCCATACCTATATGCATCGTATGCGGGCGATAGTAACTTGATGGTCCGGAGGCAAGATTGCTTGTTGAGGCAACGGGAGAGGAGTTTGATTCGTCGCTTGCACGATCGTCATTACTACCAGCAGGCGAACCACTGCGACTAGAACTTTGTGAGCCTGAAGGACCAGCTTCGCCTTCCGCAGGCTCCTGATTGCTTCGGCTCGCATCTTGGGTTTCGATGACTACACCATTATGCCTGGAAAGCGTAGGGATAGTTAGTGTCGTTTGCACACGAGGACAATATTTCTGCCACACCTTGACTTCTGATGACGTCGTAAAGCGTCGGTCTAATACAGAAAGCTGAATCAACGTAGGACTTTCTCCTTCCTCAATTTACACACCCTGGTAAAAGTTGCGTCACATTGCGGACATTGACTAGAGACAACGGGATTGCATAACGATTAAGCACACCAACAGAGATACATATTTTGACTTACAAGCCCGGAGCCGTATGTAGCTTGGTAGTGCGCTGATGCCTCTTCAAGTCCGCTTCGCGAGCAAAGACTTTCGAGCATCCAGCCATCTTACATGGCCATGCCCCTGCTTCAATAGATTTCTTCTTGGAAGAGGTCTTCTTCTTAGTGGTAGTTGTGTCCTTCCCACCCTGTGGCTGAAAATGTTCATCAGCCACTCGGAGACAATGCGGGTGGCTGAACCTCGCAAGTACGGACTCGGGCAACTCACCGCCTTTGGTATATGCGCCTTGACCATATCAACTACTCCACCTATCCCTCAGATATCCTGTGATCCAATATTGAAATACAACGTCGTTTTCAGTGGGCAAATGTCGCGGGTGTGGCTGAAGCTCTGCCGCTGTGGCAGATCGGTGGCTGAGAGAATTCAGAATAGGCAGGCACCGTGACAGTACTTTCCGCTGATTGAGTCACACTGTGACAAAGGACTCAGCAGTCGATATCTCGTTTCCCAAGCAACTGGAAGAAAGGTTGACTGTAGATAGCAGCAGGGGGCTTCGAAACGAACCGAAGAAGTACGAGGTAAGAGTATTCTACATCACGATGCTGTTGAAAGTACTAGACGATACAATGGGCGAGTGATACGAAGCAAATGCTGTTGAGAGCAAGGGTATAGACAGCTGAAGAAAAATGTCAAAGCACTTAAATGACCTGGACCTTGGGCCACTTGTATTGAGGGCCAACCTGCAAGATAAGGCCCGGTTAGAATTGATTGAAATGTTTCAAGCAAGCAATAAGCAGTGTCGTACCAGTTGGACACACATCGAACCGAGCTTGTGGCCGGCTTCTACACACTCGTCGAGGCTCTTGCCAGAGACGAACGCACCCAAGAAACCACCTGCGAAGGCGTCACCTGCACCGTTGGTGTCGACAATCTCCTCGTCCTTTAACGGATTGACAGGGTAGACCTTCGTGTCACCGAGAGCAGCGGATGAGACTAGAGTGGTGCTCTTAGGTCCGTGAGTGATGATGACGATACGAGGACGGGAAGGGTTGGACTTGGGTTGGATAGCAATCGCCTTCGCAATCGCCGTGAGGTCAGTCTTGTCGGGCTGACCGGTGGCGCTTGCCCAGGCCTCTGCCTCTGCCTCGTTCCCAATGACGATGTCAGTGTACGGCAAAATTTGTTGGATCTGAAGACCAAAGAATTGAGGAATAAAGGGTGCTGAGAGGTTGAGCGCGAAGACCTGTTGCAGAGTATTCAGGAATGTTCGGGCATATGGGACAAGGTGAACTCACTTTGCTAGCTTCAGACGACTTCTTTCCGAGGTCCAAAGCCGACTCAATACCGTGAGTCAGGAAGTAACCCTCGACGTAGAAGACCTTGGCTGCATCAACAAGAGGTGCAACTTCAGGTGAGGCAAGGTGCGACTTCTCGAATTTTTCAGCGACACGGAGAGTGGTGACAAGGGATCTAATGAGCAATTGGTTAGACAGAATGGATCCTCCTTGTATATACCGCATACCGATGGTGTCCAGTGATGATAACAGCGCAAGCACCAGTCTTCTCACCCTTCTTAACAAGGTAAACCTCGTCAAGACCTTCACGCTTGTTTGCCTCCTTCAATTGCTCGGCGAGATCATCGTCACCAACACATCCAGTGTAAACAACGGAGTGTGGCGGAAGGACATACTACGCAGCTGCATTGTCAGATGTGGATCGGAGATTCCTTAGATGGAAAGTCGCATACAGCAGCTCCTCTCGCAGCATTTTGAGCAGCACCTCCAGCAACGTAGGTAATTTTGTGGTTCTTCACGATCTCATCATAGCTGCGGCATCGTTATGTATTGGTACCAATGGAAATAGCAATACAGTTACTTACAGAGGAAGATGCTTCTCCTCAGCCAAGATGGCATCGTTTTCCTTCAGATCATACTTCTTTAGGAGTCCTTCGCCATTTATGACCTGCATATCAAGCAGGGGATTTCCCATACAGAAAAGCGAGTACGACGGGGCTGCCATCTTGTTGGAACAGATCAGACGAGGGTGACGAGTACAAGAGGATAGTAAGAACTTGGGAATGAACCTCAGTCGATGAATTTGTGAGATCATCAGCGAGAAGGAGAAACTGAATCGGATAAGATAAGATCTTACGGAGCTTGAGTTCATCGTACACAGAGCCGCAAGCAGCCTTGAACGGTCCAGGCAAATACTGATCAACCCAATTCAACGCACAACATTATTGAAACGAGTATTAGTCTTTGCCCAATGCTCGACGCTCGTTGCCCGCAATGAAGTCTCCTCGCACTACCTTCCCTCTGCGGGCCACGTTCACATCTGTCTCCACTTTAACATACACCCCCTCGAGAAGCCCATTCGTAAAAGCTGACTTTCGTTGGACGGAAGTCCGCAGTTCAGCTTCCGTAGGCATTAAATTTTCCAACGCATGAATGACTGGAACCACCGCGATCGTTGTCCCTTTCAGAAGTGAAGTCAGGGTCGACCTAGCCGCCCACTCCCTTTTGCTTCGATCATACAAATTAAAAGCAAAGAAGAGGTCAGGAAAGCTTTCGTATGCAATAGAGTGCGTTGCGGCTATCCATTCTCCGAACAGGACGTAACGTTGAGGAAAGAACGGATCTCGAGCGAGGATTTTGAATAGGTCTTCTGTGTGATCCGCCGTCCACAAATAGAGTTTCTTGAACTGTTGTTGAAATGCGGAGTTCTCGCAGTGTGAACGGTTCTGTACGATGAGTTTAGTCCTGTCTGCTGATAGAGAGAAACCTATGTTTGCGCCATCCACCTTCTCAGTAATTACAACGGGGTAACGGCTTGGACTCAGGGTGAGATTTCAAAGGTCTGCGACTAGATCGTCATCGGTCACGGCACCGAGGTTAAGCAAATGTTCAGTCCGAGGGAACTTGAAGAGGGCGATGGGAGGGGAGATTCTGGATACGAATTTCTCCGCGGCAGAGAAGGAACAAATCCTTACGGCAGCGGAAAGCCTTCCTTCAACGAAGGTCTCACAAACATCCTCTCCATCTGTTCCACCGCCTTCCTAGCACGGCCTCCGAGAGGTAACGTTGGCTTACCTATACAAGTCTGAGCGTGGTATGCACACAACTCTCGCTCATAGTCACACATATAGGTGAGACAGACCAATGTGCTGCCAGGCCAACCACGCTTTTCGACCATCGGTATTGCATAGATTTCTTTCATCGCAAAGAAGCCGAATGATTAGGCCCATCTGTTCTATGGTTGGCGGTTTGTAGTTGGGAAAGGGAAGGAATGTGTTCCCAATATTATGCCCTTGGAACCGCTTTTCGGGCAGTGGCGTCTCCTCCGTTCAAGTGAGAACGTGCCGAATGCCAAAGTGGGGAGAGGAGAGTGCGTCAATGTCAAAAGCCTTGCGCGGTGTCAGCACGAGAGCAACGTGAAAAGGGACTAGCTGTCGGAAGAAGCGAGGGAGCCTGTATGTTCCATGGTCCGACCGTTCAAGTAGAGTCGGGGGGTATGTTGTTCTTCACGAGGATTCAGGCCAAGCGTTGGAAGCAAGTTCAGATCTGTTATAGCAGGACGCAGCTCGGTTGACTATGACTGAAGGAAAACATGTCTGATACTCTCGGGAAGCTGTGCGTCTTCCTCTTTCAGATATATGGCACCCCATTCGGTTTCCTTCGCACACAATGATGTCTGCTGGACGCAGGATTACTTTGCGGAATCATCATTTGAGTCTTCCAACCTAGCGAACGCACAAGCAAAAGCCAGCATCGACAGCTTGTGCATGCCCAATTTCAGAGCAGTATCCCAAAGCCCAATAGATCCTGTTGGCGAGTGCGGGTATTGCAAACATAATGCGATAGCATATTCCTGGGCACTGAAGAAGTCCTCCTTCAGGTGTAGGGTATATACGAGGTTATCGAGGAGCTCTAGAGAAGGCTTCTCCGGGAATGCTCCTGAAACGAGACTTGTTATACCTTTCTCAGCGTCATGCACGTCATGTTTCGAGAGGGTAATATGGAAATCCTTGGGAGGCAGGTCAAGCTTCTTTCGTATCTGTTGCCCTTTTGCCCAAATGCAGACTACGAACATGGCGGGGGGAAAGAACAGGAGGTGTGAGTCCTAGCTCAGACTTGATCGTTCTAGAAACTGAGAGGGCGTATGTCTTCCACGGAGGTCTTGAGTTTCGGCCTTTGTGAGGAAGGTAATATTGATAGAACTCAAATCAAACTAGAAATGAGCAGTGTAAAACCATTCGAAACTTGGAGTTAATCCGAAGTTCATCTGGCGTATATATACAACTATTATCTAAATACATGCGGTATCAATGTGTTTGTATATACTTATGGTATCGGTCAGGTTCGAGCATGGATCAATGAGTGTGTTTGGGTAGGTTTTAATAAATGGTTACAAATGAATAATGTGAGGGAAAGGTGTGTCCGTAGATCCGAAATGAATGTGATTGTAACATTACCCCCTCCTCTAGAATCGTGTCCTCACGATTAATTATGATAGAGTATGAAATTGTTCAATCATACCATGATGATCCATTCTTCCGAGTTTTCTCTCTCCCGTTCTCTATACCATACAACCCAGAGTATTACTCCAACAGTGCATAGGATTATGCCACCAAAGATGCTAAGGATGATAATTCTGTCTTTGTCCATTTCTACCAAAGAGCTTTCATTGGTTGAGTGAATGATTGTTCTAAAATAGGGGAGTCCATACTTAGGATTGATATTGGTTCGATGAGTTGGTAGAAGGAAAGAATGGGGTATTGCCATTCGAGTTTGACTTTCGTAGGCGCAGATGTGATTGCCACGTGTGTCAGTTTGAGTGTCTGCTCATTGATGATCCATAACTCGCCGGCATTCGGGTAATGCTGATTAGATATGATTTGTGCTTTTCTTCGATTTTTGAATAATTTAATCAAATCTGGGTCCACAGATATCATTGCTTTTTCTTTTTTACGATGTTCTACCCATCTCTGTACTTTCTGATCCCAATAATCCCATTCTTCTTGTGACGCTTCTCTAGGAAATGATTGTTTCATAATTTGTGCCTTCAGCAATATTCTTGTAGGTGCTTTTGACGTATCGGGATGATCTTTATGGAATTTGTTGATTATCTTTTTGTCTATGTTTTTGATGATTTTATGACGTGGTTCCCATGTATTTTCAGAACATAGTTTTCCAGCCCACTTGATTAGATATTGAAGGCCTCCACATGCCATCTTGGAGTCTAATACAGATTCAACTTTGTCTTCTAAGATATCAATAATTATTGGAATGTTTTTGTGTGTTTTCTGATTTGGGAATTCCGGTGCATGATACGGCAATAATAAAGTTTCATTGAATATGGGATGTATGCCTTTCCATGATTTTGGTAATTTGAGCTTATATGCACTAGCTCCAATTTTCTTAATAATCAGAAATGATCCATATCTTTTATCATCTAATTTTCGATTTGATCTGTTTGTGCATATATGTGTAGCTTTAAGCCACACTAAATCTCCATCTTTATAATTTACGGCTTCACCTTTATGTTTATCGTATTGTCTTTTCATAACATCCTGTGCTAACGTTAACGATGCTGATGCTTCTTCTTGGATTTTCTTCATTCATGCTATGAACTGCTCAGCAGTTTCATTACAAATTTCCTTTTTGGTTTCTACACCAGTGTAGGCTTCTCGTTCGTGATTTATATAAAATGGTGAAAATCCAGTCGCAGAGTGGACTCTATTTTGATATGCGAATGTTGCTAGTGGCAACCATTCTGGCCAATCAGTCTGTCGATGATTGATAAAGATTCGTAGATAGTTTTCAATTTCCTGATTGATTCGCTCTATTTGTCCATCTGTCTGTGGATGATATGCCGTACTAGGATTTTCCTGAATTCCTAGTTTCTTATATAAATCTTTTATGAAGCTGGATATGAATTGTGGTCTGCGATCTGATGTCATCTTTTTTGGTAATCTGTACAGCGAATATACATTTTTTATGTAAAGATTAGCCCATCCTTCTGACGTCAATTGCTCCATGGTTGGTATTTCAATGTAGTCTTTTGATTTCATGTCCACAACTACTATGATCACATCATGCCCTTGCGACTCTGGTAAATGTGTAATCATGTCTACAGATTGATATTCCCAATTGTGTTCAGGGATTGCATTTGGGTGTAGCGGAGCATTCTTTGGTTGATGGTTAATCTTGGTTTTTTGACAAGTTTCACAGCCTTTTATGTATGTTTTTACATCTTTTTTGATCAAAGGCCACCAGTACGATCGATAGATTAGTTCTTGTGTTTTTGCTTGTCCAGGGTGACCAGCACTAATCGAGTCGTGATGTGAATGAATGATTTCTCCTCTAAGTTCCTTATCAAAAGGGATAACAATTTTCCCCCTTCTCCAGATAAGACCGTCCTCGGTCTCATTGAAGTCGGCATCTTTTGTCAATAGTTTTAATCATACATTATTTTCATATTTATCAGTGTTTTTTATGATTTTCTCCTATAAAGCTAATGATCTGAGGATTTCATTGGCTCAGAACCATTCTGGTTTTAACAACGTAATGTTTTCATTATGACTATCTCCAATATCATGATGGGTCTGTTGCGATAAAGGGTCTCCCTTCGTCATTGTGTTTCCGGGTTTGTAGGTCAAATTGAAATCATATTGTTGTAATTCTTGGATCCATCGCGCCTGGTGATGATTCAACTTCTGGGGTTTTTTGAAATAGCCAAGGTTCTTGTGATCAGAATGAATTTCAAATTTTTGTGCAGCTCTCGTCAAGAAGTGATGCCATTCTTCTAATGAGATCATGATGGCTAGCATCTCTCGATCATAGATTTCGTAGTTTCTTTCAGCCAGTGAAAGACTTTTCGATAGAAAAGCAATGGTTCGCCAGTGTCCATCTTGCTTCTGTGCAAGTTCTGCTCCAATAGCATATTTAGATGCATCGCATTCAACTTTGAACTGATCTTCATTGTTCGGAATACCTAATACCGGTGCAATGGTAATAGTTTTCTTTAGAAGTTCAAAAGCTTCCTGCTGTTCTGGACCCCAGATCCATTCTACGTGTCCAGTTAATTTATTCAAGGGAGTGGCAATTTTGGAAAAGTCTTTGATGAATCGTCAATAGAAATTAGCGAATCTAAGGAATGATTGTAATTCCTTTTTGGCTTTTGATACTGGCCATTGCATAACTCCATTGACTTTGGCAGGATCCATCTTTACAGTTCCTTGTGAAATAATATATCCGAGATATTCTGTTTCTTGAGTTTCAAACTTGCATTTTTCTGGTTTGCAGGTTAACTTATTTTCTCGTAATATTTTAAGGACTTCTTTCACAATATGGCGATGTTCCTCCAGGGATTTGGAAAATATGAGTATATCATCAAGATATATGATTACTTTTCCTTTGAGAATGAGATTACGAAAAATGTCATTCATTATCATCTGGAACGTAGCAGGACTATTTGTCAATCCGAAGAACATGACAGTTGGTTCGTATAGTCCTCTATTTGTGATAAATGTGGCTTTCTCTTCATCTCCTTCTTTCATGCAAATATTATTGTATCCCCAGCAAATTATCCAGTTTTGTGAAATATTTAGCACCTTTGAGCTTATCAATAAGCTCCGAGATTAATGGTAAAGGATATTTGTTTTTCTTGGTCATATCGTTGAGTTTTCAGTAATCCTGTACCAGTCACAATTTGCCATCTTTCTTTTTGACAAAGAAGAAGGGTGCTTCCCAGGGAGACTTTGATGGTCAGATTCTTCCCATCTTTAGGTTTTCTTCAAGAAAACCATCTAGGATTTTTTGTTCTTCAACAGTCATGGAATACACTTTGCCTACATACGGTGATGAATCTGGTAACAGTTCTATTGCATGGTCCCATGGTTTCCTTTCTGGAAGGACGTTGAAAGTATCCTCAGTGAATACATCTGTAAATTCACGATACTGTTCGGGAACCATTTCTTCGAAGGTCTTTTTCTTTTTTTGTTTACTTTGTTCAATTGCTATGTCCATGGCTGTTACGCGCATTCGCTGAATATATTCTCCTCTTTCTTTATACCAAGCATTGGTATTGAGTAAATATACGGTATCTCCTTCTTCGATCTCTTGTTGTCTTATAGTGATGCATGTGTGTGAGCATCGGTTAAAGTTAACAAGTTGCAATTTGAAGTCTATTGATAGATTATGGTATTTGATCCATTTATATCTGAGGAATATGTCTGACTTCTCCAGATCGGTAACTAGAAGCATGATGTTCTCTTGGTGATCGCCGATTCGAAGTGTGAGTCGGACATATTCTGTGATCGGTCCCTGAGAATTCTCGCTGTTATCGGTATTATAGACTTGGATCGGTTGATCAAATTTAGAGGTTTCAATTCCGTGCCTTTTGACGAAATTATAATTTATGCATGATCCGGTACTACCGGTGTCAACTAACGCTACTGTGTCATGGATTTTTTCTGTTTCTGGTATAACCATGGTAACTGGTAGGTCCATTTGTTTCCCTCTTCCAAGTCCTTTGATGACTTGGAGTAATGGTGGTCCGATGTCTGTGATGCTTTTATCCGATGCACTCAGTTTATTTTCAAATTTTTTTGTTTTTTGTTTAGAGGAATCAAGCACAGGTTCTGCCCTGCTGCGCTTCTTGGTAGAAGACGCCTCTGCGTTAGATGAAATATTTACAAAAGGAGACTGTCCGATCGATGTACTACAGGCATGTATCGAAGATGTTTTCATAGAACCCTCTAGGGGTTTATCCGAGTTATTGTTCTTATCCGGCAAGTTACTTTGTATGTTTAAGCCTTGCCCAAGCCAAAATTCAGCTTCTTCACCTTCTCCGGGTTCTTCTCCATCCATCGCTGAACCATGGCAATCATCTTGTCATCGTCGTCATCATCTGAGTCGAGGATCTCCTCGATCTTTGACTCTGATTTTGTTTCATTCTTTTGAACACGTTGAGTGTTCGTGGAAGGTCCCGATCGATTGGGGACATGCCATGCACTTCTGCAAGTGCCCTTCTCTGATTGCTTGGCCTTACATTTAAGGCAATTTCTATCCAAGTCCATGGGCTGTCCACGCCCTGTGAACGTTGTTCCGGTTCCATCCTTCTTTTCTCCATAGTCCTTCTTTGGACTCTGATTCTGGGTTTGACCTGATCCTTGGGTCTGCTGCTGATAGGCAGGGTACTTCTGCCCATAGTTCTGGTTCAATCAGAATGGTCGATATCCGATCTTCTTCAATCGCTTCTCTTCTTCCCGCTGCCTTCACGAGGAATCAATATCAATGATCGCTTCCTTCCACTGTGCATATGTGGCTGGTCGCATATCTCTGTCAAGAGCCCTATCTACTATGGACTCATTGCAGTTAAGTCGAACGAGGTCAATAGTGTGTTTATCTTCCTTTTTTCTGCCTGCCTGCGTGATGTACATTTCCAATTTCTGGAAATATTCCTGCACCATTCTATTGCCTTGGGTCAAGTTATCCATTTGGATAACTGCTTGTTCAACTCGATTTGAATCGAGGAATTGTTCATCAAGGGCTTTGATTAACAGAAGGAAAGTGACATTCCAGCTGTTCGTGCTGATGTCAAATTCATTTTCAAAATAATTGTTGACCCAGTCATCAACCTTTGGACCCTTCATGTACAAAAGAGTCATATCGACCTTCTGTTCATCAGTGAGACCGATGTTCTTGGGTGTTCGGAACCATAAGTACAGTCGTCTTTTGAAGGACGGATATTTGTCTTTGGTTCCATCAAAGTCTGAGGGTTTCCCTCCAGATGCCTTTGTGTTGAGCTGTGGTGGTACTGGTGGTGGTTGTCTAGGAGGTGGAGTTGAATTTCTTGGTGGTGGCGGTGGTGGATTTGGTGGATTTGCTCCGAGACTACCAGTTCCAGATCCGGTAGAATCCATTGGTGATAACGGTGAAGGTGATGTGGGATTTGTAGGGGATGAGTGTGGCGACAGTACGAGTGGAGGTGGAGATCGACGTGTGTAGTATTGATAGAGTGGTGCAGAGAATTCAAATGAAGATGTGATGTGTGAACAGTAGTGTCTTGTACTGGGCGCATGACCCTATTCTGGTACTTAGATGAGTATAGATCTGAGGTAAAGGTACTCCTTCAAAGTGTTCCAGCCAATTGCCGATCCGGACACATGAGGTAGGTAGATATAGTAACTACGTAAAATAGTTTGGCCTTTGAAGGTGCAAAAAGAGAAATTGATCTCCGCGGTAGTTGTCTTTTGACGTGCGAGAGGATCAAGAAATACCAGCGAGGTTTGAAACCTCCTGCCGTACACTCAGTTGTTTAGGTCTGAGCAGGATAAATTCTGGTAGGATTTTTCAATGGCCCTTCTGTCAAGAAGGTTGCAGCACTGCCTACTTCCTGGTTGCTTCAAGAGCGGACTACCAGGTGAGAGTAATGATTTATATACTAAGGGAATACAAGGGTTGCAATCTACAGATGTAGTCGCGTGATTACCCAGGTGGAGGAATGGAGTGCGATATGAAAAGTAACTAGGAGTGTGGAATTCAGATCCCTCCGAATGAGGTCTTGAGCAAGTAAGAGTAAAGCAGAGTGGGATGAGGAATGAGGTGGTTGCCGTCGAGTACAATGGACTTAGAGTGAGGTGAAGAGTGGATGGAGGACGAGGCAATGCCTGTCGAGAGAGTGCGGAGGGGAAAGTTTCAAATTATGATAGAACTCAAATCAAACTAGAAATGAGCAGTGTAAAACCATTCGAAACTTGAAGTTAATCCGAAGTTCATCTGGCGTATATATACAACTATTATCTAAATACATGCGGTATCAATGTGTTTGTATATACTTATGGTATCGGTCAGGTTCGAGCATGAATCAATGAGTGTGTTTGGGTAGGTTTTAATAAATGGTTACAAATGAATAATGTGAGGGAAAGGTGTGTCCGTAGATCTGAAATGAATGTGATCATAACAAATATGGAATGGGTTCGGAGTTGGGATAAATGATGTCAAAGCAGGGTTGAGATCGGAGAGAGCTTGCTACGCAATTTCGTCGATGCCGTCCGCAGCGAGAACAATGCACCTTCGGTAGTGTCGTAAATCCATAATTATCTAGATATCTGAGAATGAGCGAAAAGGCTTTTCTCTGGCATACTGGCAGCTTGGACATTGATGCTTGTTACAACAACCCCGATTATGGACGCAAGCTGAGCGGCACCGAGGCCTACCGAGGCCAATGTTATACCGAGTTTCCCCTGACACAGCCCGTCGATGACCATGATTTCCCAGCAGACGTTATCGTGTAAGTATAGGTGAGGCATGGGCGCAGAGACCTGGAATTAACCCAGCTTGGCGTCATCAGTCTCCAGCTACTTACCCACACAGCTTGGAAACAAAAAATAGCCGTGTTTCAAGCCAGATCGAAACCTGCCATGCTAAATATGGACCTTGTTGTTTAGCACTGAACTTCATCGAAGTTTCATCCCGCCTTCGACGACAAGCTAGCGAGTCGACAAGAACAAAAATCGAACATGATCAGATGGAGTCTGTATTCAATTGAAAGGGGATGGGGCGCCTATGAGGCTGGGCACTAAGTATACTGATGCCTGACGGATTTTCTCATGCCAACTAGTACCTAGGGCTGCGCAGACCGACCGAAAGGATGGAGTCCTGAAATTTATCTTTCTTTTCCTCCCCATACGACAACGACATGGTTGGGCTTTTCTGGAGACAGTTTGGGGCGCTGTTCTGGAAGAATTGGATCGTATTGTCGAAACATCCTTGGGTGCGTAGTGACGTTGTACCTTTCTATGCTAACATCACTCAATATTCAGTTCTATGGTATCTAGCTGAACATTCTACGATGTTTTATCTTACCTGTTGCTTATGGCATATTCCTTGCAGTTGCTCAGATCTTCTTGAATAAACCAAATAATGTGCGTGTCACGTATGTGTGCTTTCGGTTCCAGCTCACAATTCATTCAGTATGGCTTAGGGACTGCTGTGCCTGTGAGAGAACTCAGGGATGTCTTCGACGGCTCGATATCGCTCGTCTGGGCAGACGGTACTAACGGGACTGCTTCGCCTTCGCCGAACGACATCATAGCACATATTACGAGGGGCTTCTCTGACCGACAGCTCTCCGCCGTGCGAAAGGTCGACACGCCAGACGATATACCCGCTACATGCCCGCAGAACTTCAACCTGTTTTCTGAGTGCTTTGCGGCAGTTGCTTTCAACTCCTTTCCTACAGCAGATACCAGTGACACCCGGCCGATCAACTACACCCTACGCGCAGATGGAGGGTTGTTCCATATTGACGTAGTTCGTCATACAAGTGACTACGAATTGCGAGTCTTGCCGTTACAATGGGCTATTGACAGAGCTATCATCGAGCTTCGGACAGGAGACCAAGTGCCAACGCCCTTAGAATGGCCCTTTACTCAAGAAACTAATGATGAGCAATTCACAGCCATTCGGTTGAGTAAGGGATGTTCTTTTCTTCAGATTCCTTCTGCTGACATTTTTACCAGGCTACATCCGAGGTCTTCGTACACTCCTGGTTTTGGCTTTGTTCATATGCTACATCGGAATAGCTTACCAGCTTCCTGGCTCCTTCATGGGCGAACGAGCCAATCTTCTAACAAGCCACCTGAAGGCAATGGGGCTACTCGACTCTGCTCGGATCCTCTCCTGGCATCTCAGTATATCCCTCGCCTACCTTCCCGCCTGGGTGATTGTCTCACTCATTTGGCACTTCCGCATCTTTTCACGTACCAACGCCGGGCTCGTATTCATAGTCCATCTTTTGCTCGGCCTTGTACTCGCAAGCTGGTCTTTCTTTATCGCGGTTCCGTTTGGCAAGAGTCCGCAATTAGCTGCGGTTACATCGACAATCTTGGCGATCGTATTTGCGATTCTGGCACTTGTGTTCAGTCGCGCTTCGACTGGAGCTGCGTTCATATTCTCAATTATATTCCCACCTGGTTTCTACATCTTTGTCATTCGTGCGATCTGTGGGTTTGAGGATCACCAAATACCCACAAATGCACTGAATCCGGATCCAGACAATCGCCTACGTATTCTACCGATTCTCGTTGCTGCTATAGTGAGTTTCTTGTTCTTAATCATTCTTCCGCTCACATGTGTGTCAGATCAATGTGTTCCTCTGGCCATGCCTTGCTGTGCTACTTGAGCGTCGTCTGTATGATGCACGAAACCCAAGTACGTCACGCTGGAAATTCTGGCGACGAAGAAGGCAGAGTCAGAGTGAGGTCACAATGCCCATCCCGTCTGACGTTGCTGTCTCGATTCGCCATCTTGGCAAGGACTTTGATACCTCCATCTTTAACCGAGGTAAAGGCGTTGTCACTGCAGTGTCTGACCTCAGCCTTGACATACCCAAGTTCGGAATCTACGTACTCCTGGGCTCCAATGGGTAAGTTTCATGCAAACTTAGTTTCCTTCTTTTGCATGACGACTAATATCTGCAGTGCTGGGAAATCTACCACAATGTCCATTCTTGGTGGTCTCTTAGGCCGAACACGCGGTTCAGTCAAGTTCGAAGGCAACGTTGACCGCCCTCCTCGAGGCACCATAGGCATCGTGCCTCAAAAGAATGTCCTATTTCCCGAACTAACATGTTATCAAACTTTGCGGCTTTGGCGTGCTATCAAAACGCCGGACCAACGTATTGGCGAGGACGATGATATCGAACAGCTCTTGAAGGATTGTGATCTCGGGAAGAAGATACATTATAACGCGGATGCGCTTTCTGGTGGACAGAAAAGAAAACTACAGCTTGCGATCGGGCTGATCGGTGGTTCAAAGAGTGAGTGAAATAGATGTGTTGGGTAATTTCAGACTGACACGATATGTATTCTGCGACAGTTGTTTTGGTAGATGAGGTTAGCCGCTAATCGATGTCTTCCTTTTGAGGTATTCATATCTTGTATTAGTGCACCTCCGGCGTGGACCCTCTTTCTCGGCGGTCAATATGGCGGACGTTATCTTCAGTACGGCACAAACGAACAATCGTGTTTACGACACACGTCAGTCTTATTCAATTCATCGTGCAGCATATACTGACCCGAATGTAGTTCCTGGACGAAGCTGATCTATTGGCAGATACGATCGCAGTACTTGCTGCTCCTGGAAAGCTCGTTGCGCATGGCTCTCCTGTTTCCCTCAAGTCGCAGTTTGGTCATGGCTATACCGTCGATGTTGCCTTCCACGATGTATCCAACGGCGAGAAGGCATTAGTTCATCCTTCTAACGATCTGCTAGATCGCATTCGGACGATAGCACCACAAACCTACACTTCGTCATCATCACCAACTCAAGTGTCCTACCATCTGAAGGCTAAGGACCCCGCCGTTGTGCAGCGTGTTCTCCAACTTGTAGATGATGAGCGAGGAACGTACAACATTGCCTCATACTCAGTGCTAGGGACATCCATCGAAGACATCTTCTTAGATTTGATGCACAATGACACCCAATCGGATGATCTGGAGAAGCAGGACGATGCGTCTACGCCATCTCTTGCTGCAGTCTCTCCGCCACTGAAATTAACAAACGGTCGCAAGCGATCACCGTTGAGTCAGGCCTTCACCATCTTCCACAAACGGGCTCTTGTGGCTCGCCGGAGCTGGCTCACACCGTTCCTTGCGGTCCTTGTCGCGGTTGCAGGGTCCTGTATACCTCTGTTCTTCCTTTCCGATCGACCGCAAAGCTGCACAGCGACGTTCAGGTCTGTCTCTGCAGTCCCACTGTACCTGCCGTCTTCACCATTGCTTTTGACAAGCACGCTTCCTGGTTCTCAATTTGAAGTATTGACATCACCTCCTGGAATCCTTTCGGGCCTCGGTCCATCTGCCGCGATCCTTCCCGTTGCCAACATCCCCGACAACGCAACATTTGTCAATACCATAGAGCAAACATTTCTTGACCAATCATTTGGAGGGATATCCATCGACCCCCAGAGTGGATCTGCCTTAGTCGCTTGGGAGGCTACACCTCCCGGAATGAATGGACTTATATTACTGAACCTTGCCTCGAACGTCCTATACAACCAAGCACTGAATTCTTCTGGACAATCAACTGGAAATGCCAGTTTGATTGCTGCGAATTATCAGAACTTCCCAGGGATTAGTGCTGGCACTCTGGTCGCTTTGAAATGGGTCGCTTTCTTTGGCGCAGCTATGGTACGTGGAATGTATGCCAGGAAAATGTGACACTCATGCTCCTTCTTTAGTCTGTATTCCCCGCCTTCTTCTCTCTATACGTCTCGAATGAACGGCGTTCTGCAGTACAAGCCATGCAACTGTCGAATGGCCTGGCAGACCCCGTCGGGTTATGGCTAGGACATATCATGTTTGATTCTGTCTTCTGTATCATACCTGCTACTCTCATTGTCATTATTGTCGCTGGAGCCTCCAATCAATTTCATGGTCTTGGTTTCTTGGTGAGAATTCCTCTTCTGTTGTTTCGATTTTTTTCCCTGACATATGTCTTCGCAGTGGCTCATCTTGGTTTTGTATGGCATTGTTGGAACACTCTTCTCATATTGCGTTTCACTCATGGTGGCTTCGCCACTGGCCGCTTTCGCGGCATCTGCTGGATACCAAATCATCATGTTCATAGTGAGTACTAGAAACCTTCAATTCCGAGCGACTGAATAACGCCAATTATATAGCTTTACCTGGCGGCCTACCTCTTGGTCTTGACGTATTCGAAGACGTCCAATGCTGGTCGCGACTTGGTAGTCATACGTATGTCATTTTCATCTGTGTTCTAAACATGGGAATGACCTCTATCATTCCAGATTACACGCTATCTATCCTCTCTCCTGTGGCCAGCGTGGTAAGCACGCAACACAATATGGATGACAACAATACTAATGTTGCATGCATAGCTACGCGCAGCCTTCGTTTCTGTAAACTTGTTTTCGCTTCTTTGCGATGGAAGTAAGCCCGTAACGTCATCATCTATGGGGCAAATCTCTCGTTATGGCGGACCCATCCTCTACCTTTTTGTTTACGGGTTTATACTATTCGGCGTCCTCGTCTGGGTTGATTCAGGCTCCATTTTTTCCCGTAGAAAAGTCGCAATACAGACAGCTGCAAACATCCCAGCGGGAACCGAGACCGATTCTGACAGTACGAAGGACGTGTTGAAGGAAGCAATTTCAGTAACGAAGTCGTCAGAAATTCTCCGTGTTCTTGGTGTTGAGAAGTCCTTTGGCGATAATAAAGTTGTCGACAACGTCACCTTTGGAGTCGGTAAAGACACTGTGTTCGCGCTACTAGGTCCGAATGGCGCCGGAAAGACATCCACATTCAACATCATTCGTACGTGGTTTTCTGTTCTACTATGTCCTTCGAGTTAGTACTTATGTTTCTATAGGTGGAGATATTGTTCCTGACCAAGGCGACGTCCTGATCAATAGCATTTCGGTCGTCCATCACCCACGATCTGCCCGACTTGCTCTCGGTGTTTGCCCTCAGTTTACTGCCATAGACACACAGTTGACTGTCCGGGAACACCTCCTTATTTATGGACGTCTGAAGGGTCTGTACAGGGGTGAAGAGTTGCGACGGAATGTCGAGGATTTGATGCAGGCCACTTCACTATATATTTACGCCGATAGATTGGCGAGTAAGTTATCCGGAGGTAATCAAAGAAAACTATCGTTAGCTATCGCCCTAATCGGTCAGTCTATTTTTCTGAGTCACCGAGGGTTTTGAACTGACAGTAGCGGTATCATAGGTAATCCTGCTTGTGTTTTGATCGACGAATTCTCGACCGGTATCGATGCGAAGATGAAGAGAGAAATGTGGAAGACGCTATGCAATGTGGCTGTAGGGAAGGCAGTCGTGATCACAACTCGTATGCTTCTCTCGTAGATAATGCAATAGTCTTCTTATTTGTTTTCCAGATTCAATGGAAGAAGCTTCAGCGCTTGCCACAAAAGTTGGTATACTAGCAAAGCGAATGCTTGGTGGGTCATGATTTCTTAATGGCGTTTAGACATGCACTAAATACGTATTGCGACTGAATTAGCCATTGGAAGCACGGAGGACCTTGCTTCACGTTATGCGACGTATGAAGTACATTTCTCATGTAGAAGCCGAGAGGACGTTGTGCGAACCCAGGAGCTCATGTCTCAAGTACCCGGATCTCGTATGGCTGACGACGTTGCGACGCGGTTCGAGGTACCCATTGGTTCGCAAATGCCTCTTCCACGACTCTTCTCCATTTTATCTGCCTCAAACTCTATTTCCGAGTTTGCGGTGGAGCGTGCTTCGCTCGAGAGCGTATTCTTGAAGGTCATCAGAGAGAACGATGTGCTTGAAGAAGATCGGCACGGTAAGAGCCGTAGATGGCGATGTTGCTGACCTCAATTTATCAATGCATATTTTTGTCAATACATTTGGAATGCATCACACCAACTTGTGGGTGATATGGCTGCCATGGTTCCCGTATGATGTGGAGTTGGCCAGGATGTGGAAACAACAAATCATGCTATCAGTAAACAGGCTCAGCATAAACATTTTGAACTACGGCGCAATGCAATCGTGTGGAATTTGGATTGCAAAATGATATGTGGCAGGTGCGTAATCGTACACTTAGTCCCAGTGGGAACTTTTGATTTGACTTGTCGTTTGGCGTTGTTATCTTCCCCTCCACGGAACATAGCCTTGTTCAATCCAACGCCGCCGTCAGAACTCAACCTATTGCGATATCATACTTTCTATAAACACCTGTATGAGCGCAGTTTTCAAAGCGCTCTGAAGAGGCAATACCTTCCCAGTCGTCTGCCAACAAAGATGCAGGAGGGCATCGTTACAACCTATGCACCAACGAAATAGGCAACTTAGTGATGTTCTATGACCCTAACTCTATCTAAACCGTCAATCTTTAGCCCGGGTCGCCAAATCCGTAGGGCTGGTATACACGGCCAAGTCTGATGACCTTGACCTTTGAGCGATTGCATGTCGATCATCATTCGAGCATCAGTGAAAATGACGCACAGGAGACGGTGGCTTCACGCGCTGACGGCGCGATACAAAAGCTTCACTGTTCTACTTATAGGTCAGGTTCAATTAGGAAGCGACTTCATTCTTCTGCCGTATTACTCTCTTCGTTCATGAACTCACGATGACCGTCTGGACTTCCCTTCCCCTTTCCACTGTCAATGCATGTATGTCGTCCAGCCTTGTGTCGAAGTGTTTGGCTTACCGAGAATCGCACAAGTGGACATTGGCAAGCGATCGAGAGCTGCAGCTATTGGTTTGCTCTTCTATGACCATAGTAAGCAGCTCGTAACCATTGGTGGATTCCGTCGTTAATTGCATCGTAGTTCAGTAATCACTTTCCATCTGGAGGTGGGGTTTTCATGTCCTCGAAGTAGACTTCGTGGTTGATATCTGCGTTCTTAGGTCGATCTCATCTGGACACAAGCCAAGAACTGGCCGGCGTTCAGCCTCTATATATTCGTACGCCGTAGACGCTTGTTTTTCTAGTACTTCGATCTGAGGATATGACATTCAGAATCGATTCTTTGCGCTGACGTACCTTGTCTTCGATTCGAGTAGGTCACAGTCATAGTTAGGATACCTGGAGATCTGATACTCAATCCTTTCTTTCACTCTATCAAAATAGTTCCACTAACACCATCCGGAGTGGTGTCTTCTAAGGTGAGCATGTTGAGATCACAGATGCTGCACTTTCTGACCATTCACAGATGTAAGGAAGCAATGTTACAAAAGAGAATATGCTGAACATTCTATCTAGATGCGTGATATATCTCATGTGCGACGACATTGTGTGCGTACCTATGGTATTATCAAATATTTGACACTCACCGAAGGTATGATCAGTACTCTGCTTACAACTCTAACGGTTCAGGGTATGAAGTATTCTATCCTCACGTTCCAGAGTTCATACTCACGTTTCGCTCAATATAGCCGTACTCCAACTTCGAGTGCGTCCTGCAATTTTCTCTTAGTGTAATCTTCACTTGAATATGATTCGCAGGTGTATGCGCTGTACGAACGTAGTCACAAGATCCTTGTGTTGCTCTTGACTTTATGTGCCATGGAAGTCGCAACGATGGCTGTACTTGTAGGGATCACTATCAGTCGCCTGTCGCGTACGTGAATATCGCCCATCCATATTTAAATGCTTACCAAATTGCTTTATACAGACCTCCCAGTTGTTTCGACGCCAACCGGATGCTATTACTCAGGTGTCTTGAGCCTGTCGGCCTTATTTTGGGTACCGGGACTCATTTACGAGCCCGTACTGTTTGCTCTGGTAGCACATAAGGCTTGGTCATTCAAGAGCCAGCGCCCCAGGATACCTTTGATATCGCGCATGGCCAAAGATAGGTGATTTATTGTGTTCCGTGATCATTGGCGGCGGCGGCGGCTGACAACATTTCGAAAGCTTGATTTATTTCTTAGCGTTAGTCTGAAGCACTTTCACAGCCGGCCTGAGTACTTACGAGGTCGCATTGACAGTGTGTTCGCTGAACTGTTCATCAGCACAATGATTTGGGCTCGCAACCCAAGCTACATCAACGTCATCATGCCGTATGTTTGCTTCATTGTTCTATGTCTTTACTGCGAAGCTGATATGTCTGCAACGTAGATGGTCCGCCGCTCTGCCCTCTATCCTATGCAGCAGACTGTTGCTGAACATGCGAGAAATGGTCAACAATCAAGGAAACAATTCGTACATCATGGAATCCTTCGCTCAAACGGAGACCCTATTCTTCCAGGACCCTAGTACTACAATAGATCATCCCCCGGATGAGGTGGAGTTATCTTCCATCAAGAACGGACGTTATACAGAGGTACAGCTTCGATGGTATTATCATGCTGCGGTTAACTGACGATGTTGAACGCACCTTCAGACTCGGCGCGAGTAATCATGACATTAGAGCACCCTCCAATCACCCTCCGATGCGATTTTTTTTACTCCACCGTTACAGTTAAGTTATAAAGGGATCACTCGCACCCGCATTAGGTATGATTAGGCACTCAACTGTATATGGTTCGTTTTCCACGATACCCCTTGAAGTTGTGTTGCAAAGCGATCTGGCTGTCCAAGAAGCTCAGAGAAATATCGTCTATTATACTACAGGTCGCAAGTATAGAGTCTGACTTTGCAAATGAAAACGACACATCACAAATTCGACGGTTCGCGTGACACTACAGATGATCAGAACACGACAGCCATCTTCTGACATATGTGTAGCTAGGTGAGAATATTTAGAACATGAAAGTGCGATGTCATCAACAACTGGGGCAATGCCAGAACTATCAGTATCAGTATGGAGTGCAAGTCCACTGACGTGTTGCGGTGGTTATAAAAGCCCTCTAATGGGAGATAATAGTCTGAAATGTTTGAACCTGTCAGGGTACCCGTACATGATGACTTAGACACGAGAGCAAAATACCCGATTCCACTCCAGAGACGTCAGGGTGTGAATTGCACTGAGTCGCCGAGCACGGTTGAAAACGGACAGGGAGGGAATGTACACTGTGACGCACATTTCTCTGATTCATTGGTGTGGAAATTCAAAGACATATGCAAGGCGATCGCATACGGGGATGAAAGGATCCAAATTGTCGTCTACGCTAGAGCAGCGAGAAGAATGCGAATTATTTTGCGATTTTGCGGACTGTTACTTATGTTGATCTGACTTCCAACAGAGCGAAAACTTGAATGTAGAGACTTCGCGAGATTCGTCCCAAGTCATCCAGGCCCTTGGAGAGATACGGTGCAAACAGAAAGACAATTGCTGAGCTGCGGATTATGTTTGATCGCAGCTTGAGTACCCAGTGTTACGTTGTGTCTTTTCGCAACTGCAAGAGATACGATTTCCTTCCATAGGAGGGCGGAGCTTACTTACGTTTCCTTGACGAGCCCACAGTTATGAAGGTCAAAAGACAGAAGAAATAGACGCTCGGGCCACCTTAAACCACCATGAGCCTGGTGGCGGTTTCCTTCTACGAAGAGCCTCATGCAGTCTGGACTCTAACGGCCGTCTTGTTGTTAACGGTCTTGCTAGCATGGCACAGGGTATGTGACATCTGGCGTGATGGAGTAACTTAACTTCATGCACGGCATCTCTAGTCCGCCGGAACAGTTGCAGAGAAAGGAAGTGCCATCCGAGACAGTGGCGTCCTGTCCAACGGTAATGGTTATTCTATTGGCGAGGTCGAAAGTGAGACTCCCATGCCGCTTGGCGAAGTCAACGTATCAAAGATTTTGATTCATCCAATTAAGGCAAGCTTGTGGCTGGTTTGAAATGTTGCAGCGGAAGCTCATAGTATCTCGACGCTGCAGAGCTGTCGAGGACTATCTGTTACTGAATCTAGATTCACCCCACTAGGTCTCGAGGTAGGCGTCGTAGCTCCCTGTAGTTTTAAGGTCGCAGTTAGCATCTTCCGTTTTGGAGTTGGATGCTAAGGATATTTGTTAAAATTCTGAACTCCTGTAAGTCCTTATCATCGACCACAGATCTCATTGTATTACATTTTTAGAATGATCGCAAGTGGTGCATCATGGACGCTGAGACCCATGTTCTTGTCACCGCCCGTGAAGTACCTAAAGTGAGTAACGACTTCATGTCCGTGAAATTATCTGACCCATTTATCCCTGTTGTGCAGATGGTATTAATTGAATCTACTCTCGAATACGACTCATCCGATCCCCATGACGGTCGCCTTCTTGTCAAAGTGCCTCAGGAATCAGGGCCTGTGTCCTTCTCTGTACCAATCATCCCTACCCAAGATATTCTAGATTCATGGTCTATGTAAGTTCGTCGTCTCAGCTAGTTTGAGTCTTAATGCCGCACCAGGCGGAATGGCTCATGTTTCTATACTATAGAATCGGTGACTGCAGCTTATTCAAGGTTTACTTCATGGATGGATACATCGTCCAACCCTTATTGCCTTCCGACCCATCTCCTAACGATATACTGACGGAGTATATGGGGCGTCGAGTATTCTTCATGATGAAGGGACCCACGCCTAGAGAGTGTCCATCTACAGCGGCGTTTCCTAACCTCAAGGCGACGGCGGTCTTCCAGGTCTGTTTTGTTGCGTTCGAACTTTGTTTCCTTTGCGACAACCTTCATACAATCTTCTTAGGATGGATTTCCTTTGCTCTTTGCCAGTGAAGAAAGTCTACAAGACGTCGCTCAGACCGTTAGAACTGCCGCTTCAGGTGATGAAAATTCATTTGGGAAGATCGGTGGGCTGGATAATGACCGTTGGAAGGACGGCAATGTGGAAATCGAACGGTCTGTGATTTCGTGAGTTTGAAGTTAGGCAAATTTCACTTATTTCCTTTTCGTTCAGTTTCCGCCCTAACATAGTCTTCAAGGGTGCCGGATATCCTTGGGCAGAGGATATGTGGCGGTCTATAGTCATCAGTCCGAAACCCAATACGGATCCCACTACTGCGAGCGCTGACGAGACATTTACTCTAGTATCGAAATGTACACGTTGTCTTGTACGTAAATCAATTACCTGCCTATTATACCGCGCTCATCGCTCGTGTCATTGTCTTATTCAGCTTCCAAATGTTGACACGAAGACTGCAGAACGAGACGCCGCAGTCCCTTACAAGGTCCTCATGAAGTTCAGAGCAGGGAAGGACCCGGCTCGTATGAGCAAACCATGTTTCGGGTGCAATGGTGTGCCCAGCGGTACTGGAATTGTAAGAGTAGGTGATAGAGTGTTCGTTAAGGAATGGGCGGGTGAGGGCGGAGTTTGAGTATACGCTTCGTCGACATTATAGGTCGATATATACAGTTTAATCAAGGGTGAGGGTTTTGGTTGGAGTAATAGACATCACTACTGCCCAAAAGATAGACCTCTTGGAGTTTCGTCGGGACTGCCTTCAAATTACACAAAATTATATGACCACGGTGCTAATCGCACGGAAGGTGAGCATGCCATTCTTAATGAAGTACTGGTTGAATTGCACGCACCTTGCAGTACTGTAATGAGCTTTCCGGCAGCATTTACATATTATCATTGAATGAGGCCTAGAACAAAAGAATTCGCGCTAATCACAAAGCTTGTTCGAATTGGGCACCATGTAACGCTCTAACAACGTCTAGCGCGTACACTGAAATGATAACTCTAAAATAATGTATCTAATCGGTACACTAATAACAATACAACCCACATTCGTTGGTAAATCGCGGGCACACCTATGGGTATGACATGAGCGTCGCGCTAACTATGATAACGACGGCATGTTATTCTATGCCCGCCCTCTGTCCAATCGCTGTTCAGGACGTAATCGATAAGTTGTCGCAAGCGGATCTTCGGTCAGAGTTCACACAAACGTACCTTCGTTGACACTGCCGGCTACAATAAAACACCTGCCAGCAGCCCTTGCAGACACGAATGGAGTGTGCAGGATCGGTGTGAGAACACATACAGTCGTGCCAATGGCACCTCCTAGAATGAGAGTGACTGGAGTCATCAATCGTGATATCCTCCGGCCACGAGGTCTCTCGGAGTTCGAGAGCTTTGGCCAGATTTGTCCACTTGTTGATCGCCCGAGTCCTTCTGAGTGAAGACGGAAGGGCGCGTAATTTCTGCAAGGTGGGCGCAAGTACTCTGGTAACGTGAGATCGAAGGGCTTTCAGTTCCGCGCTATTCGTCTGAGCTCGGGCTTCGGTCTGGCCAAGGGTGCTGTAGAAGTCCAATATAGTATCCAGGACGGCTAAATCACATTCAATTGCAGTCTCTGCGATCCAAAATCTGATAAAACTCACGGATAAATGACTGATCATTATCTCGCAGAGCTTGCAAGTATAGCTGAGACTCCATCGGGATGAGCTGGGATTCATTGATCAACTTCATGGCGGACGCAATTTCGTCGTCTGCGGCTCCTTGTAACAGGCGACTATGGTAAAGTATAAGCACAGATAGAATGGACACGCCAGACCAGATTCACTCACGCAACATTGCTAAAGCTCAATTCAAGGTATCATAATTCCGAGATGCCTCGCCCATGCACAACTGTCTTTGGCTAGCGTACGCAAGACATTGGATTAGAGTGGGGACCGACATATCTCTCCTAAGAACTCCATGGATGGGGGGGCAATGAACGAGAGTAATGCTGAGAAGAGTCAGAACTTTACAAAGATGTTCATTCTTGACCTCCTCATTGAGTAGGACATCAAGCATCCTTCGCACAATGTAGATTGCATGCTCGCTAGAGCCTAAAGTCCGGAAAATGAAACACCGTAGTTGATACATGTCGATGGGCCGGCCTTCGGAAGGATCCAAAATCAAAAACAGACACTCCAAGTATTGTTCCCCAAGTTCGGCATCTTCGCAGAGAATCCAGCAACGAACAAGAAGGTCACCCAGGCATCCGTCGTCGATTGATGGGTACCGTTTGCTAGAGCGGATCAATCCTGCGTTGATAAGGAGGCGAAGGAGAATACTTACTGTTGACATGCGTACATGTCCATATAGTTAGATAGAATATTCACAGGATTTTCGATAGACATGGCTATCTCTGGTCCGCAGGGATCAAGACTAAGGAGGACGCCACGCTTATCCCAGACCTTGGAGAAGAGAGAAGGTGCTTTACGGACAAGCGATATAGCGCAATCCTCGTGCTGTTGCTGAGTACTGTCGTCGAACTGAAACAGACAGACAGCAAGTGCTGACAGAATGTTGTCTAAGTACATCTCAAAAGGTAAACAGTGTCAGTCATTCCACTGTGGTTCGGTCGAAGTGAAGAACTCATTGAGCGCCTAACATACCTGTGCTCTCTCGCTTTCCTCCACTTCGTGATAGAGTCCATCGTCCAGTGCGATGTCCATGAGCGTGTTGGGTAAGTCCGACGCGAGGAACGCTATCCAGTCTGCTTCCCCCATGGACGCTGATTCCATGTAATATGAAAGAGAGGCAGCCAAAAGAAAACGATTTTTGTCGCGCTCCACGTGCATTCTGTGTATTGTTTCTGCCACTTCACCAGGCGAATTTTCGACCAAATTGTTGAACGAAGGTGTCTCGCCCTCCAGACGCCTTGCCAGAGTATGGTGCTTCTCTACCTCGGACAGAGGAATACCAGACGTGATAACTTGGGCCATTCTTGAACTTTTCTCTCCCCTTGAAGAAAACCGGGGCGCGAGATAATTGAACTGTGAAAGAAGACAATTCAGAATGAGGAAGATGCAAATGGACGTGGTCGAATTGTGCAGCGTCGTAACCCTCACAGTAGACAGCCTTCACCTTATATAGATATGGCTATATGGCCAACGGTCTGGTGGCCACTGGCCAGTGAGTATATATGTATATTAGAGTTTGTGGCTTTCAGAAGAAACTGAGGACGTCGACGTTGGCGCCTCAAATGACATCGTTGTGAGCTTCCTACTTAGGAAGCGCCGAACTTCACAAAGAATTGCAAGACAGCGGGATAACTGTGATGCAAAAAAAAAGTTACGAGGTGCACATAAATATAGTGAGATGCATCAATATTAGACATACGTGGACTTGTTTCTGGATAGCGCACGAGTGGGAAAAAGTAAAGACATGTCATTGTGGATACAGGAAGAAAAGTATACAGGAAGAAAAGTATTTATGCAACTCCTTGATTTGCTTGCGAATCGGAAAATCTTTCCTATCTGTACATCGTGTTTTATATTAGGCCCGGACTAAGATCCAACAGATCTCCTGTCAAGGTATCCTTAGTCGTTGGCATCGTTCACGGTGTCCGTTTTGCCAGTCGCTAAATAACGTCACATATGAGCTAATAACTAGACCGCGGTTCCAGAAAGCGTACCTGCGCTGGCAGTGAGAACTACAATAGAAAACGCGCCAACATCCTTTGCATACTCGAATGGAGTGCTCGGGATCCCGTCTCGAACAGATGCATTTTCGCCAGTAGCATCGTTTCTCGTTTGAAGTTATAGGTTCGGTATCGAGCTCGAAATCATACCTTGAGCCTTCTTTCAAGCCGACAGCCGCGCAGAAAATTCGCCATTCAGAGAGTGTGCGATGCTTCGTTGGGGACCGGGGAAGGTCTTGTAACCCTTTAAAGATCGACTTCCACACTCGTTGGACTGCGACGCGTACTTTCTCGCGCGCACCCGGAAGTTTCATCATATTCTTAAAGCATATCATCAAGTTTGTTGTTATGGCTGTAAATGGTATCAGCAGAGTCACCAAAGCAGGTTAAAAGAAACCCTTACTGAGTGTGTCAGTATCGTCTTGGGCAGCAGCTGGCACGATAACGTGCGCCATAACCTGCATGATATCTAGATTATCCGCCGGGTCAAGTAGGTCATACCATGGAGTGATCTAGCAATTATTCAGCATTTCTCCTTGTAAATGGGTGAAATAATACCAACGTCAGACGTCTGTAGAAACTGAAGGATAAAGTGCATGTTGTCGAGACCGGCCTGTAGAACCTTGAGTGTCATAGATTCGTCACGAACGCCCATACACATTTGGCGGCGGCAGGCTGTCCCAAAGCATTCCAAGAGTGAGCGGTCCGGATAAACTTCCGCCGCTTGTTCCCTTCCACTGTAGATGCATTTATAAATTACGAGGATATTGTAGAGGTCATCGTTCACGAAGAATTGATCGACTAGGTCTCTTCGAACTTTGTCCAGGAAAAGCCGAAATTCTTCTTGTCCCGTCATAGTGTCTGTCACAAAGTTAGGTTCGCAAGATGCTTGGGACAACAGTACCAGAGCCGCAGCGCTGAGCATATGGCTTTCACTTCGTATCCAACAATAAATCAACAGATGGGCGACATGATGCTCGTACGGCGGGACCTCATTACTACCGAGGCATCAGCCATAAGAATATAAGAATGCATTCAAAAGGGTACTTGAACTCACTGTTGAAGCTGGTAGAGCCCGAAAAACTGTGTCACTAGATGGATACAGTAAGTGAGATCTACCGGAGGAGATTCACCATTCGGCGCGTAATTTAACAACCAGTCGCGCTTGCGCCAATACGAGCAAAGAAGCTGGGGTACGCGATGAGTGATTCGCCGAGCAGCGGAACAGTTGTGCATATTGAACTTGGAGAACAGTAGCATGCCAGTAAACAGACACTGCAGAACGCGGTCTATATAGATCTGAATATCGTCAATCAGCAATCAAATACTATCAGACATCAGTCTTGAATGAACACTAACCCCATCTTCTTCGTCTACCGTTACTATGCGTGGGTCTTGGTAGACATTACTCTCAGTAAGGATTGAAAAGCAGAGATCCAGAAGTCCAGCCTCAGTACAAGAGTCCCATTCGGCAGCTGTAGGCGAGACATGAGAAGATCCTGGTATGTCGTCATTGTGCCCGATTATGAAGGCTGAAATATCTTCAGCTACTTTCCACCGAGCGGGATCCCGAGCAGAGTGGAGTTGACGAAATACGTCGACTACAACTTTTGGCCTTGATATCAATTGAGAGTGTAATGATCCTGTGCCGTCGTCCGCGAGCATTGCAACTCCACGGAAGTCAGTATGGGACATAAGGTGAGAGGTTGTGAAAGCGTTGCAAAGGAGAGAAGAAATTATTGGCGTCCTTGTTGCCGACGGGATAGAATAGAAACCAGCTTCGGGACGTTGTGGTTGAAGAAATAGTTGGCCAAACTGTGGCCAAAGCTGCGAAAATGGTTAAGAAACAGAAGAAGCGCCCGTTTGATCCACCGCTGTCCTGATGGCCAAACCATTGGCGCTAGGCCATACCTTCCTCCCCTTCAAGGATATCAATGTTCGAGATGAGACATTCCACGATCCTGTTGAGGTGGAGACAGAAATAGCAGATCCAAACGCCGTGCGAACACAGACGAATTTGAATGTCTTGATGAGATTGTCTCGACATCTACTTAGTATTATGTTAGCGGAGGGATCGATACTCGTACTAGCATGAGGTACAGGTGACGAAGCGTAAATTGACTTGGAGCTTGCAATGCCAGGGGACAATGTGGGATTACGAAACTGACTGAGAAAGTAGGTGATCTGATCGAGCATCTCATGGACAGACTTTCACAATCTAAAGAACCAGAAGGCGATTCACGAGGCGATTCATTGTTCGTCGTCCTGCGTTCTGAGCCTTATACACCGCTCACAATGTCCCTCTAGCCAGTCACTGCATGGGGTAAGAAATGAGACCACGGCGTGGACAATGAAGAAGAGAAGATCCTACACTCGTTGACATTTGGGGCCACAGTAGAATACTTGCCAGCAACCCTTACACACGCGAATACGATGCTCGTCAGTCCATCTACTAGCAGTGAAAAACTGTCCGTGACGTTCACGATGACCTTGAAAGAACAATTCATGAGCCGAGGCGAAACTACGGAGCTGTTCAAGTATACCTCAGTAACAAATGCAGATTGATACGACTCCCAAGTGTCATAGACAAAACTACATGAAGAATGAGTCTTCAGTTGTCCTGTACTAAATCCGCACATACCCGAGAGTTCCTGCGCCTATTAGTAGCGGGGTAGGAGGATCAAAGTTGATATATCAGCAATAATGGGAGGCGAAAAACCTTCCCATACCGATTGCAAGACCTAGATTATATTAACAAGTGAAGCAATAAGCAAGCGAAGGAATATACACACCACAGCGAACGAAAAGGAGTCCAGACTACCAACGAAGATCAGATATCAAAAACTCCTCTGCCGACCGGACTTACTAGAATGAGAACTAACACGATACTCTTCTCACTAACTGGTCACAAGCGTATTGAGCAATGAACGGGATCAATTCGTGTCGGCGAGAGTACGTACGGATCCACAAGCGATGAATGAAGAACCTGAGAAAGAGGTCAGAACATGCAGATGTCAATATTCAGAACGTACCCTTGAACAAGCGCAAGAATGACGTGCTGCAAGACCACTAGTTTCGTATGGCCCTTGAATGAACTAAGCACAATTTTACGAACCTCAATATAGATCGCGGCCTACGGGAACACTGACAATAAGTAACACCGAATGATAGCGAAAGAAACGCACAGGAGGTCCCCTGAAGTGGGCGAATAAAACAATGCCAAAGCTGAGAGTGATGTAGCTGCTTACCACGATACCAATGCAATTACGTCTGGTTTCCCGAATCCAGTGACGGTGAAGCGATACAAGACTTGCATAACAATGGCTGTGTGCACTGTCTCCAGTATACTGCCTCATCAGTAAGAAGCTGCATGGCGGATATTTCTCATGTGACTCACGTAACCGAAGCAACCAAAAGCTTTAACCATGTCGGATCCTTTTCGCAGTCGAGTAGATAAACATAGGACTGGGCAACGGCAATCCCGAATATCCTGCAGACGACGTGAGAACAGTCACCCTAAAGCATCAGCCTACTTACACGAATGTGATACAAGCACATATCACAAAGGGACCTAAAAGATGATCGATGGAGATTGAGGAGTCTAATTCTGCCATGTTGAAGGCGTTGAAATGCAGTATCAGCACCTCGACATCTTCTTAAATACTTTATGGCTACAACTGTGATCAGAACGACAAATGATTGCTGTCGCTGGGCTGTATGTCGTCTGTGCATGGCATCAAGATAGGGTCGATGGAGATGGAGTAACATGAAATACTAACCTGCACTCACACGCCTCCAGGGTCCGGAGAATGACGTCGTGTAATGACTTGAGATCCTCTACATCTCTACCGAAGAAATGAGGTGAGCACGTCGATAGCATCAAAGTGGACAATCGTCATAACCTAAGTCACCTCACCATCTACCACCAGGCTGCAGTTGAGGTTTCTGTGTCAAGAATATTGGAATATCTAGTGACGTGAGGATAACTAAGAAGAGGCCGAACTCCGACTTTTCCGGGGTTGGTCTTCAAAGAATATCCGTTGATACTGATTCAACGTATCCGGGGATCTCATGCAGGGCTAAATCCCTTGATGCTCATGCTAAATTTCAAGATCCTTGAAGATCGGATGTTGAACTACCCAATTTGAGACTATAAAAAAAGTCAGCTTGGGACAGGTGAGGAATGATGTCCACATGTACCTGTTCGATAAGCTCGTGATCGCGTTAAATCGTGGAAGAATGGGTAGATTTCAAGTGACCATGTGCATTTCAAGAGAACAATCATCACATTTCAATCCTAGGTACACTCGCACCCGCAACCTATCTGTCCGCTTATGTACAACAGCTTCGCAAAGTCAGTCTGACGATCAATGATAATATAAAGATCGATACTGGAGGACCAATGAAGCAATGCGCATTATATGTCCATGGGACCTCCACTCTCGGCGATTCCTCATGCTAGTGGGTACAGCCTAAGCGTTCTCAGACGCTCATTGACAGCAATGATGCTCAGGCGGAGCTGATTGTCTGGCTGCCCCGCACTTGAAGTTCGACCTGTTGCTCCTATGAGATATACATCAAATATCAAAACACAGGAGCCAAAAATGTAAATGAGCTTACCACGTCACCCACTGACGTAACCTCACGTAGGACCTCGGTAGCACTCTGAAGAACAAAGTCAAACGAAGCTTGTCTCATAGTCGAAGGTCACTATACTGTACCGTCTTGGTTGGGTCAGAGAACGCTAACGAAGATATGCCAGTTCCTGAGATAGATTGGGGTCCACATTGCAGAGTCCTGGCATGCAACATTCGCCTTGCATTTAGGCTAGAGAGACTCCCATTTCAGTCATTTAGAGGTGATTTGGTGTGATTTCGACGTACGTTCCAAGTAGCGAATTGGCGTAAACTAATAAGGGGATATATTAGCAGCTGGGCAGAAACAATGCAGATCGACGACGCACGTTTGCTTGCTAGGACATTCAAGCCAAGGAAAATGAAGTTCATCTTTAAAGTGACGAACTGCATCATGTCAGGTCAAGGTACGTTCGCCAGATGTGAGCGCCATCTTACTGTGACCATGACACAAATAGAAATGATCCTATGACATGACTCAGATTAAACCGTACGGCATGTTTCAACATTACTCACATGGTGATCACGCCGGTATTAATGGCGTACGCCATGAGCCACCGAAGTACCCAGTCGATCCTACAGAGAGGTTCAACACATCATTCTAGTCATAGTAAAAGAAATACTAACCGCGCATTGAAACGTCTCCCAGTCCTCCAGTCGCGGTGGAAATAGTACACTAGACAACCAGCAATTGCACCGTCGACCACGACACCGAGGCAATCAGTGAAGTTGGAGATGATCTACGTGCAATTCAGATCACTAGTAGTTTCAAGAAGGATGCAGGACGTAGCATACCATCGCTCCGCGTGCATTATGAAACGTTTCCCAAGTTGGATAAACGAACCTATGGTGCGACACGTCAACGAGGTTCTTCCCGTGTAGGAAACGATTGCTAATCCATACGCAAGTGATCCAATAGCTAAATTGTCAAATAATCAGGAAGAACTTGAGTTCCAAACAGGCGATTCATGGCTTACTGAGCCCGAAACCTGAAATTCGTTCTGAGTTGACAATAGACAGATCAATGCATGGAGAAATAGAACCTACCGATACGAATCGTAAGAAGGCACGCCTACTAGGGTCGTCAATTACGGTTGGCAAGTTGGGTAAAGTAGACTCACTAAGACGATCGTCATAGCCGTGTTTTCCCTGCTCACTTTAGGACATGCGTTTTAGTACTCACAAATAGGATATAGTAGTGCTTACAGAGCCATATCCGGCTTATGAAGAATCTTTGAAGGGATCGATCATGAGATGGCGTATAGCATGCGTGAATATATAAACACACCCTTGAACAAGGGCCACGATCACATTCTGGATAAGGAGACAAAGTAAGAAGGTCAGTCGTATGTGAACCGCGGACCCGCGGCCGACGAACCTCCACTATGACCGCAGTCTGCGTTTTGCGAAGACGGCGTGTTAATGGCGTCCGTTTTTTAATGTAATCGATACATACCGGTGGGCTCCTACAGCATGCAACTTCATCAATGGACTGTGTAAGGTCTTCTGAGGCTACTAGGACTCACCAAGCTACCTTCCCAATTACTTCCAAGTTGCCAAACCCAGTGATAGTGAAGTTGTAGGTGATATGAATGACGAACGCAGTATGTACCGCCTCTAGCAGACTGCAACCTCATGAGGGATGGTGAGAATGTATGTTGAATTTAGTTGTCTTACTCACGCTACTGTAGAGACTAACGCTTTCAGCCAAGTCGGATCTTTGTCGCAGTTTAACATATACATATAGGATTGCGCGGCCCCAATTCCATATATTCTATGGGGGAGAGCCGGTGTGAGATTTCGCTAGAGCATGCATTGTCAATGGACAGTTTACCTACATCAGTGCAAGGCAAGACACAATGACGTAGGACCCAAGAAGATTGTCAATAGAGATATCCTGCATCGACTCCGCCATGTTGACTTCGATACTGAGGGTCTGCGAGAGTATTCACACCACGACCCCACTTGATTACTTATATACTTCCGAACATTGAGCGTCATTTGCGATTCTATAGACGACCATCGATACCTCCGGAGCGATGACCACACGGTTCTTTCGCTAAACGCAGGGCCTCGTAGTAAGCCGTTTTCGGCAAAAAATGAGGATTTGCATTGGAGGCGATGAACCTCTAATAATGTTCCGTTAACAACGAACAGCTTGATACCTGTCATCGGGTCTCTGAGCCTATTGTTAGAAGGGTGACCCAACCCCGGGTTTGAGTTGGGAGGTTTCAGGACTTGGGGGGAAGGGAACAGGAAGATGAGAAGACATCGCAAGCGGAAATTCGTGGAATGATGATCTGTCAATGGTTGTCTGCGGAGTGAGAACAGCATTCGGAAAGCGGAGTAGGTACTGCATGGTGTGCACCAGCCGGAGTAGGCCGCTGCAACAAGCGATCTGAGTTTAACGTCATCGCAATGCAATACTCGCCTGGAAATCTGCGAATAACACCTAATACGCCGAGATCGAAATGGAGATGGTCATGTGTAGTAAATTCTTGAGATATTGTATTCATTTATATTCGTAGCACACACAGATCTATATCCTCTCATCGGATCTAACGCATCTAAAACTTGAACACCTGGAAACACAGCAACAAGTGTCAGCGCCACGAAGCCTTACGCAGCCAACATATGTTTCGAAAAGCAAAAAAAAACACTTACCTGATCCTCTGTATAGCCCAGCTCTTTCAAGACACCACTAAGTTCGCCTTGCTTCATCCCATCCTTATTCCCGGCAAGGGCGTTCACCTGGCCTGGAGGACCGCAAACGAAAACTTTGACTTTTTGACCGAGAGACGAGGGTGGGATGTGTTGCTTGACGAGATCTTTGTTGATGTAACCGGTGGGTCCTAGGAAGCAAAGCGAGCATTTAACTCTATGAAACAAATTATAGAACGGAAGGGGCGCCGCACCTTTCCATTCGCTATCCGGCTTGTCTACGATATAGATAACATTGAAAGTATCGGGGTACTTCTTCTTGAGTGAATCGAATTCCTCTTTCAAGAGGATGTCCTTGGGTGTCATGTTAGCGAAGACGAGGGTAAACTTGGTTTTGTTGGATTTATCAGAAAGAGCGTGGTTGAGGAGTTGGTACATGGGTGTACTAGAGATGATAGTAAGTAACAGAGTCAGTATAATCGAAGATGAAAGGCAAGTTAAGGACGGAACATACATTCCAGTTCCACCAGCAATCAGACCGACTTGTTCAAACTCGTTTGCTACACAGACCCTTTCTTAGTCAACGTATTCGGTACCAACGCTTTTACTAACCCTTGTATGGGAACTTCATAATGGGTCCCTTGATAGCTAGCGTTTCGCCGGGCTTCAAGTCATGAATATGTTTGCTCATCTTGCCCTGATCGTACCGCTTAATCAAGAATGTCAACTCTCCTTCCAGGTCTGACGGTGAAATAGGAGTGTAAGGTCGGATAATGGGTTTGCCTTTGGCATCGACCAAAGGTGCAGGTGCATCTGCAGAGGACTTGACAACGACGCAAGAGGTGATAGGGAGAAGGGAGGCTTCATTTGCTGGGAGTTCGAAAGTGTATCTGGAGCGGAAAATATGAATAGAGGTCATGGACTATAATTGCATGAATCGTACTTTGCGGTGTTGTGGTTGTAAGGCTCGACTTTTTTGAGTTTGAAGTTGACGAATCGGTCAGGATCCAGGGGACTCTTCTCCTGCACCTTCTTTACCGCTGCCGGTGCACCTTTCTCCAAGTACAAATACGCGGCCAAACCGACGACACCTACACCTCCGAGGTACAAAGGAATGTTGGAAGCCTTTTTGGTCTCTGGAGTGGTAGAGTATCGTCGTGCATTTGCAACCTGATGACAGGTGCAGGTGAAGCAAAGGAACCCAAGTTAGGACGTGAAACGGAAATGGAGAAAAGGGTCAGGAAATATACGTACGACAGCATGGGCACGGAATGAAGCTCTCAAGAAAGACATCTTGCGACCAATATTGAGCTGGTCTGTGTGAAAGGCTAACAGCTCGAACTTCTCTGCTACGCGATCGCGTTTATGACGACCTCGGGCGCTAGCACTCACGGGCGTCTGACGATCAGGACCTTGAGCATTTTCGGTTTCGTCCCCTTCCAAGAGTGCCTTGGCGAGATACAGAACGGAGGTCCTGACTGTCCATAGGCACAAGATATTATTTGCTTTTACCCATTCGCTGTAGCATTGCTCCGCGTTTGAGATGCAAATAAGTTTTGCTAAGGTTAGGGCGGATTAAGTAAGCAATGACGACAAGCGTTCTGGAACGCAGGAAAGCCCTGAGCGGTTGTGGCAGCTTGGATAACGCAGTGGCAGAAAGCTGCTCCACCTGCCCTTCCTCTCTACCATCTGTCTCTTTTCTCCTCTTCCCCTGCATAGAGCCCCACCTCCCGTTCTCTCCACTAGTATCAGCACCTCTTTTCAGGCAAATGTCCTTTGTCAAACTGAGCATCTTTGGGACCTCCTTTGAGGTCAGTCGTAACGTGTTTCAAAACGACTTACTTGCTCACATTCTCCTCCTATTCACACAGGTCACCACGAGATATGTTGACCTCCAACCTGTCGGAATGGGTATGTACACTGTTCATTTTATGTCGAGTTCGCTTGTCTGACTCTGCAACAGGTGCTTTCGGCCTCGTTTGGTTAGTTACACATCTTCAGCTCAAGAACGATCTTTTCTCATGCCCTGTATTCCAATAGTTCGGCGAAAGACCAGCTTACAGGCTCGTCCGTCGCGATCAAGAAGATCATGAAACCCTTCAGTACACCCGTCCTCTCAAAGCGCACCTACAGGGAGTTGAAGCTGCTAAAGCACATCCAGCATGAAAATGTGAGTTGGCGTTCTTTACTCCGTTATCAGGATTGCTGTGCGTATCTGGGTGCGCCTTTTTGAATGTCGGCAGTAAAGAGAACTCGTTGAACTCGTACAATCTCGCCGACCCTGGTGTAGTAGCATTCGATCATAGCAACGTAGTGATGAACCAAAGATATACAGCGTCACGATCAGGCTCGTGATATCCTTTTCTTGATGCTGACGCCCTTTCTCTCGCAGATCATTAGCCTGAGCGACGTATTCATTTCACCGCTAGAGGACATGTACGTGCACTTGCCTTCCCGAACACACCATCCCTCTAATGTTCCTTTAGCTATTTCGTCACAGAGCTTTTAGGTACCGATCTTCACCGTTTATTGACTTCACGGCCACTCGAGAAGCAATTCATCCAGTATTTCCTGTATCAGATACTCGTAAGTAGCACTCTTCTCATTCAAGAATGACGTGGCTGACATGGGAATTCAGCGGGGGCTAAAGTACGTTCACTCGGCGGGCGTCGTGCATCGTGACCTTGTAAGTCCACAACTAGCTTTCATTCTCTTTGCACTTTTCTTACAATCACATAAAGAAACCAAGCAACATCCTTATCAATGAAAATTGCGATCTCAAGATCTGCGATTTTGGCCTCGCGCGAATTCAAGACCCACAAATGACAGGCTATGTTTCAACACGGTACTACCGTGCACCCGAGATCATGCTCACATGGCAGAAATACGATGTCGCGGTTGACATCTGGAGTGCGGGATGTATCTTTGCGGAGATGCTAGAGGGGAAGCCATTGTTCCCCGGAAAGGACCATGTGCATCAATTCTCGATTATCACCGAGCTTCTGGGCACCCCGCCGGAAGACGTCATTCAGACAATTGCTAGTGAAAACGTAAGTATCTCCCCTCTGAGGATGTAGTGCGCTCCGATGTTCATGTCATTCGGTCAGACGCTCCGATTCGTGCAGAGTCTGCCAAAGCGGGAACGCGTGCCGTTCAACGAGAAGTTGACTTGTGGGGATCCAGTGGGTACGTGCTTTATGTCCATGTTTCCTCCTTTTTGTGCTAACGTGTTCTCTCGTAGCTATCGATCTATTGGAGAAGATGCTCGTGTTCGATCCGCGCAAACGGATAAACGCGACCGAGTCCCTTGCACACGAATACGTCGCGCCCTATCACGACCCAACAGACGAACCTGAAGCTGCAGAGAAATTCGATTGGAGTTTCAACGATGCGGACCTGCCAGTGGATACATGGAAAGTGATGATGTACAGCGAGATCCTCGGTATGTACTGTCCAAGTGCCATTCGGAAGAACATCGTCGAGAGCGTTTATGTTACAGACTTCCATCAAGTTGGCGACGCGCGGTTGAACTCAGGTGCAATCCCTGAAGGCGCGCTAGCCGGACCGGACGATACCTCCAACTTCAGCACCGGCGGTGTTGTACCTTCCGTTGCGGCATCTACTGCCATTCCAGCGACAGAATGAAGGTCCCCGGTACAGTCAATGCTATCGTGGTCATCGTCGCCCCCATTCCCGGTTCGGGCTTTACCTGACCCACCCTTTCGTCGTCGATTTTCTCGTGTCTCAGTATCGTCCCTGGTCATTTGTGGATACCGGTCCCCGTTAGACGATTATCTGTGACTTAGGTGTTGCATCGCCATATCCTAATCTTATCCCCATTGACGACTTCCTGCTTCATTCCCGTCCAATGACCCGTTCTTGAATTTCAACGTTCCCATCGTGTTAGTCTGCGCCAGGTTATATCGATATCGGACGATCTCTCTCTATCCCTTTCCGCCACCATTGTGACAAATACCATATTCAACCACCCTTCCGCTAATACCATTTCAGACAAGACCAGTTCGCGCTTGGGTAGAATGCTTAAAAACCTTTGATACACGCACGCACACACAATGCGTTCTCATTTTCATGCTCTTACGAGACTCGTCGTCGCTGTATCCTTTCTTCCTTTTCCTTCCCTTCTGGATCTCTTCTCCTGTTCATTTTGCGAAACAAAAGAAACAAAGAATGTGTATTTCTATTTGATTAGCATCTCCAAGACTTCCCGTCGACGTGTGTAGTTACCTAGCTATGGCTGCTGAGGCTTGTGTGGACGTGTTCTCCTGTCATTTTCGCTGTTGTCGATAGCAGTTTTGTATTCCCTCTTGTTCTTACATATCTGGTTATATTGCAGACCATTCCCAAATATATACGAATGGGTTAGATGTACATGGTTCCTCGTGGTTGAATGATAACGCTAAGTTACTACAATCTGACGCGTGGAAGTGCCACTCTATTCTCATAAGCGTGCAGTACACGCTTTCCGCTACCGGATCCTTCACTATCGGGTGTTTCATCTCTTTTGGATCTCTCATCATTGTTCTTACCTTTCGCAATTCGAAAATATGTCGAGGCCAAGGCGACCTACCGCCTTCGATATCTCGTTCCCGACTGAGGACGTCGTTCCGGGGACGACCTCTCTAAATGATCGGGCGAGAGAGGCTGCTCGATTGGACTATGACGCTTCCCGCCGTAGACCTCTACCTCAACCACGGCCTAATGCCTCGGGCTCTGGTTCAGGATCGGCTAGACTCTCTTCGTCGAGCACTACTACTGTTTCTGGTGCGAGGACCAGTTTGGGTCCGGATGGAGTACAATTGAAGAGAAAGTCCGAGGGGGATGCCGGTATGCAAGTGAGTATTTCTTTCATCGGGGTTGATTAACTTGGTGTTGATTGATTCTGGGATAGAACGAGAAACGACCTAGGGTCGTTCAACCAAGTATGTAATGTGAATATGTGTACCGGGTGCTCGTATCCTGACATTATTCATTGATAGAAGCGCGATACTTGGAACGAGACGATGAAGATGAGGAGCGTGCAGATCTAATTATCATAGGGGAGGACACAGAAGCGGTACCTGAGGAATCGAACAACAAGCCTATCCGCCTGCTGTCCGATTTTGTCATTTACGACCCTAAGCATGGCAATGAGCTTATCTCTCTGTTGGACCTCGAGAACGGAGACGTCGATAGGGAATTTCAGGCTGCCGGACTTGTCGCACCTGTCTTCGTGAACGAGGAAGATGCCGGTCAGGAAGACGATGAAGATGTTCCAGTACAGCGACTTCGCACCAGTGCGATCTTCCGATTTAGTCTTGATTATACACAGTTCGACGAGTGAGTACATGGTACTCATATTGTTTCTGCTATTGTTGTTAATTCTAGTCTATGATAGACCTGTTTACATCGAAACACAATATGCATGGTATATTCTAAAGAACCCAGGCCGGGAATACAAATCTGTCTGGACGGATTTCTACCGCCCTCGTCGCATCGCACAGATCGTCGTTTCTTCGGCATGTGAAAACCCTGACTGGGACTACCATAAGTTCTGCGAGAAGTCCCTTGGCGCATATGACGAACTCCTTGGGGATGTACCTCAGAAGAAAGACGTCACTGCACTCATCGAAAGCGAGGACTTTTCGTTGCGCGGGGTGATTGACTCCCTTGACCCAGAACGACCTGAGATTTATCGGGTCCCTATGATACGCAGTCTGTTTAGGAACGTGGACACGCCCCCTTCGTCCCCTTCCAGGCCTATTCAACGTCGACCCAATACATCTCGAGCACCTCCACCGCGACACCCTCTTCGTGCCATTCGTGGTGTCGGGAATATCGATATCGCTGTCCTCCGACCTGAAAATCAAGAACGTACACATGTCACTCCTCTTATTGACGAACTCGCCTCTCACCCAGTACGATTCCGAGAACGTCTTCAAGTGATCGGCCCGGCGCCAAAACCGATTCCGGCGCATAGGAAACTGGAGCTGGAGAAGCAATTGCATAACCGGGTTATCCAGCTGTGGAAAGAGGACAAGGTTGATAAGAAGATCCATTTCCCACCAAATGCGAGGTTGACAGATGAGTATTGGAGAAGAATTACCGTGAATGGGGAGGTATATGCGGTATGTCTATTCATCTGAATAGTGCTGTGGTCGCTTTTCTTTGTTTGTGAGCGTGATCATTGACGCTGTTTACACTGCAGATTGGTGATTGTATCTTCGTACGCGCTGGTGTCGTTCTGAATCGTCCAGCGCCTGAGTGGCCTTCCGACATAAGCCAGATCCACAAGACACATACTGTAGCTGATTTCTTTTGGTCCGCACTTGTTCTCATTCTTTCTTGTTTGTCGTATACTCACCTGATATCATGGTCAACTAGGCTTGCAAAGATTATCTCTATCAACAAATGGGACAAACAAATCCATGTTCAGTACTTTGAGCACTCTTCGAAGACACTGTTGCAGGAAATCTCTGATCCTCAAGAACTCTTTCTTACCAACACCTGCGCCAATCTGGAGATTCCCAATATCCTTGGAAAGGCTGTTGTTCATACAAATTACATCAAGTCTAGATCCTCTCAGGAGATCCACAGATTACATTTCTTCTGCAAGTATGTGTCTCTTCTATTCATTGCACAAACTCAACAATTTCTGATGGATGTAATAGCCTAGTCTATAATGATCAGGATGGCTCCTTTACCTCTCTATCAAGCTTTACCACTGTGGATCTCTCAAGCATGGATCCTCCAGACAACTGCCCTAACTGTGCCCTTCACCAGCAGCATCTTTCTGAGAGACATCCTGAAGTCATTTCTGATGGCCTTACCTTCCAAGGAAATCACTACCACCTTCATGATTATATTCTCATCAAGTCAGAACCCACTCCATGTGTTGAAGGTGGTCATTTGCCAGATGTACAGTGTGACACTTGCAGGATGAAAGCTACTCCAGCTGTAGTGGGTCTGATCACTGATATCAAGTGGGCTAAGTCTACAAGAAGGCTGAATGATCATTTTGTCACTGTTCGTGTTCTGGGAAGGATAGCTGATATCACTGGTGTCATGGGGTGTCCAAAGGATATTATCAGAGATGAGGTGAGACTTTTGAATATTGCATGCTATCTGTCATTTGAGGTTAAAGCTAATATTTGAAGTTCAGCAGCATCTCTTCTTTACAGATTTAGAGATGGATGTTCCTATGGACTCCATTGTCAAGCAGTGCAGAGTTCTTCATGTCAACTCCTACTCCAAGTCAGCCCTGACTGCATTTCTTGGTCTTTCACCTTATCACTTCTATGTTCAGTACTCCTTTCCTCATCTGAATATTCAGAAATGGAGGGATGGAAGAAAACTGGAAGTTGATGAAGTGTTGATATGTCCTATCTGTTATGCCCAAGATCAGAAGTGGGAGAGAGATATGCAGGAGTTTATGGCTGCACAAAGGAGAAGACCATTGAGAGCTTTGGATATCTTTGCTGGAGTTGGTGCTTTCTCTTTTGCTATGGAGGCTATTGCTGGAGTCAAAACTACTCATGCTGTGGAGATCTCACCTTCAGCTGCAAAAACTCTTCAGTTTGTGCCATGACTGCATCTTATATCTATTTGTTGACTAATTCCATGCTTTTTAGAAAGAATTCTCCTGACACTGTTGTGTATAATCAATGTGCCAACAAGGTTTTGCAATATGCCTACAAGAGTTTCAAGAAGCAAGAGGTAGAACCTCCTAGGACAAAAGGTGATGAAAAACCTCTACCTGCACCTCCAAAGCCTGGAGATATTGACTGCATCATTGCTGGCTTTCCTTGGTATGTAGTCTACAGTTTTACATGCTTATTCATTCTGACTATGCTCTGACTAGTCAACCTCATTCTGCTCTCAACATGTATCAGAAAGCCAATGACAAAAAGAGTCATCTCATTCTCAACTTGCTCTCATGGGTTGACTTCATGAAGCCCAAGTATTGTTACTTTGAGAATGTCAGGGGCTTTCTCAAGTACAAACTCAATGCTGTACAAGAAACAAGATACAAGGTAGCTGGAGGAATTGAGCTTGGTGGTCTCAAATTTGTTGTTAGAGCTATGCTAGCCATGGGGTAAGCAGACTCTTATTTTATTTAGCTCTTTCTAATTTACTAAATTATTGTAGATATCAAATCAGAATTGCCCTTCTTCAAGCAGCTCATTATAGCACTCCACAATCTAGAGTTAGATTCTTCCTGGTGGCTGCTCAGAATCATCTTCAGCTGCCTGCATTTCCAACTCCTACTCATGAGTTTCCTCTTCATGATGCCTTGGAGATCAAGCCTCCAGACATTTTACCTCTTAGACCAATGATCACAGTGGATGGAAGTGCACCCTACAAGTATGTAACAGTGCAGGATGCAATTGAGGATCTTCCTATATTTGACTGGTAAGCCTTTCTAAACTATCTGCTTTATCTATTCCATTGCTGATTTAGATTATAGGAAGCATGCAGAAGTGGATGGACCTTGGAGAGTAATTCAACATCCAGAGACAGGGCTAGAGCTCACTGTTCCTGCTCATGATTGTAATCCTGAAAGATCCAAGTGTGGCATTTCAGGAAAGGATTTTAGATACACCTTCAAAAGGCCTCAAACTTCTTTTCAGGAGAAATGCAGGGCTCAAGCAACTGATGATATTCAGCATTTTACTAGAGTCTTAAAAAGTGAGGTTGTTAGAAGGTAGGCTTTATCTTCAATTCCTCCCTTACATTATACTAATTATAAATCCAAATAGAGTTGTGAAGATTCCTCTCCAAGCCAAGGCAGATTATAGAAGTAAGCCAATAATTAAAGTTATATTTACTTTCTTACTCTTTTTTTAGAACTTCCTCAGAGTGATTGGGAATGGCAATTTGCCAACCCTTCCTCTGCTGTTGCCAGAGATGGTTTTAGACCTGGTAAGTTCTCCAGATGTATGTGCATGTCTAAGTGAATATTCAATGTACCAATATTACATATAGGTCTCTATGGGAGGCTAGACAAGAATGCATGGTTTCATACCACAGTAACCAATGTTGAGCCCACAGCTAAGCAGAGCTGGGTGTTACATCCATGGGTATGTTCATGCCTGTTTTCTTCTTATGGCAGTATTCTGATAGCACTGAAGTGCAAGAGGGTAGTGACTGTCAGAGAGCTTGCAAGGTCACAGGGTTTTCCAGACAGTTTTGTATTTCATTCAGAGAACAATGACATCAAGACAGTAAGTCTTGCTCTTCAGTGACATCCCACTTATACTCATGTCACTTAACAAGATGCATCGACAAATAGGAAATGCAGTGCCCTGGCCAGTTGCAGAAGCCTTAGGCCGGGAACTAAGAGATGCTATGTTCAAGGATTGGCTGGAGAGTAGAGACAACGCAATAGTCATTGAATAAGGTAATGCAAACTGGTTTCTGGGTCAACAAAGTGAATATCCAAAGGGGTCATAAATGTGGGGTAACGGTGAAGACAGGTATCGTTTGAGACATCAAGGTATCATAACACAGAGAAACTGAAAGGCAAAGATAAGACGACGTGAGCAGCATTGTATAACATCAACGATGTCGTAACAAGATTCCGCAAGTACTCACGGTGACGAAGGCTATTGTAAACAATCGGAACAAGAATGGCGATAGATGATAAGTATGTGGACACACGTCATCGCCGACTGCCTTCAGCGTCAACTGGAACACCAGGGGTAAACGACGCTGATAGGGACCTCGTATCTTCGAAGTGCACTACTGAAGATGTCCGGCCTATACCATCTGAAACCGCACTTCTAAGTGAAGGGGCCGTAGTACGCATGGATGCAGAAGGATGAGGCTGTCTTGAAGACTCTGTTGTCGGACCGTCTAGAGGGTTGCTTGGTAACGATTGGGGGCTCTCCTGCATTGGAGGCCCCACCACCTCAACTTCCACGGTGTTTCCCTTCTCGACGTCAATAGACGCAGGATGCTTTGGATCTTTCTCCGACGCGACGTCACTCATGCTACGGAAGTGACTTTGTCGGGGAGTAGACCACAGGCCTTGCAACCATCGAGTCGGACGAATAGAACTGCCACTTTCTCGAGAACCGATGCTGCGGAGCGCAATCCCATTAGAAATACCCTCTTCAGAAGCTCTGCTTCGCGTGGCGCTTCTGGCGGACAGTTCTCGTGCCCTTCGGCGAGCGCGGATAATAGTGCCTATTGCGCCTGCGACGCCACGAAGAGAATCAAGACCTGGTTCTTCCGTCCTCTCGACAATATAGCGAGTCTCAGCAAGTTCGTCGATCGCCTCCTCTTCCCCTTCCTCTTCTCCTTCTTCTTCAGCGCTACCCGTGTGATCCATCTCCGATACGGCTATGCTTGGATTGGCTCGTAGAGTACTACGATGAGACGCACTTCCTGATCGCACGGCAGAGACGGAGGATGTCCTTGCGGTAGACTGATGAGAGCGACGTGAACGAAGCGTTGCAGTGCGGTGGAGCTCCAAAGACCGCCGTGCAAGGGGATCAACCTCCTGCTTCGCAACCTCCAAAAGCATGGTGGTATGTTCATCGACCTGCCGGAAGACACAGGTACTCAGCAATGTGGAAATATAATATAACGTTAGACGAACATTTGTGAGTTTCCTTGGATCGACTTTAGACATTTGCAAGATAAAGATTCCAGTGCAAATGACGGCGAAGGCAAGCACGATAGTGACGATTTGGGATGCGCTGGCTTTGAGGCCTTGATATAAGATCTAAGCAAGGACGCGAACATGTTCAAGGTGTCTAAAGAACTAAACAGATAATTGTAACGTACCACGGAAGTAACGAGGGTGCAGAAAGTAACTGCATTGGAGCTAAGCAGAAGTAAAGAGCCAGATAGTGGTGATTGCACATACAAGTCACGTAATATGTCGGCGTCACTGAAGAACAAAGTTATCAACCAACTTGAGTCCGGCAAAAGCACATAGAAGTCATACCCATTGCTGTTAGCTTGGTTAGCACAAACGGCGTCCCTGGACAAAGAGCTACTCACCAGTGTTAAACATTGCAAGAGCAATATTCAAGTAATATATTTCCGTTACTGCAGGAACATTTAAAAGTGAAGGGACAAAGAGAGAGATGGACATACATAAAGTTACAATAACAAAAAAGAGTAGGAAGTAAATGAACCAGTTTTTGAACTGCAGCCTGTGAGCGTTAAATTCAGTGCAACGAATAAGCATCTCGGCTCACCTGGTTTTGTCCGCGGATGCTAGTAAGTATACATGCTCCCAGACCCTGCGTACAACTGACGCTTAGTCCTCCAATGAGACTACACACACCCAGGTCTTGAAGCAGACGTCAGTTCCGGCAACACATGGCAACGATGCCGCCACTTACAGGGTAGCATACTCTTCTTTCCCCATTTCGGAGCAGCATGCAAAGCCAGGAACACCGCTATTAGAATCACTACGCCGCCGTACGTCAAGAACCACGGTGTCACGAACAATTTGCGGAACTCGATGATTGTGTTTACACTTTGCTCCTGTGGACCGTTCAGAGCTAATATGGCTGCGCCTAGTAGACATTGAATGGAAGATATCCAACCAAATAGGGATAACTTCTCCTTGAGGAAGAAATGCGACAGCAAGGCGGAGATCACGACTGAGAGAGCGCCCATGGGGGTCTGTTCATGATAGTCCTAGTAGGTAAAGGAATCGTATAAGGACCAAATATATAACTCACCACTATGATGGCCTCCACGAATGCGTATGCAGCAAAGTTGCATAGTTCGCCCAGAATCATTATGGTCATGCCTGTCCACCACATGGGCTAGAAAGAGATTCACCCTCAGTCTATCGACTGGTTGTGAGAAACGCATAGACACGCACCGACTTCAGATACGCAACACCCTCTCCCGCAGTATGTCCCTTCTGCGAACTCAACAAGCCCTTCTTCTTGAACACGAATGAGGCACCTATGAGGACTCCGGAGCCTATTGCGAGAACGATACCGATCCTGGTATGGAACCATTGAAGTTGACTAGTAGAGAAGTGAGATAACGTGTACTCACGGACGGTACTGTGGAGGTTGCGAGGTTTCCGACATCGTGATCAGTCTATCCACCGCAAAGCCTAAGCCGCCCTGCACGCCCTCAGCGATACCTGGATCTGCAGTGCTAGTCTGGGTATCAGCGGCGAGGGATGAGACTGTGAACGAAGAAGCAAATGATGGCTGTCGTCGAAGAAGGGTCACTCTGAATTTGGAGTTGATATAGCATCCGATCACAAACTCGACCATGCGTAACCACTTCCAGGCAATTCAAGAGTCAATATATAGTACGTTGAACTGCCTCTATGTGATGGAGTCCACAGAACTGGCATTCCCAGATTTGAGCGATAGCATAGTGAGCTACAAAGCATATGTACAGGTGGGGAGGAATGTCGAACGTTTGAACATTGAACATTTACCAGAATGCTGCATGACCGGAAATGGAGGTGTTTATGTGCGCTTATATCCGTCAACTACTTAACTTACTACGACGACCACTTTCGCTGTCATTTTCTCAATATCTCCTCTAAGGTCTTCGGCTGTGATTTGGTCACTTTGTGTTAAGCATCGAGCTGTGCTGATGCTCTGAAACTTTCTTCTGGACGTCAAGAAGACACTCAGATCGACATCCTCACTAGTGTCTTGGTCTCTTCCTATAAGTTCTGTAACTCGCATCTAATATGCAATCCCTTCGTACCCGAAAACCATCTGAATCCCGGCCTAAGGGCCAGGGAAGAAAGCTAGCCAAGCAGGACCCTAATCTCAATCTCAACAGGAAAAATACGCGAGTCGATGACAAGATCAAGAAGCGCATGTCTATGCGTTATGCCGACATATCCTCTCCTACTGATGCATCTGTACCTGCTGTCCCATCCTTACCCATTGGTGTGCGTCCAGGTGCTTACAGGGGACAAGATGATCCTGTCAAGGAGAGAGAACAGCCGAAGGAGGACCCTAAGGAGACCGACTTGAGGATGCTGGACAAGGATGACTTTGACCCAGATGCTTGTACGCTTCCGCTGGTCCTTGGCTCTCGTATTTGTGCTAAGGAATGATGAAACAGTCCTGAAGGCCAAACTTGCGAACTCGACTGAAGTAGAACTCAAATCGCTACAGTCATCTCTACAAAACCTCAAGGACGGTGTCGCTCTCGACCTGCAGCGGAATGTCTTCAAAAAGTAGGTATGTCCTTCTCATCGCTAAGTACATATACTCATCGTTTCTAGCTATGCTGAATTTGTCCTGGTATCGAAGGAAGTGAGTAACCTTGAGAACGAGATGCTCGAATTCAAAGATTCCCTTGCCGAATGGAAAGGCATGCCTTCTCTCCTGCATATCGACGACTCTGCATCGGTTGCAGGTGTGTTTACCCTGTGTTTATTGTTTATATCCACAGCTCACCCCATATATAGAACGGCGCAGGAACGTAAGATCATCCATCGCCGATCTTCGCGTTCTTTATGCCGGCCAGATGCAAACGCTGCATAGTCAAATCGAAGGTTCCAACAAGTTCGTACCAACGACACCAGGGCGACATGTTATTACCGAAATGGATGGAATCTACGCGTTGAACTCAGCTACATATAAAGTCGATCATTCTGTCCGGTTTGTCCTGTTGGACGACGCAGCCCTGGTTGCGAAAAAACGGAGGAGACGGAATAATGCTGAGAGTGAGAAATTGATAGCTGAACGCTGCTGGCCATTAAGTGAGATGCTAGTGTTGGATACAAAGGACACTGCATGTAGGTGCAATCGTGGTTCAGCCTCCCTTGTAATGTTGATTGTGTCACTTCCTTAGCTATGATAAATGTGTTCAAGATTCGACATAACAAGGAGACGCATGTTTATCGCACAGAGACTGCCGCCGATAAGAAAAGTCTCCTTTCTCAATTCCGACAGATCGCGGAAGAGCTTTCTACTAAGCGACAGAAAGAGCGAGAAGGCGAGCACCAACGAAGGAAGAGTTTATGGGTGGGCGACGTATGTTTTGTTATTGTATCGAGCCCTGCTTGAGTCAACTAACGTCTTTTTCCAGCGACACTCACTGGTGTTAGGCAATGACGTGCCGCCTATGCCGGACTTCCTAGCTCATTTGGCCGATAAAGCTGATATGGGTTCAAGTGCGAAGGAGAAGGCTGAACGTGATGCACGATGGGTTGGTGACTTTACAGACGAACTTACAGTTGCTATTGCATTGCGTCAGTGGGATCAAGCAGTAAAGCTTGTCGAAGAAGGTATGTATTTTGCACAGTTCCTTTCACATCCATGTTCATTGGCCTATCAGGCGAAGGGAAACTGTCCATCATACCTTCCCTTTCAGTCAAGCTCACACCACTCAAGTCCACTCTCACCGCTGCTCTCCTGCAATCCCTTTCATCTGCAGCCAACCGCAAATCGATTGTCGTCCACCTTATCACTCTCCTTCTTCGCCTGAACGCTGGAGCAGCAGCAAGAAGTACCTTCCTCTCAGCGCGAACAGAAGTCATGCGCAAATGTATCCGGATGATCACCTTCGAAGGATCTATTGGAACGTACATTGCTGATTTGGCTATTGTGGTGTTCACCGGAATCAAGCATACAGCGGACTGGTTCCTTGCCAGTTTCAAGGAGAACGAAGTCGCTAGCTGTAAGTAGTCAACCTCCAAGTGGAAGAGAGAGCTGTGTTAATATGCAATTGGTAGCATTCATTGAATGGGCGAAGCAACAGATCGAAATCTTCGCTGAGATGTTTCGGAAGCAAGTCTTTGGTCCCGACGTTGATGCTCGTACAGTAGACGAAGCCATCAAGGTCACCCACGCACAGAGCAAGAAGGTATCGTTGTTGCCGTTGTCACATCAGATCCAGTTGAATTTGACTCAATTTTTCGCAGCTGTTGGAAGAGTTTGGTCTCGACTTCCGATTCTTACTCGAAGACCTACTGGTTGAGAAACCGTCTGAGGCCTCTCGACCACCAGCATTCCGCCTTCGCTCCCAAGTTCAACCATCTCCTATCCGTACTCCAGCGTCTACACCCATTCGTTCCCGTTCGCCCGCACCTAACATTGCTGTACCGATTCCAACACGAGCTCGCTCTCCGCCACCATCTGTACCACCACTTCCTACTTCCTTGATGTCACCCACGAGTACAACTGGAGGACAACTCTCACCTGCCTCGACTTCTCCTGCACCGAGTTCACCACGAGTCCGGTCTCCCATACCTCGTGTACCTTCCGCTACTTCGACCCGACCCGGCACACCGTCTTCTGAGAGTATCAAAGGGTCGTCGAGAACGATCAGAGGAAGTCCTGCACCGCCGCCCCCTCGGTCAAGAGACAGACCTGGGAGCGCTGCAGGGAATCGACCCCCTCCTGTTGCTATACCCCGAAGAGATGGGATGTTTTGATCTGATCATTTTGTGTAGACCGCTATCGTTATAAGTATCCATTGTTATCGCATTGCTGTTCTCTTGACTAAGAAGCGGAGTCGGCTACTAGAATCAATTAGGTGAAGGTCTGTCTCTCCATTTGACTCATGTTTATTCGTTGCAGTGCAACTTTCACAATGTGCGTTATGAACACATGTTCCTGCACCGCTATCTTGCTTAGTTGCTATCTAATTCGATCCCTTCAGCTCAGTCTGAAGACAAATACGGTCGCTTCATGCCTTTAAGGTTCGAATCCTAGGGTGCCTGACTCGGAGTGATTTCAGTCGGGCTGTGCGAGTTCATTCACTCTTGCAGGGTCCTCTTACGTTGCAAAGATTGAGAAGGTAAGAAGGTAAGCATACTTGGCTACACGGTAAACAACTTTATTGGCCTCTTCAACCTATTGTCAAGGCGGGAGGTGTTATCAGGGCCGTTTACCCGGTCCATAGCTAAGTACGTGTTGTTTGGGGTGTTTGGGGCATGCAATCAGCGTTTGCTCGAGCAGAGAGCGTCATTTTATTTTATTTTCACAAGCTTTGACAGTTCCGCTGATCATCCATAAGTACATTGGCTGTGCGTGGATTGTACTTGCACTCGAAAGGTACTTATATGTCGCCGAGCTTCCTTGCGGATACGATACGCAACCTCTATATGTCAGAACTCAACACCTCCATTGGCGAGCTTCTCGGATCTTATGTCATATCGTCATGTATAACATTCATGTGAGTGCATAACTTGTTTTCTTCTTTGAAGGTCGTGACGCTGTCTCTTATCTCTAGAGTCTATGGAATCGGAGTGACGCAGTCATACGTCTATTTCCTTAACTGTGGTAAGGATCCGAAATGGTTAAAGCTCTTGGTGGGTGGCGTTACGTGAGTACCGTAACACTGCGAGGCGTCATAATTTGCGGGTCCTGACGGTGAAGAAGCCTTCTGGAAACAGTGCATACTGTGATGGTCATCCATATTTTGTATCGTTTCACAGTTACTGGGTTCGGCAACCTCGAAGTCGTTGGCTCGATATCATGGTAAGAATGTACGTTTTTACCAAGGAGAGGTTCTCACTCTATGTGTACACCAGGAGCCCACCCGTATGTCGTTCTTGTACCTCTTTGCTTTCTCTTCATTCGTTATCTGGGCATAGACAGCCGTTATCGTGGAGGTTTGATGAGCTCTTCGGACAATGCTGAATACGATACTGACATGTATCTTGTTATAGAACTTGATAATTGTCCTTGTCGAAGGGTAGGAGCTTTACGTTCTCAAAGTGCTCCCGCTAAATGTTATGTTGTTCACAGATTCTTTATCTATCGTTTATGGATATGTACGTACCTCTCAAGGCCGTGCTGATATGAGCCATCATTAAACAGACTATATGTAGTGAGCAAGAGAAGCATGTCCTTGGTGGTAACCATAGTGAGTACATTGAAGAATTGTCATCGCACGAATCTTATTTTTTTTGTAGTCTTCTTTGCATATAGTTCGCTGTGGTATGTGGGATATGCTTTGCCTCTCGCTCATTTCTCACGAGAGATCCATCAGCATTTGGAATCAGTATGTCCAATTACATGACTACCGATACCCTCTTCACGCTGATTTTTGGTTGCAACAGCTGTTGGTTCTCTTGCGTATGGACCGCCACATATTGGCTTCTGTTGGAATTGAAACCTAAATTTCACCATACAGCTTCACTCACAGCGATTGGGTATCATATCGTTCTACAACAAGCACAGTTGTATGTTCAAAAAGAAGCCTTGTGTCTTCTTTCGTTGTTTCGTTGTTTCTCATTGCTTCCTTTCAAAAGGTCATTGTGAATGTTACCGACTGCCTCGCTTTGCTAGAAGATGGGGTGATCGCCGGCTTTCTGATCCATTACCTCCGAAGTTCTCGCAAAGGCTTCAACCCCAGGTTAGTTCTCTTGTCCTAAAACCTGTACAAGCTTACTCACAGGTTCACCATAGGACCGATAGAGTAATTCTATGGCTCATGTCATATATCATCAATACTGGATTGATTACCATGTGAGTATTCGACTGTTTCCTGAGCTATGGTGTTGGTTTTAGGGTCTCACGCATTTTGCTATGTCAGGATTGTTTCCCTTTGCGTCATGGTTACGGTGAGCTGATAACTGAGTATAAGAACAATATTCTGATTGAAATATTCTTAGTTTATCGCGGTTGAAGAGAATTTCATCTTCCTTGGCCTTAACCTGATTGTTTGCAAACGTGAGGACTTTCTTCAATGTGTCCCATCTGTGCCTCATGCTATTATAGTTTATGCGAACTCGCTGTTTGGAACGTGAGTAGCTCTTTCCGCGGGGTGCTCACCAAGCTAATGCATGGCTAGTCTTAATGCAAGACAGATGTTACACGCCAGAGTCATTAAAAGTCTAGATCCTGAATCCGATATCAGCCGGCTATCCGAGATAGTAGCATCATCTCAAAGGATCAGGACGGCAAGTGTAAAGCCAATTCGAATCCAACGTTCGCGGATTATAGATGTGGGCTTTGGTTTATTGTCTAGCGGTAATAGTCGACTGACTTTGGTTTCGCGACAGCAGTCCGAGTCTTCTCTTGAGTTACAAACTGGCAAGGAACCGGTTCCGATCATTTAGACCGTCACGATCTTTTTGTATGAAGATGAATTTCCGGACGTCCTTTCGAGGTTATTTCTACGAACCGCGAGGTATGCTCGACTTTGTATAAATTCACTTTCTCTTGGCCTTCACTGCGGCGCTTGCTGAGCTCGTGACGAAGATAGTATCGGCAATGCAAGAGAAGACTCTATCAGGCAGATAGAATATTATTGTTCACATGTAGAAATTCTTAGATCAATGTCTGCTACTTACGATTGTCTCAATGCCGGATGTTCAGCATACAAATCTCAGAAGCTAACTTAAGAATTTGGTAACTGTATGCGGTTCGATCGATCAAGACATGGTTGAAGCTCTCAGCAAAGTCACGTAGTTCCCATCGCGTTATTCTTGAGGTGCATCCTCCACGTTCAACGGACATCCGCTCTGGAGACGAATTAGACCTGACTATGAGCCTATCCGCCCTGCCTCGCCAAGACCTCTTAGAAAAGGCCAGCGATGTAATCATATACGATTCGACTGGCAAAGCTGTGAAGTTCGGTGATCTCTTCAAGGAACGAGAGACAATCGTAGTTTTCATACGTTGAGTACCTGTCGGGCCGTTTGGACCTGTCTGGCTCACTTGATCTCTCTGCTCTTATTTTTTTGTGTTGCTTTAGGCCATTTCTTCTGCGGAGTAAGCTATTATGATTACTCGCTATTCCCAACTAAGCTGACTACAATATGGGCCTAGACATGTCAGGTAGGCTCAAAATATCTCAGTAGATAAACGCAAGTCTTCACCCTGGCATGTCAGCTATATGTATCCCAACTGGCGACCGTCAAGCCAGAATCGCTGGAACAGGCTGGAAAGGACCTTGTCATCATCGGTTGCGGTGACTTCCAACCAATCAAAGCATATTGCGGTGAGTGAAACCCATATTGTGCCGACTCACTTCCATCCAATCAGCACCCTTCAGAAACAACAGGATACAAGGGGAAGATATATGCCGATCCCTCACGCGAACTGCACCGCCTTTTCGAGCTCACTGAGAGTCTCGAACGGACGCCTGAAGGCCAGCAGAAGAGGGCTTACGTCGCGAATAGATCGTACCTCGGAGGGGCATTCAGCAGTATCTTGGTTCGTCTTTTGTCCAAACAGCCAAAAAGGAATTTGCGCGAACTGATGTACTATTTATAGCAAGGTCCTCTGAAGCATCTGCAGCATATCGGAAAGCAGGGAAATATATCCCAACTAGGCGGCGAGTTCATTTTAGGCCCCGGTACGTCTCACCCACGTCTTCTTTTCTTTTCTTTTCTTTTTTTTTGAGATAATCGCTTGAAGGTAACCAATGCTCTTATGCATCTCGTATGCAACATACCGAAGACCGTGAGTTCATATGCTTAGTGCAAACTCAGCCCTTGACATGCATTTGACGCTTTACGATTCAACAGATGTAGACGTTGCTGATCTGATGCGAGAGGCTGGCGTGCAGTATCCCTGATTTTTTCAAAGTTTAAAGGCTCGACGTGTAGTAGTTATACCCATGCATATCATGTTCTCCTGCCATTGGCAACATTGACTCTCAGTGTTCCGTATCCTCGGGAGAACATAGTATGAGATGCCAATTCCGTGAGATGAGGGTACTTATGCTACGATCTACACATACATAATATACACTCCGATGTCCAAAGTTCCAGAGGGTCGAACGATAAGGTAACAAAGCAGGACGAGTCAAACAAGAAACGAAAGTGAGAAACCAAGAAACTAGAAAGCATATATGTAGAATGCTAGAGAGAGGCGTGAAGTGGACAGCAATGCTAGATAGGACAAACCAAGAGACATGAAGATAGATGATAGAGGATGGAGGATACGCAGCGGTGAAATGTACAGACTATAAGATGAAGCAACAAGAGAGCGGGTGACACGGCGGAAAATCGAAAAGAGATAATGGTGGGGTATCTTGTTATGAATCTCGTGAGAATCGTTCTACAGCAGTTTGAAGATCTGAAGTCGACTAAGCACCACACCGAAATGAAGAGATACTGTAAAACAACATACCTTGTAATTTGAGGGGTTTCGCAAGGAAGTAATCCATGCCGGATACTCTACATTTGTCTTCGTTATCGCTACTGACGTTCGCAGTGAGAGCGATGATAGGCAATCTGCCAGAGATTGTCCCACTGTTTTCTAGTTCTCGAATCCTGGCAGTAGAGGCGAATCCATCTAATATGGGCATCTGGATAAGACAGAGAAATAAGCGCGTATTCCTGTCTCTTTGGGACCAAACGTACCTGGCAATCCATCAGGCAGCACGTGAACGAACTGGTTTTGACCTTTTCTATGGCATCCTGGCCATCATTGGCTGTGACGACCTCATAGCCAAGTTTCTTGAGGAATTGACGTCCTATATGTTGACTGACCTACTCAGCAAGACATGAATGATCGCACAAATATTCGTGCAATAATGAATTGTACCAGATTATCTTCCACTAGGAGAACTCGACCTTTTCCTGATGGCTCACCGGTTGCATGCGGAATGTTCGGCGAAAGAGGAGAAAGTGGCACCGGGAAATGGTCCACCTCGATCCCGTTCTCTTTCTCCTGCGCCATCGAAGTGGATTTGTGGTCATTAGGCAGCGCGAACCGAACTTTTGCAGACATCGGCTTGATGTGTTGCCCTTGGTGAGGTGTTGGATCATCCAACACATCTAACAATCCGTGTATGACAATCGGACGTTTGACGAGAACAACGCCATAAGCAGATGACAGTGAAGGCTCCAAAGTCTTCAATTCCATCGCGTCAGAGTGCACTAGAAATAAGGGCGAATTCGATTGCCAATCCGTGGCAGTCATGAAATCGCGAAGGCCCTTCGACGAATGTACAGTTTCAACGTCGGTCCAGATCAGATCCGTGTCCTTGACAAGATCTGACAAGGATGATTGGCTGTCTCCCAGAGTAGCGGAGAGACCGAACTGATTGAACAACTCGAGGTACAGCTTCGCAGTCTTTGCATGACGGTATATCACCTTGATCTTCTTTCTCGGCCGCGATCGTTTGATATTGGCTGGAGGAGTCTGGTTAGGTACCGATATAGGTAATTTGATGGTGAAGGTTGTCCCTTCGCCCTCTGCTGACTCGACATCGATGGTACCATTCATTCGCTGAAGAAGATGCTTGACAATGCTTAGGCCGAGTCCAGTGCCTTGTCTAGGTCTGGTAAGAGAAGTATCTGCTTGACGGAAAGGCTGGAACAGGGCACTACGGAAGGATTTGGGTATTCCGCAGCCGGTATCACTGACTTTGATGACGACCTGATCACTGGCACCCATCGATACCTGAACGCAGATGAACCCAGAATCGCAGAACTTCTGAGCATTTGAGAGAAGCTAAATACGGAGCTTTCGCATGAGTTCTGCGTCTACGCTTTTAGATGAATAAACGATACAACTCACATTCATTAGAATCTGGAGGATAACACATCAGGATCTTGAAACATATTGGAGAAGATGAACACTGACCCGAAATGTATAGGTCTCGTCCAGATACACTGAAGGAGGTACGTCATCCGTCACGGATACAATGACATCGACGCCAGGAACCCCAGGTTGCATGCCTTTGGTCTCCGTGATTCGCGCCAGGTTCTCGACCATTGTCCTCAAGTCAACAAGAACAGGACGCGCAGAAAGTTCCACATTGTTCCTGTCCAGCTTTGGATTGGCCAGTCAGTCAGCGACCCTTAGTTGGGATTAAAAATATGAAAGACATACTTTGCTGAAATCTGCAAGATGGTTAGTGAGATTATGAGGAGAGCGCAAAGCAAAACACACCAAGGACGTTTCCTGCAATGACGTTGATAGCATGGCATGCTTGCTGGATACTCGTGACATAGAGAGCTTGTTCTTCAGTTAGCTTCGTTGTTGAGAGGAGTTCGCAGTAACCATTGACAGCGTGAAGCGGAGTACGAATCTATTTACCATCAACATTGAGAAAAATACAAATGGAAATTGGACGGACCTCATGACTCGCAACACTGATGAATTGTTGCTTTAACTCATTAGCTTGCTCTGCAGCCTCCTTCTCAGCCATTATTCTCCAAAGCCTCCTCCTCGTCAGAATCATTTCGGCCATTCTATTCCTAGACGTGATGGCCGCGTGAGCCAGTACCACATTTGAGATCACACAAACGAAAAGCGCGATTCCGACGATAGCAAAGGGCAGGTACGCAGGATAACCGGCATCCGGATCAGGAGGAGCGCGGGTGTGGAACGTCGCTGCAGCCATGCCTGTATAATGCATGGAGCAACACCCTGCTGCGGCGATGGTGCTGAAGGCAACTTGACGACCAAAGTGAACTTCCATATGTACCATGGCGATGCAGGCGACGAAACAGACGGCGAAGGCTACGGCATATGAAAGCACGACTAGGCCTAGGTTCCAGGAGATATAGCCTTCTGGAATTACCATCGACCACATTCCTATGGAAACGAATGAAATTCAATTACATTGAAGAGACAACCACACGTACCAGCGTAATGCATGAAGACGATAGCGAGGGCCCATGCAGCTGCTCGGATGATCACCAAGAATGAGATAGTATTATAGTGTGTCTTCAACCAATACCGCCACCCAAATGTTGGCATTGGTCGATCCCTCGCCTGGGCTTTGATTCGCATGCGGGCTTCTCGACTCAAGCCAGCATGAAGAGACTCGTTCCATGCTGCTCCTGAAACTGTGGTGCCAGACAAGGAAACGGTCTGAGAGTCCGACGAGTTTGATCTTGACGGCGAATGAGAACCCGATTCATCTGTGCTTAGTGAGTCAGACGGCGTGTTTGGATTATTGTTGATGACTGAAGGAGGCAATGGTTGAGGGGGTGGACGATGTAGTGACGGAGAAGCAGGAGCATAAGGAAAGCTAATGGAGTTCCGGAGCAAAGGCGGAGTTCGCGGACAATCTTGAAAATGAGAATTCAGCACAGGCGACGTCGAACGTGACCCGAGAACAGGCATTTGGATCCTGTCATGCTCCAACGCCTCGATGGTGAACGAAGGCGATGGTGAACGTCCACGGGGAAGATGGCCTATATTCTCTTCGTGTTCATCTTCATCGCGATCTCCTTGTTCAGCGACATCATTAACGGTGTCGATCCTGGGCACCACATCACCACCCGCGTCAGAGGAGCTGCTGACCGGAATGTACCCATCGGCTTCCAAGTCACGCTGTCGCTTTGAGAATAGGCATTTCGATGTTTTGGTCTTTATGGATTGACCCCATCGAGCCAGAGTAAGGGCAAATTTCGAACTTTCAATAGAGTCCGAAACGTAGGCACTAGATAGGGCAGCAAACGTGAAGATAACGGCAATAAGTGCGGAAAAAATGGTAAGAGGGATGTTGAATATGATCTTGACGTCCAAACGACAAGCCAGCATACCCACTGCGGAACGAAGATATTAGTAAATGGACATGGGAACCAATAAAATAAGGGGAAAAGACGAGGGCGGTAAAAGCAAAATCGTCCTGCCTTCTGAAGGTTGTTGAAGTCGAATAAGTTGAAAGGATATTCTGCAGCTCACCAAAGTGCATGGACCATATCGCACTAAAGCCAAATGCAACACTAGCAAGACATGTCCAGAGCCATTTTATGGCTGTCCGACGAGTGTATTTTGCGTGAATTATAATCTGTGTGCTGGTATACGCGCCAAGCCAGGATATGCAGTACGACAGCGCCACGAGCTATCATGGAAACACGTTGAATGACATTGAAGTGTCAGCAACGAAATGTAGATTATTGACATACCTCTGGCGACCACTGGGGCACCAGTCGTCGCTCCTCGTGATATACAGCGCCCTCCATGAGGACGGGGGCAGGACGTAGTAAACGTCAAGTGCTTAGGAGAGCTGGAAGAAGAGTACGAAAGCGTGCAAGTGGAACCCGTTCGGGATGGCCGAGAACTGCATCTCACGTGGATGTACACTGACATCATGCGGGGGTCGTAACTAGCCGAACTACCGGTCTAGACACACGAACACGACAACGACACGAATACAGAAGACAATGAGCTAAGGCATTGAAATAGCGCAGCAAGTAGAGTGGAATACGAGCATCCCATCCTGGTCGTTATATCAAACTATCGACTTCAATGGATACTCGGATGCTTACTCGGCGTCCAAATTAACTTGAAGAGAAATGGAAATTGCAGATCGACATGCAATCGATCTTGGTGCCTTGGAGGATCGAGGGCCGAGAACGAACTAATCATTCCCAACACATGAGGTACTTTGAAGTATCGGAGTGGCTGGGAGAACGATTTTGCAAGGTTACAAGATACTTATTGTTTTCGAAAGTGATAGAATGTGCTATGGGTGTCGATCATATATTGAACACGTCTACAGAGAGTCGCGGCGTTCCTTGGGCCTCTGATCACGCGAGATTCAATATCTTAATTCTCTGAATTGGTTCTTTGTACCTGAGATGTTCGTCTTATATTGTACAAGCTTCGACGAGAGATGCAGATGCACGTATTATTGTGCTTGTTTAAAGGGAATAAAGGACTACGAGATGCTGGGTGTGGACCCAGACCCGACGCGCTTTCCCCCCGACTAAGCGTGATAAAGGTATCATCTGGGCATTGTCATCCGGACAACACTAGGCCTCAAGCTCAAGTTGCAAGCAGACAGCGTAGCATCTAAGAATATTTTAAATACAGTAACTCACATTCTCGATGATCGTACAACACATCTCAGGAAACGAGTTGCGCCACAGGGCTGGAATGCCGAGTCGAAGACTAGCAAGAAATGTATTGAGTGGTTTCAAGAAAAGTAGTAACAAGAGATAGAGTAATCGTCACTGGCTTTCTTCAGAGGTATGAGACGAGCGTTCATCCTTAGAGTTTCCATCGTCAAGCACGATAATCGCCGGTCGGGTAGTCGTCCTCCTAGGAAGGGGTCTGATGGGCCTGGATATAGTACTCGCAAAATCGGAGATAATGTCCACAGAAGATGTGTCTGAATCCGAACTGTCGTCTTCCGACATCTCAGAGTCTGAGTCGGACGTTGAGTCAGTGGAGCCATATGATCGTGATGAGGTACGGGCATCATCGCTCATGTCTACATCGAGACCAGGGTGTGTGCCGGTAGAGTTACCTGTAGTTTGTGGATGGGTCTTGCTGTGATCCTCAAATACCCCAAGACCGAGGTTCTGTTGGCGATGTTCGTGTACAGGCTTCCACACATTGCAGAAAAGTGACTCACCATTTCTATATATCGGCTCTCATCTTCTACGTTTTCAATATCGACGCTACGAGGATCCTCCCTCGCTCGATGGACAAGCTCAGCATTTGAGGCTGCCAACTCTGGTAGAAAGGACTGCAGACGGCATAATACTGTACCTGTATAGTCAAGTGAACTGTACTAGAAGAACATAAAGACACGACATACGTTCACTCGGAGGCTCTACAGCGAATGTTTTCCTATCGCCAAACTCAAAAGGCCTGGGAGGGGCCTGTGCTTGGCGGGAAGCTTTGCTATCCAGTTGCGTAAGCACATTGTCTGCTTCAAATATCAGTGTTCGGCCGTCTCCTAATAGCCTGAGTCCACTCACGCATCCGCGCTTGCCTCTGTTCTTCATCTTCAACGTCAAGTTTCCCCCCTTCCCTTGACTTTCTCGCCGTACGTTCAATGGTGGTGTCGCCCATAACGGCTCATGGAGGTCTGAGGGGAAGGTCTGCAAAGTCCAAAACCAAATTAGGGATTCGGGAATCAAGGTTACCTTACGTAACTCTGAGCGTCTGAGTCAGACGCTTTACTCTTGATTCGTTCAACTTCTTCAAGTGCCCGTCACAACTCGGTCGAACTGTCTTTTCATGTACGCCCTATTTACCATTGTATACCAATTGGGACTGTAGTAAAATTCCTCAGTCTTTGCCGCCGCGGCAATTTCAAGCTTTGTAGCGGTACTTGTCCTGGCAAAGCTGAATCCAAGAAGTTGTCTTAAAGTTCGCCGCATATATGCTGAGCTTGACAGTGACGGACAGCTAGTGGCATATGGCGTCGTATATCTTCCTTGGTTGTTTTAAAAATCCACGCTAACATGTCTCAATATCATACAGGTTTAGTGGAAAATCTCACATTCCATCAGTTTCAACTACCCTCGACATTGTTAGTTGCGCTATCCGTTACGCAGACCAATCATCTCTGATATAAATGGGATGCCATATCTGTTTTCTTTTCAATCCCGACCCTTTCACCTGTTTCTAGAACCTTTGCGTTAGTCGAAGCTGTAGCCAAACAGATTCAATACGAAATCAATTCTATTCTGACCCTCAAACCACAATTACCACCTTCGTGCAAACATCGGACGACACTTCAGTCATACGATAGGTTATCTTCAGCACAGTGCGGATTTCTTCTCAGGAGGATCTGGTCTCCGATAAAGCAATACGCCCAGGGCATAGGAAGGACAGATATCTGAACCATCTAATCGAGAATGATCATATCAAACAACCCTTACACCTTAAGCCGCGTCGTGCGGTGGGTGTCCATTCTCTATTCTCTATCTGGTCCGTGATACACGACAACCGCGAAGCCTTGGCCGTTCAAAGTCTTTGAGAGATCAGTATACCGCACTTCAAATCAGTTCCCTGTCGATCTTCACAGCTGCAAGGATACTTTCGTGGCCCTTTCAAGATTTGTGGACAGAGGCATGGCGGAACCTACCAAGTAACGGTGACTCGAAGTCAACCTTGAAGGATGTGGGACCAACACGTTCATTTCGCAGGGTTGTCACTGTGGATCAATGTATGTTTGGCTCTGCGGCAACATTTAGCTTCCTTCAAAGACCGTTCTCATCGTCCCTCATGCGGTCTTCCACAGTGGAAAGTGTTAGCTCTTTGCGCCTAGGTGCGCTTGATGAGCTAACTGTATCGTGATTCATTGCGTGGAAAAACGGGGGAGGCTCGAGATTTCAACGTCCTCAGGTGCTAAATGAAGCTTGGCAGCAGACAAGAAGCGTAAGGAATACTTCTGCTTCTACAATATGTGATCATACTGACATAAGAATACGCAATAGGTGGAAAGCGTTTCCATTAATATTGTGGGAGCTGGAGCGGACGTTGCCCATGTAGTCCGGAAGAAGAGCGTGTATGACTTGGAACTCGTATCCGTACCTGGATTGATGTCGTTGCGAAAAGCCTGATCAGAGTCATCTTGTCTCGTTACGTGCTTACAGAAAGATTGAGCAATTTATATGTCGTTTGCTCAGCTAGACTATGCTCTTGACTACTCGAGTAGAACCTTCGAAACTGGGAAGCAAGCCGGGGATGAGTGGCGCAATCCCCTCAAACGATTGAAATCGTAGAGGACACTATTGCCCACATAATATAAACAACAGAAACACTGACTTCGCCTGGGCCACATCGAGTGCTACCAGAACTACAAGTGCTGACGGCCACGACCATATCCACACTATTCGTACATGTCGTTTGCAGGAGTTCACTCGGAAAGTTCAATGGTCGGCTCGATCGCCCCAATGACACGAGGAGAGGTCAGCAAACGATTCAGCCAGCCGGTCGTACAGGAAAAGAAAATGATTTGTCGCAGACTGCGTTGGTACATGCTGGTAAGAAGGACATGTTTCCCTAGATAAACGAGAACATTATTATCTGTGGCCATGGGATCATGTGCTGTCACTTCATGCGTGTAGACTGTTGCTATCCTTGTTCGATGGGATGTACGTCGGAATCCCAGCAGGCACAAATGATAGAGAGACGCGACGACTCCAGATCTTGGCAGAAACAACAGCGCTGACGGCATTGAACGAATAACAGTGAGGGTAGATGGACTAGGGTTTGCACCCGCACATGACCAGGTATCATTGAGCCCAAGCAACGAGGACCCGGCGCAAGCTCATTGTTCCACGGTGGATCGCCGTTGAATGTTTGGAAATGCGAACCTCAGACTGACGTGTGCCGGCAAAATTCAGAAGATATGTTTTTGGGCCAAACTAAAATATCATTCGAGGTAACGGGGTAGGTGCATTCATAGAGCGGGGATTGGACGGCTATTGACTTCAACTATTGTACAGACCTATTTATAGGACGGGTCGAGACGATGATAACGGAGAGAGAACCACAGAGAATTACAGAAAATCGATGCAAGGAATACCCGTCATCTCAATTATCAATGGCGTTGTCGAGGAGCATGCCAAGGAGCGCATCCGGATCACTAGGGGGGTTCGCTATCTCAACCTTCACGGTTGAGCGCTTCGCATGAGAGTCCTCATCAGCCTTCTTGCTGAGCGTAGGTACGTCGGACTTTCTGTTGAGTTGCAAGACTAAGTTGCGGTACAAGCCGCCTCCTGTGCGTTCACCATAGTCAAGTCGGAAACCGACAGATTTGTCGCGGGTAGTATTGGGGAACGCCCTCGAGCCAGCTTTGGCCGTTCCCAGACCGGCTAACAACTTCGTGTGCGCGGCCTGGGCGATGAAGATAGACAATCATAATTAGTATCAGAGTATACGAAATAGACGAAGGCAACGGCATACCGCATTGTAAAACAGCTTGTATTGTTTCTTGAAAGCATTTCGCCAACCCATTGTAACGGCTGTGAGGAAGTCAGAAGGTGGCAGCAGACATGCCATAAGAATATCCATACTATAACGTGTGTTACAGAACGGTAGAGTAAAGCAAGTGTGAGATAACCTAGAGACGTGTACAAGAAGTTGTGAATGCGACGGCCAGTGGAGAGGAGGTGGGTGGAGAACTCGCCACATTTATAGCAAGAAGAAGCGTCTACTCAACGAATAGACCGCACGGAGAGCCGTAGAGCTGAAGGGCCGTCAGATGCACAAAAGGGCAGGTGGTGCCGTCTCGTTGGGTTCGCAAGGACACGCTGATCTTGGCGAGACCTTTCACCTTCCCGTGGCATTCCCCCATTATCGCAGTGTGCCGGAGCTTGCTTAACACCACCGCCCAGAATGGTGAATATGGTTTACGAGAGTAGTGGGATGGCTCGAAACCTGGGAGGAAGCCATAATCGCCGCAGTTGGCAATTCAATCCTATCGCATCACCTAAGAAAAAAAGGGCATGAAACAGCGACACTGATCCAAAGATTATCTCAAATAGCTTATAGCTACCGAGAACATGGGGCATCGGTCGTCAGGAAGCAATACATGGAAAAGAAGCCCGCATGAAATTACCGTTGGATCGTCGTCAGAGGCTGGATGATCACTCAGCTAGAGAGACGGCACTCACGTCCGCATTTCTTCATTTCGTACAGTAACTCACCAAACGTATTGTAGACCATTGCTTTACGTGAAAACTTCATCGGCACTTCACAGACGTACTAAGTACTCGGTACTCAGTACTGAAGCTTTAAGCTTGAGGCTTTCAAGTCCGAGTCGACCATCGCATATTTGGAGCGACGCAAGTCGCATACGGAGTGTTGTTTCCAGTAGCACTAACGACTGTGTGACGAGAGAAAGTGCGCCATTGGACAGGGACATCTGGCCGATCAGAAGCGGACAATTTCGCCGCGCGTCAGGGCATGGAAGGAGTACGGAAGAAAGATACCAGCTCTCACCCGCGATAACATCAAGATTTGTATGTTCAATTGTCTCCCCCATTTCGACATATGATCCACGGGGCGAGCCCTGACCATTGAGATTCGTTGCAGGGTCTTTATCTGATTCCAAGTACACTAGGCAACGACGAAAACATCGGCCCGTTGTGCAATGCATAGAGATTACCTGATTATCATTCGATAGCCACCCATAATCGTCTAGCGTAGCCTGTAGCGGTAGCTGAAAGACGAAGAAGGACCATTGCGGTCAATTGAGAAGCCATGATGATGATGATCATCATCATCATATAAGCGCGGTGTATGCCCGTTGATTACAAGACTTTCCAAATTAGGCATTGCGGGGCCTTAACCTTGGGAATCTAGGACACTTGTGATCGCTGCACACATGGAACCATGAAGTCCAACGCCTGCTCTGAGGTTCCCCCGCGCATTTTATCCTCCTTGGGATCCCTGCCTGATGTCCCGAGCATTCGCAGCTCTCTCCTCCATCCGCAAGACTACAATGTCTAACATGGACAAGTACGAGTCGTTCTTTCGTTACACTTCCGGTCGTTGGCTCTACAACGAGAAAGAACGTGAGTCTTTGGTTCGCTTTTCGTGCGATAATGCTCTCTCACGCCTCATCAGAGCTCGCGATACGTTACGTTCGTTTCAATGTCGACGCTCTAAAGAAGGTCGCTGCCGAGGCTGTCGGAGCCAGCTATTGCACCGACATCAGGAAGACGCATGAGGGTAAGAACACACCCGCCACACCTCTCTCCGCCCCTCCGCTGACCTTCTTATCAAGGAGCATTCAACAAGATATTCATGCTTCGGTTCGACAACAATGCTGAACTTGTTGCGAAAATCCCGACGCCTCTCGTGTCTCCTCCACACCTCTGCACCGCATCAGAGGTCGCTACAATGGACTACGTCCGGAACGTCATGGGCCTTCCTGTCCCCAAAGTCTTCGGATGGTGCTCTCGAGCCGAAACCACTGACGTTGGTGCTGAGTACATCCTCATGGAGAAGATCGACGGCGTTTGTCTTCAAGATTGTTGGCAGGCGATGAATGCGGATGAAGCGAAAGCCGCGATAAATGACGTTGTTGATGCACAGTGCCACTTTGCCCATACCCGGTTCTCCCAAATCGGCAGTTTGTTCTACAAGGATGATGTGGACCTATCGCTTCGTGATCGTCCGTTGTATGCCAATGGGACCGATGGTAACTCTGAGTCGCCCCGCTTTTGTATCGGTCCTTTAATGCGGTGGGATCTATGGTGTCACGACCGTCATACTCTCAACGTTGACCATGGTCCATGTAAGCTCACGATGTTTTTGTATGTCCGACTAGTTGTTTATGCAATTCTCAGGGCCAAACCTGCCGTCCTTCCTCTCTGCTCTTGGTCGAAAGCAATCTGAATGGCTCAGATTGGTTGCGGCCAACCGTAGCCAACGTTGTGCACTCCGCCGCGCGCCTCGTGACGAGTCGCCTGATATACACATTCGATGGATCGAGCGATTCTTGACCGTTCTGCCCCATGTTGTTCCTCCGGTTGAGTTACAGGTCCCAGTTTTATGGAATGACCTCGAGGCTACCAGTCTAGTAGTGCAGCCAAAGGATCACCATCCCGTAAAGGCAATCCTGGATTGGCAGTACTCACATCTATCGCCTCTTTTCCTACAAGTGAGGCTTTGTGAAGCCTTTCTGTTTGAGGGTGACGAACGCATCACCCTGCCTCAAGAATTTTCGATGCCCAGAAAGCCGCCAAATTACGATAGTTTACCCGACGATGAGCGGGCTTACTTGGACCGGGAGTATGAGCTCGCTGTCAGACAGCGTGTGTACGAGGGTCTCCTTCGAGAGCGTGTTCCAGTGACCTATACACTCCTTGAACGTCCGCATCAAATGCAAACTCACCTCGGCATCCTCGAACTTTCCCGTACCTGGTATAATGGTCTTCATCAACTTCGCGATTATTTAATCCAACTGCAGTTGTGGTGGGACGACATTGCACCAAGTGTGCCCTTCCCTAATCCAGCAGGCGATGAAGAGATTGAGCGACACATTGTAGAATGCAGTGGATTCGAGATATATTCCGAGAACGTGGAGCAGCTCAGGAAGGAGCTAGGGGTTGACGTGGATGGTTGGGTTAGTAATGAACGCTTTGACGAAGTGATGAGGCGTAGCGAAGAACTTAAGTCGGCATGGAATACTAAAGCGATGGCAGGACCTTGGCCCTTCCAAGACGGGAGGTACTCATATTACTTGGACTTGTGACCAGCAAAATAGCTTCTACAAGACAGATTTATATGTTTACAGCAGCGGTTGCTTCGTTGTCAATGCATCACTTTATTCTGGTTCTGGGTTCAACGGAAGGCAGGTTAGCGCCGCGAAGGCTTTTACCCGTGATTTATACGTTGAAGATAGATGATGTCATTCAAAGGTAAATACAATTGTTATTCGCTAAACGATGAGATAGTGACATTGTCTTGAGAAGGGATCTCGAGTACGTATCGTTTAATACGAGGCAGCGGCAAGACGCCCTGTCAAAAATCAAGCCAGTACGAATAGCCTCCATCCTGGAAAGGATATGGACCGCCCATCTCCTCCTCATTCCATCGAAATTTCATCTTCTCATTCAGTTTCTTCACCTGCAGATACTGGTTGTGCGACACCTCTCCATCGAACCCACTCCCCAAATCTGCCCTCAGACTCTCCACGTTCTCCTTGTATAGAACGGTGCGCTCATATTCCGTTTCGTGCCGCTTAAGTTCAGTTTCATCAATGGGACATGGAAATGGTTGGCCAGGTGCAATAGAGTCCCATTCACTCTGAATCTCAACCAGAATCTGGCGCAGAGGGCTGACACCATGGAACCACGAGGCAAATAGTTCGATCATAAAGGAGGTCAACCAGGGTCGGTAAGGATGATGAAGTGCCGCCCATTGTGAGGGGCATCTCTGATACATGAAAGATTGATAGAGCTTCCATCGTAGTGCGAGACCCTGCTGGATGCGTAGATACCTCTTCTCGTCAGGCGGAAGCTCATCATAATTGGCCGGCATTCGAGGCTTCTCATTGCCAGGGACGATTTCAATACGAGGGTCCCCGTCATAAACAATATATGCGGCAGAGACTGCCTGAAGAATAAGTGGAAGGGCCGAGACTGTTTGCCAATCGAGTACTGCAGCAACGGGAGGGAGACCAGACGGCTGCATCATAATGTTGGAACGATGAAGGTCCTCATGCCAAAGAACAGGGTATTGCAGTTCCATAGAGGGAAGTAAGGTCGGTGCCACTTGCAAAAACCGATGGAAGTAAGGTATGTAAGACGAAGGGGAAGCATCTTCTGAAGGACGATCAAAAGGGGCAGGCCTGGCACGAGCGAAGAAGCGAAGATATTCCTCCTGAATACGAACGATGCCAGAAAAAAAGGACATAATATCAGGCCCTGTACATGGCGTTAAATGATGAAGCGATTGAGTCCGTTGAATGACGTACAAGGTCCACGATCCAATGTAATGTTGACGCGGCGACCACACCAAACCTCCCACATTGCGAGAGGGCCAATGCGAAAGCGGTCAGAAGCCTCATTATCGGGCACGCCATCTGCATAAAGTCGGCGGCCTTGAAGCGCAGGCGCAACATCTTCCTTATAGTATAGACTACCAATCTGAGAGAATTTGTGACGGGAAAACGATTGCTCGCAAGATATAAGTTGCTCCATCATATCGACAGCATCTTGTCCTTTCAGCTTTGTCCATGAAGCCGAAAGTACAACGCCGTCGATCTTCTCCATGAGGATGTACTCAGCACCAACGTCAGTGGTTTCGGCTCGAGAGCACCATCCGAAGACTTTGGGGACAGGAAGGCCCATGACGTTCCGGACGTAGTCCATTGTAGCGACCTCTGATGCGGTGCAGAGGTGTGGAGGAGACACGAGAGGCGTCGGGATTTTCGCAACAAGTTCAGCATTGTTGTCGAACCGAAGCATGAATATCTTGTTGAATGCTCCTTGATAAGAAGGTCAGCGGAGGGGCGGAGAGAGGTGTGGCGGGTGTGTTCTTACCCTCATGCGTCTTCCTGATGTCGGTGCAATAGCTGGCTCCGACAGCCTCGGCAGCGACCTTCTTTAGAGCGTCGACATTGAAACGAACGTAACGTATCGCGAGCTCTGATGAGGCGTGAGAGAGCATTATCGCACGAAAAGCGAACCAAAGACTCACGTTCTTTCTCGTTGTAGAGCCAACGACCGGAAGTGTAACGAAAGAACGACTCGTACTTGTCCATGTTAGACATTGTAGTCTTGCGGATGGAGGAGAGAGCTGCGAATGCTCGGGACATCAGGCAGGGATCCCAAGGAGGATAAAATGCGCGGGGGAACCTCAGAGCAGGCGTTGGACTTCATGGTTCCATGTGTGCAGCGATCACAAGTGTCCTAGATTCCCAAGGTTAAGGCCCCGCAATGCCTAATTTGGAAAGTCTTGTAATCAACGGGCATACACCGCGCTTATATGATGATGATGATCATCATCATCATGGCTTCTCAATTGACCGCAATGGTCCTTCTTCGTCTTTCAGCTACCGCTACAGGCTACGCTAGACGATTATGGGTGGCTATCGAATGATAATCAGGTAATCTCTATGCATTGCACAACGGGCCGATGTTTTCGTCGTTGCCTAGTGTACTTGGAATCAGATAAAGACCCTGCAACGAATCTCAATGGTCAGGGCTCGCCCCGTGGATCATATGTCGAAATGGGGGAGACAATTGAACATACAAATCTTGATGTTATCGCGGGTGAGAGCTGGTATCTTTCTTCCGTACTCCTTCCATGCCCTGACGCGCGGCGAAATTGTCCGCTTCTGATCGGCCAGATGTCCCTGTCCAATGGCGCACTTTCTCTCGTCACACAGTCGTTAGTGCTACTGGAAACAACACTCCGTATGCGACTTGCGTCGCTCCAAATATGCGATGGTCGACTCGGACTTGAAAGCCTCAAGCTTAAAGCTTCAGTACTGAGTACCGAGTACTTAGTACGTCTGTGAAGTGCCGATGAAGTTTTCACGTAAAGCAATGGTCTACAATACGTTTGGTGAGTTACTGTACGAAATGAAGAAATGCGGACGTGAGTGCCGTCTCTCTAGCTGAGTGATCATCCAGCCTCTGACGACGATCCAACGGTAATTTCATGCGGGCTTCTTTTCCATGTATTGCTTCCTGACGACCGATGCCCCATGTTCTCGGTAGCTATAAGCTATTTGAGATAATCTTTGGATCAGTGTCGCTGTTTCATGCCCTTTTTTTCTTAGGTGATGCGATAGGATTGAATTGCCAACTGCGGCGATTATGGCTTCCTCCCAGGTTTCGAGCCATCCCACTACTCTCGTAAACCATATTCACCATTCTGGGCGGTGGTGTTAAGCAAGCTCCGGCACACTGCGATAATGGGGGAATGCCACGGGAAGGTGAAAGGTCTCGCCAAGATCAGCGTGTCCTTGCGAACCCAACGAGACGGCACCACCTGCCCTTTTGTGCATCTGACGGCCCTTCAGCTCTACGGCTCTCCGTGCGGTCTATTCGTTGAGTAGACGCTTCTTCTTGCTATAAATGTGGCGAGTTCTCCACCCACCTCCTCTCCACTGGCCGTCGCATTCACAACTTCTTGTACACGTCTCTAGGTTATCTCACACTTGCTTTACTCTACCGTTCTGTAACACACGTTATAGTATGGATATTCTTATGGCATGTCTGCTGCCACCTTCTGACTTCCTCACAGCCGTTACAATGGGTTGGCGAAATGCTTTCAAGAAACAATACAAGCTGTTTTACAATGCGGTATGCCGTTGCCTTCGTCTATTTCGTATACTCTGATACTAATTATGATTGTCTATCTTCATCGCCCAGGCCGCGCACACGAAGTTGTTAGCCGGTCTGGGAACGGCCAAAGCTGGCTCGAGGGCGTTCCCCAATACTACCCGCGACAAATCTGTCGGTTTCCGACTTGACTATGGTGAACGCACAGGAGGCGGCTTGTACCGCAACTTAGTCTTGCAACTCAACAGAAAGTCCGACGTACCTACGCTCAGCAAGAAGGCTGATGAGGACTCTCATGCGAAGCGCTCAACCGTGAAGGTTGAGATAGCGAACCCCCCTAGTGATCCGGATGCGCTCCTTGGCATGCTCCTCGACAACGCCATTGATAATTGAGATGACGGGTATTCCTTGCATCGATTTTCTGTAATTCTCTGTGGTTCTCTCTCCGTTATCATCGTCTCGACCCGTCCTATAAATAGGTCTGTACAATAGTTGAAGTCAATAGCCGTCCAATCCCCGCTCTATGAATGCACCTACCCCGTTACCTCGAATGATATTTTAGTTTGGCCCAAAAACATATCTTCTGAATTTTGCCGGCACACGTCAGTCTGAGGTTCGCATTTCCAAACATTCAACGGCGATCCACCGTGGAACAATGAGCTTGCGCCGGGTCCTCGTTGCTTGGGCTCAATGATACCTGGTCATGTGCGGGTGCAAACCCTAGTCCATCTACCCTCACTGTTATTCGTTCAATGCCGTCAGCGCTGTTGTTTCTGCCAAGATCTGGAGTCGTCGCGGCTCTCTATCATTTGTGTCTGCTAGGATTCGACATTCACGATAATACCAATTTATTCCGTGGTTGCGGTGACTCAGCCCTGTATGTTAATTTTGACCAGAAGGCACGCTGCCTCGTTGTGCCCAGGGAGTTTGCGTTGGCTGCGTTGGCTGATATATGATATGATCTCTTTATGCTCTACTCACCGTCGTACCATCTGGTCTACTATATCATCCAACGTAGTTTACGGAGAGTCCACTGCGGGGCGGAAAGTCGGGGAGTGGAAGGCTCGCCTGTTCATTGCGATGCTTGCTAACATCGTACGATAGATTTCATACTATCGTGACTTTTAATGTATCGCTCTGCAACGATGGATACGACTGGTACAGTGCATTTAATATTATCGGTGCCGTTCTGCGTTAGGCACGTGAGCCACAAAATAGCCGGTCGTTGACACCATCGAACGAGAATTTTTTTTGGTTCCGTATCAACTGGCGTTGGAACACACCAATGCGCCAGAACTGTTCCCGTTGCATGTTTAAGAACCTGGAAGCCGCATCCACATCGGGCTACTATAAGTAACAACGCAGGCACGCATGGATTTGAAATGGTATCATGTAGATACTATTATCGCAGTTCACGGCTGGTACTCGTTTGCGGAGTGATAACAACAATAAGCCACACTAGAGAAACAATTATACAGGATAGGAGTGTTGGACATCCGCTCACGCTGAAGGTGGCACTCGCTCAGGATCAGGACGGTCGTCGGTGACAATAGATCTGAGGAAAAATGTAGGATGTTATATGAAAAGCCGGGATAGCTCAGCTGGGAGAGCAACAGACTGAAGCGGCGCTTGTTTTCTGGAGGTCCCGTGTTCAATCCACGGTCCTGGCAACTTTTTGTTTCAACGATGTATGAAGCTTTTGAAGCTTGAAGCAGGACATTCGCCTATTCGTGGGATCACCGCGACGTCCGCTCCCCGTGGCTCAGTTCTTCTCTTCCTGTGGAAATGATCTGAACGATTCTTAGAATGCCGCCGCCAGCAATGAACCTACATGCTGTTGAGGAGGTACGCTTCTCATTGCATCTTGGAACACTCTCACGACAATGATATTTTGTAATCCATTTCTCGGCTCGGAGGCCGTGGCAGCTGGTCCTCATGGAGTAGTACTATACATAGATTCTTTGTAGTTGAGTACTGCCTTCAGTACTGTTTGTCTAGACTGTCTGTCTAAAAGGTACTGGCTACGGTGTGGGTGAATGACAACGGGGATAATACATCTAGCTAGTATATTTTTTCGTGCACAAAAGGTCCGATGCTTGATATTCCGCACTGTATACACTGTTTACTTAGCTTTCTCGAGGAGCGAACGACCAGTCATTTCTGGAAGCAAAAAGGTCAGTTGAAGACCCGAGCATCGAAATTGAGGTTCAAACATACCCTCAGGTTGTGGCAGGCCCTGTAAAGTTTAACGGTAAGTACCAACACATACGTAAATAATCGGATAGCATACCATCAATGCGAGTACAGTCGGCGCAACATCACATAATGCACCCTGCTCCTCCTCAAGTTCGTCAGCCTTCTCAGACTGGGACTCCTCCTTCTTGTCCTCTTTGGGTTTATCCTCCTTGAAGCGGTAGACCTTCGGGTCACCCGCCATGATGAAAGGTACCTTGTTAGTTGTGTGGGCGGTATGAGGAGCACCAGTCTCGGGGTTGATCATCTGCTCAGCGTTACCGTGGTCGGCAGTGATGAGAAGGAGGTAGCCAGCTTCTTCGCAGGCCTTGTAGACAGTACCGACAGCAGCATCAGTTGCTGAAATAGCCTCAACAGCTGCGTCAAAAATACCGGTGTGACCGACCTAGTCAGATATCAAAAGTCAGCATTCACGTACAGATGCATCAAATAACGAATAGAGAGCGTACCATGTCTGGAGGGGCGAAGTTACACATAACAAACTCATGCTCCCCCTTCTTCACAACTTCGGCGACCTTATCAGCAACACTCTGGACGCTCATCGAGGGCTTCTTATCGTACGTAGCAACCTTGGGGGAGGGGATCATATGACGCTCCTCATTTTGGAATTGTTTCTCTACACCACCGTTGAAAAAAAAGGTAACGTGGGCGTACTTCTCTGTTTCGGCGATGTGAGACTGTTTGACGCCTTGCTTCGCTAGCCATTCAGCGAGGACGTTGGTCATTGCTTGAGGAGGAAAGGCGACGGGGAATGGGAACTCGGCATTGTAGCGGGACATGGTGGCAATGTGCTGCATTCGTGCGGTCAGGATAAGATAGAAGGAGGAAATACGCCTGTAACTCACGAGGTCCTTGGGGACATCAACCTCCATCGGCTTGTCAGGAAGACCAAAGACGCTGACAATCTCACGCATACGGTCGGAACGATAATTGAAGAAGAAAAGGGTGTCACCGTCTGGATGAGATACATATATGAGCTCCATCGAGAAAGTGTACTGTCATTTACAGCACCTTTGATGCGACCCTCATCACCGTTCACAATGATCGGTTTCAAGAACTCATCGGTCTCATCGTTCTCATACTTATCTTCAATGGCTTGAACGACATCTTCAGCAACCTCGCCTTCACCCTGAACAAGGCCATCAACCGCGATCTTCACTCTCTCCCATCGCTTGTCACGGTCCATAGCATAGTAACGTCCAACGACCGTGGCAATTTCACCGTACTTCTCCTTCTCGATGAAAGCAAGGAGATCCTTGGCATAGCCCGCTGCTGAGCGAGGTGCGGTATCACGACCGTCACCAAAGAAGTGGATGTAGACATGGGGGACGCCCTGTTCCTTGGCGGTTTCCAGGAGAGCGTACAGATGAGTTATGTGTGAATGAACACCACCGTCGGATACCTAAACGATATATGAGAAATTCGTTGCTTCATGGGAGAAGGTGATGTCACTGACGAGACCCAAGAAGTGCAAGCGACCAGTACCCTCCTTCGCACGCTTGCAGCTTTCGAGGATAGTCTCATTTTTGTGGAATACACGCTTTTTGATGGATACGTCGATCCTCACGATGTCTTGCCAGACAATGCGACCAGCACCAATGTTCAAGTGACTAAGCGATCAACAAGTCAGCTTGAGCATGATCGTAGATCGACAGCGATCGTGAAGACATACCCGACTTCAGAGTTACCCATCAGTCCGTCACTAAGTCCAACCGCAAGACCGTGAGCAGCCAAACTTCGGACGCTGTGCTCCTTCGAGATAGTATCCATGTTTGTGGTGTTTCCAGCATCAATGGCATCACCTTTCATGCCTTTCTCCGGCGCAATACCCCAGCCATCGTGAACACTGATAGTTACGAAATTACAATGTGATATGTGCAGCCTCCACAGATGCAGTATATGCATAGACGTACATGAGACAGACTTTGTTCTTTACTTGAACCATTTCACGACTTAGGGTAGGAATGGGGGAGGGGGGATTGGATGGGGCGAAAGGTAAACAGGTTAAAGGCGGAAATTGGGCCTAGGCGTGGATCAGTGGTGACGTCTGATCTTATCTTATCTAGCAACCGAGAGCTTGACGCCAACGCATGTCGACGTCCATCTTTTCAACCAGAGGTGTGAAATTGTAAGATTATAATCACAGCGTCGAGGATTAGAAAATCCACGAAGAGGGGAGGGAAATGGTACGAATATAATGAACCATGGTGGGTTCTTCGAAGCTGTGACTGTGCAGGTTGTTTACCATTGTTAGGCTGCAGCCCTATAGATATTGCCTTATTGAGTGCTTTTCAGGTCGCTTGCATTTAACCAAGAGGTTCGAAAGTAGAAAGAACTACTGATATTTACAAATAGATACATGCCGATTATTCATAGTAATTGTGGCATTTCCGAAGGCAAGATTTACAGGCATTGGAAGTAGTACTACAATCGATAGGAAATCAATCAATAATTGATTCCGAAGGAAGTCAAATACTCACGTCATTGACATGGTTGCAAGATGTGCCCTCAACACAACCAGTGGGACCTGTGTAACCAATTCCACCGCACTAGGAAAGGTTCATTGTCAAATCCGTAGGGTCAGATGGGTTTACAGATCATTCTTACCTGACCATACTTCGCAACGGTACCTGCAGCAGTTGTCGTTACGGGAGGAGCAGCGGTGGTGGTACTAGGGCCAGCAGGGGGCGCGGTCGTAGCAGGCGGGGCAGCAGTCGACGACGGTGGTGGTGCAGAGTTGTCACCGGCTAGACGAACGCAAATTAGATGTCATAAATGTTGATACAATCGTGGTAGACGTACACCAGACAGGAGGGCCAGGGATCGGGTAAGAAGTCATTGACTTAGCTGCCTCGCTATAGATGTCAATGTTGACACCAGGGTCGTTGGCTCCCCAAGCACCAGGGATAGGTGCGAGGAACGAGGATGAAGGGAAGGCAGTGCCACTCCCGGTTACAATGAGGTTTGCACACCTAATGCATGCATATCAATATTGAATCACATTAGAAGAGTCGAAATAGACTAACTCCGGGTAGAATTGAGGCGTATTGGCTTGGTGAAGAGCGAGAAGCTCGAAACGAATGAGGTATGCACCGGGTTTGAGGGAAGCAGGGATTGTCGCAGTCCATTCCAAGGTGTCCATGACCTTACCAGTTCCCCATGTACCATCATACACAGTACCACTGAGGAGACCGGCTTCGTTAATCTTAAACCATTGAAGGCCACTACAGACGATGGTCGGTATTATGCAATCTGAACTACTGTTAGACTGACCTGCTCTTGACGCTATCGCAAGTAGCAGCACCGCATGATGCAAGGTAGACAGTAACAGGACCTTGCGCATGCGTCCACTGAGGCCTAATGTTGGAGATCAGATACTACCTTTTAGGTTCGCGTGAATATATCATACCAATGAGCAGTGATGGATTGTCCAGAGGCAATTGTGAGTGACTCAGGGATTGGACCATTCGACCCGTCATTGTTGCAATGAAGGGTGGGAGCAACAGCATTCAAGATAGGGTCGTAACTGGAGTAAGGACGACCAGCGGTGTCCTGACCGGCGGCTATGTTTAACCTCAACGAGGGACCCATAAATTGAGCGAACACTGGTACGTACCTGAAAGGTATGGTTGCCATCCTGGATAGGTCGTACCACCGATAGTCCAGCTGGTAACACCACCATGTGCCGCGATGGAGGCGATTTTGGATAGGATGACTGCAGCAGTAGCAGCGGCGAACTTCATATCGGCGAACAAGGGCAAAGGGGATGTCGATGAATGCTTTGCAGAGTCAGGAACGCGGGGAGTGGGGCACTTTATAAGTGACCATAGATCGCATTGCAACAAGGCTGGACTCAGTAGACGGAGGCACTATTGGCGCATGGCTGCCTTGAGGGAAAATACTCGGGCAGGCATGACTATTGTCGCTTGTATTTGACATGCTTTCCTCGAGGACGAGCACTATCCGGGTTGTATACCTTCGGGTCACAGACGTTGTCTTGGCATTGAACATCGTCTTGGCAGTCGGATTAATTGGGAGGTGAATTGAGTTGGCCGGGGAAGACAGAAGAAGGCTTACGGGGGGCGCCTTGACGATTCCGAGTGTGGGCAGCTTCGTGATTGGTTCATAGACAACAAAGCAGTACAGTTCGGAGAATTAGGCATTGAATTACAGTCACCTGGCAGGGTTTTCGCCTAAAAGTCGTGAGAGATTTCATACAGAACCTAGATCTCGCAACAGATTCGGATGTTCTTCGCTTGAAATGGTAAGAACATCCAAGGTGTTGCATGCGGCGGAAGCAATCGAGTATGAAAGCAGAGTTGCCACTAATTGCAGAACACGTATAACTGACCTGGGCGAATGTGTGAATTTGGATGATCATCATTCTGTCCTGCTTGTACGACTGTCATTGTATCATAGCCTATACGAGTCTGCACAATATCCTTCGGTAACAAATTCTAGAAACAGTCTTGACGTTTCCTAAAAAGAACCTTCGCAGTGGGATCCGGGGATACCGTGGTGGCAAACCACACATTGGGAGGGCGAACCCCTTCATTCTCGAACTTGACGTCATAGTTCATCACCGTGTGTGCCAGCATCGCCTTCAATTCATTCGCAGCGAAGAACCGACCAGGGCTACAATGAGATCCCATCAGGTCCATCACAGCGCCAACACCTGAAGACAGTATCTCACCACGCGTGCTTCCCATGTCCGAAGGCAATATAGTCCACGGAGGTACTGACGAACTGATGCTTGGTGATTTCGCCTTCCTCGCCGCGTAGATCTGAAAACCTCCAAGGATCGAAGACATCCGCGTTAGTATAGTTCTCGTCATCCATGTGCATAGCGACTGCAGGAGCAACGATCATAGTTCCTGCAGGGATGAATAATCCGTTTGAGAATCTGATGTCCTTCATGGCCTTACGCATGAGTGAAACTGCAGGATGAAAAGATTAGTTCCAAGACGCGAACAAAGAGAATGAAGGGATACGTACTACCATTAATGCCGTTCATACGTTGAGACTCGCGCATGAAGCTGTCAAGCTTCTTGAGCTTCTGCATCGCGACTTTGGTCCACCCTTCTTCCTTAATCACAGTGTCGACTTCTTCACGTAGAGGTTTGATATACTCGGGGTTAGCGGCGAGGTGGTACAACGCCTGAGTGAAGCTCTAAAAGTGCAAGATGCCGTCATTGTGTCTCTTCGATGAAAGACTGCGAAGAGAACATACGTTTGATGAAGTATGAATGGCTGCAAAATTGGTGAGGAGAACATACTGGACGATCTGACCTATGCCTTTTCCCTTGTCCGTGGCAAGGTCGATCGTCCACTGCAGCATATCGTCCTGAATAAAAAATCATTCTCCATTTATCTCACCCTAAGCAAAATCGTCCTTACAGGCTTATCTGACCAGTCGGCTCCGAAGTCACGCATTTTGTTCAAGCGATCTTGAATTGTGGGTCCGAGGTACGCTTTACCATGCTTCAAGCCACGCCTCGATTCGTTCACGAAGAAGCCGATAATCCTGCACAATTAGAATCGTGTCGCGAACCAGACAGATCAACGAAAGCCGGTGTTAGACATTGTGATATTCCTTACGGTTTGAGAGGTTCCGGGAACCAGGTGAGTAAGTTCCTTGTTCGCGCGACCGTCATGGTATGTGTGATGGCAAGCCTGAGGTATTCCTCATGTCGACCTATATAATGGATGTTCAGTTCAACTTGAAACAATACCGTTCAAAAAAAAGGAGAAACCCTACACATTGGCAGCCCAACAAAGACCCGATTGCTTACTCGCGCAACGATGTTCTGCATAACCGGGAGAACAGAGACAGGCATCCATTCTAAGATGAGGGGACAGGTTAGAATGAGGGGCAAACAAAGAGAATTGAAGATGTGTTTGCTGACGATCGGAAGTTGCAGGAATATGGTCGTTGAATGCAGAGACTATCTCGTCTCGGACATCCGGGAAGATGCTAGCGATGTGTCGAGTCAGGTGGGCACGGATGATTTCAACGTGGATTGGATCGTCATGCACTTCATGCCCGAATGTGTACTTCATCTGAACCAGCTGTAAAGCGAAGAAGGCCATCAGCTCGCAGCCTATTACTAGTGAGGGCATTGTAAGACGTACATCCTGTGCTGCTTCGAGGAAAGAAACTTGTTCATCAGGGAGTTTGCGAAGTTCTTCTACCAACTTCGGACCACTGACGACGACGAGCCAACGATCCAGCATAGCAATCTTGAATATTCCACCTTTATGCTGTCATACGTCGTTCGATATCATGAGAACGACACGAACGTGATGTCGTCCTTACCTTCTGATAGCCTTCTTGTAACATGTCTTTCGCATGACTCAATAGGCGAATCGCACCTATGTAAGACAGGAAAGGTACCGACGGCCCAATGGTAGGAATGTCATAAAGCTTAAAGGCTTCAGGTATGGAAATCGGATGGGGTCAAAGAAAAATATACTTACATTGACGAATCGCCATCTATAGAGCAAGATGGCAACAAGGGCTGCAAGAATGTACGTATAGAGAGCCGAGTCTGCCATTGCTTTGCAAGTTGTTTTCTTGGAAGCGAGAAGAAACCTCACCTTATATAGATCCAGTATACATAGCGTCGGTCGCCGATGACGCATCGACTCTGACTTCCCTGTCCTTGCTAGTATTGTGCGGGTTTACAGACGATCCTTGACAGCCATCAAATTCATTACCATCGTCCCGCCGCGGGATCAGCAGCTCAAAGACCGCTTGCAGCCGAGCAATATCCTCTGCGATCCATACATAGAGTACGCATCTTCGACCAATAGCTGGGGACTCCTGGAATCGTGAAATTCTAAATTCACAGTGTACACTTGCAAAAGAGCGCATACACTTCGGTACGCTGAAATCATTCCATCAGAAGGTCATTACAAGCTTACTACGTTCAGACGTACATTCTCACTGATGGCTTCTTGATACCTTCCCGAACTTCTTTCAGAAACATGCCAAAGCACAAGGCCGACAGCAACGGCGCAAGAGCAACGATGACACTCAACCGACCTTGTCATTGCCATGAAGGCCCTGAGTTTGATCGGAACGCATTACAGTTGAGGTATTACTTTCCGGTGCCCTTGAATGGATAAAACTCCCGGCCGAATTGGACACTGCTGCTTCGACGTTAAGTGGGATCTGGCAGATACATGTAATAGGAGAGTACTGGCTGAAGACAATGTACTATCTATACAACTATGTATCAAGAATTAGTGCAATGCCCACAAGCAGCAGGATGATATCTGTATGACGTCTCACCTTTCCTAGCATCCTAAGGCGAACCTCGGGGATTCCTTATCCTTACACGGGCTGAACATTCTGAACGTAAAGATGGAGCTATTATTGCATTTATCGGCCAGGAATACCATCTAGTGCATATGTTGTTCGTGAGCAGCATTGTTGAGAGCCTAGAATATTGAAGATATAAGAGTTAGTATTATGACTCCTAACCAACTGCTTTGGAGGATATGCAGTGCCACACACCTCTAGATCGAGGCCAAGTCTGGATCGATATAAGGGTGTATGGGTTGGACCAAACAACGTCATCTATCCAAAAGTAGATCGCTCATGATGAACCTAGCTCGCACATTGCTACCTCTCCAGTGTTCCATCCGCAACTCGTTCCAACTTGCCATAGCACCCAACGCTTACCAAACAGCTCTCTATCGCCCTTTTGAACTCCCCCTTCCAAATTCCGCTTATTGCCATAGCACAATGTCCACAGCGCACGCAGCCGGAACGCCGGAATGGCTCCAGGACACACTCGTGAAACTGCTGAACGCACCGCACATTTCGTTCCCCAAACCAACAGGAGCGTTAGCTCATATACGTATGGGACCTGGTCCCGTTGACCTGTTCAGCACTTATTACTCCAACTTCTTCACGAGTGATGCCAAGGGAATCGTTGCAGGGAAAGAGGTCGACCACGAGGGACTAAAGGAGGCGTTGCTCCGGTTACAGAAGAAATGGCAAGCTGATGCGGCGAAATTCAGCCCTCAAGCATCGGTAGAGAACTCGGAGCATCCAGTAAGTTATTAACATCTGTTCTTGCAACGGACAGGAGGCTGATTGTCCACAGATCGTCACCGTAATCTCGTGGTCACCTCGAAACTTTAACAAGGACACCGCAGAGGTCAAAGCGTCCGCAGCGTAAGTGATCATCCAGACGATAGAATTGATAGCTGAAGCTCGAGCGACAGTGTTCGTGAGGAGGGAGGTGCGACGCGCATCAGTTCGTTGTCGTTGGAGGGCGATGCCGAGCTCTTTGCATAATGAGGATATTCCGACAAACTAGGAGTATATGCGCGAATTATACAGCAGTCAATTGTGTACAATAGGCAGAGAATGTGATGACATGCATATTCCCTTGCAGCAAAGTTTCTCTGATCTGGTCGACGTGTCGTTCGGTGAAATCCGTTCTCAAGCGCTGCAACCCATTTTAGCAGTCACTTAAGTTCAGACTTTCTGCTTCAACTATCATCTACTCTAACCAGCTAGTGCATGTTCCATTGTCATCAATGGCAGGTAACGATTGCAGCCGTGTCCTCTGTGATAAAACGTAAGTTACATGCCTACGATGTAGGTCGCGGAAGTGGCAGAGGACAATACTACAAGAACCTCTATGGTCGGGGTAAGGGAAGAGGTGGAGACGGAAGGCCGGTGGAGGATGAAGGTAGGGGTGTGAAACGTGTGAGGAAGACTGAAAATGGTACGTTATTTACTGTCAATTCTGTACATATTGCCTCACCATGCGTTTATATAGAAGCGTTAGGAAACGTTGATGCGTTAGCCCAAATGCTTCGTCGGCTGGATGGCAAGAGCTATCCAGCGTATCACGACTTACAAGGCAGGCAGGATTATTGTTTGCTCTCATATCTCTCTAGTTAATGCATGTGAATGATTTTTGAAGGTGTATGGCAGTATCCATCAGGACTTCTTGTCGTTGATCACATCCAAGGCGACCCATTTGCTCCAGCTAGCAAATTTCGTCTCAGAGCAACCCAAGATCTGATTGGCTATGATAAGAGTCTTTACGATAATCCGACAAGGTAAGTCTTTTCCTAGTCTGGAGGCTGAGTCATTAGAATTCGGCTTATAAGTACTTTCCGGTGTAAGAGAAGTCGCACTCCGAGACTACCTAACACGTCGACTATATGAACTACTCTCCCGTCCATATTCGTCTCAAGGGAATAGTTCCGGTAGTAAGGGCTGGTCAACCGCTAAACGTGGAGTCATTAGCATCGACAAGCCTGGGCAACAGGTTCTCGAACGGTCATCTGTCGTAATCGGCGAGCAGGGCTTCGAGGTCAGGTTTACCATATCGCTTCCTGCTCGAGGTATCTCATCCACATATCGCCCGCTTTGTAGTACATTATCGCTTGACCTTTCATATCACAAGGTAGGACCATTCTGGGCCATCAGGCTGCACAAATATTCGAAAACGACATTCCAAGGCTCTTCAATGCAATACTTGCTTCTTCACAACCCGAAGGACAGGTGAAACTATTTGTCGACTGCATCGACGATCAACATCATCTTCGTGAAGAGCTCTCTCAACGAGGCATGACATATGCATCCAGTTAGTTTTACCTGGTCATTGATGCTCCTCATTCCTAGGGCTAGTCGCATTTGTTCCAAATGGAGCGACCCTTCCACGAGCAAGCGGTGCTTCAGACCTTCCACTTTCAGGTCCCAATGTTGTTCGCTTGCAATCGCCGCCCCACCTTGAGCAGATATTCTACTTGCATAATAGCAGGAAAGAAATCAGGGGCATGGTAATTCCTGCTGGAATCACCATGATCGCAGGTGGTGGGTTTCATGTAAGCCTTGCAGGTCGTATCACCATGGTCGCATGCCGAAAGAAAACATTTACGTAGGGGAAGTCGACATTGCTCGATGCACTTGCTGTTGGCTGCTACAATCATATTCCGGGCGGTAAGCGAGTATGAATTTATCTTATGATGTACATACTAATATTTTCAGATGGGCGAGAATATCTTGTAGCATCGCCCAGAATCCTTTCTGTTCAAGGGGAAGATGGTCGGTCGATCAAGAACGTTGACATATCTCCCTTCATCAGTACCCTTCCTGGCGGGATATCCACAAAATCTTTCTCCACTCAGGATGCCAGTGGAAGCACGTCAATGGCTGCTGGCGTTATTGAGGTGAACTCTTTCGTTACTGGATGAGACAAACAATTTGAGTTTTATTGGTAGGCTGTGGAAACGGGTGCGGATACCCTCCTCTTTGACGAGGACACATGTGCCACGAACTTCCTCATACGAGATCGTAGGATGCAAAGATTGATCACAGCGGATCCTATTACACCTCTAATCTTCAAGGTGCGTTTAATTCAACATCATGATGTCAGCATATATATTTACGATCTAAAGGTTCGTGCATTGCTCAAGGATCATGGGGTCTCATCTGTATTGGTCATTGGTGGTTGTGGTAAGTGATGCCGGTTCACTGCTACCATACCTATGAATATATTAAGTGGAGTTATACACAGGTGACTACTGTGATGTGGCCGACTTGGTTCTCGAAATGCGGAACTACGAATGTCATGACATCACAGATGCCGCACGGAAGGTAGCTCAAGAGATCCCATCCGTAGTGTCTTGGTACGAAGGTTCGCGTGATAATGCTGACATTCGTATATGGATCCTTACATGAACGTTGCAGAGCACAAATTTGGAGCGGTCCACGGCAGGACTCTAGATCTCTCTTCGTTGCCTTCGTCAAATACCAAGACGGTTGCGCGGAAACGTACCGCCATCGACGTAGGCCAAATACATTTGGATTTATCTGCTGCGAAGCAACTCGTGCATGATAGCCAAACCCGGGCCATAGCTGCTGCACTCAAGTATCTGGCATCTTCCATTATTCAACCGGTCATGCTTGCGGAATTATTGAACAACTTGGAGAATCAGATGGATCATAGTGGCTTGGATATGCTGGTTGGACATGAACGAGTAGATGGATTCTTAGCGCGGCCACGCTTGTTCGAAATTGCGATGGCAATCAATCGACTTGTGAGTATCCATCCATTCTGCTCTTTGTATGTGGGATAGGTCGATGATATCGCATTCGTAGCGTTCGGTCATAATTGATGGTGTAACTAGATAGTATCGTTTTTATTCTCACGCTTATAAATGTCGTAGCACAGGTTGTAATGCTATGTAATACATCTGTTATATCTGGCGCTTACCTTATGGCACGCGTTCTCTGGCAGCACTCAGCAGTCGCATCCTTCTCTTTACTTTGTCTCGTATAACAACCATCTCACCTCAGTGGCGGCAGTACTGAAGCGTCCAACTAACGGATACGCTTTAGGGCCCTTTAACCATCCAGAACAAGCCGTTCTTTGCTCCCGCCACCGACCACCATGTCTCATGAATCTCGCCAGAGATCACCTACAGAGCCTGTAGAACCCAGATCGACTCCCAAACCATCAACTGACAAAGTCTCCACGCCTTCCAAAGCGCGCAGACCATTGCCTATCCCCAATGAACCCAAGACAGTTCCTCCTGCGACTTTCTACGGGACTTCCGCCTCGATATCCACCAATGCAGCTCCAGGATCTTCTCGTACCAATTACCAGGCACCCGTGCCAAAGTTAGCACCTTCATATCGCGAGCCTGAACTTGTAGAAGACGAACAAATACCCGCTCTCGTTCCCGCAACTAACTGGGGAGAACCGACATCGGTGAACTGGAGTGATCCAGCACCTGGTCCTTGGCCGGACTTACTTACAGGATGGGCTGATTCCTTGAAGAAGGTTGACATTGATGGTCGCGACGATAATGAAGAAGAGAACTGGTGCGATCCAGCTGTACAGGAACAGAGCAAGAGACCAGGACCTGGAATGCTTCCACCGAGAATCGAGTGCCACTTATCTGCACCTCCCGATCGTCTCTGGTCTGTTACAATGAAGAGCCTACCTGCCCAAAGGAATGAAGCCTCCAGAAGTAGTGCTTCACCATCTTATGGATCTTCAAGCCCTCCTCCAAATGCTCCAAATGCTTCAAACTTTACGCCTCCGAGTATGGAGGAAGTCCGCATGGCGATTCCACATCCTAACGCCTATTTCAGTAACGAGCAGAACGGATGGGTTCTCATACTTTGGTGCTCCTCCTCCGTCCTTCCACCCTTTGCTTCTTCTTTCACTCCAACGCACCCTCTTCCCGATCAATCTCGTCGCAAGCGCACAAGCTCCTGTGTAGGTGATGGTGAACAACCGTTTGGTCAAGCCAACAAAACTCACCATTTCCACCGTTATGAACGTGCTGTCGATGCCCGCACGCTCAATCCTCCTTTTCGAAGGAATGAATGGGAAGAGGATGAGACTCGCAAACGTCGGAGGCGCAAGATGACTATAGTCGAGAACACCGACAACGTACCCGCTCCCGAAGAAGAGCTTACGACACGGTCTGGAGGCGATCTGCTGGACTTGTATATATGCTGCCAGTGCTCAGTATATTGCCTCGTATCACAAGTCATCCCAGGGGTCATTCCACTCAAGTTTCTCGAAGAGTTCACGAAAGAGAAGTTGAATAACCCGAGTATAAGTCGGACGTCCAGGGCGACTGCATTGCAGGCATGGGAAACTGTTCTTACGTATGTTTACATTCTCGTCTCGATTTCTTTGTGTCGAGTACTTATAATCAATGGCATTCCTCGTCACCCACTTTGGGGTCTAGTATTGTCGAAAATCGACTTTTCAAAGGCGAGAATCGTGTTTTGCCGGTGACACGGCCGAAATTCTTAAGCAAAATAGGCTGGAATGATGTGATGTGGGTATTGCAGCGACTTTCTACTGGTTCCCACTAGCTCATGCGTGTATCTTGTTTGACAGCCGGTGCGTCTTTGAGTCGTTAGGCTTTGCGGTGAGACCGATGCCAGGCGAGAATTCAACTGAGGACGCCGCTCTGCACCCACCGTATACTGAGCCTGATACTCCGGAGGGGAAGAAGAATCGCTCAAAGTTGCTCAGAGCCTGGGTGGAGATCAGTTCGTGGTTGACTATCTTTTACAAAGTGCGAGATAGTAAGTCTGCCACGCACGCCGTACGTTCACATGGTGTCGCTCAGGCTGAAGGGACTGTAGAGGAGCAATATGGTGATTACAAACCATCTCCCTTGCATGTCATTACGGAAAATGCAGCAGACATGGTTCGCACCGGAATTGGTGCACATCAGAGTCAAAGTACGTTCATATATTAGGGTCCCTCCTTCATCTCGTCTATAGCTTCTGATCCGCTCTCTCTAGTCCCTCTCAGTCCTTTGGCCGGGGACCTTGTCAAAATCCACTCATTGCAAGAGTCATGGGAAGTGCTCGGCACCACTGCGGAAACATATGCGTGGGGTATGCGCTTTCAGATGCTGTTCTTGCCTTTCCACTGATCATCCCACGTTAGACTTGCTCACTTTTGCCTATTTCGCGCAATGTCGATGTGATCCTCCTCATACTATTCAATACTTCACACATCTCGTCAAGATCTTTGAAACATTCCAGAAACGGGGGCTTTCCGCGACTATAACGAACTCTGAGGAGCTCCAAACCCTTATTGCCGCAGAACGTTCACGAGGACGTTTTACAGAGTCGGACATTAAGCTCGCCACTCATTACCTTGGATTTGGCAAGGAGAATGAACTAGGTGTTGAACTCGATGACGAAGTTGATGATGACTTCATCTTGAACGCCTGGAAGAATGGGTTGAAAAGGAGTTGGAGAGAGGATGGGGGCGGGGCTGAGCGGAGGACAGACTTGAACGATAGCTTCAAAATCATCTCGGACGTGCGAGGTGGCGAGAAGTTGAGGAATGCGTATAAGTGGGAGAAGAACACTATGTCGCCCGACGCTGCTTACGCCACTTTGGAGGTTCCTAAGGAGGTGGATGAGACCATGTTGATCACTGTCTATTCGATGCGGGTATGTTCTCTTCAACTAAACTTTACTGAGTTTGATACTGAATGTGTGGTTTGTATCCATAGGTTGAGGATCAACCGAGTCAAGGCGACAAAATGCGCGAAGCCCTTACTGTCATTGCCGAGTTCACTGATAGCCAACGGCTTCGTTCGTTCTTAGAAACTGGGCAAGATCGTGAGTGTCGAGCTGCATACAGTATTAACACCCCTTACATGAATTTATTCAGCTGGCGATGTCACAAATACCACTATGCAGAACATGCCTCGTGGCCTAAATCAGCTCGGAAATACCTGTTACTTGAATTCGCTCCTTCAGGTACGTAATTTGCATCACTGGGCGGGAACCTGTGAATGAATTCTATGTGCATGACAGTACTTCTACACTATCAAGGACCTTCGTGAAGCCATTGTGCCCTTCTCTAACCCGGCGGATGCAAAATTCTTGGGCGATAAGTTCACTGATGACGACCTGAAACGCCACCGAGTTGGAGGGCGCATGGTGACCAGGAGGGAAATTGTACGGTCAAAGAAGTGTACGTATTTTGCTCCATCTTTGGAGGTTACTGCCGCCATTAACAATTCATTAGTTGTGAATCAGCTCGCGGATCTTTTCTGGAACTTGGAGTGGTGCGACAAGCCAGCGGTGACTCCGACTCTTGATCTAGCGAAGCTCGCACTGGTGACGTCCCAGGACGAAGAAGAGGAAGATCATGAGAGGACAGGCACCGATTCGTCCAATGACACGGACGCAACTCTGGTTGAAGATGCCCCTCTACGCGTCCACGAGCGTCCTCCGTCGCCTGTACCTAGTCCATCGGACTCGGTCTTGGGCAAACGCAACCGTGACGGGCCACAGCGGATGGATGTCGATAGCCCGAAAGGCGAGACAGATAAGGACGCCTTCGTGATGGTGTCGAAACCTTCTTCCCCTCAGGGAAGTTCTTCGGCAGAAGCTAGTTCATCAAAGCTCGTTTCTATTGATACTGAACAGGACGTGGAGATGCAAGACATGTCGACAAAGCCTCCACCGCTTCCCCCTCGGAAACCTCGTGAAGTGAATGATTCAGTCATGATGTTCGGTAAGCCTTCCGCACCGCAAGATCCCTTATCATAACATTGATTATCGTCGCTTTGATAGGTCGGCAGCATGATGTGTCTGAATGCATGGACAACTGTATGTTCCAGATCGAGACCGCGTTGTTGGACTTCCAGGACAAAACAGGGTCTGACAATGACAAGACGAGCATCGTTAAACGGTAACAGAACCGGCATGTTGAATTAAAGCTTTACTGATGATACTGCATTATAGGCTATTTTATGGCAAGAAGCGTCAACGTTTGACTGATCTGGCACCAGTCGCCGAACACAGGCACCAATCGTCCATTCACGAGAAGGAAGACTTGTTCTCACACCTCCACGTGAATGTGTCAGAAGAGGGATACGACCTTTACGATGGTTTGAGCAGATACTTTGACGATATCGTTGAATTCGAAGGCATCAAGAAGCGCATGGAGGTTTCACTTATTGATCTCCCACCGGTACTTCAGATCCAATTGCAGGTATGTCGTTCACTGTGACCACTTTGAGATAGTCAGTTGTTCATTTGTGGTTCTAGCGCGTTCAATTCGATCGTGACACTCAACAAGCGTATAAGTCTCAAGCGTACGTCAAGTTTGGCGAAACACTTTTCTTGGATCGCTTCCTCGACACGGCGGATCCTCAGAAGAAAGCACGTTCGAAGGTCGTTCAGGCTGAGCTGAACGCATGTCGTGATCGCATTCAAAGGCTGACACAGGGGAAGGTGAGGACGACAATCTGCTTTGTCAATCGAGGATAAGTAACTCATAATAATTTACCAGTATGCGCCGTTCGCGCCGTCCTTGGCTGGAGTGGCCAAGTTCTTGGACACGCCAAAACTCTCGTATATGTCAGAAAATTCACCAGAAGTGGATAGTGACTTCATTGCCGCCATCCGGGACGAGTCGCAGCTTATCACCTCCCAATTGGAAGTCGAACGCGCTCAAGCGGTGAAGCTGAAACAGGAGCTCGAAGATCTCTGGCGAACCGATGCGAATGCGGCCTATGAGCTCACCTCTGTGTTCATCCATCGTGGCAGCTCTCCCTCATGGGGCCATTACTTTTTCTATTCGCGCCATTTGCCGGATAACCCGGATTCTTGGTTCAAGTACAATGATTCTGATGTTACTGTCGTTTCAAAGGAGGAGGTGTTGGCAGATACCACTGGATCCACTGCCAATCCGTACATGGTACGTCGTCATTTGATTGTGCCTTGAACGTTCTGAGGTGTAGGATGTTGTATACTGACATGTTGTTGTTTTTTTTTTCAGCTTGTGTTTTCTAGGAAGGATGCCAATATCATCCAGACTGTACATAGATTTGACGCGGAGAGCTTGCTCATTGACGATTGAATCTCTTTTGTAATTTCATGGCTGGACGCTTGCCGTCCTCTCTCTCGTTCGCATACCACTGTATCATACCACCCTGCACATGCACATTTGTATCTCGCTGTTGTTCGGATCCACGCAATATTTACCTTTCTCGCAAAGTACAGGCCCCCTTCAGCAACATCCTCAGAAATAGGTAGCATAACCCTCTTCTGAATTGTTTTGCCAAAGGCATATAAGCCTCACATCTGTTGACCAGGTGACGGTTTATCCCATGAAATACAAGGTAACAAGTGTTTGTCACATATCAATGCATGAGCGCGGATGAATTAGGTAGGATGTGTCCCTGTCGTACAATAGGAAAAGAAAAGTGTCCATTCGTATCCTTCACAGCTCGTACTCGACACCACCAATGAGAAGAGTAAACGAGGAGAAAGACGGAGGATACAAGGGTATATGTAAATGTCTCTAACGAACGAACGACTAGTGTAGTCAAGGTCCATCTAGGGAAGGGAATCACATCAGGCCAGAACTCTACGGGAGAGGAATGTCAATGAAGAGGGGACTCACGCTGCAGAGAGGATCCGAGTACGAAGAGGATAAATCGATCAATGGCCTTCCGGTGCTCTGGCAGACAGAGTATCGTACTTGCTACCACCATAGGTGGACGAAGTGCTGGTTGCTTCACGGTAGGGCATGGTCGGCATGGTATCGAGTTGCAAATTGGAACGAGAACGTGCAATGACTTCTGAAGCGACGTCGTTCCCGTATTGTTCGGCCAATTGGCTGCGAGAATGGATCATCAGTATACATCAACTAAGACCAACAAGGTGACATACTTTGCATAATTGTCCATGATAACGGCCATACTGTTCAAGTTGAGACGGTACGCCTTGGGCATCATGCCCTTGCCGAACCTGTACGTGACGTGATTCGAGCAGAGCAGGCCGACGACCATGATGATCAAATGGGCAGGGACGAGGGAGAAGATGACAGTGTACCAGGTCTGCAACACATGGCGCTCAAACTTGATGTAGGGGCCCTTGCATCCAGGCAGGACACTCCGTGCATAGCATGTTTGGCTGGCGGTTGCTTCAACAAAGGGGTTAAAGTATCCGCAGCACCTGAGCTGGTTCTGAATCCTCAAACGACCCTCGGCACCGAGACTGCGAGACCACTGAGCGTTGATCTTGCCCTCGAGGTTGAACGTTTTCTTCTTGTACGCAATGTAGCCCGGCGTGACGAGTAGCGCGAAGCAAATCCAGAGAAGGAAACAGTAGATGGCGAGGAAGGAGCGATTGTTGAGCATGATGCCGGACCAACCGATCAAGGAGGTGAGGATGCCCAGGGAGGCAGCGATGGTGGAGATGATGAGTTCGGTGCGGTTACCGACCCTGACGATGTCTGCATGGGTCCAGACGTTGAACCAGATAAGGAGGCAGGCGATGAGGCCGGCCAGCGAGTAGATGGAGAGCACGATATTGGCAGCGACGAGGGTCCATTTGAACCTGTTCCAGCGCAGCCGAGGACGAGTCCTGCCGCCCTCTCTGCCGCCAAACCATCCGCTGGAGACACCGTCGTAGTCGTCGTCACCCTCACCAGGCATGCGTGCTTCGTTGCTCTTGAAGGCCTCGCGACCACCGCCCTGCTTGGGAATGACGCCATCCCAACCTTTGGCACCCTTTCTGCGCTTGGTGACGATGTTGTCAGAGAATTTGCTGGGGAGGTAATTGATGCTGAGGGAAGCGGAGAGATGCTTGTCAGAGTTGCTCATCATCAAGGGGGAGTCGTTTTTGGGAGATAAAGAGCGGTAGCTGTTGCTGGATGCGAAAGGAGCGTTGGGGGGCGAGAGGGGACTGTTCTGGTTGTTCATGTCTGCAAGCATGTGTCGGGTGGAGGCAGCGGCAGACTGGATGGAGGGAGAGTATACGGAGGATGTTCTAGAGTGTCTGTTGGAAATGAGCAGCGAGCTCGGGTTGAGGAAAAGGAAATAACATACGAAGGCGAGCCGTCCATCTAAACGCCGTTAGTTCATTCGCGACGTCGGAGGCAGGATGGTCGTTGCGAGTGAGCGGTGAAAGCAGTCCACAAAACAGTTCACACGCACCCCATTGACGCCCTCCTGCTCCAGGTACACTGACCACACCCTGTCCATCCCGCCAATAAATATACAAACGAATACAACAAGTTCGTACACCTGTTATACACCCAGAGTCCCCTAGAGTACACCGCGGACGTCCTCGAAGTACCACAACAAAAGACATATCTTCCAATGCTCGCATATCTCTTCTTCGCGCGCCACGCGATGCCAGCCCATATCGAGCTATCTCCTCTCAGCGGGCAGGTGCTTCCATATCTTTCGTTGACAATACAAATAGTCCACTATAGCACAACCAGCACTACCAAACTAACTCTGCATACCCGCAAGTCCTCTGTCCTTCAATGCATCCAGCGCTTCCTCCAGTTTAGCATTATTCAGAGATCTTTGCAGAGTCTCCGCTTGTTGTCCAGATTGTTTATGTATATCTAGCATCATTTTCAGTATACCAACTTTACAGTATATAATTCTTCGGAACTCACCTAGGAAATGCCTCCCTATCCACAATGCCAAATGCACGTTTCCCGAAAACCCTCCGCTACCGTCTCCTTTGTGAAGGGGGACTCCTAGCCCAGCAGCAAGTTGTTCGCAAGTCTGAAGCGTCGACAGACAATGGTCTCTTGCCGTGTAAAAATACTGAGACGCAATCAGAGCAAGGATCAACGCTCTCAGATGATTGTCCTGTGAACTTGAAGCCAAGCTTAGAGCTATCTTCAGGTGTTGTCTACAGCGGAATGAGTCATGACGTCAAAGAATTTTGAGGGCACTCACTTGGCTTTGAGCATTTCAGAAGAGAAACATGCTTCAAGAATATGTCCTATAGCATCCAGAGTACCGCCTTTCCCTCTACACGTCCTCAAGAAAGTCACGACCGATACACATGGTTCAATCGATATCTCTCTCTGCTTCCCCTTGCGATCTGTTTTCGATGAGCGTGATTCCGCTGCAAGTTGATTCGAGTACCCAGCGAGGTCTAACGAGATAATCCCGGCCTGGGCCGCGACATGAACGAAATCGCCTTCTTCAGAGTGCTCCATCGCAACTTGGTAACACTGCAGAGCTCGAGCGCTGTTCCCAAGTGCATGCGCGAGGTGTGCGTGATGCAAAGAGATACGGGCGGAAAATAGTGGGAATATATGGTAATTTCGGGTATGGGCTATTAGCTGGGCGAGGGTCTGTTGACGACAGTCAGTACCAAAGTCAGGTGCACTAGAACACGAACACTGTACATTCTCAGCTTCGACGAATTCGCTTCGCATGATAGACACCTGAGAACTCCGTGGTAAGGTGAAGTCAAAATGTCGTTTGTGGCTGCTTACCGCTAGAAGTTCGCACATTAGGTCTGCCTTGATCCTCGCGAGCCGTTGTTCGACCTCTTCCACATCACCTAAAGTAGACCATATCGGTACTAGGCATTACATGAGCATCCATCCGAAAGAAGCAACTCGCTCAGAGAGGCTACTTACGAAGCAGGGGTGGAGGGACGCCTTTCTTCTCACAAGCGGCCAACCCTTCCATAGCAAAAACCTTGCGCTTCGGTTTTCGACCGACGGCGTCACGTTTCGCCGCACTACTGATGAGGAATGCAAGCAAGAACAATATTCGAGGATGTGTAGACTGGATTATAAGCGGAGGTCCTGTAGGTAATGGAATCTGTGCGCATATACAAAGTCAACGAGTCAGTCCTGAACATGACCAGCTCCGGAGGGCGAACCTGTACTAGGCCATCAGGAAACAAATCCAGCACGCCTGAATCCAGGAGGGCGTGAAGATGTGTTAGTCTTGGAGAAGCTTCATTGGAGGTTCCCACATGGGTAAAGTATGCGACGCTCATCACGAGTGTATGCACTACCATAGCAGCTTCAAAAGGGTCTTCAAACATAATGAACATCGTCTCAGATTCAGGCTTCGGTGCGTCCTTTGACGATCCCGCTGAGGGTTTACGAGCCTTTGGTGTAGATGAAGGCTCGTATGAAAGACCAAGAGCGGTTTCGACCCGTTGTATCGCTGCGGCAACGTCAGGCCACATGTTAGCTGCCACAAGGATACGCAGGCGAAGGACTTGTGCTAGCAAAGCTACTTGATGATGCTTGTGTTTGAAAGCGTGCGATTCCATATCCTGGGTAACGGATAGCGCGGCATGGATATCTTGAGGACTTGATCTGGAAGACGGAGATGCGGGAGGTACTGGTCCGATATGAGCAGTGGAAGGTGAAGAAGAGGTCAACGATTGAGGACTCGTGAAAAGAGAAACTGCGGCAAGGTGAGCAGAATAGACAATGTACGGAGGGTCTGTGGGCAAGAACGACGATATGAGATTCCGGATTTGAGTACGGGCATACTTGGTTTTGTGTTGCCAATGCGAAAACTGAGCTTGAAGGAGAGCTATGTGATGTTTGAACGGACGAAGCGATGGGTGCTACAAATCATGTCAAAACGACTTGAAATTAGAAGTAGCGTAAACTCGTACCTTCTGTGCGATAATTGCCTAAAAAAAGAATTCTCGTCAGCGTACATTTGGTTCACAGCAGACAAGAGGAGTGGCGGTAATCTTCACCGCACGCATATATCTGCAGAAACTAGAGAAACTGCAGGACTTACGCCTTTGCTTAACGCCTTATCGACCTATGCGAGGATCAAGACCCATAAAATAAGTATAGAGAGGCAATAGACAAACCTCTATCTCAATTCCTTTAGCCCATAGATGGTCCTCACTTTCACTGAAACCACTAGCAATCACCCTCATCCCGAGTTCAGCCAATCCAGTCCAAGCGCGACATTCGATTTCCGGAGAAAGAGCGGAAAGACAGAGACATTTCCTGAGGGCATCCAGAGATATTTGGAGTGACAGAACATAGTAACGATGGTTAGGAGGATGCGCCACAAGTCCGGGTAAGGAGACGAGCAAGACCGGCGGAGGCACAGTGCGAAGACTAGAAGAGGGCGTCATAGACGATGTCGAAGCAGACATATCATGGTCGAGTTTGATTCGCTTGAATGGGCGTAAGTTGTCGTTTGGCTGAGACATGTCGAGGTGAGCATTCGCGAGTTGGGCGGCCGATCTGGCAGGACTGTACGCGTCTTGTCACGCGTGACATCACGCGTTTAGCTGCGAGTGCGTTCCTGCGCGTCCATCGCGGCGGCGGAAGTATACACTTATAAGCTTACATGACTCAACAATCTCATTAAGGCATTCAAATCTGTCTCTGTTTTCTCGGTGGATATAATGGAATGATTTATGACTTAGACAGATAATTAATATCATGTTAGAACAAACGATACGTGTAGTGCGCCGACCACCTTCTCGAGTCGTTTCTTCTAACTCACGAAGAAGCGGGATAATTTATATTACATAGCCATCAAAATTACCGGAGAGCCTCGACGAACAACTCAAGTCACTAAAGTACTGGGGCATCCAAGGTGGCGGACTTGCTACGCCCTATTTCAAGGGCGGACAGAGTCTACCATGAGTCGGAGAGCACTTAGCATCGCACGCTTAAATCCAATGGACGAGACCGAGTCTCACCGCATCTGTCAGTTCCGAAACCTCGCGCAGAATCTCAATAGGCTGCTAGAACAAACATGCAAGTTGAGTCCCGGGTGAGCACCATTAAGCAATAGTGGAGTCACTAACCGCCTGATTCTGCTTCACTATAGCCGAAAGTTCATGACCGATCATCGACGTAGGATCAACATGGAAAGCTGGAGCTTTCAGCATTAGCCTTGCGTTAAGGTATCATGTTTAGTATGTCTGAGAATGCGCAATAGTGGAAACAAGGGTTTCACCTTCCGAGAGGTGTGTTCGCATAAACTAGCAGATACTTAATAGTAGGACATGCGCAAGATTCTTTTCGAAGACTTACGCTTACTACAGTACCTATGACGTTCAAGCCTAAGAAGAGGAAGCTATCTTTGACTGTAGTGAACTGGAAGCGTTGCCCGTTGATGCAAAATTTACGTCTTCTAGGCAGAGACTCACTGTGATCATAACCAAAATAGACACGATCCTAAGAGTGGTCAAGAATTCAGTGAGCATCGCAACCCAGATGATCATGACTAAAACTTACACTATGATCAACCCTGTATTAATTGAATATGCCATAAGCCACAAGATAATTTTGTCGGTTCTGCACCGAAGCCATGAGAATCATTCAGAAGATTTCTATTCAAATGAAATCACCTTCGATTAAAACCTCTTCGGGCTTTACGCAGGCAGTGGATTAAATATCCCGCGATCAGTGTGTCCACGAGCAGTGAAAAATTGTCGGTGGTGTTCACGATGACCTTGAGAGAATAATTCAGGAGCACAGGCGAAACGAGGGGCTGTCCAAGCATACCCCAGCAGCAAACGCAGACTGATAAGACCCCCAAGTCCCATAGACAAAACTGCACAAATAATGTTTTCAGTCGACCTGTACAGCATCCCTACATACCCCAGAGTTCCTGCCCCTGTTAATAGCGATTTTAAACGAGGACGTGGGATGGATTATTAGCAACATTAAGGACAAAAAGATTTTCCCGTACCTATTGCAAGACCTGACTTATATTTAACAAGCGAAGAAATAAGCAAGGGGAAGAATTTACACACCACAGCGAATGAAAAGAAGTCCAGACTAGAGAGAAAGATTAGACGTCGAAAATTCCTCTGACGACCGGACTTACTAGAACGACCACTAACGTGATACTCTTCTCACTATGTCCTTAACGAATGGCGCGTCGGAAATTTGGAATGCCGGGACCTGTGTGATGCTGAAGCTTAGGAGCACTTGTCGAGGTAAGTAGCATGAAGTCTAATTGTACTATAAGCTAATTCTATGATACATGGAAGACGATGCAAAGAAAATAGTAACACAACTCTGAATCATCTATGTCTTCTTTCTTTTGTATGGTCTCTTTGCTGGGGCAGCAACTGAACTCGCAGGAGTCGACGATCGCGAAATCTTGTCCTTCGCATCGGACTTCGCTATATCATCTATCCCACGTTTCTGATATTGAGGGTTAGTCAATCCATTCAACAGACAAGAAATGCAGCACATCAACGTACTTTGCTCTTCGTCGGTGCGCGAGCTTTCTCTTCAGCTTGTTTCGCTTCCGCTTCCTTCTCGATCATACCCAACAACGTGTTACATCTCCTCTGCAACTCCTGCGGACTGCGACTCTTGAAGAACCAGTCAAATCGGAAGACGGGGAACTCCGTGATATCCTTCTTGATTCGCTCATATACATCGTCCGCACGCATGCCGTAATAATTCAGGCGACATAGAAGGTATCGGTCCTCTTCTTCAGAGTAAACCTTGCCCTTTGTCGTTGGATAGTTGAGTTCGAGCTCCTGCATGGGGTACCGAACAGAGGCGATCTTCTTGGAAAGCAGGGCTTCCAGGTTGGAGCGCTTGTTCCTCTTAGCTTCGCCTTCTTCGATACGAGCCTTGATTCGAGGATATTCAGCAAGCTCTTTCCATTTCTTCTTGAAGACAGGGTAGTATCGAGCCACGTCCTCGACCGTTTTGTCTTGGATCTCGCTCGCCAGGAGCTCAAAGTCATCAGTCCTAGAAATGATTCAGTACCCGACTTGACTGCCAGAATAGGGAGACGGCTCACCATCCGTATGTCTCCAGTGCACGAACGAATTGCTGGAAGTCACGCCTGCTCCAATCCTCGAATCCCTGAGCGATGAGTCGCTCCTTATCAGCAAGCTCCTGTTCGGTTAACGGCTCCGCGTTGTCGATGAGCTCTTGTGCAGCTTTTCGCTCTTCCTCGAGTTTCTCAGGCGTATCCTCAGGACCCGCGGGTTCACGTAAGGTTGCAGGAATGTCGTTCGCATTCTGTCGTTCGCCACATATGAGCTAAAGACTTATGAATTTCAACAACGAGCTAACTTACCTTGAACGCTGCAAGTTCTCGTTCTTGCAGCTCGGCAAGGCGTGGGGGAAAGAACTGGAAATCTTGGCTAAATAGTGGAACAGTGGTAAGTATAAGTACGTTCGGCAATTAAAAAATGTTCACTGACAGTTGCAATTGTTTCGGGGCGCGAGGCATCTTGGGCGCTTTCTCCGTCTTCGAGGGACCAGCACGCATGGTCTCCTTGAAGTAGCTGTCTACCGAGTAGTTCAGCTTGCGCTCTCGCTTGGACAGCGACAACGGGTTGAACTGCAGTTGTTTGCGTTGCTACAAGTGATTAACACCTTGCGTCAGTAACGGGGATATGTGAGAAGAGAGAACAACATACTCCTCGGAAATCTTCGCCCTCCCACTGCTGAACAGATGCCTCCGACTTGAAGTTGCTCAAGTCTTCGAAAGTGAGCTCTTCATATTTGCTGTTCAATTCATTCGTGCGTTCTTCACCACGGTGAATGATGGCGTCGATGTCGTCGTTAATCAATAGACTACAAATATGAAATCAATTTGCAGAGCAATACTTTACAGAAAGAACGACTTACTCTTCGTTCGAGTTCACAATGGTTTCAGCACCGTGGGTAATCATCTCTAAGAGCTCCTCCTTATTGGCCGCTGAACATGGACGTGGTTTGTTAGCGTCTCATTGTTGATTAGTGGGTAAAACGCATACATACCTTTGCTAGCTTGGGTTCGGCCTTGCTGGATAACCAATTGATCCAACCTCAACTTCTGTGCAGCACGTTCAAGCATACGTTCCTCGACACTGCCCTCAGTGATGAACCTGAAAACATAGACTTGTTTCGTCTGACCGATGCGGTGAGCACGGTCCATGGCTTGCAAGTCAGCTTGAGGATTCCTAGCGGAAGACAAGTGTATCAAGATACTGCCTTAGTGTCAATGGAAAAGAAGAAAAGACGTACCAGTCGCTGTCATAAAGAACGACAACATCAGCAGAGGTGAGGTTGATACCCAGACCACCGGCACGAGTCGTTAACAAGAAGATAAACTTGTCACTGTCGGGCTTATTGTATTCGTCGATAGCCACGATACGGTCCTCATGCGCGGTGCTGCCGTCAATACGGCAGTATTCTGTAATTCGAGTTAGACGGATACCCACAGTGGATCGACGCTACAGATGTGTACGTACTGTAACCACGGAAGAGACAATAATCCTCGAGGATATCAAGCATACGACTCATTTGGCTGAAGATCAGCGCGCGAGAGCCCTTGGCCTTCATCGAGTGGAGGAGCTTGTCAAGAATGACCATTTTGCCACTGTTCTCGATCAAATGCATGTCGGTGGTGTAAGGAGGTCCAGGTTCCTGTTCGAGGTTAGTCAGAGTGCCGGATTAGATAACGTCAGCTCACTCACAGCGCCGTCGAAGAGGTACGGGTGACATGTAACTTTACGAAGCTAATCATATATTAGATACGAAAGCAAGTAAGACGTGCCGAAACTTACCTGCATGACCATGTTCATAAGACGCGTTTTGCCTTCTTTCTTGCCCGTCAGACCGTTGACAGCGTCGATGTCTTTCTCCAACACTGAGCGATACCACTTGCGTTGCATCTCCGTAAGACCGACATAGATATTGATCTCTTTCTCTGTTTGAGACATCAGCGGCAATACTCATGATCAGGGTAAACGATAAAACGCACTGGGTAGAAGACCCTTCTCCACATCGCTCTTTACTCGTCGGAGTAAGAATGGCCGCAAGATCTTGTGTAATGCCTCAACGACCTTCTTGCTCTTTTCATCATCACCGTCCGCACTTGAATCGTCCTTATGCAAGAAACTTTCCAAATCACCATACTCGGTGAAAATCTCGGGACAGATAAAGTTCAGCAGCGCGAACAACTCTTTCATGTTGTTCTGTAGAGGAGTACCGGTTATAAGTAACCGACCACGACTTGTGAAGGAGCGGACAATCTGCGAGAGAATGGAATCGACGTTTTTGATACGGTGAGCTTCGTCGATCACGATATACTCAAATGAGAACTTCTTGAGAGCGGACTTCTCGATGAGACAAATCTCGTAGGATGTGATGAGGACTTCGAAGTCTTGCGGGATCAAACGATTCGTGATAATTTCCCCGCGCTCTTCTTTTGTTCCTGTGAGGAGAACCGTGCTGACATCAGACGTCCACCTTTCAAATTCACGAGACCAATTTTGCAGTGTGGATTTAGGGACGACAATAAGATGTGGGCCACGGATCTGGCGGCAATGCTTCAGGTAGGAAAGGAAAGCTATTGTTTGGAGTGTTTTGCCGAGACCCTATAAAAGACATTAGCATTGATATGAGGGATAAACAATTGCGCGTACCATCTCGTCAGCGAGGATACCGTTCAGGCCGTTATGGTGTAAAGACACCATCCAGTTCAAACCGTGGATTTGGTATGAACGCATGGTTCCATTGATGACTACACGCAATTTAGTTCGGAACAGGCAGTACGCAAAGGAGTCAACTTACAACTCGGCGAGTCCTCGAACACAGGAGGTTGATCATCACCCTCGGCTGCCAGTTCCCCATCTTTGAGTAGCTCCTCGTCTTCCTCTTTCTCTGATTTCCTATGACGAGCGCTATTGTCACTGCAATCATTGTGAGTATGAGTACGAAACGTATCAAGTGGCGTACGTACATGGCCTTTTTGCGACCTCTACCCTTGGGTTTGGGCTGTGCATCAAGCATAGCGGCATACTCGGGATCGCGTGCTTTCTGTAAGTAAGAATCAGCATGGCTTCACTAATTACACCAGGAGCCACAAAAGGCGAGTCTTAGCGGGGGACTGATCGTAGCACATAGTGCAGTTCAGCAGGCCGAGGAAAGAGCTGTGCCTCATTAGAGGCATGCATGGACCCTGCCTTCCTCAATTAATGAAGATATACAGTGCCCATGGGGATGACGGCAATCGATCATCTAGGGGGAGGGGAGGAACTGCATTTGTGCGGTGATTCTTTCTCGCTCAACGCCGGGCAAAGGACACGCTGCCTGCTCCAAGTCTAGGTGGCAATCCTGGGTCACACACTCACCTTGATATCGACGAAATGTTTGAATAGTTCTGTCTGCCCCAGGAGATATGAATATCGTTTCACAGCGTCCGAGATCTGTAAATGCGTGAGTTGCATGCAGCAATTCATCGGAGGTACACACCGCACCTTCGCCTTGTCCATCTCTTGCCTCTTGGCTTGCAATTGGCCCTCCTCCGCCTTCCGCTTTTGTTTCTTCTGTTGGCGCTGAGCGCTGGCCTCTATCTTTGCTAGTTTTGAAGGGGATTCTGGTGCCTATTAGGGGATAAATCGCGTGTTAACGCGTCGAGATAAAGTCTGGTGGGCGAAATACGCACTGGAGCTTCATTGTCGCTCTGCAACTCGTCTGCCTCCTCCACTTCGTCAACATATTCGCTCTCGGCACCCAGACTCTCCTGTTGAACGAGATAGTGAGCTACGTTTGACAAGGTCTCGAAGGGATACTACAAGCACATACCTGACGCGAAACAATGTTACTGGGCACAACGTCGCTGAGGACATCTTCCTCCATTGGAATGTCCTATGGTGAATGTTAGCGATATACAGTTAATAGTAGTAGATATGCGTACGTTGCTCATCGTATAATGTGTCGTAAAAGGAGTGAATGAAAGAAGTAAAGGAGCAGAGTCCGACAAGAGTGGTGGAAGGCAGGATGAATAAAGCGCCCATCACTTGCGGGTCGTGTATAATAGCTTACATAAGACAATGTGCCATGGGGTTAGGGCTTATGCCATGTGATCGAGTGGCGGTAATGACCCGACCGGCGTCTACCCCGCATTGACTTCCCCGCGTCGAGGTTTCTCTTAAGTTCAGATCTGTTCAGATACCCAGCAGTTACGATCCTGTTGTAAACGTTCGATATGCATACCATTACAGCTAGACGTGCGGCAGCACGAAATATACCTCTGGCGGCTTCAAAGTCTCTTACAAAACCCGGTATCGCAGCTTCTGCGTCATGTCTTGTTCATTCGAGTTCCAAAGGGCGGGGTGCGATGCTAAGCATCCAGAAGAAACGTGTGGGACTTACGAACTTCGCTCCATCTACCGGTAGGACGTTTGCAATGGTCGCCGGTAAGTACCACATATTTTAATCCAAACATTCAAGCATTGACGGGATTGTTCAGACCCTTCATCTAGGACGACCCAGAGGAAACCCCACTTCGATAAGATACTCATTGCTAACCGGTATGTCGTTTTTTTGTTTTGCGAAAGATGAGAGGTAAGTCTTAGCTATGCTTTCTGCAGAGGTGAAATTGCCTGCCGGGTCATTCGCACTGCCAAGAAGCTGGGTATCAAGACTGTCGCTGTATACAGCGAAGTCGACGCTTCATCCATGCATGTCCAGTTGGTGTGTTGATATCGAGCTGGATGCTCATTTATTAAGGATTCGGAACTGAATAACGAAGCTAGGCGGACGAAGCGTATTGCATCGGTCCTGCTCCATCGTCTGACAGCTACGTAAGTGTTGGACCTCCATTGTTGCCTACTTTCTGGGCTTATCCTTTCTCCCTAGCTGAGGATGGACAAAATCATTGACGTCTGTCATCGAAGTGGTACTCAGGTCAGTTCTCGGTCCACTTTCGTCCAGAGAATCCACACAAATGCCGCCACGCATTAGGCCGTACATCCTGGATATGGCTTCCTGAGCGAGAACGCTCAGTTTGCGGAACGTCTAGCCAAGGAGGGGCTTGTATTCATTGGCCCTCCTGCTAGTGCGATAGTGAGCATGGGCTCCAAGAGGTATATTTCTTCAGTGTCGGACAGAAGACGTCTGTTTGCTCATGTTTCTGTGTTTTCAGTGAATCGAAAACCATAATGTCTAGTATGTATCTCGATCATTATCAATCTTAGTTAATTTATTTAATAATTACTTAGATGCTGGTGTCCCAGTCGTCCCAGGATATCATGGTACGAACCAGGATCCCGAACATCTACTTCATGAAGCCAAGCAAATAGGTAATTATAAGACAGCCTCAACAACTTTTTTTTTGTCACTGATAAAAAGAACTCAGGGTTTCCTGTTCTCATAAAGGCTGTCCATGGAGGCGGCGGCAAAGGAATGCGAACCGTTGACTCCGCTGAAGCCTTTCATGAAGCCTTGACCTCTGCCCAGCGGGAAGCCCTTAAATCCTTTGGGAGCTCTAACGTTCTCGTTGAGAAATATATCGTTCATCCGCGTCATGTCGAGGTTCAAATCTTCGCTGATACCCACGGCGGGTGTATAAGTCTCTGGGAACGAGATTGTTCAGTACAAAGAAGAAATCAGAAGATCATCGAGGAAGCTCCGGCCCCTGGTTTGACACCTGAAATGAGGAAGGATCTGAGTCGGAAGGCAATCGATGCCGCTCAGGCAGTGAATTATGTTGGTGCGGGCACTGTAGAGTTCATTTTTGATAATGACTCAAATGAGTTCTATTTCATGGAGATGTACGTCGAGGATTGTATCCCGTCTCACTTTGATTCACTGTAGCTTTCTGCAGGAATACCCGTCTACAGGTTGAGCATCCTGTGACAGAAATGATAACAGGCCTTGATCTTGTCGAATGGCAACTTGAGGTAATTATAACCTTTATACACATTGACGTCCTCTCACTCCTTCGACTAGGTTGCGGCGGGAAACCCATTGCCGCTCCCTCAGTCTGCTATTCCTCTCATTGGACACGCCTTTGAGGCACGTATATACGCCGAGAACCCAAGAAACGGCTTCCTTCCCGATTCTGGTTCCCTCCTCTATCTTTCAACGCCTGAGCCAACGCATACCTTTGCACCTCCCCTCGTTATGTCTGCTATCACTTTGGCCTCTCTCTCAGCCTCCTCTGATGACTCCTCGGGCTTAGCTCGTATTGTTGATACCATCACTACAGTCGAACCCTCATTGCGTCTAGAGCAGGGTTTTGGACAAGGTGCACTTATTGGTATGTTCTACGATCCCATGATTGCCAAGCTGGTTGTCCATGGACGGGATCGAACTGAGGCGCTCAGACTGTTGAGAAGAGCATTGGAGCAGTACAAGGTTGTTGGTGTCTCGACAAATATCGAGTTTTTGAGGACGTTGGCTGGAAACGATGCCTTTGTGGATGGGCAACTCGAGACTGGATTCATTCCGGTTAGTCTTCTTTTTCCCCGCTTTCATGGACGTACTGAATAACATATCTTTACTGTAGAAACATTTTGACCAGTTGTTCCCTCGCGTCCCTGAACCTTCCGCCGAAGTTCTCGCTCAAGCGGCATTGTTCGTCGTCCTTCGTGATCAGCCACAGGCACCCGTAGCAACACCGTGGACTTCGCTTTCTTCGAGGCGTTTCGGAGGTGACGTCTATGATCGTATAATTAAACTGCAGAAAGACGATGCATCAGCTGAGCCAATGACTGTTCATGTACGAGCATCAAATCCAGGATCCTACGATATTACCGTTCAGACGGGGTCGTCGTCAACGTCGTTCAACTCAGTCCCTGGCCGTCTTCTTTCTCCGACCACACTTTCTACCTCATTGAACTCGGTTTCCCTCCATACGACAATCGTCTCCCAGGCGCCTCCTCCAAGTCTCCCAGCTTCAACTTCCCCGAATACCATGGAACGACTGCATGTCTTCCACAACGGCCGCAAGATCACCCTTGTTCTCCCAACGCCCAAATGGCTTCTCTCACTCGGCGGTGACATTCTAGGTTCAGGCAAGGGTGCTCTGAAAGCGCCGATGCCTAGCGTTGTCGTGGAGGTGAAAGTCAAGATGGGCGATAACGTCGAAGTGGGGCAGGCGATAGTGGTATTGGAGAGCATGAAGACGGAGACTGTATTGAGGGCCGATGTTGCTGGTGTAGTTAAAGCCGTTAGATGTACAAAGGCTGAGATGGTCGAGGAGGGCCGGGAGTTAGTTGATATTGAGACAAACGAGGATTAGATTTCGTATGCAAAGTATTTATTCAAAAGGAAGACGGATGGAATGTAATATAATAAATGTATGATGCACTAACGCAAGAAGGAAGGGATAAAACTAGAGATATCTGAAATCGGAACAGGCTGGGTATCGAGGCGAGTCCAGTTATGCATGGTATATATAAGAAAATATAATCCAGTCAGCCGCACAGTATAGATAGAAATGATACGCGGAGACAACCGTTTCAAGGCGACTCTCCGACAGGGCTCTCCGGCATCTGAGGGACTTTGTCCCTCCAGTTATTTGCCGCCTTTCGGACAAGTTCGAACTTGCGATTGAGCGCAGCAACCACGTCGGTCAAATTGAAGGTCGGGCCGGAGGAGGTATGTACGTTGGTGAACTGCTCGGCCAAAACAATGCAATGTTTTGCCAAATCCTGGCGTGTGTCGTCCCAATGCTCTGTCAGGAATACTTGAAGAATATGGGCAAGACTAGGACAAAGGTTCGACCATGCCCGTGAGAGTGAGACGCGTGCTTTTGATTGTACCCCTGTAACCACTGGAAGCTGCTGTTCTTTCCACAGGGTTTCCAAGAGGAAACGGCAGAAAACTAAGTAATCGATGCCCATTTCGTTCTGTCCGGAGATTGCTCCAATGGTGTAATGGTCGCGAAGTAGTTCCTTCACACGCTCAACCATAGTTTGGCGATCTGCCATCATATATTCAGTCCAGTGAGCAGACACCTGCATGAGAATATCTCACCTTTAGGTTCCAAGCCTTCATAGATTTCTGGAAGGATATCACGAAACCTGCACGACAGCGCCGCACTGATATCATCAAGAGGGAAAGCCATCTGCAAGCACCAATCGAGGCTGGGCCGCCGGCTCAGCCATGATGTTACCAATTGGGTGTGCTCATTTGTCCAGTACGTTCTATATTCAAATATAATCCGGCATGCCTCCTTGAACCACGATGGTTGCTCCACACAAGGGGTGCAAATAGTCTTATCAACCTCTTCCACCAACAGACTGAGTGTCATTCGAAGACTACCCTGTGTCGATATACGCAGCTCCACTGGTTCAGCGTTGCCGTACGGAATGCAAAGAATACTGCTCCCCGGAGAATGGGAGGAAAAGAACGTCAAAACACTAGTGGAATTTGTCGAATCATGGAATCGACATCTGAGGAGGTGAAACAACGCATCGAGTAAAGCCTGCCCATGTAGCAACTCGAAGACGCCGCGCATCTCGCGCATTAACATATCGGCCAGGACATCGGTATTCTTAACGGCTTCTGCGTTCTCAGGTTCCCATGCCCAATCGGGAAGCGGCACGCGTGAGCAAAGGAGCTCTGCTGTACCCGCAGGATCCACTTCGAAAGCGAGAGCCAAAACCTCAGGGCCTGGCCGCGGTAGAGCATGCTCGGAGCGTGAAAGCAAGAGCGTGACGGCCTCCTCCATCCAGCCCTCCCAAGTTACCTTTCGCCAGCCTTGCTTCCTGTATTGACGCAGCTTCCCGGCCAAAATATCCCCGACGATGCGCACGATTGTGGACCATGCTTGGAGCGAGAACTTGCCGTAGAAATCAGGTCGCACCTTGTCAATGCGACAAGTCTGCTGTATCCTGTTCTCGATCAGCGTCTTTATAAAATACATGACGTTTTGCTCTCTGGAAGTCCCCGTTTGTAATCGAGCATGATCCGACGATGTCTGCGTCAATGATCCTGCAATGGTGGTAGCTAATAATTCATCATCGAGTTGCATTGCATCCACTGCGAGAAGTATCTCGAGGTCCTCGTGCCATTGCGCATGGAACGCAAAGTATTCCTCTTCAAAACGCTCCAGCGTGGTAAGATTATCTTGCCTTATCTCCTCTGATTTGAAGTGCGACATCGAGTATCTATCGTAAAGGGTAGGTAACTGCCTGTTCAGGAACGACCGAGCATACTTCATCGGTGCCTTGAGAAAGGTGGTTTTGTATGGGCATCGAGGCGAGAAAACGGGGGCTATAGTGGCCATAAGGATCAAGAAAGCCCAGAACGAAACTAGTATGAGGCTAGTTTGCGCAACGCTTGGATGTATCGCTCCTGTGAAGAAGCACAATCCCACCAGGAAGAGACCTAAGGAAAGCTGTAAGAGAATGGGAAGTAGGGCAACCAACTCAAAGACCTTCCATTTGAGGAGACCCGGGTATCGGAAAAAGTGAGTACGAAGGCGAGCCTGTGGAGACGTGTACTCTCCCGCTAGGAACTCTCGAAGCCACTGTTTGACAAGCATGCCAAACGATGCAGTGACCAGACTGAGAATGAGGCTGGCAAACCATAAGACGTTAACTCGTTTGGAAGCAAGAGAGGTATCAAATGGGCACGATGAGGTCAGAATACACGACATGTCAGGCATTGTGACCGATGGCGCATTCCCAGATGAGTTCTGAAGTAGAAACACCATCTGGTATAGCAGAAGATTTGTTGCGTCCGATGGGTCTTCCTGAAGGCCTTTGTACGATTCTATTAGGAACGCAGTAGTGATAGCGGAGAATAATCCGGCCTATGCAATATTCTGACTTAGTGCGACAGAAGATCGTGCAATAAAAGCGTCTCACAAAGACAAGGAGTGTATCGATATCTTCCTTGTAGTCCTTGATCTTCGCTTCGTCTACACCTCTGATAGTCCGGACCATAGTTGGCCATCCTGCTGATCTCCCTGATCCATTATCCTGGGGGGAAAGCATGTCATTGAAAAGTATCTACGTTGTGAGAATGAACCTTACGGTGTCTCCCATAGTGTCTGCTTTTGACGGAGCGCGGAGATGCTGTTGGAAGTTGGGGAAACTACTGTACTCGTGTCCACGGCCTTAAAAACTAAAAAGACTGGATACCCTGGTACTATGTGTAACGAATGGCTGTAGCACCTAGAGTTTAAAGAGCATGCTGTGAGATGCTGTGGCAGGCTATGTAGCGACAACAGTGCACCGGCTGATTCCTTCAATCCACAAATGGCAATTCTGGCAGAAGAACCCCAGACGGCGTCTCTTTATCGACAAACGCCTTTGCGAACGCTAATATTGTAATATGAATACAGGTACATCGGTGCCAACTACGACATCGCCTCATTCGGTGGGTATTTAGTTACAGCATCGTCCTTCGCATTTGTATTATCTTCAAACGCAGCTTTGACTTCAGCAACAGACATCTGATCGGTCATGAAGCCAGCAAGTCTCTTTGGCAAGGAACTCCTTCATTATAACTATGGTATGGCTTGCATGTATCCCGAGCTCCCTATGGAACATGCAATAGAAATTGGAGACGTAGGGTGGTTTGGGTCGGATGGACAATTTTATTTGTTATTCAATGCAACCAAGGGCGAAAGTGACCCTCGAAACATGAACGGAGTACCTCAATCATTCCAACCTCTAGAACTTCCGCGTCAATTATTTTCTGACTCGTCGAATCACATGGAGGCGGGACAAGTCTGCACTAGTATTGGGGTCGATGTATCGAAAAGTAGAAGGTTGGTACGTTGGTTTCTATGTCTGGAGACGGTGACTGATATCTTCTATAGTCCGACCGGGGTAGAATGTCCCCCGATCACCATTACATTGCAGAAAGACAAGGCAGCCTTTCTTGTATCGCAGACGACAGCAGGCAGAAAACACATAATGGCAAACGATGCAATGCCGGAGTACATGCTTCGAAATCGCGACAATTGGCATCGTCTTGCTCAGGGTATGAGACATGCTGTCCACAAGGACGAGATTGTCATGATATCGGGATGGGTGAAGACGAGATCCTGGGTGCTGGGTCTTGGCCAGAAGAGGGGAACGACCATGATTGTCAACGGCGTAGCTGCCGATAATGCAAACGAAGGGCTTCGAGTCGATTCAACGGATCCTTCATCTGTTACCAGGAGGGGTCCAGCGCAATTCCGATTACAATCGGGCCAGATCAACCCACTACGGGATCAATGCATATTTTTGAATTACTACAAAGCTAAGAGTCGAATATTTGCCCCACCCAAGCTGGAAGCAAATGCAGGACCGCATAACCTTCCTGATTCCAATGAGGATCCGGACAACGAGAGGTTCGATGTCACAACCAACAATGATGTGGAGACTACAAGCGGGGACGATGACGATATTGAAATAGCGGAATATCCTCCTGTACCATCTGTAAGCCTCTTGTTATTCTACACATGGCATATGTGGATCTCCTATCTGTTAGAATCATCATCCAATCGATGCAGCTTTGGATTTCATTCTGGAGGTGAGGTTTCACACATTTGTTGATGTCGGTGCTCGTTCTGATCATCATTGAATATTGCAAGTCTGCTGAATGTGATGTGGCCATAGCCAGCGACGTCGATGTCCATGATATCCTAGAAGTGAGCCCAGTTTAGTATTCCCCATTCAATTCATTGAAGTCAATATGCATCACAGGGTGTACCGTGGCCGGATGACGTAAATGAATTCCTCAAGCGACGGGAGCTCAGTCTAGATATTGGCGAAGATAAGAAAGGTTAGATCTTGACCAATGGTAGTCTATGCATGCTGACGTGGAAAACAGTCGGTAAATTCTCCGTAAAGGACATGATAGTTAGGAAATATCAGAATCTAGCTGCCCACCGCCACGACAACGAACCAATTCCTCCTGAACCTACGGATCAGCCAGGTCCTTCCAGTGCCGAACATAGCGACTATGAGCAAGACGAATCTACAATCCCGACAGCAGATGGTAGGTGGCGCGCCAGCGCCATAATTCCTGGAAAGATCGATGGTGACACATTCGAATGGCCTCATATAAAGTTGTCTGAGCCCGACGACGACGAAGCTGGCGCCACATGTCCTGCAGCTGTTTCCCCCGATGGAAAGCTAGTTGCTGCCGGGTTCGAGGATGCCGTCGTTCGTGTGTGGGATATAGACACGGGCGCGTTGATGCTCAAATTACAAGCTCATGCTGATAATGTGGCAGCCGTTGCGTTCTCGCCCGATTGCTCTAAACTCGTGTCTGGATCTGCAGATGGTGTCGCTATCGTGTGGAGCACGTACACCGGTGAAAATCTTGCACAGCTGGTGGGACATGAGGGTGACATTTGGTGCCTAGCCTACTCTCCTGACGGTGCTACAGTCGCGACAGGGTCAATTGACTGCACGGTTAAGCTGTGGGATGCACACACCTACGACATAATACACACATTGGATGACCATCCTTCGGTGGTTCAGTGTATGGCCTTTTCGTCAGATTCCTCTCTACTTGTTACGTCAGCGCAAGATCAAGGGAAGGTATGGAATACGAGAACTGGTCATCTCGTCTCGTCCTTGTCTGGGCACGAAAACGTCGTGTGGGCTGTGAGCTTCTCTCCAGATGGTCGGCGTATTGTCACGGGTTCGGAGGACAATACAAGCCGAATCTGGAACTCGGCCACTGGTGATGAGCTCGTGACAATTCGGGAGCACACGAATCCGGTGTGGACAGTACAGTTTTCTCCTGATGGTCAAGAGGTCCTATCAGGGTCGTACGACTCTACCATTTCCCTGTGCGATTCGTATCTTGGAACTCAGCGCAACCTTCTGCGAAACGTAGCTTCCACTGTCACATCTGCAGCGTACTCTCCGGATGGAGATTACATTGCTAGCGGGTACTCTGATGGATCTGTGAATGTGTGGAATGCAAAGAAGGGCACGATAATGGCAGACTTCAAGGGTCATGAAGACAAGGTGAAAGCGGTCATATTCTCACCTGACGGCCAGGAAATCGTATCTTCATCGGACGACGGAAGTGTGCGCGTTTGGAGTATGGAAGACGTAGTCAGGCTTGTTCCTACATTTTGAGATAAGAGACGTCTTTGGTCTATTCGTATAACGGCGCGATTGTTTGTACTTCATGGCTGCACTAGACTGAGAGACGAGAGCTTGTCAGTATCCTTGTGATTCAAATTATGCCTATCTATATTTGTATGCGTTGATCCTTGTATGTTGTAGATTGCTTGAAACATTGAACGGGATAAGTTTCAGTTGTTGAAGGTGTCCTCAGATATAAACGCCCGTACTGCCTTTAAGAGTAAATATGAAGAGGCTGTTGCCTAATAGACATAAACATACTCCTTGCTTTCGACTCCCACTAGCCGTGACGCCATGTCCGAGTCCGAAATTCAGATCAATATCAAAGGTTATCCAATTCTTTCTAATCACTTGAATACGGCTAACTGAATGCTTACTCGATAGGTCCCAGCGAGCTCAAGCTCCAAATCACAATAGCCACCGACAAGACAGTCTTGGATCTCAAGCAAGCGATCGCTGAGAAATCTGATGTGCCTGCGGACCGGCAGAGACTGATATACTCAGGTATGTTCGTATCCTATGTCCTGAAGACATTGACTGACACTGCTGTAGGGCGTGTATTGAAAGTGAGCTTGGGTACACCGATATGAGCAATTGTGGCTGACTCACCGCCAAGGACGAAGATGTATTATCAGTGTATAAGATCCAATCAGCCCATACCATTCATATGGTCAAGGGCGCAGCCCGCCCCAGCGCTTCATCAAGTTCGACACCGCAGCCTCTTCCAACGATGCAGGCCGGCCAGAACCCTCACGATCCCCTCACGCAACTCAATGGCCACCAAGGGTATGGACTTATGGCCGGTCTCAATCCGTTTGCAGAGATGGGTCTGAATCCCAATGATCCCAATATGGTGCGTAGGTTATATGGTCTAACTGCTTGCGGTGCTTATCAATGCTTGCTATAGCTCCAAGGCATGCTCAACAACCCGCAATTCCTACAGCAAATGTCAAGTGTTATGTCTAACCCCGCCGTCCTCGACCAAGTCATCGCCTCCAACCCCCAACTTGCCGCTATGGGCCCTCAAGTACGCGAGGTCTTTCAAAGTGAACGTTTCCGTGAGATGATGTACGATCCTCGTCTCACCCGGAGCGCTAGTCCTGACATTTGGTATATTTAGGTCTAACCCTGAGATGCTGCGCATGATGCTCCAAATGTCGAGCGCGATGCATGGTGGTGGAGGTGCTGCCAGTAGCTTCCCCGCTCCAGGTCTCCCGTCCACTGGTCAGCAACCCCAGGGTCAACAGTCTCCTGGATCTGCCCCTACCAGTCCTGGAACCGGGGGCGCTCAACCCCAACTCCCATTCAACCCATTCTTCGGATTCGGCGCTCCTCCAGCTGGAACAGCCACCGGTGGAGGTGCAGGAGGTGGTGCTCCCAGCCCCTTTGGTACGGTGGACCCTGCGATGATGCAGCAGATGATGGGTGCATTTGGCGGTGGCGGGCTCGGTGGCGAGCTAGGTGCTGGTGCCTTTGGCGGCCCCGCCCCTGCACCTCCCGCCGATGCAAGACCCCCTGAAGAGCGATTCCAGGTGCAACTTCAAGTAGGTGTCTCTGTATCTTTCGATTGATTTCGGCTTCTAAATTGAGGCTCTGACACACAGCAACTGCAAGATATGGGGTTCACAAATGCGTCTCAGAATATCCGTGCCCTTCTCGCAACGGGCGGAAACGTTAGTTCAGCGATTGAATACATACTAGGTGGCGGCGGTTTGTAGTGTATCTCCACATTTCTGATAGAAGCATACGATCCAGATGTATACTATGTATAGTGCCTTGTTGTCATGCAGTTTAGAAGGAAAACCTATCAGATACGGACGGATACAGTTCTTAACGAAGATATATGTCTGAGAGAACGGATGCCGTGAATCAGGAAGTCCATGTGATTAAGTCAGGTACGTCTATGAAGTGTTAAGGATACAATAGCCAGGTATAAGACTGACGGGAGTTATTAAGTATTCAATGCAAAGATGTAATGATAGCGAGAGGTGAGCCCTAGCCTGAGTCTGTCGAATCGGTGTTGAGCTTTATACGCTTGCTGGCATCATCATTCGGTTCTGGACTTCGTTCCGATGTCGTGCGTTTGCTTGATGTAGGAGGTTCCTCTGTAGCTGCAGATTGCATATTGACGTCTATAATCCAACTGTATAAGAGAATGATCTCTTGCGATCGGGAAGTCATACATACTTGTCATGGGAGAATCTGCTGGTGCAGACTCGGACTTGATTTCTTTCTTCTTTAAGGTTTGGCCTCCAGGTGGAGGTGGAAGTGGACGGAAGTAAGGTTGTGCGACCCAATGGGGGAGGATCTTCAACCCCGTTGCAGGGTCGATAGTGATCAACTCGTCGATGGTTTTGTCGTTCACATCCATAGCATCCCTCCTCATCCTAGCATCAAGTTCCCTCACAACCTCTTCCCATTTCTCTACGCACTCACGTTCTTTCCCCCTGTCAACGCGCATCTTACCTAGCCGGTCCCTCAAGTCTGTCTCCCGCGAGAGAGCGGGTCGGAAGAGTTTGAATAGGTGTGCTTTTATCGCCCCGTTCGACGTTGGGGTCTTAAGAGACTTCACGATCGAGAGATACTCCAGCGCAAGAGTTGTGTGTGCTGGGTGCAATCCCGTATCAGTAGCAATATGCCAATGCCTTGGGTGCGGCGTATTCGGGTCAGACGGCGGAAGGACGGGAGGGGGCATGGAAGCCAACGAGGGAGCAAAGACGGCGGGATTATACAGGTTTCCTTCAGCGGACATGACTGCGTCTGCGCCTGTCGCTTCAAGACAGCGTTCGATATCGGAGTGGAAGAGGATGTTGCCATTGGCGAAGACGGGAACTGAGACGGCTTGCTTGACTGCACGGATCTTCTCCCAGTCAGCAAGACCCTGATAAAGATTGTCAGATGATACGAGAATAACGAGGAGAGACTAAAGACGAACTGTGTTGTGTCCACGTTGATCCCGCGTTCGGCCATGGCAAGTTAGGATCTGAGCACCAGCACTCTCCAACATCTTCGCATACTCAACGGTCTTTTCAACAGTTGGGAAGACTCTGAACTTGGCTGTTACAGGAACCGAGAGGTTCTTGTGCAAGGTGTTTACTATCCATAGGATGAGGACGGAAAGGCAACGTCAGGAAAGGCAAGTTACGTACCGAGTCTGTAAATGAGATCCCACTCATCCTGTAAAAATGAACCGTAACATCCTCTTCTCGCGATATCCTGCGGACAGCCTAGGTTGATATCGATGGCGTCACAGAATGGCTCAACAACCTTAGCCGAGGTGAGTAGTTGTTCTGGGTCATTGGCGCAGAACTGAACGATCAATGGCCGATCTTCTGGGCTGCCTTCCTCACCCTCGGCGGTGTTGAACTGCTGTTCTCGAAACGCTTTGCGATTGTTCTCTGAAAATAACTATGACATTGTCAATCGAACGAAAGGGGGCTAACGACTCTCCAAATTCGCTCACCTTCGCATTGATCATAGGTGTATATACTAGCTGATAACTTACCCGGTTAGTATGCCCACGCCAGAAGGAAAGTATGATAATTCACACCTGTCCGCCATATCTACGAGACAACCTCCGCCAAGCCTAGTTTTGTCAGAAAGGTAGATGGTGGATCCAGCATGATAACTTACTAGCTCGCTCTGATCCACCATAGGTGCGACAATATACTTGGGGCTACCTAACACCTTCTCGTAAAACTCGTACCCCGCCAGCTTTGTCGCTTGCGCATTCAAGCCAGGCATGCTGAAAAGCGAAAGGCGCAAGTTGCGCGAAAGAGTATAGAAGTGGTATATGGTGGTAAATTTGAGCTCGTAGTAGAAGAAAGGAAAGACCACGATGGCAGAAGGTGCTCAAGACAAGCTTGTCAGGATGCGATCTCATTCTCGATCATACACCACGCGGCTACATGAACAGAAATGGCAACCGACGTCGTTCGAGTTCGGCTTGCTACGTACTGTACACTAGGATGCGGCACCTCCGCTAGCACTTCCAATAATTAAATCAACCATGTCCAAACAAGTACATCAGCACTCGGTAATTCGAGAGCGTGTTCCTAGAAGAATAAGAAGGGTTTTGATAATATACGATGGCATTGGAAGAATGATAGGCAATTTATGGTATACCATTGACGGAGAAGGTCCCATCCAAACTTCAAGGGCATCATGATGTCAGTCGAACCCGCGATAATGTCTCTCTAAGCCCGAGAAGGGCTTAAACGTACTGGAAAACGCGTCCAGTCTCCATACGCTTGGCAACAGATTTTTCCATCGGCGGGGCAGATCATTCCAAAGGACAAACTCGGAGTGCTCGTAGTGAACTTCCGACTCGATGCGAAGCCGGGGGTATGAGACGATCAGGCTATGGATAGTTTTGTCCAGTTCCGGCGACTGCCAGTCTACTCGTGTCATATAGTCCTCTTCGAAGATGATTCGAATGGAAGACAGATGGGTCGAGGTAATTGTCGATACCAGTGTGTGATACCATGGAGAGGTACTCAATGTGAGGAAACCGAAACTCAGAAAGTTCAGGTTCACATTGTGTTCAAGGTTGATGTCTATTGATGATATCGGTTAACTTGGCGGTCAAGAATATGAAAGGCGACATATCTGACGTTGAATAGGAAGCGCCCCTACATCAACATCGCCCATACATCGGCCAAGCGCATGTATCGCTATCCGTTTAAGGGCCCCGCAATGGGCAAGGAAATCGTTGAGCATAGTTATTTCTGCTTCCGTCGCATGATGAATACAATTGTATTCAAAATTTGTAAGAGTATGTGTAATCGTTGTGGACATGACAATCCACTGGAAGAATGGAGAATGAATCTCGGTGGCATCGTTACCTTGAGTGCCCAACTCAATCTCGAGCGCACTCAATGTGGGATGCATAGGACGTCTGGCGATGGCTTTACTTCGAGCGGGACGGTGCTTAAGATCGATATATGAAGGTGTCAGGAATAAACTCGATAACTTGGGTAAGGCTTGGACCAAACGAGCATAATGCTGTATCGTAGGTCGAGCAGGTACACTGAATTGGAGCCTTCGGATAGACTTGAACTGAGCAAGATAGCGAAAGAAATCTGGGTGAAGATGGACCATGTCAACTGATCCCAGGCGGAGAAGGGTAACATTCTTTAGGAGCGAAGAGAGTAACAGGAGCGCAGTGCTGATATGATCCGAACGTTGTGTACCCGTTCCAGATATAGAGAGCGACTCCACGAGCATTCCATTCCAAGGACCAGCACGTAAGGACTTGACCAATGTGGTCAAGCATACGTTATCATTCGTGGGGCTCGTAACGTTTACGTTGCGAAACATGTAGTAACGACTCCTGGGGAGCCAAGAACAACATGTTCGAGCACATGCAGCGAGCGACCTGCACTGAGAAGGAGATATTATGATGACATGTCCTTTTCTTGGCCATGAAAGGCAGGAAGCGTACTCTTCGTTCCTCTAGAGAGTCATCATTGACATGGAGAATGACCCTCTCCCACACCTCTGTGGGTAACGCCATCCAAAGCTAAGACCTTACTTGGGCGAATCCAACAAGCAGAGATTAACTTCGTGACAGCGAGGGCGTCGAAGAAGGAAATAAAAGTGCAGGAGAAGAAAAGAGTAATGCCAGGACCGTGGATTGAACACGGGACCTCCAGAATTTAAACACTCTTCAGTCTGTTGCTCTCCCAGCTGAGCTATCCCGGCGATGTTTCTTAAACAAATTAAATATTAATAATATATAATTTGCGCTACATACTCACATTAAACATTACTTTCAAGTTTCAGGTTTCTGCAGGCTTTGCTCTGTTGCACGACCAGCTTGAACAGTCCCCTCATGGTCTGTAGTACGCTCACTCATCTATGACTCGTTTGAACACTCCTTGATACATACGCACCATAGAGCTCACGAGTCGAGATTCTGAACGACGGCGGCTACCGTTCGGACGGACGAAAGCAGTATGAACTTCGAGATATCGTAATCGACTTATCTCAAAGAGGAACTGCGGATGGTTCTGCAAGTATCACTCATGGACTTACAGAGGTACTCGTAGAAGTGTTTGGACCACGAGAGGCGAAGGTCCGCGCACAGACGATGCATGACCGGGCGTTGATTAATGTGGAGGTCAATATCGTTCCGTTTAGTACTGGAGAGAGAAGAAAAAGGTCAAGGGGTGACAAGTAAGTATTATGAACCTCTTCCCGTCCGACAAGCACCCACATGCTCTTGTGTTACTCAGGCGAATATTGGAACTTGGCTCAACGATCAAGTCGACGTTTGAGCCAGTCGTCCAGACTTCTCTTTACCCTCGTTCCGAGATCGACATCTTCGTACATGTCCTGCAACAAGATGGTGGCCTCCTACAGGCTAGCATCAACGCTAGTACACTCGCTCTCATAAGCGCAGGAATCCCTCTACACGACTTCGTCTGTGCAGTAACAGGAGGTGTTCACTCGACAGCACCGATGCTCGACCTCACAACGCTAGAAGAAAACGACATCCCTCATGTCACTGTCGCTGTCATGCCGAAAACGAAAAAGGTCACTCTGGTGACGATGGAGACGAGATTACATGTCGATCGGTTTGGCGATATCTTCAAGTTGGCATGTGAAGCGGGGCAGGTCATTCATAAGGAGATGAAGAGGGCGGTCTCGGAGAGGACACAGAAGCTGGTGACTGCGATGGAGATGGGTCCTCGGGTTGTCCCGAGTGCGGATGTTGGGGACAGGGATGCTATGATAGACGACTTGAATGATTATTGACTTTTTGCAAGGCCTCCTGTTTTGAGCTTTGAACGTTAGTTTCGTTGTTCTGCGACAAGCTGAGATTTCGTGAGTGTAGATTTGAATGCTCTTTTCATGAATTGCACCGCAGAATACTTTCGATCGAGCTGAGGATCGAGTTGAGGAGAAGCGCGCGCCGAACACTTTGAACCGCAGCTTTATTCTTGTATTCAAGTTATTCACGACCCTTGACGGTCAGAGTACTCATTCATGTCTGAAATACAACTCCCCGGCGACTATGGCACGGAGCCACCGTTGCCATACATGGAGAAGGTGCCCGACCACCTTCGTCCAGCAACCACCCGTCTCCAGTTCCCGCCTTCCTATGTGGTCGTGGGTGTTTACCGACTCTTCACCGACAAGACTCTCTATGTTCCCGCATGGAAGAAGTGCTCACATGGGTTCATGAGGGGGGCTGGTTTCGGGTTGGTTTGGGTAAGTTGGTTCCAATTGGATGGTGGAAGTGAATGATATCGCAAGGCTGTTATTGAGAACGAGTATTTGAGGGTAGGCCGTAACGACGTTCAAGATGCAGAGGTGGTTCGTTGAACTGTTCTTGATTAAGTGCGTATTACTTTCTGGTGCTTCGCGCTTTTATTGAAAGGTAGTCTCAATATTTGTACAGATCTCCTCGAGTGACAGGTTTGTCTCGAGACGCAGTCTTCGGAATTCACGTCCCTTTCGACCTACCCACTTGTAATGTCGTCGTATCCTCTTATTCCCTCATCTCACTAATACGCCGTCCTTCATTCAGTCGCAACCATCGTCTTCCTCTCCTCCCAGCTAACCGCCATCCTCACCTTCTTCCTTTCCCGTAATATTCGTGTCGCGCGAGACCGTGTGTATGATCAAACTATCGCCTCTCGCGGTAAAGGACCGGACTTTTGGAAGCCATATGTCGAAGAATGGGACCAACCGCCCAAGCCGAAGAAGAGTTCAGGACTGAGCGTGTTTGCAAGTAGTTTCGTAGGAAGGATGTTGATTACATGTGAGTGTATTCCGTTTGTATGATGCAGATCTACTTATATGAGAAGAGACTAACGAGAGGATGATAGTGGCTTTGGCTCCATTACACCTCGTACCCGTGGTCGGTATTGTCATTTCGGCTTACTTACGAGCACTTGGGACTGCTCGTCATTTGCACAAACAACTGCTCGTCATTTGCACAAACAAGTACGTCATTCACGTATTCAGACACGCCTTCAAGGACGCTTATTGCGCGTATACATAGTACTTTAAAGCCAAAGGCATGACAGACGAACAAATTTCGGTGTTCATCGAGGAGCGCAAGTGGGACTACCGAGGTACGGCCTGTTGAATTTCCCGATTCTCGCAAACGCCTTACACTGATGGTTCAGCGTTTGGTTTCGCTGCCTCTTTGCTCGAGGGCTTGCCTTTCATTGGGCTCGTTTTCACAATCTCGAATCGAATCGGAGCTGCGATGTGGGCGCATGGTGAGCGGGCCTTTGTCATGTCACCCGAACTCGATTGATGTAAGTGGTTTAGACTTGGAAAAGAGACAGCACTACGTTGCTGAGCAGAAAGCGATTGCGAAATGAGGTGACCCATTCATTCGACTCTTGTTAGCATACCCATTGGATCCCTGGCTCCTTTACACGGACAATGCATTTGATTGATGACTGTACTGTATTCACCGGCTTTCACTTCGTGGCCGGCATGGAAACGAGGTGAGAAGTCATCTGCCTTAGAACGTAGATTCTCCTAATACAACGCAGTGCAGGGCTTTTGTCGGATCTGTTGGTCATCTGTCAACGCCCTAAACTATGTTCCGACTGCGAAATGAGCAGGGTTATAGCTTGTATGGGCTCTCCATTTACGCACCGCTGCTTACCTGTCTGGTGACCTTGCACTCCATACCTTTAAACGCGACTTCCATACCGTCCGAAATACCACGCATCCAGGTATGGTAGTTACTTTTCGAACGCGCTCGGAATTCCGATGTTATCACTTGTGACAATTCTTGAAACGTATAGAAAACCCGGTGAGTTCGGAGTGCGCGCTCATAGAAGACCTGTAACGTTGGCAGAGTGACGTCGTTGTAGAATTCATTGTGCTTCCGAGAGTCTTAGCCGTATTGGTACGTGTATAGTACGGCTTGGTTGTTATCTGATAGTATCTGACCAATACTGAACGCAACCCTGGAAAGAAAGTTCACTGAATAAGTTGGTACCGCGTCCAGAAGTGGTCTAGTATCAGCCACATTTGTATGACTTCGACTGCTTCCCTAGTACAAGCTTCTTAGAGCGAACGCGTTTCAGAATTTTGGGCATGTCCTCTTTCTCACCGATGCGATGTGTGATTCGCAAGTACTAGGTATCCCTGAGAACGCGTCGATGCTGGTGTGTATTCTGCTGAGTTGTGTTGCGTGTAAATTACGATATACATCCACTGGAGTTGGTGTATTTCCACGAGACGCTTGGCGGATCGGTACCGCATGGACAGGAACACAGGCACGGGGCCCGCAGGGACCCCCGCGATGAAGTTGGAGGAATAGAACTGCCTCTGCATTGAATTAATTGTGAGCGAGGAGGTTAAGAATTCAAAGACAGAGTATTGGGTTCTTATGAAAGTGGAATATGCATTAGAGACATAATGGATGAATGAAAAGAATTCCAGAGGGAGCGTGTCAGTGAATGCCGCCCGAGTGTGCCTGGCGGGACGAGCGGCGCGGCGAGAAAGGTGTCTGAGCTGTGGACTCGAGTTCTCTGCTTGGATGTCCTCTACACCGTCTCCTGCGGTCCCAAACCATCCCTCATCACCGTCTCATTCAGCTTGCTCATCGTGGAGGACGACGGCCAGCTCCCAACTGTCCTCAGGTCCCTAGACTTGAGAAACGATGAGACGATGGAACCCGTTTGCTGGTACCCAATCTCCGACCACCACTCCCGTCCCTCTCACTGTCGATTCTCCTCCCGTTGTCACTCCCCCGGATGCGAAGTATTTTGGGCTCGAGAACGTGTGTTATCTTTCTCTCTTGTACCCCGTGGCGTTCTGACCCAATATATGCAGTTTGGCAATACTTGGTACGCTATCTCTGTTTCGTCCTGAGCATGCCGAGACGCTGGACAACAAACCAAGTCGGCCGTCGATCATAGATTCTCGATAGTCCTTTGGTTGCTGTTTGTCTGGGTCTAACGCATGCGAGGTGGGATATAGAGACTATCCTCCCTTGTTCCTACATTTCTCTCGTCCTATACCACGCCCTCCCCTTGCGCTTTGCTAACTCTTGGTCTCGCAGCTATGCCAATTCTGTCCTACAAGCCCTCTATTTCTGTGGTCCTTTCCGCGACTTCGTCCTCCAATACCCCGACCTTTCCGTTCCCGACCTCCCCCCTCCAGTTCCCACCCCAGTATCGCCTCCACCTCCGCCGCCCACCTTTCAACGACCCAGGACTGCTCGCAAGGCTTCCATCTCCGACAGCCCACATCCCGGTCTCTCAAGTCAGGCCGCAACCACCGGCCCAAACGCAAACGCAGGCACAAGTGTACAGACTCCCATACCCATACCCTCTTCCCCTCCCACACTACTCTCCGCCCTTCGATCACTCTACCTTCACATCAGCCGAAACCCTGCAGACAAGGGTACTGTCGCTCCCCGAGCGTTCATCGACAAACTCAAAGAGCTGAACGATTTCTTTCGGCCAGCTCAGCACCAGGATGCTCACGAATTCCTCAACTTCATGCTCAACAAGATTGTAGAAGAGATGGACGAGGATCGCCGAAACGGTGTCGTAGTTGCCTCGAGTGGGTTTACCACGGCTTCGAATCCATCGAAAGAAGACCGTGCGTTTGATATATCAATTTACCTCGTTCCAGGGTTGCTGATTCTCTCTTATTCTTTTACGTATCAAGTGTCCCAGTCGATATCAACCCTAAATTCCTCGGTCACAGCACCGCCCGCGAGTACAGTTTCTGCCTCGACCTCTCACCCAACCTTGTCATCTACCTTTGTTCATCGTCTCTTCGAAGGCGTGTTGACGAGTGAGACTCGATGTTTGACGTGTGAAACTGTGTCGTCAAGAGACGAATCATTTTTGGACCTCTCCATTGATATTGAACAGAACTCGAGTGTCACAGCTTGCTTGAGGCAGTTTTCGGCGAGTGAAATGCTTTGTCAGAAGAACAAATTCTTTTGCGACTCGTGCTGTGACCTCCAGGAGGCTGAAAAGAGGCATGTACAATTATATTTCACGCGCGACATGCTAACATAGGTTGCTTTCCTTAATAAGGATGAAGATCAAGAAACTGCCCAACGTTCTTGCACTCCACCTCAAACGGTTCAAGTATCAGGAAGATACAGGTCGATACATCAAGCTGGCCTATCGAGTCGCGTTTCCCTTCCAGTTGCGACTGTTCAACACTGTCGATGACGCTGACAACCCTGACCGACTGTATGAGCTCTTTGCTATCGTCATACACATTGGAACGTAAGCACGCTTATTTATTTTTGCTCCCGCTCTAATGGAAGACTTACTGTCGGCTTGTTCAGAGGTCCTCACCACGGACACTACGTCAGCATCATTAAGGCACGCGGGACTTGGTATCTTTTTGACGATGAAAACGTCGACGCTATCAAAGAGTGCGACATCGTAAAGTACTACGGCGACAATAACGGTTCTGCCTACGTCCTATACTATCAGGCAGCCGATCTAGACGTTACTGCGCTTGGACTGAGACCACCGCCGGGAGCTGCGCCGCAGTCGACTAACCCGCCCCGAGATACACCTTCGGCCGCACAGAGTATTGCCGTATCCGTCGGTACAAGTCTTGAGGAGGCGAACCTTCCAGCGTTGCCTCCTGGGTTGGTGCAGCCAAAGTATTCGGATGAGAAGGAACCTGCACCAGCTACTCCTGTAACCCCAACGTCACCGCTCGCTTCACCCCGTACCCAGTCTCCCAATTTGTCTGTCACTATTCCCCCTAACTCGACAGAGTCAAATCCTTCAACGCCCACCGCACCCGCTACTCCCGGTACCCTCAATACACTGTTTAATACCCTCAGACACTCGCCCTCAGGGAAGATACGAAGACATGTACTCGACACGAAATCAGAACCTCCACCGCCATTGCCTACTCCTTCCACCTCGACATCGACTTCTTCGATAAATCCCGGGGCCACTGCCTCCTCATCCGTCACAGATACTTCCTCTTCCTCTTCCCCTCCCCCTCCACCTTTGAAACTTCCGAATGGGAAGGAAAAGGAACGGGAGCCTGAGCGTAAGCCCAGCGGGTGGTTTTCCAGGCGGAGGAGTGTTAGGGATGAAAAAGTCAAGGGTGCCCCGAGTAGTTTCCCGAGTCTAGGGAAAGACAAGGACGATGGTTCCAGTACTCCAAATTGGCTGAAGCATGCTGGACGACTAGGCCGCCGCGCCTCTGAAGTTGGTTTCCACGACTCGAATACGCCTTCCTCACCACGAGCACTATCTCCTCCGTCCACAGCGCCGTTACCAAGCGTTCCTTTCAATTCTTCACCCCTTCATTCACTGCCAGACCACAAGAAGTCTACCCCGGAGTTGTCCAACGGGAGACGAAGACTCCCTCAACGACCATCTACTGCCGGAGCTTCTATTGGCTCCAGACCTCGCTCTGCAGCCGCACCTCCGTTACCGCCGCTGCCGAACTCGCCAACATCATCTAATGGGCAACAGAGATCCTCACCCATACCAAACGATATCCCATCATCACCTCGGGATCGTAGACCGAACGGAACCATCCATTCGTTCGAAGTACGACGCCTTGCTCGACCTCAAAGCTCCTCCTCTGCGATGATCCCCGGGCTTGGTTTTAGTTCAACCTCGAATGGGACGTCGAGTACGCTCAATACGTCATCTCATAGTGGCGATGGAAGCAGCACAAGTACCGGTGATCATCCCCCCACTGTCAACACCAACCGTAAACGATCTTCGCGGAAGCTGAGCTTCACTGCGCCGATACTGGGTTTCGGACGAAAAGATCGAGATAAAACCAAGGACAAGGCTAAAGATCTACATGTATCTTCGCCGCCGTCAACGTATCCCTCTGGTGCCCAGATACAGTGATCTTCATTTGCATTGCATCATCCGGAGCTTGTATACCTTAACACGTCTTTTATCCCCACTTAGATGGGTTCTTCACACTCTCATTGGCGATATGTAACTTTTTGTCTAGTACTTTGCCATTCGTTTCACATTTGTCTCTTCCTTTTTACTTGCCTCAGCAATATTGTATACTTCGATCTTTCCTGTCATCCTCGCAGAGCACTACTACATGCACGCCCGTCCGTCCTGACCTAAGTTACATCTTTGAGTATTACATTTCATTAATGTACGCAGTAAATTACAAGCTATTTGTCTCTAGTGTTCGGTCGTTCCAGTTGACATAGGCCATCTTCGGATCGTCTGAGAACAACTGAGTGCCGCCGTAATAGTAAGGTACCGAATTTGGATCTCGGTCTCGTAAAATCTCGATGGGCACTCGTTCCTCACGGAAGTCTGAAGATGAAGTCAGGGTTAGCCCAAGACCGGGTAATGGGATGGAGTACTACACACCTAATCTGCGTGTTCGTGCAAAGTCGACCACGTGGACAGTTGCACCGTCCTTTTGAACCATCAACAACCGCCCGATTGTTTCATCCCAGGCATAGCACGCCAGCCTCTCTATGCTGCTCATATTGATGCCAATGTCTGACAAAGTGCGAATCCTCTGGGCAGCATATTCCGCATCCTCTTGAGGCGTCGCAGGTTCGAGTCTGTCAGCATCCGGATGAAGCCAGCGATACATCTGGAAGATTTTTGGATGGGCGGTGATATCGTTCTCGTCGATAATCTGAATGATGGGTAGGCATGAAGCTGCGATGACTTTGTAGTTTACATCGTTTATCCCCCTCAACCTACGAAGGACAGACATGTGACGGAGGTCGTAGATGTAGGTATCCCTCAATAACGGGGTACCCCCGCTGAACGACGACATCGGGGATGACGCAGGGGTCGGAGGGAGCCAGTGGGGAGGAGCTTTCTTGGGGAACAAGGTGAACCTGAGCAATCCTTTGGGCATTATCGTCTGCGCATACACGGTAATCGGGCGTGCCCTGTAGACTTGGTGATACAACTCTGAACTGACGGTGGCATCGTAGTCCGAAAGAGTATAATGATCGCTGATTTGAACTTCAGTAATGTGGTAGTTGTTTATCCAAAGACGATCGCGAGCTGCAAACTCTTCAACTATGCTTTCGTCGCTGAGGTTGATGGGGATAAGATATTGTTCAATAACGGTTGAGGGAGGAAAGAAGAGCTCGGGCGGATGTGCGACATGACGGACGACAAGAACTTCGTTTTGCTCGGGCAAGATGCGAATGCTGAGAATTTTATGATCCTGTAGGAGTTATCAGTACACTACATGAAAACGGTAGAAAGGGTACAATTACGAACCAAATCTTCTGAACCTGAAATAAGTTTGCAATCTAGTACTGCTAGAGCGCCGCCGTTCAGCTCTTTAAATAAGATACTATTCGGCCGCCTGACGACACCGACATAAGGGCTGCCGTACACCTCTTCAAGCACGATGGGGCCCAGTGGACTTTTTGAGCGGAGTCGTGTAAGTCGGCGGAATGGGCGAGGCAGAGAAGAAGCATATTCTATGAATCTAGCGGATCCTGGTGGATGCACGCAGTCGGCGAGGAGTTCAAGGGAATCGAGTGTGATGAATAGAGCGTCGCAGTCGTAATGGAGCGGGTATGGCGGGTCTATCACGTGTTCGCCGCTAAATTCGTTGATGTCAACGCTGGTGGATCAAGGATTCAGAGACGGCGATATCAACTTAAAGACAAGTACGTACCCCATTTTTGCATGAGCTGGATTCCTGAAGCGACGAGTAAGGTAGGCTACGACTATTCCTTGCGTTCCTTGGACAGTCATATATTTTGCTTGAAGACCAAAGGCCTTCACTTCGGTAGGCGTCTTGACAAGAGGCACTGCACCACCGTATTTGTGATCCATGGCAAATACCATGAGGTAGAAACGTTGATGCATACGATCACAGACCGAGGCGACGAGATATTGACTGCCGTGCAGGAGTGTCATATGAAGCACGCGATGGTGAGCACTGAAGCTCCAGGCCTCATGGGGTAAGCGAAAATCTCTTGTGTTTATACGCCACAGTTTGTCAAGCGATACAGCGCGTGTGACCACTCGTTCTGTCTCAAGTGCGCTAAGGTTCTGAAGGGAATAGCGAAAGGTTGGAGGGAAAGGGGGAATCGGAAGTCCATTGAGTCGTCGGAGAAGCCTTGTCCAGATGACGCGTTCATGAGTAAGTCTAAAGTAAAGCTTGCTGACCTAATAAATCGTGAGCATGTACGGCATGTATATTTGCGGTTTTACACTCCTACCCTGCGCAAGCAAAGAATATCCTCTACGTTCAAGTACGAGAAGAGTAGATCAACTAGGATGTCGTCTGTGAGGGAATCAAGGCAGAGTATGCGACCACGGCGGAACCTGTCAATCCGAGAATTACTATCAGGCTGAAAAGCGATAGACATTTTTGACTGTGGCCAGCACGGTTTCTGCGATAGAGATGGTTGGGAGTTTGGGAGTGGATACGCACCTTGAGAGCTGTGGAACAACCTATTTATCTTCCAGTTTCACGAACTATAATCGCTTTGATGCTTATTGAATTGTTGTTCATGGTTGGGGAGGAACAAGAAAGTGTTGTACTTTGTGGAGGAGGAGGACTACAACGGTTGCTTTCTTTGGTGATTGTGGACCCGGGTCAACCCATGGCGCCTATTCCGTTGGCTGTACGCTGATGAGCGCCTCTAGCATAGCCTGCTACTAATTGGCCTTAATATTTCAATACTGTCTGCATGATAGCACTCCTCCAACGCTCTCTTTGACGATATATTCAGGCATCTGTCTGGATTGTCATCGTCTTTCTCCACTGACTTGGATCTGTCGTTTCTCGTCTTGTTGTGATACCATTGCTACCCTTGATACCCTGTCCGTATTCAATTGTCATCGATTGTACACCTTATCATGGAAGGCATGCATTCCCCCGAGTGAGTTCGTCACCAACTACTTCCGTATTAATCGGCTGATGCCGTTCCCACTCAGACCTTGGTACTTGACCAGTTCGTGTTTGCTATTTCGTATCGGAACGATTTATACTGAGCTTTCTACCCCTCAGTCGTCCGCACCCAGGGCATTCTCTATGTTCGTCCAGAGAAGTCATGGCGACCAATTGTCTCCCTGACTATCGACGGTCATCATACACACGAGATTACACTTGGGTGTGATGGGCAAAATCCTAACCTGAAGACTCCGTTCATTCTGTACGTAACCCACAAACAGTCTACGAGATCTTGTGCTTAATCTGTCACATTTAGACGGGACCTTGATATTACCAGTCATCTTGACTTCAAGGTATTTCACAAGTCGCAAAGCAAAAACCGCAAGAAACGGAATCTAGTTGGCTCCGCCTATGTAGCTGTTGGAGATATTCTTCGACGGCAGCATAGACCTAACTCGAGTGAGTATGATTCTACAGCTTCTGTCCCTATGCGTCAACTTCTAGCTGTTGATGCCGTTTCTTGCAGATCTCGACCTTCGCTTGACATGTCCTCCACCTCAGAAGCGTAGTCCCACAATTGGTGGTACCCGCAAACTGAATACCGCCACGCTTACTATCCGACTTCGTACACCTGCACCGCTACCATCATCATCGTCGGTAACTGCTGTCGATTCTGCACCATTATCCCACGATGAAGATGAAGTGTTCTCAGATATGATGTCAGACGACCCACCTGGTAGGTAGATTCGCCAACGATCGAATTGCTTGTGATTCTGATCAGACGCTGTACCTTCAGGCTCGCCTGAACATGACCCTCCCGCACCTGTGCAACTAAATCCCGTCAATGAAGAAGGATCATGTCTCCTTCGAAACAGGCGGAAACGTCAGAAGCTCAAACCCTACTGCCTCAATACTTCAGATGAAGAGCCATGCTCTTCATCAGAATCGTCGTGTTATCCCCCGTCACCGGTTGACCAACAAGATTCCTTCCCTACCATCTATGATGGTGAAAAAAATACTTCTGTGGATACGTTACGACGTCTTGACGAGAGTGAAGTTACGTTTGTTGCATCTCACTCCGAAGAACAATGGAAGGAAGAGATGGTCGAGATTTTACCGAGGGTCTTGCCTCAGTACGCTGATCAGATGAGTTTGAGTGGGTCGCTGTCATTGGCAGAGTCTGTTGTGGATCGCTTCGCCCCTTATAAAGAGCTATGTGAGGCGACGGCGGACTCTGATTTTGAAAAGGTTTTAGGGAAGTTGTTGACGGAATGGTATGTTGTTGGTGCTTCGGTAAGTCACATGTGTTTTCGTACTGCAATAATTGTATTGATCAAGATATCACATAGCTGCTTGCCGTTGCTGGGTTAGTCTTTCTTCATGTTGACCTTTGCTGCCGTGACAGTGAGCTGATAGTGATACTGTTTCTGATAGACTCAACGCTGCCGTTTTCGGTTTCGAGTCGGATGCCATGTTTACTATAGATGGTATTGCTAAACGTTCGATTGCGATAGGTAGTATAGCAGCAGGGATAGGTATCGTTGTCGATGCCTGGTTCCTTGTGGCGTACAGTGGCACAAACGTTGCCAAGTTTAAGGTATGTCCCAATGATCTACAAGTGGTCGTGATCTAATGCAGGTACTTCCTTCAGAGGCTTGCGCTTGACGTGTACCAAACGTACTTCTTCTTTTGTCTTACCTGTCGCTTACCGACTCTCTGCATGTTCATCTCGGCGTGCGCCTTGATGGCCTTCCTCTTCTCTGTCGCTTGGGAGGCTTGGCCGACTGCCGTACTAGTCATGTCTTTCATCGCAGGGATACTCGTCAGCTTACAATACCTCATCTTTGGCGTTCATCGGTTCGTCAATATGATGGTATGGGTTCTGAAGTGTATCTGGTGGAAGGCTTGTGGGCTGGTACGGACACCCGCTCCCGCTCCTGAGCCTCAATCTGGACCCCAAATGCCAGTGCCTCAGGTCTTGGCACCCGCCGTCGTCCGAGGGTGACAAACTGACAAACATCCTTCGATGGTGTTTGGATTTCTTCGCCTTGTCCGCGAGTAATCGCCCGAAATCGTGTAATTCTATCACCCCGCTCCTAACAGCCGCTCAGCGGCCCTGTTTTGAATGTCCTACGATTTGACAGTAACAGAGCCAGGATTTCGAAACATCATTGTTACTGTATCGGATCATCGAGTAGTACAGGCAATGCGCGCATAGTAAAAACAATGGAATTTGCATTTTGAGGAGATGACAGCCATCCTCGCCGTGCTTACTGTATCATGCCTGCGGAACTGTAAACACCATTAGAACACAGTGGTTTCATTAGATGACCGAAATAACTTAACTTACTCGGTGGGATATCCAGGTATTCGTCATTAAGATACCATGCACCTATAAGCAAGAGTTAGCTTAACAACTACATCGGACAATGTCCCACTCACGATCGCCGCTCATACTTTTCTCATTCAGTGTAGAGCCATCTCCCAGCCAGTAGAGTCGATTCTTGACCTTATCAACCTGACCATAATTGAAGTCTTCCCAACGAGGGTACCTCAAGGCTCTCAAAGAATGCAGGCATGAACCTGTACGACAGACGGCGACAGTCGATATACCAGGCATGCTAAAAAGCCGGTCGAACTCACCCGGCCACAATCCAGCCACTCGACCTTCTTCCTTGCCCATCTTGTACCAAGAACGGCAACGTTCGCTATAGACAGACTAGAGGGGTGTCAGTGTACAATGACAGAATTTCATGTGGCACTCACAGTCGGGAAGTAATGCTGTAAATATAACGCACTGAGTATATTCAGCTGTAGAAAAGGCCAAATTGCTCGCCTCAATATACTCGTCGTAGTCCTGCACGGCCTCGGCTTTCACTTCGATTGTCTTCAGTCGTTCCCTCTGCAACTTCTTGGTTACCTCAACAGCATATTCAACTTGCTTCTCGATGACTGCAAGCAGCGAACCAGAACCCACGCCGGCATTCGGTCCAAGAGAGAAGAACCAATTGGGAAACTCGTCGACACAGACGGAAAGGTAAGTGATAGGATGGGGCGACCACTTGTCATTGAGGTTGGTCCCGTTCCGTCCGACCATGGGGAAAGGGGATTGATAAGTTGTGTCGTAACCTACACACAGCGTCGAAAATGCTACATCCAGATACATGCGACGTTCTCACCTGTAGCACAAACGAGTATATCAATCTTGTGTTGAGTACCGTCGACTAATTCGATACCGTCTTCCGTTATTCTCTTGATATGCGTAGGAACGAAGTCAACCTGCACAAAAGTCAATACGGAAAAGAGAAGATAAGTTGAGGTGACATACATTGTCTTCACACAAGGCTTCGAGATACCCAGGACCAGGTGTAAGTCTCCTACATGCCACACCAAAATCCGGAATGACTACAACAAACGTACGTGTATGTCTTCAGCAATACTGTAACATCATGCCTTTGGGGAAATCAACTCACGATGGTCCGCTATCCATGGTTTCTTCGCTAGTCGCTTGATCATGTTCTCCTTGAACGCCACTCGAGCGGCGTTTTGCATCTCACTTCCGCGAAGCGTCGCCGAGTGCGTTGACTGAGGAAAGCCAGGTCAGAAGTAGGGAGACAACAGAAAGTGTCGCATATACATTTAGATTATCCTCGAGGTCATGTCTGAATGCCCTATAGACCTTTGGATCGCCAAACGCCTTCTTATCCTCCTCCGTAAATATATCTAAAGCGAATCAGCTTCGAAGCACAGATAAGAGGAGCAAAGGGTAAATTACAATTGGAGGACGCCGAATCCTTTACCAATGCCGCCAACTTCTCACTTGCGAATGGCGGGGACAGCCAAGTCTTTCCGCGAACATAATTGAACAATTTTGCAACTCGAGGTTGAAGAGCCGGTACAAGTTGGATGCCCGACGAACCCTGATGACAAGGTCAAACCTTGATATTTTTATGGGGAGAGACAGTCACTTACCACTCCGATTACAGCGACCGTCTTGTCACGCCAGCCCTTGACACTTTCCTGCCAACTGTCGCCATCTTGCTGATCCCATTGTGCACTATGAAACAAACGACCCTTGAACGTATGCAAACCTTCAATATCCGGCCACGTCCAACGACTTAGACTTCCTGTGCCGCAGAATAGCAAGTCGGCCGTGTCTTCTATTTCTTCGTATTCGCCGTAAGCCCCCGTTGGATGTCTGATTCGAAGGTGCCATTTGCCAGAAGGCTCATCGAAACGAGCTTGTATGAGCTCGTGCTCGAGCTTGATATAGGGCATCAGCTTGTACTTTTCGGCAACGCCCTGCATATATGCGAGGATTTCTGGGCCTGGTGCGTAAAATGCGGACCAATCGGTCTGTACGCCAGGCAGCTGTGAGCGATAAACTAGAGCTGCAAAGAGACAAATGAACCTTCGGCTCGAACGTCAACTGGTACTATACACGGGAGTCAACGGTCAGGAAACATAACGCAAAGTGTTTCAAGACGTACGCAATGTGAGGGGATATCGCATGCTAGACCGCTGCAGACCAGTCTTGTTAGGTACAGTCAGATTTTATGTGTTTGTGAACGAACGGATATCTGTTGCTATACCACGTGCCCCCCACGCCGGCATTCTTCTCATAGATCGTTAGGTCCAAGTTTTGAATGTGTTGCCTAAACCTGAATTTGAACGAATGAACGTCAACTACAGCATGCAGGTGTGCGATGGCTTTGATACCTGATACCAGCAGTGATACCGCTGAAACCAGCACCAATAACAACAACCTTCAGAGGTCCATATTCGTCGATGGAAAAGGAGCCGAGTTTGAATGCGGCATGAGCGTTCCAATCTGTGGGATGATCACCCTCGACTTGAGATGCTTCTGTGCTATTTACACTTGTACCATCAGCCAAGTGAATGCGATTTGGTATTGCGGAAGTGACACTAGGGACATGGGGGAGGCCGATATCGTCCATGGCGGGTACGAGGGGAGGGAACACGATTAGCAGAGAGATCCGCTGGTGTGTATGCATCCTATATACAGTCTGAAAGTTACCCGTGTATTCTCGAGCAACTTTTGAAGCAACTGCTCAGTCTAACGGTGTGATACTCAGGTACAGAGTAGGCTATTGCATATTTGGAATGAAATGCGCATGATCAGGCCGAATAAACGGAGCAGCACTATATCTTGGGAACAGAACTATACTAGACGCGAGTGCAGGGCTTCCGTTCACATGAGTGTTCTGGATAGTCGTCAATTCGATTTTCCGGGATCACAGGGACATCGAACATACCTTAGACAGCATGAATGACGAAGTGTGAACTGTATTCACATCAGTTGCTCCGATGCGCTGCGTGGTACCTAGAGTATTCGAACGACGCATTAGTGACTTGAGTAGACCAGTGCGGATACGTATTCCATCCGGTTACTGGCTTTGCGGAGTTATGCAATGTTCTTCTTCAAAAGACGCTGCACATTGTGAGAGTCGGCGTGAAAGAGGGATGTTTCCGTAAGTGGAAATGAGCGCGGAGCAAGCGCCTCTGTGCTTGTTTCATTCGACTACGACGGTGAGCTCGAGTGTCTCGACGTCGTGCTAGACATTCTCCGCTGTCTGTCAACAGCAATATGTACGCACCACAACCATCTCGACCGTCGTCAGCCTTCATCCCGGACATGGAGCAACAACCATCAGCCAGCTACTCCAGGGAGTACTTGGATCAACGACCGCAGTCTCAATACTCCAACTCTCCATACCCTTCACGACCCTCTCGTTCTCGCTCAAGACCCTCGCTTAGCCCCGCTGTAGACCAGCAATACGACTACGACGGCCCTATGAACGGCGCGGAACCGCCTTCTCCACCTGACGGTGACGACTTCTACACCGGCTCACAATCCAACTTCCACGACCAGCCGTTTATACCCTCATCTCATTCTGTTGCATCGCAGTCAATACGTGCACCTTCCCCTCCTCCTGGTCCTATTCTCGACCATTCCCATCTTCGTCCGGGAAACCAAGCGGCCCTTCTCTCTCATGAACGTACTCTTGAGCTCTACCGTGCCAATGCGAAGAAGACTCAGGATCCCGACCTTCAATTCGAATTCGGAGTCTTTCTGATTGATGCCTCAAAAACCATGCCAATACCTACACCTACACCGGGCAACGTCATGGAGGTTGAGAAGGCTATACAGAAACGCGAGGATCTCATAAAGGAAGCCATGGCGTTGCTTAAACGTAATGCGGATCGGGGGCATATGCCGTCTCAGTATTTCCTCGCAGACTGCTATGCCAATGGTATTGGCACCCACAAGAATCGACAAGACTTCGATCGCGCGTTTCCTCTCTTTGTTCTCGCTGCTAAACACGGTCATCCCGACGCGGCCTATCGTGCGGGGACGTGTTGTGAGAATGGTTGGGGTTGTAGACGAGAGTCTGCCAAGGCCGTTCAGTTCTTTCGCAAAGCTGCCGCTGCCCTGCATCCCGGCGCAATGTATCGATTGGGTATTGCAGAACTGAATGGGGAGCTGGGGCTATCGAAGAGCCCCAAGGAAGGTGTGAAGTGGTTAAAGCGCTCAGCGGAACATGCTACTGCCGAATTCCCTCATGCCCTCCATGAACTCGCGCTCTTACATGAACGCGGTATCGACAATGTTCTCTTTGTTGACTACGAGTATGCAGCGGAACTGCTTGCTCAAGCGGCTGAGCTCGGTTACGCGCCGAGTGCCTATCGTCTAGGCGAATGCTACGAGTATGGGAAGATGGGTTGCCCGCAGGATCCCGCGTTATCCATCCACTATTATGTGCGTCCCTGTGCTTTCCATCAAAATTGCACAGTTAATTCTCTCTTGTTCAGAACATTGCCGCGCAACAGAACCACCGTGATGCGTGTTTTGCGCTCACGGCCTGGTATCTCGTTGGTTCACCAGGCGTCTTACCTCAGTCGGATACGGAAGCATTCTTATGGGCCAAGAAGGCTGCTGAAGCCGGCCTAGTCAAAGCAATGTACGCTGTCGGATACTTCCTGGAGGTTGGGATCGGCACAGAACCCAACATGTCTGAGTACGTCTAGGTTTGCGATCACGCCATACTTGTCCACTGATATCTTTTCCCTAGAGCAATATCGTGGTACAAACGCGCAGCGGAGTTGGGTGACAAGCGAGCCGCTCAACGTCTCAAATCTTCAACAAGTTCGCCTATACCTCAACCTGGCGGGCCAGGTGCCGTACTTCATCGTGACAGTAACGGAAGTGGAGAGCTATCGGGTGGGAGAGGTGGAAAGGACAAAGACTGCATCATCATGTGATATGTGTGACGGAATTTGTGGACCATGTTGGAGCAATAGACGCAACGATGTCAGTACGCCTACAGCTTGATAATACGCAGTGAAGGATGTCTTCGTTGTGGCACACGTTAGGGTTGGGTGACGAGTGCTCCATGGGATGCAGAATACGGGTCAGGGTACTCGTTGAGGCAAGTTCTTGGATAAAAGCTGCATGCATGTGGTCGCCTGGAAAGAAAGTGAGGAGAGGTGTAACCTCTGGCAATGCTGGCAGCTGTGCAGGCCATATTTCCCATCCCACCTTCACGCTCTGATCTTTTCTGTGGGCTTTGTACTGTTCCAGTCTCGTTCTGCTGTCTCCCAGGGCAGGATGAATGGAGACTATTTGAATAGTTTTTATGAGTCCTTACATTGGGCCAGAGGGTGCTTCTCTCACACAACTTTCTCTTTCACTTCCTGCAGATACATCATTGCCTTCCATCTGTCACCGCTGTCCCGCTCGTCTCCGTACGTGCAAGGGCTTGGTGTTAATTATCCTCTATCGACATCATACCGGCTCAGCTCTCTCAATTTGACTTTTACGGGTGACTGTCACTTGAGAGCTCATGGCTTTGTCTTTCTCTGCATTTATACAGAAAAATGTATTAGAATCAGGGTTAGGAAGCTGTCAGGGATTAGGGCAAAGTGGACAAGCATCTGTGGAGGGAAAGCCTAACCTGGTTGATATAGAGGATAAAGGAGTTGAGTAGTTACGAAGTACGCATGCAGATTTTGTTGAAGTGCAGAGATGATGATGAGATATATGGTAAGATGAAGCAGAGATATGAAATTGGTCGAGTATGCAGGATGGGAGAAGAGGTTGATGTGAAGTATGCATGCAGATTTTGTTCAGTGTATGAGTCAAAGTAAAGATAAAATATGAGTATGGACTCTGGTAAGAGCAATGTCGATGGAGTGATTGAATTGATGGAAGCCATGCATTAAATTGAGAATGTCAATTGGTGAAAATTGAAATGATGCATGTACGAGGTGTTGACACAATCCGTGTGCGGATTATGTTGATGCAGATACAAGTAATATTATTATAGACGCAATCTATGCGCAGAATTCATCTCTCAAGGCCAAATCTTAGCTTCCTTACAGGGGGACTTATACCTATAAGTCTGCACAAGCCGGTGCACCGGCCAGTGCACCAGCTGGTGTAGGCCGGTCATGTGACATAGGAAGCTGGAAAAGCGGCCATATTATGTCAGCATTTCCTAGCCCTCTTACAGGGGGACTTATACCTATAAGTCCGTAGAAGCTTCTGCAGCAGCCAGTCACATGACTGCAGAAGCCAGTCACATGACTGCAGAAGCCAGTCACATGACTGCAGCAGCAGGTCATGTGACTGCAGAAGCTGGAGAAGCCGGTCACATGTCACTGGAGCAGCAGGTCACATGACTGCAGAAGCTGGCAGAAGCTTGCAGCAGCAGGCCACAGGTCATGTGACCGTAGAAGCTGGGAAAAGCGGCCATATTATGTCAGCATTTCCTTTTTGGGACATATATGAAAGTCGTAGCCTCGCACTGCAGCTATCCGTATATCATCTCAGAGTTATCGCGCGATAAGCGGTTAAGGCTGTAAATACAAAATACTGAAAAAAACACGGTGCGATAGAAAATATGGCCATTACACAAATATGCAATTTTTAGGGTTAGGTTAGGTTAGGTTAGGTTAGGTTAGGTTAGGTTAGGTTAGGTTAGGTTAGGGTTAGGTTAGGTTAGGTTAGGGTTAGGTTAGGGTTAGGTTAGGTTAGGTTAGGTTAGGTTAGGTTAGGTTAGGTTAGGTTAGGGTTAGGTTAGGGTTAGGTTAGGTTAGGTTAGGGTTAGGGTTAGGGTTAGGTTAGGGTTAGGTTAGGGTTAGGTTAGGGTTAGGTT